>OY720194.1:1150000-3550000 GCA_963082885.1 Parascotia fuliginaria | reverse complement strand
TCAGCATTTGCTGGGCATTATAACACCCAGCGCTGGTTTTCAGTTGGCACCACTGCATTGACACACGGACTAAGGAAACCGGCTGACGCAGCACGGAGGGGTTCACGGAGTGGATCGACAACCTAGTAAGGGTGGTGGGCAACCAATGAAAAAGGATGGCATACGACCGCTTAATATGGCGAAACTTGGAGGGTTCTATCCCAGCAGTGGACGTGTTTGTGCCAATATCATAATGATAGATTTATTTAATGTGTGTACACAACCTCTGTGGTTCGGTGGTACTGTGTATGGACTGCCACGCAAAGGTCGCGGGTTCGATTCCCGCTCAGTGCAAATATTTGTGTGCATGAACATGGCTATTTGCATTAGTTTGAGTGTTTCTATGTATAATATGCATATTTATATATTAAAAAAAAAGAATTTAAGTTTGTTTATGCGCATTTTGGAACCCATATCACAAGCTATTCATATATGTTTTCTTTGGGTCTAGATGGCGATGTGTGGTTTTTGTGATATAATATATATTATTATTTATTTATATATCTGGTACTTAACCGTTTGGTCGCCGGTCTAGAAATTTGGAACAAAATGTGACAGTCGAGGCAACTAATGCCTGCTGTGTAATTTTTAACCGATTATAAAATGTCCTAGTCGTATTTGACGGTGAATCCCAATACGACAAAAACATTTTTGCAAAATGTTATAGAAAACGGACAAGTTCTTCGTTTCGGATAAAACTGTCAAAAGTTTTAGATTTAGGGTTTATGAATGGAAGTTTCTTCTCGAATTTTGTAGAAGCCATTTGTAAGAATTGTGTCCCTGGCATTGCAGAAGTCTATGGGCGATAATTACCATAAGATGAGATGTTGGATCGTCTGCCTATGGAAGCCATAAAAACAATATTTCTTAAGTTAACAAAAATTGTTACTGGAAAAGTGTTATTATACTATTAATCAATATTTATGTGACAAATTCTAATATTTTTTGTAATTTTATTTTTGTTTGACATATCTATTTATTATCATTATTGTACTTTAATTAGACTCTAGGCTACAAATTTAATGAAACAGTTAGGATATTGACATTAGATTGTATAACATTTTATGACTAATGATATTTTACTAACCGTATTGCATGCTCTATGGCAGAACATGACTGTGCTATTGTTACCACCCCTAACACCAATGTATTGACTTATGTTCGCAATAAGTTAATTTGATTTGATTTGATTTGATAAGTTTATTATTATAACGTTATTTGTTAAATATTTATGATTTTAAGTCAAATGAAATTCATCTTTCATTTTATATCCACCGGTCTCTCATAAAAGTCGTGACGTAACAATGTAATAAAATTTAATATTTTCTGAAATTATTATACTTAAAGTTTTAAAACAGGCTTATTTATACTTATAAAAGCTAAAGGTTGCTTATTTATTTAAAGTTAAACTTTAATAAAACATTGAACGTCTAGATCACCTAAATATTATGTCAATTTTTCACAATTTCGTGAGACATTGAAGTGGTTACCGATTCGGCAGCGTCGAGACACTCATATTCTTCTTTTTTCTATCCTTCATAATCCTAATTCTCCGTCTTATTTACGTGAACGTTTTGAGTATCTTGTTCCTAGGGGTAAAACCTGTCGCTCTACTTCTTCACTCTTACTAAAAATTCCTCCTCACACTTCGAGCCGCTATGACGGCTCCTTCACAGTACAGGCAGTAAGGCTACGGAATTCTCTTCCTCATGGCATTCGTGACAGCCCTTCTGTTGAAGTTTTTAAGAAAAGAACTAAAGAGCATTTCTCTTCATTCAAATATACCTAGGTATATTTAACTTTCTATATCATTAATTATATTATTTATGTATTCTTAGTATGTATGTTTATATTAAAAGGTATACATTGTGATATACTATAAGTACTTCTGTGTAATCTAGGTTAAATTGGTTTCTTCTTTACTTTTCTCTGTTGTTTTTCTTTGTTAATGTACACTTCATATACTCTCACTAATGTTACTTCCTCTTCGACTCTTAAGGTATGCTGTTAGAGAACGCAGTTCTGAGTTAAGCTCGTCTTTGTACATAATTTTTATTTATATATTTTTATCTTTTTGTGTGCAATAAATAAATAAAATAATTTTTTCTACAGCAAATTCGCTGACAATAGTCATAAAAAGAATTTGCAAGAAACTCAAGTAGAAAAGTAGCAGTGGCAGTGGTACTAATCGAATGTACGACACCACAACCTAAACAAATCCTAACATTAGGTTGATCACTAACCACTTGACAGAAGACTACAGAGAGGTCACTAGTTTGACCAGTCGAGAATTTAAGTCGGTCGGTACATTTACCGACCTGCAGGATCCGATCCGACCTCTTTCCTGGTCGAATGCCTATTCCCATCATGCTCCCTGAGTTGTATGAGACCGAACATAGAAACCAACTCCTTAAGAAAATACAAGATTTAAATTAAATTATATAGAACAAGATCTCGGCAGTATTTAAAGATCAAACAAAGTTTGGTTATAAACCCTAGCTCACTACCCACATCACTGAAGTAGACAGTATCAGAGTGATTTGAAGGAAACGATAGGGGCCGTAAAATCGTAATGTTATTTCTTCGCGGAGAGCATACCCGGTTCAAACAAGTGCCCGTTTAAAATTCTATGAAACCAATTTTCTTTGCCTTTAACATTACAATAAAACTGTACTAAAATATTTTTATTGCCATGGATTTCAGCAAAATAACGCCTGATTATATTTCGAAGAAATGCAAAGCTTATTTAGTTTTATCGTACAGTTCGTTTGACTCGATTTTCAAAGGATAGAAAGATAGGAAATGTTTTTCAAGTATTAATGTGTTTAACTGTTTGGTCTTTTTTGCAACTAAAAGAATTCGTCGTCAGCATCGTTTTTGATACGCAAGTGCAATAGAATACAATAAGATAAATGTGACAATCAAAATCTACAAACTAAATTACAAATAATGAATATGTGGAATAGCTATAATTATTTCCGTAAGTGCAAATATCAACCTTATTGAGGTAACCAACCCATTAGCTGAATTTAGTTATTTTGGCAAACTTAGACAAGGCTATGCATAATATAACATAACTAATGAATGTCATCTATTGTATACGGAACCCTAAAAAATACTGTTAATCCATACTAATATTATAAATGCGAAAGTAACGCTGACTGTCTGTATGTTTGTTACGTTTTCACGCCTAAAACACTGAACCGATTTTGATGGAATTTGGTTTAGGGATAGAATAGGCCTCGGAGAACAACATAGGCTATCTTTTATTGCAAAATATTGAAGAGTTGAAATAGGGGATGAAAGTTTGTATAAAAAATCGTTAACAGATATAACCGACATTCACGCAGGTGGAGCTGCAGGCAACAACTAGTTTTCTGTAAAGATGCATAAATGGAAAAAAAGCTATCCGTATATACTTAAGCTATCTAAGTAATATTAAACAAGCTTAAATAATATATCAAGTTGAGCGACGTTAAAGATTTGCAACAAGTGGCTCGACGTAAACACCCACTTACCGAACAGGCTTTAAGTGCGCAAAATAGAAACGTTAGAAAACTTAACAAAAGTTATAAGTGCTATTATAATATTAACGTTATTGTTACTTAATTTATTATATTAATAACAAATTTTGTTATTAATATTTTTTTAACTAAATTTTGCTCAATTTTAAGTTGCTTAAGTTTTATTGTAAGAGCGACTCGGGACAATCCCACCCACATGCCCATCACTGTGACTCCTGTAAGCCAGAATTAACAGTTATATCTAATAAGAAACACCGAGCTTTGACACTCGGGAGTACCGGGGACTGCTTAACTTACTGTTTTGGACCCCGCGACGAATTTAATAACAAGTAAAAGGAGGAGTTCGATATAAAATGTCCACATCCCTCCATTGCAAAGCGGGAGACACATTTAATCTGTAACGACACTTAACGACGTGTAACGACTGCTTATTGGGTATAATATACACTACGCACTTTACGCCTTGAGTATGACACAGCAGTCAGCTGAGATTTTGCTGCAGATTGCCATAAGCAGCACATATTAGAAGCCTGCTTAGCGGCCTGTAAACTCTTTTATATTTCGTAGCAAACACCGTAGCACTTTCTGTAATAATTTCGTAGCAGCAGCGTAGCAATATCGTAGCAGCGCTACGTAATTTAGATAGAATGATGCAATAACCTACATTCATGTATTATTGTCGAAGAATAAAAGACAAGTATATTTATGTAAAACTCGTCTCTCTCTCTCTCTCAGTTTACGTTCAAACTGACGTAAACGACGTGATGTAGGCAACCAAATTCGACTATAGATATCTTAACAGAATAAGGTCGTCTTACGGCGGAGTAGATGATGCTCAGATAACAATCCTAGTAATATTTTATAAATGCGAAAGTTTGTGTGTATATTTATTACCACTTAGCGCCTAAACGACAGAACCGATTTCGATGAAAATTGGTACATAGATTCAGTGCCGGAGACGGACATAGGATACATTTTTATTCCAAAAATCGGTCTGGATCTCGAGTTTTTTCGCACGGGCAAAGCCGCAGGGCGCAGCTAGTTAATTATAAAAAAGTAAAAACACAAAATGGGTGACAGCGTTATGATAGGGACATCGCCGCTTCGATTACCAATACGTGATTTTTTATACAACCATTTGAAATAGGCTGTTATTAATACCTGCACAAATTTCGTCAATTCACTAAACCAGTTTTCTGATTTTTATCAAATCACTGAACTGCTGAGGCAAAGGGCTTATTCATTTTTGTTTTTATTAGGTAAAGGTATGCCTGTGACATATTATCTCTGTGATAACAAAACAAATCTTTCACAATACCACATTTCAATATTCGTTTTCTTCCATCTTGAAATTCACCTCAACTTTTGTTAAAACAAGCCACGTATGGAAGTTGGAAACAAAACTTGGCCATTAAAGGCTTCCATCTCAGTTTTAAACTGTTAAAAATTCAGACTGGGTAATACTTTTGTTTTAAAGAAATTTAAGCTAACATTTTGTGATATTTTGCTCGACTGCTGAAGTCAAGAAGAGTAATGTTGTCAAGCGTATGTATGTATATATATATATATATATATATATATATATATATATATATATATATATATATGTATATATGTGTGTGGATGTGTTTATTTAATTCTTTGGCACGCTCTACAGCCTAAACGGCTTGATGGTTTTTAACATATGAGGTGTTATTAGATTTGTATTGATGTGGGAGTAACATAAGTTCAATATAGCGTCAGCACAAAAAAAAAGTCTTCCTGTCAGTTTGTTCTAGGCAGACAGATAATATTTTTCTTGTTAATTTACTACTATTACTACTATACGTCTATAAGATTGCACATAAACAAGTTTACGCGCATAATACATTTATACATACGCTCCAAAAACATTACCCCACTGACATTGGCAGTCAAAAATATTAAGTGCGAGTGCAGTGGGAGGTAGTGTACCTACATACCACAAGATTAAAACCTCTTTGGAATCTTTCTGGACGTTCTAAACCGCGCTTTCCAATCCACAGTAACTACTCGAGATCTTTTCGACCTCATCGGTCACCTGTGGTATTATTCTTCTCTAACCGACCCTGGGATCGTGTATGTATACACCTACAAGTATACAACACGTCATCAACGTCATAACAAAATAAATATAAACATAACAAAAGTAATCCGCAGTAAAATCCATAAAAGTAGTTTATGAAAACATTTAATTAAACAAATACAGTGTTATTTACTGTATTGTGAACATATTTGCTTTTTATATCCCGACAAATAGAAATTTTATGAAATTCGACGGGCATATACAAAAGGAATTCGATGTTCGTTGTGTATTTGAAGTAAAGGTAGTGGTCGCATACTGGTCGAATTTCTAACATATTTTTTATGCATAAATAAAAAAAAAATAACATTCTGCATCTGCTTCTTCTCTATTTAAACTAAAAGTGTTCATTTCATACTTCTCCGTCCGCGCAATTTGCGTAAAGAGAGGTACAAAGTTTTGCGTATAAATACATAAATGTAGATATATTGAAAAGTAAGACTTATGACATTATGACGGTTAAGTTCATAAGTTTTCGTCCAATTTTGGTCTTGGGTTTTTGTAAACAGGTTGTGAAATGTATTGCATAAAGCCATTATAGTAAAGGCTAATATGGCAGAGGTTTGGATTTACAAGAGCGTTTGATATGGTATTCATCACTCTCGGTCTCCACCAGAATCTTTTTGTTAACAAGATTAAGGTTTTTTTTTATTGCTGACAGTGGCAGACGAGCAAACAGCCCACGTGATGGTAAGTGGTAACTGTCGCTCATGAACGATTTAGAGTCTCTAGCATAGCTTCTGCAATACCAGGGACTCCACAAAGCCGCTATCGTGAAGAGAGTGGGGTCGGTGAAAGGTTTGAAAGAGGTGAGGAAAAGGAAAGAATTAAAATTAGTCTGGAAAAGGTCCACGATGGTTAGTAGTACCCGTAACGTATGGACATGGTTGTATTTTCTAAGCATCGCGAAACTGCTATGAACACACAAACTAGCCGTTGTTTAAAGTGTAAAGAAGAGGAGATGAGTAAGGAGAAAGAAGATGATCAAAGGAAGTAATTGGCTCGTGCTTTCTGCTTACCCGCAAACAGAATGGTTATATTTACCCGGCTGTCAAAATAAAGCAAGGTTATGTTTTCGTAGTCTAAAATAAAATAAATAGAATATTGCCATCATAAAAGACATTATACACTAGATTCATTCGTTTGAGTAATAAACGAATAAATGCGAATTGAATTTATGAAACGAGTTTTGTCGACTTTTGATATTTCATTACTGAGACAGTGCTCGAGAAAGTGCTTGAACAATCAAGTACTTACCAAAGGTCTTCCTTACTCCTACTAACGTACTTTATATTAAGAATTGAGTTTAAGAAGTTACATTTGGTTAATGATAAGTGTTTTTATGTAAGTCTATATTTGATGTCTGTCTCTCTCAGATCATATAGGAAGGATGAAATGAAAGCGGCATAACTTTGTTCGTTTAAAACAACGCCCGCGTTAAGGAACAAACTCTGTGTAACGATGTACTTTTCAAACAAATAATTAACTTAAAACAAATTTGTATGAACCACAAATTTGCATTGCGACACTAATGCCCGGGTTATACGAGACTAGTTTTTGAACCAGGATAGCAAGCTAGACAGCAAGACAGCAGAATAGTTTCTTTGAAAATATCCTGCTGCTTGGAACATGCATTTACATGAGGCTAGTTTATTTTAAGCTAGTATTTTTGTCCATAATATTTTGTCAGTTCTTGGGAATTTTGATTGTGAAACGCGATTAATGATTCAATCAGATCATACAGTTGCGGGGTAAAAAATGACAAGACCGGCTCGCATGGCGCTGCACGCAGCACGGTTGGATTTATTATCGACTGTTGTATAGAGTTCTCTCCCAGTACGGCAGGTAAACTATCATAGTATTAAAAAATCATGGTAACAGTTATAATAATTAAGGTTACCAAAGAACCGTCAATTGACTTATTATATTATGACTTATTACTGTTTTATTTTTAGTAACTTAAAAAATTATTGTCAATAGGACTGAGAGTACACATTTAAGAATCCAAAATCACGAAAAAACTAATTTAAAAAAGTGGACTTATTTTCTTTACGGCGTCCTAAAGCGCCAGCCTACAACAAATAAATTTTAAACATTATAAATTATAGATAAATTGAAATTGCCTCATAGGTTCCAAGTTCTCTCGATGAAAGTATGTATGTATGTATGTAAGAAAATATTTCTCCGATGGATGAGGAATTTCACGACCTGCAAAGTTGGCAAAAATTGTGGTGGCTTATATCCAGTAGTGGACGTGTGATGAGAGAAATTTCATGCATTGCTTATTTAGTAGCGTAGTTTAGTACATTGTTATGCAGTAATTCGAAGACTGAGCTAGATCGCCCAGCAATTAGATAAACATCAATTGGACTAAATGTAGTAACTGTTATACTATTAACCTAAATCATCCCACTGCTGGGCAAAGGCCTCCCTCCTTGACTTCGAACGATGGCAAGTGTGGAAAACGTTCTATTTTTTTTTTAAACAACTACACACAACGCCTTCTAGACCCGAAGTAAGCATATTATATAGCTTGTGTCAAAAGATCTACAATGCGAATACTTTTTTTGTAAATACATACATACAAAGAAAACACCCAGACCAATTTTTTTGTTTTATTTTTATACGACCAAGGTGACAAACAAGCATACGCCCTCCGCCGATCCTAAGCAGTTACCGTAGCCTATGGACGCTTGCAACACCAGGAGCATCACTAGCGTGTTGTCAATGCAATTAAAAATGTTCATGCGCACAAATATTTGCACTAAGCGGGGAATCGAATACGCGACCTCTGTGTGGCAGTCCGTACTCAGTACCACCGAACCACAGAATCTTGTTGACACTAGGTAGTAGCAAAACGATCTTGAAAACATGTAGAAATCTAAATATATTTACTTTGAACAAGCGTTATTGATAGGTGCTTCCTCTATAAAGAGAAGGCTAAAGATTTGTCTCATCTATATAAAAATAATATTAAAGATTTTTTGTTTGTTTGTTTGAACGCGCTAATCTAAAAAACTACCAGTCAGATTTAAAAATTCTTTTGTAACATCACGCTGCGAGCGACGGAAGCAGAGTAGTAACCAAAGATGTTATCGCGGGGGGAACCGCGCCGTGAAAGCTAGTATACAAATAAAGAAGAAACAAAAAAAAAAGAAAGGATCTATATTCGACGCCATCAATTAAATAATAACTGTATTAAAATGAGAGACGTTTCTAACACCCAGAACAGCAAGATTGCTATAATTAAATAATTTAATTTTAGCCATTTCTTGTTTTCCTTGTTTTGTCCGAAGAAATTAGATTTTACTTCACAAACGATGTACATTAAATTTGCGAATTTTTGAACGAATATTAAACCTTGAATTAGAATCAGAATTCGCCGTATGAAGTATTACAAGACCTAAAACAAACTCCATATCCAATTATTTACAAAAAAAAACATACAAATTGATCAGTATCCCTTTCTTACTACGCTGCTTTGTGCTTGCAAAGTGGCACAAAGAAGCCAACTGCCCACCTGATAGTAAGTGGTAACTGTCGCTCATAGACTTCTGCAATGGCAGGGTCTCTGCGAAGCCGCTGCCTATCGTGATTTTAATGCTCTCTTTAAACCTCGTTTGAAGAAGGACATGTCATAGCGCTCGGGAAACACCGCAGCTGGCAGTTCGTTCCAGAGTGGGAAGAATGAACGCTGAAAACGAACCATGCTTGACAAGATCGTGTCCAGGTAGTATGAATGTCTCTAATTTATTTTTCTTTGTTTATTTCTTTTTCTTCTGTTTTTAATTATACTTAAAATTTTTAGTCATGGTGATGGCAATAGGCTGGCCGTATCTGCCGTAAGACTTATGATCGCTGACTCACAAAATACATAATTCGCCACAGAACTCTAACCGCTGTAATCTTATTCTTAACCCGCTAACACTCAATTATGCGTAACGCGTTAACCCTGCATTGTGAAAACCGGGTCTATTTGTCCTGGGGCCTCTTGAACCCAACTGGTGCTCCTATTAAGTCATACCCAGCCTTTAGGGAACAAATTAATTTCATGCGGTTTTGTTCCGTGAAATTGTGAATTAATTTTTCGCATTGTTTGTCGTATTGAGGGTTTTGTGGTACATTATAGAACAATTTACGTGCGAGCTTTCACACCAACGTTTAAATTGTTTTTTGATTTGTTTTAAAGAAATAAATGAAAATTTTCGGAATTGAATTGAAATCAAATACGAAAGAAATGAAAATGGGATGAATAAGGGCTATTGTAATCAAGCTTTATAATACGTAAAGGTAAAATTAACTGCAGAATTTAAACATACTTTGACTAGGTACCTCTGTGGTTCGGTGGTACTGTGTACGGACTGTCACGCAGAGGTCGCGGTTTCGATTCCCGCTGAGTGCAAATATTTGTGTGTATGAATGTGTATTTGCATTGGTCTGGGTGTTTCTATGTATAATATGTATGTATTCACAAAACAAAAAAAATAAGTATGTATATCCGCATTCTAGAACCCATAGCACAAGCTATATTGCTTACTTTGGGTCTAGATGGCGTTGTGTTTAGTTGTTGCGATATACTGATATCGCTAGCCTGCATCATCCCACAGCTGGGCAAAGTAAAATTAAACTTCAACTCCTACACGATCCCCGAAAGATCTGGCAAACTTGCGAGTCTTGCCAACTCTACAAATGCTAGACTCCTTACAAAAACTTAAAATATATCTACAGATAGTAAAATTCCATATTACCTGATCAGGAAAACAAACCTTAGACCTCTTCAATACAGAGTAACACGCCGAGCGTATAAAATAAAAGGTAAACATTTACTACATACACTAAAGATTCCATTGTAGATAGTTTAATTTCCCACACGTTGCACTGTACGAGGAGTATATATCATGGCGGTCCACAGCTCAGATAATGCTCGTGTGGTCAGACTGATTTATTACAGCAGCTGGAGCTGGTAGCGGACATTTAAAATATAGTTTATAGTTAAAATATCATTCAAAGTTTATGTTAGTAGATAATAAAATCACTTTGAAGCCTTTTTCTCATAAATGTGAAGGTATTAAACTGAAATTAATATAAGTCTACGATACCTTGAAACTTTTTTTTACTGCTGATAGTGGCAGATGAACAAACAGCCCACATGATAAAGTCGTAACTGACACTTGTGGGCTACTCACAATCTAGCATTTTTCCTGCTATGCCAGGAACTCTGCGAAGCCGTAGCCTACCGTGAAGGGAGTGGGTTCTGTAAAAGGATCGAGGGAGGTGAGAAAAAGGAAAGGCAAAAATCTGTATATATGCAATAAAAATATGCAAATTTTTGTGAATGTACTGACTTATTAAAAATAAAATATTCTATATTTTTTACTATAAATTTTTTAGGTACAATAGAACTTTAAACAATTTCGTGAAAACACAACAAACGAGTAAATAAAGATAAAGACGTGTCATGCTACTTGGCAATTTTATTATAAACACCATTTAAGTAAAATAAATTTGAATAAATTAATAATCCAAATAAAGTAAAAAATCTTTCTTTTAAGGTTCAAATAAATCATCGTTCATTCAATAGGATAGAAATAAAACTCAAAAGTCTTTGTCCAGTCCAGTGTCCAGTTTCGAACAGATATTTACAAATTCAACAAAGAGTCTCTTTGGTCGACTTTTATCATTTGTACGGAACAGTAAGCGGCGTACTCTTGTAGACTTTTCTCGGACAGCTGACAGTACTGCGGTCTTTCAAAGATTTTTGTAAATGAATGCGGTCGTAAAATGGTGGTACAGAAATATGAAATGAACAATAGATACGAGATAGTCTTGCAAAATCGTTTTATACATTATCTGTATTGCCATCCTTTTCAGTCATGCTCACATTACACATCTATATAAATAGTTTAAGCAATGTACATACTAACACTAGTTATAAGTTATAATTACTGTATACTAACACAATTGGATCTCTGTTACCTGATTAAATAAATAAAAAAAAATGAAACATGAATACAGTGAGATATACTCTATAAATGTAGTACTGTAGTAAGTTTCTCGTATAAATGTTGTAAACCTACAAAATACCACCACCATAATTCTATGTGACTAAAGATTGATGATTGAAAGAGTATTAGTTTTATGCGACTGAAATGGCTGACAACGATCGGCTTGTCTAATAGAAAGCAGTTGATAATCTTAGCCTATAGACACTCGCCTATTGCCGGCCCCATAAAAACCTTGTAGATGTGGATGATACATAAAGTAAAATGGAGTTTTCTAGAAGACATAGATAGTAATGATCTACCTACCCCTGTCCAAGTGTAAAAATATTCCACTTATCATTACAGTAAGGCCATGGTAAATTGTTATTTCACAATTTTTGACCAACGCTCTTTTATAATACAAATCGAATCAACCGATCGACAAATTTCATTTATCAAAACCATTTTTCTCGTATTCATAGTTGCTCCCATAGTGAAACTTGTTTATATTCATGAGCCCTGTCATCCTCCAAAAGATTGCCAATGAGTTCAATTTCACCCTTTAAAAGACCTATGCAAATTCAGCAGGAATGAATATATTTATTGCCCTTTATAATGTGCACACATTCTCGTATAAATTTGGTAATTTCATTTTTATTCATTTATTTAGATTTTTAGCTCATGCATACTTTATTGTATTTTTCCTTTCTTTATCCGTACTTAAAGAAATAATTAATAGTAATTCATGCAATATGTGCATTCTATATAAACATTTTATAGTTTCATGTAAACTTATGTATATACTACTTATTATAAAGCTTTTCAACGCCACGTCACGTCGCCGTCGTGTCTCATCTTTGAGCAGTGATTTCTAAATAAAGTATTTTTTATTGTGTCTACGAATTAAGTATGGTATAGTGTTTAAATTAATAAAATTATTAAGCAGGCAAATAATTAACATAATGAGAAATTCCAAATAAAAATTAATAGAACATTCATTAATTAAAAAATTAAGAGGTACTCGTAATATTATATTTCATTTTTTTACAATGTTCGGTGGTTAACAATAATAACTTACATTATTTCATCTTCAAACGAACAAATTTTAGAATCTGAAATTTATGTATTTATTTCGAGTAACTTATAAAAGTCATAACTTACGAACGTAAGAGAAAACTCATAAAAACAATGTCAGACAATGCCTACGATCAATTCGCTAGAGTCAAATACATATTGACTAAGAAATTTTGACAATTTTTTTGCTGAGTAGTTACAACATTACTTGAGTTACGTACTGAAGTTAGACCTGTACTCATTTGCTGTACTCTTTTGAATGTTAAATGTGTTTGGCCCCTGTGAATATAAAACGATTGTTTAATAAACATGCCTCTTCTTTACAGCAATTTGGCCAAGAACTCCGAAGGCTATTAGCTTTTAACTTATAAAACTTCTTAAAAACATTATTGTGTATGTAACTTAACCTTTACAAAATAAAACATTATTATTATTTTCTTTACAATTGACTTGAACAAAGGAACACACTCATAGCAATAGCAATATATTAAAAAACCAGCAACAATATAACAGTTCAAGATAAAATAAAAAAGAAACAACTGCTATAAGTAGAGATTTGTCTTAAATACACAAATATTAACTCGCGTAGATTATATTTAAACCTATGTTTTAAACCTAACTACTAAATCTTTTCAAATGAACGAACATGATATTTATGGCTCGTACAAGGCTATTCTATCATAACGTTCAAAACACTTAATCAATTTGAACAAATGACCTGTCTATAAACTAAATGGACCCTAGAACGGACTTCGATAATAAATGAATGGTTTTTCCAGAGGGTAATTTACATGACAAAAAAGACACACTATTTTAGGTAGGCTAAGTACAGATTTGTGGTAAGCCGATAAAGTATCGCTGGCGAGCTGTATCCAAACTCTTTAGGCAGTTGTACCACCGCCGGCGAGTAAACGAGTACCTATCAGCTATTTTCTCGTTCAAGAAACGTACAATAAATATATCATTCAGTGTAAACAAAAGAGATACATATATTAATAGTTGATCGCTGACTGTTCACACTACCAGCGGATACTCGTTCCACTAGTTTGTCACTGAGCGGCAAGAGCTATTCGCTTAAAGATGCTCACTTGGAAAATGAAAATGAAAAAATATTTATTGATATAGGTTAATTTGATTAACTCTTATTAACGTTATAAATTACAAAATATCAGCCAATTAACCTACAGCCAGTTCGCTGACGTTGAGTAGAGCATGAGAAGAACTGGTAAGAAACTCAGGCCACTCTTTTAATAACATGGTTATTACAATTTTTGTTACAATTCTAAGTAGCATGCAAAGTGACACAGGTAATACTTGGCAATCAGAATTCACGCCGGGAGACCGATAAGCAGTAATTTCTCAATATTTAATCGCCCGTGGCACTCGCACACTCGCTTATAGCCCAGCGACAAAACTATTGGGTTGGAACTACACACACGCTTCCCGCTGCTGGCAACTCGTTTCTAGTTGCTAGTTTTACTCGTTACTCTTTCATTTTCGGCGCTCAAGTGCCTCAGTTTGTCATAAATCCAATGTTTCATTTTTTAAAAATTTCATACATATGTTATGGATTTAAAATCTGCAGCTCTTTAGCAGATATGTGATTTCTTTCAATATTGATCGTAGGTTTTTTAAGCGCGATGTGAAAAACATTTTACAGTAGGAGCTCCTATGCCAGTATACTACGATGGCAATTAAGATTGTGTCCACTACCCGCTACTAGACATCACTGACTACTAGCCATCAGGCAGAGTGTTGTAATTTTGACAAGCAAACAAATATCCACCTACAATTAAACGAACAATTGAATAAAATTTATGGGTCAAAGTAAATTCTGATCGCACGCGTCTTCTAAGAGAATTTTCACTGCGGCCTCCCTCTCTATTTTCTCATTATTATTTACCTAGCTTTCAGCGGGGCGGTTCCACCCACGTCTTTGGTTACTGCTCTGCTCTAGTCGCCAGTAGCGTGATGTTATATAGCCTATAATCTTCCTCATGAACTGGACTATCATACGAAAAGAATCATTCAAATCCGACAGGTAGTTATGAAATCTCTGGATTAGCGCGTTCGAACAAAAAAACAAACAAACAAACTCTTTCGCTTTATAATAATAGTATAGAATATCTCTATTTTCTTCTATTATATCATTTCATCGTATCACTTATTTAAATAGTTTCATTAAAACACAAAAATATTCAGAACACGTCGACATATTATATCGAATGTAGTAATTGTTCATTGTTGCATACATTACTTTAATTAACTTCAGACACGATGTCTTTCATCTGTAAAATTTGAATGACATTATTCATGGCAGCCAACCGATTTTTTTTATAATATATACATAGCTTCACGCCTTTTATCTCCGAAGGGGTAGGCAGACGTATTGAACCACCCACTTTTTTTACTTTAGATCCCGTGTTACAGGAGGCTAGCCTTTTGCCATTTGTCGGGCACAATTCCAAACTCCGGACTAATTATGAGAATTTTTCGACAAAAAACCCAATATCACTTTCGATCGAATCCGAAACCCCTAAATCTATACTAAACCCACCGAACCACAGAGGCAGTACATTTTCTCAATAATGTAATCTGTTTTTATTTATTTTATTTGTATTTACTGCACACAGAAAGATACATCAAAACTATAAATAATGTAAACACAATTTAGGTACAATTCATTAGTGATTGTCGATTACGACTTTGACCGACTAGCCGACTAGCCGATTAGTCGGTTGTAAAGAAGCCGACTAGTCGGCCAAGTGAATCACGGTTTTGGGGATTTCCGTAACGTTTAATTTATTGCTGATTCGCGCGCTAGTCACAAAGACTGCCTGCGAACGTGCCGGCTTTTGTTAGCGTCAGGGCGGTATTTTTGTGTAAAGATACTGCTAGTTTTAATGTGTAAGAAAAAAGTAAAAGAACAGAATTAAAATTTAATCGTCTTAAAAAGAAAATACATATTATTAAGAAATACAAACAAAATAAATAGCCGGTTAGTCGGTGCTCTTTGCTGAATAATTGTCGACTAGTCGCCGACTACGATCTTGGCCGAATAGTCAGCTTTACCGACTAGTGGCCGACTAATCAGCACATCTCTAAAACTCATTCAGTAGTAATTTTAGTGAGATTTCTATCGACTCACGACTCTCACTTAACCAGATATTTTCTAATACCAATTTTATTTATAGGTTAAAGCTCCTTTCTGCTGAAGGCCATGAAACTTTTCCTGTAACCCTACAAGCCTAAACAAATGAGTTGAAAAACATTAAGCATCAAAGTTCCAAATTAGTTTCGGCGTTTGATCTTAATTGATCATTGTACTCGTATCAATTGGAGTCGAATAATGAATAGTTTATTAACAGGATTTGGTGTAGCTTTGAATATTTTGTTTAAACACACAAACGGTCCGTCTGATTCCTAATCGTGATCGTTCTTTGTCAGAGCGAATAATTCTACTATCTCAGTGTCGGTGGCACCGCACATTAAGTATGGTTGGCCTGCCATTCTTAGGTTCATTTTAGATATACTTTTTTTTAAAGGGAACTCTTGCACTATACTGCCTTCGATGGCGGAAACATTTACAAATACAAAGTTAACGGGCATAAAGTACGTCAAAATAAATATAAATATAAATAATAATTTGATAATGGTATTTTTTTTACCGCAAGTTTTTTTGCTTTGAAAACACATCGAACCAGTCTTTTACATAACAGCAATCATTGGTACTAGACATAAACCTGCTCGGTGTTTAAAAGTAACTTATTGAATCTGTCACCATAGTCATATTGCTCACATTTCACACTTCTGCAGTTTTTATGCAACAGTATTCATAAAGTAATATTAAAATTTTCCAAAACTCATTTCACTGCAGCTGATGTTCAGCCAATGTTTGCAAATTCGAACAGTTAAATTACATTAAAATAATTGGATGCATACGAATAGGACTTGAAACGAGTATACTAATTGAGCTAAAATGGACTTCGAGTCAGACTTGCCTTGGGAAAGGTCCATGTTATTAAGTTGATACATTTTGTTTCATCCATACTAATAATATAAATGCGAAAGTTTTTCTCTCTATCTGTCTGTCTGTTACGCTTTCACGCCTAAACCACTAAACCGATTTTGATGAAATTTGGTATAGAGATATCCTAGACCTTAGAGAACAACACAAGGCTATTTTATTGCGAAAAAATGGAGTTAAGGGGTTGAAATAGGGAATTGAAAGTTTTTGCGGATGAAGGCGCGTGCGTCTCCTGTGACCCCGTCACTCTGGCCGTTTGGAGGAACACCAACCCCCGCCTTGCCCGGGCGGGTGCACACGGGTAATGCGTTTCCCACAAAAAAAAAGTAGATAAAAGTTTGTATAGAAATGCGATCTAACCGGCAAACATGCGGGCGGAGCTGCGAGCAACAGCTAGTAAATAGTAAAAAGTGAAGTCGCAATTTTTCTTTCTGTTTTTTCGCTTACTTTTAAACCACGCCAAGTATATAGTTACCTAATCTAGCAATACTTTAGTTTCTAGTTATAATTCAAAATTACTACTAATAAACAAGTACAGTAAGACAAAAGCTTCTTGTAAAATTACAAGTCTTGTCCAATTACTATTAATCTCTGCTTACCCCTTTAATAGGAGATAGATGTGAAGTTGTGTGTGTGTGTGTTAAAACTACCAAAATACGAGAATATATCGCAGAACCTAAGCTAGGCATTCTTTCTAACTCCTAAACTGTATCATAAAAATACATCCCCGTAGACTTGAAACGACAAACTACCAAACAAATTTCGTATCAATCCAACTTGCGAATAAACAAAGAGCAAAGGTAAAACTTGTAGATAACAAACGCTTCCATAGGGAACAAGAAACGAGTAAATTTTGTCACAATTCTATGTATATTCCAGTTAGTACTTCAGGGAAAACGCTAAAGTATTATTATACAGATATGACATAATGTAGCTTACATTGTTGTTTAAATTTTTTTATTGTAGCCTACTAAAGTGACACTCTGTCTGATGGTAAGCAGTCAGTGGAATCCAGTGGCCACCATTCCAAAAGCCATCGTCTTTAATTGCTGGTATGGTGGCCTCCACTATGGCGGCTAGGAATGGGGTTGGGAAAGAAAATGAAGGAGGTGAGGAAAGAGGAAAGGGGGGAAATTGGGCCTCCAGCGCTCTCACTCCCTAAACGAAACGCAGTTCGGACACTACTACTCTTACGTCGATCTTCTATGAGAGTTACCATTAAATTATAATAATTTGCTTAATTCATACTATTACAACGGCACATGCAAAACTATAACAAGATATACCTAAGTTAAAAGTCGGTCCCGGTTGTTGCCATGTTGATAGCAGTCGTTAGGTCAAGTCGGATGCCTCTATAGAAAATTATGGGCGAACTGAACAAATCCTTACTCTAGGTTGACCACCACTCGACACGAAGAAAAAGCGTAATATAGATGCTTACTTAAAAACATTTCGTTATGGAAAGGCATTACGGTACGGCTACATCACCTTAAAAACTAAAATAAATCAACATAAATGCAGTCACAAAAAATCAACATGAAAAAAGATCTGTATTAATCTGTATTGATAATCTTATTCAAAGCGAAAAAGAAATGATTTTTCTGGCTTACATCTTATCCTATTATGTTCAGATAATCTCTAAGTCTTTAAAATAAATACGAACTGGTACAAAATAGATGCATCCGCGGGTACGTGGGTATGTGTATATATGTGTGTGTGTGTGTGTGTGTGATCCAATTTTTGTATACGATCCACTCCTCCTCCTCCTCCGCTGGATTTATGGATGTACGAAAGCTGCCAAATAGTGTTTAGGGTCTAAGTGTTAGCGGAGAAAGTAAAAATATTTAAAGATATTTAATTTTAAATTGGTGATGAGATAGATATTTTTTCTATGTCGTAAGATACAAGTTAAAGGGCAGCAGCTATATATGAGTGCCTAATGCGAGTTTATTTTACGTTAACGCGATCGACACGTTTATGACATTTCGTGCTCTGATTGGTCCACTCCAAGCTTGAGAGCTCAAGAGGCAAACGCGGTAAACGTGTCAAACACTTTAACGTTAAAAAAAACTCGCACTAAGCATCCTGAATACTAAGAATCACTTCAGATTTCCGATTCGTGTGTCATGCATGGCAACTATGACGAACACTTTTTGAGAGAGGTGTGTCCTGCAGTAAACGGCTTCCCTACGACAATGATGATGAAATCCATCAGCATCATCGTCTGTATCATATGTACTTTCTAATTCATAATTTTAAATATACCTTGAACATGACTGATTTACGATGAAGCAAAACATCGTATATTTAGCAATTACAGTATACCATTACCTGTATTCTAATTTACTAAGTAAATTCAATACGAAATTAGTATTTAGATTCCTAATAAATCATTTAAAAAAATTACGAATTCGCTTTGAATTTCATTTATGTATGATAGCCCTGCGTTGGGTAACAAAAGGACTTACCCTTTACAATAATCTCTCTTATATTCTTCGGTATTAAATAAATATAATTCCACTGGTTTCGCTGTCACAGACACTGCACCCATACCACACATGCCACGTAAATGATACCACAGGTGACTGTTATACACGCACCTTGTGTTACTGTTTTTTTTGCAAATAACTCGAATAGGAGATTAAAGGTGGTGTGTTGTAGGAATGATACATATTAACGTGTGTAAATATTAAATGTGACAATGTAGTCTTTATGTCTAGAATATAGAACTATTTTTTCTGTGATACTGTAAGGTAATGAGGAAGGAAAAGGAGGACCAAGGGGTAATTAAGGGTGACTAAGCGTTACCTGAGTTTTAATACCACCTTACTGTGGTCACCAGTACACTTGCTAAGCATGATAAGTATTGAAAACTCCTCACTTTGGGACAGGTTTATATCCTTCAGTAAGTGTCTTCAGACTGGAAACGTATAATACCTTGATAGCCAAAAAACGGTAACAAGTATCTGTGACTTTTCGAAATCTTATATACAACGTATCCTACCTTATAATAGACATTACTAACAAACGGTGAAGGAAAATCAATATCCGAACTGTAAAACAAAAAATCTTGAAAGGAATAAAAAATTTGATCTTGTGAACCTTGGATAGAAATGTTGTTCATCATTGCCTGTTCCAGTTGCAATTTGTATTAGATATTATCAAACCTTTTCTTTGGTTACAAATCGCTATCCCACAATATGTCGGGTCTAGCAATTTGAAGGGTCTTCGTTATGACAACCAGTTGACGCCAGTTTAACCTATATGCGACGTTTTTACGAGATCATGAAACGAATGTGTTGAACTTTGGCTTTTGATATAGTGTGCGAATTTAACAGAGATATTTATTTCTTCCCAGGCAATACTCGCCATATTAGAAATTTGGGTCGCCCTTGTTTTACCAAAAACAAATTGTAAAACGTAAAATTGTTGACGAATTATCACTTCTTAAACAACTTTTGCCAAATTTTCATTTGCTATTAATTATTACTTAGCAAATAAATTCTTCACAAATAAATTGTAATGCAAACCTAATGTTGGACTGTGTCGTTCATAATAAACCACTTCGGCGAAATACATTGTTTGAAATTTTGAACATTGTTTAATACCTCAAGGAAACCGCAATGAAAACCACATTCCATACAGCTGTAGGAAATTCTATTTAAGTAGTTTTAAAACTTCTGCACCAAAACGTAAAATTATTTTTTTACATATCAGGTTATCTTTTGAGAGTACTGTTGCCAGGTTTAATATGTGCTGTATACTTTAACAAAATGGCAAATGAATTGTTATCTACAACAACATGATACTTGGTACGCATATATCGCTGCTGCGTATTACTCGGATTTTCTTTAGGTGCCTCTTACGACATCAACTCAAAGAGGTAATTTGATCAATAATCTATAGCGGAGACTATTATACTTATTCTATTTTATAACATAGATCGAACATTGGTTCTCAGGATCAATAGTCAATAATAATATTACATTTGTAACATGAAAGCTACTAGTTGCAAGAAAAGATACCAGATCCATGAAAATCTTTAGGTAAATTGTCTTTAAGATCAAAACAATTGAGCCTTTTGTATCTACTTTACAATCAATATTTCTCCCTTCATTCTTCATATTTTTTATTTTGATATTTACAATTTGAATCTAAGCTTTCTTAGTTTCATTTATGTCGAGTATTTTTAACGTGCTTACAACAATCCTCAAATTGTATTTCTACTTTCTTTATTCTAACAAAATAATTCTTGCAGAAATAAGAAATCTTGTTATTTGTTTTGTTTAAAATTGTACGCAAAGAAATAAAGAAACCTTTGAAATACATATTAAGCATTAATACAATAATATAGTAAAATTGAGAAAAAAAAGAAATTTATAACCAACAAATTTCAGTCAAATACTTACCATTAAATTTAGCAAACCTACACAAATTTCACAGACTATATGGAACTAGTACAGATTTTCTTAATGGTAGGAATCGTTAAACGTACGGTGCCTTTTTAATTCGTACGTGCTCGTACAGAAAAGTTATAGCATTTGCATTTTCAGACTTATAGGTATTGATCATGCTTTCTCTGTACGAGAGTGAGTATCGGAGTGGAAATAGAACCAACTGGAGCGAACCACCTAATCACAATAGCCTTACCGCTACATCATTTTTCGGACTTTCTAAATCAACAAAAACAAACCTGAAGCAAAGTATACTTACACTACTTAACACTTTGTTACAAAAAGGTACAAGTCTTTTGAGTGACCTTTGAGTTGCTCTTCGCTTTGTAGTGACCACACTCTTCAAAAGTTTAGTTCATTAACAAGTAATTAGTCTACCTCAAATATTTAAGCCTAAAAGCACAAACTCTGATCATTAAAAAATGTTTACCAGGAGTTTTTAAACTTCATAAAATTTATTATTCAACATTTTTTGGTTATGCTTGAGCCTTAACACATTTGCTGGACCCAGTGGATGATTGATGACGGAATCCAAATTGCTTGGGACCGTCCTGAGCCTAAAGGCCGAAATTTGAACCAGCCTCTTTACTTCAATTTATTGTTCAAGCTATGAGGTAAGAGCGTAACTGGAATGTAATACTTGCTAGCAACATCCTACAAAAGAAATAACAATCTTGTTGTTTCCTATTCTTGTAAACGATATTTTGTTTTTTCTGAGGAATATATGTATATCTACTTAAAAAAAATTTTTTGATAGAACAAAACATATCATTGTTTAGCTGTTACTGGAGTTTGTCGGACAAAACTTACAGGATAAGTCCGATTATAATGATATATATATAACATATGTTTAGTTAACTTTGTTACCATTTCATCAATGTTTCATAAATTACCATCTTTGCTGTAGTAGAGATATCAATGACTTAAGCTTTCAAAAATTGACAGTCAGTGTGGAGGACAATCTAAAGAAACAACAATACCAAAATCACTAATGATTCGGATAATCACTGTATAGTCTGCTTATTGTTGATAATAATTTACACTAAACACCAAATTAATTTTCACTGCTTAGTACGAAGTCAGAGGTTCTTACAGCCGCTGTTGTCTCACGTTTTGCACCGATATTTAGCACTCGTGTAGGCCGCGCCAACTTCAATTTACAAGCAATCAGCCAATAGTAACAGGATACTGTACCTGTGCTATTAGATTATTAAATGCCTTTACAACCTAACCCTTTGTTCCTTTATCTATTGAAAATAACTCCGAACAAGCTACCTGTTGTACTGGTTTAGGAATATGTAAAGACGATAAAATTTTCATATAGTTTCAAATGGCTATTGTTACTGTATAAGTCAGTATTAGTTCCATAATATAACTCGCACTACTTTGGCGCTAGTAGGCCTATTTACATAATTAAAGTGAGAAAAGGTAACGATATATATAAAGATGAGACAAGTTACAAATTAGTTCTCTTGCTGATTAGTAGTTGAACAAGTTAGAAATTGTCATCGCCATTAGTTAGCCTGAACTGTCACCTGCTAGACATAATCCTAGGTTCTCCATCTCAACATTAACTGGTCTTAAGTCACCCTTATTAATTTAATTACAATATTATTATGTTATGTCCTAGCAAGAGTAACATAATAGAAACAAATATCATCATTATTTTCGGCGAAAAAATTTTCTTCTGCTCTTCAGCGTCCTAATTTAATAGGTCTTCTTCAAGTACCTTTACTTTGACAAGTCGCGAACACCAGTATCAAAGCAACTGTTAAAGATAATATAATTTTAACTGATTACCGTTGGGGTATAAAAGTTCTAGAGTGGCGATCACCAATCGGAAGATGCAACGACAGCATAACCTTTAAGGGACCATTAAAATTTGGTGACTCACCTAAGGTCAATGACTCACGATCTGATAAAAGTAGCATTCAACCGATATTACAACTAAATGCATTACAAATCTTATTTCCCAAATTAATACGTTTATTCACGAACTTTTAACAAAGACAAAATTTTTCTATTTATATGCTAATCAAAGTTAAAAGTCAACGACCGAACGAGAATGACTTTTTCGTATCTTCAAAGTTTTCGACAAAATCATTCCGCCGAAAGGGTTTTAAATAACATTAGATTTGTTATAAAATTAGTTAGACTTGCCATATTTCTATCTATTTATTTCAAATGACAAGTCTGCTTATACCTTGTGTATGAAAAGAGGCCTATACCCCGTAGTGGGGATATAATGAACTGAGATAATGATAATGATAATCTTCTCTTCTTTTTAGTAGTGCACTCTTGACAGAGTGTTCGTAGTTATGGGTGGGTCCACACAAATGGCGCTTCGTGCTTCTTCTTCGTCTCCATTTGGCTCTATTTGAGGTGTTGTGAGAGCAGTTGAACACGGTAGTGTTTGTGAGGAACTTAATTAAGTCTGCCTATTTGCATATCTCTTGCCCTCTACTCTACCTTGGACTACAAATAACTCCATTCTTTTTTGTTAATAATCGAATGATAGTGTATTGCCTGCGTCACTTTGCATGCTACTTGAAACTGTAACTTACAAAAATTGTAATAACCTGGCGATAAAAAAAAGAGTGACCTGAGTTTCTTGCCAATTCTTCTCATGGCTCTATTTCGTCAGCGAACTGACTGTAGGTTAATTTGCTCACATTTTGTAAACTTTGACGTTTATAAGTGTTAATTTAATTAACCTATATGAATAAACATATTTCATTTCATTTCGATGATATTTTTATGGAGTTAATGAAGTTTTTAGAATGAACAAAGTTTATAGAATTAACTAGAAAAATCCTAGTATTTTTGTGAAATTGTTTTCTAATATATTTAGACGAAAGATCAATATCAAATTGTCATTTTAATTGTCTTGCGCTTAGTCTATAATTAACAATTTTACTATAAGATCAATATTCTTTTAATGTCTTGTAGCTAATTACTACCTTGATGGTCGAGGTCGAGTTCAAAGCGTTCAAGACCAGAATATTTAAGAATACAAACTTGGGATAATAATTATAAAAAGCATTACAAAACAAGTTATTTATTAATTTAACACTACAATATTTCAGGTAAAGAAAATAAGTTTTTAAATATTTCAAGATACAGTTATAAAATTAGAACTAACTTAAGGAAATACAATCCTATATAAAATATCACAACTTTTATAATAAAACATAAGATAAATACTCTAAATTATTATTAAGTTGCGAGGACAGAATAATATAAAAAAATATAAAAAAAATAAAAATAAAAAACGAAAACAAAGGTATTATTGAGCAAGATTATTACATAAGCCTGTTCAAACCCACTCGGTTTTCTCTACCGCAGGCGATACCGCTCAGGTTTGAATAGGGCTTAAGGTATTTATAATTGGTGCAGTGAGTGCGGAGACTTTAGTGCTAGCAAATAATGAAAGCGATTCATTCTGAGCTAAGTATACTTGAAGTACTAAATCTATAGATATCAAAATGATAACATACAAGTTCACTACACTGAGCAAAATGAAGCAGCGGAGCCTATTATAATTGCATTTAATTTATAGGAAAAATCATGTTATGCCTATTTATAGGCCCGAAGTGAAAAGCAATAATTGCTTCACTATAAATTGTACTAATGCGTTCTATATTAACAGAAGATAATTTAAGAATTAAAAAATTAATATATTTACTAAAATCGATTCAAGTCAAATGTTAACAAAGTGCAATCAAATATTTAAGTAGTCATTTTAGTACTACTAAACGAAGAAATTATCGGTTTACAAGCTTGTCGTTTTTAAAAATCATCTAGTACAACTTTGTTTAAAAATTATAAAAAAATAAAAATATATTTTTTGATGATATATTTTCAGTAATGATGAACTACAATTCATAATTGCAAGAAAATTGTAACATTCTACTTTATGAAGTCTTCAACTCATAGCTGTGAGAAGTCTAAGTCTAAGAGACCAATATATTTCTTTAAATTAGAATCAAATTTTCTTCCGTATGCTACTAATACAAAAATATAGTTCCATCAGAATGGTTCTCAACCTTGATAGTTGGCGGAGGTGGATCCTTCTCGAGTAAGTATGCTCTACTCTGGATCAAGCCAATGTTGGCTAGTGGACACAGGATTGCTGTGATCAATACCCTGCAACAAAAACATACAAACATACAAAACATTAAAATTTGTTAAAAATAATTTAATCTTATAAAACAAAAATATCTCATAAAAGTTCTGTTATAAGGGCTTATTCACATTCAAATCATATTATTAATTATTAAAATAACTTCTACACTAGAGAACAATCCCTATGTGGCGAAAGACTTAAACATACAATGAACGGACATAAAATACACACTCGGCTTCTCAAGAGTCGGAACAAACATTTATGCATCATACAAAGATTTTAAGCGTGTGGAAATTGAAGCCACATTCTCATGCACAGCAGTCGCACTTACTCGCTTACTTCGACAGCGTCACCGAAGCAATCATCATTCAAACATTCATACATGGCTATTATTCTATCACCAAATTCTACTTCTTTATTAAATTCTTCTATTTTTAAAAATATGATTACAAAACCTTCACAATAAACAGAAATTTACGCCATCTAAACTAAAGTCGCAGGTAGGGAAAGTATTTCGTCGCATCTGGTTGCAAAATTTGGCTTTAATCAGACACTGTTATTCTCTACTAATGCTTATCACGTTCCAACTGCATTGCAGCAGTAGTGCAGTCGAATTCTTGTTGTGAACTGTATTTGTAAGTTAATCATTTATTATGTCCTGTGACTAGCGTATAAACTCGTTAAGGACACTATTGAATATTATAGATCTATTTAACAACGAGGTCCGTATACGACGCATTTTTAATTTGCCTTCAAAATCAAACATTTATTTCAGACGAAAGCCCGACGAAGATCGACTGAGACCGACCGAAGCCAAGGTTTTGACCACTTTACTTTATTTGACCATTATTAATAATTATTTAAAGTCAACAGTGTAAATTATATATATATGAAAGTCAACATCACCATAGAAGCTATTAGCTTTGTCTATTGACCTGTGTATTGACCAATAACCTGATAATGGTCAAGCCACGAAAAAAACTGTCGACGGAAGATGGTTGTCTTTTAATTTCAATAACATTGTTTTTATTTTATCAACGAGAAGATAATTTATAAACACTTGACGCTGGTAGAAACAGCTGACACTATCGTCAGCTCAGTTGCCATAATAGAAAGATAAGAAGAAGAAAAAAACTGTCAAGAACCTGATTCCACTCTTTTTATAGTTAGTAGCATAATATAATAGCCCTTTGCTTTGTCCTCACTTTGCTCATTCCCTTCACCTACACCACTCCCGTCACGGTAAAGTCCCTGACATTGCAAGAGCAATAGAGTCGTCTCTCTCTCTCTGAGTCGTCCATGAGCGACAGTTACCACTTACCATCACGTGGGCTGTTTGCTCATCTGTAGACAAAAAAAAATCCACCGATAAAAGCTTTAGCTATATTTGATATCGGGTAACCGATGTATGAGGGCGGCTCACGACCGTAGCCAAAATTAGGTGAAGCCTAGATCATATAGCTATCACTAATCTCACTTTAACTCACCAGTAAGAATATCCAAGACCAGGCCCCGGTACAAACAGGCCTAACGCTATGTATGTTATAGCGAGGTGTTCGTTCAAGCCTGACACGCTCCAATAGATGCCGAACATCAGGAGTGCTGTGAGGCCCAAGACCGCTGTTATGATGTTGGACCAGAGGCATCCTAGAAAAGAGAAGAAAGATATTAATGATGAAGATGGATTAATTTGTAGATAAGGATGGCAATTGTGACGTAGTCTTAAAAGGAATGTAGTCCATTAAAAGTTTACTTTAGCAAGGTTAATTAAGCAAGGTTAATTTAGCAGTAGGTGAAAATTTAGTGTGCCTAAGGTGGAAAACTTAGGAACTGTAGCGTACCTACATGAAGAAATATAGAGTATAGAGGATAAGAAATAAAAAAAGTAAAAACTGTCAATCTGACTTACTCACTGATTTTACTTCTTCTATTTTTTGTGGAACATTGTGAAAATTTTGTAAATCACAATATACGATATTACATAATATATAAAAGTAATCTTATTTCTACATTGGTGACCCCGTGAACTCGAAAAATATGAGTGACAGTGAGTCGGTTCACAGTGCTAGTGAGCACGTGCATATGGATAAACACGATATGATATTTCGTGTATCTATAAAATTACCTCCGTTTTGGCCTGATGAACCAGATTTGTGGTTTGCGCAAATAGAAGCACAGTTTGCAAACGCTGGCGTGACTGGTGATGTCACAAAATTTAATTACGTGGTCGGACATCTAGAACCGCACATCTCTAAGGAAGTGAAAGATGTTATCATGTTACCGCCTAGTCAGAATAGGTACGACAAGCTGAAGATCGAGCTTGTAAAACGCCTATCAGCGTCACAGGAGCGCAAGGTAAAGCAGCTGTTGATGCATGAGGAGTTAGGAGACAGAAAGCCATCGCAGTTTCTGCGTCATCTTCAGAGCCTAGCAGGACCTAAGGTTCCTGAAGACTTCTTGCGTACTATTTGGAGTAGCCGCCTTCCTTGCAATATCCAGCCCCTTCTAGCATCCCAGCCAACATCCACTCTTGAAGCGCTGGCAGAACTGGCAGACCGTGTGCAGGACATCGCAACACCACCCATCCACATCGCTGCAGCTTCCAGCACTGAACCAAGTGTCAACGAGCTCGCGTGTGAGATTGCTGAGTTAAAGCGCGCTATGCAAAACCTAACGACGCAGCTCAGAGGCCATCAATCTACGCAGCGTGGTGGTCGACCTAGGCAGCGTCAGCATAGCGAAAATCGAGAACGAAGTCGGTCTCGCTCGAATTCAAGCTATAGAAAGTTCCCCGTGTGTTGGTATCACAATAAATTTGGTGAGAAAGCTAATTGTTGTGTCAAGCCCTGCGACTTCAAGGCGGGAAACGCAGCGGGCGGTCGGTAATGGCGACAAACGATTGCCCGACTTCTACTGGTCGCCTGTTCGTCGTGGATCAATCGTCGAAGACACCGTTTTTGGTGGATACAGGTAGTGACCTGTGCGTCTATCCCCGTCGCATCCTTCGTGAGCATCGCCTGCAGAGCAACTATGAACTCAGTGCTGCAAACGGGACGACTATCAAGACGTACGGTTACGTGGACTTGAACCTCAACCTCGGTTTGCGTAGAGACTTTAAGTGGCGTTTTGTAGTGGCGGACGTGAGTAAACCTATCATAGGTATAGATTTTTTATCTTTTTACTCATTAATTGTTGACTGTCGTAATCAACGACTAATTGACAGTAATACAAACATTTCTATTTCTGCTGCGAATCGCTCAGACTCTTTTATATCTTCTGTAAAGGTCACAACTGGTGATTCTAAATACCATAGGATTTTAGATCAATTTCCAGAAATCACTCGACCAGCTGGCATTCAACGTACTACACCACACAACACTGTACACCACATACGCACGACTCCTGGCCCTCCAGTTTCTTGTCCCCCTCGTCGTCTAGCGCCAGACAAACTAAAAATCGCTCAGCAGGAATTTCAGCTCATGCTGAACAATGGTACTGCACGGCCATCTGAAAGCCCTTGGTCGTCACCCTTGCATTTGGCTCAAAAGAAGGATAGCAGCTGGAGGCCCTGTGGCGATTATAGAATGCTCAATGCGAGAACTGTGCCTGATCGGTATCCGATTAAACACATACACGATTTCGCTCACAGCATTGCTGGTTGCCGTGTATTCAGCACAATTGATCTTGTAAAGGCATTTAACCAGATACCGATCAGTCCGGACGACATTCCAAAGACCGCTATAACAACACCTTTTGGGTTATATGAATTCCCCTACATGACCTTCGGTCTACGAAATGCAAGTCAAACATTTCAGCGTTTCGTTGATGAAATGACAAGAGAGCTTGATTTCTGTTATTCCTTCATTGACGATTTCCTACTGTTTTCCAAGAACGAAAAGGAACACGAAGAGCATCTCTTTACCATCTTTAGTAGATTAAGAGATTTCGGCATTGTCGTAAATACATCCAAGTGTGTTTTCGGTGTTCCGGAAGTAACCTTCCTAGGTTACAGCATTTCCGAAAAGGGCACAAAACCACTGGATACAAAAGTTGAAGCCATTAGGGACTTCCCACCGCCTAAAGATGTTCGCCAATTAAGACGCTTTCTTGGCATGATTAATTTTTATCGGCGATTTCTACCCCACGCGGCTCAAATTCAGGCACCGTTGCATAAATTGCTAGTCGGCAATGTAAAAGGTTCTCATCCCGTTAGTCTTAGTGGCGATACCTTACAGGCATTTAACAACTGCAAGGAAAGCCTCGCGAACGCTGCACTATTGGCACACCCCGATTGCAATTCCAAGCTCGCATTAGTCACTGATGCATCGGACACAGCAATTGGTGCCGTATTACAACAGTTTCAGGACGATGGCTGGAAGCCATTAGCTTTCTTTTCGCGAAAACTTAGTCCTTCCCAAACTAAGTACTCGCCGTATGACAGGGAACTATTGGCCATTTACGAAGCCATTAAATACTTTCGCCATATGTTAGAGGCAAGGCACTTTATCATTTATACCGACCACAAGCCACTTACCTTTGCTTTCAATGACAGGAAACGCAACTGTACACCGAGACAATTCCGTCATCTGGACTACATATCTCAGTTCACCACCGATATAAGGCACATATCCGGCAAAGACAATGTCGTAGCCGACACCTTATCTCGTGTGGACGAACTTCAAATGCCAGTAATTTCAGACAGGATAGCGGAATCACAACTCTCCGATCCTGAATTGCAAAAATTGATACTGGAAGGGTCCTCATTACGTTTGGAGAAGATACAGGTACCTGGGAGTCGTACATACTTGTACTGCGACGTCAGCACAGCGTCCCCCAGACCATTCGTTTCTAAAATATTACGGAAACAAGTTTTCGACAGTTTACACTCTCTCAGTCATCCTGGCATATCTGCAACTGCTCAATTAGTAGCGGAACGGTTTGTTTGGCCGGGTATCAGGAAAGACTGTAGAGAATGGGCACGAGCTTGTCTCGCATGTCAACGTAGTAAAGTAAGTCGGCATGTTTCCGCTCCTTTGGGATCATTTAACTTGCCTCGTGCCAGATTTACTGAGATCCATATAGACCTTGTAGGTCCACTACCCTTGTCTCAAGGCTTTAAGTACTGTTTAACAGCAGTCGATCGATTTACAAGATGGCCAGAAGTCATACCTATCGTCGACATCACTGCTGAAACAGTAGCGAAGGCTTTAGTGACAGGATGGATATCTCGCTTTGGATGCCCTAACAGCATTGTGACAGACAGAGGTCGTCAATTTGAGTCGTCTTTGTTTGAGCAATTATCTAAAATTGCTGGTTTCCAGCACAAACGTACAACAGCGTACCATCCAGCATGTAATGGTCTTGTGGAACGCTTTCATAGGCAGCTTAAAGCTTCTATTATTTGCCATTCCAGCGAACGTTGGACCGAAACCTTGCCGTGGGTACTTCTCGGTGTGAGGAGTGCATTTAAAAATGATCTCCAGGCGTCGTCAGCTGAATTAATTTACGGTGAGCCACTTAGACTCCCTGGAGAATTTTTCGCACCCAGTACTGTTGGTACTACTGACCCAACGGAATTTATTGCCCGTATTCGTGCTTTTGCACAGAAATTACAGCCTATACCAGCCTCTCGCCACACTCATGGTAAAATATTTATATTCAAAGACCTTGCGACCACTGATCACGTATTCCTACGAGATGACGCATCACGTGGATCCCTACAACCAGCTTACACAGGCCCTCATAAAGTTATAGAAAAGGGAGATAAATATTTCAAAATTTTATTTAAAGGCAAAGCGGTCACTGTTTCCATAGACCGTCTTAAGCCTGCATACATATTAGCTGACAAAGTTGACCCTAATACACCTTCTAATAATACTGAAAATTATCACACTCGATCTGGTCGCTGCGTCAGATTTCCAGATTATTATCGCCCTTGACGGTCTCTGGAGGGGAGTGATGTAGCGTACCTACATGAAGAAATATAGAGTATAGAGGATAAGAAATAAAAAAAGTAAAAACTGTCAATCTGACTTACTCACTGATTTTACTCCTTCTATTTTTTGTGGAACATTGTGAAAATTTTGTAAATCACAATATACGATATTACATAATATATAAAAGTAATCTTATTTCTACAGAACTATACACAGTACTATAGTATCTATTTCTGACCTAAATTCTGGGCCTCTAGTGATAAGAGAGGACTTATACCCCTTTTTACATACTAAAAGGACAGTATCACATCTTATTCCTCAAAGGGATAGGCAGAAACACCCACGATTTGCCAGCTTTGCATTAACATTGGGATATACCAGTCGGAGAGACTGTTGACATATACTAGGCACAATATCAGACTGAAATATTAATACTGGGAATTTTCCGTGATATTTCACTTTACTCGATCCGGGAAAGAAGAAAGAAAGATGGAAATATTTTTTTTAATAGCCTATTTAAAAGTCTTTCTACTTATGTAATAATAATACAGATTAAAATAAACAAGGTAGAACCGGACATGTTTATTTTAAGGATAAACACACGTACTCGTAAATTATATATTAAGAACAGATGACACGAACGGTACCCAGACCCTAAACTATGTAGTGGAAGGAGCTTAACGATCCCTATTAACATAACTTTATACTACGTTGCTGCTCTAATGAAGACGTAACTCAAAGATGCGATACACCGAAAAATGACCTTTTTTGTATTATCTTTTAGGTTCTTTTTGTACACCATAATATCAATAGTTGTGTTTTTCTAATCAGAGTTGTACAGGAGCGCTGTTATTTCGCAGGATATTTTGGCATAAGGATTAAATTTGAAACCTCTAAATAAAGCAAATTTGCTGTTTTTCTTGTCTGTTCCTCTGCATTGAATTTTAATACGATTTTCATTACCATTCATAAAAAAAATCTGTGTTATAGTTGTAAATATATGTTAAGAAAGAATAAAAGGGGACAATCTTAAAGATTAGATAGATCTTTTATACTAGGTACGAGTATTATACAAAGCAGAAGTTTGTTTGTTTCTTTGTTTGAAGGCGCTAATCTCTGGAAATACCAGTCGGATTTGAATAACTATTTTTTCTTACGATAACCCAGTTCTTGCGGAAGGTTATAGGATATGTAACATCACGCTACTGGCGACAGGAGCAAAATAATAAACAAAGATGCGGGTGAAACCGCGCTGCAAGAAGCTAGTAAATTCATAATGAGTCAAACCAGAGGCCCTAGACAAGTGGCAAAGATTTCTATTCTATTCATAGAATACATTAAAAAATGTATTGGATTGACATAAGCTAACGCCAACGCTTATGTCAATCTCATACATTTTTTATCTATTCTATGAATAGAATAGAAATCTTTGACACTTGTCTAGGACCTCAGGCAGCTAGTAATCAATATTTTCGAATTTCGATTTATTTAAGATTTTTAACCGAATTCAAAAAGGAGGAGGTTATCAATTCGAGTCGTATGTTTTTTTTTTTTGTATGTTTGTTACCTCATATCTCGGTCATTTATGAACCGATTTGAAAAATTCTTTTTTTATTTGAAAGGGTATACTCTGAAATTGGTCCCATATTTTTAATATAAAAAATGGTTCAGAAGTTGTATGTTTGTTACAACAGAACTCGGTCATTTATGAACCAATTTAGAAAATTCTTTTCTTATTTGAAAGGGTATAACTCTGGAATTGGGTTCTATATTTTTTTTATAAAAAATTGTTCAGTAATTTGGCTTTAATTTTTTTAAATATAGTGCGTCTTCTCGGAAAACAAGAGTAGAGATATTGTACTCCGAAACTCAAACTAATTTGTAATTCTCACATGAATAGGGTACGAATATGTTGCGGTACCAGCCGGCTAATCCATATTGCATGGTACGAGATATTTGCAGGTAGCGCTATTACCGTAAGCTTGGGTCTCTGAATTTCGCAATTAACAATGAAATATTATTTTGTCAAACTTTAAAGGCTTTCACTTGGAGAACTGTGTAATGTGTGAAAGTGATTAATACCTACTACAGGTACCTAGTACCTTGTCATTATCACTCATCGGCCTGAATACGCCTACTACACATTGACTTCCAATGGAAGGTGTTTGCAATATGATGAATCGTACTGGTAATGTCGCAGGCAAATTGTATAAATCCGCAATTTACATACTGCCTCGGTATTTTGTAAACGCTCGCAGTCATCGGCGTTACGTAATATGAAGGCCGATTGAGTTAGGTTAAGGTATAACTGTGTCTAACTGCAATAAACGAATTGTTTGCCAGACTAGTTCAACCATTCCAAATTAGGTATACACATTGCTGGTAATATCCAGCGTTCTGTATCTAATATGCCAGACAGATTGTAAATGGCCGATTAATACAATTTGCCGGCGACAACAACACCCAACCAAAGTGACTCCACGCTGCCTGATAGTAAGGAGTCAGTGGAATCCTGGTATGGTGGCCTCCACTATGGCGGCTTAGTGAGATGATTTTTCAGGCCCCGCTTAAAAGACCCAGGATGAAAGTTAGATGGGAACACATGCGCTGGTAAAGAGTTCTATGCTTTAATTAAGACATTACTCCCCTATACAGTATTTTTTTGGTTGCCTTTTATGACACCCACAGAAAGTGGGTTTTCCACATTATTGACTGTAGACCACGCGGCAATGATAAAATTAGATATAAAGTATTACTTACTCTTTTGAGATAATTATTTTCCAGACAGTGTTGTTATGTAACTCCTAGCAACGCTGCGTCTGGACTGGCTGTAGGTTAATTGGCTGACATTTTGAATTTTTCTCGTTCATAAATGTTAATTCAATTAACCCGAATGAATATATGTCTTTGACTTTGTATCTATAGACTAGGGTTTTTTTTTATAATACCACAACAACCACACAACGCCATCTAGACTCAAAGTAAGCTCAATAGCTAGTGATATGAATTCTAGAATGCGGATAAACATACTTATATATTTTTTTTTTAGTAAATACGTACATTTATCCATAGAAACACTCAGACCAATGCAAACAGCCATGTTCATGCTCACAAATACCATCAAGCCATGAATATTTACCACGTATATCATAAAATACTCACCTGGTAATCCAAACACTGGTTCTGTAGGGTTCTTAGTGGCGTTGATAATAGCTAATATTGCACTTAACACAGCAAACAACAGTTGCAGGAACAGTATTAGTAATAGGCACACGTAGAATGCAAACGATATTACTGGAGGGCGGTCCACTGGAAGAAAAATGATAAGTCAGATAGAAATTGAAATGTAGTTTTATATTGCTTGAACTTTATACGGTAAGATCCACGCTGGTTTCAGCAGGAATGGGTGGATCGGCGTGAGAATATTAGTTTTCATGCTAATGTGTTTCGCTCGATGAGTAAGAGCGCCGGAAGCCCAAATACCCCGTCAGTCCTCTTCTCCGTGGTCGGGAACGGCTTAGTTGTGTTAGAAATAAAAAATATTTTTTCTGCGATGCTTGAAAAATCCAGCCATCTCTATAGGTTACGGTCACCACTTACCATCAGGTGGGTATACTTGTTTGCCACCAAAGTTATATAAAAAAAATTTTTTGATGAATATTTAACATGGAGGAAGTTTCAGTCATCACGCTTACTAGACGACCAGTTATGATGGGTCTCATATAAGAATACGTGATCCTGATGACAGTAACAGTTTCATCATATCAGCCAAAAGATGTCCACTGTTGGACAGAGGCCTCCTCCAACTATTGCCACCGTGGCCGGTCGTTAGCCATTCATCGGTTGTCCGCCACCCTTATAAGGTCGTCGGGTCACCTTGTGAGGATTCTGCCCACGCTGCGTCTTCCGATTTGTGGTCGCCACAGCAGTTTAATTACTGAGAAATTCATTACAGAAAAACCCAATATCGTGATACCCACGTTTCATCTCGTTCTTGGATAACGAGCTCTCTGTCAATCGGTAATTACGTAACCATCGAGGCAGTTTATTCCGTAAAAATTATGTATTGAAAAAAAATTAAGAAAATCTAGTTTTCATCGTAAACACTAGAGGCGCTGTTCATCTTTACACAATTTACGCTGAGTGATTTACGATAAATGTAGTAGCTTTAGACGTGACTCTATCAATAAGATACTTACGTCTAACAGATACATCGACTTCTGTCTCCGAGAGACAGGCCGCTGTCGGCTCGTAACCCTCTGCTAATGCTCGTACCTGAAACGATCAAACCTGAGATATATGAAAATGTTTTAAATAAAATTGTTTGTGAATGTAGATTGAATAATTTTTTTTATTGCCCTCTGTGGTAGACGAGCTAACAGCCTACCTGAAGGTAAACGGTAACTGTCGCTCATAGATTTCTGCAATGTCAGAGACGAAGCCGCTGCCTACTATATTACATCTTATTTTACTAAATACACGTTTAATACAATGTAACAAGATGTTACAAGTGCCAGCAGTATGGACATACTGCCAAGTTCTGCAGACAAAATATGCCCACATGTGGACATTGTGCTGAGATAGGACACGCATTCGCCAAATGTCCGTAAAGGCATGTGCCAGCAAAATGCGCAACGTGCACACAATTTAAAAAGCCCCATAGTCGTCTAACAGGAGAAGCAGATTGCCCAGCTCGAAAAGCTGCTGAGTTAAGATATATTAACTCTGTTGATTATGAGGGTTCATAGACATTAACATCTAGTTTTAGACATTATAACATTTAATTTTAATTGGCGTTAGTTAAAATGTAAAAAATAAAGTATAATTTATTTTAAATATTACGTATTTACAATCTTTAATGTTTACTCATCATGCGTTGTGCTACTTACGAGCAGTCGGAATTAGCTTGCTAAGCATCTCATGTTTACACAAATTTATCAAGCTGTGACATTGTACTTTTACCCTACCTATTACTTTTTGCATAATATACTTTTTACTTTAACTAAATATACCTTCTAGTTCTATTTTAAGACTCTACATATAGTTAAATAATGAAATACAAATAGTAATTGTTTTCAGATTGTAGCAGGTATATATGTGCAAAGGCATGCAAAGATCATTGTTCAGGCTCTAAGACATTAGTATGTCGATTGTCTAACTTATAGTAATAAAGGTATAAACCTAGCACGGAAGTAAGACTACTGTCGCGCCTCGCTGATGTCTGGAGTTGGACATGATATGTACTATTATTTGTGACACATTATTATTCAAATTTTGTTAAAAAATTTAGCCATCATAATATACTAAAAGTGCTTTTAATCCGCCTGTAAAACAGGTTAATATATTCTAGTACAGGCGCCCTACAACTGTATTTAGTTCATAATTTATTATGTAAGATATACCTATGTATAAACATTTTGTACAGTTTTTAGTGAATAAATATTATTATTATTATTATTAATACGCGATAGAGTACAATTTCATATTCTGAATTGATATCGGCGAGTACAAGGTCTAGGTACGACGAAAGCTCTCGTTGTCTATTTTGGACATAAAGTCTTTCAACAAATTAGTGAAATATACCTTAGAATGCATATTCATATGTATAGGTTACGGTTACATTAGGTATTGCATACGATAAAAATCATTATTTCCTTAAAATGCAATCGTATAAACTAAAATATGATAAAATAAAATATGATGAGCAAACCTATAATAGTTAAAAATATAACGTAGTCCAGATTAACACATTATAAATAGATTTTTGACGTGGTTTTCCCAGAGCACCCGTCCCAAGAGCACCTGCACGTTGAGCACCTATGCTTATATTGGTAGGTGCTCAATGTAGACTAGGATGTGTGCTCAACGCGCAGGTGCTCTTCGCATTAGTGCTCTGAGAGGCCTTCGCCAAAAATCTATTTATAATTAGTTAATCTATGAATAACAACACACTTACCTCTATTAATCTAGCTTCCTCTTCAGTTTTACAACTCAGTGCACACGCGTTCAATTCCGGTATGCATGTCACTGAAATTTTACAGAATAATATTAACTTATAATGAACTAGCTGCACCCTGCGGCTTTGACCGCGTGGAAAACGGTATGTTTAATTAACGTAAATTGGCAACCAGACCGATTTTCGAGATAAAAAGTATTCTATGTCTGTCTTCGGCACCGAATTTATGTCCATACGTATTTTGAACAAAATCGGTTCAGCCGTTTAGGCGCTAAGTAGTTACAAACACACACACATTTTCGCATTAATAATATTTTTGGTTTTCTTTTATATTTTTCCTTTTAGAAGACATGTATAATTTAGTAACACTAACCGTGCTTCTGACCTACTATCAATACTATTTTTTTCAAAACACCGAATGAAAATATACATAGGATAATCCTGAGCATAATAGTCTTATAAAAAATAAAGTACATCCTTGTTCAACTGAAATTGATAAATAGCTTTCAATAATTCAGACACAATTTCGTTTGTAAATTTCTTTTAAGAAATAATCTTCTTTAATTACAAAACAAAAATAAACACAAAATCATTTTTCCTTACAAACAAAGATGAAGCTTCTTTAAGAAAATACAGCTTTTATACTTATAAAATATGATGACAGAGCAAGACAAATGTTTCTTAAATATTACTAAATAAGGACCATTGTCTCGTATTTTATTATTTTCTAGATTTGAGCCGTAGAACGGGCGGATTTATACCGTAATTTAACAGATAGGTGGTTATCGCGACTCAATTTGAACAAGAAACCCGCCTGCCTAAAAAAAAATCAATTCTTTTTCGTGCCTAAGCTACTTAAAAATGTTATATACCTATCCTATGTGTCACTCCCACAATCAATACAAATCTAATGACACCTCATAATATTTGTTAAAATCAAGTTATTTAGGCTGTAGAGCGTGACAAAGAACATTACCCTCCTTGACTTCGGCAGTCGGCCAAAAATACGCCGATGATATGGCTGTAAACACCGACACCCGGCTTGGTTAAAGTTATTAGTATCGCGATTACGTAGAAAATATATTATCAACAAAATGTCTACTCATATTTTGATTAAACTTTATGATTTATTAATTTAATATTGTATTATTATTGGACTAGCGATGCGTCCCGGCTTCGCACAAGCGTTTTAAAACTTAATTAAAATCTTTCAAATTTTAGTCTTTTGTCTACTATAATTTTTATGCAAGTATCCTACTAATATTATAAATACGAAAGTTTGTGTGTGTGTATGTGTTTGTTCCCACTCAGCGCCTAAACGGCTGAACCGATTTCGATAAAATTGGTAGGTATATAGATAGATTCAGTGCCGGAGACATAGGCTACTTTTTATCCCAAAAATCGGTCTTGTTCATCACTCATCACTCGTATTATCTCTTTGGTTACTGCCCCGCTCTCGTGGGTCGTAACGTGATGTTATAACCTATTATGTTATGTATATTATATATGTAATTATGTACTATTATGTTGCCTATAACTTTTCTTAAGAATTGGACTATTACATACATTTTTTTTTTAAATTTGACTGATGGTGCCAGAAATTAGCGCATTCAAAAAACAATAAATTAGTACAAGCACTTTTTGGGGAGTTCTATCCTATATAAAGATAGATTATATATTTGTTCTTTATTAAATTTTGACTAAATTATTTATTATTGATCTGCATTTTGCCTTCATAATTAATAAATACTTACTGTACAGTGTATTAACATCTGGCGTGACGAGTTCATAAATTAAAAGCTCCCCTCTGAACAGGCCATACCGAATCCTGCTGTCCTGTGCTTGAATATCAGCCGTCGCACTTGAAACTACCTGGAAAATACCAAATTATTTATAATCATACATACTTACATACATAACTTAACGCCTGTCTCCCATTAATAGGCTAAGCAGAGACTATAGAACGCCCTTTGTTGCGATCCAAACACACCTCCTTTGCCTCTACAACATTCATTAATCTTTTCATACACACGTCGGTTACGGGCGCTTGCAATTGTGACCTTTGTCAACACACATCACCTATTTGCTACGCGTACGTTCGTCTAGGGCGACCGCTACCAACTTTCCCAGTCATTACCGCTTCATAAATCTCGTTAGTTATCCTTCTTTTTAGTCACTATATCATCATTCAATCCAGATTCTTCTCTTATCACACTATTCCATACTCTATCTAACAGATTAATTCCACATAATGCTTCTCAGTGCTCTCATCTCCACTGCATTCACTTATAATTTAAGGCGAGCTTTTCCCACAAATGCTCAAAAACAGGTTCATAATTTTGTGTTTTATTCCTAAACGAAGATGGAATTACAATCTGAAAATCATATATATCATTATTCATTCTTTAATCTATAAATTTCGGTAATTCAATAGATTTTGATTCCTAAACTTAACCCTAAACTGTCAATTGATGAATGATTTAAATTGTGAAACAAGCCCTAAATTATATTGAACAATTTACGTACGCATCTTTTGAAATCAAGAACGTGGTCTCCAAAGATTCGTCTCTTTTGGCTTCCATCTCAGATTTTGATTCCTAAACTTAACCCTAAACTGACTGGCAGAGAATGCTTATAGCATTAAGTCCTCCGTTGTACTTTCGTGCATGATGTTCAATAAATAAAAAAAAAACTTTAGTACCTATGTAACGTTTATCCAACATTTTATTGTAACTTCGACAAGATTATTTAATACCACCACTATACCTTCATTTTAGGTTTAATAAACCTATATCAAATTGCACACAACACTGTAGCAAAATATTGAATTATTTGAATCATGTTCAAAAATAGACCTACTGTATGTGTCTGTATTGTGGTGAGTCACGAGCATTACAGTACAGAGCTTGAGGCGCTCAAATGTCAACGAGTGACGTCGCGCCGGGCTCGTCGCTGTCATCGTAGATAAATATGTCGTACTGTATTGGCGAAGACTTAGGTAGCGTTTATACTACCTTCGAGTGCCTATCTCCAGGAAATCCTCGCCTTAATTCATTTATTTTTAATTATACACCTATGTAATATAAGTATTGGTTGTTACATTTAAGAGCTTCACAAACTCGATCGCACAAAAAGTGTATTGTCTGCGCTGCACCTAATCCTTTACGATCCTTTTCCTTTGCCTCACTCACCCTCCTCAAGGTTAACAACGCATTAATTTAATTATCCTAGCATTGTTTTTGCGATGCTTAGAGAACACAACCATGTTCTTATTAACATAAGATGGATCGTATGCTTGTTTAACACCAACGTTGTATAACCTTCTCGTCTTTTACGTATATTTCTACCATTTAAAAGGTGGTAGGTACCTACAATACTTTATTTTATTGCTGACAGTGGCAGACGAGTAATCAGTCCACGTGATGGTAAATGGTAAATATAGCTCATGTACGACTCAGAGTCTCTGGCATTGCCCCTGCATTACAGACTCTGCGCAGCTGCTGCCTACCGCGAAGGGAGTGAGGTAGGTACAGGGATTAAGATAAGTGAGGAAAAAGGGAAAGGTCGAAATTAAACCCGGCGCTCTCACTCATCGAACGAAACGCAATAATACGTGTACAATATTTTCTATGAGAGGGTAGTAATTCCCCGGTCAATCCGGCCCATTCATGCTGAAACTAGCGAGGACCTACTGCCGTACTACATATCTATTTTACATGGATATAAGCTATTTTGCATAGCTTAAACCGAACGAAGTCAAGGCTGATAAATAGATATAAATGACGTATTATCTATTTATACAATGCACATTGTGGCGGCGCGTTAAGTAGATCTATTGTAATGTGATGTCAGCATTAAGTACGATGTACGATTAGCGTTGCGTCGCCGCCACGGGTAGTCGGCATTTCGTAGCCGTGCTATAATCACGTGCCAGTACCAATAAATATAAGATACCGTTTCGTAGTCCTATGTGTTTCAATAGTCACCACTATACCCCGAACAATTTAAACATCAAATAAATATATACGATAAAACATTATAAAGATAACCCTGTTCACGTATGCATAATATTAAATTATTTATGTTGCAAACTTTTAGTCATTATAATCAGATAGGTTTACAACATACACATTTTTATCAAGCGTCCATGGTTAAGCATCTACTGGAGTAGTAACGCGTTGCGCGGTAACCCAATTACCCCGTCGATCATCTCCTTCTCCCTATATGGTCGACAACGGCTTAGTTGTGTTTTCTAAGCATAATTTTTGCAATGCTTAGAAAACTCAGGTATGTTCATAGGTGACGGTTGTCATCACTTACCATCAGCGGTCCTACCACAACCTGTAAAAATCTTATTATAACCTTACTTTTTCACTATCCTTCTTTTTAATGGTACAAAAGAAAAAGACAAAACACAAAGTAATATTAAAATAATACTGCTGTTATAGTGTTATACCCCCAGATGGGCTTTATGTTTATTTGCCACCCAAGTTGTATAAAAAAAACCTGGTACACAGTGTATGGACAGCCAGACACGTCTCGGGCTAGATCCTCGAATCGGGTAAAATGGTGTTGAGTTTATCTATCTAGAAATTTATAACACTAAATTTCTAGATAATTTAAATTTTATTAGACATTTTTATGGTTGGACATTTTTATCACTTGGACATGCCTTTGGACATCCGTATTTTTGGACGTTATTCTTTTTGGACATAAGTCGTGCATAAGAGATAAACTCACACACACCCAAAGTCTAAACTTATTCCATTTTATTCTGTTAATTCTAACATCTAGTGAACTGACAGTTGAGCTTACTGCATTGAAATTATAATGGCAATATAGGTACTTACATTTTCGACACACGTTTCACACTTTTATACATTTTTTTATATCGAGTAGGTCTTATGTATTTACGAATGATTTATCACTGAATGTTGTATGACTATTCAGATCCAAACACCATGATAAGATAAAAAATATTTCAAATTTCAAATACCTACTTATCACATTACTCGTGATTTTAATAATAAATTCGCTTGGATCGTAAAGTAAATAAATCTACAACAAAAAAAAAATTATTTATTCTTCAAACTAAACGGGACTGGTGATAAACTTAGGCAAAGAGACGGTTAAGTGTATTTCATTGTTATCAGATTATCTAGTGACCGATAACTGTTATGAACTTGAAAACATAGGCCTATTGTAAATTCTGTACTTACGTAGTACCTATCTCTTACAACGTTAGAAGATTACATACTTTAAACTCACACGATTTGTACACATAACTTTATTGTTTAACAGGTCTACGCGTGTTAGACATTATTCAACAGGTAACTGTCACGGGAGCCGCCAGTATTAGGTACTTGCAGGGGATACATCTGCGTTTCATTAAGCAAATGTATGTTCAATGTTTATAAAAATATATTATTTTAAACCTATCTAAAGAAGAGCAATAAATTTCTTAACAAGTGTAGACAACAAATTTGGATTAAATTTTAATTCAAATAGGTCTACTGTCATATTGTCTTAATATCTATGTACCTATATTTTTTTTCGTTAGAGGGGTGCAAGTGCACCCTCTTACATCATGCTGCTGGCACCTATGGTAAACGTAATTAAGGAAATGGCTACGTATTCTAAGCTTTTCAGAAATATAACTTAGAAAACACAACCAAGCCATTGCCGACCATGTAGGGATAACAAGATACATACGCCTGCCTCCGATTAATGGGGTAAGGCAGAGACTATAGAAAGCCATTTGCTGCGATCCAAACATACATCCTTTGCCTCTTCAACATTCATTAATCTTTTCATACACACACGTCGGTTACGGGTGCTTGTAATTATTGTGCTCTTTGGCAACACATCACCTAATTTTGTCCGCGTATGTTTGTCTAGGGCGATCCCTACTAACTTTCTCAGTAATTTTCATTAGAAGAAGGAGATGAGAAATGTAAAGGAAACAGGAAGAGGACCGAGAAGGTAAAATTGGGCTGCCTGGCAGCTTATAGATAGATGAGGGGTCGAAAACTTATAAAAATGTTGAATACTAGAAATATACTTCGCTTTTGAGTCACTCAAAAAATCAAATATCGGGTGGTTAGTGGTCAATCCAGTGTCAGGATTTGGATAGGTCGCCCATAGAGGCATCCGACTTGACCTAACGACTGTTATAAACTTGGTAACAACCGAGACCGACTTTTAACGTGCCCTCCGAAGCACGGAGATGCTCAAATCAAATACCACTATGCGGTCACCCATCCATAGGTCAACCGCACTCAATGTTACTGAACCCGCTAATCGTTTACCGATCAGTGAGCGCAACGAGCTATGAGCGCGTTGAGTCAATATATATTATCTTCGGATGGCCAGAGTATGACATCATACCCATAATAGTAAGTAAATAATACCGAATTCTACTTACCCAACTATCACTAGAAATAGCCACAACAATTAACAGTACACACAAAACACTCAACAAAAACGCACTGAAAATATAACCGCGTCGTGTCACCGCCATTTTTGCTAAAACAACACTGGACAAATTAATTTTAATCACCTTTATCTAGTAATTATCAGCAATACGGATAATCGGGTGATAACACTCGATTTCGTATCATTTTGACTCAGTTTTGGTATGTTTGATAATATTAATTTGGTGTTTAGAGATATCCATATCAGGACACTTGGCACTACAACTGTCCCTTCCTAGTCAAAGATCCAGAGATTGACTCACGACAAGGCAGTAATTTCTGAAGGGTTACCGAAGACAATATTGGGAATAGAACAGGACAGTGGAAGAGAGACACAGACCATAACGTGTGGTTTTATTTTTTTATTGTCGACAGGGGCAGACGAGTCAACAGACCGGTGGTAACTGTCGCTGATGGACTTCTTCAATGCCAGGCGCTCTGCCAAGACGCTGCCTATCGTGATGGGAGTGGGTTAAGTGAACGGAATTACGGACATAGGGAAATAGGAATGAAATGCGGAAAATTGGATCTCCGGCACTCTCACTCACCGAACGAAACGCAATAGTATGGATATATTACTACTCTTACGTCGATCTTCTTTGAGAAGGTAGTACTTCCCCGGTCGCTCCGGCCTATTCATGCTGAAACCAGTGAGGATCTACTTCTGTAGATTGATGCATGGCTACAATAATGGAAATGATGTACCTGCTTAGTATTAAATATCAACATAATGAACCAATCCATGTAATAAAAACTGAACTATTGTAAACCCAAGATTTTTTTTGGTGTCTGTACAAAATAATTGTATTTTGGCATATATTTGCTATTGATTTAATTGTTACCTACTTGATACGAAGGTAGATGATCTGAATTTTATCTACGGAATTCACTAAATTGCATTTTAGTATCTACATAGGTACACCTTATTTGAATTCCATGATACGTACAAGGTCGCTGTATTACAGGAATAAATCAATAAAACAATTTATTAGTTTATTTATTTTATAGATACATAAATACAGTAGGTAGGTACTTACCTATACCTGTAACTAAGTACATACTAAGTATTATTAACTCTTCGTTCAAATCGATCAATCTCAGTAGATTCATTGACCAGATCCATTAGGGATCTATTGAGATTTTTTTTCTCTCAATAGATCAAATTTTTGAGTGTGGATCTATTAACCGAAAACAGCGAAGACGAACAGTAAAGGAACAGGGAAAAAAATCAATATGCTTACTCCTCTTATCAAATTATATGACAATTTCTAAGCAGCAATAAAAATGTGATAAGATTTCTCAAAAGAAACTAAGATATGATAATTTTTAATCAGGTATATCTGTCGCAGGCAAATTTTATAAATCGGGCATCTAAATAAAAATAATAAAACCACAACAACCACACAACGCATCTAGACCCAAAATAAGCTTATAATAATAGCTTGTGATATGAGTTCTAGAATACGGAATGCCTGAATAATGCCTCGGCGCTTTGTAAACTGTCATCGGCGTTATGTAATATGCCGGACAAAGTGGGTTAGGTTAGATTAGAACTGTGACTCCCTGTTATAAACGAGTTAGGTATATTTGTTGTCAAACTAGTTCAAACATCACCAATTAGGTATACATACACACTACTGTTAACATATCCAGCGCAGCGTTAAGTAATATGCCAAGGCAGATTGTAAACGGCGCATTAATGCAATTTGACTGCGACATTCCAGGGCTGGACCGTAACGTTTAGATACAGAATGTCCAGTGTAGGGGGCCCTAGACTAACACTAGTTAGAAGCCCGCCTAATTACTCATTTGATTTATATTCAGTACAAATACATATTATGCCTTAGTGAATTCAATGGGTTTGAATAATCGCAGGATTCGCAGGGCTGCAAACCATACGATCTTTATTTAAATAAAATTATGAATATTTTTGCATTAAGGTCTATTTTTGACTTTAACTTAACTTAGCTGGGGAATCCACGAGGCCCTGGGCTGAAGGCCAAATAGCCATAATTATGGTAAATCTAGCCCTGTGCGACTTAACGATTGTCTGATAACAAATGTCATTTAGAATCCACGACTCTGCACCTATAACTTACCTAATTGATGCACCGAAATAATTATGACGACCACTCGGATATCGAAAGGTCATAGTTTGCAACCCAAAGACGTTTGTTTGTTGGGTGTAACTTACTATTGACCCAATCTCTATTTCTTACATGTGTTGATCTTCAAATTTACGACACGTGGGAATAATAAAATACCGAATATTGGATACACTGTTTACTCTATACTTTTACATTTCTCGACGGTATAAATGTGAGGGAACGACTGAACATGACTGAGTAAATAGAGAACGAGGAAACGACTGAGGGCGCTGCGCTTGCGCTACATACGCGTCTCGTGCAAAATAATTAAAAACTAAAGGTCAACTAACGTTATTAAACGACCAGTAGTAGGGCTGGACATTTAGTCAATTATAGAAGCCCAAAATTTTCGAGTTTGTGTTCTACCCTCCACAACAGTTCATACTTTTAACGTTTCAACTTTGAATATATAAAACTGGCTCCGATATGCCTTATGTAAATAGAAGCAATCTGCTTTAGACATTTGCGATTTGTTAAGATACCATACTATATTTAAAACGATAAAGTAAGATACTTCTTTCACGCTAGATTTGCGATTAGTCGCAAATTAGTTGTTAGAACTTAGTCCTTACAACATCGTCTGAAAGCTGTGTCCTGACCATTATGACTTCAGTAAATCGACTCCGAGCTTTATCGGCCACATTTGTTCTTCTGAAGTATTTGCAAGATCGTTTAACAATTTAACCTGTAACTCGTTTTATACACGATCGTACAAATACCATAAGCCAATGGGAAGTTAGGTTTGAGTAACTAGGAATTAATTACTTATATACATAACTCCACTCCTGTCTCCCATTAATAGGGTAAGCAGAGATTATAGAACACCATTTGCGGCGAATCCAAACATACCGCCTTTGCCTCTTCAATATTCGTGAATTTTTTTATACACAACTGTGCCGTCTGTGCCCTTAGTCAACACATCACATACTTACCTTTCGGAACATCCTGTCCGTTAACTATATCCGTTCCCGTCGTCACCGTTTTTTTAATAATCAGTTTACCGACTTAATTACCGTCTTTTATATTTCGGACCTCGTACCTATGTCCGTCCAGGACGACCCCTACCAAGTTGCTCAGACATTTCCGCTCTATAAATGATAAAATAAAAAACTTAATAAACATTGAAACTATTTATTAAACCAGCGGAAGCTTCGAGTTAAAAATATATTTTTATTACATAATTTCATAAAATATACATATTTTACAACGATATCATACAGTTCACAATCAAAATATTAAGACACTAGAGAACAATGACATCTGCCGTTAGCACATTCAATTGCCAGCCCAAAAATATATTAAAACATTTTAACACGCGCAATATTATATAAATTAATTAGTACGAAATATTAAGTAAATAACCTTTTTAGCACAATAATAGCAGTAAGTTAAATAGAATAAAAATAAAAATTTGTGTACTTTAATGCGACAATAGTAAAATTTATATTAAAAAAACTACACTTTTGCTATAATAAGTTGCCTAAGATTTTAATAATTTCATCCTGAATTTTAAGAAACTGCCTCAAAATTCTATATTGTTTTATCTAACGTTGCTGACATCGTGATCTTTATAATCTATTATGATTTTTTATTTGTATAGTTTTTCTCTATTTGACTGATTTAAACATGCTCGAATGACGTTAAACTATCTACACTTACATAGTATATCATGTTGTTTTAGGCTCGTATTTATAAACGCATCTCAATTATTGAGATGAGTACGCGGACTTGAATCATACCCCTGTCTCTATCTAACTAGAGACCCGAGACCGTAGTTAGAAAGAGGCGGTATTAAGTACGCGTACTCAATACCTGAGCTTCGTTTATAAATGCGACCCTTAGTGTCATTTCAGAAAATGTTGTAAATTCATTTTTGGGAGCCTTTTCCTTCCAGTAGCGGGCATATAGTATAGAAACACGATATTCTTTCTTTATTATACTAGTGAAATATTCCTGCTATAAAAATAACTGACTATTTAGTAACCGTTAATTATCATTATATTTTTACTTTTTTTATTAGAGCATATTCAAACGCAAAAATGTAAACTTTCATTTTAATAAAGTAATGCTTATAAATAACATTTTTATGTTATAAATACAAATTTAAAACAATACGAAATTGTATTGTTTGGTTGAAAAATGACCTTGAAGTTGGTCGACCTTGACCTTCCTTGGTCCACCCAATGACCTTAAGCTTTTTGGTCGACTAATTGACCTTGAAACTTTTTATTATAACAAAACAAGCTTTGCGTTTTATCGTCGTTATAATTTTTGCTGATAACAATATTTTTAATTTGGAATGATACATAGACACTTTAGAAAATAAATATTTTAATAACACATATAAATTAAAATAATTGAAACAACCTACACATAACTAACACTTCTATTTTGACAAGTGATACCCTTATATGAAATTTTGTTAACTTAATGAAAAATTAAAATATATAAAGAGTATTTAATTTCGCCTTCGAGTGTATTTTCTCTTACCAAAGTACATAACAATTTTTGTCATATTATGTTCTTTCTTGTTGTGTGTGATTTTAACTTCGGAATATAGTTTTGATTTAGTGTGACAGGACACGACATTTTATTGTAGTGTTTGTGATGTTGACGTGTGTTGTACACAATGTATCTACATTTAAAATTGCAAACAAATTTCTCGGCGTTAAACATTAGAAAGGCATCCTTAATTTCATGACGTGAGTTTAACTTAATGAATTTTAATCAACAAATATTTTCAAAAAAGAGTATCATTACAAAATATTGTTCTACAATTCTGTACACTGCGCAACTTCAGCCAAACACTCATTACTATCGCAAAGTTCCTTTAATCTCTCTAACTGAGATCCAGTAAAGTTAGACTTAGAACTGACTACACAGAGTAACCTCCTATCAGAGAACGACATACCTACCTTATTACTAAGAAATTGTTCGAAAATACCCCAATTTTTACCCATTTCCCCACTTTTGTTAAAGCCTACCCTTAATATGTGGGATGTTAAGGGAGATATCTTACGTATATATTCGTTTGAACTGGCCGATACTAGTAAAGTAAGTAAACAGTAAGGGAGTAGGTTAGGGGTTATTTTTCCGCTAAGAAGATGACATAAAGCTTCAAATATCCAGCCGGATAGTACTGGCAGTTGATCCTGGGTTATCGATGTTTGGAATACCTGTGGGTCAAAATTATAAATCATATTATTACGACGTAGATTTGTTTTTTATTATTTTATTCAGGTAAAATTAGTTTTGCCTGATATCGAATGTCATTTAGGTAAAAATAAATTTCTTCTGGTCAAAACTAGATATTCTCGATGATTAGAAAATTCTGATTAGGTATATAGTATGTACTTGATTCATGTGTACTAATCTTATTTTAATGCCAATCAAAAAGGTTAAACTTAACAATCTGTATATATAAAAATGAATCCCTATTTCCCTTGGTCATGGCATCACGCGTGAACGGCTAGATAAATTTCGTTAATTCTTTTTTTGTTGTGTTTGTTATTGTCAGGAGAAGGTTCCTATGAAAGAAAAACTAAGAAAATTGCGCGGTGAATTAGAAAGTTTAAGAATACTTAACCACCTTATTAAATTTAAACCGCTAAACCGATTTCGATGAAAATTGGTATGTAGATAGATTTGGTTTCGGGACATAGGCTACTTTTCATCCCGAAAATCGCTCTGATTCTCGAGTTACATTACACACATAGCACGTTTCGCGCGGACAAAGCCAAAAATTCCCATCTAATAGTTTTGCAATAAATTGACAAAAAATCTTGATACAAAGTAAAAATCAGAAAATTTTGTGATGATGTCTCCTAGATAACCTAACCATCAGGCAAAGTGAATTTTGGTAGCCTAGTATAAAGAAAAATCAAATAATAAAAAAAACCTACCTCAAAAACAATATCAGCATTCATTACTGAGCACTCAATCCACCTTACTCTATTACACGCCAATTCCAACTTCATTTTCTCTGTCTCTTTACAGCACTCTATGAACTCTATTACTACCCTACTTAATGTTGCTGCGGGAGGTAAAGTTTCTCTTAAAAAGTATTTAATAGTAGTCGTAACTATTTTCTTAGTTTCTCTCCTTTGGGAGTGACGGAGAATTTTGTAGAGTAGAGTAATTCTTTCCATAGAGTTCATAAGGATGTCTGGATCCATATTTGAAACGTCTGAGGTTAGTTTTGGACTAAGGAGTTTGTTGTCCGCTGAAAAGATAAATTTAAAATTAAGACTATATTTGATATTAATTTAAAATTTACTAAATGTGTGTTTTAAGTGGTAGTTTTGCTAGTGCCAAAATATATTTTTTTAATATAAATAAAAATTGATGGCAAAGGAGAAAAAAAGTGTCTGCGAATTTGATCAAATTAGTCTTCACCTCTTTTTCAGTGTCATCAAAATTTCCTACAAATCGTTGACTAAAATCGAGCGACTAGAACAATTTGTCATAATATAGAAAGGATCGCAAAATAATAAAATTGTTCTTCATACCTGAAAACAGATGCACCAATACTATTTGTACCGCGTGATGTTCTGAATAATTCTTCATATTATCCAAGAGCTTCTCTATAATAATATTCTTCAAATCTTTAGGTAATACTTGCTGTCTGATTGTGAATGTGATACCCTGGAAATATAATATGTTTTAGTTAGTTCCCGAGATTAGCGTGTTCAAACCGACAAACTTTTATGCTTTCTTTAAAAACTATAGATTAGATGAAGAAAAATACCTTAACAACCAAATCGATGCAATAATGTCTAGGATTATTTAGCACAAAGTCCACTGCAATGTTGATCAGTTCAGGGTGTCCCAGCTCTATTAATGTGAACAATACAGCCCAGTACAGACTTTGTTCATAAAAAGATAGTCTAAAAAAATAATATTATTTTAATATATTTCTTAAATATATAAATGGCTAGATTTCGTAGTTTAGCGGTTAGAATCGATAACTTCTGGATTCCACTGACTGCTTACCATCAGGCAGAGTGGATTCACTTTGGTAAGCTAATTTAAAAGCAAAACTTATCCCCAATTTCTAAAAGGCTGATCAACGAAGAGTTTACTAATCACCTGTTAAATAATAATAATAATAATAATATTCTACCACATGCACACAGCGCCATTTAGCCCCAAATTAAGCAATTATATTTGCTCGTGTTATGGGTACTAAACAACTGATATACTACTTATATACTTTTTTTTTTGTAAATACATACATATTATAGATAAATTACACCCAGACACAGAACAAACAATCATGCTCATCACGCAAAGGTTTGTCCTGGGTGGGAATCGAACCCACGACCTCCGGCTTAGCAGTCAGGGTCACTAACCACTAGACCAACAGGTCAGTCATCAAATCTCACGTAAAGTTCCTAAAAATGTGTAAATTCATGGAAATTATTCAAGTTTTTCGCAACCCAAGTGGTACTTCTTATGAGGTTTAACAGGTGATTAGTAAATTTTTCGTTGATCAGCCTTTCAGAACCTGGGGGTAAGTAATTCATGAGCCCGCTGTGTAAAAAATTTGACACAAAATTTTGTGTGATTCATAAATGTTTATTACGATTTTTGATACTTTTTGTAATAATGCTATAAAGTCGACATATAGACCCTGTTCAACGTAGCGAGCGTTGTCTTTTGTTCATAAAAAGTACTTATTTTTATTTTTAAATTGGTTTTATATAACAATATAATATCACAACAACTACACACAACGCCATCTAGACACAAAGTAAGCATATATTACATAGCTTGTGTTATAAGTTCTTGATATTAATATTTTTCATTGTAAAACCGTTACTAATGGACTTTAGAACATATAATTAACACATAATGTGACACAAATATTTGTTCAATCACACAAATCACACAAAAATATACATGAATCCACAAGCTTTACATACTTCTAACAACACCGCACATAATTTATAAACTGCACATAACTTACTTATTATTATGTCCCAAATACTGTTTGACAGCTACATTCAGCTGCGCCACTAATTCTTGGTAAGGGTTCTGATTATGTTGAGCAGCTTGACGTACTCTGTTCGTTAGTTGTAAAAGACATCCTATAGAGAAAGAAAGTAGTTTATTTTTTACACACAGTTGACGCACATATCACTTCATAGTATAAAACAAAGTCGCGTCTCGCTGTCTGACCCTATGTATGCTTAGATCTTTAAAACTACGCAACGGACTTTAATGCGGTTTTTTTAATAGATAGAGTGATTTAAGAGGAAGGTTTATATGTATAATACGTGCAAAATATAGTAAAGAAACATTGGTAATTGTAGAGGTTTCTAATGTAATGCAGGGACATAGCGGTTGCGGCGGTATATACCGGCTGGGAGCCGCCGGCCGCTAAATAAAACATGTTTGTATTGTCTAATGACAAAAAGCTGTGAACGTTGTTTAAAAAGACACTCTGTAGTATATTTAGTATCAGCATAATACCTGTGCGAAGCCGGGGCGGGTTGCTAGTAAAGAATAAAGCAAGAAGTCATCAATCACATCATATCGGCCCATTGTTATCCCACTGCAGGGAAAGGCCTCTTCTTATACAGAGAAGGTATGAGCATTAATCGCCTCGCTTGCCCTTCGGGGATAAAAGGCGTGAAGCTGTGTATATATGTAAGTAATCATTTTTACCATGTAAAGCAGCTTGCCGCAGTGGAGCGTATCCAGATGATAAAGATTTTAATAACTTTTGATGGACCATTGATAACTCCTGAAATAAAAATATCTCTATTAAAAATTTGAAATCTGTGGTTACTACACGTTTGTTTTATACCCCCACTTTTTGAAAGGCTGATTAACGAAAAATTAACTAATCACCTGTTAAATCGCTTGTGAAGTACCAATTGGGTTGCCAAAAGTATGAATTTTGAATTTGATCTAGTTATTAACTAATTAAATCAAATTAAACTACTTTTTTTTTATATTAGCAACCAAAGTGACACCATCCCGCCTGATGGTAAACAGTCAGTGGAATCTAAAAGTGGTGGCCACCATACCATCTTTTTGAACTGCTGGTATGGTGGCCTCCACTATGGCGGCTGGGAATGGGGTTGGGGGGAGGTGAGGAAAGAGGAAAGACGGAAAATTATCTATGATTTTAGGTACTTCACGTGAGATTTAACAGTTGATTAGTTATATTTTCGTTGATCAGCTTTTCAGAAACTGGGGGTGAGTCAGGTCATAAGTTACAAAGCCTCTATAGTGAAGGCTACTAGTAGGTCAAGAAGAGTGTATAATATAATGACATTGTCTCTAGTTAAGACAAAAGAAACCAGTCGTATTATAAGCTAGATTAAAATTAAATAATGTCATAAATTAATCAATAAGCCAAATATAAAATTAAATAATGTTAATTGACAGATAACGACCGGCGACCGGCGACTGGTCAAGGTGGCGACAATTAGGGGAGGTCTATAACCAGCAGTGGTCGTCTTTCGGCTTCTATGATGAACCAAAGGACAAAGGTACCCCGCGCTAGGGAGGATCGATATTCATCGATGGCGAATAAACATCGATGTTTTGACATCGATAGGTTGACTTCGATAATATCGTTACATTGATGTTTTAAGAGTAAAATATCGATACGTGAACTAATACTTCAATTCAAGCGCCGTCTAGTGTGCATTAGGTAATTTAAGTCTACTAACTTAAATCTTGCTACAATACAATTATGATATTCCGAATGAAGTACTTAAGAAAATCTGTACTAAAGAGGTCAAATTTGTAAAAAAGACTTTATTAATATCCACAATTAAAACTTGTTTTTAATTAAATTGAAAAACTAATTTTATTTAAAAAACATATTCCAGTATGGTTTGGTGGATTTCTTAAATAAGACATGGCAACACTGGTTGTTTTGTGTTTGTGAATAACTTGTGAAGTGAGAGCAAATTTAATTTATATAATATAGATTTTGTAAATAATGAAACTTCGTAAACGAAATAACAGGTATGGTAACATGAATATTTTTTATTCTGCATGTATTATTATTTATTTGTTAAGTTACATTTGCAGTAACTTAAGTCCAAATGTCGCTCATGTGGAAAAAATTTAAAAACTTCTGGTAACACTACGAATTTGAAATGTCATATTGATAAAAAACATCCAAATTTAATGCCCAGGAATGAACATATGAGAACTACACCATCCTCAACTCCAACAACTTTTAAGGAACCCAGTCTTGTGCCTTCAACTAGTACTAGTGTTGTGCCTTCATCTAGTACCGCTAATATTACATTGGAAATATCAGAATCAGGAAGCGATTGCAATTCTGAAAAAAGTTACATGGATACTGCCAAAAAATTACTCTCCCAACCAACTCTAAGATCTAGTTTCAGTAAAATTTTTCAATATGGTAATATGGGCTCAAAGGGTATTCAGTTAACGAATAGTATTTTATACATGATTTGTAAAGACGCCCAACCTTTTCAAATTGTAGAAAATGAAGGCTTTTTGAATTTAATGAAAACTGGTTGTCCATTGTACAAAGTGCCTTCACGATTCCCTTTAAAAAGGATGTTAGATACCAAATATGATGTTATTAGAGAACACTTCAAAGGAAAAATCCAGAAAGTTAGTGGTTTGACTTTAACAACAGATATTTGGACCGACACGATGCAAACTAGAAGTTTTTTGGGAGTGACTGTTCTATTTTGTAATGAAGATGAACAATTAGAATCTGTTTCATTTGGAGTTTATGATTTAACAGAATCTCATACTGCGGAATACATAGCGGATACATTATTGAAGACCTGTATTGAGTGGAATATTGAAAACGATAAAATTGTGGCAGTTGTCACTGATGCTGGCGCCAATATTGTTAAAGCAATAGAAATTGCATTTGGTAGAAGTCGTTATATACACTGCTATGGCCACATGTTGAATTTTTGGTGGCACAAAAATCTATCGATAAAACGCCTGATTTGCCTGACCTAATAGCTGCAGTTAAAAGAATTGTAACATGGTTTAAACAATGTGTTGCTGCTAGTGACGAATTGAGACGACATTCCGATTTGAAACTGATACAAGATGTGTCCACTCGTTGGAACTCAACATTTTACATGATTGAACGATTTTTAAAACTGCGCCCTGCAATCAATAACATTATAAATTGTCACACCAGTGCACCAGAAATGTTGAATGCAAAACAAATTATTGATTTAACAGAAGTTTTTGAGATTTTACGACCAATAGAAATAATTACCCGTGAAGTCTGTAGTGAAAAATATGTAACTTGTAGTAAAGTTATCCCACTCACAAGATTACTTACTTTAAAAGTGATAGGCATCGAACCAAAACAGATAATCATAAATTGGCGATAAATTAAATAATAACGTAATTGATGAAATAAACAAACGATTACTACAAACAGAAAATGTTAATATCCTCGCTGGTGCCACTCTTTTGGATCCTCGATTCAAAAATATACATTTCTAAGATGCATTAGCCTGTTCCAGAGCCATTAGAAGTATTAAAGAATTGATTTCAGATATTGAAATGAATGAACAAATTGAAATTGATCAATTGACAGAAACAACACCCGTGGAAGTAGACCAAGCTGTAGATATATGGAATATGCCTATGGAACTACAATTTTATTTAAAAAGCCCGGTAGCTGATTTAAAGCAAGATTCATTAATTTTATGGAAAATGCTAGAGTTCACTTATCCTAATTTAAAGAAAATAGCTCATAAGTATTTGTGTTGCACAGCGATATCTACACCATCAGAAAGGCTTTTTTCCAAAGCTGGCCAACTCCGGTACCAGCAACAGAACAGATTGAAGGGGAAACACCTCTCACAGTTATTTTTTTTACAAAGTGTGCCCAAAAAATACTAGGAATGCTAACTTACTTGTGATTAAATTAAAAATAAACACAATTTCATTTATTTAATTGTCAGTATTATTTATTACCAACAAAAACATCGATGTTTTAGATATATCGATGTTTATCGTACATCGATATATTTTTTTTTTTTGATTCGATGTTAATATCAATGTAAACATCGATGTTTTTCTAATATCGATCATTCCTACCCCGCGCTTTTATTCTTTTTTTAATTTTCAAATCAAGGTTATCACACCCTTTGATTTGTGAAAAAAATGATTTTATTACACTTCCCGTGTAATGTCGTAAGAGGTGACGATAAATATTATCTCGACACGTTTGTACTACGCCATGTAACGAAACCATATCGCGATTCAGAAAAATGGAACAACGCCATCTATCGAGGATATGGTCTAACTTTTTTTCAGCTGAAATGGATGAGAAACTATTAATATTTTATTTTAATTGTAAAAATAATTACTTTCGAAATATTAGTTTAAAAAAAATTTAGGAATAAATTTAGGTATTTTATTTTTGCATACATTTGCTTCCATGAATGGATGATGACGATCACAACCACATGGCGCCATAATCGCTAAAGATATTAAATATTTATTTTTTAATTACTAATTATTTTTCTTATTTAAATAAATCTATACTATTATAATAAAGCGGAAGAGTTTGTTTGTTTGTTTGGTAGCCCAGTTCTCGAGGAAGGCTATGTAACATCCCCTACTGGCGACGGCAGTAAGCAAAAACGCATTTATCTGGAAAAAATACTTTACAATCATTTATTAAACTGCTTGAATAATTTTTAAACCGGCATCTTAGAATAAAATAATCGCAATTTTCTTTTTTACCGTAGTAATTTACCAATAATCAAAATATGAAATAACTGCCTCGAGCTTTATTTAATCAAAAAATTAAATCAAAAGATGTTTATTTCATTTAGGTTAATTGAACTAACACTTATGAACGTTAAAATTACAAAATGTCAGCCAATTAACCTACAGCTACAAGTTAAACTAACAATTTTAAAAAATTCTTAATAACTTCACACCTGTCATCCATGAATGATGTAAGCTAAGCTAAAACACTAGAACTTTGACAAACAACTTTATGAAAATTATGACCCCTTTTTCAAAATTTTTAGGATTCCGTACCTCGAGAGGCCAAACGGAACCCATATAGGATCACTTCGTTGTCCGTTTGTCTGTCATGACCTTTTTAACAGTCAGCTGAAATTTATATCGAATACTCTTGTCTACCTCTTGAAGATGTGAAATCACAGTTCTATATCAATGCAATCAAAAGATTTAATGGCCGTTCATGTTATATTGACTTCAAGTTTGAACGGAACTGTCGGTGCGCGAAGCCGATTTGCATTTGACCGGTATTTTTTTTAATAATAATAACACCAAATCTACACAGCGCCATGTATAACTAAAGTTGGCAGGCTTAATTATTATGTTATACTTTGTCAATGTATATACGCATTCTAGAACCCTTATAATATTATCACAAATTCAATATATGGGTTCTAGAACGTGGATAAACATATTTAGGTAATACATAGAAAGTTATAGAAACAACAGGCAGGCAATACAATGGCGGAATGTGAGTGGTTAAATACCCCTTTAGGGATAAAAGGCATGAGGCTCACGCCCGTAACGTACGTACGTAATAGAGAAAATCAATTAATATTAAGAAAACCAATTAATAATATTAATATTAAAATATATTATAATATTATACTAGCTAGCCAAAACACAAAGGCGTTGCGTCGCCGTAACGTCTAAATCGGCGGCACATACGGCTAATTTCGGTGTTGCGGCGACGCGACGCAACGCCGTTATGTGTTTAGGCCCATACATACTGCTCTGCTTCCGTCGCTAGTAGCGTGATAGTATATAACTTTCCTCGAGACCTGGGCTATCATACGAATTTTTCATATCCGACTGGTGGTTTCAGAGATTAGAAATAGCGCGTTCTAAACTTCTGGTTCTAACAAACCGAAGTTCAACATACACTTTCGCTATATTTTTATTTGTTACAAATTAATTAAATAATTATCATTATCATTATATAAGTAAGTTATTTCAGAATTATAATATCAAATCGCAGGCTATGACACCATCCGATTTGCAAAAAAAATGTTTAATTACACTTCCCGTGTAATGTCGTAAGAGGCAGATAAATAGGCTGCCTCGAGACTTTATACCTCACTGTGGAACGAAACCATATCGCGATTCAGAAATACGGCACAACGCCATCTATCGAGGTCATGGTCAAACCTTTTCAGTAAAAATAAAAAATATTCGTAATATTTTCAATTCAGGGTTTCTTTAGTATTGTATGTAAAGACGTTTATATTAAAAATATTTTGTGCTCAGTTAGCATTTTTAAAGCTAACTACATTAGCGCGCCCGCCCAGTGTAGGGTCAGTCTAAGGTGTCCATGGGTATCTATTTATTTATTTATTTATTTATTTATAATCAGAACGACAAAAATACAGTCAATTACACTGATTACACAGTAAAAACTTAAAATATATAAAATAACAACTTTTACTCTGACGTCTCACAATACATTTAGACAAGATCAACTTCCATTCATCAGCAAACAGATCCAGCCCATGACTTGACGCCAGCAGAGCGTTGAGCCCCTTTTTTTTATGAGCGTATCGTGTGTATACCTGCATGCCGTCGAAGCCGTCGAGCACGCAGACGGAGTCGGACAGCGCCAGCAGCAGCGCGCGGCCCGCGGCCGTGTACTGCGTGAGCGCGGCGTGCTGCGCGCCCGCCAGCGCGGCGTGCTGCGCGCCCGCCCAGTGCCAGTGCGCCGCCGCGCGGTACACGCCGCCGCTCGCCCACGCGCAGCGCACCAGCGACACGCGCGCCATCGCGCCCGTCGCAGCCTGCGCAACACGCGGTATGAGCACGCACGCATGCACAGCGGTTGTGTCACGAAACAGATAGGTACAGCACTCGATTTATATACGTGCACGAGCAACGTACACATAGACACCGCTCACGGACACAATATGTCAGATCGCAACGCATCGTGTGACATGCCACAGATGTTTGTATGTATCACGCCGCGCCGCCTCGCCGCCGCAACGCATCGTGTGCCCCGGCCCTTAATTAGTGCAGTTACGATCTTTAGCTCACCTTAGGTTCCAACATTTGCGAGATAACATCCATGAGTATCTGCAAACAGCTGTTTATATCAATGTCCTTATTTCTGCGCACTCTTTTCACTTCTCGCCGCACTTTATAGCTGCCTTCGTCTGATATATCTGTAACATTTGTATGCAAAACTCAAGAAACGAAATCCCAAGTATATCGAACTACATATACGTGTGTGCAAGTATACTTATGCAAATTAAATACATAACAGCAGGGCAAGTGCCTGGCGATCTGAGCACCACAGTACACCAGAAACACCAGTCCTCTCACAATAATTACTGTTTTAATTTGTGAAAATTTTTGATATAAATTGTATTGATTTGTGATTGTGAGAAGAAAATAAAAAAATATTATTATTATTGTTATTATAACTCTGGGGACCAGCATTTTGAACTCTGGCTGTGCAAATGTCCTGAAACCAAAATGCAACATGTCGCCAAGTGAATCTAAACGTGACCAAAATTGCTACCAAAACGCTGGTTGTAAGGGTTTATTTCCCATCTTCCCCCGAATGTCTTGCCCCCGAATGGGAAAAAATGAAAATTTTCGTGTCATCTTCCCACCAACTTGTAATCGGGGGCAGTTGGAAAGTAAAAGTTTCATTTGTCTCCGAAATATTTTTAATAAATAATTTTGTTTTGTGCCATCGCACCCAAGTATAGTTTGAATGAAATACCTTAACATGATTTTTTACAGTAATTAATGAAACAAAATTAAGATTACCAACTTTGTCGTCGGTCCATCGAAGTAATATAATCAACACAAATAAAATAATAGAATATTCGTCACTCACCTGAAGCTAATTTCAAATACTCCGTATTGAACTGTGCGCAGTGAAACCCATTGTAACCGTCATTCATCAAAGGTATTCGTTCCAGGTTTACGTTTTCGAATATATTGTACGCAGATGTACCTACTAGGATGCTGCGTAGACGCTGCATTCTGTAACGTATACGGAGATCAATTAATACACGTATACACACACAAACACGATTAATTCATTCATTAAAATCTTATAAGCCTCTATAGGCTTATAAGATTTTAATGAATGAATGAATGAAAACAAGTATAACAACCATAATTATAATCACTCATACTTTGTTTCTTTATGAAAGTTTTAATATTAAATTTTAAACACTTATTATTCTGTGTAATTAGTTAATAATTTATTTCGACAATAATTACCAAAAATTCGTCAAAGATACACAGTTATAATACCAGCCTGTCCCACTGCAGGCCAAAGGCCTCTTCTCATATAGAGAAGGCATGAGCATTAATTACCACGCTTGCTCAACGCTGATTGGCAATTTCAGTGTTTAAGTCCAGGTTTCCTTACAATGTTTTCCTTCGCCATCAGTCAGAAATGTCCAAGATAAACTTAGAAAGTACATATAATTTTGCAAAATCACATTGGTAGGTACTTGCCCGGATTCGAACCCGTCGTGGTTACAAAGCAGGTGCCTTATCCATAGGGCCATTTCGACTTAACGTATAATACACAGTTGGATAATCAGAATTTATAACAAAAGCAAGTTATCAAGAAAGAAACAAATCACTCACCCTTCGTTAACCTTATACATATGTCTCGGCACGTGCAACATGCCTTTTCTTCTCACATGTGGTGCGGCACTAAGTAACAGCTGCGTGATACCTTGTACGGCCCAGTGCGTACCGTTACCTTGTAACGCGCCTAGCAAACCGACCCACATCTCTTCGAATTGTTTTTTGGATGACCAGCTTATTAGATTTGCTCTGGAATGTTCGGCAAAGAGAGTTAACATAGACAATAATAAGTGTTATCTTTGGGATTACAAGTAAACTGGACATAAGCCTCTTTTCTTTTGCTTTTAAAAGTCATATTATATTGTCTAATGTGGCAGAATATATCTGTACGCGACGCGCCTAGTTAAACAGCAACACGTTTGTAATTCACAATTTTAATCTATGCATGTAGGTAAAAAAAGAAAAACAAAAAGAGTGTGTACTCATGTACGCACGTAAGAAGTTATACTTCTTTGGCGTAACAATCCAAAAATACCAAATAATAACACAACGCATACATACATAAATATACATAAATAGCATGCAACAATAATGAAAAATCATAAAATATAACTAAAATAAAATAAAACAAAAAAAATATTTTAATGTAATAATTTATAATTTGCAATGTAAATAAACTATACATACCGACAGTTAACCTCAAATCTATAAATACACTTAAAACAGTATATTAAAACCACTTTTACCACTAATATTCAAAATAAATATTTTTACTGATAAATGATCAATAAAAAATAACTATCACCGTCATAAATATAATTGAATTGATATAAGCGCCAATATATTTTTTATTTATTCACACTGATTATCTGTACTGATACGACACACAAAGGTTCGCAACTAACTTCAGGGTGTTGCTTCTTTCTGTTGGTGTGCGCGCGCATCGTAAAAATTCACTCTCATTATTTTTCCCAATCGCGCCAAAAGAAGTATAACTTCAATAATTTATTAGAGTACAGTTTAACAATAATCAATACAAATTTAAAAGTACATTTTTAACTCATGTAAATGTAAGTAAGATTACATTATTTTTGTAGCACTTTTAAAGCATCTGGCAACAGTTACCGCTGACGGGAAGTGTCTGGCAGTATCGGTTAAATAGATTTTTAACAATATTCTCCAAAACATATATACAAGAATTTAGACTTTAAAAATAGTTAGTTTTTACGTATAGTCGACCACATATTTGCTTATCACTTAGAGCAAAGAATTACATAAAAATTAAAATTCAAATAGAAGCAATTTTATGATCGACTATATCTTTAGCACCCAATACCTGTAGAATAGCCGTCGGCACAAGTTAGCAGGTATGCATACACTCAAAATACGTACTAACACAAAATTATCCAATATAATTTGTTTGTTGGGTCAGGCGGCTCAGGTATCTGGGACAAATAAATTACAAAAGAATAGATATTATCTTACCTAAACAAGAAAGCTTCTAACACGTCCATATCTTGCAACGCTTGAAGCGGCAGATCGATCTTCTGTAATTGGTCCTTTTTAGAGACCACGTCTACTGACGACCACGCGATTGGCGGGATTAGCGCTATGTTACTAACTATGTCTAATCTGAAATATTATGACATTGTATGTAAGGGTTATATTAAATAATAGGTTTGCTGTGACTGTTCGTATCGTAAAATACGATAATAATACTATCACACACCGTCATCTAGTCCCAAGCTAAGCAGAGCTTGTGATATGGGTACTGGATAACGGAAATATAATACACATACATCCTTTTTTTAAGCACCCAGACTGAAGGCAAATACAAATGTTCATCACACAAATATTTGCCTTCCGCGAAACACAGCATGAAAACTAATATTCTTACGTCGATCTTCTATGAGAGGGTAGTACTTCTCCGGTCGATCCGGCCCATACATGCTGAAACCAGCGTGGATCTACTACCTTGAAATTTATACCGTGAAGTGGATCTTCATTTTCTTCTTTTTTCTCATCTCCTCTCTTTTTGGCTTGGTAATAAACAATAGACTTACCTCGATAAACTAACAAGCAAGCTCTCAATCGGTTCAATATAACACTTTTCCAAATAATTCGTACTTCTGTTATAAAAGTTCATCTCCCAATATTCTAGCAAAGTGATCAATTTATCACCCGTTATTATCATGTCTGGTTTAGGAGCGGAATCATTGTACTGCATGTATTGCTTCGGTGTTAGTGGTATTGTATCCTGAAATTATTTGTTTGATTAACCACTGTGTTTTTGACTGTAGGTGATAAGAGGTGAGTTTAATCAGTGGCGTGCACTCCATATAGGCAGAAAGGCACTGCCTACCTTAATAATGACTTAAAATCACAATTTTAGCAACTAAATAATGCCTACCATGTTAAAATCTATAATACCTACCCTGTCAAAAATCTCTGTGCACGCCACTGAGTTTAAGGATATGTTAGGTAATGCATAAGTACTAATATAATACTATAATACAAGTGTCCATTAAGTATTTTAGCTTTAGTCGACTAAACGCGTAAAATGGTATGCTGCTAAAATCAAACAAGTTTTCGTTTTAATTAAGCAAATAAATAAATAAAAATATAACTTTGGTGGCAAACAAGCATACGGCCCCCCCCTTATGGTAAATGGTAACCATAACCTATGGTCATGGCTGTTTTCTAAACAATGTAAAAATAATGCTGAGAAAACACAATTAAGCCGTTGCCGGCCATATAGGAAGGAGAGGATGCGGAAGGAAAAGGAAAAACAAAGGGAACCGAGGGAGCATATAATAAGGGAGCGTGCGTTGCGATTGACCAATCACAGTGCTCGAAATATCCACTTCACATCAGTGGAAATAAATTTAGAGCACTGTGATTGGTCAGATAACGGTCAGCTCCTCTCCACTCCACATAGCAGTCAGTACTGTTACCCTAAACGTGGCAGTAAAATATAATAAAAAAATATATACCCACCTTAACCAAATATTTAACAACAGCATACAAGCAACTGATAGCGGACTGTGTTCTATTTAAATTAGAATCAACATTCAATTCAGTCCATATTTCATCAAAACTCAACGCTTTTGAAACATTTTCTATCGTTAAGCCCACAACATGATCAACTACAACATTATCTGTGACCGTCGAATTTACTCGAAACGAAACCTCTGCATGTACCGGAGTCTCAACAATTTTCTTATTTTTAATCAAAAATGACAAATATTGTAAAGATATAACCGCAAAAATAGCTATGTTTTTAGCTAGTGATGTTGGTAAAATATTCTCGATACATCTATCGAGTAAATCACAGTCTGTCTCGTCGATAAATAATAGTAATCTATGTAGGGATGTTAAAAATCCAGTTAAAACAGTCTGTAAAGTAATAAATTCTTGGTAAAATAGCTTGTCTTGAAACACTTGGTGACATCTCCGCGTATACCTATCTATAGTTTGTTCGACGTTTAAACTAAAATTTTCTGATTGACTTAAAGGTCTTATTTGTTTAGGAAATAATCGGATTATTTCTGATAAAGATTTTTCTAGTGAAGATATACTAATTTTGTATAAATCTGATAATTCTGGCGGCTCCAAATCAAAATCTTCATCAGATATTTGTAAATTTCCAAAATTTTCTTTCATATTTTCAACATCGGTAATCGGTATGAAAAATTGAGATTTCGATTCTTTATTATCGCTCTTTTTGAATACGTGTAGTGTGTTAACTACGTTTAATTTATTGCTATCAATCGATGACGTCATTTCTTCTTTTATTTTCCTCTCTCTCTGTTCTCTTGCCGACTCTTTCTCTGTCTCCCTCGTTTCTTGTATAGAGATGATGTTTAAGAATTCTTTTATATAATTATCGCATGTTATTTGGAAGCAGTTGCTGAGTAGTTTGCGGTCGAATTCGGGACATGTAATGACAGTAGTAAGGCCTTCTTTTGGTAAGTTTGATAATAAATGTGCTAGTTCGTTTTGTTTTGATAGCTTTAGTTTTGTACAGTCGGATTGGCAGCATCTGTGACGAAAACATAACATATTAATTTAAAAATATTATGTATTAGAATTCACTTTCATTCTTAATTTAATGATTGTGCTGTACAAAACTTAAATTCTCACGGTAAATATGTAGAACGCTGTGTTCACCTCTAGAAGGTCATACACTATTGTATTACAATACCTACTAGCAGTGGCGTGCACTCCGTATAGACAGAAAGGCACTGCCTACTTTAATAATTGCTTAAACTCGCAATTTTCGCAACATAATTAAATAATGCCTACCCTATGAAAATCTATAATGCCTACCCTGTCAAAAATCTCTGTGCACGCTACTGCCTACTAGTTATTAGGAGTTGTTTTTTTTTGTGTAATAGCTAGTTTTGTAAACCAATTAATAAAAAAAAAAGTTTTACATAAATTTTACATTTAAAGTCTAGTATTCCAAAATATTACAATTAAATTACATTTAAAAGTAAATTCAATAAATAAATATATTCTATACAATGAAATTTACTTCAGTGAATGTGAGGTTTATCATTTTAATGACAGCATAATGAATATCTTATCAATAATAGTTTTATTTTAGATAAATGTTCTATCACTTCGACTGCCTCTGTGATTCAGTGGTACTGTGTACAGACTGCAAGCAGAGGTCGCGGGTTACATTTCCGCTCAGTGCAAATATTTGTGAGCATGAACATGGTGTTTCTATGTATAATATGTATGCATTCTAGAACCTACACAAGCTATTATGCTTGGGTCCGTTGTGTGACTTTATCACTTTAAAAGCAATTTTTCTTGGGACTCAAATTTCAGTAAAAAAATATCATTTACCTGTTTTTAACCTGGTTCAGTAACCAGTTAGCATCAATATTAGTAGTAGTTATATACTGTGGGTTTATGGCCCTGTCTTGAGATAGATCTAGCGGTGATAAGTCGAACACAGAAGACGCTAAAGAATTAAGTTCTACTACTAACGCTGAGTATCTGTAAAAAAAACAAAGCCAGTATAGTCGACCATATATTTGCTTAAAGAGCGTTTACGCGTCATGAGAGGTAACGTCCGAATTTAGTGTCATATTTCGTGATTTTCAATTTTTATCATATAATTGGAGCTATATTTTAAAAATATGTTCTGTTTAAATCTTAGAATTAAGTGAAAACTGTATAAAAAGTAAGAAATTGCGTTTACAGTTTTCTATTTATATGCAAATACATTTGAAACTTATGTTGCGTTATTTTCTAAGTAAAATAACTGTTATCATTATGGTCATTTACTTTTTATACAACTGTCACCTAATTCTAGCATGTTAGCAGAACATATTTTTAAAGTATAGCTAAGATTAAATAAATAAAATTGAATATTTTTTTTTTTATATTATAGCCTACCAAAGTGACTCCGGGTGCCTGATGGTAAGCAGTCAGTGGAATCCAGAAGTGGCGGCCACTATACCAAAAGTCTTCGTCTAAAAGTGAAGGAACTGCATATTGTGGTTCAGTGGTGCTGTGTAAGGACTGCCACGCAAAGATACCAGGTTCGATCCCCGAGTCGAGTAAAGTAATATTGTTTTTTTTTTTGTCATTCTTAAGTTTAGAGTCTGTAATTATGTCCGGTGAATGACAACAGAATCGCCCCCTGTTATACGGGACCCAATTTAGCTGGCGAAATAGATATTAAACGCCTCTGCCTAGCCCTTCAAAGAAAAAGCATAAAATATGTTGGTAATCTCACCGTGTATGTATTTTATTCCTTTGCAACAATTCTAAAGCAACTTGAATGTCCTCTTTAGCCAACTGTACGTGTATTTTATCAACTGGCAACTCTTTTAACATCTTACATCTATCCATTGCTAATTTGGCGAATCTGGAACCAAAAGGCATTAAAATTATAAGTTACTAGCTGCGGCTTCGGTCGCGCGGAAAATGGTAAGATAAGATCGTACAATACAAGATATATAAGCTTGCATGCAAATTGGTAATAAAAAAAATAATAAAAATATCGGGATAAAAAGTATCCTGTGTCCGTCTCCGGCACCGAATCTATGTACCTAATACCAATTTTTATCGAAATCGGTTTAGCCGTTTAGGCGCTGAGTGGTAACAAACACACACACACAAACTTTCACATTTATAATATTAGTAGGATATTCCACGTTTCTATAGTCGATGGAATTTTATACACTTCGATATCAATAAAACATTGTACACTACACTACTCAGAAAATATAGGCAATTTTAGACTTATTCTAAATCTAGGATGCCGCACGTTTTTCTTTCACCGTAAATTAAGAATGTTCAAGATTAATTTCGGTTTAAAGATCTTTATTTCTCAAAGAACATTACATTGTTCACTTAAAGAGAAACTTAACTAATTTACATTAGGTTATTTTAAATTAAATTAATCAGACTAAATATAATATGTAGTAATTTTGACAATTATAATTGTTAAAAACAACATAAACAAATATTAATTATTATCTAATAGATGTAGTTTTAATCTTTTCTTAAATATGGGTAACGATGCAGATTCTTTAACAGTTTTCGGTAATTTGTTGTATAGCCTTACTCCCTCAAATTGGATATTTTCTTACCGTATAAAGTTCTAACTGATGATACTTCTAAATTATCTTTGTTTCGTGTGTTATACTTGTGTGATTTTTGTTTAAATGATAGTTGTGTATGTGTGTTAATGTAGTAATTTATTTAATGAAAAAAGCGGAAGAGTTTTTATTTTTCTTAGAACCCGGTAATCTTTAGAACTACCAGTCGGATTTACATAATTATTTTTTTATTTGATAGCCCAGTACTTAAGGGAGGTTATAGGCTACAGAACATCATGCTAGGAGTGACGGGAGCAGAGCAGTAACCAAATATGTAACTTAACGCGGGAGAAATCACAACGAGGAATGCTAGTTACAGATAAAAGCATACTTTCTAGCACTATATATTTTTTAGATGTAATATAGATTCCGGGTACATTGAGGTAAGCCATAATAATATAATAATAATAATAACCATTTATTTTCTCTTCACAAAGTTTACATTTAATATCCAAAGGTTGTATGGAAGAGATTTTGTTTTTATCGCTATTGTTATATTATATCCAATGTAAGTTACATGTGTTAATAAAGCATATCTATTTTATTCTATTTAACACAAAATGTTAATCATACTTTAACATAATCGAACTTTGTAAGAGACTGGTGCCTGATGTAGGTTTATTATAAAACCTGGATTACAGGTCACCAGGGCGCTCTCGTTGGTAGATTATGCTTAAGACATAAACATAATTTTAAAAAATGTACCTTGTCTGGATGTAAGTAATATAAGGAGTGCACATACCTCACAGCAATAGCCGGCTCCAGTTTACCAATGATACGACAAATAAGGAATATCAATGCGCCTGATTGACTTTCATGACAAAGTGATAGTATTTTGTATGTATTCAGTGCAAATTCGTCCTGAAATATAATATAATAATAATATAATATAATAATAATATAATATTCTACCACATTCACACAGCGCCATCTAGTCCCAAATTAAGCAATATATTTACTTGTGTTATGGGTACTAAACAACTGACAAACTACTTTTAAACACATTTTTTTTGTAAATACGTACATATTATAGATAAATTACACTCAATCATGCTCATCACACAAAGATTTGTCCTGAGTGGGAATCGAACCCACGACCTCCGGCTTAGCAGTCAGGGTCACTAACCACTAGGCCAACAGGCCAGTCAACTGAGAAATGTTAAATAGTTAACACAAATTTATACGGAACGGAGTTAATTTTTGAATGGTAAAAACGTTTTAGACATAAATGGATATGTGAAAAATAGACCATTCTTACTACAAGCAAGAACTAAACAAAAGGACTGTACGTCTTTTTGTTGTATTCAATATTGAATGAGCGTCATCATCAAATTCAAAATGTAACTGCACTTCAACTTCTTCAGGCTTTCAGAAGGAAATCCACAAATACAGACTCTAATCAGTTTGTTTCCAAGGGCTCGTAGTCAATCTGTTATTTGTTAGTTCTTTCCGATGCCATTTTAACATACTTATTTAATATAACATGTAATCAATACAAAAATAACTACGCAATGTGTAATTTTAGGCATCCACTACTGTATGTAAGACATAAAGGGTATTTACTATCGTCGCTAATAGTCGAATTAGACATCGCAGTAGAAATCTTATTAAAATCAAATCGTTGATCGCCATCATTCAACTGACTTATTACTACTGAAGTATACATATTATACAACCACTAGGTTTTATAATAAATCTATTGTACAATACCTTTAAACAACTCTGACATCTAGCGGCAATAGCTTGTAACAACAGTCCTGACGCGCCAGCAGTTAGCTGTACTTTAGCTATAAGAGCTTGCACAATATCCTCACGGTACTGACTAACGAGGATATGGACGCGGTTGACCAGCAACCAGGTTAGGTGAACCGCTTCCGACAGACCGTTTTCTACCTGTAAGTATAGAAATTTCAATGTCGTTAAGAGTCAATATAAATTTATAATGGCTGTTTGGATTTGGTGGGCTTAGGCAAATTAAATAAGATTGTCATTAAACAAGGTCGAGAAAAGTACTCAATAGCATGACAGTTAAAAAAATAAAAGTGAGAAATAAATAAGTTTTGTATCATTCTAAAAATTAAATCATGTTAGGTTTATCTCCAGTTTCTGAAAGGCTGATCAACGAAAAACTAACTAATTACCTGTTAAATCTCATGTGAGTTTTTCATTGAGCAGCCTTTCAGAAACTGGGAGTTAGTATCGCAGACATTATAAAGGGCCATCATAGTTTAAAAATGTAAAAGCTCCCTTTAAAAGACTTTGTAAATCACAAACTAGTTTTAGAATAATAAACAACATAGACACATGATTGGTCTTACTTTTCTTTAATACCTCTATTATATATAAAAAGTCAAACTTACAAAATATTCGCAATACGCCATAACACACGCTATCTGCAATACATCGACTCGCAACAACTGTGTATCACTGCTGTCGGCGCTCAGCGGCAGGTTGCGTGAAAACCCGATCAACTTCTGCCAGTATTTGTGCGAGAGGAAGTTTAACCTGCAAATAATGCAATCAGCAATCACAATGCGTGCTTTGTAGTTTGTATGAAATTGCTTACATAGTCGAATCCCTAATTTCCACGGACGACACAACATGTCGTGAACAGCTACCTATCCCACTCACTCTTTGAGCATTAATCTAGTTAGATAGATGTTTACATCATGTTTCGTCGTCAGTGAAAACTGGAGGTAACTGTTAAGATATCCGTCACGTCATCTTTATTACAAATGTTTTATTCACACCCGAGGCTGAAGAATGAGGGCGTTTAGGAAAATTTTCGCCATCAGTTAGCGCCACTTCAACTGTCACATTGGAAAAATCAGGGGTTAACTTTCACAAAGCGTTTGACTGCTAGACCTGACGTATGGGTGCTGCCACCTCGTGGGCGCTATTTTAGAAAACTCTCTTCGCAATTTTTTTCCTTAAGCACGTGAATTATCCATTTTGTAAATTAAACATTATTATTTCCGAAATGAACATTGAAAAATAGTTGTTTTAATAGCGCTGTCAAAATGGAAGACCTTTTACCAAAGTGGCACTGGTGGGCAAAATTTTCCTAAACACCCTCATTGAGTCAAGAGCGCGTCAAAAGAAGAACATTAATTTTCGTAGGGCTAACGTTACATTACGCTACACGTGTGTACACTTGGCGTGTACGTATACGTTACGTGACATACAAACCGTGATGTAATGTCATACACGCGCCATGTTTGTATGCAGTTTTTTTATGCACTTTAACGTATTCAAAATGCAATGCGATTCTGGCAACAAATATTTATTTTTTATTTTAGGAGTGAATCAAATCCTCACCACTCGTAAGCGACTAACCTAATAGTATTTTGTACTTAACACTTGTAGGACGTAACCGCTAGCTAAGCTATACGTGAAAATATTTTTAAAATGATTTCACTCTCGTAAGCAGTCATTTTGGTTTAGATATTGAATTAGTAAGTGATACAGTAATAGAGAAATTAACATAGATCATGAATTAAAAGTTATATTACCTGATAAGTAAATGCGACCAATGCACGGTAAGTAAAGGTATCCTATACGCAGATTTGAGACAAATCACATTCAGTACGTCTAAAGGAATGTTTTCCTCAGGACTGTACAGTCCAGTGTTTAAACCGCTTTGTTCGTTGTGAAGAAGGCTTTGAGCGGTCTTAGCTGTTAGAGGGAAAATGCAGCCGTCTGAAACGAGTAATTATTGTTAGTTATATGAAAAGATATTACAGAAATTATGTTCAAGAAAAACATGGATAAAATATGATATGTGATTAAACTGACAATTATTTTTTTATAATACTAGTCTCTTTTTGATAATGGTGTACACACGTAACGTACACTAAGGCGTATTTCTATCGGCAAAGCAAATCAGTTAATAGAATGCAGGTAAATTGACAATTGTATGGCAAAAATCATTACATTATAATATAATATAATAATAATATTCTACCACATTCACACAGCGCCATCTAGCCCCAAATTAAGCAATTATATTTGCTTGTGTTATGGGTACTAAACAACTGATAAACTACTTATATACATTTTTTTTTTGTAAATACATACATATTATAGATAAATTACACCCAGACACAGAACAAACAATCATGCTCATCACACAAAGGTTTGTCCTGGGTGGGAATCGAACCCACGACCTCCGGCTTAGCAGTCAGGGTCACTAACCACTAGACCAACAGGCCAGTCGTACATTATTTTTGAAAATAGGATTGGTGAAGATTGCAGTACAAACTATGGCTTATAACCAGAGGTCGGAATAGTTAGAGCTATTTTGGTTTATTAACCGTAAAAATATATCTTAGTATGGACATACCCCGGCATTTTGACGTAGGTATTCTAAAAGAATGAAAGAAACAGAAAAAAGTAAGTTTGCTTTACGTAAACCATTGCACACGCAACGTTACCAAACTTAAATGTCCGAAGTTACAAGAGTCCAATGCGCACGCGCGCGTTGTTGCCGTCCTTGTAGGATGCAAAACACAGCTTGTGGAAACAAAAGAGAACAATAGCAGGTATGCGGGACAATCTTTGCCTAACGAAAAGTATGTGTACCTTCTAAAGTATTACAATTTTTAAATTTATTAATATATTTTTAAATTCCGGGACGTAAGGGCATGTCCATATTATTACTTCATACAATAAGTACCATAAATAGCTCGTAAAACAAACTATTCCGATCTCTACTTATAACAGTAACTTTTAAGTACAACTGGTAATTTGACTACATATTAATATATGTAAAGACTTATATCAAAACAAATATACAAAAACGCTCACCTGTCAAATGCAACATATGCTTCACCTGCACTATAATATTAACACAAATAGAATACAACAACTTATTTTGTTCATTATCAACATTTTCGTACACATTGCCCATTTCCACTATCGCATACGTCAAGGTTTTAAACAAAAAACGTACTAAAACGACGTCTGGCGATAAATTCGCGCAGTTTTCATTGACATTTTGAACGTTAAGCGGATCCACGTCAGTTTTGACGTTGAAGAAAATGGATAGTGGAGACACACACGTTGATTTTAAATCGTTTATTGATAGTAAGATCTCCGTTTCGGGTATTAATATTAGTATTTTCCGAAGTAATACCATTATTATGGAGAGATAGCGAAGTTTTAATTTGAATGGTGTTGTTGCCTGCAAAATAAAGGTGACATAAGTGCAACTATATTACGAAAAATAAGTCTATTTACCATTATAACAACTTGCACTATTTTATTTTATTTAGGTTAAGACAAAACGTACATCTCATCTATTTGATAGAGAATTACTGTAGCCTAAGGACATGCCTGTTTTCTAAACAATTAAAAAAAAACTGGCCAATTGCGAGTTGGACTAAAAACTAAAAAAAACTCCCGTTTATTACATGGAAGCCCACCATTCCATATTTATTTTATTCTGTTTTTTAGTATTAGTCGTTATAGCGGCAATATAAATACATCTGTTTAAATTTCAACTGTTTAACTATTACGGTTCATGAGATACAGCCTGGTGACAGACGGACAAAGGAGTCTCAGTGATAGGGTCTCGTTTTACCCTTTTGGGTTCGGAACCCTAAAAACTATATTTAATCAAAGATAAGTAAAAAATAAAAGGTTCCTCAAACCTCCTTTTTCTGCAAGAAAGGAGCTAAGGTTTTTACAGGGTCAACAAAGCGCGAATGATATTCTTGGTGTTGCAAGTGTCCATAGACTTACTTAATTACCTTAAGGCTACGTTCAGACGATACGCGCACGCCACGCGCGCACACTTAAATTTATATGCACCAAATTGCAAAGCGTGTTAGAAGCGGGTTAGACGCGGGTGCTGACGCTAGTTGGTTTACATAATTTAAACTGCGCGCGTGGCGTGCGCTTAGCGGACTGTCGTCTGAACGCAGCCTTAGGGAACCGTAAATCTGTATGCCCCCTTAATTAAAAAAAAATTACAAATCCAACAAACCTGATCAGGTGGCGCTTTAAACAATATCTTCAACAAAATCTCAATTCTCGTCTGTTCTAGTAATACATCTTTATATACTGTATCTAATAATCTTTCAAGCGAAGTGATCGCTTCGTGAGTGTCACATTCCACTGATGTTTGTGATAGTAGGTTTAGTAAAGTATCGCTGGCGAGCTCTGACCAGCGATAGTAGCTTTCTGGATGTTCTTGAGATACTGATAGTACGCAAGATACTAAGTCTAATACCTGTAATAAATGTTCGCGAGGTTGATGGAAGGGACAATTTTATCTTGGCATACTTAAATATACGAAGATGGATCAAAAGAGTTTAGACGGACCACAATTAGTAATAAAAAATACTTGAAGTTATAGATTTCAAACTATTTAAAAGATTAAATAGCACTTTTTCTAAGGTTACAAAAATGTGGACTAAGTTATATTACAAAGAATAAAAAACAGTTAACTTTAAGCTCTCAATAAGAGAAATTTATGAAAGCTTCGTATCTAAAAAAATATTTATATTATATGCCATTAATAAATCAATAACGATGTTTTGGAAAATTTTCGCCTCCAGTTGGCGACACATTCATTCACAGTTTGAAATGAATAGAATCGTTCACGGTTGATTGGTTGTTTAAAGGCGCAGTGATAGATCCCTGGACCTGACGCCTAAGTGCTGCCACCTCGTGAGCGCCATTTAAGAAAACCTCTATTAATCTTATGACTAAGACCGGTATGTATTATTTCTTTTGTAGACTTTACATACCTTATGTTGATGCATAGTCTTTTGTAACATATAGAACAACACCTCTCTAGTTGCTTGGGCTTCCTGTTGTTGTGCTCTACCTAATACACTTGTCCCTGAAAAACCACTCTTATTGCAATGAAATAGGGTCTATTTTAATCTGAGGTGATGAGCAACTAACTTAACAGTTACGACACATGTGCACTTATAGGTATATGTATACTATTGTAACGGGCGGAAATGATTGTTTGTTTGAACGCGCTAATCTCTCGATCTACCAGTCGGATTTAAAAAAAACTTTTTGCATTTGATAGCCCAGTTCTTGAGGAAGGTTATATAACATCACGCTATGGGCGACGGGAGCAGAGCAGTAACAAAAAATAACGCAGGTGAAACCACGCTGCGGCAAGCTAGTTAGATTATAGATGCGAAAGTGAACCTGTTTGTTACGCTGTCACGCCTAAAATATTGAAGCGGTTTAAAATTTGGTATTGAGTAAGTATAGCTTACTTTGGTTCATTCGGTGTAAAAACTCGAATTTCAAGCTATTATGCACTAGCACTGCTGGACATAGCCCCTCCCCTTCCTCCCCAATTTTGGGTTGCTTGCCAGGTAGTATATAATAATAATATAACACAACAATTACACAACCTAGACCCAAAGTAAGCATGTTTTAGCCTGTGGTATGAGTTCTAGAATGCTGATGCACATACTTAAATACTTTATTATTTTGCATATAATTATATCATGTATATACATACCTCCCATATTACTGAACACTTTAACAGCAACCGGTTCTAAGCCCGCAATACATTCTACATGAGCACCGGAGGCCATTAAACCGTCACAGAGTTGTATTAGCTAAAAGTATAATTTTTGTAAGAAATCTGTGCCATACAAATAAGTACTATTTCATTAGTTTCACTATACTAAGGATAAATAGGCGCTGTCCTATTGACATCGATCGTGCGAAAAAATTAAAAAGCATTCAGTGGAATCCAAAAGTGGTGGCCACTATACCAAAAGCCATCGTCTTAAACTGCTGGTATGGTGGCCTCCACTATGGCGGCTGGAAATGGGGTAAGGGGAGCGGAATGAGGGAGGTGAGGAAAGAGGAAAGGGAGAAAATTGGGCCACCAGCGCTCTCACTCACCGAACGAAACGCAGTAGTATGGATACTACTACTCTTACGTTAATCTTCTATAATATCTTTGGAGCGATGCGATCATACTCGAAGTGGCTCATAACAGAGATGCACAGTTTTTGCATGATCACGCGACCTTCAATATTCAGTAGATAGACCATGGAATCTAAGAGCTTACCATCAGACAGAGTGAAGTAAAAATAGTTACTAAATTAAATATACCTTGGGTATTTCAATGATCTGTTTTGTGTGATGTTTCGATGAAGATAGTTGTACCAAGAACATAAGAATACTATTGACTAGTTCACAGCAGTTACTGAAACAATACAATGAAACTAAATTTTATTTATAACAGCCCAGCTGCTCTAATGGCTTCGCTCTCGCCTAAAATATGTTTTACAATACAATGGGCGATCTTATCGCTAAAAGCGATCTCTTACAGAAACCCTTTGGATGGACTTAAAAATAAAAGAATTAATATTGTTGGTGTATATGCAGTAAGGTGATATTTAAGTATGTAAATAACTCTTCATCTCGATGACACTCACGAGAAAATATAGCGTACTGAGTGATGAATAAATAAATAACATATTTTGACATAAATTAAACAGAAAATTCATACAAAATTTAAAAATAAATTATAACCTAATAAATACTATCACAATATAATTCATACAGACCCCCAGTTTCTGAAAGGCCGATCAACGAAAAAATAACTGATCACCTGTTAAATCTCACAGTGTGATTTGATCTAATTAGTTACTAATTAGATCAAATTAAACTAATTATTCATGCTTTTAGCAACCCAATTGGTACTTCACATGAGATTTAACAGGCAATCCGTTGATTTTCCGTTGATCAGCCTTTCAGAAACTGGGGGTAAAACAATCAATATAGCGATCTGCATAACCCTATGGAAAAGGTCACTTATTCAGCATGTTTTTCAGTATACAATCCAGAATGACGATTAAACAGTCAAGTACTTACGGAATCTCATGCTGTTCCACCAAATCCAGTTGCTTCATCAGAAAACCGATAAATATCTGATCACTATCCAACATGCAATAGTTTACTCTTAATGTCAATAATTGGTTCAAAAGGCATAACACTTCACATTGTAGGGGAATGTCGTTTTGCATTGTGTAACTCTGAAAACAGTTGATAATTATATAAATAACTAGCTTACAGCTCGGCTTCCGTTGCCAGTAGCGTGATGTTACATAACCTATCTAAAGGACTGGGATATCATACGCAAATTATTCAAATCCGATTGGTAGTTCTAGAGATTAGCGCGTTCAAACAAACAAACAAACTCTTCCGCTTTATATAATAGTATAGATAACACAACAACTACACAACGCTATCTAAACTTAAAGTAAAAGTAATTACTAATTCTAGAATGCGAATAAACATACTTCTATACATTTTTGTAAATACATGCATATTATGCATATAAACACCCAGACCAATGCAAATAGTTATGTTCATGCACACAAATATTTGCACTAAGCGGGAATCAAACTTGCTGATTAGAATTACATTTATTTATTAATGAAGAAAGTCTACTAATAACCCCTAATAGACTTCGCATACAGACTTCACTCAACAAGTTCGATTCCCGCTTAGTGCAAATATTTGTGTGCATAAACATAACTATTTGCATTGCCCTGTGGCAAAAAACACGCTGCGGACTCTACGATTAGTGCATTCGAATGCCTGAAATAGCCAATAAGAATAATTTAAAGTCATTGGCCATTTTTAGGTTATTCTAAAAATATCTGGCAAGTTCTGTCAACGTGTCATTTGCCTCTTTGGTTACGGCTTAGTTCGGGTACGGTTTCGAATCCATTTTTATTTTGGATACCTTATAGTTTTGGTTACGGAGCTTCATAACATCCCTGCATTAAAACTAAAGTTAATACATACACTTAAATTATATACTCACTTTTAAAGATTGTATAACGACCGGCTCAAACAACCTTATATATCTCTCCAACTCCCTTTTATTAGTACTCCATTTTCTATCCGATTTATTCTTAGCAAAATTCTCCATAGTTATCAAAAACTGCCTTTCCAACACCATTCTAGGGTTTTTACTATCCAAAGACAACTTTTGACTAGCATTCGAACAAATACTACTTCTTCTAGATTGTTCTAGAGGCACATTTATACCGTTAAGCATCATTATATCTGTGTAAAAACTTGTTCGATTTTGAGGTTCAGTTTTGTCAAAAATACTCATAAAATCGGAATATTGATTCACCATATTTGTACCAAAAAGACATTTTAATAATTGTGTAACGCAGTACACAGTTTTGTCCGCACATAAAGGCATTATAACTTTGAGATAGTATAATACTTCTTCGGTTACATTGCCTACTTCTCTGTCTGTAGCTAGTTCAAGTTGAATTGCTAAGCAGTTTAGTATTGTGGATAAAAATGTGTGGAATATACTTGATTTTGGATCTAAGTTTATCTGAAAGTAATAAACATAGTTTATAAAGTTCATTGGTCAGAGAATACGCTCTAATACTTCGATATAATAGGCAAATCTTTTTGTTACAGTCTAAATACTTAAACGTAAGTTAACTTTATATTAAACGTAAAAGTCTTTGTGTCTAAAATTCGGTTTTTAGTGGTAAGACCTAACCTTATAAATTCTTGCACACTTAAACGGTTAAAAGGTACTCGAACGAGCCTGATATGTAGAATTCACTATGTCCATTTTTAGGGTTCGTACTTCAAGAGGCGGAATCCTTTTAGGATCACTTAGTTGTCTGTCTGTCTCATCAAGAGCTTTTATCAACAACAGCAATCCTGCTATTTATTAAATTTCGGCAGCAAATAAGCATACACCCTACTAATATTCAGTGGCCTATTATATCAATAACATTAACATTATTTTAAGTATATTTACAAACCTTATAGTTAGAATACGTAGCCCTCAAAGTATCATAAAACTTCATATAAAACGGTTCATTAAAGAAATGTCCAGCAAAGTTAGCTTTAAGACTAGACGCCGGGGTGGTTGGTTTCTTTCTAAGAGAACCTTTGTCGTCTATATCTGTAGTATTACTGCCACGACGCGGGATTGAGTCTGTGGATAAAAAAGTAAATAAATAATGTTTTCAACTGTGCTTTTATTGTCATAATTAATTAAAAATTAGTCACTGTCTAAAACTATATTACTATTATAAGGAGTGCAAATTTTGTAAGTTTTTATTTTTTGAAACTACAATTTTAAAATTTATTACTATTTGAACTTTTTGAAAGGTAAAAACTATCGAACTAAATGAATCCTACCATAAGCTCATTTTGCCAATTGAACTAAATGCAAATAGGTCGAAATTCGCCTGAAGACATATTTCCTTGGCAGAAGATTGTTATCATTTTATTAGACGCTGACATTTTACTGAGTTCACTGTTATGTTAGTATTAAAAACGTCTTATGTGCATTATACAGGATAGATCTTACAAGTTTGACAATTTTAAATAAACTGTCAGCAAAATAGGTCATGATTCAAAGTCAAAGTCAAAGCATTTATTTCATTTTGATCATAAAGTATAATGCTTATGAAAAGTCAATATTACATGAAGTCAGCCAATTAACCTACAGCCAGTTCGCTGACGAGGTAGAGCTGTGAGAAGAACTGGCAAGAAACTCACGCCACTCTTTTCAATCGCCAGATAATTGCAGTTATTTGTATGAGTTACAATTTAAACATTCAATAAAAATTCAAAATTCTCAAAGAGAGGATTTCAATTATTAATAATTAAATAATTTTCGTTGATCAGCCTTTCAGAAACTGGGAGTATGTGTAGTTATGAGGCGATTACTCCATACAAACTCACAAAACTCCAAAATAATATTCTATACTAGATGTATTTCTATATGTATTGCGTATTTGGTTAATATCACTTGGAAATCAATCTACGTGTTTAATTCAAATATTCCAAACAATTAAACATAAAAATAAATAAATAAAATGAAACTACTTAACACTTTCCGTGGGCGAATGGCTGTGATGACAATAAAACATCTATTATATCTACAGTAGTATCAATGAAAGGGTTAAGCTACTAAACACAATAATTTAATCATGCATGTTACACACTTATACTTATACCTGTGGTCTTCCTCCTAACAGGACTGCCAGGCAACGCAATCCCACCTTTATTCAAATGCACATTAGGATTAACTTCCTCTATCAAATGCACAAGTACATTCAACATTTTTAATGTTACTTGTAAGAATTTCTCCGCTAGGTTGGCAACCCTCTCGTTTTCTAAGTGTTGCCAGCGTTCTTTAGAATTTTGTGTGTCACGTTCGAATATATCACGATTGGTTGTTTTGTGACGCATTATGTTGTGGATTTCGACTGCAAAATTTAAAAAAATACTCTTATAATATATTGATGCAATAACCTATACCGATCCCTCCTCCCATTGACCTAGGCAGTCAATGTGAAGGTGAAGTATGAAAAGATCAATAAAATAGTGTTTTATTCTAGTCTACTGGTTAATGCAATCGCTTCGACGCTAGTGTTATGTCGATTGTTGTGGGTTTAATTTCGAACTAAAATAGATATTTATATGCGCTGTTTTTTTTATATTAGCCTCCAAAGTGACTCCATTCTGCCTGGGGTGGAGAGGGGCACTCCAAAAGCCAAACTACTAGTATAGTGGTTTCCACTATGGCGACTTAGTGAGATGCTTTTTTTACGCCAACTTAAGAAGTCCCAGGATCATAGTTAGATAGGAACACATGCGCTGGTAAAGAGTTCCAGGCCTTAATTGAGCGACAAAAGTATGAAGTGCTGAACTGTTTGATTCGAGACCCTTAAGATTCCACTGTGAAAGGGTGACACTTTAGTCCCGCACGTGTCGTTCTGGATAAAAAGGGAGAGGGTGGGATTAATTCAAAGAGCTCTTCATTCTCCGAGGTAAAAGCGATAGAAGAATTGTTTATAATGACATTAGAAAGTATGACGTCGGATATAACTAGCTATATCACTAACCTGGGTACAATAATGAGCACAGTTCCATCAGTATAGTTCTAACAACAACGGCACCATTACAGCAATCAAAGTTATCTAAGCAATAGCTCAATAATCCTTGGTCTGTGTAAGCTTCGATGTGTTTCCATGGCGACCATTTCTTGCAAACCGCTTGTAAAGCTTCAAGGAGGCCTTGCTGTAAATATTTTATTTACTATGAAAATGTTAACTATATTTTGTTATTAACCACGAAAGATAAAATTAAATAACTATACTTCGTAGGACAGGGAATGTACTAAACTGGTAGTTAAACAGACATTAATAACTGAAAATTTCTATACAGAAAAAGCTAATATCTCTAACCAACACCGGAATCGAAGCTGAGACTTCTACATAAGTTAGTATACAGTACCACTAAGCAGATTATCTTGGTGACTCAGTGAGAGTGCGAGCGATTATTGTGCGGTTGTGTGTTCGACTCCCATACCAGACATAGCTTTATGTGATACTAAAATTTTTGTTCCTATTTTGAGTGTACTTTATGTTTGTAAAATGTCTACGCAGACTTATTCCTTAAAGCGAAAATTGTATTTCTGCTAGACTGCCGACGTCAAGGAGGGTAATGTTTTTCGAGTAATATGTATGTATGTCTATTTGGCACGCTCTACAGCCTAAATGGCATAATGGATTTTAACATATGTGGTGTCATTAGATTCGTATTAATTGTGGAAATGACATAGGGTATATAATATTGCAATGTAGCGTCAGCACGAAAAAATTTGATTCTTTCTTTTTTTTTATATATATATATTAGCCTACCAAAGTGACTCCACCCCGCCTGATGGTAAGCAGTCAGTGGAATCCAGAAGTGGTGACCACCATACCAAAAGCTATCGTCTTAAACTGCTGGTATGGTGGCCTCCACTATGGCGGCTGGGAATGGGGTTAGGAAAAAGGAATGAGGGTGGGTGAGGAAAGGAAAGGGGGGAAATTGGGCCTCCGGCACTCTCACTCACCGAACTAAACGCAGTAGTAAGGATACTACTACTCTTAAGTCGATCTTCTATGAGAGGTTAGTACTTCCCCGGACAATCCGGCCCATTCATGCTGAAACCAGCGTGGATCTACTGCCGTCAAAAAGCTTTTTGTTTTTCAATAATATAATTTTACTATAAAAACAAATTACTACAAAATACTTACAGAATAAAATTTACAATTAGACGCTATTAACTTCGCAACAAGATTCCCAACAGTCATTCTTAACCCTTCACTATTATTCAACATCTTTCTTTCTTTCAACTGTTGAGGTAGATCGCCATAGAAGTATATATTTCTTACTAAGTCTAACGAAAGAGCTTCAGTGTGGAAAGAAAACTGTCTGCTTTGTTCTTTCGCGATGTCAGCCACTTTTAAAGTCGGTGATTGGTGTTTTGATACATATATTACAGGTATTAAGCTGTGAAATATAATAAAAATAATAATAATAATAATTATGTGGTTACAGTGAAGGGACTTATTGCTAAGAGCCTAGACCAACATCTTAAGAGGCTCGTGTTGGCTGGTTGGGTCAAGAGCCAGATACAGAAGGTGGTGCTTGACACGGCCCGCATTGTGAGAAGGTTCCTATCTCTGGAGCCCTAACCGTCGGTAGCTTGGTTACTGCACCCGATGCCGGTGGATCTCCAATTTTTAAATATATGTGTTTTTTATATACTTATATTTAGAAACGTAATTTTGTGAATGATTTTAAATAAACGAAATAATAATAATTACAGTTAATCAATCGAAAATGTATACAATAGAACAGTGTACCGTATCCTCAAATATGAAATCACGTCATCTTTCCTCTAAGCGCTTATAGCTCATTGCGCTCACTGATCGGTAAAAGATTAGCGGGTTAAGCAATATAAAGTGTGGCTGGTCGATGGATGGGTGACCGCATAGTAGTATTTGATCTGAGCGTCTCCGTACTTCGGAGGGCACGTTAAAAGTCGGTCCTTGTTGTTACCAACTTGATAACAGTCGTTACGTCAAGTGGGATGCCTCTATGGGCGACCTGAACAAGTTCTGACATTAGGTTGACCGCTAACCACTCGAAATTTGATTTGACTTCTTCCTCTTTAAGTAAATACATTCAAATATCTTAAGAGGTGATTAATAGGATACCTGATTATTTGAATATTAATATGCCACTCTACTGCGGTTGATAATCAACCAGCCAAGCTTAGTAACTATGCCAAACTGAACATATTAAAAAAGAAGTGTTTATAACATGAACAAAATCGCTTGCAGATCCAAAGTTATGATTTTATATTAGGAGAGTGTTATATTACAGCCCTTAATTTGTCTAAGTAAATAGTTATTTAGCCCTTTAAAAAAAAACATTATTAGCTCAGATCTCCCACCCATACTAAATAACTCATAGATTTTTTTTTCCTCCAACAAATTTAACAATACTATGACATAGAACATCATTATAATAGCATTTCGAAACCACTGAGGTTTATGTCAATGGTATATAAACATCTACATCGATATTCCTTCTCAAATAGTAGTATTATTTAGAAAGAAAGAAATAAATTTATTTTGTTTGCAAATAAGTAATTACATTTTTTTATAAATAATATAATATAACATTACATATTTAGGAAGTGAGGCTTAAGTTTGTGTTTTATATAATTATTACTTCGTATATTATTATTTAAATAATTTCAATATTTCATGACCTTGTATTAAATAATTGTATACACTTACGTCGCTATAGCTTGAGCGGCCGCATGACGAACTTTTTGATCCTGGTCTGCCAGTAAACGCACCAATGTGTCCATGATAAGTGTACTCCTTACATAATAGTATGGATATAGCATATACAACCTGAAAATTAAAACAAATAAAGAATAATATAGTGAATTAGAGAAGTAAAAATATAATTAAATGATATAAGGGCCAATTTGAAGCCTCTAGATTCCAAGACCCTATACGTTGTTAGCTTAGGAAGAAAGAAAGCATTTTATAGCTTAGTAAATTCATTGGCGACACTTCCACGGTCCGCGCGGGGAATGACACTACCAATCAGAATATTATAAAAAACCAGCTGAGTCCTAGGGCTTCGCCCGCGCGGAAAATGATTTGTGTTTAATTAATGTGACTCGGGAACTAGACCAATTTTTGGGAATAAAAGTATTCTATGTCCGTCTCCCGCATCGAATCTATGCATAACAATTTTAATCGATATCATTTTAGCCGTTTAGGCGCTGAGTGGTAACAAACATCCACACACACATTATAAATTTTCGCATTCATAATATTAGTTAGACTTAAACTTAGTTCGATTAATGCTACCAATAAACACAAGAGTATATATAATATACCACTAGAGTCCAGTTTGAAGTGTTACTTAAGACTTCAAGTAATTTTAAGTTATACTTACTTATGATAAGGCATCTTCCCATATAACTTGCACAGATTGAGTCTTTACAGCCAGTAGTTGTTATACTCTACGTTGACCAGACTGTTCAGTATGTCGACCACTAGAGTCCAGTGTTAACTGCTACTTAAGACTTCAAGTAATTTTAAGTTATACTTACTTATGATAAGGCATCTTCTCATATAACTTGCACAGATTGAGTCTACACAGCCAGTAGTTGTTATACTCTACGTTGACCAGACTGTTCAGTATGTCGACCACTAGAGTCCAGTGTTAACTGCTACTTAAGACTTCAAGTAATTTTAAGTTATACTTACTTATGATAAGGCATCTTCTCATATAACTTGCACAGATTGAGTCTACACAGCCAGTAGTTGTTATACTCTACGTTGACCAGACTGTTCAGTATGTCGACCACTAGAGTCCAGTGTTAACTGCTACTTAAGACTTCAAGTAATTTTAAGTTATACTTACTTATGATAAGGCATCTTCTCATATAACTTGCACAGATTGAGTCTACACAGCCAGTAGTTGTTATACTCTACGTTGACCAGACTGTTCAGTATGTCGACCACTAGAGTCCAGTGTTAACTGCTACTTAAGACTTCAAGTAATTTTAAGTTATACTTACTTATGATAAGGCATCTTCTCATATAACTTGCACAGATTGAGTCTACACAGCCAGTAGTTGTTATACTCTACGTTGACCAGACTGTTCAGTATGTCGACCACTAGAGTCCAGTGTTAACTGCTACTTAAGACTTCAAGTAATTTTAAGTTATACTTACTTATGATAAGGCATCTTCTCATATAACTTGCACAGATTGAGTCTACACAGCCAGTAGTTGTTATACTCTACGTTGACCAGACTGTTCAGTATGTCGACCACTAGAGTCCAGTGTGAACTGTTACATAAGCATGTAGATAAAGTTGTTAAGGCCGATAGTGTATGATTTACTGTTGAGTGTACGTCGTCTGATAAGCCCTGAAATTTGAGAACAGCAAGTTTTTAAGGCCCTATTTGGAACGTATTTAGACGACAGTAACTTCAAGCATCCAAACTGAAAATGTTCGTAGTAAGAAAAAAACATTTTCATTTATATATTTCGTCAGCCAAACAGTTTATTTATGAGGGTGCATAAAAAATACAGATCTGCCATCTTTGGAATACGCCATATTGGATTTAGTTACTACACTTAGCTTTACGCATTGTCATCTAGATTAATTGGGCTCCATCGGTTGAAAAACCATTTTAAAATTCAGTTGCCAAAATAAATTCTTACTACAAAAACAAGTTTAAAAAAACTTGTAAAAATAAAAGAAATATCGTGATGTTACTATACATACCTTTAAAATAGTATTAACCAGCTTCTCAACCGTAATAAACTCAGACAAATCTTTTGGTAGCATACTAAAACTCTTCCATTTATAATAATTTCCGTGAGACGCATCCAATGCCGCGACCAAATAGTTCCCAATACAGACCCTCACTAAACCTCTGATTTGCGGATCATTATGTCCTTCCAACAGTAAAAAAACATCACTCAAATGCTGAAACTCAAAATTTTCTGACAACTCCAAATTTTTTTCTTCCTCACTCAAATTTTGAGCCATAGTTTCTATAACCTCTTTGCTCTGAATTTCGCCAGTTCTTTTCAACGGCTTTTTAATCTCTTCCTTTTTCTGTAACTCTTTTAAAGACTCTAAATGATCTAAATTAGTAGTCGATTCTCCAAAATGATCGAACTTCATGTCTAAATCTATGCTTGAAGAGAGTATATCGCCACTACTGGACATGGGGTATCCAGTAGATAGTGGATCATTGCTGCCTGTCATGTTCGAGTTTGTAGTAAAATTACTGGCCGTCATATTGGGATTGGTACTATCTGTATTCATGCTGGTCGCCATATTTTGAATTTTGCTGTCCAAAATATTACTTTGGACGTCTTTTGAGCTTTTTTGTTCGCTACTTTCAGATTTAGAGTCTTTTTTGGATGGATGGGATGGTTGGCTGTCCATACTTTGGTTGAGAAGATCGTGATTTAAAGATTCTGATATGGAATCTTGGAAACAAACGTTACGTTCGAGAATAAAATCGTTTATATGGTCCTGATTTGATTCTGTGGCTTCTGAAGAACCTAAGTATTGAAGACGACATTCAATTTTAAACAGAAACAAGCTGGTGGTCTATTTGATAAAAATGGTAATCGCAGTACAATACTTCGATAGCGCAAATGCTTGGAATTGTCTCAGTCTACCTTCAGGTTAAACATTTAAAGCAAAGTGTTACTATACAAAAACTGACTTGAAACTCAAGGCACAATACCTACCATTTTTTTTACTACTTCTATTACCTATAGATCATTGGAAATGCTACTGACCAGCAGAATAAGATTGTTTTGGCTATTTTATGAGTGTAAGATATAAATAATAGTATCTTATTATTATTAATATTCTTAAGAAATTTAACCACAATGTTGGCTGCTAAGACAGACGGCTTTTATTGGTGCCTGCAGTAAAATTATATTTAGTATGAAGGTTGGGTTGCATGCGGTTTACACGCGTCTTTGCTTACTACACTGCTCCCGTCGCTAGTGGCGTAATGTTATATAGCCTATAATCTTCATCAAGAACTGGGCTATCATACGCACAAAGAATTATTAAAATCCGACTAGTAGTTACAGAGATTAGCGCGTTCAAACAAACAAACGGTAACTTATATAATAGTATAGATTAGATTCCTTATAAAACATAAACATACCAGATATGTTATGACTTTTGGAGTCAGCATCTTTATCTAAATACAGCGTCATCGCTTGTGGGTACAAGCGTAGTATTTCTGATAAACAGTTCAGTGCCGATGATTTTAATGATACCCTTATTACTCTGAAAACGAATAATACTACTTAGTAATATAACGATGAAATTAAATTTTTGATCCACTAAGGTATGCTACTTCATATACAGAGAAAACCCGGCAAGAGATTATATTTGAATCCAATGTTGAAAGTTAGGCCCTATTTTTTCTTTTTTTGGATGTGACAACGAAATCTTAATGAACGCCAGCTGCACGCATTAAAAAATTGTGAAAGCGAGAGCGCGGCACAAGTGATAGAGAGGCACGATCAGCCTAAGCGTTCGGCTTGTGACGCAAACTCCGTTTTTGTATTATACAAAATAATGATATTTCAGTGATAATATTTCAATTCAACTCATAAAAGCATGCAATTTTTCATCAATGTAAACTTATAGTCTGTAAACCGACTTTACAGACAACAATAAGTTTTTTTAACATGGCTTTGAAGAGTTTGAAACCAAGCAAATATCAATGGAACTTTTACTTATACTATAGTTGATCACATATTTACTTTAACACCTTAAACGAAAAATTCCATCAAAATTAAAATTCAATAAGACTCATATTGACAGTGACAACTGCCACTGTAGTGAGGTAACTTGCAAGCAAAAATCGACATTATTGTTTTGTGATATGCAAACGACATTTACTCTAAGGGTGGTAAATTTTATGATTGATTTTACTTTTTAAGATTAACTCTATCTTGAACATGACAAATGTAGAAAAACATGGTAAAGAAACTTAATTATTTGCCAAAAATATACAGCACAAATTGTATGATAGTAAGTAAAAGAATATACAAACCTGTCAGCTATAATTCCTCCTTTGTTTCCTGTCAGGAGAAACTTTGATGCTAACAATCTTGAACAGTATTTAAGAGGAATATCATCGTCGTCTGCTGATCCAATGTTAACCTAAAAATATAATTTTAATTATTTAATAGACATAGAGGAACTATAAGAGGACGGGTAGTATCACTGATTAGCACGTACAAACAAACAAACGGTAACTTTGTATATTCGCTTTATATATCTATATATTAATACGTAAAGCAAAAACTTTGTACAACTTTTTAAGAAAATTGCGCGGATGGAGGAGTATGAAATATGAAATATGCAGAATTTTAATTTTTTTTATTTATTTATAAGTACCTACATAATAATTAAAAAAAAAAAGAGTGTGTGTACACATGTACGCACGTAAGAAGTTATACTTCTTTAGCGTAACAATCCAAAAATACCAAATAATAACACATAACATACTTAACAGTTAACCTTAAATCTATAAATGCACTTAAAACAGTATATTAAAACCACTTTTACCACTAATATTAAAAATAAATATTTTTACTGATAAATGATCAATAAAAAATATCTATCACCGTCATAAATAAAATTGAATTGATATAAACGCCAATATATTTTTTATTTATTCACACTGATTATTTGTACAGATACGACACACAAAGGTTCGCAACTAACTTCAAGGTGTTGCTTTTTTCTGTCGATGTGCGCACGCATCGTAAAAATTCACTCTCATCATTTTTCCCAATTGCGCCAAAAGAAGTATAACTTCAAAAGAAAAAAATAAGTATGGTCGAATTTCGACCACTAGGCGACCATGAGTTAGTATAGTTAGATAAATCAATATTTACCTTCATTCCCGCCTCCATAATAGTAGGTTGTACATGTTCTACTTCCTCCTTGTCATCTTCAATCTCTTGTAGTTTCTCTGATAAGTCTTTAGTTAATTGTTCAGAACTTGGAAGTTCAATGTCTGCCTCGCTTGTGGGTGTGTCTGGTGTCTGTAACGATATTATAGAGGATAAGTTAGAATATAATTACTACACGTTCTTAAAAATATATTAAAATAACTAGCTTTCCGCAGCGCGATTTCACACGCGTCTTTGCTTACTACTATGCTCCTGTCGTTAGTAGCGTGATGTTACATAGCCTATAAGATTCCTCAGAAACTGGGCTATCATACAAATTTCAAATTTTTCAATTTTTTTTATTTATTTCTCTCAATTGCAATAACAATATAACAGATATACAATCCGAAGGAGTTAGTTCCAAGATAAGAGCTGGAGTTTGTACTGGGTTCGAGACCCGTGTTACAAATCTCCAGGCCCCTAAAAGTGATTTATTAGAATTGTAACAGTTAGTAAAGTACAAAGTTATACCATAACAAATTTAAATATAAAATCTAAAAAGGTGAGTATAATAAAAAAGTTTGCTTACAAAATAAAAGTATTTAAAAGTAAGTATAGCGAGTGTGAAGTGTGAATGTTATTTGTCTGTGCGTGTGGAATGTGAGCAGGAGGCGCGCGATAAAAGTGAGTGTATTGTGGTTTTATGGCGCGTGAGTCTGTGAGTGGCTATCGATCAAAAGAATTATTTAAATCCGACTAGTAATTCCAGAGATTAGCGCTTTCAAACAAACAAACAAACAAACTATTTCGCTTAATATAATAGTATAGATTCCCTAGGCGGTGTAATAGTAATTCTTTGACATTTTATACTGTTTACTTCTGACTACGATAACAGAACAAGTTAAGCTATACTCGGTTCATTACAAACGTGCGAACGGAGTCATAAATAATTTTTATCACACCTCTCGCTCACACTTATAAGCATATCGGAACTCTCGCTCGCACTTTTAGTGTTATAAAATAAAAAGGGATTAGTCGATAGTAAAAGCAGGTAATGAGGGAAAGGTTAATTAAATACCTAATGCAAAATATTGTTTATGATGTATTTTTTAATGCTTCTAAAACATACGACATAATTAAATGTTACAAAACCTAAATTAACATAGTTTGCGTCGATCGCGGCGTTTTAGCTAACGACGTCTGAGCGACATTCTTTTATCGATAATATTTGCTAAACTACAATCACATATTCACCTGTATAGTAAGATCCTCAACGCTCAAACTAGGTGTGTTGAATTGTAACAAACTTCCAAGTTGTAATGCTCCAGAGAAAGATAGTTCCAATGGGTCTCGTATTTCTGACTGAGGACTAGGAGCGTACCGAGATGATATTATACTTGATGTGCCTGAAATTTAAATATGCTTTTAATCAACGGTCGAACTGTGAAAAGTAGCCTGTGCTACTAAGAGAAGTAATCTTGGATATTAATAAATCGACTTTTATTATCATTTAGGTGGACGTAAGGTGGACGCAATTTGTGTGATATGCGTGCACAATTGTAATTATTGTTGTTATTGTGAATGTATACCTACGTATAATATAATATAATATTAATATTCTACCACATTCACACAGCGCCATCTAGCCCCAAATTAAGCAATTATATTTGCTTGTGTTATGGATACTAAACAACGGATAAACTACTTATATACATTTTTTTTTTGTAAATACATACATATTATAGATAAATTACACCCAGACACAGAACAAACAATCATGCTCATCACACAAAGGTTTTGTCCTGGGTGGGAATCGAACCCACGTATGATTATTATATGTATGGGTAATTAGTTATCTTAAATAGATGTTGAATTACAGTATACGGTAAAACCAACGATAGTTTATGTTATACTGCTAATATAAGCTAGCTATAAAACACTGTATATTTTATAAATAAATAAAAATAAAAGAATAAATATTTGTATAACAACACTACCACATTCTACACATTCACAATCATAACTAAATTTACATGACTTCGAAGAAAATCACCGTTAAATAATTTATTTAATACTGCATTATAATATTATTAATATTTTCTATACATATAATAAAATTGGAGTGTCTGTTTGTAATATTGAAATAACCGTTTTTTACTACATGTATATGAATATATATACGGTACATACATCAAAATAGGCCTCTATCAAACATTGTCACTGATTGTTTTTTCGGCTTAATAAGATACTTTTGCCCGCCCGCTTTGAAGGCCCAGAATCAAAATTAGATACAAACACATACAGTAAAAAATTTAAAGCATTAATTCTAAAATCTATAAAATACTACTTACTAATATTCCTCCTATGTCCTTTCTCACTTTGCCTATCATCCAAACAAACGGTCCTTGGATGTCTTTCTAACAAAGCTCTCTTATATTCCCCTTTAGCTAAAGACAGAAGGACAGTGAAACATTCCATGACGGCGTTTTGGACGTTATGTTCTTGAGATTGTGCTATGTAGTAGGTACATAAGTGGTATAGCTGAAAAATAAATATTGATGTTATAGTACAATCAAACAAACTGAATTATGACCCACTCCGCAGATAGTTCGCGCAACACTGTCAAACTTTAAAACCTATTGTGTATAAGACGTTTTTAAAACATAACAACAGTTTATTCAGTAAAATCTGTGTCTAATATGACGGTAGTAGATCCACGCTGGTTTCAGCATGAATAGGCTGAATCGTCCGGGGAAGTACTACCCTCTTCGTTCGGTGAGTGAGAGCGCCGGTTGCCCAATTTTCCCCCTTTCCCCCTTCCTCACCTCCCTCATTCCCTTCCCCTAACCCCATTCCCAGCCTCCATAGTGCAGGCCACCATACCAGCAGTTTAAAGTCTATGGCTTTTGGTATAGTGGCCATCACTTCTGGATTCCACTGACTGCTTACCATTAGGCAGGGTGGAGTCACTTTGGTAACAACATTCCATGACCGTGTTAGGAACATTATGTTCCTGAGATCGGGCTATGACTGATGACTGCATTATAAATGTATAAGTGCACGTTGAGGTCACAAAGGTCGTAATGTTTGATCATTTTGATCGACGGGAGAAATATCTATTTACGATGTGACAGAATATTGATGTAAAAATTCAGTATCCATGCATTTCATTCAACAAATAAAAATGTAAGAATCCAATTAATCACTTTCTTGTCTGGTCCATTCTCACTTCAAAAGCAGCCCAAAGTTGACATGACAAAAAAAATAGAATAATCATATTAACATTTAAAAATATCTGACATACCTCTAAATAATCCTGTACAGTAAACAGGTCGTTTTCGGCAAATTTGGAAATATCGTTTATCTGGAATATGGCTTTCATGACACAAAACCATCCTATCACTGCCGCACTGTCCGTTATAGCTGGCCATAATTTCTCTATAATAAAAAGACACAAATTATAACAAGTACGTCTTTATAAAAAAAAGAACAAATCATTTTCCAATGATTTAAAAACCTACCGCTATGTATTCTTAATCTGTGAATCAAGCCAAATTACTCGTAATACTTAAAATCATCCATGTATTTATTGAAATTTCGGTATTGGCCAAAATCAGTAATAATAATAATAATCATTTATTTCAGGCGTCTAGCGCCCATAACATAAGAATACATAAATATAATTTATCTAGGTATAAACTAATACATATTATATACATTCTAACTTAAAAACTACTGTACACGAAGTGTCGGCGTAATAGATGCCCACACTGCTGAACCATATTTCTAAATTTTAAAGAACGAGTTACCATTGTAGGACATACAAAACAGATGACAATAAGAACGCTATTAGAAGGAACTTGGGTAGGTAGCTTATTTTGTAGTTCTCTAGGACGATAGTATCCCAACAGGAATTTTTTTTTTTTTATATTAGCCTACCAAAGTGACTCCAGTCGGCCTGATGGTAAGCAGTAAGTGGAATCCAAAAGTGGCGGACACCATTCCAAAAGCCAAACTACTGGTATGGTGGCCTCCACTATGGCGGCTTAGTGAGATGCTTTTTCACGCCCCGCTTAAAAGACCCAGGATCAAAATTAGATGGGAACACATGCGCTGGCAAAGAGTTCCAGGCTTTAATTGAGCAACAAAAGTATGAAGTGCTGAACCGTTTGGTTCGAGACCCTTTAGATTCTACTGTGAAAGGGTGGCACTTTAGTCCCCCACGTGTCGTTCTGGATAAAAAGGGAGAGGGTGGGATTAATTCAAAAAGCTCTTCAGAACACTCTCAATGGTAAAGGCGATAGAAGACGGCCATTGAGGCGATGTCTCTTCGCAGCTTATTTATGTAATAAGTAAATATATTAAATCGGTTTATCAATTACTAGCTGTTGCCCGCAGTTCCGCCCGCGTGAATATTAGTTATCGCCTTTTACATACAAATTTTCATCCTCTATTTCAAGCCCTTCAAGCCATTTTTTTGCTATACAAGATAGCCTATGTTGGTCTCTAAGGTCTATTCTATCTCTATACTAAATTTCATCAAATTGGTTCAGGTTTAAGCGTGAAATAGTAACAGACAGACAGACAGAGTTACTTTCGCATTTGTAATATTAGTATGAAAGTATGGATTAGTGGACAAGTGATAATAATATTTAAAAAACATTCTAGACTTACCCCCAGTTTCTGAAAGGCTGATCAACGAAAAATTAACTAATCATCTGTTAAATCTCATGTAAAGTACCTAAATACATGCTAAAAGTATGGATAACTAGTTTAATTTGATCTAATTAGTTAGTAATTAGATCAAATAAAACTAATTATTTATGCTTTTAGCAACCTAACTAGTATTTCACATGAGATACAACAGATGATTAGTTAATTTTTCGTTGATCAGCCTTTCAGAAACTGAGGGTTAGTATAATTAATTATCAGACAATAAAAGACTGGAAAATCAGCTTACCAAAAACTCTCGCTAATATATTAGTTAACAATGGCTCTCTGTGTGAACATAAATGTGCAACACATGTTGATATACCACGACGAACTGCAGGCTCGGTAGATTCTATATGTGATAGTAGGGCTTTGGATAACTCTGTAATATTAGAATATAATGCTTTATTGTACCCCACGTCTATTAACCCTCAGTTTCTAAAAGGCTGATCAACGAAAAATTTACTTACAAAATCAGCCTTTCAGAAACTGGGAGTAAATATTGATAGAAACAGTTTGAATGAGTAGAATAAAACTTATGAACTTATGGGTGACCACATAGTGGTATTTGATCTGAGCGTCTCCGTGCTTCGGAGGGCACGTTAAAAGTCGGACCCGTTGTTACCAAGTTGATAACAGTCGTTGGGTCAAGTCGGATGCCTCTATGGGCGACCTGAACAAATCCTGACACTTAGTTGACCACTCGATATTTTATTTAGAGGTCAAATAGCTCAAAATAAAAGCTACAAACCTGATATTTCTTCATCCGTCGTATACTCAGCTAACGCAGTCAATATTCTCGGCAGATTATTCTCCAACGCTTCTACAATTAACTGTAACTCGTTTGTCTGTCGTACTATCTGACTAAGCTTAGGAAATAACGTCTGTGCTTGCGTGCGGATCTTGCCGACGCCTGGACGAAGCCAACAGTCGCCGACACATATACGCGATAATGCCGCTCGTATCCATCTATAATTACAATGAATTTCGTTGAAATTGTATTTAATAAATGACTATTCATAATATAACCTGATATACCATTATGCCTTTTTTCACCTAAAGAGTAAGCAGAGGTGTATAACTCCTATATTTCAGCAGTTTAATTGAATAATAATTAATATGAAGTCACTTAGATCCTTTTTATTTAAAATGAATTTCTCAATAGGTAAACCAAATTTCACTTTATCTAACTCAGGGATTGAAATAGGACCTCTTGTGACTCTATAAACAGTACCACTAAACCTATGTAGGCTAAATTACTATTGACTTGATGAATTACCTTGCATTTCTTGTATGTTCTATTTGGTTTTGTAGAATTATATTTGTCTTGTGTGAGTGAAACGCAAAGCCACCAACAACAGCTCTGTTTAAGGCCTCATCACCGACCAGACGTATTTCAGCCTAGAATACAATAGCTTTAAAATAAACCATTTCATTCTAATCTCACTAAGCCGCTATAGTGGAGGCCACCATAGTTTGGCTTTTTTTTTTTTTTTATACTATAGCCAACCATAGTGACTCCACCCTGCCTGATGGTAAGCAGTCAGTGAATTCCAGAAGCGGCGGCCACTATACCAAAAGCCATCGTCTTAAACTGCTGGTATGGTGGCCACCACTATGGCGGCTGGGAATGGGGTTAAGGGAAGGGAATGAGGGAGGTGAGGAAAGAGGAAAGGGGGGAAATTAGGCCCCTTAAATTAGAAATTATTATTTTGGAATGGTTCTGCCATTTCTGGATTTCACTGACTGCTTACCATCAGGCAGAGATAAAAAAAATATCAATAATGGTTTAAAGTATATTAAAGCATTAGGATTAGATGGATTAAATTCATTTGATCTCCTATAGGGTGGCACGTAACCAATAGACAAGATTTTTTTTTTATAGCCCTATGTCAAACAGTGAAAGTACTTAAGCTGATATAATGACGTTGATCTCTATATCTATTAGTTCGTACCTTTAAAATGTTAGTTAATAGTAGTAAAAGTTAGAAGTACTAACACATTGCAAAACCCGTCTTAAATCTGTCTGGTTCAAAAACATCAGGACAGTTTACATAGGTAACTAGCTGTTGCCCGCAGCTCCGCCCGCGTGAATGTCTGTTATATCTCTGTTTATACATTGACGATTTTTCATATAAACTTTCATCACTTATTTCAACCCCTTTAAGCCATCTTTTCGCGATAAAAGATAGTCTAAGTTCTAACCAGAGGTCTAATCTTATCTTTATCAAATTTCATCAAAATCGGTTTAGTTGTTTAGGTGTGAAAGTGTACAGACAGACAGAGTTACTTTTGCATTTATAATATTAGTATGAATAAAATCATATAGCACAGAGCAGTAGCAAGATGACTAACTAACATTATCATAATTATTCATTATGGTAAATTTTAGGAGATAATTACTTATGTGCAATAGATTACTTTAAAAAATTGCTGCTGACAAAGTTTAAAAGATTTATGGATCTGGTTTTGTAGTGATGGTGTTCAATTTTAACCAAACACTGAAGCTCATACAGCATATAGAGAATGGTGATGAAACCTCAGATGGCTATTGTAGAATGAAAGAACTATGGCCAGCGACTATATAATTATATTAGCATCACACAGCGCAGTATTGACTGCATCTTTCGTTACTGCTCTGCTCCCGTCACCAATAGTCTAATGTTACATAGCCTATATCCATCCTCAAGAACTGGGCTATCATACACTAAGAATCGTTTAAATTCAACTAGTAGTTCCAGAGATTAGAGTGTTCAAACAAACTCTTCCGCTTTATATAGTATTGATATAATTATAATTATCTATCATGGGACACAAATTTAGTGTAGACATAACTAGAAATAAATGTGATACCCAAGTGAAATCATAGTTAATGACTTCTAAAAAGTTAAACATACTAAACTATAATTAAACAACTAACATTAAACAACACAAAACTTAAGTGTTGTATGTAAACTAATGCACCTACCCATTATGTTTACATTCACAAACACTTAATTACTTTGTGAAGTCATTCATCTATTTACAAGGTTATACATCACCCAATTAGATTGGTTATCATCATTCAATAATCCTCTTAGTCACTAAAACACTCAAGGTAACTTACGCTGTCGTTGCCAGCTAGCAAAAGTAATGTAGGAACAGATGAATGCAGTAAGTTCGCATAGTGTCGAGCGCAGTTTGAACGGCTACCTAGTACTCCCAGGCACCGTCCAAGCGTCGCAGCCGCTGTCTGCAATTCATGATTCCTAAAAACAACACAATCATAACAACACTGGTAAAATTTTCAGCCAAATACAGCGAAAATGTTCACAAACTCACTTGGCAGAATTCTCATTTGATTTCAAGAATTCCAAAGCTTTCTCAGCTTTTTCCAACACATTCATGGTTGCTGTTTGTCAGCCGGCTCTTGTACCAATCGTTCCGATCATAATTATGGTGTAAATTATTATTTATTATAATTTCCGTCGTGAAAAACGCAAACAAACGAGAAGATTAGAAAATCAATCGAGTTTGGAGTTGACATATAACACTCGTTCGGGAATATCACTTGTAATTCGAAAAAGCTGTATTACAAACTTTGAAAATAATTGTTGTTCGTAAATGATAAATTATATGATAATTTATATAGTAAAATATTACTACGGATTTAGTTTATATTTTTATAGTGGTTTTCTTGCAGTCACGTTAGTTCTTTTGTTTCAGAACTATAGAAAATATAATAAGACTGGTCCACGTAATGAATACAATTTAAAATCATAGTTTTTTTTACGTTTGCATAAGTTTTGCGGTTTTGTTTATTTTAATACTGTTATGTATTATATCAGTCCATTATTATCCCACTGCAGGATTATTTTCATAAAGAGACGATATGAACATTGATCGCCACTCTTGCTCAAGGCGGATTGGCGATTTCAGACTTACTAGGTTTCCTTACGATGTTTTCCTTCACCGTCAGTCAGAAGTGTCCAGATAAACTTAGAAAGTACATATTATATGGTTAAAAAATTACATTGATACCCACTTGCAGATTCAAACCGTTCCTAGACCGAGAGGGCCGGTGGCCCAATTTCCCCCCTTTCCTTTATCCTCACCTCCCTCAATCCTTTCACCTACCCTACTCCCTTCACGGCAGCGGCTTCGCAGGGTCCCTGGCATAGCAGAAGCAATGCTAGGGACTCTGAGTCGTCCATGAGCGACAGTTACTTATTTATTTATTTATATATTTACCACTCTACGAAGGCCGAGGAGATCGTGGAGTACATCAAGGTGATGACAAACCTGACCTTGTGGGTGGAGAAGTTGAAGGCGCGCCGCAAAACCAATTTTACATCGTTCGTGGTGCAGGCTCCAACTCCACAGTTAGAGACCTTCCTCAAGGAGGAGTTCTGGCCGAAGGGTGTCATATATCGCCGTTTCCGCGGCCGGCTACTTGACACCTCGTAGCGTAACACGACGCCGACCTCTCGTGTACAGTAGTTTTTAGTTTTATTATTATATAAAATATGTATGTATTAGTTTATAGTTTTTATTTTGTTATTTATGTATTAAAATTTTATGGGCTCTAAATGCCTGAAATAAATGGTTATTATTATTATCTATACATAATATAATAAAAATGTAACCGATCGCTGTCTGTACATGGAAGATATATGAAAAAAAAATTATTGGGACCTTTATCAACGCAAATAAAACCCAAAACAATGATTGTTACAATTTTTGTCTGTTTGACTGTTTGTCTGTGCGTTTGTTCACGCTAATCTCAGAAACGGCTTATCCGATTTAGATATGGTTTTCACTAATACATTATGGTAAGCTTCACTTAACATTTAGTGTTTGTTTCATGTCAATCGGCTCATTAATAAAAAAGTTATGCCAATTTAAAGAATCACGTCGAACATTTAATTTTGTTAATTTACTACGAAACCTGATAGTAACAGAGACCTTAACAGGTTATGTGGATTAGCTGTTTTTCGCACGGTCAGCTTTATGTGGCTCTATCACGTGTTAGCATTCCTATATATATTCCTATACGTCTAATCCATACATCCATACATATTTTATAAGGCTTTGTCCTAACTGACTGACTAACAGACAACGCACAGCCTAAACTGCTGGTCGTAGTGACTTGAAATTTGGTGTGTTTGTCTAAATGTCTAGAGGTTGTACTAAGAAAGGGTTTTTTTAAATTTAATTCCTAAGTGTGTGAAAAAGGATTAACGATTTAACGATTGTATGAATCTTCTTCATTTTTTAACTTATAGTTTTGAAATTTTGTTTTGGAATACTTCTATTTAAATAAAAAATATTCTTATAATTTTATTTTAACAGGGGTGGATTTAGAGGGGTGAAATTAAAGATCTTTAGCTTTTGAAGCCAGCGACTTGAAATTTGCAGGGAGGGGGAGAGAGGGAAAGGAGGGAGGAAAAGGAGGAATTGAGGGAAAGGAGGAAGGGAAGGGATGGGGAAGTGAGAGGAAAGTGATGGGGAAGTGAGGGGGAAGTGAAGAGGAAATGTGGGGGAATTGCGGGAGAAGTGAAGGGAAAGTCAGGGAGAACTCAGGAGGAAGTCAGGAGAAAGCCAGGGAGTAGTGAGGGAGAAGTGAGGGGAAAGTGAGGGGAATGTTAGAGGAAAGTGAGAGGAAAGTGAGGGGAAGTGAGGGGAAAGTGACGGAGAAGTGACGGGGAAGTGAGGAGGAAGTGAACGAAAAGTGAGGGGGAAGTGAGAGAGGAGGGAGAGGGTAGTGAGAGGGTAGTGAGAGGGAAGTGAGAGGGAAGTGAGAGGGAAGTGAAGGAGAAGTGAGGGGGTAGTGAGAGGGAAGTAAGGGGGGAGTGAGGGGGAGGGAGGGGGAAGTGAGGGAGAAGTGAGGGGTGAATGAGGGGAAAGTTAGAAGAAAGTGAAGGGGAAGTGAGGAAGACGAGAGAGGAAGGGAGGGGGGAGGGGGAGGAAAGAAAGGAGTTCTCGAATGGTGGGAAAAGGGGTAGGAGGGATAGGAAGCGATAAGAAGGGAGAGGAAAGGAGGGAAAGAACGGAGAAGAAAGGGGAGGGAGGGGAAAGTTATTGTAGTGAAAATTTGCCTTTGTGTATTGTATATTGTTTTCACGAGGGATATCTATAGGTAGGTGAAAGAGGATTTGTATGAATGGGAGATTAAAATAGTATGAAAAACAGTATTTAAACAATATAAAAATGTCTATTGGAAAAAACGATATTCACGCGGGCGAAGCCGCGGGCAAAAACTATCTATATACATAAAAGCAAGAGGTCACTCACTCACTCATCACGAAATCTCAGAAACAACAAGTGCTAGGAATCTTAAACTTTGCATGGTCGTGCCTGTTAGGATATATGTGCTCACTTAGACGGAATTTTGCGAAATCCATCCCCTAAGGGGGTATAAAGGGGTGGCAAAGTTTGTATGAAACTTCTATAGTTTTTATAGTAGGATTACCAAATTACTAGAAAATACTTTTTTTTTAATATTCAGAAACCACCCTTATTAAATGGGCAAAAAAGAGTCGCAAGTTTGTGTGAAAGTGGTTTGTCAGTTTTAACGGATAAACTGGATTCGCCATAGAGATGGATAATACTGATATTTATTACTGATACAATGTACGATTGCCATAAAATCAGGCACGCAATGTTCTCACAGAGGCACCCATCTGAATTTTCACGCGAACGAAGTCGCGGGCAACAGCTAGTTATTATTATATTTATATTTAAGGATATCTAACAAAGGATGTACACAATTGTAACTTAAAAGTAAATAGGTCACAAATATATTTCAATGTACTCCTTCAATTAGAGGAGACCACATCATGCAAATATTGGTAATAATTAATAATTAATTAAATCTATGTATTACATAAAATATTATCAGAAATTGAACATATTTGAATAAATAAAAATTATAAAAAAAACATATAATTAGATAACTAACTACTAAAGGAAACTATATAAGTAATTAAAATAAATAAAAATTGAGTTTTGAGTTTAGTTAATGGCAATTTTGAGTGTGGTTTTAAATTTTGATAGTGGTATGCCGAAATCAAGTTCTTTTGTTTTTGACAGGAGGTTGTATTGTCTGCAAAGTCTGGATAAAGTGGCAAAGTGTCCACAGTTTGATCTGGCGAAGGGTACCAAAAAGAGGTTATAGGAACTCTTCCTAGGCAGACGTGAAGGAATGGTTATTGTTATGCTGCTTGTGAGCTCATTGTAGTCTAAGAGGCCGTTATATAACTTGTACATAAAGACTAGGTCAAGATAGCTCCTGCGATTCTGTAGGACATGTTGTAGTGTTTGAGCCTGTCAGTGTAATTTGAAAGTTGCCTTGCTAGGTGATCAATTGATCATTGTAGGACAGATGGTATAAAAAACGTTTTTGAACGCTTTCTAGGCGCTTGTTGTACACTTCATAATAGGATTCCAAATGATAGTGTTAATTCTAAGGTTGGCCTTACTAAAGCGTTAAACAACATAATCTTTGTGCTACACTTTTTGAATTCCTTGCAGTTCCTCAATACAAATCCTAAAATTTAAATCCTTTAGAAACAGTATTCATGATGTGAGTGTCAAATTTTAATTGAGTATCCAATGTTATACCTAAATCCCGAACAGAGTTTTTACAGTATAGTGCAGTTCCGTCTATACTATAATAATTAGGACCTAGTGTTTTTGTTACGTGTAAATTGTATTATAGTAACATTTGTCTATGTTTAGTTTCATTCTGTTTTGTTTGCACCACTGAGATAGGAAATTTAGGTCATCTTGTAACAAAATTACGTCATTTGCGCTTTGGATAGGTTTTATAATTTTAAGATCGTCTGCATAGAGACAGAAGTTTGAGTGTTTGAAACATTGGGTAATATCATTAATAAAAACATTAAATAGGATAGGGACCTAAATGGGAACCTTGTGGTACCCCAGATGTTACCGAATATCTACTTGAGCAGTACCCTTTTGCTACAACTTTTGACGTTCTCTCAATAAGGTAAGATTCAAACCACTCTATCATAGATCCGCAAACACCTAATCTATACAACTTTTGCAAGAGGATTGAATGGTCAACTGTATCAAATGCCTTACTGAAATCAGTGTAGATCGAATCAACGGGTATGCGGTTATCTACACTCTTAATCAAATTAGATGTAAAGCTCAATAAATTGGTAGCTGTTGATCTAGATTTTGTGAAGCCATGTGAGAGTCTCACTCTGCTAAGTATTGTTTTAGATACCACGATAAATGAGTGGTTACAAGCTTTTCAAGGACTTTGCCAAATGTTATTAATATAGATATGGGTCTGTAGTTAGATACTGCGCTTATATCATCAGACTTAAAGACAGGCACAATTAAAGCTTCTTTCCAAATTTGGGGGAAAATGCCATCACTTAAAGATTTATTAAAAATTTACCACTTACTATCACGTAGGCTGTTTGATATTCAACGTTATCCAACTCAAGGAAGGTCATGACTAGTCATGAGGTATAACAAAGTACAAACAGCTGTTTATTTTATATCACTCAGTTTTTTTAAGTGGACCACAACTTTGATATGTTATTTTGTTATCAATCTGTCAGTCAATCAGCACAGAGACACACACAAACATGCAGACACATGTTTGCAGTGTGACCATAAGTGGCAGGATCCTGCCTTTTTGGCAGGCTTAGCCCTTTATTTTACTCTCTGGCATACATGTTTGACGTTATAGAAATCTGGCAGTATTTAGCAGTTTATAGCATTATCTAATATAAAAACATGCAACCACTACTTAGGAAGCGAAGAACATGATCGGACATTGAGCAGTTATCGGTGAATATACATTTTTTAACAATATAATATGAAAATTGTAGGAAGTATTAGTAAGAAGGTATTAAATTTTTTTTATAATTTTAGGTGCAAAAGTTTTTAAAACGTCTTCACTAGAAGATTATTAGAAACGCTAAAAGATTATTAAAATTTGAAAATTTCATCGGCATTATTTCGGCATTTTGTGCGTAAGAGTTTGGCAGGATCTCTAATTTAAAGTTGGTCACACTGCATGTATGGCTTGAGCTTGACTTTTGACTTGTATCGTCGTCGCTCGTTTACGTTTTTATCAACACTGATTAAATTTAGTGTACCGGCTGAAAAATATGTCTGCAGACGGAGATTTTAAAGTTGACGTTATGCAGGGCCTCAAATCTGTGTTGACTAAAATTGAAGCTGCTGTCGCAAAACGTAGTATTGTGAGTATCCATTCAAACATTTATTACCTACTTCAGTGTTCAGTGTTCATATTATTGAAAACCGTAATAGTATTAGTTTAATATTATAGCCATTATGGCTATAATATTAAACTAATTATAAAGCAATCAATTTGTATGTGTTCCTACTATGTTAGTGTTAATTTTAGCCGAATCAAACAAACTCGTAAAGTAAAACACAAACAATACATACTTATACATTTTTCAGTCATCTAATCATTGTATCCTTGTATCAGAAGTTGAAAATTTTCCGTTACTACGTTGGTATAGCGAATGATGCAATTATTACATTGAATAAAATGTAGGTTTACTCATTATCAATAAAATTTTACTCCCATTTGTTTAATATCATATCTTGCAACATTTATTTTGATGTTTAACAAGTGTTCATTATTTTTTGTTATACAAGCTTGTTTGCAGCCTAAGCTAACAAGCTTGTGCTTCACCTATTAGCAGTTATTGCATTGTTTAATTTAATTCAATTTCTCTAAATCTGTTGATTGAGCTCTAGGAACTTGATCAACAAATGAGGGGATAGTGTTTGCTACAAGTCCTGTTGCAAAACACAACCAAGCTTGGCAACAACTTGATTGTGTTTCTCTTAGGGTATCGTAAAGAATTAGGATGGAAAACTAAATAGAAAGGAACTGAGTGGGTTTTTGCGCTTTTGATAGTATGTTGAGGAGTATGATTAAGAGTAGATAATATATCTTTAAATTTGGTAATACCTACTTATTGTATATATCCAGTTTCCTCCAATCCATACCAGCATCCATCTGACTCTTACCTGATAGAACTGGCTTACACCAATAATACCTGATTATTGATGATTGCACAATCTCGTTTATTTTTAAAGTGTTTTTCAATTAAAGTATGGATATATTTTCAGGCCTTTTTACATATACTTCATAATGTTAGGCTCTTCATAGCAATACTTTTTCTTTACAATTTTTTTTTTAGATTTATAATCATGCTTAACAATTTAATTTATGTTTTTCAGAATCTACCACAGATTACGCCAAGATTGGTGGCTGTATCTAAAATAAGACCTGCGTCTATAATTGTAGAAGCCTATGAGTTAGGTCAAAGGGACTTTGGTGAGAACTATGTAAATGAACTAGCTCTCAAGGCTAATGACCCTATAATACTAGAAAAGTGCACAGATATAAAATGGCATTTCATTGGACATTTGCAAACAAATAAAATAAACAAGTTACTGAGTTCACCGAAGTTGTATATGATACAAACTGTGCATTCTCAGAAATTGGCCGACACTTTGAACAAACAGTGGGTTAAGTTTAGGAAGGGAGATGTAAAATTGCCTGTCATGGTGCAGATAAATACAAGTGGTGAAGAAGGTACATACATAATTTTAATAAATAAGATATGTTTTGCTACTGGTCTATAGTTTAAAATAAAACCTTCCATGTCTGCTAATTTGCAACGTAAGAGACAAGAACGGAATTGCCAGGGAACAGGCAGTATTACAGTGTGCATGTGTCTGTGTGTGTGCTCGCAACTATGGTGCTAAGTGCTACCCCAATACACATTACTATTCTATCGCACTACTATAGGTGCTATTCTTTACTTTATCATTTAACTTATTCCAGTTGCATACAACCAATATCAGTAGATATGTGTAGTATGTTTGCTTAGATATACTTTTGTACTATTTTCAATAAGAGACATAGAAACATAACATAACTTCATGCCTGTATCCCATTAATGGGTAAGCAGAGATAGAACTCTATTTGCTACAATCCAAACATTCCTCCACTACCTCTTCAACATTCATGAATCTTTTCTTTTCTTAATAATGCAATACATAATTTATGTTCTTTAAATTCCAGCCAAGAGTGGAATTCCTCCATCAGAAGCCTCTAAGCTGGTCGAGCATGTATTGAAGAAATGCTTAAATCTAGAATTTAAAGGTTTAATGACCATAGGTGAATATGATTATGATATGTCTCGCGGCCCAAATCCTGATTTTATATCATTGGCGAAGATTAGGGAGGAGGTTTGTGAAAAACTGCAACTTAATGTGAATGAAGTTGAATTGTCTATGGGAATGTCCACAGATTATGAACATGCGGTGAGTATTTGAACAAGCCTGCACCCATTTTTTTTTCAAATCTATAGATAACTAGTTTTTTTTATATTAGCTTAGCAGAATGTCACTATTCTGACTGATGGTAACCAGTCAGTGAAATCTTTCTTTTCTAAATTTTGAAATGCCGCCTAGTAATCTTTTAGTATGAGCAACTTTGACTTTAAATCTTTGTGCTATATTTGTTGTAGTTCAGTTTCTGTTAACTTATTATTTATGTTGTCCCTCACCTGTAGTTTGTTTGAAATATGGAATTACCCTACATCCTATTTCTTCTTGTGGGTATGGGATAACTAAGTTAAGGGGTAGTAGTGTTACCTGGGTGATCAGTCTCCTTGCTAAGAGTAAAAACTGTACCTTTGTAGTCTTAAATCCATACTAATATTATAAATGCTCAAGTAACTCTGGCTGTCTGGCAATCTGTTATGCTTTCACACCTAAACTACTGAATTGATTTTGATGAAATTTAGTATTGAGATAGATTAGACCTTAGGAAACAACATAGGCTGGCGAAAAATGGCTTAAAGAGGCTAAAATAACAGATGATAGTTAGTATGAATAGATCAGTAGTAGTCAATGTATAAATAGATTTAACCAACATTCACACGGGCGGAGCTGCGGGCAACCGCTAGTTAAGGAAAACATCGTGAGTAAAACCTAGACTTAAAAAAACGTCTGAAATCTGCAATCCCTCTATAATTTGTACTTGTTACTATCTCAATGCAGGGCAGTAACAGGCTCATGATCGTAATCCAGTAATCCATAGACAGGCATGTTTAAGATAATGTATAATCTATACTAATATTATAAATGCGAAATTAAATCTGTCTATCTGACTGTTATGCTTTCACGCCTAATCCAGTGAACCGATTTTGATGAAATTTGGTATGGATATAGACTAGACCTCAGAGAACAACATAGGCTATCTTCTATCGCAAAAAAAATGGCTCATAGGGGTTAGATATAGGTGATGAAAGTTTGTATGAAAAATCGTCAATGTAAACAGGCAGAGCTGCGAGCAACAGCTAATCAACCATATAATCATCCTTAGAGTAAATGTCATTTGCATATCACACAAATCAATAATTTTCAGGATAAAAAGTAACCATTGAAATCGGTTTAGCCGTGTGGACGCTGAGTGGTAACAATAACACACAAACACACACACACACACACACACGCACGCACGCACGCACGCACGCACGCACGCACGCACGCACGCACGCACGCACGCACGCACACACACACACACACACACACACACACACACACACACACAAACTTTCGCATATAAAATAGTATAGGATATTTAAGTATTTTTTGTTGTGACAAGCCTGACTCTCGATTCTTTAATTTCAGGTGGAAATGGGAGCAACAACAGTGCGAGTTGGTACAACTATATTCGGTCCGCGACCAAAGAAAGTACAAGATATCAATGATTCTGATTAAATATTTATGCGATTTTCTGCGATGCTTGGAAAACACAGCCATCTCTATAGGTTACGGTTACCACTTGCCATCAGGTGGGCCGTATGCTATGCTTGTTTGCCAACAAAGTCGTATTAAAAAAAATGTATACCTTATTATGATTAGAAAAATGTTAGATTGATATTAGAATGGAAAATTTATGGTATGGATGGTAATAGAATGATGTCTGATACAATGGCAAAACAAAAATAAATGTGTGGGTATTACTCGTGTAGCTTCATCAGTTGTATTGTAACAATATTGTAAAGTAAAAATCTATAAAATATTGTTAATTCGTAAAATCATATATTAATTCTAACCAAATATTTACATGACATTTGTTTATATCATCTTTTGTATAGAAACAGCGTTCTAAAGAGGTTTTAATACACCACATCTCTCCCCTCCTAGCTGCTGCGGATCAAAGGTGCAGCCAAGAGCTGGTCGAGGTGTCTGCGCTAGACATCACCATTGTCAGTGCGAATTTCATAGTGCCAAAGGCCCAAACATTTAGTAATGCTTCCAAACTGCCACCACTTCGCGGGACTTGTATAGTCACGAGCCTGTACCCGATCACCAGTTTTGAACTCTCTGAAATTGACTTTCTGAAGCGCTGGTGCGGTCTCCTTTTCTTTTCTTAAAAACATAGCATGTAGTGCTGTGCGTATTTCTCTGCCAAACATTACCTGGTACGGAGTTTAACCATTAGCATTTGGCGTTCGTCGGGGACGAGTTCTCACCGTTACTAACTTATCTAGTATGTTACCTCCTTCTCCTGGTTATGTTGCTGACCTGCATTCTGTCTCTGTTTTGTTAAAAGTTTAGATATTATCGTTGTATGAAGCTCCTCGAACTTGTACCTGTATTCTTGTTCTTGATCATAAGCGACATCATCCGTGTCGTCGACGGTCTTGTTCTCGATCTTCTCTTGTACTTCCCGTAGCGTCATCAGGATCGTCTTCTTCAGGCCCAGGGAACGAGCAGTAATATCCTCGTCAGACATTGTTGCCCTCTGAACGATGTAGGTGTCGAGTCGCGTGAGCATCCCGCGTAGGGTGCCTTGATATTTTTTTTAATTTGACCATTATGTATATACATTTAAAAAAAGTTTATTCAATTTTTCTCGTCGCCAATATAAAATATTGTTAATTCGTAAAATCATTTATTCATTGTGAGCTAATATTTACATGACATTTGTTTATATCATCTTTTGTATAGAAACAGCGTTCTAAAGAGTTTCTAATACACCACAAAATCAATACTAAATTACATTATTTTGTACTACATAGCTAATAAAAAATCACACATTAATGCAATGTATCGACAGAATCTCGTCATTGTTTGCCTCCAGCATTTAATTCTTTCATGTGAAAGATATAATATCTAAAATTAATTACCTACTCAGGTATTTACAGTAATTCCCTTTACGATTGAGTTCAATTAAACGGCAAGGATCTACCGTCAGAAACGCAACTAATCCTTAGGTCAAAGTCGCATGCACTAGTTGAGATATTACGGCTTACCCACGTTCTTTGCACCAACGTTGTTTTTAATACTGTAAGTACATTGTATCGGGAGGCGGAGGTTTAATACCTTGCAGTATACTTAGCTGTTTTTTGTAGATAATTACATGATAGTTACTTAATATGAGGCTATGTACAAATAGTTGAACGTATATCAGCATAATAGCAATCTAAGATTAATAATAATTGAAGATATGAAATATTTTATTGTTATTGTTTGTGTGTATTTATTATAATATAATAAACTTGGGCTTCCAGTCATATTAATAACTTTGTTTTTTATTATTGAATCGGCCTGCGTCATTACCCCACTGCAGGGAAAGGCCTCTTTTCATACAGAAAAGGCATGAGCATTGATCATCACGCTTGCTCAATTGAATTGGCGATTTCAGATTTTTTTTAAATTAAGTAACTATATTGATTATCGGACATAACTGGATCGACTGCCGCAGTGGTTACATGGCTGACTGTATACATATGGACTAACAATCACACAGTTGGTTACATATTCGGCAATATTTTGATTAGGTACCTACTCTAATACTAGTTTTCATACTATGTATGTCAATTACATTTGGACAGTACATTACAATTGGGTCTTTAAAAAGCATCTCACAAAGCCGCTTGGGTAACTACCATCATATTAATTATATTACTTTTTACAACTTTTTTAAATTGGTAACACAGTTTAACTTGACAAGTTGACAAGTATTCGTTTCTATCTAGTTTTGTTTTTTATTGTACTCTCAGTACCTCAGTACTCTGTGGAAGAGTTTCCGAACGCAACCGTTGACGACGCACGCATGCGATTTCGGTCGTAGAAAGTTTACGAATATTTATGATAAACTAAGTAAAAATAAACAATTTTGTAAAATAATTCTGCAAAAGTTAATAAAAAACTTATTATGTGATTGTTGTGTGTTAAAATATTGCGAGTTGCAATTACGAACCGTTTATCATATGGTGAAGTGTGGAAGTTGTTAATTTTTGTGTCAACAACTTTGTATCTTATGTTGAAAGTTTTAACAAGGTCGGGTTCCACAGGTAAGGATAACAACTTTTTAAATTCTAGGCGAATTTTTCTGTGTTTTTTGATTTAAAAGATCTGATGATACGCACCGTATCTGTATCGAGAAAGTGCTAATAACTTATTCCAAACTGTGAGAGCGGACTGACTATTTGCTTATTATTTTAGTTATTTTGCTTTCTGGTTTAGACCTTTACCTGTTTCCTATAAAGAATCATAAACAATCTTTTACTGTTCATTCAATTCCAAAGTAAGCAATAGTTTTTATGTTTATGATTAGACTTCATTTTATGACTGTGTACTTACTGTAGAAATTTGTAGTTTATTGATACTGACATAATGCGAAACGTTGACTTACCTAGCTTTTATAAGTATACAAATCTCAGCATCTTTGCATAGCATAAAGCAAAGATGGTCCTGCTGTTTGTATGCCTGCTTCCCTGTTTCATACAGCCACATAAAACAGGAGTACCTAAGTACTTTACATAAGTGATAGAGAAGAAAAAAATATCTACAAGATTAGCCATAATCATACCTTGTAGATGGACAATTGTTCTCAAGTGCCTCAAATGCATGTGGCTATCAGTTTTGTGTATGATTTATCATAGGTTGTATCATATTGTAATCATGGTTTTATAGCCGTCGATTTAGGTTTGGTCAAGTAGTGACTGCCTATTCCACATCTCACATAAGTACTTATCTATATCCCGTTTATTTTTCATTTTTAGATCACTTGGTTTACCTAATTGAGTTAACACAAAAGTTATTAGGTATCTTCATACTAAGACTGAGAGTAAGAGACCTACCATCAGTATTATAGCATACACTGTTGGCTATAATGTTGAACTAGACTAGCATGTAGACAAAATTCAGTCAATAAGATTATTGATCCTTGTAGTTTTTTAATATGTATTTGAAAACTTTGTATATTGTTTGTAAGTTCACAATTTTAACATTTCAGAACCACAAAAGAACATAGTTTCAATGAAAAATAAACCCATTCATTCAAAAAAGTAATAGTTCACATCTTAATGCAAAGTAAGCAACGTCTCAGTTGCTTCATTCATCTCAACATTCTTTATAATAGTGCTAAGTGACCTTGCTAGTTCTCATAATTAACACTTAACTGTCTTAGATTGCAAGAACTTGATTGAAAAATCAACTTCACACTGTTATTCTGATCATAGCTGTAGAAAGTCTTGAGTATGAGATTCATATAGATAATGACTTAGGTGGGTTTGTGTGTAAATTCCACCTACATGCTATACTCACTTCTAAACCAAGATTATGGTGAAGGACCTTTATCAACATCGAGGTAGGACATTAGAAGTCAAAGAAAAAATCTGCTGGACTGAATTGATTAAATGTGTTGTTATCCAGTGCGTCGGGCATTGTCTTTTATGAATGAAATAAACATGAATGAATTATGAAAAAAAAACAGCTCTCTGGGAGTTGGTGCGACCGAAGTCACATCGCCACATCGCCGGCGCCGGCACGCCGCACGAGCCCTATAGGTCCTAAGATAATAATATCTTCTTCTTCTTTTTCTTACGGTGCCTCTTTAACTAGTGGAGTTGGCAGTCAGCTCTGCATATTTGTCTCTGTCGTAAGTCGAAACTTCTTGGCGGCGCTTGAAATCCCCGTCCATTCACGGATGTTCCGCAACCAAGACTTGCGGCGACCTCGTCGTCTACTTCCAGCAACTTTTCCCATCATAATGAGTTGCAGTAGTTCGTACCAGTCATGCCTAAGCACGTGACCTAGGTATGCAACTTTGTGCTGTTTGATAGACTGCAAAGTTATATTGTATTGTTTAAATGTATAGGATGTGATGTTAAAGTCGTAATGGCGCAGTGCTGAAGACATTCGCTTCGTAAACACGAAGTCGAGGATTCGAATCTGGGCAAGAAGCAATGTGATTTTTCGAATCATAATTATATACTTTCTAAGTTTATGTGGACGTTACTGACTGACATTGAAGGAATACATCGTGAGGATATCTGGACTTCTGAGGAAATCTGAAATCGCCAATCCGCCTTGAACAAGCCTGGCGATCAATGCTCATACCTTCTCTGTATGAGAAGAGGCCTTTCCCTGCAGTGGGCCGATATGTTATGTAGGTATCATAAAAGGGCGGGTAACCGATGGTCTCGATCGGTCATAGTGGAGATGGTTTAGGGAGGCCTATGTCCAGCAGTAAAACATCTTTTAGCTTTTAAATTATGATGTATGAGACTTAAACATTCTATTGTTCTGAATCTGTTCGTATAAGACCAAGGGACTCCCTTTTTAATAGACACAAAGTTCATTAAGAAAATACCGTATCAAATCAATCGATTCTGATTACCAATCGAAGAGAACTTTCCATTACAATATGTATGTTTCCCATATAGTTGAACACAATTATACTTTAGTCGATTGTTTAATTTTTTACGTACAATGTTTAATATGGGCGTATAAGTTTCACTTTCCACTTTCTAACACTTGCGAGAGTTTAATATTAATGGTGTATGCAAGGGACTTTAAATGTAGGTACAGAGCATATACATTCAAATGTATTACGCTCAAAAAATTGCATGAGCTTTATTAATCAATATTCATTATGAATTAACGACTTTATAAAGATGGCGCGCGACCGATGGTTACGTTAAAAATATATGAAAAACGAACAGCCACTAGATATTAAGTAGAGATGACTGTGTTTTCTAAAAATTGTAATTTGAGAAGCAATACTAAGGAACACACCATTTTTCCCACATGGGTCCAAGAAAAGGGCATCTATTATGTGATTAATTGATTACTTTAACTTAAATTTAGTCCTTTCGGCGGTTTAAGACCACAATGAAAAGTGACAACATCCTCCTATAAATGATATCCTATAAATAACCACTCCTATAAATGACTATTTCTTGAAACGACCACTTCTCGAAATGTCCATTTCTTGAAATGACCACTTCGTATGTATTGCAGAAAAAATGCTAAGGAACCATTGACTGTTTCTGGTCGCAAGTTAAATGGAACAAGCAAACTATACTATTAAAAAACAAAACCACTTACTTTTTCGTGCTGACGCTACATTGTAATTTTATATACCTACTCTATGTCACTCCCACAATCAATACGATATAGTGCCACCTCATGTTAAAAAGTACATGTTAAAAAAAATAAAAGCCATTTAGGCTGTAGAGCGTGCTAAAGAAATAGACATCATACCACAGACATATATCAAGACATCATACCCTCATATACACATGCATACATATAAGTATACATACATACGCTCGAAAAAATTACCTTCCTTGACATCGACAGTCGGACAAAACACGCACTGGCCGAGTGAGTACCTAAGGTAAACAAAAATCAGACAATTTTATGTTAAACTATTTTATTTTGCCTTCTGCCTGGCTTGATCCCATTAAGAATTGTGGCCTAAGTTGTAGAATGAGCTCGCCGCCGTTGAAGCTTTTCCTGACTATAAACATGGCCTTGGTATACAAGCAGCGAGTTAAAAGTTCTTATATAGTCGACAACGCGCGATGATACTCCTGGTGTTGCAAGTGTACCCGGGCTTACAGTAACTGAGTGCTTAGTGCGAGTTAGTTTTTGACGTTCGGTGTTCCAATTGGTCGGCTCCAAACTCTGAACCAATCAGAGAACCAAACGCGGTAAATGTTTCGATCGTGTAACGTAAAAACAACTTGCACTAGGCACCCTGTTACATCAGGCACTGTTACATCAGGCATTATTTCATCAATGTTGCCTGTAACATCAGGCAGGTCGTAGGTTGTTTGCGTCTGTATGTATTACCTACTAGGAGTCTGCGAAAAAAAACAAATATTCTGTAAAATCTTAACGACATTTAGTATCCATCGGTTGACAAATATGTAATGATTATATTTATTCACTTTCATATCAAGATCATTTACAACATGTTTTATATTTGCTTATGTATTTGTTAATGGTATATAAACGATTGATATCCTTATAACCACATATGGGCTATTTTATGAATCCCTGCTTCTATGTTACAGAATTCAATCTTAAGATAAAGACCTCAAGAGCTCTCTTGAGGTCCAAATATTATTTCTTTTTCTTGTTCCTTTCTCCTCCACGGTAGACACGGCAACAGGTCTATAAAACATAGGAATACCAACCCCAGGCTATCGGCCTCTTCCAAGGCGAGAGGTTTGCCATAGTCAGCATGTTTGACAGCTTTGATTGCTGACAAACAAAACACTTCTGCCTATTACCTGGTATTTCTTAAGATACCCACGGGAACAGAAAGAGTCGTTCTGTACTCTAGACCGTAAATCACACCGTCAGAAGATAGATAAAAAACATAAGGACATTATTTCATCAATAGAGTTCAAAACAATAAAAAAGTACTTGCCATTGTTTACTTGTAAGAATTCGTCACACTTTGTGCTCCAGTTTATTGAACAAAGCAGGCTAATTTCTTTTTTTAGCCTTCCTATGTCGTAAGTAACGTTAAATCGTTCGCAAAACGTATTACTGGTATTACGTTGATGTCATTGTTACTATTATGAGTACTGTTTTAGGAAATTTCTTGTAGCTGCCTTGGGTGTATGTTATTCAAAACTGTCAAAATTTATTTTTCTAGTTCAACTTTTTGTAAGTTTCGTGCAGCACAGCAGTTTATTCACAATTGACGCAAAATTCGGGCTAAATGAAAAGAAAATCAGTCCACTGAAGTAGTTAAGGGTAATTAAGACGACAAAAAGTGTGCGTCAAGATGAAGGGACCAAGTCTTGGATGTCGGTTGTACATATCTTTTAGAACCACTCCATCTTGTACACGAATGAGGAAGTATGACAATACTTATTGCCTATTTCTTATGAGATTTAAAAATAGGCAACAGTGTTTTCAGCGTATCTTGGTGCACTAAAATGCTTACCTAGCGTGGTGTTGGTGACCAACAAACTTCACAGTAGGAGGGACCAATTGAGAAAAAAAATACTGAAGAATGATAACTTCAATGCAGATGGGTTTATGTTTTTAATGACTATATAAAATGTTGTCGTTTTAGTGCTGTAATTTACTCATAACTATGTATGTAGATATGTATATTCATGTATGTATATGTAATTTACTCACCTACACTTTTCATTTGGCGTTACATATTTATTTGACATGCACCATAAATTAAGCGATAGTTTTTATGTTGAGCGAAGGGTCAAGAGCGCTATACGCTATTCTTACGATAGAGATATTTCGAGGTTTCTCCCAAGTATCTCCCCACTTTGAAAGGTTGCAAGCCACCTTATTTATTGGTAGCCAGTCACCTTTATTTTTAGATTTGTTTCCATAGATATTTCAAAAAACACTGAAATGACATCATCAAGAAAACTTTTGTCGCAAATGTTTTTATTTCATCATCGTAAAACAAAAACATTTGTGACAAAAGTTTTCTTTGTACTTACATCTTCATTATTTTATCTGAAGTAAGAGAGATTCTTATCTGTATTGCGCACAAATAGAGCTATTATTTGATGCAATTCAACGGTTACTTGGAAAGCGTAAATATACAGCCCAAACCATTCCGCTGTTCTGGGCCTCAATTTACTCATGTAAAATGTAGTCATAAAATGTGAAGCTCGTTTAAAATCAAACATAAATGATGTTATTAGGAACCTACCTATTCATATCATCTTGAGAGATGGAATTTCGGTTTAACTCTTATTTACAAATTCGACACTCGCTTCAATTGTCAATGAGATCGTCGTGTGAAAAATCACACGATAATAATAAGTTGCACGAAGTGAACTATCAACATAACTATATTATTGCACATGCTGTAAAAGGATATCTCGTTGAGAAATATATATCATATGCTCCTCGTAGTTCTGAAAGTTGGATCGTTCCGTAAGAGAAATCAAGGTGTCGTTCGGTAGCATTATACCTAAGTAAGCAGGCATATTGGCGTTTAACTATCAGATTGAAACGGAAAATAAGAGCTATGTGTAAGTATAGGTAGTTGTTATGTATTCCTCTTGGTCCACTTTTCTCTCACTAAGGAAGAGCCTGCTGTTGGATGGTGATATCAATGAAAAAGACTGGACTGGTTAGAACACATGTGCTACTCGGGGTATGCTCTAGGACCTGTATGATATGCTATCATCTTAAACTCATCATCCAAAGCAGCTTAAAATAGAGAATTCATTTCGCGGTAGCCAATGGCTTTGCTAAGCTTTCGAAGGTGCTCAAAATGAACTCTAAAGCACTGCACTCAGGTATGACGTTATGCATAACGTAAACCCATAAAGTATGTGTGTATATGTAAGTAACAAGCTCGATAGACGGCGCAGAGTAGAAAGTGCATATTTATTTATTGAGGATATTGACAGGATCAAAATGGCTTTCTTAATTTACGAGATATGAGATACATTTTCTATAAATTACAACTTGTAGCTTTCCATTAACATTGGTGATACTAATAAGATGAGAAACTGGGTGTGCTGTTCTGATTTTCTTTAGAAATCTCTCTAATCTCTTTGCGATACCAAAGAGAGATTATTTGCTGTAGTCATCGTTGCGCAGGCGCAGCAGTACGAGAACAATAAATGGTAAGAAACGAGTTGCTACTATATTCTGGACCGGACCAGATTCGTACAACTATATTACGTATACTTACTTTATTTACTATTACACGAAACAAGTAAACCGCACTTTTAATTACTGAGAGTATTATGACTTAAACTAACGGGACAGTTGCAGCGGTTATGAAACAGTCATACGAAAAATATTCACCAGAAAAAAATTAAATCGTGCTTAAACTTTATAACCGTAAAACCGGCAATTTGCTCTCTTGAGTTCAGACTATCACTTTCATTTGAATCCGAACGACTTTAAACATAAAAGAAATTATGTCTGTGCAATGATTTAGAAATTTTTGCAGCCACTTTCCAACGAATAAGTAGTGTAGAGATCTGTTCTTAAAATTGTAGCATTTAAATGTTCGCTTAATATCAATTTTATAAAATGTCTGCGTAGGTTATGTAAGCAGCAGTTGCATGATAATAACGGTCTGTTGACCTGTGGATTTGTTGGCATTTTACTCTGAGGAGAAAATAGGTAATGTTACTTCTAGCATCTCACGCCGCGTGGTTAGTATTCTTGTTGTGTTCTTGAAATACATAGTTGTTCTAGAAAAGGGTTCTTGATTTAAGTTCGAAACCGGTAAACTGGAGACATTAAAAGTACCTATGTGTAAAGAAATTATATCTTTAATAATTAATAACAAACATCATAATGTTTGTTATTAATTATTTACATCATAATTTTAGTCAAAATACATTCACTGCTGGACAAAGATCAGTTTTTTTTACCATTGGCATTCGTAGTGGTACCAGCCTTATCACAGGACATGTTACCTCTATTTTTCCTGACTGTCGAAGTAGATAATCATTCAGTTCACTAATTACTGGTGAAGTATATTAAATCAGTTATTAATTACTTAGTGATTTCAATTCCCGGTATCATTTAAAAGCATTCATTGTGTTTCAACGTACATTGCCTACGAAATAATCAGCTTCTGAAATAATGTTATGCAAATAGATTCTATTCTAAGTCTAACTTGAAAATAAATATAATACTTATATGTACGTTTCATAAAGTATGTGTTAAATGGATAAAGGATAATAATCAGCCAATTAGTATACATATACGTTAAATACTAGTAGCAACAGCAAAACAAGTTGGCAATGAGTAGAAGATGCTAGTGCAGATCATTTTAAAAGACGACTAGGTCTTAGACACAGTACAGAATAATACGTTACATGGTCTGATAGTTCCAACTAGTATGTTAGTAGAATAGTGACATTATAACTATTACAGATATGGTTTACGAGCACACTGTAGCTCAAAACAATATAATTGATCAATATCTCAAGAATGAATAGATTGAAGTTAGCAGAAAAGTGTAATCAACTGATGTTATGACTGCAAAAGTTTTATTGTATTCACTTACTACATACGAGGCGGTGTAGGAGTGCAATAGGAGAATGCCAACCATCTTCTTAAAATTTGAGGCAATATTCTTAAAAGTTTTTGTCATTACGAATGGGACTACTAAAACTGAATCTTAACTATCTGAAACTAAATCTTACGGATCGCTCATATTAGTATAGGGTGGGAATCTTGCCAGCGTCAATCGGTCTAACGATATTAACAATACTAACACAGCGTGCAGACATTAGGTTTTATAATGTTATTTAGTTTCTGGATCAAAACATCTGTATCCTACGATGAGTCCAAGTGCTCCGCGAACCGTGTCCCCACATTGTTATCGCACGGAACTTGTTTGTAGTTGTTTATTATGCAGGTAACAGCCGAGCCAATTTTTTGTTACCGTTTCTGACACAACAAGGCATATTCTGACTATGAACTTACAAGAAAAGGCGTCCTAACAATTAATTTCTGGAAGGTTTTTAAAATATATGTGGCATTATATTTTCCTATTAAAGTGACTTCACTCTGCCTGATGGTAAGAAGTGGAATCCATAACTGATGGTCATCAGGACATTGGTGGTCAGTTTTGTAAGATGATTTTACAATTTCCATTACTTACTTAATTTTACACGTTACATTACATAGACTTCAGAACAAAATTAGACGAAAACACTGCTAGTAACGAGTTTTAATTTTTAGTACCGAATCGTGTGGTTCGGGACCATTTATATTCAACTGTGAAATGGTGTTATATTAGACCTGCTAGTAATGTTCTGAATAGGAAGGTTACATACATTACAAACCCAACTAACAAGTCTTTACAACTAGAACCAATTGTATTGTTGCAAGACCAAACAAATCGTTCCACGTCAATCGTAAACCACTGTTTAACTAATGCTACTAACTGTTAACTCACTGTGCATAATTAAGCAGATATAACTGCTATGACCAGTTATACAATAACTTGAGTAAAAGCATGACTGACTTTCAATCAAGTAGGTAAAGTTGAATCTGCAAGGAAATGCGGTTTTCGGTTAAGGAAATTGTTCGGTAATCGATGGCAGGAAATCGGTGTAATAAAAGGTTATGCAAATATTCAATCGGCTCTCGTTAAAGGAAATGATGTAAGGCATTGCTATAAAAGTAAATATGGGTAACTAGTTCGCTGATGAAATTATTTGCCTATATTAGGAGTCTGGATTGTGCAATCTTCGAAAATTTTCGGCGTTTTGAGAATATAACTCGTATGTACAAATAAGTATCGTCATCTTTTTCAATCGATATTGGCTAAAATTCCTATGTGTTATATAGAGCCTTCGAACCTTAAACAGTATCTACTTAGTTTTTTGCAATTTTATACATAGGTTACTGCTTCTAACTCATTCTTGGCTGTTGTTAAAATCTAGCTTTTGTTTTCAGACACTGGCACATCAAGAACGTTTGCTAGATAGTTTTGTCCTATAATAGATTAGAATAATACCCATATAAGCGGTACCCTATCTAATACTATCCAGTGTAACTATTTTTATGAACTGCTGGCTCCAAAGAATATGACCACAATATTTTAGATTGTATGTGGATCTGTGTTTTCGTAAGTAAGTTTAAGAAAAATTTTAATTTCGCCTCTGAACAGGTTTTGCTTTGATGACTAAGTGGTCTCTTGACGTCATAGCAGTATTTGGATTTAATGAAATAGCTTTTTTAATATTTAGGCAATAATTTACTTTACACTGTTTTATACAACTTAGATTGTAAACAAGCTTACAGTTGCTGATAGTAAGCAGTTAGCCTTCAGACACTTGCAGTACCATTACTATTCGCGCTTACCGATCCTGTAAAAATAAAAAAATCCTTTCTTCAAAAACTCCATGTTGTAGTTTCACTTAGATCACAAGTGATGTCACTTCTTATTAGATCTTATTACCAAAGTTAACACCTCCGTCGTTCATCGAAACGAAATCATCGATTCTATTACAATGACTTCATATTTTTCTTACATATTTGCAATACTGTGTTGCCATTCTGATGTAACGACTTGTAAATGACGCACAGCTAATTTTATTCTATAACGATGCACGATTCCAAGTTCATTAACTGCAATAAGACTCAATGGTATTAAGCAAAAAGCAAGAATGCCAATATAATTTACTTTTATTGCACAGTTATGTTTTTTTTTTATATTAGTCTACCAAAGAGACTCCACTCTGCCTGATGGTAAGCAGTCAGTGGAATCCAGAAGTGGATACCATTCCAAAAGCCAAATTACTGGTATGGTGATCTCCAGTATAGCTAGTAATTAGTTGCTTTTTTACGCCCCGCTTAAAAACACAGGATCATAATTAGATGGGAACACTGCGCTGGTAAAGAGTTTCAGGCTTCAATTGTGCCATATAAGGATGAAGTGCTGAAATGTTTGGTTCGAGACCCTTTATATGCCACAAAGGAGTGTCGTTCTAAATAAAAAGAGTGAAGGTGGGATTAATTCATAATTACTTTGGACTATTCGGCTCATGGTCGGCCAAGGTAACGAAAATTCGAGGTGACCTATGTTCAGGAGTTTCTTTCGGCGGATATGATGATAATTTTGTTGACTCGTAGTTGACAAGCGTACAGCAAGAATGAAGACCCTTCCAGACGTTTTTTGTTCGGCAGTGGTATAATGTTGTATAAATTTACCACATTGAGAAAACTAGATTGACTGAGAAACATCAATTTAAAATTATTACGCACACATATATAAATGTATACAAGCATACATTTTACTACTTCACGCGTTCGTGAATTGCAAAAAACACTTGCGAGTAAAATGATTAAAACATCCATTTAAAAGCTTTTAGCTACAATGGCCAGTATTATAGCTGTTGCGGTAACATCGTCGTGTATTGTTTGATAGACTGAATGCGTAAGGTCACCAGTTATGAAATTGTGACTGATTACAATAGGCAGACGTACATGTACCGCTGCTGAACAATTGTTCTGTGTTTTTAAACGTCGCGGTTCTTGCACTTTGGTAATATTAGCTTTTGTATGATGTCTTCTTGTCATCTAAGAAATTCTGTTTTTTTTTTCAAAATGCTTGAGGATGGCAAACTTATCTTTGTAGAACTGCATAAATTGTAGTCATAGGTATAGCAAAAAGAAATTAGTTCAAACTTTTAGTTCAAAGTATTCAGACATTGAAGAAAAAGTGTATAGGAGCGAAAGACGGCGTCCATCGAAAGATATATTGACGAAAGACCAAATTACAAGAACCCTTAATCGACGACCTTGTATGAGAGGTTAATGAATATTGAAGAAGCGAAAGGGGTATGTTTGTATTGTAAACCTCGCGGTGAACTTATGTCTGCAGAAATATGCTATACAAGTGTAATTAGTGTAACAGTGCAGAATCAACATTTATTTATTGAGACTTCGGTTTCTACGTGGACAAATATTTGTGTTACTCAAAGACATCGGTCAAAGCGCAAGTCTTATTGCTTGTTTATCAATTTCATTGTATAAACAGTACTCAAATTCAGCCGGATCATTATTTCTGGCATGCCAGTTAACGTAAAACGACAATTTTTACAACAAGATTGTACTGCAAAAACTCATTAATATCCGAAACGCTAAAAATATTGACCTTTCTTCATAAACTAGACTTTCATCTAACGATAGATATTCGCGAGAAACTGATTACGGAGAGTGCAGTGCTTTTAAAATCTGCACCACGAACATGAAGAATCTTGTATTTGTAATATCAACTCTATTACGTGCTGTATAAGGTCTATTTAAAACACACAGAATTTAATACCTCTATTTTATTAGTGTAAAGAAAATTGTGCCTTATATCAAAATGATAAGGTTCTAAATCTTAAATCAGTTTCATATAAAGAAACTGCATCAATTCCGCGATGTAAGTACTCGTAATATGGGACGCATGTAGTTTGAATCATTCGTTTCGTGTGCAGCCCATTTATAAGAAAGACCTCGATTTAGATTAAACGTTTCTCGATTGACAATAAGAACTAGATTAAATAACGAATTAATGAAAAGTTTAAATAACGATTACTTTTTTTAAATTAAAATCTCAATAGTATACCTATTAGTAAGAAGGTCTATAAAACAACAGACACGTACACCAATGCCATTCTTTAAAAAGACCTAGAAACAGTTATAATTATTTCTTTTGAGCGAAAAGTAAACTTTTCGGTTTGGGCCGTCATCGCTGCACATTACCTACCTTTGTCGTATAGTTTTGTGTTCTTCCATGAATAGGGGTCTCCAATGTTGCTAAAGAAACCTTAGCAGGATGGATTGTGTTTCGTACAAAGCACGAGTACAACAGTTTTGTATTTAACTTTATCAGCGTCTGCTTTAGTTTGATTCTCACAAGGGATGAAAGTTTGTGTTCTCCGCAAGTATTTGTTCCGAATCTGGTTGTACTTTGTGTCTATTACGTATGTGTTTGTTTAATCTCTGGAGGGCTTGTTCCTTATGGAAGTGGGCTTGAAAGGAAAATAAGCAGTTGCATTTTGTTCGCCAGAAATCCAACTGTTTTTTGTATTTTTAGGTCGATATACGTATTTTGCTTGCTATTAAGAAAACTGATAGTTTATCTGCCTCAATCATCAATAAAACGTCTATCATTATTACTTTTAGTAATACTAAACGTTAAATTTTTACGTGCCGGTTCAAAGTCTTACAATTACTAACACATCAATAAATCTGCAAGATTCGTTTCGCTGTTTTTGTTTTGGTCCGTTGCTCCGATGTCTACATGGAAGCCATTTTAAGATTTTATAGTTAATTAATTGGTTATGCAAGGTCGAGATCAACATCAAAATAAAAATATACTAGTTTGTAGTGTTTTAGACAATACAATTGAGGTTTATGTAATTCATACAGTTTTGCAAACTTTACTGACATCTCGAAACAATGCGATTGACGGTTTGTGTCGAAAATGACAAGATTCCATCACAGATAGCAACAGTGCCTGGCGTGGAACATTGTCGTAGAATGCTGTTCTATTTTTTATTTTCATCCACAGCACGAATTTACCAGGTCTTACTTGCTAGGGCTCCCTTATAGGTATTCATCTTTTCTCAGTAGGTATAAGTATTCATGATTTATCCGTTTATTTGCAGCCTTGGATGGACCTAAATCAAAACGTGATATTATGCGATGTTTTTGTAATATTTGTCTTTTTAATTTGGATGTATCTGTACAGTACATTATTCTTATATCTACACTTGGATATTTGTGTGGGATTTCTTCTACACAATCACTTGTGCAAATATTTTTCTCAAGAACGCACACACGAGTGTTAATAACTATTTGTCGACAGCGAGATTTAGTATTTTTATCTTTTTTTACTTTTTGTTTGTTAATAATAAAATCACGGCGTCACGTCTTGTGACTTCAAAACATATAACGTCGTTTTCCTTGAAAGGATTCGCAATGGAATGTTAAATTTACGCGTCGTCAGTTACGTTAGCTCCCGCGTGTAAATAATAAGCGATTTGAACGGGTTTATGTATTTTTCAACATAATCTTCATTTTAAGTTGCTTTGCACGAAATTAATAGAGAGAAAGAATTGAGACTATTGTCTTACAAGGTTACCTCATGGTCATTTCAAAATATAGAAACCAAAGCGGCAAGTACCCACATCTAAAATAGGTCGTCAGAGATAAAGTATACATACAAATGTACATTACATTCGAGAAGTCACTTGAATGAGTGACCTTTCGCTTTGTACTTTTCAGGTATTCACAGATTAAATACGACATCTAAAAAAAGCTGCGATCTATAACACTGAAAATGTAGCTTATGAGTGGGTAGGCGATGTCAACCAAAATTTTGCGACAGGACCATATTACTTTCAATTGTTATTACATCAACCTACATTACATACGAGTAAATCGAATGTGATTAAATACATAACAAAACCAGTTAATTACATTGGCCAACCTTACGCAATTGTCATCATTACAATATGACTGCCGTATCTACGTATTTTGGGTCGGCAACAATGACCTTATATCGCCAGCCAAGCCTGACATATGGTTCGTCCGTTACGTACGTACCATTGCCAAGGTTGAAAGGATTCGTTAATTTACGCAATTTACGCGTTCTGATTTGGTTAATTACGATACAGCTATGTTGAGAATGTAGTGTAATTTACAGTAATAACTGAATCGTACATGTAAAGCTTATAAACTAGCGATTTGCTTTTATTTCGCACATGGATACTTTATGCTTTTTACGATATGATTATAAATCATTGAAATACCTTGAGATTGTATACCTACTATCTACCATTGTATTTCGAAGTTACGTTACGGTATTCACGATCATTCAAAGAATATCTTTAGACAAGATACAAATGATATGAAACCACTCCATCTTTTCCCGTGCGTGTCCTATCCTAGGCAAACAAGCGAATAATGATCTACTTCTTGTCTTAAACTATTTCTCATTATCTACGGTCGGTTGTCTATGTCTGTCTCTTCCACCGTGTTCGTTTCGATTGCAGCGTCAATCTTAAATTAATTTAAGTCCTTTTGGATTGTTATCAATCAAGGAAATAATGATAACGAGCTTGGGAAGATGTCCACCACTGCTGAATTTCACTGACTGCTTTCTAACAGGTGGAAGGAAGACATAAGTTCGCACAGTAAAAATAAATTTGCCTAAATAAAGTAAGTAGGTATGCTGTTAAAGATACTGCGAAATTAAACACACTAGGTAATGCATTGTCGTAAACTACTAATGTATGTCTACAATGCTAATAAACCCGTCTCGTACTTAAAAATAACGTTTAACAATGCTTAACAATATTACATAAACCTGTTATAAACAACACTTAAATATTATCTACAATTAAAACTATGACTGGAATTTTTAACATTAATACCTAATTCGCATACCAAGTGGTGACAATGACAAATACTTCCCTTTTTATTAATGTAATGATAATGATTATTAAATAAATATTGATATTTAAACTTGCTGTTTTCTTGCCGTGACATGGGCAAGTCTTCCAATTTCACTTCGTTTATTTAGTCATAAGCCGAACCCTTTGTGCCGATCATTTTACAAATGTGAATCACAAAATTAGCATACTTACCTCATATCCTGTGAAATAACACGAGCGGTGTCCACTAATTCACGATTTATTCTTTCAATTTAAACTTTTCTAAAATTCGAGCCATGAATAAGACTTGCTCTGTTCTTTCTAATTAAGTGCAAATTCCGTATTTGCTTGACCTCATTTCTACAAACATTCATAAAGAATAAAACCATCGATAATAAATTAATTAACGATCTCTATATTTTCTATACGTTTAATTTATCTAGTCTAGGACGCAGGTGAATTCTAAAAAATATACACTGATAACAAGTGGATTTGGATAACAAGCTCTTGCATATAGCTGCCAAACTGCCTTCGAATAAATTATGCTTGAATAGAAATAACAATTGTATCGTATAGTCATCGTAGTTTACTGGCATGATGGCCCTCCTTATACTTTTTCACACACACGATTAAAAAAACAGAAAATTGTAAGGAAAGAACCGATTTGTGATTTACTAAAGATTTGACTCATATTTGGTTTATCGTTCAAACATGATTTTATATGAACAATGATGACATAAATTCTTCATTATGTACAAGGTATATGTTACCATCTCATCAAGATAAAATAAACGCATGTAAACTACTAGTATTTTTAGCCAAGTGACATAGCATCACAGTTTCTTACACGCATTCCTGCCTCGTTTTCCAATTAAATGCGATCTACGTCTTTCTCCTGGCTTTCCCCAACGTTGCAAGTGTTGTAATGAATTATACATCACTATTATCGTGCATGGGGTGAAATCGGTTACTGTTCGAAAGTAGCCCAATTTTTATCATTGTATTCTATTAGAAGGCTGTAAAATCATGCGTTGTTATTTGCTAATGCCGTGTGAATCGCGGTTTGATGTCTTGCATATATGCAGATGACGTTGTTTTTTTAATTTGATGAATATGCAATACCAAGTCTTAAACATGTGGTAATTGTCTAGTGTCTTTGTTTTCCAAGAATTATTCACTATTTCATTTCCTTGTGTTTGCATTTTCTGACGTAAATCATGCTGGAATGAATATGTATAGGTCAGCTATATCTATTGTCTATATTTTACAGATAGACTTTTAGAAAATCATTTCTTACTTACCTACGGTCCTCGTAGGTACCGTAAAATTGAGGTACTGGTGACAATATCCTAAATTTACGTTAGGGCCTTTATACACGACGTTTTTTTAACGATACGACGCGCGGCTTTGATCAGTGTCATCACCTCGTTTAAAAATAAAGAAATATTCCCTTAAAAACAGACAACTCTACTTTGTTACTTATTCTTTAACTAGTAATCTGTTTAAAACCGTCTTGTTACAATCTTATTCTATTTAAAACGTTTTAAATTCATTTGAATTTCAAATTCACATATATTTGCATCGCTGCCGAGCATTTCTATAGAATTAAACTTGAGGCTGTCAGAGAAACTTACATCATAAATCAATTCGTTCCACTCGGTTATCTTGAGCAAAGGAAACAAGTAAATAATTGTTGTCTTGAAAATCTATAGAAAATAAAAGATTGTAATCAATTTGGTTCACTTTGCTCATTGAAATATACAATGCAAGTGCTGTAAGTCTTCTGAAACATTCGAGATCTTTGACTGATTAGTTCAGGGTATTATTATTATTATTTTTTTTTTTATATATATATATATATTAGCCTACCAAAGTGACTCCATCCCGCCTGATGGTAAGCAGTCAGTGGAATCCAGAAGTGGTGGCCACCATATCAAAAGCTATCGTCTTAAACTGCTGGTATGGTGGAGGCCACCATACCAGCACTATGGCGGCTGGGAATGGGGTTAGAGGAAGGGAATAAGGGAGGTGAGGCAAGAGGAAAGTGGGGAAATTGGGCCTTCGGCACTCTCACTCACCGAACGAAACGCAGTAGTAAGGATACTACTACTCTCAAGTCGATCTTCTATGAGAGGGTAGTACTTCCCCGGACGATCCGGCCCATTCATGCTGAAACCAGTGTGGATCTACTACCGTCAAACACATTGCAACACATTATCAGACACATTTTAGTAAGTATTGTACCTATAATTTGTATAAGAATAAGTTTTCTGTTCATATCTGAACAACATTTTGGACTATACACTGATTTGGTTAAACAGCAAAAATAAATAAGGAAATTTGCTTGCTGTTAAGTGATAAGCTTCGATGCGCGTAAGTTTGAGAAAGCCATCCAAGACTAACTTTAACCAACAACACAATAACAAAAAAACTTGCTGCTCTTTAATGTAACACATTTGCAACTAAAATATTAGAGACTGCTAAATTACGGTTGAGAAATCACTCTTTTTAAAACTTGTATAGCATACCTCGATCTTTCTCTATTCATTTTAGCCCTTCTCGGTACTCGTCGGATCTCCTTCAGTATTCAAGACTTACACCCAGTTTCTGAAAGACTGATCAACGAAAAATTAACTAATCACCTGCTAAATCTTATTTGAAGTACCTACCTATAATATATGTAGTTACCAATTAGATCAAATTAAACTAATATTCATGCTTTTAGCAACCAAATTGGTACTGCACATGAGATTTAAGAAGTGATTAGTTAATTTTTCGTTGATTAGCCTTTCAGATACTGTATGTTAAAGTTAAGCTTTAATTTATTTTTGCATCTGCTGTAATGTTATACAGTATAAATGTCATCGTAACTACTTACACACCTGTTTCTTGAGTTATGTGACTTTTTCAACAGGTTTAATCATCTGTGTTAAAATTATCGTTTAGAAATTCATGTCGCATGTTTCTTTACTATTAAATAAAATTGTATTACTATGTTAGTAGGTGAACTGCCTCTTTGATTTGGTGGTATTGTGTATGATGATCTACTACTACCAAAGGTCTTGGGTTCGATCACCGACTCGGGTAAAGTGATATTGAGTTTTACTGTAGAAAAATTCTCAGTATTATACCGACGTCTAAAATTGTGCGCCGTAAATGGTATCGGTTCGCCTTCTGCTACATGGTCCTCAATATAACTGGCGAATCGTGGGTGATATACACCTCTGCCTACTCCTTCGAAGAAAAAGGCGTGATGCTATACGTCAATAGCTAAAATCTTTGTGTATGGTGTAAATGGAACCAGTTCCACTTGGACCAAGACTCGTTATTTGATTGGTTACGTCAACCGCCTTACGTCTTCACCTTGAATATTATTGGGCAGAACCTAGATAGCTTTGTTTTTTAGATTGAACTTGGAGCTTGAATATTTTGAGGTTACTTTATGTTTTCTTATGATGATAACATTAGCGATGTCACTGTTAAAAATAGTAAGTTAAATCAAATAAATAATTAATCAGCTCTGAAATGCCGTGTCGAGATTACATTTATGAAGCGGTAAAAACAATTCGAGACGAAAGTTTTCATTTTATAATCATTAGAGAAGCATTATACGGTCTGTTAGCCGTATTATTCAAACAGATACCTACAATAAATTCAAATTATTTGCGCCTCGAGAAGATTAGTGACAATCAAAGCAATTTCTTATTTATTTACTTTTTAATTTATGTTGCGTTCTGTCTGTCGCGTGTCATTTGGAATGATTGCGACTTTTTAATGAAAATATTATATTTTTGTGTACTTTAGAGGCGAAAAATGTAGCGTTAGTGACGTTTCTATATCGTGTTATAACGATAGTGGGATTTATACTTACACTAGCTGCGCTCTGCGACATCGCCCACGAAAAATAAAGGGGTTTAATTAATATAACTCTGGAACCAGAATGATTTTCGGGATAAAAAGTATCCTATGTTCGTCTCCGGCACCGAATCTACGCATACCAATTTTCATCGAAATCGATTCAGCCGTTTAGGCGAAGACACAAACTTTCGCATTTATAATAGTAGGATTACAATATATTCGTATGTAGGTTTATTATATTTTGTACGACAGTTTGCCGCTGCAACAATGTCGTTTCTTAAAACTATATCAACATTATCACATAATATTTCTATTCTAAACCAGAGAAACAAAATTAAACTGTCTATTCTAAATTATTATATTATAATTACACAATCACACTAATTACTAATTAGCCATTAAAATTCACTTAGCGAATAAAGCTTAATGATCTTGACTTTTGCATAACCTATTTTCTTTTATTGTTACAGATTTTCTTATGAGCCGTGCGAAGCAGCAAAGGAAAACATATCATAACACAACGGTGTTATGTGTATAACAATGAACGTATCACGGGTCGACTCCCACATCTTGAATAGCTAGAAAACATCGTAAAAACATAAATTAAATACGAGACTAAAATAATGTGACATAACGCCATCTAGCGGTTGTACGGTGAACTACGTAGTGAGTAAAAGTGGTTTGAATCTGTGTACGATTAATTGTAACAAAATGAAGTTGAATTTGTTTAAGAGGTCTATGATTTTTGCGACTTTTTTTGGTTCGTGTTTGTGCATTGCGTTGATCGTTGCGTCTTTAGGGACGACGCATTGGATCGATGCGCGTGCGCGGCGGACATCGAACCCTCTGGATTCGGAGGGTAGAATCAGTTTTGGATTGTTCGAGGGACACAAAGACTTGAACTTCGGCTACGGTTGGAGAAATCATGATTTTAGTAGTAAGTTGGGTTTATTTTTTTTAATATATTCGTGCCAATCAGTGCCTCTTACTATTGACAAAATTATTTATTTATTTATTTATTTATGTTAGTCGACCAAAGTGACTCTATTCTTTCTGATGGTAAGCAGTCAGTGGAATCCAAAAATATCTTATGTATACCTAACAAATAATATCTGCGTATTATTTTTCCCTTGTTTCTTGTCATGAAATATAGGCAATAATCAAATGATCATATTCCTGGAGAATGGATAACATTGTTTAGAAGAGCACATAAAATAAATCAAATAAAAAGGCCATCCTTTGTATCTACTTATGTAGATTAAGCGTTCTATCTTGAAAATTTGCGCGTGTACCATAATACATATGTTATGCCGTAGGCCTCGTTTCGTACCGTCATGTCATACCTTAAACAATTCGCACACTGCCCCGCACTACGCTGCGGGGTGCGTGGCAAAGGTACATCTACACCGGGCGTGAATGCGTTTTCAGTGAGTTGCACCATGCGTGATTTGTATACAAAGAGAGATATGTACCTACTTACAAACATCGCAAGAACAGGCACGCCTGCACTACGGTCAGTAATTGCGGCAGTGTGTGAATCGTCTTATTTATTTCCAAAAAAAAAAATCATCATCATCATACTAGCCCGTTAATATCCCACTTCAGGCAAAGGTTTCTGAGAGAAGGCATGAGCATTGATCGCGACGCTTGCTGAATGCGGATTGGTGATTTCAGACTTTCTTCTTAGTGTGCCCGTCTCCTTGCGAAGTTTGGCAATCATGGCAATTTCTCTAAACAGGAAAAGCGTACTTTTGCGAAACCTTTGGGGCAGGTTTTTCAGCCATGATATCCTGCCACTACGTTAAAAGTCCAGGTTCAGAAAATCTTTACCGCGACTAATCGCGCTAACTTTAGAACGGACATTTGGAATACGCGATCTGTACCTATGACAACTTAATAAGTGGTAATCACCGTTTAAAGACCCGGAACCTTCACTGACTACTTTTGTATTTGTTTTATTTGATTATGTTATTTAAGCATTGTATGCGACTTTTTGTGTAACAAATGTAATGTTTGTAAAATTATCTTAGTCTTGCCTTGAATTATTCTGGCAACAAATCTTATTCAAATATAGCAAGAGATCGCGGCTTCTGAAACGCATACTGCACATGGGAGTCACTTTGGTCGGGGGGAGTCACTTTGGTCGGGTAATATAAAAAAAAAAAACATCAAGAAGAGAGCACATTCATGTTTCACAGGCTAAAATAAATTTGGCAAGCATAGCAGCACGTACCTAAGATTTAAATGGTTATGGTATCCCTTAATCTCTTTATGCGTTGTGGTTGAGGACAGGTTGAAGATAGCACAAGTAGCATTTCTTTTGCTGACAAGATAATTAGTTTTACTTATACCTATCTCAATCTCAAGTATACGCGGATATGAACGAGATAATACTTATTAGCTATTTACATACCGTTTATGCTCGAGGTTTCGGTCAAGTTGCACCCACCGTGGCCATAAGATTATTACATAAATGCCTGACATTGGCTCTTTGCACCTTGAAATACTAGTCTACATTACTTTTTATAGATTTGCGTGTTAAGTCAAAATTTGTAATCGCTGATTAAATTAGTAAAATAATTTAATCAATTTATTTTAACTGTCTAAATTTTTTTTGATTGCCGATAGTGGCAGACGAGCAAACAGCCCACGTGATGGTAAGTGGTAACTGTCGCTCATGGACGACTCAGAGTCTCTGGCATTGCACATTGCTCCTGCAATGCCAGGGACTCCACGAAGCTGCTGCCTACCGTGAAAGGAGTGGGCTAGATGAAGGGATTGAAGAATGTGAGGAAAGAGGGAAAATTGGGCCTCCGGTGCTCTCATATTGTCACTAAAGTAGATTTACGAAGGATGCAAAGTGTAGAATATGGAACCATTCTCTCTCTTTCAATAGATACCTATTGAAAGAGAGAGAATGGTTTTGTGATTGAGAGAATGGATTGTGGCCTCTTACATACGTAAGAGGCCACAATAGGAATGCCATGTAGCAGCTAACAACATTACTTGCAAACTAAATTTCAAACGTTTGTCAAACATTACTATTACTAACTCTTCTCTTTAGGGAAAGGCCTATGTCTATCAGGACGTCGACATACATGTACTTACCTACATTTTAATCACCATACAATAATCATATTGACATTTGACGAGATTACAGCATGACATCTGAATACAATTACGACAGTCAGTGGCCAGATCTTATCAAAGACTAAAGCAATGACTGGTTTCAATGTCCCAGTTTTAAACTAGCTTTTGTAGTGTTAAGAACAGCATTATGTCAAGGTGGTAATCAGATTAAGTTTTGTCCATCATATTTCGTTACTCGTTTATGCTTTATTGTCATTTGAGATCAAGGTTTCGACACTTTAGAGTACCTAATTAGATAAGGAAAGAATTGAATGTAATTTAAACATAAGTAAATATACCTATCTACTTATCAGCCTGAAGAGTTGACTGAAGGATAGAGCCTGCTTCCAAAAGAATGTTGACCATAGTCACCATTCATTAAGTATGCAGACAACGCCAGTATACTTTACCTGATATTTCTGTACGACACTCTCAGAACAGTGAAGTAGGTAGAAGTACCTTGTGGGCCGGGTACGTGCGCCGCTGATATGAGCACATGCTCGTATGTTTATAGAAATTCACTTTAATGTCAAATAGTCGCTCTTTTAGACTAGTGTGCTTTCGTGCAAAATTCCTACGACAAATTATGCAGTCTTGCACTGTCCTAACGTGTAAGAATGAAGTGAGGTGTGTAGTGTGAGCCGAGGAAGGATTTCTTTTCACCGCACAGTACAATTTATTAGTGTTGTTACTTTATAGGAACATGCTTAGAAAGCTGAGCGGCCCAGGTGGGCTGTGTGATCGCTTTCTATCACCCCATTAACTTATTTATTATTAACTTATTATGAAGACGTACATAGTTCGACATCTCCTCTCTTATTCAGCTCAATTTATCATTATTTCATTAAATTTCCAGTTAAAGCGGGCACGCACCCAGCACGCCGCTGGGCGTGGTGTGGCACGGCCGCTCTGCTTGGAGCGTCGCTGGTGTCTGCCGGAGGTGCCTGCATACTCGCAGCGTTGGGATCCGCCGCGAGAGCGCGCTGCTCGCCGCGGCCTTTACTCGTCAGCAATTCTTTAGCAGGTAAGGACAAACAACATCACTTCAGTTGAAAGACTATGCCTTTCTTAAGTTTGATCGATGAAACGGCTGCTATCCGGCCGAAGAGGCAAAATTTGGGAGACGCCTGTATATACAGTAGTAGACTAATTTGAATGTAAAAAAAGTTAAAATTTGAAATAATGGTACGGTTTATACGGTAGTAGATCCACGGTGGTTTTAGCATGAATGGACCGGATCGACTGGAGAAGTACTACCCTTTTATAGAAGGTCGACGTAAGAGTAGTAGTATCCGTACTACTGCGTTTCGTTCGGTGAGTGAGAGCGCCGGAGGCCCAATTTGCCATTAGGTGGTGTGGAGTCACTTTGGTAATCTATCTATATCTATACATATAATAAAAATGTAACCGATCGCTGTCTGTACATAGAAGATATTTGAAAAAAAATATTATTGAGACCTTTATCAACGCAAATAGAACCCAAAACAATGATTGTTACAATTTTTGTCTGTTTGTCTGTTTGTCTGTGCGTTTGTTCACGCTAATCTCAGAAACAGCTTATCCGATTAAGATATGGTTTTCACTAATACATTGTGGTAAGCTTCACTTAACATTTAGTGTTTTTTTCATGTCAATCGGTTCATAAATAAAAAAGTTATGCCAATTTAAAGGATCACGTCGAACATTTGTTAATTTACTACGAAACCTGATAGAAACAGAGACTTAAACTAAACAAGTTACGGAATAGTTGATGGTGTTTTTATTTCTTGGATTCTTCTCTTTCTAAACAATCTTCCGTTTAGTTTTCAATGAGTCCAGTTTCCAGTGAGCCTATGTTTCGCGATGACAATTAATAAAGCCCAAGGTCAGACACTAAAAGTTGTGGGTCTGGATCTAAGTATTAGCTGTTTTTCACACGGTCAGCTTTATGTGGCTCTATCACGTGTTAGCATTCTTAGCAGCCTGTATGCTTTGATCCCCGATGGCTATTCGTCTAATCCATACATCCATAGTACATATTATATAAGGCCTAAACCGCTGGTCGTAGTGACTTGAAATTTGGAGGGTGTGTTTGTCTTAATATCTAGAGGTGTCCTAAGAAAGGGTTTTTTAAAATTTATTCCCCAAGTGTGTGAAAAGGGGTGAAAACGATCGTATGAAACTTCTTCATTTTTTAACTTACAGTTTTGAAATTTTGTTTTGGAATACTTCTATTTAAATAAAAAATATTCTCATAATTTCATTTTAACAGGGGTGGATTTAGAGTGGTGAAATTAGGGATAAAATATTCAATGGAAAGATCTTTTGCTTTTGAAGTTAGCGATTTAAAATTTGCAGGGAGGGGGAAGGAAGGGGAGGAGGGAGGGAAAGAAGGAAGGGAGAGGAAAGTGAGAGGAAAGTGTAGGGGAAGTGAGGGTGAAATGAGGAGGAAGTACGGGAGAAGTGAGCGAAAAGTCAGGGAGAAGTCAGGGGGGAGTCAAGGGAAAGCCAGGGAGAAGCGAGGGAGAAGTGAAGAAAAAGTGAGGGGAATGTGAGAGGAAAGTGAGAGGAAAGTGAGAGGAAAGTGAGGGAAGTGAGGAGAAAGTGACGGGGAAGTTAGGGGAAGTGAGGGAGAAGTGAGATGGAAGTGCGGGACAAGTGAGGGGGAAGTTAGGGGAAGTTAGAAGTGAAGGGAAGTGAGTGAAAGTGAGGGGAAAGTAAAGGGGAAGTGAGGAGGAAGTGAGGAGGAGTGAGATAAAAGTGAGGAGTAAACGAGGAGGAAGTGAGAGGAAAGTGAAGGGGAAGTGAGGGAGATGGGAGAGGAAGGAAGGGGAAAAGGACAGGGAAAGGAATGGGGTTCTAGAATGGAGGGAAAAGGGAGGGAAAGGGATAAGAAGTGATAAGAAGGAAGAAGTAAATGAGGGGAAGGAAGGAGAAGAAATGGGGAAGGGCTAGAGAAGAGAGGAGAAAGCGAGGAGGCAAGGTAGAGATAAGTGGAGGAAAGGGCAAGACATGCTCGAGGAGGGGCAAGGGATGCTGAAGAAGGTGAAGAGGAGAAGAAGGAGGTGAGGAGAGAAGCGGAAACTGTGGAGAGTGGAGAAAAAGGGCGATAGGGAAGGAGGGGAAGGGAAAAGTTACTGTAGTGAAAATTTGCCTTTGTGTATTGTATATTGTTTTTACGAGGGATATCTTTAGGTAGGTGAAAGAGGGTTTGTATGAATGGGAGATTAAAAATAGTATGAAAAACAGTATTTAAACAATATTAAATGTCTATTGGAAAAAACGATATTCACGCGAGCGAAACCGCGGGCAAAAGCTATCTATATACATAAAAGCAAAGGTCACTCATTCACTCATCACGAAATCTCAGAAACAACAAGTGCTAGGAATCTCAAACTTTGCATGATCGTTCCTATTAGGATATAGGTGCTCACTTAGACGGGATTTTGCAAAACCAATCCTCTAAGGGGGTATAAAGGGGTGACAAAGTTTGTTTGAAACTTCTATAGTTTTTATAGTAGGATTACCACATTACTAGAAAATACTCTTTTTTTTAATATTCAGAAACTACCCTTAAGTGGGCAAATAAAAGTCGAAATTTGTGTCAAAGTGGTTCATCAGTTTTAGCGGTAGCGGGTTTAAATGGGATTCGCCATAGAGACGGATAATACTGATATTTATTACTGATACAATGTACGGTTGCCGTATAATCAAGCAGGCAATATTCTCATAGAGGCACCCATCTGAATTTTCACGCGAACGAAGTCGCTGGCAACAGCTAGTCTAATATAAAAAAAAAGTAAGGGACATAAGGTAGACCCAGACTGAATACAAATTTTAATAAATTTATGGAATACACAAAGCTTCGCGAAGATCTCAAAAACTTCTGCGGTTCTAGGAACTGTGTTCGATGCAAAACTAGACGTAACGACGAACCTTTCAGCAAGTAACAGTATCATACAATGTTTAGTCCCACGTAAGAATCAAACAGCCGTTGCAAGCACTCTCGCTGGTCCAAACTCTGTACAAATACACTGAACAGGATCTGAAACAGACTGAATTTTTTTATCGGATAAAAGAAGAAAGAAAAGTAGTTTATTCTTACCACACGAAAATATCGTAACTTCCCTAGTTATTAAAGCTAGAAAATGATTTATAAGGATTGAACTCCATCCGGCAACACGGAACCACAATTTTCTATATGCTTTTATCCTATTCTGTCAATGAGACTTGTCATTTACTAAAGTGAGAAAGAGCGACGAAATGCGACAGTTCGCGCTGGCCTGCTGCATGCTGTCGCGATGATTCTGATAAAAGTGCCAAGCATAGAAAAGTGCGGTTCTGTGCTGACGAACCTGGTTTAACCCAAAAGCCTTGCCCTATTCTTATAAATGGTCATTCAATTTTAGTCCAAATCCTTAAAGTTTATCTTCTATACGTTTCAGTACTATTCAGCCTGGGTGCCATAGCGGTTTGGCTGACGGAGTACTTCCTAAGACTGCAGCACAACGTAATGTCAGACGAAGACCTTGCCAACACCTGGTCGTCGGAGGGGACAGCTGACCTCGGACTGTCGTTCTGGTAAATATAATTTATTATTTTTAAAGCCGAAACACAATCACTGTCACACAAATTTCTACCTAAAATATTTATTTGCGGATTTTTTTTATTGACGTTCTGGCAATATTTTCTTCGCCAGCCTTTTTAATAGCAAATTGGCCACCATTGCCACGGTATTGTTCGATGATTTTTCACGCCCCGCATATAAGACCTGTGACCAAAACCCGGTTTTTGTATTGACCAACAAGTGTTTGAAATACCGAACCGTTTAGCTTTAGTTGGAACCTTTTACATTTTAATGTGAAACAATGGCTATTAAAACCGGCACGTGTTGGTAAGAAATAACGTGGTATCAATTCTTCAGAATGTTGGCAAATGGAACACTCAAGAGTTTTTCAGAACACTGGCAATTGTCAATTGAAAAATGCCAGGTATTGTACCGCCTACTGATGTGCCTCCCATTTCAAGCAGTCCTGACTATTCGTAAATACTTTAATAGCAATTTACCATATATAACATACTAGCTGCGCCCCATGGCTTCGCCTGCGCGTAAAATATGTTTTGTATCCCCGAGAAACCGACCGGGATAAAAAGTCTATATATATATCTATCTACATACCAATTTTCATCGAAATCGGTTCTTTTAGGCGCTGAGTGGTAACAAACACCACAATATTAGTAGTATTCTTCATACGACATAAAGTAACTAAATCCAATTTTAAACATTTCAGGCTGGTGGTAGGAGCAAGCATCACTGCATTTATAAACAACGTGTGTATTCTTATCGCTATGGCTGATAGCCGCGACGTCGACACTATTGCACCCGCTTTAGAAGAAAAAGTCAACGGAGCTATCATGTTATACTAGCAATAGAATACACCCATCAAAAGACTTAATTAAAAAGATCTGATTTAACACGTTCATCGCCATGGTGGGTCAAAATGACCGGCACTTGATCTAGCCATTTGGGCCATGGGGGGTCAAAATGACCGGCACGCCAGACCTACCTTTGCGAAGCCCGTTCGCGCCGCAGAATGCAAAAGCTGTGTATTCAACCATACAATGTGACCGGCGCGGCCCCAATGAACACCTGTAACTACTTGGTTTTTTGATTTTTTGATGGCATACCTGTTTTTAGGACTTAGAGAAAAAAGTTAATGAAAAAACATAGGATTTCGAATCATATATTTTTATTTCTGTTATAAGTTGCATTTATGCATAAAAATGAAAAGACAACAGAATATTATTAATTTTAGGCATGTTTTTATCAAAATTTAAGAAAAAAAGAAAGACAATAGAACAAAAAATATTAGGAACGTTTTTTATCAAACCACAATTACAAATCGTCATACGAACAACAATCAAACTAAAGATTAATTCAACTCTAAATGGATATTCAAACATTTTAGTGGCATTTGTCAAAACATTGACGACATAAATGGGGATTGCCGGGACAAATAGTGCAAAACCAAGAAACCTTCTTTGTTTTGTTCTTGGCCACATTTCTTCCATGCAACTCAACATTTGATTTGTAACAATCACGACAAAATTTTCTTGTTGATACTGCTGCACCTTCTTTTTTCTTAAGCTCGTGTTTTTGTCTTCTGGGTCGTGGTGTGGTCAATCCCGTATTTTCTTGACTACCCTCAATCAACTGCTTTGCCAACAGTCGCCTAAAATCGACGACAGATATCTTCTTCTTCGTTGTACTTTCATATAGTACTCTTGCATTTACTACAGCAGTATTGAGTAATAATTCGATACCGAGCTTCTTATACCACTTTAACGTCTTTCGCAATGGACTCGAATAAGCACTCATTTGGTCAGACAAGTCAACGGCTGCTTTGGCTTTATTATAATCAATCACAATTTTCGGTTTAATTGTTTCAACCCCTCTTTTGTTCTTTTTTTTTGTAAAACCAATTGAATGTTTGGTTGACAACAAACACACGTCCCTCTTATCCTTCCACTTCATAACCGTGACTCCGTTTTTGTTTTCTTTTGCCATAAACTCACCCGGTTTCAGATTTCCAGTCATGACGTCCTTTGGTAAGTTCTTCCTGTTTTTTCGTAGGGTCCCTACTAAATGAGTATCGTGTTGAACTAACTTCTCAGCTAGATCTAAGCTTGTATACCAATTATCTACGAACATGGTATGACCTTTTCCAAAGTAGTTACGTGCTAAATTCAAGACAACGTTGGTTGGAGTATTATCCTGTGAATCTAATGTCTTTCCTCCATATACCTTCACCTTTGTCGTATAGCCAGGAGTAGTACACAATTTAAATAGCTTGATGCCATATTTATGTCTTTTCGACTTATTATATTGACGGAAAATGATACGCCCACGAAATGGTATCATACTTTCATCGACGCATAAACATTCATCGGGAGTATAATGAATTGAAAATGTTTGGTTCAATATTTCAACCAATCTTCGTATTTTACCCAGCCGGTCATTTTTTGGAACTTCTTCGTTGTTGGAAAAGTGGAGCATTCTAAGCAAAACTTCGAAGCGGTCGCGACTCATAGTCTTTTTTGCAAAAGATTGACCCAACATTTCATCATTAGACCAATAGTCTACGATTTTTGGTAACTTCACTATACCCATCCAAATAATCACGCCTAAAAATCGTTTTATTTCTTCTTTGTCGGTTGGCGTCCAGAGCCGTAGTCTCGACTTATCTTTAATGCCACCTTTATCGATACTTTGTTGGGCAAATATATTCGTCTGATGTGCTATATTTTCAAATAACTGGTCAGTGACTAAGAGGGAATAGAAATCAACAGGTGTAGCATTGGCTAGTTGATTTCGAAGTGAGTAAGGTTTCAGTCCCGGTATTTCGGTAAAAGGAATTAAACGAGGCTGCTTACCACGTGGCTGGTACCACTCACATTCAGGTGTATGGCCGGATAAAGCTGGAGATAAGTCACGGTCATCTTCTTCACTGTCCGACAAAATAACTCGACGTTTTCTGGTACGTGGAATATTTATCACTTCATCACCCTCACTTATGACATGGTCAGTACTGCAATGTGACCTCTCTAAACTGTCAATTACATGTAATTGTTCTTGTGTAAACTCAAAGTCAAAAAAAGTGTCCATTTTAACAATAAAACTATTTTTTCTGCTAAACAAAATCTTAGCGTGCATTTGATGACCAAAACAAATGCGAACTAACGAAAACAATCCGTGATTGGCTTGAGTCATAGGGAGAGGTGAAAGGGGTGAAGGGAGGCGGGAACAACAACCGCACGCACGGTGTACTCCCGCGCTAGCATCCATTAGGCGCGCGGTACCCGTGCGTAGTAGACGTGTCTATAACGTTTGTAAGTACGCTGACCGGCATTGTGACCGGCAAGGCCTGAATGTAATAATTATTCCGTTTAGGCCGCGCCGGGTCGTAATGACCGGCACTTAAAAAACCCTAAAATAAAGCCAAAATAAACAAATATCACTGTAAAACTTTTATATATGAACAAATAAACCTATAAATAATCATAAAAACCAATGACATTTTTTTATGATTTTGTAAAATAATAGTCGGCGATGAACGTGTAGAATTTCAATCTTATTTGTATAAGGTTTTAAATTGATAATGGTATAAACGTCTTTTTGATTGATTTCAATCACTTGCTTTTGCATTGACGTCCACCGATTATATACGAAGGAAAAAGGAAATATGGACCTCATTCATTATACATTAGGCGACATTAGGCTTAAATTTGACAAATCGAATGAACCGGATCCATTCAGTTAAACGTGGCCGTACTTAAACAGTGATGTGATAATTTGAAATAAAAACAATCGAAATTAAATTGAATGACTCTCGATATTCAAGTCTTAAATAGACTTGCATCTTTCTCATGGAGAAAAAACGAACTTTAATGATATAGTGATAGAGTTGATATTAAACTGAGTGCCTTATTATAAACTGCGTACTCACAATGGAAAAAAGTCATAACTAGACATTTTATCTTGTACTATACCTAAAAGTTAATTATTGTTATATGTATATTTCAATTAATCCCTTTCTTCCTTTGAGGATGCTTTGCATCTTCAGTGGAAAAGGTGTGTAAAATGAGATGTTATATATTTCCTCTAAACCAATAGGTTATTTTACTCTATATGAGAAAAATCTAAAATATATTATTGTGATAGCTTAGGCAAAAAGCAGTCGACAAACATATTTAAACATAGTTCATAAAATAGCAAACTAAATTTTAAAATTCAATTCAAAAGTTTCTGCTTAGAACATCATTAAATAGCAGTTGCCATGTTATTACGTCATGCGTCATACGGTTATGTAGAAATGTGAACTTAATCGGTTTCTTAACACCATTAGTAGTCGCCATGTTATTACGTCATACAGCTATGTAAACTTAGAAGTGTCAACTGTCAACTATTGCGTCCAGCGTTTTTGTCAAATTACGCGCAAAATTAAAAAAAAAAGCAAAATTTAAATGCATTTTATGGCACATAACGATTAAATAAAAATTATGTGATTTTTTTCAGAAATGGGTGTAATACCCTATTAAAACGAATATTTCAGGTGTGTTGCACCTCTCATAAAAGATTCATCATTCATCAACATCTAAAACAGCTATTATCATAGTCTTATTAAATTATTATATGTAATAATTTAATATTATTGAATTGGGGTTTGTATAGTGGTTCATAATAAAAGGGATAGTTAAAACATGAGACAAATTTAAAGACATTAGAGTATTTGTTAATTAGAAACCTTATTTAAGTATTACGTTTTAGGGATGTAGGTATAATATAAGAAGGCTGAATGTTAACATAAGCATTGTTAATTTGTAATTTAGAAGTAAGTTCGTCCATTTTATATTATTATTATTTCCATATAAATAATAATGTACATTTTAATGAGTGTTTATTTTATTTAATATTTCCTTTTTTTAAATGATTTTATGGATCAAAAAGTGTTTGAAATAGTACCTATATACTGAATCTAAGCTCATAAGAATTTTTGTAGCAATAATCTGTACTAAACTTAAAGAAATAACGAAGAAATTAAAAAAGTGTTGAATCTACTCAGTACAGCAGTAGGTACCGCGTTACGTCTTTAGTTACTGCTCTACTCCCATCGCTCATGGCGTGATGTTCTATAGCCTATAACCTTCCTCAAGATCTGGGCTATCATACACAAAAAGAATTATTCAAAACCGACTGGTAGTTTCAGAGATGAGCGCGCTCAAACAAACAAACAAACCGCTTTACATATAACTATACATTAATTGCTTTTGAACTCTATTGCAAGGTGATTAGAGTTCTTAATCAGGTAGGCATATAATGAACAGAGACTTGTAAGGGTATGTTTCGGTAATTAGGTATTATTCATTTAATATTGATATGTCTATTTCGTGAGAGAGGTTCATAACAGAATTAACTTTGTTATTTTTAATGCAAATAATGTCTTGTATTTCATTTTACAAGTAATGTATCGCAACTTATGCAGTATTCAAAACTCTTTATTCTTATTATTTTTAAGTAAATGTTTGTTTGTCTGTTTTTGTCCTTGTATGTAAAAAAAGAGAGACCGATTGGTTATGGTATTCTAATGGAAATATTCTAAGGTTTTAGAGTGATATAACCTACATTATACACAAAAAAAAGATTTGTATTAAAATTGTTGTAAAATTATTTGTTATGTAATGCATTGATTATTTAATGAAAAATAGTCAAAAAATACCCAATAAAGACAATAATATACACATTTATGTATACTAATTTTGTACATCTGAAAAATAGAGATGATTGCCTTGCTAAGAAAAAAGAACGAAACTAAGTGAAAGAAGACGCAGAAATATGAGCCTGAAGGTGAACGCTATAGAGGTGTATTTACCATGGTCGTTTTGCCTAGTAGTGTGAATGTGTATGTATGAATCCGTCCAAAGTTAAAATAAAGTATTTCAGCACATGTATTGTTTATATTAGTTGTGCCATTAGGTTAATAATAACACCTTATTAATTTGTGAGTATAACATTAGTATTATGGATTTTGTATAATTTTTGATTAAATAATATTGATATGTTGTTATTGTTTAATTCATATCTTCTCACTAGTTTTAGTGTAGAATTATATTGCAGCGGATGTACTTTATTATTGCAACAGTCAACGCCAGGAACGTTATTCAATACAAAACAGAGCGGCGTCTTGTGATAAGACTCGTTACTAAGATCACTAACTCTACGACAACTATCCACTTATGTATCCAACACTCTTTGTAATCAGGATGGTGGGATACTATAAGTTGGAAGTAAGGATAAACATTTCCTTGGCCAGGTACGTATTTTTAGTGTTCCGTGGTAAGCTAAACAATCCTCAAGTCACAAAGTTGAAGGTGCTTGAACCAAACACAAAACTGCGGCGGGCGCCACGTACTGTTTGAAGTACCTACATCTCGCACTAATATAATAAAGTTTGCACCAATTACTCGGGCGTTAAGTTTTTAAATCTCGTTTCGAGGCGGATAGATATTTTTGTGTTCTTTGGCGGAATTTGAGAGGGTGTCATTGAATTGCCTTACTTATACATAGATATAGGTTTTGTTTAATTGTTTTCTGCTTTGCTGTATTGGGTTTGGTACCTGTGATGTCAATGTATGTGGATATAAAATAAATAAATAAACACCAAGTGACGTATATGGCAAAATCACATAAGTACATAAATGTAGTGCTGTATACTTTAAAATGACCTCATAAAAATATTTAATGACGGTGTTTAGGAAAATTTTCGCCACTAGTTGGCGCCACTTTCACTTTGTGCCAATCAGGGATTAACTTTCAAACAGCGCTTGACAGCTAGACCTGATGCGCCGGTGCTACCACCTCGTGGGCGCTATTTTAGAAAACCCTCAGCAATTTTAATTTATCCATATGCACGTGAACTATCCATTTTGTAAATTAAACATTAAAAATTCCGAAATGATCACTGAAAATATTTGTTTTGATAGCGCCGTCAAAATGGAAGACCTTTTACCAAAGTGGCGAAAATTTTCCAAAACACCCTCATTGGGTGAGGCCTATGTCCAACAGTGGACGTCTTTCAATGATATTAAGATGAGTCGGGTTACTGTTCAGTTTTCCTCGAGAGTTTAGATCTGTTAAAGGTTTTTCATCAACCCATAAATAGTAAGAAAATATATAGGTACAGGACAGGGTGCACATAAAAACGGACCACCTTTTAAAATGAGAAAAAAAAAATGATTCTAATTGCTGTAACACCGAGAGCAAAATAGCTGCAGCGATAAAAAAAGAAAAGACTTCGGGTCAATTTAAAAAAAATGACTTTTCGGGTCAATTTAAAGAAAATAATGGTAAATTAAATACCTAGTACGTAACCAGTTCTGAAACTCCGGTTCTGACGGCCGAAACGTCGGTAATATTAGGGCTTTGTTGTTGTTATTACTGGCACAATACCACGCTCAAAGGCGAGAAGGTAAATTTAAAATTTAATTCTAAAAAAGCTTTTCATGCGAGAGTATGGCACGGTTGCAATGATAAATGGAATAAACTACATACTCTGTGCCTCGCGGAATCTTGTTACAAACTAAGGTATAGATTCTAGATATGCGCAAGCGGAATAGTAAATGCAGCGAACAAAGTTTTGAACTGCAAAGAAACAGAAATATCTTGTAGTTAGTTTAATCGCTGTGAGTGTGAGTGTTATATACCTACCTATATACACGAGATTGTGAGTATCTATCTATATATGAGATATCTGGCAATAGGTCAATAAAAATATGGTTACTTTTATAAATGTCTCAAACTAACCTTTTTGAGCAAGCGCGGTAATCAATGCTTAGGTACTTATGCTTTATCTGTACATTCATTCAGAATCACATTCAGAAACAGAATCATTAATTTGTACTTACCTACCTACACTAAGTTTTTTGAATCGAGAATTAAGAATTCTATGGATGACAGATGGGAAAAAAAGTTTCATATTATGTCCCTCCTTTGTTAACAGGGGTACAGATGAAACTTTTGAAGAGTGATTGGAGTTTCATCTGTCCCCCTGTTTACAACGGGGGGACATAATATGAAACTTTTTTTCCCATCTGTCATCCATAGAATTCTTGGAAAAAATTAAATGGACCTTTTTTTTCTTATCTGTCACCCTAGAGGGACAAACCAGTGGGACAGATGGGAATAATCCTTTTTTTCAGGTCATTCTTTTCGCAAGCATGGATTGTGAGAAGAATGATCCTTCTTTGGACTCTTCCTCTACACTTAGGATTATAGGTTACAGTAGCGAAGAGTCACTTTTCCGAGGAGGGAAGCCGGTGGGACTAAAATATTTTGAGTTTCGGAAGGCTAGTTAGTCATTGAGTAGACACGCAAGCAGTGATAGATAAAAGGAGGTCAGGACATATTTTTATAGGGAAGCCGGCACGAATCGTGTTATATGGACGCCTCGTCACTGATAGGTAATCACCCATGGTATCTATATTCTGGTTTTATACCGTATTACGTAGTACCTACCTCTATTGGTACTAGCGTTCAGTTACAAACTTTATATGATGTTACTACCATTTACCCGCTACCTCCTGTTAATAAGTTCTCTCCACCACTGCAGAAGCTCTTCCGAGACTGCTATTATTAGCCTTACTACGTTTATACGGTGATCGCGGCAGCTGGCGCGCTGTCTCGTAAATATTTTTATTTGCGAGACAGTTTACCACACTAACAAGAAGCCTCCAGTGGAGTAACAAAGAATCTTCACAGTGATTTTAGAATTAAATCTATTTAAAATATAGGTAATAAAACAGCATCACGACTATTTCAAGAAAGGGATTTTAGTGGCGTATATCTACCTAACACCTAACTTTTACTAGTATGGGGCACAATTTCGGGCGCCCGGCTAATTCTGAGAATTTCTTTAAAGAATAATTCTTGATATATCTACATATGTCTGTGAAATAACCCGATATAATTTTACCCGAGCTGGGTATCAAACTCAAAAACTCTCGACACTAAATTACCGAGGCAGTCAATTATAATATCGTATCTACCTATAGGTAGGAGTTAACGATAAAAAAAAAGCCTTGCATTTGATCCTTCTATTTATAACCGTTGCGTCACAAACCTGCTCGGAACAATTTTCTCTTTAGACAAAGGTCTGAAATAAAACCTATATTTAACTCTCCGTTTTAGTACTCTACGTGTCTAAAATAAACCTTAAGTGGAAGGGTGTGAGTATTTTCTAACAATAACAAATGCCCGCCTTTCGCTTTGCTGAAACCCTATTCTAATCATGTTTGTACTAACAATGTCTGAGACGAAAAGATTAGGAAAACTTTCTTTTGTTAGGTTGATGGTATAGTAAAAAGCGATAAATTTCGGGTTTTCTCCTACAACAACTGAGCTAGTGAATGTTTTTACGTTGGTTTAATAGAAAAGAAATGTGCCTAAATAAAAGCTATTTTTCAAATTTTTATTAAAAATCGTCCGGGTCATCTTATATTGCTACTACAATACCCACTTAATACTTTATTTATGGCAGAATTTTTTAACTCGACTGTACCTACTTGAGGTGAAAAATTCGGCAGAACAATCAAAAGTGAATTCCGATTATCCACCTCGTGCAGTGTGGATAGACAGACTTGAGTTTCCGAGTATCCACCATAAGGTAGCTGCTTTAGGGCGGATAATCGGAATAAACCGACATACCTGTGTTCTCAAAGTACTTAATGTAGAAATAACTCGTAAGATAACATAACCATGCCGTTGTCGATCATGTAGAGAGAAGATGTTGAGGGAGGAGACCTCCGGCGCTCTCACTTACTGAATGAAAATAGTATGGGAACAAATACTTTATGCTGATATTCTATGAGTGGGTAGTATTTCCAGCCGATCCGGCTTGCGGCTAGCGGCTGGCGATTGATGAAATGTGCAAGAATCTACTACCTGTCTTAAACGAGTAGGTGGGCTGTAAATCAATCTTAAAGGTGCTACTACACCAGGCGACATGTTTTTTTTTTTATATACTATCGCCAACCAAAGTGACTCCACCCCGCCTGATGGTAAGCAGTCAGTGGAATCCAGAAGTGGCGGCCACTATACCAAAAACCATCGTCTTAAACTGCTGGTATGGTGGCCACCACTATGGCGGCTGGGAATGGGGTTAGGGGAAGGGAATGAGGTAGGTGAGGAAAGAGGAAAGGGGAGAAATTGAGCCTTCGGCGCTCTCACTCACCGAACGAAACGCAGTAGTACGGATACTACTACTCTTAAGTCGATCTTCTATGAGAGGGTAGTACTTCCCCGGACGATCCGGCCTATTCATGCTGAAACCAGCGTGGATCTACTACCTTTATGTCGCGTCGACATATCACCCAAAATTTACGTGCTATGTCTTTGCTACTTTTTAGGACAATGTCGCTCGATATTTGCCTTGTTCACACTATTTAGACTCCCGAGCGACAAAGCCCCGGAACACAAAGCGACACGCGTCCTGAGTATGTCCCTTGACAGTCGCCCGACACCAAAATTGTGACCCGCGCGATGTCGCCCGACGTCGCTTGCGACATTCATATGGCCCGTAAATTTTGGGTGATATGTCTCCGCGACATGTCGCCTAGTGTAGTTGCGCCTTAAGTTTGAGTGAATTGCGGCCCACGTCCGTCCAAGTGTACTTGATATAACTTTAGGGCAATCTAAATAAGAAAAATACAATTTGGTGAAGGTACACTTAAACGTTATCTATTCATGTCTAATTATAGCCAAGAATTTCACTAACTTACCGTAGGCGTAGGTCAATGTAGAATATTGCGGAAAATAGCCGTGAACAGTAGGTACTTATACACTCCTTAGAATGCTAGAGAGTTTGTAAGTGTATAAGAAGACCTACCTATATGGTAAAACTAACAATAGTTTCTTTAATACTTACTGCTAATATTAAGCTAGCTATAAATTTCTTCTATGTATAGTTAGTTGATAATTAAAAAAAAAATTGTAATTTATTTGATAAAGGATTACTATCAAATTAATTTGTACAAAGATTTAAAAAACGAAACGAAATATTATTGCACGAAAATCTTTATTATGGAATTTGTAGCATTTCTAAAGCAATATCTTAATTGAAGGAATCGATGATAATAAAAGAAATAAGACACATTTCTGTTTAAATTTGTCATCATTTCAGACGATAAACGCCCACCGATGCCCGGGCACAGACCTCTTCTAACTTTGAGCATTATCAATTGGTTGACTGATTGCGTTTATAGATAAAAGGTTTATACGATCACTGGGTATATACCTACATTTTACTAGAAGATAGTAAAATCGTCACGTCGAAATGTATATCATGTAAGTTATCTTATCGCATATCTTTTACTACCATGCCACCTAAAACTAGTTACTATAAAACTAAACTATGTGAACCAAAGGCGTAACTTTAGTACGTAACACACACCGTTAAAAAGACCCTATGGAGTACCTAGACCCTTACAGTAACTGCAAAGAATTGAATGGCACGTGTTATATTTGTAGAGGAACGCTTTACGATTAGTTCATAGTAACGGCTTAAACGGTGTGAAATGTAGAGAAAACCATTACTAATAATGTTCCTACACTAAAAAACGATTAAGTAAGTAACAGTTTAGATCTAATAGTAGACGTATTTTGATTGAAATAATGAAAAACTATTACTCTAGTTTGATGTGTAGGATATAGGTATACTAAACTAGCTGTTGCCCGCAGCTCCGCCCGCGTAAATATTGGTTATCGCATTTTCATACAAACTTTCATCCCCTCTTTCAACCCATTGAAGCCATATCTCGCGATAAAAGATATGCCTATGTTATACCAAATTTCATCCAAATCGGTTCTATGGTTTAGGCGTGAAAGCGTAAGACAGACAGACAGACATAATCATATTACCAGCGACCTACAAAATGCTTTATAAACACAAAACTAGCGACATATTCTTAACCTTCGCAACTTCCTCTAAGGTAAGCTTGAGGATAATAAATAGTCTCCGCTCATGCGTCTTATTGCATCGATATTTTACTCCAAGGCGACAGGTAACACTGCCTTCTGAAACTCTTATTATTACGTCACGGTTCACTATCTATAAATTGTTAACATGACATACCTATCTACGTATCCATACGTCTACATCATCCGTACTATTATATAAAGCGTAAGAGAATTGTTTTTTGAATCTACTAGTCGGATTTTAAAAAATATTTTTGCCTGTGATAGAGATAGCTCTCGAAGAAGGCTATAGGCTATGTAACATCACGCTAATAGCGACGGGAACAGAGCACTAAGCGTAGACGCGGATAAAAACGCGCGGCGGATAGCTAGTATATCGATATAACACCCATGAAAAGAGATGGGGTGGTCTATGTATGGCCGCAGTCGGCGCGGCATATAATAGTGATTGGCTGTCGATCTCTGACAGGTAAAAGTTTCGATATTTTTCTCAAATAAGTACAATAACATCAAATCGGTATTTTATTTAAAACTTTATCAAAGTCTATCTTCATTGAGCCGGGCTATCATTAATCGAAACAATACAAACGAATAAATTTTATCTGGATTTGACGTGAAAGAATCAATACAGCTTTTAACAAAACAATCACAAAGGCTAGTACATACTTGTCTATATTTCTTCCAAACGCTCTTTTTACATGCTAAGAAGTTCCTTCTCCTCTTCAACGTTCATCGGTTACACACGTTACCGGTGCTTGTAATGAGGGTGTTTAGGAAAACTTTCGCCAACAGTTGGTGCCACTTAAAGTTTCACATTGGGCCAATCAGGGGTTAACTTTCAAAAAGCGCTTGACAGCTAGACCTGACGCATAGGTGCTGCCACCTCGTGGGCGACATTTCAGAAAACCCTCTCAGCAATTTTCTTTTGTGTTTGTCACGTGCTTAACGTGAATTATCCATTTTGTAAATTAAACATTAAAATTTCCGAAATGAAAATATTTGTTTTGATAGCGCTGACAAAATGGAAGACCTTTTACTAAAGTGGCGCCAACTAGGGGTGGAAATTTTTCTAAACACCATCATTGTACCTACCCTTAGTCAAAACTTCACCTACTTATTTGTTCATTATGGTCCATGTATGTGTGACTAAAACGTCCCTGCCGACTTACCCAGGCATTTTAAAGTAATGTGTATCTACATTCTCTCTCTCTCTCTCTCTCTCTCTCTCTCTCTCCCCAGCATTATTCCCACATGGTAGTGGAGTCTGTTTTTCACGTCTTTCTTCTCCACTCCGTTCTGTTTGATGTGTCGTCCGCGGCAACATTACATCTAACTTACATTGTATTTACATTATAGAACACGAATTTTCATTAAATCATCTACCATTTGTACGAGTATATAAATGCACAAAATTTTCGTTTTCAATGACACTTATCTACGCAAAAAGGTCCTAGATATTACCATAATGAGAAAACGCCCTAAGGCTTTAGCAAACAAAATCAGAGGCTGTGCTTGATTCATTTTTAACGGCTTTGCCTATTGTGTTCAATAGAGTTGATCTGAAAGGCTACTGTTGAATTTTGGAGGCTGTATTGACGCTTCGGATAAAGGAATAATTAACTTTCACTTGCTTTTGATGTTTTGTTAGTATTTATTATTTTTATCGTCGACAATATTTTGAAAATCTGACTAACTATAAATAAAATGTTTTAAATTTCTAATCCGCTTGGAGATCAATGCTCGTGCACTCTCTGTATGAGATGACACCTTTGTTCTGCAGAATTATATTGAGCTGGTATTATTTATAGAACAAGACTAAAAAGTATTTTATGTGCATTATTAGTAGGTATGTAAGTATATTTGTTAAAGTATACACTATAACTATGCAAGGCAAAGGTTTCTTCTCGTATAGAGAAGGCATGAGAATTAATCACCACGCTTGCTCAAGGCGGATTAGCAATTTTAGACTTTTAAGTCCAGGTTTCCTCATGATGTTTTTCATGATGATAGTGGTAGAAAACTCATTATAAAGTTAAGCTCGCCTTTGTTCATCATTATATTTTGTAAACATTATGTAAATGATTTCATGTATAGTAAGAGCGCCGGAGGCCCAATTTCCCACTCCCTTCACAGTAGGCAGCAGCTTTGCAGAGTCCCTGGCATTGCAGTAGCAATACTAGGGACTCTGAGTCGTCCATGCCAGTGTCCAGTTACCACTTACCATTACGTGGGCTGTTTCCTCGTCTGCCTCTCTTGGCAATAAAAAATGTGTGTACAATAAAGAATTAAAGTATTAAGTACTTAATGTCTGTAATATATAAGAATCAGAGATTATCTTAAAACAATCGCCCGGGGTACTTCTAAATTCAAAGACAAGCATTGTACTGGGTCATTTTATGCCCGGCTGAGGACAACCTGTTGACCCATTTACTCGTAAGGTGATGTATATTCACAATAACCCGTGGATCTCTACTACTAGCGCTATCTCCAGGTTTTGTTTAGCGTTTTAATTTTTTTATTAGGGAATGCTTTATTATAAACAAAAAGGAACGGGCAATTATCCTTTCTAAATAATATCAAGCAAAGTCGCTGATTTGTCTGTTTTGCCGCTAACTTCCTCTAAACCACGCAACAGATTTTGATACACTATTTTACGATTTAACAGATTTTAGTTCATTTATTTTCAAATAAGGAGAATGTTGAAACTGCTTTTAGCCTGCAGATAAAAACTACATATTTCATACTCTTTATTCGTGTCCTATCATCTCACTGTCTCAGAAAAATATCTACAGAGAATTCTGCTTTGATACATACCTACCTATTTTTAACACTGCTCTACTACTTAAGAACGCAGTAGAATTCACACATAATACCTACCTCTTTACGATGTCTCTTTATTTTTCTCACTTAGATACTTGAAATTCTGAAATTAACCACCTGCTTAGTATTTCTTCTATCGTATGATATGCAAATTTTACAAAAGGAAGTCCAAGAGACACAGCTATCAGATTCACTGTTGTTGTTCGTTTGCAATCGTAGGCAATAAAAATAAATGTTCACAAAGGCAGCAAAATGGTAATTCCTGAAGTTCGTTAACTACATAGCGGAAAAGTTTCTAGCGGTTAACAATTAGAACAAAAACATTTAACAATACCGACAATTTGCCCCAATTTAATACAAATTATAAGAAATATCTTTGAAGGCTGTTAATTTCAATATTCAGTAACAAATTTGTATTAAAAAGCTAAAATCAATTGGCAAGCTTTAGATTCTATTGCCTGTTTTGTAAAGAAAAGCCTTTGTGTCGTACATTTAAAGAAATTTTACTTATTGCGACTTGCAGCAAAAATACAACAATTTTGCGGTTTTGTGAATAGTAACCTGATTTTGGTGGCCTTCTGAATCACAGACGAAGACTTGAGTTATGTGTAGCAATATTGCATAGTGCATATAAAGTTAAACTTTAATACGATCTTTAACTTCTCTTTTCGCGGACTATGAAAAATGCTTCAATTTGGACGTGATATAAGCACAGACACGGATATAATACAAAGAAAAAGATACAAAGAGATATTATATCAGCCAGAGATTGTGATTAGTAAGACAGTTTTCGATTTGAAACAGACAGTCTCTGCGCAGAAGTATAGGTGCTTGTACAAAGACACAAGAAACCCCTACCCACTGTTAGAGCAGAATATATACTACCCAAGTACTATTGAGTAGCGTATGATGGAGACTACATAAGACCGCACTTACTACCCAACCGGTACTTCAGTTTTAGCCAAATTGTTCAAAGAGAAATCTCATTACGTTCTGTCTTTTAAAGCGTAAAATATAATTACATCATTAATGTTATATTACCAACACATACATAGATGTTGACACAAATAATATTTTACTTTTATGATGATAGACGACCTTGAGGACATAAGGATCTCGATAAGTACGACCTTTGAATTACACTTCACATATAATTTGAAAACCTTGTACGAATATAATATTGCTTAGATGATATTTGGGAAGTATATTCTGGTAGAATAAAGTACTTATTATGTTAATAATGGCATCTAAAAAAAGCATTGCTTTGACTTGACTGTGTTTTAACTTTCCCTTTTATTTAGCATGGTGGCGACCGCGAGCAATGGCGTCGGCATTATCAAACTATGCTGTTGATATTTCTAAAGTTCATGAACGACACTTGCTTGTCTGCCTGTCTCTTCTCACGAACAGGCGTAACGTCATCAATGGCAGTCTAACCATCACATAAAAACGCTACTAGTAAAGCATATAACACATCATGAGCAGCAATGTCTTGTAGTAAAACTGCCAAAAGTTGCGATTATAAAAAATCTTCCAAGCGTACCTATTTGTACGAGCCACATTAAGTATACGTAGCTCACATTGCTCAATTTTCAAGTTGTGCTGTTTACTCCATTCATTACTTTAATTAAATGTATTAAAATCAGTTCGCGTTCACGTTCAATCATTAACTGACGTACTGCGTCTCATCTATCATTATATTTTTTAGTGCCAATTATTTTTAGGGCTAATTTTCGAATTACTGTTGTTAGTTTCTATTTAATGTTTTATTTTTTATTCCATGTAACCTTAAATTTAATTCAATTGTAATGGCTGTTGTTAATTTGATTTTTATCTTTTCGTTTATTTCTGTCTTTTTTTAATTTATCTTCATTTGTATATTTGATTAATTGTATATTATTTATTTTTATTTTAACATTTTGTGTAAGTTTTAATTGATAATGTTATTAATAATGTTATTGCATGCTGTGATCTTCTGTAATTGAAGAAGCACTTGAGTTATTTGTTTAATGATTATTTACTATTATGCCTGAGAAGTGTATTCTTTGTTGAAGATCCTAAATAAATAAATAAATAAATAAATAAATATCATTCGCGTTGAGTGATCAATTATGGGGTATCATCTTGTATCTATCTATCTATAAATATAGTCAGTTAAATTTACTTTGAGTTTTACTGATATATATATAACGTTTAGTTTACTATGCCGGGTGTATGGACCGTACACTATTGTTTAAGAGAGTCTTTATCCAGTGCAGGTTTACGATACTGACGAGCAATTTTTGAGAGAAAACTATAATTTGTAGACCTGTATATTTATATTCGTAAATAAATCAGCCACTTAATTTGAAGCTCGAGTAAGTCACACACTGACATACTGATAACGAACTTCAGCGTGCAATGTTCTGCTGTCTAGCTCCGTTACAATGACAGACAACTCGATTACTGTCTGCCACAGCGGCTAGAGAGAACAAAAGTATTTTATTTACGTTGAATTTAAATTGTATTTCAGTAGATTTACAAACTTTTTATATCAATGAATAGAATAGAATATAGAATAGAATAGTTGGTATACTGTACTACTTTTTATACGAAATAAAATATTATTTCGTATAAAAAGTAGTACAGTATACCAACTTAAATCTAAATTGTATATATGTATGTACTTAATGTATCTACACACATTTAGTTTCACAAAGATATTCAAAAAGTGTCAAGTGACGGTATACATAGAAAAAGTCCTTTACCTCCCGTGCTAGTCAAAGACTGCGTTACGGCAAGGTAAGATTCTCGCTCCACAAATACCAGCCGTATTTATTTGTGCATAAAACACATTTTATAATGATGGATACTTAATGAAAATAATTATATCGAACAAAAGATTTCAATGACAAGTTACCAGTATAACCTATACAAGTAGTATATGTAAGGAACACAGACAGTTTATGTTAAAACATATTTTATAGGATGTTACATTTAATTAGTTCCCTTTCTAGTCATTATTTTTACATAGGCAATATATTTTATCTTTAATGTTATTTATTTACTTTTTATTTACCTATAATAATTATATATATATATATATATATATATTTATATTTTTTTTAATAATCTTAGGTAAGGGTACTTATTTAATTCTATAAATGATGACGAAAATATACAGAATGAATTCTTACTAGGTTAACATGTAACTTATACCAAATAAACCAATATGTAGTAAGTAATATAATAACCTATATTTTAGATAAATTTTATTATTATTATTAGGTGTTTAGAAAAACAATACAGTAAATACAATAAGTATATAATTACCAAAAATAAATAAAAATAAAACATCAATACACAGATTACATAGACTATTTTTGTATTTGTATAAAATTTTCAGTCCGCTCATAATCCAAACTATACAGAAACTCCTCCAGTGCCTTTCTGCAGACAAATTTCGTCATATCTTTCAAAGTCTTGATCTTGCTAATACGATTGTATAGTAATGGAGCTAGGAAATGGAAGAAGCATTGAGCAAATGTAGTTTTACATACTGGTACGTCAAATATGGCATAGTTTGATCTTCTGTCAGATACATTTGAACGTTTTTTGCAAGTATGCTGCCTTAAGACTATATTTTTGATAAAAAGTTGACGCACTGTTAATACCCTAAACTCCCTGAATAGTTTTGTTAAATCTATAATGTTTGAAATTTATGATTTTTATGATACACCTCACCGCCCTCTCTATTTTTATAATAATACTCTTCCTAGCACCACCCCAAGCTGAAATTCCGTACATAACTATGGACTGGCACAAGGTTAAATAAACTATTTTATTTGTTTTAGTATCTTTTAAGTATCTAATTCTTTTAAAAATGGGAATAAGTTTACGTACTCGAGACTTAAGATTATAAATATGGTTTTTCCAATTCAAATTCTGATCAATTTCAATGCCAAGATATTTGATGCTATTAGTTTTAGACAAAACAAAACAGTTGCAAGAATCGAGTTCTTCACAGATCTGAGTATGTGCTTTCAATTTTACATCTAGTTGGGGTTGTAAGTTTTTTTTTTATACTAAAAGTAATATATTTAGTTTTTTGTAAATTTAAAGTAAGCAGATTCAAATTAAGCCACTGTGTTATATTTCGTAGGCCTTCTTCAGCTGAGGATTTAACTTCTTGCCATGTCGAATTTTCAAACAAAATTACCGTGTCATCAGCAAATGTTACAACTTTGGCATTTGGTGTAGCTATATCACACAGACCATTTACATAAATAAGGAACAGAGTAGGTCCTAGTACTGATCCCTGAGGAACACCATAGCTTACTTCGAGTTTGGAGCTAATTATATGTCCTATCTTTACCGCTTGCGATCTTTTACTTAAATAATCTTTAAATAGTTTGAGTGGTGTACCTCTAATACCCACAGACTCGAGTTTGCGAATTAGTAAGGGGACAGAGACAGTATCAAACGCCTTGGCTAAATCAAGGAAAACACCAATGCACTTTTTCTTGCAGTCAAGAGCTTTCACCATATTAGAAACCAAGTCTTCAATTGCATCTGCAGTCGACTTGTTCTTTCTAAAACCGAATTGGTTTTTAGAGAGAATATTATTTTTATTTAAATAATTTATGAGCCTGTTATTAATGATCTTTTCCAGAACTTTAGCCAAGGTAGGCAATAGAGATATCGGTCGATAATTGTTAACACTGTCTCTATCCCCTGACTTGTAAATAGGTACGACAATGGAGTCTTTTAAAGCATTTGGAAAAACTCCCGAAGACAGACACAAATTAAAAATGTGTGTTAAGGGTGTAACTATGTTATTAATGACTTTTTTTAGGAATATAGGTGATATACCGTCCCAACCTGTAGAATTTGTATTCTTTAAAGACTTACGTACTTCCAGTGCATCGGTTTCTAGCATCATGAATGAATTTAGCGGTACAGTACGAGTATTACACTTAAAATTTCGAACCAGATCATCTTCTGTTATCATCAATGGTTTTGTATGTAGCACAGTTACTCAAATATTTTCTTATTTTATTATACCACAATGTCCTATTAGCTTACCAAGATCACTCTGTTGGCGCTTCTCAGATGGCGGCCCAAAGTGATCTGATCCACAATCGATAAGACGGTTGCGGTTTATGATCACCTTTTGGCTCGAATCCTGCTAATATTTTAAATGCGAATGCTTGTGTGTGTATGTATGTGTGTTTGTTACCACTCAGCACCTAAACGAGTAAACCGATTTTGATGAAAATTGGATAGTAGATAAATTCAGTGCCAGAGACGGACACTTTTTATCCCAAAAACTAGTCTAGTTCCTGAGGAAGACTAAAACATTTTAGGCGCGGGCGAAGCCGTAGGTATTTGACTGCAAACTCTCAAAAGATTAGAAGAAGTCAATAATATGATTTAAGTCACTTTCATCAAGTCGACATTCCTCTTGACCTTGTTGACCTGCCTTCAAGTAGGTAGTCACTAGTCCGTCAAGCGCGGCTCTTAAAATAATATCTCTAATGATTATCGCGGCGCTATTAGGTTACCTTCAATATTGACTTGACTGTTAAATTTATCGCCCGCGTAAGTAATGGCTTTTGTCGCCTTTGTTGACAGATGAAAGAAATGAAATAAAATTTATTGGAGCGTTATTTACTGAACTCAATAGTGCGAATTGAGGGAGTTTTCAAACAATTGGATATTGTTAAAACTTCGTCAATGATGTCCCTATTGGGTGTTCTTTTAGGTAGTTCGTTTTCCTTGTATTTAGAGCGAAGTTTTTTATGTTTGTTTCTACTTTATGAGGTCGTTGACATTGTATCGGATAAACAATCGATGAATGTAAACGGCTTAGGATTCATTAGCTGGAGATGCTTGAGAAGGGCAAGGATAAAGAAGGCTTTATTACCTTTTCTAATTTCTAAACATTAGTTGTGCAACGAGAAGGACTAAAGCCAGCCAATGCGAAAGTTCCAGCGATGCAAAGAAGAAATGGCTGATGTGGTGAGTGCTGGTCTCGCTTTGTACTTGGATTACTATTTTGTCGAATATTAAACAATTGCATCCAATCAAATCAGATAGATTAACCATTTCAATTAGTCGCTGCAGCCAAAATTTAGTATGAGAATCACAATTGTTACCTAAGCTATGATCAAACACGTCTTCATTCACAACCAAATATCATCATCTGTAAAACAACTACAATTCAAAGTTTGTTCCGTGCAGAAACAACGGTACAAAAGAGCGGGAACAAAAAGTCTGTTCCGTTTCATTGTTCCTCGTGCTTGTGTTCCACAAGTGGATAATTATGCAACTGTAGGGCTGATTACTTGAGTTGTTGCTTATTTCTGAGATTATGTATTGTGGGCGTTTTAGTATGCAAGTAATTTAAGAAATTATTTTTGTATTGTCGGGGTTTTGGGCTAAAAATAATTTACAATTACAGGCAATAAATAGTATCAAATGTAGGTAATATTATGACTAAAAATGTGTGCTTGTGGAGACTTTAAAAAGGCACAAACTTACCAGAAGGCTCAGCTGAGCCTCTGGTATTGTAGAATTACCATTCCCAGCAAATTGACTATCACTGTAGGAAGTGGGTATTATAAATACGTAATAATCGAAACTTTAAGGTGCTTAGGAAGCAATAATTAGAATAAAAACTTAGAGTAGATAATGAAATTTTAAGAAATATCTTTGAAAGCCGTTTATTTCAATATACCAAATAAAAATCTATTAGGTATTAAAAAGCTGAAATATCCAGTTTGCGACCTCCGGTTTCTATTGTCCGTTTTGTATTAAAGAAAAATCCTTTGTACTTTTGACATTGCTATACATTCTCGTACATATTGTAACGTTTTATAGTCATATTGGAGAACAAAGACATTGTCTGCTTATTGCGAATTGCAATTCTAGTTTTATTATAGGCGGTTATAGCGACCTTTAGTACCGGATCCAGGAGGGGGGAGTGGCTAGGGGCTCAAGTCTCCCCAACAGGGTCAGTCAAGCCAAGTTCTGGATCCGCTTCTGGTGACCTTATTTATGTGAGTGTCTATTAGTCACTAAGACGTGAGTGATATGTAGTAGGGTATTAAGATTAGGCTTTAGGAAGTTCGGGCTCACCAACCTGGCCCTCTGTTTGCGGGCCATACAATGTTTATTCGATCAGGTCGTACGTAACATAGACATTGTAATATTCAGAAATACTAAATTGACTACCGGTATGAGGTGGTATTGAGGTGTTTTCCTTATACAATATCTGCAAGTGACTTTAGAGCTCTTTGTCACGCGAACGGGTAAGGACAACAGCGCTGCAGCGGCACGGCGAGCACTTTCAGTGCGAAATAATTATAAATTTTGTTTTAATGATTATAAGACCAGTATCGCTTGTAAAGCTAATAAAAGTCGAGCGGTTTGGTAGTAAATCCACGCTGGTTTCAGCATGAATGGGCCGGATCGTCCGTGGAAGTACTACCCTCTCATAGAAGATCGACGTAAGAGTAGTTGTATCCGTACTACTGCGTTTTGTTCGGTGAGTGAGAGCGCCGGAGGCCCAATTTCCCGTCTTTCCTCTTTCCTTACCTCCCTCATTCCCTTCCCCTTACCCCATTTCCAGCCGCCACAGTGGAGGCCACCATACCAGCAGTTTAAGACGATAGACTTTGGTATAGTGGCCACCACATCTGGATTCCATTGACTGCTTACCATCAGGCAGCTTGTCAGCGATACTACCCGGGGCTGCTCGTCGCATCGCTGCTGTAGGCTGCTGACGGCCTTTGCAATTCACCAAAACCGCCCTTACACATGTTCAAGTGTAATGCCACCCACCACGCTGGAGGTTTTGTTTGCTTCAGAATTCATGTGCTTGTGTCCAACTAAACAAGATATTCTCAAAAGTTTGCTTTAAACAAAAAAAACAGGCAAGTGCGAGTCGGCCTCACGCTGCTAGAGTTTCCTACAAATTTGTAGTCAATATAAATAACATGAACAACTTTAATTTATCTTAATTTTTCACAGCTTCTAAAGGTATGATAGTATCGTTTTGCCTAGACTCTAAAAATATAATCACATAAGCGCAATATAATTTATATAAGCATACTCGTACGTTAAAGTAATACGCAAATGTTTTGCTTTCATGTCACCAAGGTTCTTGTAAAGATCCTTGATTGTAAGTACAGCCTTCAGATCTCCACTTGACATTTAATTTAAAAACCTTGGCCAAAATTACTTTGAGATAAAAATATTAATTTTTACATTAAGTTATTTCGTTTCGGCATAAATCTGTGTTATAATGCTGGAAACACAGGCATTGCTGGCTATATTGAGCGAAGTGAATGAGACAAGCAATTTAATATACTAGCTTTCCGCAGCGCGTTTTTACCCGCATCTTTGCTTACTGCTCTGTTTTCGTCGCCAGTAGCGTAATGTTACATATCCTTTAACCTTAGTAGAGAACTGGGCTATGATAAGCAAAAATAGTTTTTAAAATCCGATTGGTGGTTCCAGAGATTAGCGCGTTTAAACAAACAATCAAACGCTTCCTCTTTTATAATAGTATAGATTAAAAAAAAACTAAAAGCCCGCCTGCCAAAGAGTAAGTGAATAAAAAGGAACCCCTTTTTTTTCTCGTGCTGACGTTACATTGAAATATTATGTACCCTATGTTACTCCCAAAAATAATACGAATCTAATGATACCTTATATGATAAAAGCCATTTAGGCTGTAAAGCGTGCCAAAGAAATAGACATACATACATACACTCGAAAAATATTACCCTCCTTGACTTCGGCAGTCGGGCAAAAAGATAACTAAAATCTTCTGGCGCTATATATCGCTCTGTCAACAAATACTTTACGTCTATGTTATACTATACAAATAATACTTTATTTCAATCACATTTTATTTCTATCAGTTAGAAAATTCTATTCGAAGCGACATAAAAATATTAGTAATAAGTAATAAACATAATATTACGTATTAAGTTCGCCTTCGTTCATTTATTTTACTTCTTCAGCATCATATAATTTTATTTAAAACCACTAACAAGATCTTAAGCAAGTCTTTAAACATAAATATGAGTAGTTACTCCCTCTTAAACATTTAAATAAACTTTATGCAGTTTCTAAAAGAAACTTGGAAATATCTGGACTATTATTTAAAGCTACAGAGTTTGTTTGTTTATTTAAACGCGTTAATCTTTTAAACTACCAGTCGGAATTGAATAATTCTTTTTGCGTATCATAGCTCAGTTCTTGAGGAAGATTGTAGGCTATGTAACATCACGCTACTAGCGACGGGAGCTGAGCAGTAAATAAAGACGCACAACAACTACACACTGCCATTAAGAACCAAAGTAAGCATAACTTTGTGATATGAGTTTTAGAATGCGGATAAACATAATTAGATTTTTTTTTTCTAAATACATGCATATTATAAACTACCTTTTCACGACGCGGCTGCCCTCGCTTTAAGTTACATCTTTGATTACTGCTTTGCTCCCGTCGTTTAAAGCCTATAATCTTCCTTATAAACTGAGCCGTCAAATAATTATTCAAATCTGATCTGAGATTAGCGCGTTGAAACAAACAAACAAATAAATTCTTCTGCTTTATTATAATAATACTAGCTGCGCCTCGTGACTTTGCTCGCGCATAAAATGTGTTTTGTCGGCCTCGGGAACCAGAACGATTTTCGGGATAAAAAGTAGCTTATGTCCGTCTCCGGACCGAATCTATCTGCATACCAATTTTCATCGAAATCGGTTTAACTGTTTAGGCCCTTAGTGGTAATAAACACACACAAACTTTCGCATTTATAATATTAATAGTATACATAGCAACACTCAGACCATTAAGTCTTGTTCATGTATTTTTTTTTTATATTTATTAACCTACCAAAGTGACTCCACCCCGCCTGATGGTAAGCAGTCAGTGGAATCCAGAAGTGGTGGCCACCGTACCAAAAGCTATCGTCTTAAACTGCTGGTATGGTGGCCTCCACTATGGCGGCTGGGAATGGGGTTAGAGGAAGGGAATGAGGGAGGTAAGGAAAGAGGAAAGGGGGGAAATTGGGCCTCCGGCACTCTCACTCACCGAACGAAACGCAGTAGTAAGGATACTACTACTCTTAAGTCGATCTTCTATGAGAGGGTAGTACTTCGAACTACCCTCTCCTACACACGCTAAAACCAGCGTGGTTCTACTACCGTCAAAATGTATGAAAATACTTAAAACTGAGACGGTCAATCCGCCTTGAACAGGTGCGGTGATTAATATTTACGTCTTTCCCGTATGAGAAAAGGTCTTCCTGCAGTGATAACCCTACTAATATTATAAATGCGAAAGTTTGTATGTGTGTATGTGTGTTTGTTACCACTCAGCGCCTAAACGGCTAAACCGATTTCGATGAAAATTGGTATGTATATAGATTTGTTGCCGGAGACGGACATAGGCTACTTTTTATCCTGAAAAACGCTCTGGCACCTGAGGGATACAACAAAGCAAATTATGCGCCGGTAAAACCTAGTGGTGTATAAATCTAAACTAATATTATAAAGAAAAAAGATTTGATTTTTTGTATGTTTTTCAACGAATTAATTAAAAATCTAAGGGCAAGATTCACAGACTGCATTTTGACTTTACTTTGATGCAAAGATCTACTTTGTACCAAAAATATGTTTCTTAGGCCCAGATTCACAATCGTGACTTTACTTTACAGCAAAGGCACCTTCGCAAAGTAAGCTTTGTATTGCTGAAGATTACTTTCAACTTCATATTCAAACATATTTTTGGTACAAAGTAGATCTTTGCATCAAAGTAAAGTCAAAGTACGGTCTGTGAATCCTGCCCTAAGTTACAGATTTGAAAAATTCTTTCACGTTTAGAAAGATTATTATGTTCAACAATACAACACTATTGCAATGATATTAATTTTCTGTAGGTGATACCGAAGCAAAGCGGGAGCGAACGTCTAGTCGTAAATAAACCAGCTATATTTGAGGCTTGGATTGACATTTTAGTAATGAGCTTTAGTACAATTAAGCCGTTTGGAGTCATCACAATGACAGACAACTCGATTACTGTCTGACAATGTTGTTAGTTAGTAGCGTGCATTGGGTTTTAGAGTATGTAGAAAACACAAAGGAAATTAAAGTATTTTTTATTTTTATTTTTTTTTCGTATAGTTGCCATATTTCTAAACCCATATACCTATGCTCTAAGTATTTTAAGAATGTTCTATTGTCAACGTTGATTTATTTTAGCACTCATCACAAACCTCTGTGGTTTTAGAATGCTATGTAACTAAATAATTGTCTAAAGTGTAAACTGAAAAAAAAAAAAATAAAAAAAAAATATATATATATATATACAACTTCAATGGCAAACAAATATACAAGGCTATAAGCATTGTAACCAAGCCGCTGCCGACCGTATGTAGTAAATAGAAGAAAAATAAAGCAATAAAAAGAAAAGGAAAATATCACTTTACTTGATTTGATTTCAATAATTTACTACTAAACTTTTGGCACTAATGTAATGAGACACACTTTCACACATACTTTAGATAAATAATTTTTCATTCAAAATTTTAATTGTAATCTGCTTACTAACAAACTTTTGTTATAATAATACCACAAATCACAAAATATTTAAAATGCCTACTACAGAAAATGGAATATGTAGTGTTGCCAGTGAGCATTATTTTTGCATCATTTTTTTATTTTATTTTAGTTTTTAATTACTTTAGTTTTACCTTTGTATTAATTAGTGTGTTTCTGTTTAGTGTACGAAAATAAATCTTTTTCTCTCTTTTCTTTCTTTCTACACTTTATTACACTTAAGTCGTAATGGCCCAGTGATGGTGAAGGCACCCACTTCGTAAATACAGGGTCGGGGATTCAAATCCGGGCAAGTGCCAATGTGATTATTCAACCATACGTACTTTCTAAGTTTACCTGGATATTACTGACTGACGGTAAAAGAAAACATTGTGAGGAAACCTGGCCTTCTGAGGAAGTCTGAAGTTGCTAATTCGCCTTGAGCAAATGTGGCGATCAATGCTCATACCTTCTCTGTATGAGAAGAGGCCTTTCCTTGCAGTGCGATAATAATGGGCCGTTATAATTATATTTTATTGAGCTCGCTTACACAAGTTTAGTAGCTTTTGTCGTAGCACTTCTCTTAGAGAGAGCGTAGCTCAGCGCACTGTTCTACGCTCCGAAGCAACGCATGGCTACGACTATAGAATCCGTTTTTCGATATATTATACATACACAAGCACTTGCTTAGTGACCAAAGGAAACTAGCTATATTATATGTAATTTTTATTTATTAATAAATTGAAATACCCTGGCAGTTAATCATGCGAAGGCGCTACGGACATAACCAAGTTATGCGTGTAGTATCGAAGAGAACTTTACGAAGACGTAAGGACCACACAAAGTCTATAAAGTTTGTAAAGATATCTGAAACTAAAGAATCATCCTTTTTTATAAATATATATATTTTTTTTTTTTTTTTTTTTTTTAATAATATGTGGACACTATCACACACTGTCGTCTAGTCCCAAGCTAAGCAGAGCTTGTGTTATGGGTACTAGATAACTGAAATATAATACATATACATACTTTTTTTTTGTAAATACATACTTATAATACATAGAAAACACCCAGACTAAAGACAAATACAAATGTTCATCACACAAATATTTGCCTTCCGCGGGAATCGAACCCACGACACCCGGCGTCGCAGTCAGTTACACTAACCACTAGACCAACGGTGCAGTCAATTTGCTCTATGTATCTCCTAGAAAGTATCGGTTAATAAACACTGCAAAAGTGTGTACACAAGCTTAAATAACACTTTAAAATAAACTATTGTATAAACTAAACATGTCCACACTCGCGTCAGCAGTACAGTTCCGAATCGCTTGAAACCGGACTTAAATTGAAATAAAATTGTATTAAAGCGTTAATTACTGAACTCAATAGGGCGAATAGAGACAGTTTGCAAACAATTTAAATATTGTTAAAACTTCGTCAGTAATATTTCTAATGGTTTTACTTTAGTTCAATATTTCTTTATATTTCAAAAAAATTATTCATAGGTGGTTAGTTCTTATATTGTATATTGAAGTGCTCATAGCTCGTTGCACTCACTGATCGGTAATCGATCTGCGAGTTAAGCACATGGAGTGCGGCTGGCCCATGCATTGGTGACCGCACAGTGGAATTTGATATGAGCATCTCCGTGCTTTGGAGGGCATGTTAAAAGTCTGCTCCGGTTGTAACCATGTTGATAACAGTCGTTATTCAAGTCGAATGCCTTTATAATACATTATGGGTGACCTAAACAAATCCTGACACTGAGTTGACCACTAATTACTCGATAAGAAGAAGTTCTTATTATGCTTATATTAGTTTTAGAATAAGTAGAGAAACAGGTTGTGTCATCATCGTCATATCGAAGCCGAAAGACTTTTATTGCTGGATGGACATAGAGGCCTATTCAAACTTATGCGGTATTCGCTGCCGCTGTGGGTAGAAGTACATACCGAGCGGGTTACGTTCAGGTATTTAAGTATAAAGTTCCGCGGCTAGAGTTAAAAGTTGTTAGGATAGTAGTAGTATTACCGCATACCCACTCGATTTTCCCTACCACAGGCGGTAGCGAATTCCGCTCAGGGACCCTAACACAACCTCAATCAATCTTATTATAACCTTACTATGTTTCTGTCCTTGTTTTTAATGGTACAAGAGAAAAAGACAAAACACAAAGTAATATTAAAATACTTAATATTGTTTTAAGAGGTAGTGGTTAGCCCCCAGATTTGAATAGGCTCTCATTGCCACCTTAGTCCAATTCTTTACAGGTTGTGTTATTATTAAGTATATAAAATTTGATAAAAATATGTCATCGCATCGGTAGTGTTGTCGGAAAGTGATAAAAGTGATTATTCTACCGTGATATACTCGTAGTGTAGTATAAATGTTCGTTGTGTTAAGTTATTCTTAATAAAATCGTCGTGTAACTAGTATTTTTAATAGACCTGTTAAAACTTAATGCTAAAGAACTGATGTCATCTTATACGCCAGAAAAATATCGAACTTATTTTTACTACATACGTTAAATAATGTGAAATATACACTCAAAGCATATCTCTTACATACAAAGTCATTGATAAAACATAATACATGTCTAATAAGTTAACATGAAAACGATAGCTTTGTAATAAATTCAATATATTCTTAGAATATAAAAGGGGAAGGTTTGTATGGATGTATGAATGTTTGTGTTACTTTTTCGCGCAAAAACTGCTGAATGGATTTTAATGAAACTTTACAGTAATATAATATTATGCTTTATTGTAACACGTAACTTACATTAAATAGAAAATTACATAATATATATTAATTATGACAATTTAGTGATAAGACCGCCCTTATCACTAAAAGCGATCTCATTCAGACATATAGTTACTATTCTGTTAATTCATAAAGATATTGTGTAATTTTTTAAGTCACGCAAGCGAAGCTGCGTGTGACAACTATTTCAAAATATTCTTAAAATATCAATTGTATCGAGAACCAGGAGGTGTGAACAATATATTTTATCTTCAATTTTCTTCAGAAAAAATGCTCGAAGGAACGATGGAAATACGTCACAGATGTTTGTGTGTTTGTGCGAATAGTAATATTTTGCATTTATTTTATTGTTCTATGAATTGTGTGCAACGGAAGTATAGATATTGAGGAAATATAAAAAAAATTGTACCGTACTACATAAGGCAAAACGGAAGATAAAAAGGATCACTTTGTCCGTTTGTCTGTATGTCAAGACCTATTTCTCAGTAACACGTGGAGGTATCAATCTGAAATTTATATCGTATACTCTTGTTTGCTATCTGTGAAAAAATCGACATACATTTAACTTATGTAATGGAGAAGGACTTTTTTATGTTTTTTTGACCTCTGCCGCAGTAGGGAACAAGCCTTGCGTCGCGAGGGACTTTACAAACACACAATCAACGGATTTAAAGTACGTCCAGACTCAGAACTAATATTTGGACGCTCAAAGTTTTATCTCGTGTGGGGTTAGAACCCACAACTGGCGCTCTCACTGTGCTACAGAGGAAGGCAAGTCTTAGAACATCAGTTTATATCAAGGCCAATGCTATAAATAAACTTTCATAAAATTCAAGCAATATCAAATAATACGACTAACTTAAAAGTAACATATAGGTAACAGATGGTGCTAACTTCCTTTGTTCTAAATTCAAGCGCTTGTCTTCCGGTGCCGATGTGGTACTCAATATCCGGTGTGGAAGTGAGACGGCATGTGTGTACGTGTTATTTTTAATTTTCATCGTGTATTACGTCACTTGCAGATATTGTATTGGGTATTTGTTCCATTGTTGAAAAATCAGTAGGTAAAATTTAACTATCGTGTAAAATTTGTATGAGAAATTCACTTTAGCTCTAGTATGTGCTTTGAGAACAATATTTTTATACAAACACTATCAGCTACGCAGTTTCATCCAATCGAAGTTACATCTTTGGTTACTGATCTGCTCCCGTCGCCAGTAGTGTAATAATACATAGCCTTCCACAAGAACTGTGGTATCTAACGCAAAAAGAATTGTTTACATTAGACTCGTAGTTCAGAGATTAGCGCGTTCAAGAAGATAAACCAACAAACTCTTCCACTCTTCCATATCATATAAGTATAGATTTTGAATTTATTTTCAGTAATATTGTGATACAGTTACGTAACAAAACTTTCGCTGTTATCGGTGCCGTGTTCCTAAATGATCTAAGTGACCAACTAGGTGGACTACTCAAGTGGTCGGTTTGAAAGGGGCTCAGGTAAGCGTTTCTTGCTAGATAAATTACATGGCCATCCGATGCCGGAGGCCTAATTTCCCCCCTTTCCTTTTTCCTCACTTCCCTCATTCCCTTCACCTACCCCACTCCCTTCTCGGTAGGCAGCGGTTTCGCAGAGTCCCTGGCATTGCTCCATAAGCGACAGTTACCACTTACGATCACGTGGGCTGTTTGCTCGTCTTTCACAGTCGGCAATAAAAAAATAAAATAATAATAAATAAGTTTGCAATGGTCGCTTTTTATAACCATTTAGTTTCTTGTAAAAAACGTGACCAAAATATATAATCGTTTTTAATCAAAATGAATTATGTTTGATTCGTTAAAAAGGTGCAATAAATAATATTTATTACGTAACAAATAGCTTTTTATACAATAAACTACTGTTAATAGTCTATCCATATATTATATTATACTAGCTTTCCGCGGCGCGGTTTTACCTGCGTCTTTTTTTACTGCTCGGCTCCCGTCGCCAGTAGCGTGATGTTAGCCTATATTCTTCCTCGTGAACTGGGCTATCATACGCAAAAAGAATATTTCAAATCCGACTGGGAGTTTCAGACATTAGCGTGCTCAAACAAATAAACAAACAAACTCTTTCGTTTTATATAAAAGTATAGTTAAAGATAGATTGTAATTAAAAGGAGTTAAACTTAACCGTATCAGACGTACAGTGCTGAAAATAAGCCTCCACCAAAGGAAGTAGATAAGTGCGGTGGGTGACTAATATTTCGTGACAGCAATCAGTTTTTTTTTTTTTTTATATTATAACCTACCAAAGTGACTCCACCCCGCCTGATGGTAAGCAGTCAGTGGAATCCAGAAGTGGCGGCCACTATACTAAAAGCCATCGTCTTAAGCTGCTGGTATGGTGGTCTCCACTATGGCGGCTGGGAATGGGGTTAGGGGAAGGCAATGAGGGAGGTGAGGAAAGAGGAAAGGGGGGAAATTGGGCCTCCGGCGCTTTCACTCACCGAACGAAACGCAGTAGTACGGATACTACTACTCCTAAGTCGATCTTCTATGAGAGGGTAGTACTTACCCGGACGATCCGGCCCATTCATGCTGAAATCAGCGTGGATCTACTATCGTTAAAATACGTTCAAATATTGACTCTAATAAACTGGTTAATTGCAACTCAGATCAGTTGCAAATCTGCATACATAACTTTACGCCTGTCTTCTATTAATGGAGTAATCAGAGACTATAGAACCCCATTTGCTGCGATCCAAAATTTGCAAGTTTGTAAATCTAGTGAATTAAGAATCTGGTAAACTGCCGCGAAATTCAAAATGCTTGGCCTATTATCGTACATAGTAATATATTACATACTACACATGTCACAGTATATTATCGCTTACATAATCATAATTTATAGCAGTTATTAATGTAGAAAGTTTCCGAACTATCTTGTGTTAAAACTTAGTATTTGTCTTGGTATTATAGGTTACCTACATTCTCTAAATATATGCTGGCGTTAAACATTTCACCAGAAGTTTAAGCAGAGGTCCGTTTTTATTTTAAATTTTACAAGCAACCCGCTTTGAAATAAAATAAAATTTGTTTATTTACTAGAAATATGGTGGTTACAATAGTGTTATTAAATAATTCTTCTGGCACATTCCACAACGATGGTACGTAAATTTTCTCTTGTACAAATAATTTTTAGGTTGCGTGATTAACTTTAGTTAGATGTTTGGTCACATTATGCGACATGACAGCTATATGAAAAATATCATAGAGGAGAAGATAGACGGAAGGCGAGGCAGGGGAAGATCACAGGCAAGCTATATGAGTTAAGTGAAGAAAAGTGCTGATGCCATGTCATAGGAGATGGCACTAGACAAAGAGAAGTGGCGAAATCGCATTAGTTCCACCGATAAGAGTCCAACTCTTAAATTTATGGATGGATGGATGAATTGCGTATATTATACAATAAACCAATAAAATTAAATTTTCTGAATCTAAGCATATATGTATATACGCTGCTGTATAGCAGGACCGACTTTGTTTTATACTATGCAGATTAAAATAAACGCACCAAGCATAGCTTGCAGAGTTGCTTCATTAAAGTGGCAATGGACAGGAAACATCGCAAGCCACATATGGCTGCACCAATCATAATTGGTCGGGGCAGATGAGAAAATTGAAGTGTCGATGAACTGGCAGACACAACGTGTACATTCGGGAATTTACGCGATCACATCGCCTCACCAGTCTGCTTGTGACCACGGCCGGTGTAACCTGGTTGAAAAGTCAAGGAATATAAGGTATGTAAATACTTAATGCATAATCGCGTAAATTCCCGTATGTTTATAAATTTATACAACATGGACAGATTCACCACAATGGTGGACGACACGTTAAAAGTGGCAGGTAACTGAAGAATGAGCAAGACTTACGACCTTCTAACGTGGAGATGTTTGGAGACCAATGTCCAGCAGTGTACCTTCAGCTGCCTAAATATCTGACTGGAACTTCTCGTACTCAACGATTTCTAACACATTTTCGACCTCATAAATCCGTCATCTTTATAGCAATTAACCTACATTCGCGAACATTTGCCGATAATTACCGACAGAAATCACAATCAGACATTCATCGGAATTGAAATAAGTTATACAGGGGCCGACGAAATGTAATTGTGACTATCTTTCACTACGGTTTTCTTCTAAAGGAATGAAAATGTGTTAGATTTTAAGTAGTAGCACTTTGCTATGATGACATGAATGGGAATGGTCCAGTGGTGAAGGCACCCTTCAGGCAGGCTTCGTAAACACAAGGTCAGGGGTTCGAATCCAGGTATGTACCAATGTAATTTATGAAATACATATGTACTTTCTAAGTTTATCTGGACATTTCTGACTGACGGTGAAGAAAAACATCGTGAAGAAACCTAGACTTCTGAGGAAGTCTGAAATTGCCAATCCGACTTGAGCAAGCGTGGTGATTAATGCTCATACCTTCTCTGTATGAGAAGAGGCCTCTCCCTGCAGTGGGATAATAATGGACGATATCATGATTCACACGCTCTATGTTTCCATACTTTTCGTTCTGATCTCAATAGCTTAGTTGTGTATTAGTATAGTTACCGCAGTTCTTAGACAATACAGCCTTGTATATATGTAAGTATGTTTAGGTTATCAATTCTTCTCTTTCTCCATTTTTTTTGGCAACAGAGCTGGCACAATGTCAGCTATTTCTGCCAGCGTCAAGTGTAGAATAATATTCTTGTTGGTGATATTAATGGTATATTACAATGATAAATAGAAAAAATGTGGATGAAATTCTAGGTAATCAATTAATTTGAGGTAGGTCATTTCCCAATTTGTCACCTAAATACTATAAAAAGGTTATATGGTAACCTTTTGCAAGAAGTTTGACGACTGCACGCAGGTTCTATAATGTCGGCTCACATTCCTCAAACAAGAGTTCCAGATGTATTATGACATAGTCAAGTAACCCGATATACCTAAAGACACATCACTTAACAGTTATTTTTCGTTAAGTTTAGCAGTAAAAAGTCGGTAACGACGAGACTGCTTATGATTGATAGACTGAGGCTGTTTATGATCAAATGATCCGATTTCGAAGCTCAATAAAAGAGATTTTTATAGCAAAAAGGCCGTGTGACTAAAATTAATGACGATCGTTTAAATTTGACGTCCACAAACTGGAATATAAATGGAACAAGTGCACTTCAGTTAAATGGATGATAATCTATACCTACTATTATATAAAGCAGAAAAGTTTGTTTGCTTGGACGCGCTAATCTCTGCAACTACCAGTCGGATTTCAAAAAATCTTTTTTCATATGATAGCTCAATTCTTCAGAAAGGTTATAGGCTATGTAACATCACGCTACTGGCGACGGGAGCAGAGCAGTAAGCAAAAACGTGGGTGAACCGCGCTGCGGAAAGCTAGTATTAAATATATAGCAAGTTTCTCTACAAGGTCACATAACAATTACGAGAATCCGTAGACGAATGAAAGTTGCCAAGGTGTAACATCTATTGTTGACATGCCCACTGAGGGCAGTAGTCTTTATAGCATTTATCACGACGAACAATAGGTCGATGGGTATAAATCGATAATAATAATAATAAAATAAAACTCTTTATTGCCACAACTACATATTCGTTTTTCTACAGTATAGTATCATAACGGTAGTAGATTCACGCTGATTTCAGCATGAATGGGCCGGATCGTCTGGAGAAGTACTACCCTCTCATAGAAGATCGACTTAAGAGTATCCGTACTACTGCGTTTCGTTCGGTGAGTGAGTGTGACTTTCCTCTTTCCTCACCTCCCTCATTCCCTTCCCCTAACCCCATTCCCAGCCGCCATAGTGGAGGCCACCACACCAGCAGTTTAAAACGATGGCTTTTGGTATAGTGGCCGCCACTTCGGGATTCCACTGACTGCTTACCATCAGGCGGGGTGGAGTCACTTTGGTAGGCTATATATATATAAAAAAAAATAGTATTGATAAATAAATGCATAATATAGTAGCTTGACTAGGTACAGTTTAGTAAAAACTCTGTCTCTTAAACTAGGCAAAGCCTGTAACTCAAGAGGCAGCGTTTGGCCTTAAAGTATTTCATCTTTACGTATTATGCATATAATTTAATGAAGAGAGTGTCAAAAGTCAAGAGAGAACGTCGTTGGCTAAAATGGTATTAATAATGATAAATGTAAAGCACTTTTATAAACTTATGCATATCGTATCGTACCCGTATCCGTAAAGTCTAAATAACCTTATATCCCAGTGAAATAACGAAGCGATGTCTTCAAGGCTCACTTCACAAATCATTTTACTTGAAAATCGCATTTTCCCTGAATCTTTAGCTTAAACCGATTGACAATGGAAATAAAGAACTCTTGCAAAAAATATTCATTAAGTTAAAACAATTCTTTTTTCTAAAAGAGCTACGATTCTAATAAGAAAGTAAAAGGTATTGATTTTTACGACTTTGTGTTCTTTAAATATGAGTATGAAGCTCGGCTTTAGATTTAGTAAAATATAACATACTAGTTACATAACCCTACTTATCACGTAGGTACTTTTTTGATGAATAATACTTACAGAGATTTTATAGGAGTTTAGTATTATCCTTTTGTGCTAAGAAACCCTAAAAACAAATGCTGTACTGCAGAAGATATTATAATCTCTACAACTACCAAAAAAGTGTTTGTCATACCGGTATAGCTAATAGAAAACAAATAAGGTAAACCATAAAATATATACTACTAAGTTTATTTGTTTGTTTGTTTAAACGCGCTAATCTCTGGAACTACCAGTCAGATTTGAAAAATTCTTTATGCGTATGATAGCCCAGTTTTCGAGGAAGGTTATTACGCTATGTAACATTAGATACTGGCGACGGGAGCAGATCAGTAAGCAAAGACGCGGGTGAAAAGCTAGTATATAAATAAAACATTCGAAAAACAAGAGAATTCTTGGCGTTGATCCAACAACAATTGAGTTATAGTTCGTGATCAGTAATTCAGTTAGAAAACTAGACATTCGATCGGAGAAGTTCTTTAATTGTTTGCTCAGAAACTTTACCTGTATTTTTGTCTCTAGAGAGCTGCATTTTGTTTGAGTTTTAATATACTTCAGACATGATTGTCACCTCAAGGGTGTTATAATAAAAATAAGTTCGAACACTTGTATAAATCTCCTACTAATATTATAAATGCGAAAGTTTGTGTGTATGTATTATGTATGAGTGTGTTTGTTACCACTCAGCGCCTAAACGACTAAACCGGTTTTGATGAAAATCGGTATGTGCATAGATTTGGTGACGGAGACGAACATAGGATACTTTTTATTACATAATTAAACACATAGCATTTACCGCGCGGGCGAAGCCGCAGGGCGCAGCTAGTTAATAATAATAATTATAATAAAGCAGATCGTTTACAGTCTGTATTCAATACCTATAAAAAATTAAGTAAAAAATAATAGCCTATTGGTTTGCCTAACAGTACCTAGTTATGGTTCCAGAGACAGAAAACATAAAATACATTTGTGCCATGTTGTGTTGGGGAACACCGCCTAAATTTTGAGTCATTCATTAAAATTGATATTCTCCTTTTGGAAATCCATAACCAAGAAATATATATTAATATATAACGATGTTATTATCGTATAATATTCAGGACATGGTCTATCTTTGTGCCAACTTTCATGCAAAACAATCAAAATTCTCAGATAAAGTTATAATTACTTCTCAAGTATTCTGCTGATATGCATTCATTTTGCAATTATACGAGAAATGGTTCAAAGTATACTCATTCATTAAAGTGCTGACACAATGTTTCTTATGTTAGTATTTACTATTCTTGCCTGTTCAAGTCTTGGTTATAACTTCAAAAATGTTAAAAATTAGTTAATAAGAATGAAGTTGGTTTGCTTTGTATGTTTTAATTAGATGATAATGCGACCACGACCGCACTGTCATCTATTTAAAACTAATGAATTCTACTAATAGTATAAATCATCAATACAAACTGGTGTGGGTGTAGAGACGTTTATTACTCTTTCACTAAAAACTACTGAACGAATTTAAATAAAACTTTACAGTAATAAAACTTACTACCTGCGTCCTACGACTTTGACCTCGCGTATAGTATGTTTTGTATCCCTGGGGCCTTTGTCCGTCTCTGGTACCAAATCTATCACACAGCAAATTTTTATCGAAATCGGTTCACCCGTTTAGGCGCTGAGTGGAAACACACATATACAAACTTTCACATTTATAATATTAATAAGATTATGTTAGTTGGCCAAAATATGCATTGTATTCTAATTTAACACGTCATTAAATGAGGCACGACATTAAATTATTAGAGAACAACACAACAATTTGTTCTGAGTGCAACACATGGTAGAAATTTGCACGCAGTTTAATAACACGAACTGTTATCTGCGTGCAAATTCCAGCCATGTGGTTTGACATGGGACTACTGTTCTCTTGGTCACCCCTGTCATGAGCTATTAGTATAGCATTTTTTATTACTTTTACCTACAGGGCAGTTCACACAAGTCTGGTTGTAACGCTATTTCATTGGTCTTACCACCTCTATTAGATGTGTCATTCACTCGTCTATCACGCTTCCTTACAGTTGCCGTTACGTTTACCGGTTATATAATGACTTGTCTTATAGTAAGCAGTCGTAGATCCAGGAGTGGACACTATTACTAACTCAAAGATAATGTTAAAATCTCGTAAGGTTCTCGCACAAATTCAGCTACATAAGCATTTTACTAACATTTATGTTAGAACATTTTGGCGGTACGTTTACGATCCAAGTTACTGACGTTGCGGAGTCAATGGTTCGACAAATTATGCCATAGATGTGACAATGTTGTAGATGTGGAGCTTATGTTTAATTGTGTGTGTTATGCGGTTTGAGGATAAGGTGGATTTATTTTATGATTTATATCGTTTATTTACATGGTAAAAGAGTAGGTGCACGGAGTGTACAAGTTAAAATTTTACAAAGTCAAAAATTCGAATACCGTGCGGATGGATTAGTTAACGGCTGTCAGTCTCCACATCCATAAGTTCTACAATTAGTATAGTAATAATAATAATACGTGGACACTATCACACACCGTCATCTAGTCCCAAGCTAAGCAGAGCTTGTGTTATGGGTACTAGATAACTGAAATATAATAGATATACATACTTTTTTTTTGTTGTAAATACATACTTAGAATACATAGGAAACACCCAGACTAAAGATAAATACAAATGTTCATCACACAAATATTTACCTTCCGCGGGAGTCGAACACACGACACCCGGCGACGCAGTCAGTTATACTAACCACTAGACCAATGGTGCAGTCTGTATGTATGATGTAAGGTGATGACTCCACATAACCATTTATTAGCTCTCTGCTAAATGACTTTTTTGGTCAAATTATATTGAATTCAAATAAAAGCAAGACATTTCGGACACAATTTACAGAAAAGTTAAACGTCCTTGAATAGCGAAAAGTTACACAAAATATTCATATTTTCCTGATTAACTCATTTTCAAAGTTCATTTGAATAATTTCCATTTTCTGCTCTGTCTTTCTCAAACTCCGAATTGTTTGAAAAATAGCAGTCGAGCGAAATGCCAGCTTAATAATAAATTGGATAAAATTTATAGATACTTACAAGTCTATTTTAAAATATTCTAGACTAGAGTAATTTTGTCTAAATTAATTTAGAAGAAATATTGAATTTATCTTTCCAATTTCTTGTAAATTTTGCGAATGCAAGTAATTTAAAGTTTTCTTTATTATAACTTCGGTGGTAAACAAAATACGGTTAATGTAATGGTAGAGATTACTGTAACTACGAATATGTTAGTAATTTCATTTACAGAAAAACGCTAAGAAAATGCAACCATATTGTTGAAATAAGAAAAAGAAAGATACTGAATGGGGTACCCTCTAATAGAATATCGATTTAAATAACATACGTAAATACTTTACATACTTACTACATACATTTAAATACTACACATTCGGCTCGAAGGACCATAAAAGGCGTACGGAATGCATATTCATACCTCGTCATAGCAACACCTATCATTATCAATTATGAAGTGAACTTAATATACGTGTTAAATCAAATTCTATAGTATCATTTAGCATATCAATCATTAACAACATCCTTATCAATCAGAAAAAGCTAAGTGGTACATCTTTTATGGAACTACTGCATACATTTAATTTATATTTATTGAGAGAGCTTTTCTTCACTATCTCCTTGCTTTTATTTATTTTATTCTTTCTTTTTAGGTTTTTTTCACTTTCACTCAAAACACAAAGTTCCCCTTACCTTCTTCCCATAAAGTCAGCAACGACTTAGCTACGTTTCTATCTTAATCATAGGCATACATACGAATTAACATCAAGTAGGCCGAGAGCCCTCCACTGTTAGACATAAGCCTCCCCCAATTATCGCCACCGTGACTGGTCGTGAGCCGCCTTCATTCACCGGCTGCCTTCGACCCTTGTAAGGTCGTCAGCTCCACCTTGCGAGGGGTCTGCCCACGCTGCATTTTTCGGTTCGTTGTCGCCACTCTAGAACCTTTCTGCCCCAAAGCCATAAGTTCTGCGAGCTATGTGTCCTGCGCATTGCCACTTCAGAGAAGCAACTCTGCGGACCACATCGGTTATCTTGGTTCGATTGCGGATTTCTTCGTTTCCTAAAAGATCGCGCAGGGAGACGCCTAACATAGCCCACTCCATTGACTTCTGAGCGACTTTGAGCCTTCTGATAAGACCCATAGCTAGCGACCACGTCTCTACTCCGTATGTCATCACTGCCAGCACACACTGGTCAAAGACCTGGATCTTGACACTGAGGTAGTGCAGATGGGAAGATATGTTTAGTAGGTGACGAAGCTACACTTCGCCACCTACTAAATAAATGTGCAGTATTTCCCTGAACATAATCAAAATCATATTAAATTCGTTTCAATTCGTTACTGTCACACATTTTGTATCAAAGTTATTGTTACTCAAAGTTGTCTCATTTGGTACCCACATCAAAGAACTTTCGAATCATAAGGTAAGCTGTCACCTTAGGGCACCGTAATATTATTGAGTTCACAATGTCTTGTTTCTAAGGCAGTTTCGTTTGGTTTTATCCATATTTTTCCATTTATTTCAAATACATAGACTTCACGCAGTCATTCCGTAAGGGATGAACAGAGGTGCGTTACATTTGCAATTCGCTAACAATTTTAGATCTAATGTAAAAGGGAGCTTAAATGATAAATGCCTATAAAATGATGTTTTATAGGCGTTATGAAATTAAAGTACTTTAAAAAAAAATGTAGTAACTGTCACTCATGGACTTAATTCTTCAATACCAGGAACATTAAGAAGTCGCCCTACCGTGAAAGAAGGAGATAGGTGAAGAGAATGCAAGGGGTGAGGCAAAAAGAAAGAGGTGAAATTGAATTTGAAAGTGACTTCACTCTGCCTGATGGTCAATCTGTAAAAAAACTGAAAGAAAAAACTAATGTGTTCAATTCCGCCGATAATATAGCAAGTCCGATTCGCACATAGCCGTGTTATTTTATTATTTTTGGGCTATAGTATCCAGTGACCTATCGGATGATAAAAAGTTCTGGTTTCTTCAAAAGACTGTTCTGGTCCTTCATTCATCTACCGTTAAATAAACCCTCTTTGAAGTTATACAAAAAGTTGAAATATTAATTAAAAAGTCGGAAATAAACGTCATCTCAACAATGTGTAGGTGTTTAAGTTGTAGAACTTCCAAGCAAATAGGTATACTTAGTTCTAAGGATACTTCGTTCTAATTAAACTTTACAGTAGATATGAAAGTAACTTGTAACTTTGCGAACAAAATAAGTGGTTGGTTCGTGTTTCGTTTTTATTTGAATTTACTTTTATTTATTTTGTACTTTTTATTATGGTTTGAGTTGAGGTTATTTATACTGTTTTGTGTTAGTAACTTATATTTGTTTTCCTCCCTCTTCCCTCTATAATTCCCCTTGCTTACTATTTAGAATATAGTAAAATTCGATTTCGAAAATGTATATGGTGCATGGGCTTCAGACTAAAACTAGATGTTTCATAATAATTATTGAAAAAAAAATCTAATTCATGGTAAAATTAATTATATTATATATAATATGATATATCTAATATCATAAAAAAATTACTAGTCGCTTACCCTTAGTCGCTAGTTATTTATATACAATCAATGCAAAGTACTACCAAATACCATAAATCGGAACTTTGATTTCCGCGAACAATTTTTCGAATCATCGACTTTGGTAAACAATGATACCGAGGTCAACCTTTGCAGTTAACATTATTCTTAACACTAAAATATTATGGCTTATTTTAGCTTGACCTGATGAAAGTTCCGTTGGCAAGTAAGCCAGGTGATCAATGTTTGGAAAGCCATCGAAAAGGGGCTGTATGTTTGATATCGAGTGTTTGTGTTATGTATTATGTAGAATGGCGATTTTATTGTGAATTGGAACTGAAATATTTGCTGTTTACTACACTTGGTTTCGTTACTGGGCTATTAAATGAATTTTTGAGAATTTCATGAGATTTTTGAAAGTCATTTTTATGCTAGTCTAATAAGAGAAAATGTAAACTTTAACGTATATAATGGTTTCCATTTTTACCCGACTGCCAAACCTTAGCTTGTTCTAAAAATAGGAGTGGATGCAAAATAAGGTGAAACTAATTTATTTGTTCAGAATCATAGTGTCCACTTCCTATAATGACCACTTCCCAAAACGACCATATCCCAGAACGACCATTCCCAAAACGACCACTTTCCATAATGACTATTCCCCAAACGACTACTTCCTAGATCGCCCACTTCTCAAAACGACCACTTGCCACAATGACTACTTTCTCAGATTGGCTACTTCCTGCGGTAGTACGATATTATACACTAGCCTATAACCTTCCTCGAGAACTGTGCTATCATACGCAAAAATCATTTTTCAAATCCGACTAGACAAATCCGATAGTTCCAGAGATCAGCGCGTTCAAACAAACAAATAATCCACTTTATATAATAGTACAGATTATCAAGTACCTAGTGTTAAGTAAGTATTATCAATTTGTACATATCAATATAATATAATAATACCAGCCTGTTTTACTGTCCTACTGCAGGGCAAAGGCCTCTTTTTTTATTTATTTTTTCTTTTTTTTTATTCGGGATTTAAGTACGCACATGCGACTATGTCAATCCCATCGTGCTTATACATAATTTTTACACTGGCTTATTAGCAGTGATCGGAGTAGGTAGATTGAAATGGGGTCATTGATCCGAAACGTATATATTAATATGGACATTCCTCCGGAATTGGTGGATTATTAAAAAAAAATCGGAACTTATGTAGGAATTTTATTCTGCCAGAGTGGAAGGAGTCATTTGATGATTTGCCATCCTCAAAAAAAGGTAGGAATTGTAATAAAATGAGCAATATTATTCCTTATTATTCTTCATATTTTTTTTAACGGCACACAGTCACGATTTGACAAAACCCAACGACCAATCAGAACAAAGGATCATGGGTGGTACAATAACCGGTTATCAGAACAATGCGTACGCCCGCCGACGACATGCCAGGTAGCTCACTCGTTTACTTCGGTTCGTAGAGTGCGCATCTTTGTTTGTTACTGTGTTGTGAAAACGTTACTTGACCCTGGCTTGTGTACATACTGACTTCTGGAATCTGCTCTAAACCACGATTTGGCTCGAATATACGGACTCAGATTTTTCACTATTGAATTGAATCTACATATTTAAACCAAGCTTTGGTAAGTAATATTTTACTAGTTACAAGGAGTATAAAGCATGTTTGGATGTACTATAAGAATATTTTTAGTATTGTGTTTGTTCGCTTAACCTGCTGAACATACCATGAGTCTTAATATTGTTAAATCTTTAATAGAGTATGAACCAGTGAGCTTAGTGCGAAACAAAATTATGATATTCTAGTAATGTAGTCGCAATTCAGCTAACTCCACTATTAACCGACATTTTACTGGAATCCGTATATAATTTGAATGCCCTGTGTCCTCTTGCAATGTATTGGTAAAATAAATTACTATAGGCCTTATCTACTTCTCTACAAAATATTCTACGTAACAAGCCCTTTCATTTGATACCCATATTGATGGAATTGAAAAAAAAAATAAGTTGTCCGCCATCTTGTAGCGGCAGCCATTTTGGATTGACAATAATATTGAATATACATAATTGTATTGTCACCAGAATCAAAGGCGAATACCAAATTTCAGATCAATCGGTTGACAGGAAGAGGGTGAAATTTCAATGACTAAATTTGATCCACGAAAAATAAAACAAACGGAGTAAGCTAAATAAACTAAATAAAATGTAATTTTTTCATATCTTTGTTTTAGGTGATATATACGAGGTTCCATCTCTAAAACAAAGTTCAGATATGGCAAACGTCAAGGCTGAAACTGTAGAAAAATGGATATCCGGTCATCCCGAACTACTTTACGATCACGCTAGTGGTACAATATACTGTTCAAAATGTGAAAGCCATTTGAAAACCATAAATAAAGGAAACGTTAAAAGACATATCGAAGGAGCAGTACACCAGGGAAAGTTTAAGCGGCCCGAAGAGGAATTTTATTTCGATCTTATAAAATTTCTCATTTTGTGCAATATTCCGTGGTCTCAGATGAAAAATACTACTTTTCAAGATTTCTTTAAAAAATATATGTGTAGTACCTGTTGTTGTACGTATACTAATCGTACTCTGCCAGATGAATCACAGTTACGGAAAGTTTACTTTGACAAGTTTTTTAAGAATAAAATCAATTCGATTCGGCAAAATTATAAAAATGAGAAACTATGGATATCATTAGATGAAACGACAGACTTTTTAGGTCGCTATATAGTCCATTTTTTAATAAAACCATTACATCCTAGCAATTTGACTAGACCTTATTTGGTAGCATGTAAAATGCTAACTGTAGTTAATGGACAAACAATCACGCAATTTGTGTTAGAATGTTTAGAAAACTTATGGGAAGATTCTTTTGAATCGAAGGTAGGTAACATTCTTGTCCTCTGCACTGATAGCGTTGCATATATGCTGTCAGCAGGACGAAATTTAAAACAATACTTACCTGAAATGAAGCACGTAACATGTTTGGCGCACTCTCTTCATCGCGTATCTGAGCAAATTAGGTTAGAATATCACGATGTTAACATTTTAATAGCAAATGTTAAAAAGGTATTTTTGAAAGCCCCAAGTAGAGTCAAAATTTTAAAAGAAAAATATCCAGATTTGCCGCTACCTCCCCAACCAGTTGTTACAAGATGGGGCACTTGGTTAGAGGCAGCATTTTATTACGCTCAAAACTTTGAAAAAATAAAAGAAGTATTATCTTGTGTAAGCAGCTCTGATGCGGTATCTATTCGAGAGGCAAAAAATATTATAGAAAAAGAAAATTTAAAAGAAGATTTAAATTACATTAAAGACAATTATTTTATAATTCATTTGTCTTTAAAAGAATTGCAAAAGCATAATTTATCGTTGACAGATTCACTTTTAGCATTTGACAACGTCAGAGATGCTATAAATCAGTGCAATTCAGAAAATATAAAAAATAAAATAGAACGTGTTATGGAACGAAACCCAGATTTAGACACACTTAGAGAATATAGTGAGGCCATTGAAAAAAAAAGAAGCACATAATTTAATACCTTTTTTAAAATTTGCTCCTATGACATCGTCAGATGTAGTCTAAATCTGGACGGTCTTTTTCCATTTATAAATGGACTTTAGATGTTAAAAGAAATAGGTTAAAAATAGAAAATATAGAGAAACTCATAGTTATATATTTTAATTGTAAAGATCAGGATTACCAGGATGCTGACATTGTAATCGATGAAGATTAAAAATGTGAATAAATGTAAAATGTACATATTTAACAATAAACAATGTTGATTTTTATCTTTTTTCTTTATTCTACCCCTTTTTTTTGGTCCTAAAATCTGACTAAAATCAACCTGTTCCTTCGTATGCCCTTTACGTTTCAGAGTCGTGGTGCATCCTTAGAACAGTCTCACGACCCCAGCAGGCATTGGCCCTCTATGGGGCCCCGTCATTTATTCTACCCTTAATGCAAATTACCATGACCCCTATGAAAATATTTAAATTTAAGTGCAACAATTTATGTCTATCTATGAAAGTTCTAGCCATAAAAGGCTAAAAATAGAAAAATAAAAATTAAAGCTTCGATCAGAATTCGATTGTTTTTATTATTCAACAGATAAATAATGAATTAATTTAGTTTTGATACCTTCCTTTAAATTTTGAATTGAGTAGGAATAATATCACTACCAACATTAACAATATTTAATTGAATCCGGAAATACCGGAATTACTTTCCGGGAAAATGGCTTATCCATGTTATTCTTTCTGTGTGCATTTATGATACAAGTACCAAAAATCAATCTACCTACTCCGATCACTGCTTATTAGGTATACTTACATAGTCACTAACTTAGCTAATATTTACTTGTCTAAAATAATTGTGAATAATATTTTTGCTGCTTCTGATGTTGGGTTTGCCAAAACACCATGAAACACACCTACATCCATTTGCGATAACTTTAAAGATTGCATTAGAATTAGCCTGTTATCGCGGTACCGAGCACATTTCTCTGAAATATGTAACACATCCTCTACTGTACCACAGACTTCGCAATTAGGGGTATTCGATTTACGCATTAAGTGCGCAAACTTGTTTAGAGGAATATGTCCCGACCGCAATCGATGTGCTACAATAATTTTACGGCGACTTAGTTCAACATTAGCAAACCCGGGTATACGAGGAGGCTCACTTTGTATACTTTTATACCAAATGCCTTTAGATTTGGATCTCTCGTCATAATGTTCTTTCCATAATTTATAGCAATGATATCTCTTCTCATATAGAGAAGGTATGAGCATTAATCGCCACGCTTGCTCAAGGCGGATTGGCAATTTCAGACTTTTAAGTCCAGGTTTCCTCACGATGTTTTCCTTCACCGTCAGTCAGAAATGCCCAAGATAAACTTAGAAAGTACATATAATTTGAAAAATCACATTGATACTTGCTTGGATTTGAACCCACTACCTCGTATTTACGAAGCGGGTACCTTATCTACTGGACCATTTCGACCTATCATAACATACATATGAATAAATTATTATAATTGGAAGCAACAGCTAGTTTATAACAATAATATGATATCAAAATATACAGAAATGCAAATTTCTATAGAAATTATTCAACATAATAATTATATTCAGTAAAGCATGGTAGTACCATATTTTAGTATCCTTAGTCGCGTCGGATGTTCGTCACAGGAAATGAACGCCCGAGGCGTCCGGAGACGTGGACCAACTGTAGTGAAACTAGGGTGACCAGATAGCACCGTATTTTAAGACTTTAAACTGGTATTGACACTTTTTTTATGCTATGATGATGGTAAACCATTGACAGAAACACGCTACGAGATCCTGTAAAACTTTTTAAACTACTTTCTCGAAGAACCACAGAAGTGTTTCGAAAAATCTTCTTTAAGTTTAAAAGTTTATTCCACAAACTTTATGAAAAGAGTCTTTAATTCTTTAAAAGCATTTTTCTTAAAGAAAGCTCGCACTAGAGAACAAGCATTGCATATATAATGCATAGCAGGGTTAGCTGTGCTCATTGTGTGGTTTGATTAAAATAACAATAGCATGCAGCTAATGCAAATCATCAATATCAATCAAACTCAAACTTTATTCCTTTTTGTCTTCAAAACTGACAGCCAAAAGAAAAGTTAAACCTCTTATTAAAAGCTTGCTGTTGCCAGCGGCTTCATACCACAAAAAATATAGCCTATGTTACTCGCTGATAGTGGAGCTTTCTATTAATAAAAGGCTTTTTTAAATTAGATACGTAGATTTTGATTTTCCTTTTATAATATTAGTTTAGAAGAAATATTAACTTTATCCAGCTTTCTCCATAATCATGGTTACAGTATAACCGAGGTATTAATGTGCTTTCTCCTTCGTCGCCGGATTATGTTTGATTTATCTTTGTTTTTGTGATAAGTACATGTAGTAAGTGAACTTCACAACCATTTTCACTCGAAACATGTAATAAACTTGGATTAGTTCTCGTTTGAGAGCACACTTTTGTTGAGGATGCTTACGTGTGTTTTTGAGTGACTTATAGCTGTTTAATGGCGACGTCATGGAATCAATAATATCTAAATAGATATTATTATTGACTGCCTCAGTGGTACTGTAGTACTGTAGACGTCGCGGGTTCCGTTTCCGCTCAGTGCAAATGTTTGTGTGCATGAACATGTCTATTTGCACTGGTCTGGGTGTTTCTATTTATATTTATAATGTCTTTATTTACAAAAAAAAAAGTATTAAAGTATGTATACCCCCACTCTAGAACTCTTAACACAAGCTATAATTTAAGCTTACTTTGGGTCTAGGTGGTGTTGTGTGTAGTTGATGAGATATTATATTAAAATATTAACTTTATCCAGCAATATTATTATATAGATCCAAAGTGCTTAAAAATCATATTATTATAGCTTGTGTTATGGGTACAGAATGTGGATAAACATATATAAATACTTTTTTAGTATAAATACATACTAAGTAACTACCTAATTTGTAAAACAAGACATCAAATAATTGACGAGACCACGTTTGAAACGGAATAATAAATGTTCTCAATCAATATGAACCATGGACTGTACAATACAACATTCATGAACGATCGATTTAAGTTCTAACTGCTCACCTTATAAAAATAATAATCATTTATTTCAGGTCGCATAAACCCATATTATAAATAACTTACAGACTAACATACATACATAATATAAAACTTATGAACTACACTTCCTGCGATGCATTACCTCGTTGTTCGTTCATGTGGCACTTGTCCGCGGAAGCGACGGAACACGACACCTTGCGGCCAAAAGGTTTCCTCCATGACGAGGTGCAGATAGCAGGTCGGTACTCGCACCACAAATGCCTTAAAATTTAACGTTGCGACGCGACTCCAACAGCTGCACTCTCGGCCTGTACTTCATCTTTTGGCGCACGTACTACTCGATATCCTTAGCCTTTGTGGTGTAATGTAGGCGAGAGATATACATAGGAGTGTTCGGTGCGGCGGCACGCAGCTTCATGTTGTTTCCACTGGTGCTGTACCGTTCTTGTTGGTTCGCTGGCAGCGTTTCCTCTTCTGCACCGTCACGAAACCATCTTCGTCAGCCCGGGTCGTTGCCTTTTTAGGCATAGGCTTGGTCGGATGAGAAACATATATGCCTCGCTGGATTTGTGAGTCAGTTATTCGACTCTGTCGCGCGGCGATGCGAAGAGACGTAGTATCATGGTTTTGCCGAAAGGAATAGGCCAAGTCGTAGTCCAGTCTATTCCAGTCTATTAAATAGTAATACTGCTTGCGTGGTGTCTTATTTCTAGTGATAAGTTGGCATTTTTAGTACTGCTAACAGGACGGAAGTAATAATAAAGCTAACATTATTATCTCGGCCACGTGTTCAGGTACCATAGTTATAGACTGAATCAGTTAATTATGAGCAATTACGCTGGCGCGAAAAATGCTAAAAAGGTAAAAAAAGAAGTAAGAGGTGTAATAGTGCTTCTGCTCCCTCACTGGACGAACGAAACTCAATAATAGAAAAACTATGCATTACATCAGCATTATATGAGACGGTCATTTTTGGATGGTCTTCTTTTTATGTTACCTTACCAAAGTGACTTCATTCTGCCTGATGGTAAGCAGTCAGTGGAATCCAGAAAGTCGTGGACACCATTACAAAAGCCAAACTACTGGTACAGTGGCCTCCACCATTATGGTGGCCTAGCACCTAATCATTCTTAAACCAGCAACGATATACTACCGTACTAGAACAACATCGCACGATATTATGTGGTTGCGTGTTTTACGTGTCAGCTTAATCAAATGCTTCATCTGCAACTTGCATTTTAAAGATTTTATGTAAATTAAGAACTGCATTCTGCATAAAACATTTTTATTCAATCTAACAATCATTCGTTCATTCTTTGAGCTGTAAATCATAGCGTTGTTATGTTAATGGGATGTTTCAAGCGCAGTAACACTAGTTTTTTATTTAAATTGAATGTTTTGGTGAAATTTAAGCGTTTCAAGGTGCTGTAAAAGTTTTTTAATTGTGTGTGTAATGACAGGGGCAGACGAGCAAACAGGCTACGTGATGGTAAGTGGTAAATGTCGCTCATGGACGACTCAGAGTTCCTAGCATTGCTCTTTCATTTGCGAAGCCGCTGCCTACTGTGAAGGGAGTGGGGTAGGTAAAGGATTGAGGGAGGTGAGAAAAATATATTAGCTTATCATATAAAATGACTACTTTTTTATTTAAATTACGTGGCTTTGGAACGCATATGCAGCTAGTTTCATTTAAATACATAGGTACATACATGAACATGTTACTGAAAACACTTCAGTAACCAGAACCAGAACCACTAGAACTTGTTTAGTACAATTGGGCGTACTGCCAAGTAATCACCACATCTGGCAGCATTACATGCCATACCAGACCCTGTCGAATATAATTATGATGAGTGTTATATAACATTAATAAAGATAAATATTATTGGTTTTGGTGATATTGTTTGTTTATTTATTTGTAAGCAAAAACTGTTCACACTAATACATATAAAAAGAAAATCACAAAGATATCTTGTTAAATTCAACAATTGATTATAGGTTAACACAGCATGTAAAGCTATTATGTACAGACAGAGATTTATTACATAATTAATTACGATCTAATATAATTTTATAGTTAAATTATATAAAAATGTTATAATTTGATTCTGATAATAAATTAATATAAAAATGATTTTGATGATTTGAGTTTAGGGCATTTTATAAGATAGTTTTATATTAAACTAGTGTACTCTTTAAGCGTACTGTTCGTATACATAATATATACTTTAAGGAAGCTAAGAAACCTACATGGTAATAAATCTTTGCAGCCCATTCATTTAACTGGAAATGGGCGAGTAAGTGCAAGTGGTTTCACTTAAGGCTGTACGATACTAAAACGATTTTTATATATGTATTTACTACTTTACCTCCTCTATATGAGAAGAGGCCTTTGCAGACAGTAAACTATAAACAGGCCAGTATTATTATTATTATTTAATACTTTACTAAACAACATGTTGTCGAAATGATCCAGATGTGGCACTCGCTTCGTAAACAGGAGGTAGTGGGTTCGAAACCGAGCAAGAACGAATGTGATTTAATAAAATTATTTGTATTTTCTAAGTTTATCTTGGACATTTCTGACTGAGGGCGAAGGAAAACATCCTGAGGAAACCTGGATTTGAAAGTCTGAAATTGCCAATCCGCCTTGAGCAAACGTGGTGATTAATTATCATGCCTTCTCTATATTAGAAAAGGACTTTGCCCTGCAGTGGGACCACAGAATACTATAAGGAGGTTCACTGTTCTGAGAGTGGAAGAATAACAGGCCGGTATTATTTATTATTTATTTTATTAACAGTCCTGCCCGGACTGATGAATGTTAAAACAGAAAGTTATGAATAGAACGACGCAGCTTCAGTAGACTCCTCAACACCTTGGCGGAGGTCTATGGCCAGCGTTGAATGTTTTTCGGTTCTCTTCTTTTAACTGGCTTTCCTACACGAAGAAATAATCGGATAATTTCTAATACTTAAAAACAACTACCGCACTAAATAACAAATTAAATCAAATACGTTTGACAGTGAAGTAGTAATAAAATAATAATATATAGTCAGCATAGAATAACAATAATAAATAATCAAATAATAAAACAAAGTCAGTAATAATAAATTAAAACAAATAAAGTCGCGTTTTAGAAACTTTATTAACACACAAAGATTTAACCCTTGGAAAATAAAACCACTACCTTGTGCCGTCGCAGATACTCACATAGCGTAACAGAAGCGATCAAAATCTTCTTATTATAAAGTGTGACGTCAAACCTAATGCATTGAGTTAAGAATACAAAATACCCTCCGATACAAAAATAACTCGCAACTTTGCCAGGTAAAACTAAAATGAAACTGGGTTAGACATTGATGCCGCATATCAGACGATCAATGGCCGAAGCTCACGACCCAGATAGTCCCCAAATGTCAGACGACTTTAAGGTAGCCCCGGACTGTCTGGAAAGAATTGAACGTACAATAATATATAATAATATAGCCTTAAAGAAGCTAAAAAGAGATAGAGGTCTTAGTAAGACATTTATTTATTAATTTATTAAAAACTTCATATACAAAGTATATTGGTGGACTTAATGCCCGAGGCATTCTCTACCAGTCAACCATTACGGGTGATGCAGAGAACAACAAAATAGGTGTATCTAAAGACAGTGTGAAGAGATTATTACAAGAAGTTACAACATACACATTTATGTATATAAAGTTAATAATATATATTTGATATTCATTGTACAACACTATAGTGGAAAATTACGGTAGTAGATCCATGCTGGTTTCAGCATGAATGATCTGGATCGACCGGGGAAGTACTACCCTCTCATAGAAGATCGACGTAAGAATATTAGTTTCCATGCTAATGTGTTTCGCTCGGTGAGTGAGAGCGCTGGCACCCCAAATACCCCTTTGGTCCTCATTCCTTTCTCATTTCCTTCCTCATCCTCTTCTCCGTGGTCGCTTGGTTGTGTTTTCTAAGCATTATTACTTCTGCGATGCTTGGAAAACACAGTCATGTCTATAGGTTACAGTTACCACTTACCACCAGGTAAGCCGTATGCTTGTTTGCCACCAAAGTTGCATAAACAAACAAACATATTCCATCTGATACGTAATACGGCAAGTGCTACAATAGGCTACGGCCTACGTCGGTGTAGCAAGTTTGCTACACCAGAAGTATCACTTGCGCGTTGCTGACTCTTTTAACCTTTATTGTAAGAGCCTAGATGAGTTCAGCTTCAATGTACCAATGTACGGAAAGTCCTGATTGGTCCGGTACATTGATGCTGACAGCAAAATCTTGTAATTAGCCTAAAAAAAATTCACTACTGGACATGACAATACAAAAACAATCAGTATGTACAAATGTGTCCCAGCAACCAAAGTAATCAATCTACAACCACAGTAGCACAAAGTTCGCCTTATACAGGTTTGCCGAACGTAACCCAACATATATCCTTTGTGAGTGGGTCATTTGAAACGCATTAACGACATACAACCTGCGGTTATCCACAAAGCCTTTGAGTTAGATTTATTTAGGTTGACCTTAACCGCCTTTACAGATATACTTATGTGAAATATAAAAAGAGGAGGGATAAGGAAGGAAAAGGTAGAAGAAAAAGGACTAAAGGGTTAGTAAGCTGCTGTCGCTCATGACCTACTACGTTATTGTATAATGAAGAATCCCGACGAACATTTAAACGCAGATTCAAATTAACCTTTAACGGTACCATTACAAAACCCTCGTTTTCATTAAAAAAAATTCGTCCTTTTCAACTTATCCGTCGTAACTTTTTTGATTAATCAACTTTTTCTCTAAAAATAAAGACGTTGTTTTTGATAGATCAAAGATATTTAATTGGTAAAGGCTTTCAACTAATTTTTGTTTATACTCCTGTTTTTTCGCAGCAGAACTTTTAAATTAAAGGAAAATGACTTATAAATCTACGATATTTACAGTTTATTTTAACTTATGATGTGACACTCTTGTAATGTGGCATCCCATGTAATGATGTAACAGGGGGTAAATCTGTGGCCATTTTTGGATGGGCAGCACCGATTCCGTACACACTAACATTGAAGCACCGACATTATTATGTAGTGAAAACTAGAATAAATTTCTTTATTAAAAACATCAGAATTAAATTAGAGTTAACTTATTAGAGAGAAGTTAAATAACATTTATGATGTATAAACACAGTCATAATCCTACTAATATTTTAAATGCGAAAGTTTGTGTGTAGGTGTGTGTGTGTGTGTGTGTTTGTTACCACTCAACGCCTAAACAGTTGAACCGATCGATGAAAATCGGTATGTAGATAGATTCGTTGCCGGAGGCGAGCATATGATATTTTTATCGCAAAGATCGATGGTTTGTGAGGGATACAAAACATATACGCGCGGGCGAAGCAGTGGGGTGCAGCTGGTATATTATAGATTTTTCTATGTTTGTTTTGGTATATTTGTTTGTCAAGATTTAACTTAAAATATACGACACCGATTTAAAAAACCTTTTACCTTTAGAAAGCTATAATAGTAGCGAGTAATATAAAATAGCCTACTGGTATATTATATTACTCGCTAGGTATATTTATGTTCAACATATACTTTTAAGCAATTTTCAGAATTTAAATATTTGTAAATTTGAAATAAACAATAACAGTTTGCAGACAATTTTGCTAAGACATTTTATGTAAGCGTTCGCTATCATCAAACGATAGGACTTTTGATACCGAAACGAAGCGAGAACATGCAGCTAGTATTAAATATAATTAAGCAATTAACTACCTAATTGGGGTCATAATCGCAGTTTTAAATACTGAGGTAACATCCTTACATAGTTACTATGTCCCTACATATACATCCTTTTAGGTAAAGTAGGTACTGTATTTTGATACCACCCTGTATAAATAGGTACAATTAGGGTTGTTTACTCAAAACTCTTACAAGACGACACGTATCAAGTTAACTTTAGGAACCGGTAGGTAAATACATTTCGTTAATTATCTAAGTGCTTTTAAACTCGCTATAAGCCTACGCGGGTAACTTAATCACATTGCAAACCGTATACTGTTCATAGAGAGCGCCGGCGGCCAAATTTCCCCCCTTTCCTTTTTCCTCACCTTTCCTCACCAACCCTACTCCCTTCCCAGTAGGCAGCGGCTTTAGAGTCCCTGGAATTGAAGAAGTCATCTTACACTTACCATCAGGTGGGCTGTTGGCTCGTATGCCACCGTCGACAATAAGAATAAACATTGACCCCCAAAGCAGCTCCTAGCTAACCTTAGAGCATTAAACTATCCTGCGAATGTTTTTTTATGGGGCAGAAACATACAGGACATCATCACACACACTAAATAAAACACTGTCATTATTTATTTAATCTATTGATGATATGTTTGAATGCGCTAATCTCTAAAACAATCAGTTGGATTTGAAAAATCTTTTTGAGTAAGATAGCCCAGTTCTCAAGAAAGGTTATAGGCTACTAATATCACGCTACTGGCGACGGCAGCAGAGCAGTAAGTTAAGACGCGGGTGAAATCGCGCCGCGGAAAGCTAGTTATGCCTATATAGGTAATGTCGTACGTGCACATAAAACCAAATAAACACTAACATAAATTCATTCATACTAACAAAGAACTATTACTCACCAAGACAAAAAGCATCTCACTAAGCCGCCATAGTAAAGGCCACCATACCAGCAATTCAGGCGGTGGCTTTTAAAATAGTGTCCACCGCTTCTGGATTATACTGACTGCTTACCATCAGACAGAGTGGTCTGTCACTTTGAGTGTACTACGTGAGTTCGACAAATGGAAGTGCGATGAACGCTTGTGCGATACGACAGAACTGTTCTGCGACTCACCATTGTTCGAAAGCACGCTTCTGCGAAAAATTGAAACCCGACATTATCCTAGTGCGACAAAATGATGATTGCATTCCATCTATGATGCCAAATTTCGACACAGTTTTGTGTAGTAGGTAGGTATTACGATGCTGGGAGTTATAGACCATACGTGTGGTGGAAACGTTGGTGATGTTTTATTAGTCACTTTAGTAGACTATTATAAAAAGATTGTCAATGTAGTAGGTAGGTATTACGATGCTGGGAGTTATAGACCATACGTGTGGTGGAAACGTTGGTGATGTTTTATTAGTCACTATAATAAGACTATTATAAAAGATTGTCATGTACCTTTGTGACTGTGAAAACGCGTGAAGGCGTCTACCTAGTTTAATTCTCGAATCTATAGCACATTATGGCTTAGTGTTAATATTATTAATCTTATTACATCTTTTATAGGCAAACAAAATTATATCACAAAAAGATTCATCAATTAATCTAAAAAATTTAATAGTAGATACTTTTAAGTTATTAAAATTTTACATATTAATAGTTTAAGCAAATATATGACCCTGATTGACTGGCAGACAATGTCAAGAGAAGGCCCAAGTCAAGTAGAACTATGATTGAGTACACACACAAAACAGAACAAATAAAACGGTCAATAAAATATAAAACTTAAACAAGTTCACTCAAATTTAATCTTAATTTCTTTTATAATTGGATCCATTTTTCTTTCTTTTTTGTGAAGACATTAGGACCTTTCGTTTGTACTTTTATATTATTTACTCTAAGAGTACATTTATGTTAACTACTCCCGTTTTACGTACCATCGTATGATGATAATAGGTACTGCATAAAAGTTTAATAGGAGCTATGAATTATATAAAGGTTTTAATCAATTATGGATTAGTAGTTGGCAAATGCAAATCTTAATATATTACGAGTATGTATTTCCCGTTATAGTGAGTTTTCTTTTAGTACTTTTTTCTGGTATCGTTTTTATTTTTTAGAAGTGCACAACTTCATATATATTATGCACCTAGATACTCTTAAATTTGCTGATATTTTGTCTCTATCTATCACTCAATGGTTTGCTGTTAAAGAATCAAATTCAAAGTTAATAACTTTTTGATTAAAATATTTAAAAAATAATTATAATATACAGGAAGCATCACGCCATTATCCCTAAAGAGGCAGGCAGCAGAGTATTATATCCACACCTTTGACTACCCATTTAGGGATTAAGAGGCCGCCTTCGCCCAGGTAGACCTCTATAATCTGTTTAATATCCTTAATCTGGCTTCGTACGTTCTTAACTCACATTATATCATCACCTTCCTTTCAATATGGAGGCTATGGATAAATAAATAAATAAATAAATAATAATACCACAACAACCATACTACGCCATCTAGACCCAAAGTAAGCATATTTTAATAGCTTGTGATATGGGTTCTAGAATGTGGATAAACATACTTATATACTTTTTTTTTTGTAAATACACACATATTATACATAGAAACACCCAGACCAATGCAAATAGCCATGTTTATGCACACAAATATTTGCACTGAACGGGAATCGAACCCGCGACCTCTGCGTGGCAGTCGATACACAGTACCACCGAACCACAGAGGATAGTTTGTACTTCATGCTGTAAGCGAGCTGTACTTGGGATAAAATGGAATTACTTCTGATGGGTAAACCAAATCATAATAAGAGTTCGGTGTCAGTAAGATCACGAGACAATGCGTCTCCTAAAAAGGGATGAATTTTAAATTACCAAGTTTTGAGAAACTAAATAACTATATACTTGATTTATTGATAAACTTAACTTAGCGTAGTTTCTTTGGTTCTTACTCTGCTCCTGTTGCCAGTAGCATGATGTTACATAGCCACTGTGCTATTAAACGCAAAAACTATTCAAATCCAATCGGTAGCTCCAGAGATTAACGTTTTTAAACAAACAAACTCTTACGTTTTATATATTAGTATAGATATTTAATAAAATTATTTTGGTTATGTGGAAATTGCGTTTCGGCATAAAAGATCGTATCAGATATTATAAAAATTTGGTGGTTAAAAATAGTAATCGGAGTTTCTTGCCACTTTTTTGTCAAGGCACTACTTTTGAGACATCTATGGATCGTTCAATAGCATCTACAATTAGTGTTAAACTCATCAGTTTCATACTTTTTGAAATTACATATTTAATACCCCATTGTAAAACTTTTTTTAGCCGACCTTCTTCTTCTTCTTCTCCTTTTTTTTGACAACAGAGCCGATGATTGTGTCAGCTATTTCTGCCAGCGTCAAGTTTAGAATAATATTCTTGTTGATAATATTAATGGTATATTACAATGATAAAAATAGAAAAAATGTGGATGAAATTAAATGACAACCATCTTCCGTGAAAACAAAAGATGGACGTTTAGCCGACCTGTCCTATTAAACTACCATCATCTGACAATCTTCATCGTTGTTCCCAAATAGCATTTTACTCCATTTAAGAGTACACATTTAGTTCCCAGGTGTACTTGAAGCATTATTACAGTTCACTCGTGATGTATAAGCCTATACCTGTCTAAGGGACTTATAGGAGTGTAGAGTTATACTTTTATACGATTGTTGGTGTTATAATACTCTAACAACTATCCTTTAGTCAGAGGTCTGACTAAGAGCATTATAGGAGGGTAGAGATACGGCAATCGCTGTTTAACGGCCTATTTGTACGATGTTATAGAGCTAGAATTATAATAAAACACACGTGGTCATTTATAAAGCCAAAGGCTGTTATGTTTACTTATTTTAGACTGTTATACAGCTAGTAGCTGTAGTAGGACTTGTTTGTGATGATTAAAATAACCTTTTTTTCTATCTGTACAGAAGTGTTTAAATGATTCGCATGTGCACAGTAGGCTGTTAAAAGGACTATATGTGTTGTCCATTAACATCAATAGCAGTTTATTTGTCCACAAGTACTACGCTTATTTGCTGTAAGCTGAACATGATTGTGAATGTGATATTCTATTACACTTATCCCACAAGCTGTGTGTTTATACGTCGCGTGCAAAAAATTGTGAAAATGAATAAAAAATCTTGGAAAATAAGAGCGAGAACCGGTGGAATTAGAAGAAAAGTTGCGAAAGAATATTCGCAGACTGTAAAAATAAACAGTCGATTGACAACGACGCCCGAAAATGAGCCCGTAGATACGGCTTCAACCGTTGTTCATGGTGGTTCTGTACATGATGCAGAGGAAAATGTGGCTGAACCTGAAAGTTCCCTTACAGATATCAGAGTGTGGTGATTGCAGTTCTAGTAATAGTAAATACAATTTAGATTTGTACAATAATTTAATCTTTCGCACAAAAATAAAAACATCGGCTATTATTAATAAATAATTTTGCACCATATTTTCAAAACAGTTTGCTGGAGGTATTGCCGCTGGTCTTACAGGTGTTGGGCTAGGGCGCAATGCACTTGTTTCATTGTCTGTGTCTGTATAATTTTCCATAATACGTAGTTCAGTTTGCGCTTCGGCGTACGTTGCAATATTACTTCGTTTTACCTAGTTTAGAATTTTAACAGATAAATATCACAAATAACAGTTATTTATCACATAAATAACAGGAATAACAGTTATTTATCTGATAAATTCTGCAAAATATGGTTACACTATTACACTTGCTGACTCAGCGCTTACTGTGCTGACAGGTGTATATTCACCTATATAAGATTGTAAACAGTGTTTGTTTATGGCTGAGTGACAACTATTATTTTCTGTCCTTTTCTGTCGCAGGGCATTATGTTGTCCCTCTTTATCTATTTTCTTTACATTTTTTTAAATACCTCCTTGAAAAGAGTAGTGTTTTTTGTAAGTGTAAACACTCTGATACCAAACTGTGTGTCTCACACGAAAACAAAAAGTGATTTTTGTTAGTTTGTTACAAAATTTGTACTTTAGGCATTCATACTTGACTTAATACCTGGGCTAGACGATTTAACGGACAATAATTATTATTGCGGATCTCTAAAATTTCAGTATATTGAAAGAATTAAACGATGATACACAATTGACCTGAACTACATCTTAAAGCTGCACATAAGTTCACATTAGAATAAATTTATAGACATTGGCTCTGTAGTGGTACAAATGTGCGACTTCATATAGATAACAGCATTCTAACAGAACACATGTGAACCTATATACGCTTACCGCATTAAATTGGAGTTATAACAGTTCACATAGCCGTATTTCAATTCCACCATTTTGTTCTACGTAACTTAAAATATTTACAAAATTATCTTAAGATTTATCACAAAATTCGCAAATAGAGCGAAATTGAGTTTTGGTTTCATGTTATAATTAATTACTGTAGTATAATTATAATGCCAATATAATATCAAAAACTGAAAATTGTAGATTTTCCCTCAGCCAGATTTAAATATTTTAAAATGAATATCGCGTTTTTACAGAGGCGCGTGAATATTTTAGCTGTAAATATGTATACATTTCACTATAAAGTTTCATTCCCATGGCATTAACATTGTTAAGTATTTAAAACCGCGTGTTTCATAAATTTTTATCCAATTGATATCCGCCGGAGTTAATAGTGTTACTTGATGGCACACACAAAACCAAACTAATGAGGATAATTAATAAAATAAAGAAATAATTTCGGACACTTGTGAACTTTAGGTAGCACTGGAGTACTTTTGTCGGATTTTATAACTGCGAAGGCTTTTTATTTAGCCACTTGTTACTCTTCATTACACTCATGTACGTTGTATGGTTCTCACTGCGTCCCATATAGTCCCGTAAGCCAGCCTTAAGTCCGATGTTACTACTTAAACTGCTATTATAATGCTATTTTACTGCTAATGTACAGCCATAGTGAACTTAAGGCTGTCTAATTTGTGCCCAAACTGGTTCTATAAGAGCATTATAGCAAACTATACAGCTTTTATACAGCTTATTTACACAGCTTGTCGAGTACATTTGAACGACTTGATGTCTTATATAGAACCCCGAATGCTACTTGGGTTGTAACATTAAAATGACATTGCCATATTTTCTGTCATGTACCGAACATTATTGCCAACTTAGTGAAATAGGACCTTTATTGGTATTGCTTCCGCATATCATTTCCGGGGGATACCGGATATTGGATTCATGTATAAGACCCGTAAATATACAAATATATGGTAATTTTATTCCTTTTCATTTTATGGAATATAATAAAAAATTTATTGTACGACTGCCACTTCTTAAAATAAAAAAAAAATATATAGGTAAGTACTTATCACACACCCTATTTATGATAATTAATAAACAGATTCAGATAATATTTGTTACATATGACTTCCTCTCAGAAAAGAAATATTTTTGAATACATACAGACATAACTTCACGCCTTTTTAATCCCCGAAGTGGTAGACAGAGGTGTATAACCACCCACTGTTCGCCATTTTATTTTTATTTTAGGTTCCATGTAACAAGGAATACTGAGAATTTTTCGATAGAAAAACCTAATATCACTTTACCTGACCCGGAGATCGAACCTGAGACCTCTGCGTGGTAATCCGTACACAGTACCATCGAACCACATAAGCAAAATATTTTTTTAATCAAATAGTGTATCTATTCAAAATACGAATATGAGTCAACATAGTAAAACTGTCTAAATTAGCAGTTGGATTTTAAACTATTAACCGCTTTAACCCCTATTGGAACACAAAGAGACTATTCAGTAAGAGCGAAACGCCTGGTTCAAGAGCGTTGTTCATTCAGTTGTTTGTTCACTTGTGGTGTGTTTATTTGTACTGTCAACAGCAAGTACTGAACTCTAAGGGAACATTTTCGTATATTATGTTGATTACGACTATTTATGTGCGTTTTAGAGGTAGGTTCATCATGAATGATTTAAGTAGTAACATCTTCAAGTTCTTTTTTTAAAGATAAGTAGTCTATTATACCAGAGAAGTATTTATAAAAAGTTATAATATTTCATGTTGTAACAGCAAGTATTTTGTAGTAGTAGTACACGTCTTAGTATGACGTACACAGAGCACCTGTGCGAAGAGCACCTGCGCAAATAACACCTAGTCTAATCCGCGTTAAGCACCTACCAATATATTTTGGCAAGTGCTCTCTCTGGCAAAAATATTGAGAGGTACTTAATGTGGATTAAGCCAGGTGCTATTCGCGCAGGTGCTCTTCGCGCAGGTGCTCTTCGAACGGGTGCTCTGAGTAAACTACGTCCTTAGTATAGTACAAAAGTCATGAAGTCAAAATGTATATCGAAGTCAGTCAAATTATTTTATTAATTAGATCACGTGAATGACTTAAACGGCAAGATAAATAAAAAATAAAATAACTGGCAAACAAACTTAGGTCACTCAATCAATTTCCGGTTTAATTTAAATCCAGATTTTTTAATGAAAAAAAAAAACATTAAGTAATAAAATAAGTTAATATGTAATTTCAACTTCCAACCATAATTATGTTAATGTGGAAATGACATTATATCGTAAGTATCATTACGAAACCCTCATCAATATAACATAACCTAATTTCTCAATATTTGATTACTTTCCCATTAACGGACGAGCTGTAAAGCCAGCGACCCACTGGCAAACATGAATATAATTACTTGTACTCTTGTAGATATATGTATAATTTAAAGATCGATAACCAATAAAATTCTTGCGTTAAAAATACCTAAGCTTATTTTTTTTTACGAAACAATATGAAATAACAGTAAACCATTTCTTTTAGTTAATTGTAAAGGCTTTTTATTATAAAAGAATGTTATTAACTAACATTTCTTTTTCAATGGGTGCCGTAAGAAGCAAATAAGGAACATTTCAGCAGCTTTATCTAAGTACTTATATTTGACGTTCAGTAACATCACTCAGTCACCAATCCGGTTGCAAAGCATGGTGACTGTTTTGGGTTTTTAAGTCTTTGGGATTTGGGTCTTTCCAAAAAACTCAATAATATTATTTCACTAGTTATTGAAAAAATTAGTCGAAATGGCCCAGTGGTTAAGGCACCAGATTCGTAACACGAGGTAGTGGGTTCGAAACCGGGCAAGTACCAATGTGTTTTTTTAAATCATATGTACTTTCTAAGTTTATCTTGGACACGGTGAAGGAAAGCATCGTAAGAAAATCTGGACTAAAAAGTGTGAAAGTACCAATCCGTCTTGAGCAAGCGTGGTGATTAATGCTCATGCCTTCTCTATATGAGAACAGGCCTTTTCCTTGCAGTGGGAAGTAAGCAGGCTGGTATTATTATTATTATTAGTTGAAAGCGGCTTATATAATAATATGTACACCAATAATATCATAAACACACACAATATCTTTATATTAATATCATTCTAATGTATGAGCTATATTATTGTAAGGTTTCATTTAATAGTTTTTGCGTAAAAGAGTAACAAATATCGACACATCCGTCCATCCAAACTTGCGAATATATAATATTAGTATGATTTTATCTAAAAATTACCTTTGCTAGAAATAAAAAAATATATCGTCAAAGTATATATAATACACCACTAAAATCACTTAAAACGAATACATTTTCGGTTTGTAGCAACACAAATTAGCTACAATTTATAGGATCTATAGCCACCGTGAGTTATAAGCATAGCACTTATTCTGCAAACGTACTTGTTTTGATATCCAACGTATAATCCACACTGAAACAGTAAATAAAATAAAGTAACTAAAATAATTAAGAAAGATACATTTTCCTCTATTTTTGTCAAAGTGAAAATCATCTGTCTGTGAATTCTTCTTTCTGTTTCGCCGCTAAGTTTTTACTATACACTACGGATTTTGATTAGACTTTATTATTGTATAGAGAGAAGCGAGAAGAGCGCGGTTTCTCCAGCGTCTTTGGTTACTACTCTGCTCCCGTCGCCTGTAGCGTGATGTTACATAGCTAATAACCTTCCTCTGAAACTGGGCTATCATACGCAAAAGGAATTATTTGAATCCGATTAGTAGTTTCAGAGATTAGCGCGTTTAAACAAACAAATAAAAACCAAAAACCTGTCGGATGAAATCTAAATAAATGCATATGTAATCAAAATAAATGCATATGTTATAACATATGCATTTATTTTGCATTAAAGTGTATAAAAGCTAAGATTTTTAATGAAGTCAAACATATTAAGTACAGACGTGGAAAGTCGTTTCGAGGACATAGGGAAATAAAATATTCAACATTTTATTATTTACCTCTGAATTTCTATTAATTGATTTGACGATACCTATATTAAAATAAAGTAAAAAAATCAGAAAACTTCAAACTCATATTTTCAATCCCTAACAAGGCTCGTTAGTAAAATTCTGTTTAATTTAGCTTGGGTGAAATTAGGCTACAAACTGAACTCTCACGTCTGGGACGCCTAATTTAATGCAAAACTTTGTTACGGATTTAGAACCTTCAATACGTGAAACATAGTATAGGAGATAGCTGTAGGTACTTTAATCCTACCACTATTATAATGCAATAGCTATTGTATATATGTGTGTTTGTGAAAAATCGGTATGTAGATAGATTCGGGGCTGGAGACGGACATCAGATTTTTTATCACGAAAATAGTTCTGGTTTCCGAGTTACAATAAGATTTCGGATTGGATTCTCAATCAGTTCAGGTTTTCTGATGATAATTTCTATCATAATACAAGTACGTCCCTTCGGCCATTTTAGAAACCCAAGTTTGGAAAACAGTTTCTAAAACAGAAGAAATATTCTTTAAAAGAAATTTGGTTTCCAAACAAGAATAAATTCTACGTCAGTGATGTCTAAAATAAACTCAGAAAATAAATATGTATTTAAAATCGTATTGGTATTTTCTCGATTTTGAACTAGGCCACTAAAATTATTATTTTTAAAAATGTTAATAGTTGATAATGTTTTAATTTGTATATTCGATATTCTTTTATTAATACATCTTGATTATAATTTGATCTTTATAACTTCGGTTTGCTTTACCTAATCATGTCCCGCTCAAAATTGTACCAAATGAATAACAAAACCTACTTTAATTTCAAAATAGAGGCTTCCACCTCCTAGCCTAGAAAGGACAATATCCAGCACATGACGCAGATACATTTGTGACCAATTACAATCCTTGTTTACGTGCCTTATACTGCGTTTAGCAGTATGTTTTTTAGTGCCTACAGTTTCAGACGAGCCAACAACTGATTACCGAGACCGGTAAGTGGTGACTGTCGCTCATGGACTTCTGCAATGCCAGGGGCTCTGCGAACCCGCTGCCTATCGTGATATTAATGCTTTCTTTAATCCTCGTTTGAAGAAGAACATGGCATATACCTACCGGTTACCCGCTACCCGCCCACGTCAGACTTTTAATAGATTTGCAGGTCGATTTTTATTTGCCTTTTGTGCCGACTGTGGACGTGTGTGTTGCACTATTGCAATAAGTATGTTCTATTTTTCTCCTACAAAAAATCGGTCACCTACTATCGGACGTGGGATCGCCTTACATACGTTTGAAGGTCGTAGCTGTGTAGCAGGTAATTCCAGAGCGTACGCGGAATAAATTGAACCCTTTAGAGGCCGGCATAGTGTTATTTATCAAATGACACTCAAATTTTCTATGTCGGAAATTTTACAGCAACATTTTTTTTTGGAAGCATGAAAACGACTTTATGGTAATTGTTTGTGGTTATTGTAATCTATCAACACGGCTTTGTAGTCTATTCTCTAACAGTGGCTTTCTATATACAATCTTTGTTTGGAATCCCGATTTTATGCAATGGATCGTTCAGCCCTGAATCGCTTTTACAACGTTATTATGTCTAATATTGACAGCGCTTCAGCGAAAAATTGAGCTCTTCAAGAATCTTGGATTGAAGTTTGTATAAAGATAGCCACTGTATTTTATAAATTTGTCTATAGCAAATTCGCTCTTGAATTGTGAAATTCTTAAATATCATCTATATGATCGAAGTTAATTATGAGTTTGGCTTTAACTTAGATATTTATGTATAGTCGACCATAAAATTGCTTTACCACCCTTAGAGTAAATGTCGTTTGCATAGCACAAAATAATAATGTCTATTTTTGCTTGCAAGTGTCCCCAGTACAGTGAGAGTTGTCACTGTCATAACGAGTCTTATTGAATTTTAATTGTGATATAAATTTTTCCTAAAATTGGTAAAACAAATACGGTCGACTATACTACAGTCCTATAGTTCAATAAACATAATATTAATATTGATTTTAGTACGTAAGCTTATAACTATTATGGTAAATATAACTTACTTCGAACATTTTCATCATCACTGTCGAAGCTTTACTCTGAAAATTCATGATGAATCACGTGTGGTGTCTTCCCACATTTGTATATTCTAAAACTGTTTACTATTACCGTAAAGTAAATTGTAACTGAAAAAAAATTGTAACTGCATATAATGGTCTAGTAACCCAATGCCGACCGTAAGACAAATATTTGTGTTACCAAAAATAATTATAAAGGAATGTAGATGAATTTTATGTCTATTAATTGTAGTTAGTTGTCTTCATCTACAGCTTGCTTTTCAAAATATTACGACCCAGAAAGAGGAAGGGAGAGAGAGAGAGAGAGAGAGACGAAACTTTAAGTAAAAAATAGTTTTACCTATTATCGCCAACACACATGCTGCTAAATGTAAAAGGGAGGGTTCGAAGCACGGCAGTTGCATGCAGAAGTAAATATATACAGAACAAAAACAGAGATGATTGATAATTATCAGCATCGTGCCATAGAGATATATTAAAAATAGTATGTTGCATTTTTGAACCTGAAACATAAATTATATTGTGAAACGGAGAGAATAAAACTGGAGGGTGAATAGAAACTGGCGGATGAATAGAAATAAATTGGTTTAATGCAACTGGAGATCAATTTTATTTCTTTTTCTATATTAGTGTTTTAATCTAGTCCAATAAAATGAAAGGATTGCGCAAGTCAAGTATTTACGACCACTAAGTTGTAAATACTTTGCTAGTGGGTTGTGGAGTCGTCTTTTGCCGACGCCACGTTCGTCCAGGTTTCCCCACTATGTTCCTTCATCGTCAGTCAGTAATATCCAAATAAAATTAGAAAGTACATATAATTTCAAAAATCACATTGGTACTTGTCCGGATTCTAACCCTCGACCTCGTGTGTACGAGGCCTTCACCACTGGGCCATTATGACTTTTTGTTTGAGTTCACTTGATTCAAATTTTCGATTCAACTTGGGGCGTGATTGGAATCGTTGAGATTGAGTGTTGAATTTAACTAAACCTCAACACAAAACGTTTGTTAATGACCTGTAGAAGTGTTTGTCGCACAGGTTAGGAATATAACGTTTAATACATGCCTTCAGTATGCCTGACCATGCACAAATAAGGAAGAATGTTGTTATCGCCCACAGCGTCATGGTCGCCATAAACCAACTAACGTAGTCTATATCTTCAATTGTGTCGTGTACTAAGTAAATTGCGTTAGTAAATAAAGCCGTTGCTACTACCTGGAAAGATTGGATGAGTAGATTAAGTTTTCTTTATAAGATGAGAAGAAAATAATGTATTTTGTTTATAATGTCCTAAGAAAGTGACTTTACTTTTTTGATAGTAAAAAGCTAATCGTTGTAAACTACTGGCATGGTGGCCACCACTGTGACTGCTTAATGAGATGGGGGTTAAAGCTTGCTTATTCGGGATCAAAATTACGGTTCTTCCCCACTGATCAACTAGATTGCTCAATTGCATTAAGTTTAGCAGTGGGTAATACTAACAGCTCAACGGGTAATTGCTCAATTATGAATAGTTTAGCAGTGGATAATACCCGCTGATCAACTATCAGCGGACTACTAATCTCATAATAATATATAAAAATGAATCGCTGAATGTGTTGCTAAGAGCAAATCTCGAGAGCAGCTGAACCGATTTCGCTAATTCTTTTTTTGTAATATTCTTTGAAGTACGAGGATGGTACTCACGAAATGTCCACCCATGCGAAGCCGGGGCGGGCCGCTAGTAATAAATATATTTAAGAAATCTTATGTAATTAATAGGTCTTATCAATAGATTAGATATATAAGTGGCCAATGCAGTGCCTCAACGCTCAAGGGCAGCTGAGCAGTAGGTTTTATGTTCGATTTTATAACAGGATGACCTACTGTTCAACTAAGGTGGGCGAAAAATAGTACGTAGAGCTAAAATGTTAGTTTGTATTACACAAACTATGTGCTACTTTGAGCAGTGGGGAAGAAGGGCAAAATTGAAAGGAAATTTATACCGTCATAATAATATTATACCTTTTCAGATTTTTTTATATTTTTGTTTTTAGAAACGATTTTCGTCTATTCCCTGGCAGAAAACATGTGATGTTATTGTAGTATTTTATAAAAACAAAATATTTAGGTTAATAAATATAATGCGCATTCAGATCAATAAATAATAATGTTATATTAACAAAATGTTTGCGAACAAGAAAGAGATTCGGCGAAATGTTTAAGGTTTAGTTGTACACAGTCAGAGAACGTTTACACCATAATAAAATAATAAATATTTATAACGTAAGTCTCGAAGGCTTGAAGGGTTCATGTATTCAACTGTCTTTCATTATTATGAATGCTTGTCGCTCGATACAGGGTGATGCTCAATGGTGTTAAGGCAACCATAACATCTTTTTGTAAAGTATTTATTCTCAAAATTTGTTTTGATTTGATTTTGGGTTTTATTGTAAATCACATTTTCAAAATTGTAAATATCTGTGAATTAAGTAATTTTAGAAAATAAATAAATACCTAAAGGAAAGGGGAAAATTGGGCCTCCGGCACTCTTACTCACTCGATCTTCTATTAGAGGGTTGTACTTCCCCGGTCGATCCGGCCCATTCATGCTGAAACCAGCGTGGATCTACTACCGTAAAAATCCCAGTTTAGCTTCACGGTTTTATGAGCAGCATCAGCGATCTTATAGATCCGTTCTGTTTATTTTATTAACATATTGCGCTCCATGGCAAGCTGCCAAACCGCGAGTCTGGACTATTGGATTTTTGAAATTAATAAACTAGAGGAACTAAAATACGCTTACCAGATTAAATATGGTTATTAATATCATAGCGCCTCTTAATCGTATACAGAAGCAGCATACTTGGAAGTTTGGCAAAAGATCAAGACACATTTTGGAAATAAAAATGTTCTTTTAATTCAATTTCAATCTCTTCAGTAGTTAATTCATCCTTGATTTATATGTGTATGTAAAAGATTATATAAGTGAATCATCAAATTTGTATCAATATCTGAAACACTGAAATGTAAAACAAATTAATTTAACGTGACTACGTGTTATAATGCAATCTTCTACTATAATCCCAATTCCAGATTTTTACAGGATTCTTTATAGTGGTTATACTCATTAATGTTTCTTACTAGCTTTCCGCGGCGCAATTTCACCCGCGTCTATGCTTACTGCTTTGCTCCCGTCGCCAGTAGCGTGATGTTACATGGTCTTTAAACTTCCGAGAACTGGGCTATCATACGCAAAGAATTTTTCAAATCTGACTGTTAGTTTCTGAGATAAGCGCGTTCAAACAAATAAACTCTTTCGCTTTATATAATAGTACTGTCTATAGATTACTTGTGTAATTAGAAAAGGACGAACTCATTATATGTAATCTAAAGAGTCATGTGTAGAGGGATAAAGATGAAGCGGGTGATCAAAAAAAGGTAATATGAGCTAAGGAAATACCTTTATTGTAATGAATAGCTGAAACATAACAGGTTTACTGAGTTCGCTAGTAGTTCCTGTTTATATTTACCAAAAGTTTCTGTTTTGACTATTTATATTAATATATGCCATTTCCACCACAAAGTATAAAATTGACTCTAAAAATCAAATGCTACAAATAATAAATGATTTCTATAAAATAATTGTTGACCAAGTGCAAATGTCAGAAACAAAAATAGTGATGCTGTTTGATTACTGTCCGTGACACTATACACAGACTTAAAATTTCTAAGAAAATAGGTACGCACCAACGAGTATAGTTTATTTCAAAAAAATAAAACAGAGTTACAAGAATAGGACAAGTTCAAAATGAAGACATAAGTCACAAAAGGCGACCGCATAGTGGTATTTGATCTGAGCGTCTTCGTGCTTCGGAAATCGGAGGGCACGTTAAAAGTCGGTCCCGGTTGTTATCAAGTTGATAACAGTCGTTAGGTCAAGTCGGATGCCTCTATGGGCGACCTGAACAAATCCTGACACTAGGTTGACCACAAACCACTCAATATTTGATTATTATTATTATTTTTTTTCCACATTCACACAGCGCCATCTAGCCCCAAATTAAGCAATTATATTTGCTTGTGTTATAGGTACTAAACAACTGATATACTACTTATATACATTTTTTTTTTGTAAATACATACATATTATAGATAAATTACACCCAGACACAGAACAAACAATCATGCTCATCACACAAAGGTTTGTCCTGGGTGGGAATCGAACCCACAACCTCCGGCTTAGCAGTCAGGGTCACTAACCACTAGACCAACAGGCCAGTCAGTTTGATCTTATTCTCCTACACGGCCAGTAACGATTGGTTGTTTTATTTATTTATTTATTTATTTAAGGTCAGCCAACGACTACTTACGCTATTACATTAAAAGACATACGTATCAGCTATTGATGAATTAATTTAAAATTAAATTAAATTAAATTACAATGTAATTAAAAAAATAATTTTATATAAAATTAATTTAATTAGAATATAAAGTGAGCTCAAATTAAAATGTAATAATTAATAGTTTTCTTAGCATCGTTTCTTCAATGCTTAGAGAACACAGCTATGTTCATAGTTTATTTTTTTTTTTTTTTTTGTTTGCAAATGAGTAATTACATTTTTTTATAAATAATGTAATTTAATTGAAACATGCATTAACAAACAAAAAGGGCCCCTTTCTCAGCTATGTGCTTAGGTCAGTAAACTGACTTAAACGCTGATCTTCATAATATATAAATATTGTAACTGAGAGTGCCGGAGATCCAATTTTCTCCCCTTTCTTTTCCTTACCTCCTTCAATCTTTTCACCTACCCCACTCCCTTCACGGTAGGCATCGGCTTCGCAGAGTCCCTAAGTCGTCCATGAGCGACAGTTACCATCACGTGGACTGTATGCTTGTCTGCCACAGACGGCATTAAAAAAATTATAATCTGGTAAACTGTATGATGACTAAAATAAGATACCAGTCAAGCGCGAGTTGGATTTCCGTACCGAGTGTTCTGTACAAACTTATAGACATACGGACAACAAAGTAATCCTATAAAGGGTTCCGTTTTATCTCTTGAGAAGATCTCTCTCAATAGATTCGTCATCTCTCAAGAAAATTTTATAAGATAATTAAAATAAGAAATTTAGAAACAAAATAAAAACTTTATTTACAAAAGCAATGTTACTGATTTTCTTTTACAAACAATCGACGTACACAGAATTGTTCAAAAATTAATTATAGTATTATTATTAGTTCTCTCTTGAACTTTTAGTGAGATCTTCAAACTGTTCGTCACTACAAGAAAGTAGCTTGATACTGAAAAAGAAAACGGAAAATTCTGACATCGTGAAAAGGTTACTGGTCCGGTCAAGTTAGACCGAAATGTAAGGTACCTTAACCCTTGAATAAATTGACAAAGAGCTGATATTGGTACGAATGTGAATAAATGATTTTGACTATTGAAAAAAAAAATGGCCTGGGTTTCTTGCCAGTTCTTCTCATGGCTCTACCTCTTCAGCGAACTGGCTGTAGGTCAATTGGTTGACATTTTGTAACCTTTAACGTTCATAAGTGTTCATTTAATTAACCTATGTGAATAAATGATTTTGACTTTTGACTTGAATTAAATGAAAACTCTAAAAAGTCCATATCGTTCGAAAAACAGCGGTTTTATACTACTAAAAATAAAAAGGACATGAATGTCTAAAATATGAAATACTTACATAATATAACAACAAACATTATTACACACAGGATTAGTCCGCTGATGTAGCAGCTTCTGTTAGTGATGAAACAGAGGCACGCAAGTATGGAGAACATCAGTGACACGGTGCTGGCGTAGACGACGATACCCCATTGGTAAAGTTCTATTAGTAATGGTGCATGCTGTGGAGAATACATAGGGGTTAAAAAGAATACAATTTATTACATTTTTACATCTACATTTTTTTAAGGACATATATTTATTAAAAATATAAAAAAAAATCCTGTGTTGATTTCGGAAAACATCGTGAGAAATCCTAAACTTACGAGTATTTAATAAAAAATGGTGGTACATAATCATGGATGCCAGTTTCTCAGAGAATTTTCTGTGAAAGAGACAATACAATAAAAGCATGTCAGGTATTATAGTCAGATGTCTGACTATGAAGATTAACACAACTTGTGTGAATAATAATATAATATAATAATATGTGGACACTATCACACACCGTCATCTAGTTCCAAGCTAAGCAGAGCTTGTGTTATGGGTACTAGATAACTGAAATATAATACATATACATACTTTTTTTGTAAAGTAAATACATACTTATAATACATAGGAAACACCCAGACTAAAGACAAATACAAATGTTCATCACACAAATATTTGCCTTCCGCGGGAATCGAACCCACGACACCCTGCGTCGCAGTCAGTTACACTAACCACTAGACCAACGGTGCAGTCAGAATACTTGGATATTAACATCGCTGTCAACACGACTATGTAAATTTAAAAAGGTCTTCAAACGTATGATTAATCAATGCGTCTTCAGGTGGCGTCAGGCGAAAGACTTTTACGACTAAGCACAGGTCACCCCAAGTCTCGCAACTCTAACTGTTCGCCCGCCAATATCATCCATCGGTTGCCCGCCACCCTTACCAGGTTGTCGTTCCCCTTTATTAGGAGTCTCAGGCTGCGTCTCTCCCACATAAAGGCAACGCTAAAACTGTATTACTTACATACAAAGCTCCAATGAATAGTATCGCGCTCATAACACACAACAATATGGAGACGATACCTAGTGTCATTTGAACCATTGTTTCGGTCAGTTCACTGTAATGGGACAGTACAGGCTTCATCTTCCAATACCCGTGAGTATCAGCAGCTATATTCGGTGCAAAGATTAGTCCTAATATCTGCAAAAAAAGACAACATGTTATTTGCTAAGAAGAAAAGAGTGCAATGTAAAGATGATACCTCACCGCGAGCATTCGCCTGTAAAGTAACTTTCCGATTCGTTTTTGAGCATAACGTTATAAACTGCCTTCAAAATTTGATGGAAATATTAGTACAATGACTGCCTCTGTGGTTCGGTGCTACTGTGTATGGACTACCACGCAAAGGTCGCGGGTTCGATTCCCGCTCAGTGCGTATGTTTGTGTGCATGAACATATCTATTTGCTTTGGTCTGGGTATTTCTGTGTATAATATGTATGTATATACAAAAAAAGTATTTAAGTATATATATCCGCATTCTAGAACCCATAACACAAGCTATAGTATATACTTATTTTGGGTCTAGATGGCGTTGTGTCTAGTTGTTGAAATATTAGTACAGTAATATATTAGTACATCATTTTCTTGCCGCAAGATTATAAGCGTAACGTGAGCATCACATCATAGTGGAGGCTGCCATGCCAGCTGTTCGGCAAGATGTTTTTGTGTCATGGCGTCCACTTAGAGTTAATTGATTACTTACTATCAGGCAGAGTGAAATCATTTTGGTAAATAAAATAAGAGATGACACGTTTTATGGGCTATAATATGCCAGTAGCTTGATATTACATAGTCTATAACCTTCCTCCAGAACTGGGCTATCATAAGCAAAAATAATTATTCCACTCCGACTGGTAGTTTCAGAGATTAGCGCGTTCAAACAAACAAACGTTTTATCGCTAGTAGTGTGATGTTATATAGCCTAAAACATTCCTCAAGAACTGGGCTATCATACGAAAAAAGAATCATTCAAATCGAACTGGTAGTTCTAGAAATATGCACGTGCAAACAAATAAACTTATTCGCTTTATAAAACAGTATAGATACAAATAAAAATAACTTACAAATGAACTAACGGCTATAATCATAGTGCCTTCTCTAAGAAAACAGCAAAAACAATAAGTTTTCACTATAGGCAAGTAATCCAAATACATCATCTTGAAGATTTTCTTCTAAAACTTCATTTAACAAACATTTATGTAAATATTATTTGACAATTTTGTTCTAATAAATTTATAATATTTATGTTAGTAATATATTTGAAATATTTACGAGACTTTAACATAGGATAGATACATTACATTTTGTATTATCTATGGATAAAAGTAGGTAATGAGCACAGAACAAGTACTAAAGCATAGAAGTACTATTAAGAGAATAAAGCGTACACACTCAGAGACAAATAGAAGTTTAATAGTGCTACGATACCTTCTGAGAGTTTATCGATATCGATAGATGAAATTTGTCTATGGGCTATGGTAAAATATCAGACATGCTAATGTCAAATGAGGTCTGGTTGCATAAAAGCTCTCGTAAACGAACTACAAGAAACAAAGGGTCGTTTTACACCTCACCGGAATGGCATAGGCCGGCAGTGGCGCCAGGAGCATTTTCAATGTGAAATAATTTAAAGTTTATATTCATGTTTCATGCTGTAAGTTCAAACACAATGTAAATTGTATATGAATAAATTAAATAAATTGAAAATTGAAATATACATGATCGATCCACACACTACCTCGCATCACGGAGCGTAGTGCGAGCGTGCGTGTTCTTGTATTGTTTGTAAGTATCTCTCTTTGTATAGAAATCACGCGTGGTGCAACACACTGAAAACGCATTTAAGCGCTGTGTTACTGATCACACGCTTACATGCAGAGAAACACGTACTCACGCGCGTGGGTTCGGGGCCAGACGGTATGGACACCGTGTTCTGCAGTAACGTGCGTGATTGATGATGCAGACCAGCACTCTCGCATCTGCACGCGTGGCACCGTCACCGCGTCGCCACGCTCCCGCAGCGTAGTGCGGGGCAGAAAATAAAAAATAAATAATATTAATAAGTCGTATGGCGCGTGACAATGGAGCAAATTTGAGTAGATTCGTCCTCACCGCTGGAACGTTAAACGTGTAACAATATAATATAATAATATAACATAATTCTCTCTTAATTTGCTTCATGGATCTTCCGGTCTGATCTTTCGGAAACCTGCAAAAGAACACAATGTATGAAACACTATGAAAGGTACAAAGATAGTTACCACAAAATCGTTAACACAATTTATAGTAATATTTTTGTCATCGATAAAATATGCAGCACAAGTCACAACACTATTGAACATGACTACACAAATTGGTAAAAATGTAAAATACTTAAAAATTACTGAATCGAATGGGAAACAGACGATTATATTATGATTGCAGTATAGTAAAGTATAAATCACTTAGGTATTTTGCACGTATATATAGGTTTTTAGTATATATTATTGGTTTGTTATCTACTCACCGATGGAAGTTGACGATTTAAACTTGATTTTCTTTGCGAAAAGAATGTAATTTACAACCTAGAATAACGCAGCACATTGCTTATCCAATGGGCTTAATTTTACTTTACAATAGCACTATGTAATTATTAAATAACATATATTATTTCACAAAACAGATAAACAACAATGAAAATTACGAGCGGCGGTTTAATCCGACTAAATTGTCTAGAGGCCTTGACAAGTTGGAACATTTGACATTAGTTCACTTTTTAATTCGGCATCCAAAGGTAACCAAATTGACGTTTCTACAGTGTACACCGGGCGTCCTTAGCAAAATTATTTGTCTCTTTCTTTTCAATGTATCCGGCTTATTTGGAAAAATAGGACAAGTATATGAGGGCGATTAACACTCCTTCTATGTATGTACTTGTTCTGTGGTAATGAGACCACGTAGACCGAGTATATGTACTATATATACTCTATCTACGTGAGATCATGATAAAACTAAGCGAAACTCAGGTAAAATAAATACGTAGGTAGATAGTGATACTCCGTCCGGTTAAATACGACTAGACTGCTTGGTAGTACGGGCAACAAACAATCATTACTGGCATTCCCCATTTTTATTTTTTAACATAATTAAAATTACTCCTATTTTTCACTCTACACCGGCAAAATTTGTCGAAATTTTTTGCTCAATGATCACAATTAAAATAGAAAATATTATAAGAAGCTGAAGATCTAAATTTTAATAAGTAGCTATTACAGACATAATTCTAATAACACTGACCTCTAATATACCGTTTCTTACCTAATGATAATGATGAAATATTAATTTGCACTAAAAGCATTCTTCTTATAGTTCTTCAACGTAATCACTTCAAACATCAATTTGAACGGTTCTAAACTATCGGTTGCAACCTGACCTCATCGGTGATTTGGCCCACCTTGTGAAGCACCTTGTCATAGCCTATAATCATCATTATCCTCAACACAGCCGTATAACTTTCATTGCTACAACTCATAAATATCCAAAAAGGGCTAATCCCTCAAAATGATACAACCTGTAATTAACTATAATGTCATCAACATACGAATTAAGCCACTCAATGGTCAAGATACTAAATACCTCATTTTCATTTAGACATCCAATTATCTTATTCATTCGAGATTTTGAAGTAGACTTACGATTTTTAGTCGCAAGAGTATTGCTCACTTTTTGGATATATTGCTTCAGTGTCATAAGTGTTATCTTGGCACTGGCGGAATAGTGGTCATTGACAGCCAAGGCTTGATTTAGATCACCCGAGGCTTCAAATCAAACCCTACACCCCGCAATTTTCTAAAATGTCAACTAATTTGTTCTAAATCAGCGTTACATATCACTTTATTCCAAGCTGAGTTGATATATAACATGAATCTATCTCTTGCCGCGAGTATCGTACGATGCTACTAAAAGAATATCAGAGATAAAAAAAATATGAGATTGACATAAGCGTTGGCGTTAGCTTATGTCAATCCTCAGTGTCAATCACGTCAATCACAGAACAAATACTTGTTCTGAGATGTCAATCCAATACATTTTTTAATCTATTTAATGAATAGAAATCTTTGACACTTGTCTAGGGCCTCAGGTAACGAGTATGAGATATCTGCGTACCCTGCAAAGCAATAAGAAAATCTTATGGCTGATTTCTAAACATATTTGTACAATTGCCCGCGTCATGCTGCTTTTATAACACGACCCAGTACGTAAGTTATCTTTTAAAGAAAATAAATGAAACATTTTCTACACCTTACAGTCGTAAGTCTGTATTACCGGTCAACCCCTGAAGGCACGTTCCTCGTCAATTTGCATCCAAATAGATCGTAACTAACGCCCCGGAATATTAATAATTATCAACCCTCGCCTTACTTTGTAAACATCTTAAAATTTAAATACAAACAATGCAGATAGGCTCTTCTTTAATGAACAATTTAAATTGTGTTGTGGTATAGATTTAATTATGCAGTACTGAACTGTATAATAATCGATATGATGAGAGAATGACTATACTAAGCTTTAGTCTTTATTCTGATGAGACTAAGATGCTGACTGAGAAACGAAAAATCAATGATAAATGCATTTATTTCAACTTTCCCACCAGTCCTACCAGTAGTTCGATAGTCGAACTGTTTGGAATTCATCATATCGGCTCATTATTATTCCACTGCAGGGAACGGTCTCTTCTCATACAGAGAAGGTATGAGCATTGATCGCCACGCTTGCTCAAGGCGGATTGGCGATTTCAGACTTCTTTAGAAGTCCACTTTTCCTCACGATGTTTTCCTTCACCATCAGTCAGTAATGTCTAGATAAGCTTAGAATGTACATATGGTTTGAAAAATCACATTGGTATTTGCCGGGATTCGAACCCCCGACCTCGTTACGGGTGCCTTCACCGCTGGGCCATTACGACTTTGGAATTACTTTTTCAACATTGTTATACTGGCGGATCGAACATTTTAAATACACGGATTTTATTCCAAACAGAACTAAAATCACGGCATAGTAGCTGCCGTTATGCAAACTGTCTGTAATTGATTGTGTATTAATCTTACAAAACAACTACAGCAAGAGTCAACATGCCAGCGTTATGCCACATTGTGCCTTAGGATGACTGTATCCCTTCATGCAGAGAAAAAGTTATATTGTGTAGTCCAAAAATATTTCTGTGCAAAGTTTAGAGTTATACAGATCTTGTTATAATTATATCACAACAACTACACACAACGCCATCTAGACCCAAAATAAGCATATATTATAGTTTGTGTTATGAGTTCTAGATTGCGAATATACATTCTTAAATACTTTCGTTTTTTGTAAATACATACATATTTTAAATACAAACACCCAGACCATGCAAATAGACATGTTCATGCACATATATATTTGCACAGATTGAACCTGCGACCTCTGCGTAGCAGTCCTTTGCAGTCCGCACACAGCTACCACCGAACCACAGAGGCAGTCGAATATGAATGTTGTCTTTTGAAAAAATCTGACTAAAGCTCGTCACTGAGATATGACCACCATTATCTCTTACCATTTAGGTTGTGGCGCAATATATTTGTTGGTGTAAACATAATATAAAGAGTACAGTCCATTCCAACTCTAATTTCGGACAATGTAAACAATCTTCCATATTGCCATTGTCTATGGTTTCATGAATTTACTAGTGATGGGGAAAAGGATGATAAAAATAAAATTAATGTCATCATACATAATTAAATAATAATTTCTCATTCTTTTTTTCTAACATTTTTAAATAATATTACGTTTACTAATACTCTATTTGCGTAATCGATTAATTCTATTTGATTTGTTATTTTTATTACTCCAAATACTTGTATTTATGTTAAATATGGTATTGTATTTTATTGTAACCGTTGACTTATAAACTATAAGATAATAAGACAAACAATTTACCTAATGTATAAATAAATGTAATTTAAATTAAGCATTGACCTCTAATTACAACTATTTGACCACGGACTGAAATGGAATACTGGGATACTTTTGAATATTTTCCCGCCTGATAAAAAATTGTGAAATATTGATTAAATGGAATTTGTATATAAGTTACGATTTTATTATACTATATTACAATAAAACAAATGAACTCAGACTTGCGAGGGCAAATGACAAAATATTATGTACCTATGATATGTATTGGTTAAACTTATTTCTTCTGATAAATAACAACATTGGTTTTCAAAGAGAATATAGAGTACAGAAAAAATAAAACTGTCAATCATTTTGACGTCTTAATTCGACCGCAAAAAGTAATTCGTAATTTTATTAAATAAACTAGATTTGATTATTAATCATTAGTAGAAATAGTTGCAAAATGAAGTTTAAAGTGAACAGAATGTGTATAAACCCATGTGTCATCGTGTATGGAGCTTTTGATAGAAAAATATTGAAAAAACTGTTTGTTTACATTGTCCGAAAATGGATTTGGTCGATACTGTACTAGGTACTACATTACAAAATGTCTGCCCATCAGTATAAAACTCATTTTAATAAACTCAAAAGGTAGTAAATTGTCGAGCATTTAGTAAAAGACACCTGTAGACTAAGCTCGGGTGTAAATTAAGATGCGACAAAACTTTTACGTTGCTGACAGAACGACGTCGTGTTTTTTAATAAGTTAAAATGAAAATAAGAATGGCTCCGAAACTTTTAATAGAACATAATTAGTAGGTATTAAAAACAAAAATGAGTGAATTATAAAGTGTATGTCGACTTTTGTAGCCTACCTTAGATTATTTACTTTTGAGCTCCGACTCAAAAGTTGGGTGTTATAAGTTTGACGTGTCTGTGTTTATGTGTCTGCTGTGGCTTCGAAGCTTCCGAACAGATGTACCGATATTGATTTTGTTTTTATTTTCGTTTGAAAGATGAATTAGTCGGGAGTGTTCTAAGGTTCTAAGATATGTTTGATGGCAAAAAAAAGATCAGTCCAAGATGGCCGACTCCACAAAATGGCGGATTTCATATTTTTACTACTCCCTTCTGGGTATCAAATGAAAGAGCTTGACTAGTAGAATAATGCACACTTTGTCGGGGGTTTCTTACTGATCTTAAAGAAATTACATTAGCAGTAGAATAGATTGAATCTTAGCATATTTTATTTTAAGAGCACAACGAATCACGCTTCTGTCGCTTCTGTGACACCATCACGTCTCACATTTTATATACGCTGGGTCTGCTAAATGGAGCTGTAAACGGTTCATAAATTATTAATACCTAACGTTTGGGCTCCAGAGCTCTGCAATATAAGAACGCGCACGCAGCGTTTATAAACACAGAATAAAAAGTTCGCGAACATGTCGGCCGATTTAGATATTAAATTATTATGTGAAAAGGGCAGAAGTGGTTTGGTAAACCAGGGAAGCAAACCAAGGACACGATAAGATATAAGATGACGTTACAACTGTATATAATTTTCTGATGATTACAATGGTAGTGTAATATCATCTATGTTCCTACAAATTTGCGGGAATGTACTACGAGAACTTCCTCATATTATGTATATATGTAGACACAGCATTCGGCCTTTGTATCACCGACTATTTAGCGACGCACACGTAGCTGCAAAAATTTTCGACAAGAAGTTACAATTTTATAATATAGTGCCCTACTACTTGCACTATGGATAATAATCTTAAACACTGCATCAAACTCTGCGTTCGAAGTTGCCAAATTTTTTATTCAAAATTATATAGAGTAGAAATTTGAAACAAAAGAAGAAGAAGTAGATACACTACTATTTATGTGAATCTAAAACTAATTTATAAAATTAAATGCAACTCATTTCATAAAATAGAATAGAATTTTCAATTTAATTATTGTACCTATACTTAACAGTTATTTTTAACATTATTAGGTACTTGTTTTACGGTGTGTCTATGGACCGTCAATATTAAGTACTGTGCTTAGCATTTTTGCACGGGCACGGGCAGGAATTACAAATTATATCGCATCTAATTTCACTCCTGGGAACACTTTAATTTGTAAATAAGATTTGAACTGCGTTGTCCTTAATTATTATTATTATAGCAAGGAAAGACTTCGCGGCCCATTACAAGTAAAGTTTAAAGCTAATACAACTTTACATATTATTGTAGGTTTATTACCAAACTATCAAGTTCGATTCGTAGAACAGTAAGTAAGAATTTATTTTTATTTTGTTAAATTTGTGAACAAATTCAGTGATAACTTTTGACCGTGAACCCTGGTGGTTTCCGGTATACCCTCATCGTGTAGGTGGTGAGCAGCCGCGTCTATTGACACCCCTCGCACCCAGATCGGGCGACGGGAAATTGAAAAACTATCTTCTTAGCTATTATTCAAGAAAATTAACTTGTTTTTAATATACACTTGTTGTGCCAGCAATGCTTAAGCCTTCTCTGTTTGAAAAGAGGCTTTTCCTTGCAGTGACACAGTAATAGGCTGGCATTATTCTTACTTCATAATGTTGGCTTGTATACAAACCTAAAAGCATCGAGATCCTATTATGTCATTCGTGAGTGCGGTGCGCCTAAACCACACGTGACAACATAATATTAGTCAAACAGTAATACGAAATAATAATTATATTTAAATACAACCTTATTCTTCTATAATTACAGTCCTTTTTAACTTGTAGGCTGTATGGCCCAGTTAAATTAGCGCAAGTAAGGTAGGGTAATTTGTGGTTCGAGGGTAATGCAGGTAAATGTTATCTTTCGCAAGCTTTTGATTGTACCTATAAAGTATGTAGTATCAACACCTGTAGAATGATGTTGAGGGTTCGAATTTGTGTGAATTTAACTGACCTTCAGCTTTTGTGCAAAAGGTTATGAGTTTGATTGCCACAAGATACAATACTTAACTGCAGATAGGTTTACCAGAGGCCCTAGACAAGTGTCAAACATTTCTATTCTATTCATAGAATAAATAAAAAGATGTATGGAATTGACATAAGCGTTGGCGTTAGCTTATGTCAATCCAATACATTTTTTAATCTATTCTATGAATAGAATAAAAATTTTTGCTACTTGTCTAGGGCCTCAGTTCATGTGATGTTTTTTCTACCAAAATAAAAGAATTCTACTCTATTTGATAGTAAACAATCAGTAGGGTCCAGGGGGCATACCATCACCTCTTACAGCAGTATTATTTTAATGTTACTTTGTGTTTTGTCTTTTTCTTTTGTACCATTAAAAACAAGGATAGCGACAAACTAAGGATATAATAAGATTGCTATAATAAGTCCCAAGAGTAGTGGATATCATACAAATTACCATTAAGTATGCCAAACTATGGCTTGGGGGAAATATGAGTTAGTTTTTGACGTCCCGCTTCATAGTTTAGTCTCTTGTTAAGTAATACAGCCACTAAATCGTATATACTTAAATAAACTCTGTCTATACATATAATAAAATTGGAGTGTTTGTTTGTAATATTGAAATAAACGTTTTTACTACATGTATATGAATATATATACATACACATACACCAAAATAACACTTTTTACAATTTTTGTCTGTCTGTCTGTCTGTCTGTTTGTTCCGGCTAATGTCTGAAATGGCTGGACCGGTTTTGATGAGAATTTTATTGGCAGGTAGCTGATGTAATAAGGAGTAACTTAGGCTACGTTTATTTTTGAAAAAATATTTTATAAATAATAATAATATACGATGTAACCGACATTTACGCGGGCGGAGCTGCGAGAAACAGCTATTTTAAATAAACTCTATTTATAAATATGTCTATGTCAAAGCCTAAAACATAGTACAAAACTTCATTAACACTGTCCGGGATAGTAAACGTGTATGTCCGTGATGGCAATAAAACATCTATTGTGTCTACAGGTGGTTAAGATAAACCACCGTCACGTTACACTAGACTAAAATATTACCAAACTTTGTTATATAGCTAATAAGCTTTTGAATTCCGGTCCCTAGATATTATCTTAAATTTAGAGTTAAGAGAAGTTTCTACCACGTATTACAATTTACCTAATTTGATATTATCCGTATGGTGATCTAAATCAGTTATATCAAAAGTTTTAGGACAGATTTCAATGGCTGAGATAACAATTATACTCGTATTATCTACTTCAGATGGCAAATAATATACCAAAACAGTCACAAGTGTCGCTAAAATGTATATTAAAGAACCACTAAAATTAAGTTAAATGTTTTGGACGGCTAAGTATTTGGGACATACCGGGTAAAATAATATCAAAGGAAACTTTTTTTAGAACAAAAGAGTTCATGCGTGAGTTCTAAAGTGATTGGCGCTGAAAATCAGTAGTCAGGAGACTGCAGTGAAAGACTGCGCTGAAACAGTATCTGCAACATTTATTTTATGCAAACAAAGAACAAGTAGGTTCAAAACAAAATTTTCCTATGCCTATGCAAAAGTGCCTTATCTATTCAATTTGTTTATCCACCAGGTCTAGCCGATAACTTTCTTTCTTCTATGTAACTCCATAGGAAAAACATAAAGTAATTATTTTTTTATGTAAAAATAATTAATGCATACGATGATAGAAAAAGAAAACTTGATTTACCTACTACATTCGATTATATGAATCTAGTTAGTGAAGCGCATCTTTTGGTACTACAGAAACGGAATGCAGCTTTAATTAAGTAGACTTGGTGTACCGTCAGCAGAAAAAGAAAATATTTTTTTAAAGGCGACTATCGCTCTAGGGTAATTTACGAACAATAAATTTACTTACGGCCACAAATATATATAATGTTAAATACATTATTATACATATAAAATGTAAATAAGAAAGAAAATAAATTATGAGAATAATAATAATATACAACCACAGCACGGCGCCTAGATAGCGCGCTAACCCAAACTAAGCATATTGAATTAAATTAAGTTCTGTAATGCTAGTGTTAAGGATTATAAACAAAATAAATAAATAAAAATATATGTAATAGCTAGTGATATGGGTTCTACTAGACAACCTCTGTGGTTCAGTGGTACTTTGTATGGAAAGCCACGCAGAGGTCGAGGCTTCGATTCGCGCTCAGTGCAAATATTTCTGTGAATGAATATTAGGTCTGGATATTTCTATGTATAATATGTATATATTTAAAAAAAAAGTATATAAGTATGTTTATCCGCATTCTAGAACCCATATCACAAGCTATTAATTTAAGTTTACTTTGGGTTTAGATGGCGTTGTGTGGTTATTGTGGTATTATTATTACTATTCTAGAATGCGGATAAACATACTTAGTTAAATTATTTTTGTAAATAGGTACAACATATTATACATAGAACCACCTAAACCAATGCAAATAGTCAAAATTATTAGTGAAACTCAGTATGAGTACATGAAATATTTTATACATTGCTGCCACATAAACTCACACATGGTGAGCGGTTTTTGATATCTTAGTCTTAGCAATTCACCAACATATTACCTACTTGATCGAAATATGTCTTATAAACTCCTATAGGTCTTCTAAAACATTGTTAGTTCAAATCAAATCATTACCAAGTAATGATTTATTTTAACACAAAATGTAAAGTTACACAAATGGTTCACAAACTAGTAAAAATTGTTTCTCAGTTGACTATTGTAATTCATTACTTTACTTTTAACTATATATTTCTTAACACACCACAATCACCAATAAACGGTTTATAGGTAACCATTATGGTTTAATATTAGCTCTGTGAAACCAAAGTAGAGAGTAATTATAATTTACTAATTGTTGGCTTATGCTTTGTAGACTTTGAGCATTCAGTTACACATCAAAGGCAATAAGAATTTATTGGCGTTGTACATAATGTCAGACGATGAACCTCGAGTTTTATTCCGTACTAGTCTTTGCTTACTGCTCTGCTCCCGTCACCAGTAGCGTGATGTTACAAACCCTTCTTCGAGAACTGGGCTATCATACGCACAAGCGCAAAATTTCAAATCCGACTCGTAATTCTAGAGATTAGCGCGTTTGAACAAACAAACAAACTCTTCCACTTTGTATAATAGTATCTATAAATATGTTTTAAGATTTATTTGTTTGGTATTGTTTGGTGGTTTTAACTTTTTTTCCTTCACCGTATTTGTATAATATATTTTGCAAACTACAAATTTAATATTTCAAACAAAGTAGCTTCATTACATACTAACAAAGCAATCAATATTTGAAACTGCTGAAGCTTGAATTTTTGTAAGGATTTAAGAAAATTCGTATAAAACGTGCAGGACTGAAGTACCACTCTTAGTCTGTAGAACTTAAAGGCTCTCGAATCAAAGGAATCAGTACTCCATACATACTCGTATGTTCATGTGTCAAATAAAACCAGAAAGTTTTCCTTAAAACATTCATTTAGTCTGATTTATTTTAGGCGAAGACAGAAAAAGTTACTATGATGATACTATGATGAAAGTTAGGGTGATTTCCTTCACTCCTTGGACCTACTGTAAAGCAACAAAATTAAAAAACCGTATAAGTATTTTACAAAATTTTGCAGCAGCTAAAATTATAAAGTTACTTACATGACGGGATTGAGTGTTTAACATAAATGGGCGATAAAAATCGTGATATGTTAACTTAGGTAGGAACCAGCCGTCTGTAATGAGGTGAATATGATAGGGTCGGCAAAACAATAAAGTCAAAGATTTTAGTGATGCCGTGTGTGCGATATATATTCCCTAGTTGACTGAGAGTCATGTATATTGATTTTTTGTCTAAAAGTACTTAAAATATGTCTGGATTATATCCATTAAATAAGTTATGGACTACAGACTAGAAAACGTAAGATAGAATGTCCACTAACAAGATGAACAGATAACCTGTTAAAGACGGGTGGCAGTTGCAGGCTGATTGCTTTGTAAATCGCTGGATATATTTTTACCTGTATTTAAGTATATCCTATATTTATTTTAAATTTTATATTAATAAATTAATTTATGTGAATTAATTATTATTAATACAAATAATAGCTATTCCAAAAAGTGGTAAAAATTGTCCTCACTTTATCGACAAATATTTTTTTTCAATTAATGTTCAAACACAACAAATTGAATTGTATTATTAAAACCCAATTCGTATTCAATTTTTATTTATAAACGCAATACAAATCGGAATACCTAATTGAATGAATTTCAAATACGCCAATTTATTTACCATACAAATTTATTGTTATAAAATATGCATTTCGTGGATTTGTGCCAACCGTACCTCTCATTACCGGGAGGGAGTTCGAGTAATAAATTTATGGCTATATATATAATACACCTATGTAAATAAATGTATAAGTTTACTTGAATTTTAAATGTTGAACGACATTCTAAGAATAATAGTTTGTCATAACGAGCAATCGGTGTTATTTTTGTTATTAATTGTATAGTAAATAAAATCCAGATTAAAGATATGTAGATAATGAAAATCAGTGTTGAACAATAACTATCAAATATACGGGAATTCACGCGATCATGCATTAGGTATTTACATACCTTATTTTGATTGACGTTTCGACCAGGTTACACCGGCCGTGGTCACAAGCAGACTGATGTGGCGATGTCACGGCTCCGTATGCGAAGTAGATTCTAGATCTACCCTCACATTTTTGTCTTTCCACGTACTATCACAAAACACACTGACAGTGTCCTTATTCTGTTTGCATACAGAATAAGAACACTGTCGACACGGCCGGTGTAACCTGGTCGAAACGTCAAGCAAAATAAGGTATGTAAATACCTAATGCATGATCGCGTGAATTCCCGTATATTTAGTTCTACTATATCATGCAACGTGAAAGTTTAAAAGTAAATACAATAACTATCACTCAAATAGCGTATCAATATCGTGGAAAGAAATAACATTGGTAGTTACTTAACACCTTAATAATTAACCACCGGCTATGTGTGGTGACTATGACATACACCTCTTTTTCAGAGGGGATTATATCCTGCAGTGGTCTTTAGTGATAATGTTGATAATTGATAGTTATTTTAGTATCATGTAAGTCACTCCAACTTTAGAACGTAACATCAAAGAAACTCCACAAAAAACCTGTCAGCAGAATTCATATCCCGTTGAAAAATAAATATAAAAATTCAAATGTCAATGAAGCACTCCTTTTCGAAAATGATAGGTACTCGACCTTCAAATTATAAAATTATACCCAGCACATAATTCTACCAAATATATCAACCGTTACCAAGTGGCCTAGGGTGGCCATATAACCTTGAAATTGAAGAATCCATTCTCCGTCGAAAGAGACATAAGATTATACAATACTTAGGAAATGCAACCAAACTATTGTCGACATGACAAAGACATATAAGGCAAAAAAAAAAAGAAAGACAAATGGGTAATTGTGCCACTAGCGCACTCAGTAAACGAAAAAATTTAAGCCATTTGTGGATGGAAATTATTTTGTAATGCAATATTTTGTTCTGTTTTTGCGGTTGATACTCTTGAGCGTTCAAGAGGATGGACCAACCAAGGGTCTACTATAGTACAAATAAATGTTGTGTGACGTTGGCATTTATAAACATACAATTAATGAACAAAAAGTACACTTAAGCTCAGAACTATTTCTCACTAGCTGTTGTCTGCCGCTGTGCCCGCGTGAATCTCGATTATATCGTATTTTCATACAAACTTTCATCCCCTATTTCAACCACTTCACGCCATTTTTCGGTTAAGTGGTTTAGGAGTGAAAGCATAACAGAGACAGAGTTACTTTCGCATTTATAATATAACTATGGAAGTATGGATAGATGGATGATTCACTCAAAGATTTGTCCTGCTTCAAGTTTAACTAAAAAAATGATTGAATAAAAAAATCAAGGTCCACACTAACACCGCTTTTTATAGACTTATGTACAAATTGTTTATTTTGTGTTCCGTGAGTGAAATGAAGCGATGATTACGTCACACCCTTGATATTTTCGTTGCAATTTCCGTCCCTCTGTTCCAATGTATTCAATATCGCCAAATAAATATTAGAATGTATTTTTAAATTAATAGAATTTATTGTTGTTCTTTTGATGTTTATTTTGAAGGTGTTTGTTGTGTTTGTTTATTGGAAATGTAAAATTGGTACCGTTGTTTTTATATGACAGACGTTTTAAATTGGATACTCACTTTATAAAAGTGGTTACTAGATACTATAGGATAAGTCGGACAGGCGTAAAACCAAAAAAGGTCTTATTTTTGTTCTACCTTCAAAGTAATAAATAATATAAGTAATAATAAGTAATATTATAGGTACTTACTAGGTAATATATATTATCTTATCTAAGTATGTTATTTAAGTCATATTTTAGAAATAAGATATTTGTTTGCTTTTCTTTCGTTTTAAAAATGAAGTACTTTTATTAATCGTACGTCGTGTTAATTGCACAATAAATATTTTATTTATTTCTTTCTCCATGACGCAGAGTCACCCAACTGCGGTAATTAATTTACCTTTCAGAACAGGTGACTATTGCTAACACTTATCAAGTGTTTTTATGTTAGTGAACCTTTTTATGGTGATAATGTGATATTATGCGGTTATGTATCTTATAAAATATTTGGGATATGCATCAAAATTCTAACAACTGGTCAACCTACTCCCCACCAGGTACAATATTATCACAGAGGACAGCTAATCAAAGATTCTGTGCAAATTGGTATGTGTCAGGTACAGATCTAATCAGGGCAGACCAAGTATAACTTTGTACTGATATGGACGAGGGTGAGGAGAGATTGAATACTGAACGGTAGCTAAATCTGTATGTAGATTATATGTTTATTGAATTTGGAGATTATGTGCTTTGTGAATGGTTTATTTGGATGGTGGCTACTTCTGTGGTTTGATGGTACTGTGTACGGACTGCCACTCAGAGGTCGCTGGTTCGATTTCCGCTCAGTGCAAATATTTGTGTCCATGAACATCAATTTGCTTTGGTCTGGTTATTTCTATATAAAATATGTATGTATTTACAAAAAAGTTTATCCACATTCTAGAAACCATATCACAACTCACAACATACTTAGAAGGACCTGCTTAAGTTGCGTCTTCCCGTTCGTAGTTCAGAATTTTTCTACTCTGCCTGCATATATATCAAGAAGGCTATTGTAATAGTCACGACGCTTGGCAGGTGATTTAGTGGCCGCAGCAAGGTTATATTTATACAGTTACCTTATTCTTTTAGGGTCAGCGCAGACAGAGAGGAGCGCAGCAAAGAGGATTTTATTAGGGCACTCGAAAATCAATTTTAAGGTTATTGAAATAAAGTGCATATATGCATGAACCTGACAAATAATGCTTGCGAGTCGCGCGTTATCGAAAATACGCTGGAAGTGCGCACTACTTTATTTCAATAGTTTTAATGTTGATTTTTGAGTGCCTTAATAAAATCATCTCCGCTGCGCTCCTCTCTGTCTGCGCTGACCCTTAGTTGCCTCTTTTGACACCCACGGCAAGAAATGAAGTGATTCCATTCATAGCCCAAGTATTTACATTAATCTAGATCAGATTTTAATTTTTTAGAATTTAAATCTATACTATGATGTAAAGCGGAAGAGTTTGTTTGTTTGTTTGAAGGCGCTAATCTGTGTAACTACCAGTCGAATTTGAAAAATTATTTGTGTGTATGATAGCCTAGTTCCTGAGAAAGGCTACAGGCTATGTAACCTCACGCTACTGGCAATGGGAAAAGAGCAGTAAGCAAAGATAAAGTAAAGAAAAGTTGGTAACTAATTACAGAAGAAAGTCAAAAACGCTTTCAAAAAGTACTTTATTTTCCATCTTTAAAATCAGCTATCAAAATACAACAATTTGTCTTATGTGTTAAAGACCTTATCGTGTATAGTAAAATCTTAAGAGATTGTACATCAAGACTAATGATAGGGGACACATGTCATGTCGAGGAACAATTTGCGTCATCTCACAAAGTTTCATACATTGTTTCTTTAGCAGTGAATTTGAGTGCTTGAGCTAAGCGTGGTAATAAACGTTAATTTAGAAGGTGTAGTTAATTAAGTGTATTATAATGGAACTGTCAAAGAGAAGTAGATTTTTTTTTGTGGTTAACGATTGAAATTTGAGATCTGTTTTGATTTTAATAGAAGTATTAATTATTTTAATAAATGCTTGACTAGTTCAAAAAGGCCTATTTTAACATACTAAGTACTAAACTTTCGCACTTCAGCTACTTATACAATTTCGCGGGATTTTCTTCACATAAAAATATAAATAAGTAACTAGCTTTACACGGCACGGTTTCACCCGCCTCTTTGCTTACTGCACTGCTCCCGTCGTAAGTAGCGTGACTTTCTCGAGAACAGGGCTATCATACGCAACAAGAAATCCTGCTGGTAGTTCCAGAGATAAGCACGTTCAAACAAACAAACTCTTGCATTTTATATAATAGTATAAATATAATTATGAGCAAATGGTTGAAAACCACTAAGTACCGTTGTTTTTATTACGGTCCTTTAACATGTAATGAAAAAAATAAGTATATTTTTAGCTTTGAACTTCATACCCTTCTCCTTGGTTTTCTTAGGCTGGTCTGGTTTTTTTGTTGTAATATTTAGAGAATATATAATCAAATAATCATGTTTATAGGTCGTATGTTTGTGTTCCACCTTATTACGACCATAGCCGATATACACACTTTTCGACGCAGTGTTGAATGTATTATGGTGTACTCAGTAATGTATTAGTTTGTTTTGTACCTCTAGAATAATACTATATAAAAATACTTCACAACTTTTATTCTAGTTTTATTGAAGTTGTTATGTGTTCATGAATTATGAAAGAATTTACTTCTGAATTTATGTTACTGATATTTGGTCTTTGTGTTAGATAGATATATGTCTAGTCTTATGTGAATAAAAAAGTGTTTATTGCCTATTTGTGTATAAAATCGTGAAGAAAATAGTGCTTAAGGCACATTTATACGAGGTTATCGTCATATAAACTTTCCAAGTTTATTTTCGACATTACTGGTTTATGATGAAAAAAAAAACATCGTGAAGAATTCTGGAAACACACAAAACATGACTGAAATTTTCAATCCGCTTTGAGCAACCGTGTTGAACAATGATCATTGCTCCTTTGTATGAAAACTAATACCTTACATAGATATTTTAAACTATCCTGTTTACTTACTATACTATTAAACTGTCTTATTTGATTTGCTTATTCACGTTAAAACAGCAAAAATATACTATCAAACTCCGTTAAATTCTTAACATAATTACAATCGAATCTGAAAAGATCATATCGGACCTAGACAAGTGGCATAAATGCTAATAGAATAGATAAAAAAATGTATGGAATTGACATAAGCTAACAGCAATGTTGGCGTTAGCTTATGTCAATCCCTTACATTGTTTAATCTATTCTATTCCAATAATATTTATGCCACTTGTATAGGCCTTCTTGAGTGTTGACCACATACAGGGTAACTTAGAGTACGACGCACCACCGCTAAATGGAGTGACAATTTATAAATTAAATTGCTGGTAAAAACTGATTGCATACAGCTGAATATTAGGAATGCTGGCGCTCTCTGAAAGAGGCATACGCCCAATTTTTTTTTTTATATTAGCTTACCAAAGTGACTCCACTCTGCCTGAAGGTAAGCAGTAAGTGGAATCCAGAAGTGGCGGACACCATTAAAAAGCCAAACTACTGGTATGGTGGCCTCCACTATGGCGGCTTAGTGAGATGCTTTTTCACGCCCCGCTTAAAAGACCCAGGATCAAAATTAGATGAGAACACATGCGCTGGCAAAGAGTTCCAGGCTTTAATTGAGCGACAAAAGTATGAAGTGCTGAACCGTTTGGTTCGAGACCCTTTAGATTCCACTGTGAAAGGGTGGCACTTTAGTCCCGCACGTGTCGTTCTGGATATATACGGTCTCCTGTATGCTAATGATAATAAAATAATCGAATGCTCTTTAGTAGAACTATAGGCAGTATCTAAATCCTTAGTAATCTAACTACTACACTGTAAGAGAGACATGCTTGTTATAATAACATTAGAAGTAAGTTCTCACATCTTATGTAAACTTGGTCATCAAAATGTAGTATAACTTGTAGTTTGCGACCGCGTGTTGACAAATGGTACTCGGAACTTTGTCGACAGCTTCATAAACTTGCTTGTAAGTCAAATTTACAACTAATGGACACTTACGACTTGTGTATTAATGAGAGGTTAGGACGACGAGGACACTTTGAATAAGTTAGTTTTGAATCAAAGAGGAATCGTCACTTCTGGAGTAATGATAGTAGAAGACTGATGTGATACAATACTGCCGTCGAAAAGTTGTAATTCTAAAAATATGAAATAGTAAAATAATACTAAATATTAATGTGTAGCGTTTATAACCGTAATAAACACCCATTAAAAAAATAGTGACATGAACAAAATGTTGTGTTTGTCGTCTAAGAAAATCATGCTAAATATCTACTTCAGCTGAATGTATTTATTATTATGTCATTCATTTTCTAGTACCTACCAGTCTTAAAACTACTGTAAGTTATTGCAAATTAATTAATAATAATAATAATATGTGGACACTATCACACTCCGTCATCAAGTCCCAAGCTAAGCAGAGCTTGTGTTATGGGTACTAGATAACTGAAATATAATACATATACATACTTTTTTTTTTGTAAATACATACTTAGAATACATAGAAACACCCAGACTAAAGACAAATACAAATGTTCATCACACATATATTTGCCTTCCGCGGGAATCGAACCCACGACACCCGGCGTCGCAGTCAGTTATACTAACCACTAGACCAACGGTGAAGTCTCATTGATTCTCGATTTCTTGCAACTTATGCCAAGCATCGGTAACGTCGCCCAAGATCTCACGAACTTAACCGCAGTCCTACTTTACTACCACTTACTGACTAACGGACAAATATAAGAGGAATATAGTTGCTAATAATCTCTGTATTTATCTAAATAGTATAAAGCAAAGTTCTGTTTTTTTGTCTGTTTGTACGCTAACTTTTTCTAAACCACGCCACGGATTTAAATTAGTACTCTATATATTTTCTGAAATGAAATGAAAATTCGTTCGCTAAAGACATGTTTACGGGGTATGTTACATATAAAGTAAGTCTTATCTCGCTTCCGAAGGCGTACGAATGTTAACGTCATTAAAATTTATGGTAGGTATGCAAACATTATCTCGTTTTTCAATTATTTTATACAGCGTATAAAGCTTTTTTATTTCTAGGTAAGTAAAAAAAAACGAATAAAGAAATGGTACAAATAAATAAAGATACGTAGGTATTTTACGGTATTTATAAAGAGTCGATCTTGTAATATATGTATATACTATTATATAAAGCGGGAAAGTTTGTTTGTTTGATGTCGCTAATCTCTGGAACTACCAGTTAGATATGTATAATTCTTTTTGTGTATGATAGCCCAGTTCTTAGGGAAGATTATAGGCTATGTAATATCACGCTACTGGCAACGAGAGCAGAGCAGTAACAAAGACGCAGATGAAACCGTACTGCAGGAAGCTAGTGTGTTATAAACTCTGCCAACCCCTTCGGGGACAAAAAAGCTACGTAATATTTTATCTTAATATTCATTAACTTAATTTCTTCATCCAAGATTAGTTTTCATATTACAACAAAAAAAATAGGCAAGAAAATATCATACGCCACTACAAATATTTTAAATCCGCTAGTATTAAAAAATAAACCCACACAAATATCAACCATAACTTTCAAGATCTAAGATTTAAAATCGTGTAAAATACATTTAAAAGCTCGACATATCACACCTTTAAACGAAAAAGAGACAAAATTAAAATTGCTGTCATAGTGTATTGAACCATACTATGTATAAAACAAGGCAGAGATTGGTATATAAATAAATGTCTTTTGAGCTTTTCTTGCGTACAGTTGTAAGGCACTTGGCTCTTGTTGGTATAGATTTAATACTCAGACTAGAATGAAGCCGAGGAATTACCTAGGTAAGCCTCCAAGCTCTGGTTTGGTAAGTACGGATGTTTTAACTGACTTGGTGCAATATAAATTACTTTATTTTTTATATTACTAGTGATACGTCCAACTATAACGAGTAGCTATAGGTATGTAGGTACCTATAGGCTATTATATTTAACTATAGATATAGACCACGAGAATTTTGGTTTCTAGAGCTGAGTGAGCTGAGCATGTTTCTACAGTTCCCATTTAGAAAATATTGAGCCCTTACAGTTGCGTGTAGACCACATCTAACAGTCTTCTATCGCTTTTATTGCGGAGAAGGTTCTGAAGATTGCTTTAAATTGATAATTAAAATTTAATAATTAAATAATAATTAAAATAAAAAAATATATAAATATTTAATTAATTTATTAATAAATTTAATTTTAATTGTCACTTCTTTCCTATGTAGTCCTTACATGTGCGGGATTCAAGTGTTACTTTATCACAGTGGAATCTAAAAGATTTCGAATTAAACTGTTAAGAACTTATCACTGACGCAATATATCTGGTATTTTTATCAGCGCATGTGTATCTTCCAATATCGATCGCGAGTATTTTAAACTTGCTATTTAAAATAATAGTTGTATAATATAGTGGAGGCCGCCATGTCAGCAGTTTGATTCGATAACTTTTAGTATAGTGTTCACCACTTACATACTTAAGTACCTATATTCCACTGACATCAATGCAGAGTAAAGTCATTTTGGTACGCTCATATAAAACGAGTCGAAATGGCTTAGTGGATAAGGCACCCGTTTCGTAAACACGGGGTGGGTTTGAATCCGGGCAAATACCAATGTGATTTTTCAAATAATATTATGTGTAACTTCTGTTTTTTTTTTTTGGATATTTTTGACTTACCTGAGGAAACCTGGACTTAAAAGTCTAAATTGCCAATCCGCCTTCAACAAGCGTGGTTAATGCTCATGCCTTCTCTGTAATATGAGAAGAGGCCTTTGCCCTGCAGTGGGACAGTTAACAGGCTGGTATTATTATAAAAATACTACAAAAATCATTCTAGAAAAGTTAAAACCAATGTAATTTCAGTATCATTCCCGCAGATTAATTAGTAGAAGCCCTACATAGTCTTTGAGCACATTTCTTCATAAAACCTTTGAGTTAGCATAATATAATTAATTAACGTAATGCTACAAAGCACTGGTCCATTTTACCGGCTCACAACAAATAAAAATAAACTTGTCTCAAAGTGACGACAAAGATCGACATTAAATGATAGAGGAATACTAGATATGCCAAAAATATTATGCAAGATGAGTGATTAAATAACTAAAAAGAGGCCTGGGATTGACATAAGTTTACGACAATGTTAGCGTTAGCTTATGTCAATCCCATACATTTTTTAATCTATTCTATGTATAGAATAGATATCTATGCCACTTGTCTAGGGCCTAAGGTATGTATAAAAAAAGACATTGTCACAATCTACTGAAAGGGTAATGCAGCAATTATATTATTATATAACTCGCAGCGTCGTCTTACTGAAGTGACAGTCGCCAGGGCAAATAATGAATTAACTTGCAGAACTGACGGACTTTAGGAATAAAAAGTTCTAGAGTGGTGACCACGAACTTGAAGACGCAGCGTTGGTAAGCGCGTCATAAGATTGATCGACGCTGACGGTCTCATAGACCTCTATGAGACCGTCAGCGTCGATCCAACCAATGGATAAACACGACCCGTAAAGATGATAATATTTTTTTTTGTTCCACGTTAGTCGTGTTTGGTATGTTTTATTATAATATCAGCCTGTTTATTCTCCCACTGCAGAGAATAGACCTCAAGGCGGGTTGGCAATTTCAGACTTTTTAGCCCAGGTTTTCTCACGATGTTTTCCTTCACCGTCATGTTACATTATATTCGCGAAAAATGACCTCATTCTAAATATATCAGTAATACCAAAAGCTACTGAAAAAATACTCACGTTCTAACACACAACCTCGTGTAGTGCCTTACTCTTAATGATACGTAGTACGTGTGTATGTGTATCGTCAGAATTGACCTCAGTCCGTAAACATTTTCCTTTAATTTGGTATATTGCTTTGTGATCTTTCCTTGGGCTGTCATTCAGTACAACTTGTGATATAAAGCCTCAATGCACAGGTTAATTTGTAACCTTGATTCACTTAGAGATTCTATCGTGTATTTCCTCTTAATAAGGATGTATATACTTTATCATTTAATTACTGATGTTGTGTTTGATTATAATTATTGTTTTTTTTATTTCAACAATAATTTCTCAAATATTACATATTATATATAAGCATATAAATCAAACATTTAAAAATATAAAATATGGAAACCCACCGGTATTGGGTACAGGGACCAAGAGCCCAGAGATAGGAACCTCCTTATAAGAGGGTGTTTAAGGTGGGCTGCCCCCTTGTGGACGCCATTTTAGAAAACCCTCTCAGCAACTTACTTTTGTCCTTATCCTTATAACTAAGATGCTAAATCAGCATACGGTCTGTCTGATGGTAAGCAGTTTCCCTAGCTCATGGACACTTGAAAAACCAGAAGTATAAATCGCGTCTTGTACTACGTACGTTTTGAAGAGCAAATTACGAAAAAGTGTCTTTCACTCTCACAAATTCGATCGACCATTTAATTAAAGTATACTATAATATAAAGCTCAAGAGTTTGTTTGTTTGTTTGAACTCGCTAATCTCTGAAACTACCAGTCGGATTTGAATATTTCTTTCTGCGTATTATAGTTCAGTTCTTGAGGAAGGCTATGTAACATTACGCTAGTAGCGTCGGGAGCAGAGCAGTAAGCCAAAGACGCGGATGAAACCGTGCCGCGGGAAGCTGGTTAAAGTATTAAAGTGGCAGGCGATATAAGGGTGGCTCATATCTGATCAAAGTGTATAGATGGTTAAGGGAGGCCGCTTACTACTCTGCTTACCCCATCAATAAAGGTGGGAAAACGACACGAAATGCTGTCTGATTCGTACAATATTTATATTCAACAAGATCAAGTGTTAGAACCTCAATATTTTAGAATCCGCTTAAAACTTTCCGGCGCCAAAAATGTATAAAGCATTATGTAAAAACAAAAAAAAAATACCAACAATTTCTAACTCAATATGAAAAGTTTTAACAAATTTTATATGGAAAAGAAAGTAAAAGAGTTTCTTCATAATCTGTTGCGTTGTAAAAGTTCCGACGAAACATACCTATTGAATAAGATTAGTAATTTCTGAGCAAAATCTCCGCGAATTTCGTAAAAAGATTTTTGTAAACTTGCGCATGCTTGTAAATTATTTTGTACACCTTTTTTTCCAGTTAGAGTAAGTATATCAAAAAGATTTATGCTAATTCGTTACGTATAAGACAGGTGGATTTTGAATTGTTATAATCTTGTTTCATCTCTCCTTATCTTCCGTGGGTGTTATAAAGCATGATTAGGTACGTTTACATATTTATTTCTTGATTTAATATATTTATATTTATTTCGCAGTACAGGTATCCATTGTTTGTTAAATTTAGGTTGGTATTTACTAGAGAAATATAAATTAACCGGAAGGACTAAAAATTCTTACAGGCTGTCCACATTCCTTTATTATTTTGTTGCAAAGGCAGAATTAAAGATCCTTCTTGGCTGGCACCGACTCCAAAATAACTGATTAAAAACTATAAATGGTAAAGTATTATAGGTATCAAGGATTGCATTGAGTCCCCTTTAATGATCTTTGCTATGAAGTAATTAAAATATTATTTTCTACTTTTTAGTTAAGGATTGAACATGTAGGTGTTTTTTGAAGTCGGTTTTCATTTTTTTTCTGAAAATAATTTTATTTTTAACCTTTTAATGGGAATTAATTGTGTATAAATATATTCAATATGGGTAGACCTAATAAACGTGCTGCGCAAATGAGACAGCGCCGCGCCGTTTGAAAGAAAGTAGAGACGAGAGGTAAGATTGTAAATAGATATATAAGGTACTTGTCAACACTTTCTCGATCGCTAAACAATGAATCCCAGAAACCACAAATCAAAACAAAAAAGTGATGATCTACCAACAATAAAGAATCATCAAAAATCATAATTTAACTGACCGAGCAATCGCTTAACAGATATACAAAAAATAAACAGTGGTGCTGTAAGGGCAGGTTCAAGGCCGCCCGTTGCTGTTGTAATTTCTCACGACCATAAAACCTCCAACTTGGCTTAACGACTACCTAATTATAGTGATAACCATAGTCTACTGCTTCTAAAGAATGAGGACGCGGAGAAAAAAAAAAAACTTACGACCCGAATTGATAACCTCCTCCTTTTTGAAGTCGGTTTAAAAAAAAAAAAAAACTAAAATCATACGACCCGAATTGATAACCTCCTCCTTTTTGAAGTCGGTTAAAAAGCAGACAACAATTTGAAAACATGTCTTAAAATGCATAAAATTGTTTACAGGCGAAGCAGGTGCGGACTGTTAGTAATAGTAACTTAATATAGCTAGTTAAAAAAATGACTCACCTATGGGTACGACGCGACGTTGCGGAAGAACAAAGATATAATTAAAACAAACCTTTTTTTAACTAAATATGTAAGATAGAAATCACCAATATGTTTTGAGCATGCGCATTGACTACTGCTTATGTAATTATAGGCCGGGCAGAGCTAACAATACCGTTCGCGCCTACTTTTGAGCAATCGACAACATTGTTACCTACTCTTTTACTCCAGTTAATAGAAAATTATAGAGTGCGTGAGCGAGTAACTCAGCAATTTCTTCAGAAACGTGTTTAGGGTGATCAGGGAGTGTTCATACTAAAAGTCTCCTCTCCTAGGAAGTGGGCTGGAGGAAGGGAGGGGTTTAAAATATATAATTCAGTGTTTCGCTAATATCTCAAAAACGTTGAGCCCTAGAGAAAAATGATCTTCTACCGAATAAAAGCTTATAAAACTCTCTACAAATTGAATTTTGTGCACATTTTCCAATTTCTAATAGTTTTGTGCTATACGCTCTAGAAAAAAAGAAATGAACACAAACACCACTTGTGGTAGAAGATTATTCAAGGGTAATATTAAAAATTAAGTAAAGAATAATAATAAATAAATATAAATAATATTTTTTTTAATAATATAATGTTAAAATTATGTTTGTATGACATTACAAAATGACATCTATGTATAGTCAAAATAGCATATTAATTTGCAGTAACTTCAGCTTTATAATTAAGTGGTCGCTGTGTAATAAATAATCACTACATAGTATACGATGTCGCTTCTCGCTGTCTGTCCCTATGTATGCTTCATCATATCAGCCAAAAGACGTCCACTGCTGGACATAGGCCTCCCCCAATTTTCGCCATCGTAGCCGGTCGTTCGCCGCCCTCATCCATCGGTTGCCCGCCACCCTTATAAGGTCGTCGGTCCACCTTGCGAGGGGTCTGCCCACGCTGCGTCTTCCGGTTCGTGGTCGCCACTCTAGAACCTTTCTGCCCCAGCGGCCGTCAGTTCTGCGAGCTATGTGTCCTGCCCATTGCCACTTCAGAGAAGCAACTCTGCGAGCCACGTCAGTCACTTTGGTTCGCCTGCGGATTTCTTCGTTTCTCAAACGATCGCGCAGGGAGACGCCTAACATAGCCCGCTCCATCGCCCTCTGAGCGACTTTGAGCCTTCGGATAAGACCCATAGTTAGCGACCACGTCTCTGCTCCGTATGTCATCACTGGCAACACACACTGGTCAAAGACCTTGGTCTTAAGACACTGCGGTAGTGCGGACGAGAAGATAATTATGTTGTAGCTTCCCGAACGCTGCCCAGCCGAGCTGGATTCGACGAGTGACCTCTTTCTCGAAATCGGACTTACCTAATCGGACTGTTTGTCCCAGGTATATGTACTCGTCAACGAATTCGAGCATCGAGCCTCCGACCGTAATAGGAGTGGGTGTAACATGGACATTGGTCATGACTTTAGTCTTGTCCATGTTCATTTTTAGGCCCACTTGTCGAGAGACTCTACTGAGGTCATCGAGCATTGCACTGAGCTCCTCCACGTTCTCAGCCATGATATCGTCCGCGAATCGAAGGTGAGTCATGTACTCGCCGTTTATGTTGATGCCAAGTCCATTCCAGGTCAGAAGCTTGAACACGTCCTCCAGTGCAGCGGTGAACAGTTTCGGAGATATGACATCTCCCTGTCGTACTCCTCGCTGCAACTGGATAGGCCTTGAGCTCTGACCATTAATTCGTACTGACATGGTGGCGTATTCATACAAACACTTCAGCACTTCGATATATCGATAGTCAATATGGCACCGTTGGCGAGACTGCAGCACGGCCCAGGTCTCGATCGAATCAAAGGCTTTCTCATAGTCCACAAACGCTAAGCATAGGGGCCGGTTATACTCTGTGGACTTATGTATAACCTGCCGCAGCGTATGTATGTGGCCTATGGTACTTAAACCTTTTCGGAAACCGGCTTGTTCGGGAGGCTGGAAGTCGTCGAACCTGTTTGCGAGACAATTAGTTATGACTCTTGAGAACAGCTTGTAGACGTGACTTAGGAGTGTGATAGGTCTGTAATTCTTCAGAAGGGTTTTATCGCCCCTCTTGAAGAACAGCTCCACCACACCCCTATGCCATGCCTGTGGCGTTTTGCCCTCGAGGAGGACGGCACTAAAGAGCCTCTGAAGGGCCTTCAGGACAGGATTTCCTCCTGCCTTCAGTAGCTCGACTGTGATTCCATCCTCACCCGGCGCCTTGTTGTTCTTGAGCTGTCTCAGGGTCATACCAATCTCGCACAGGCTGACGTCCGGGATGTCTTCGGTGTAATGTCGAGTTAACCTAGCTCTTGGATCTGATGCTAGGGAGCTAACAGGTGCATGTTGTGTCGTGTATAACTGTTCGTAGAACCTCTCGACCTCCTCTAAAACCTCTGGCGTAGACGAGATGATCCTGCCGTCCCCAGTCTTCAGCTTGACAAGTCGGCTCTGCCCGACAGACCGATCTCGTGCGAACACTTTCAAGCCTTTGTTGCGCTCTATAGCCTCTTTAACACGTTGTGTGTTAAATTGGCGAAGGTCGCGAGTCAAAGACTTGGAAAGCCGTCTGTTGAGCCGCCGATAGTCACTAGCTTCCTCTGGGGACCGCAGTACCATCCTGCGTCTTTCGTCCATAAGTTTGAGGGTCTGGTATGCCTGTAGATCTTTAAAATTACGCAACGGATTATGATGCGGTTTTTTTAATAGATAGAGTGATTCAAGAGGTAGGTTTATATGTATAATACGTGCAAAATATAGTAGAGAAACACTGGTAATTTTAGAGGTTTCTAATGTAATGCAGGGACATAGCGGTTGCGGCAGTACCGGCCTGTAAAGAACACAATAACCATGTTTGTATTGTCTAATGACGAAAAAGCTAAGAACGTTGTTTAAAGAGACATTCTGTAGTATATTTAGTATCAGCATAATACCTGATGATGGTGATTTTTGCACAATATGAGCATAATATAATATTTTATTTATAACCTTATAATTATTGCAATTGAACCTACAATCGCCTATAAAATAAAGGTAGATAGAACCTTTCGTATCTATTGAACACGTATCCATGGTACAGTTTACTATTTCTATTTTGCAGGCTATTTTCGCCCGCCACCTAATTGGTTCTGAGTATCAAAGCTCTTCAAGTTCCACTATCTGAGTATATTGCTACCAAGAATTGTGTTATACAAATACCGGGAAGAATAGAAGATGGAAGGTTCTGTAGCTCTTTTAGTTTGGACATAAAAAAGGTTTTATAAATCAAATTGTTATTCATTCATTTCAAATCGTTTATTACGTACGTATTGTTTATATTTTATTATACTGAACTGATTTTTAGCTCATATTCATACCGCATCATAGCAACACCTATCATTATCAATTATCTCTGTATATATTTGTACTTCTAACATACTTTGCAAAATATATAAATGAATTTGAAACTGAACAGGAAAGAAAATATAGAGAGAGTACTAGAAGGAAAGATTTTCAGACAAAGGTTGTTCCGATTCTTAATATCTTTAGGCAAGGCGCTTACCACAAGACCACAAAATTGTTTAATAAACTACCTATGCACATTAAAACATTATTATATAAACCAGAGTTTAAAATGAATTTAAAAAGATTTTTGTTGCAAGCCTGTTATTACTCGATAAATGACCTAAAATAGATTTAATATTAAAATAGGATAGACGACGCTACGCTTCACATAATTTTAGTTTTCGATATACATATATAATTGTGTTATTAGTTATTTGGTTGTTAATATTTATAATTGTTATTTTAAGAAATTTATTTAAGATTGTAATAACTATAATTTTGATTATTGTAAGTGCTAATATTATATAAAATGTATTCAACACAATGTTATAATTGTTATGAATAAATAAATAAATAAATAAATAAATAAATATTAAAAAAGTGAACTCAATATACGTATAATATCAAGAAGCTTTCCACGGCGCGGTTTCACCCGCGTCTTTGGTTACTGCTCTGCTCCGATCGCCAGTAGAGTGATGTTTGATGTGAACCTTTCTTAAGAACTGGGCTATCATAAGCAAAAACAATTATTCAAATCCAACGGGTAGTTCCAGAGATTAGCGTGTTCAAACAAATAAATAAACTTTTCCGCTTTGTAAAATAGAATAGATAAATATGTAGTTATCAACATTCTTATCAATCAGAAAAAGTTGTGTGGTAACAAATCGTCCAGTGACAAACAAACATAATTATCGTTCTACTGATGTTATGTAGTTCCAGTAATTTAAAACTGTAAAAATAGTCATAAGCAAGCCTTTTTAACAACCAAACGATATGGGGAAGAAATAAAAGGAAGGAAGTTATCGGGCAAGTAAAAGTTTGGATACTATTTTGCATAGACATTCTACGAGATAAGAGATATTTCTTTCGACTAAGGACATTCACGCTGAATTAGCAAACATTGTATTAAGAGCGTTCACACATAAGCTTTCACGAAATTCTAAAGTGTTCTGCTAATATTTTTGCCTGACTGATACAGTCAAGGAGGGTAATGTTTTACGAGCGTATGTATGTATATATGTATGTGAGTATGTATGTCTATTTCGTTGGCACAGTTCTCTCTACAGCTTAAATGGCTTGATGCATTTTAACGTATGAGGTGTCATTAGATTCGTATTGATTGTGGGAGTGATATATGGTATATAAAATTTCAATGTAGCGTCAGCACAAGAAAAGAAAATGGGTTTCGTTCTTCTCACTTTGTTTTAGGCAGGCGGGCGTTATGTTTTTTAATAATATATATTGCTTGTTAAAATATAGCTCCGATAAAGATAAAATTTTAAAACCACGAAAATATGACACTAAATGGCGACGTTTCCACTCATGAGGCGTAAAGCCTCTTAAATTCATTTTTATTCTCTTTCTTTTGTCGCTATTAAACTTGGTCGTTATAAAATTATCGCACATTTTCTCGATCGAAATAAATTTTTATTAAGGTAAGCCATATTGTTTTCACAGAGAAAATAATTAATTACGTGTTGTAGCACCTGGTGTTGCTTTACGGCGTGTGTTAACTATTGCCTATTATTTTATTAATTTAAAAGTAAAGTTTGCGTTACGTGCAATATTTTGTGATATAATTAAACTTGCCTTGATTAGTTAATATAAGACGATTCATACTCTGCCCCGTATCACGGAGCGTAGTGCGGGCGTGCGTGTTCTTGCGCTGTTTGTAAGTATCTCTGTTTGTATACAAATTACGCGTAGTGCAACATACTGAAAACACATTTACGCGCGGTATAGATGTTCCTTCGCCGCACACCCCGCACCGTAGTGCGGCGCAGTGTGTGGATCGCCTAACTCATGAATAACAAAAAATGCATACAGATAATAACTGACTACAATACAACGTGGTTACTGCAAAAGCAGGTTTATGATATCACTAATACTTTGCGCTGATTATTCCGTGAGAGGGTAGTATTTCCTTAGTCAATCCGGCCCAGGGATTGAACATTGCCTTATATACTAAACCATATAACTGATGAAATCGTAATAGGTACTATATTTTATTAGTTTGCCAAGTTTTATGACTGAAGTAAAGTACATATAGGAGATCACTATACGTACTCAAACAGTCTGATACTGTAAACTAACGTCTTAAAGTGGATTGAAATCTAACTAATGTCATAGTCGCTTGGCAGAATATCACAATTCTTCTCGCGATGTCGTAATATGAGCAGATTATCTGTGTACTAAAAATTACCTTACTGTGTCTACTAATTGTTTGTTAAGTTGCGATGGAAAATCCTTTGGGAGAGGTTCATATTCAGCAGAAGATACGCTCAGGCTGATTGAGTTCATTATAGTTTTACGTAACAAGTGGTCTAAACGCTAATAGGATAAAATAGATTAATATAATAATAATATAATAGGATCGACCGACAATGTTGGCGTTAGCTGATGTCAATTCCATACATTATTTAATCTAATCTATTAGCATTTATGCCACTTGTCTAGGCCCTCAGAGTAGTCTGACAAGTACATAAAAATAATGAAATCTTTGAAATAGCATCTATTTTATACTTAAATTCTTTCGTTTCTATTTTAATCCCAGTTGTTGTAGGGTAGGCATGTAATATGTCATAGTAAGGCCTGCCGAAATGACCCAGTAGACAAGGCACCCGATTCGTAAACACGAGGTTGTGGGTTCTAATCCGGGCAAGTACCAATGTGATTTTTCAAATTATATGTACTTTCTAAGTTTATCTTGGATATTTCTGACTGACGGTGAAGGTAAACATCGTGAGGAAACCTGGACTTGTCAATCCGCCTTGAGCAAGCGTGATGATTAATGCTCATGCCTTCTCTTGTGAAGAGGCCTTTGCCCTGCAGTGGGACAGTAAACGGGCTGGTATTATTATTTATTATATATGGCCTGCATTTTTCCATTACGGCTGCTATCCGCAACTAGACAATTTTAGTTGTAAAGCCATTTTGGTGATAATATAAAAAAGATTAAATTCTAACTCTCTTTAACCTCTTTTGTTAAAGCCTTATAAAAGCAATACAGTTTCTGTTACACTCAACATACTACACGTCTATAACATTAAGCTACGGGACAGCGCTTAACATTTATGCCGGTATTAGAGTCTTCTTAATAGCACTATTTAGGCACTTATACACCTGGACTCTCACATAACATTTGATGTTACTGCCTAATTCTATATAACTGCATGAAATGATGCAATTAGTGTGTAGGTTTATTCAATTTTGAAACATTACATGCAGCATACTAAGTAGTTATTTAAACTTACGTTTGTTTAGAAAATGGACGCAGATATTATAACAATCGTCGTCTGATTACAAAATCTGATGCAGAGTGGTAGAAATATCTGGTGATAGGATACGAGTTTATGGGTTTGAAAATTGCAAGTACTTATGTAAATTTTCAAAATCATGCGTTTTACCTTCGACATTACGGAGAAGAAAATCGTAGATAGAGGTACTTATAGGTATTATCGATCTTTGCTATTGTAGTAAGGTTCTAGTATTTTGCTATTTAGTATTTACTTGGCACCAACTTCAAAATTATAAAATACTTATTTATTTTTTTCTGATTAACTAAATCAAAATACGAATTACTTTGTGCTATGTACATTTATTTTTTACTTTTTAGTTTCCTTCCAGTTTGAAGTCGGTTTTCTTTTTGTAAAAAAATATTTTATTTTACCTTTTGTAGTGATGGGTAGACCTAAATCTTACTTAGGTATCTATTATTTTTGTATACACTAAACATTTTGGCATATTAAACCGTATGAAGTAAGACCGACATGACTGCTGTTGAGGAATTCCCTGGACTGTCTATGGTCACCTGTAATGGCACTTATAACCAATATGGGAGCAAAGTTCTCATCATTAGAAACGAATTAAGTCCAAACACCAAGTAGTTGCTATAAATCGTTGAGGATTTCCCTCGACTGTCTTTGTGCATCATCAGATCGTCTCCAAACCTTCACTTAATAAAATACTTAATAACAAATGCACTAATCGTCAGTACGATTTTCAAAAGTTCCCTTCAATTTCTCTGGGATGTCATCATCAGATCCTGGTTTCCTTATTATGGTACTACCCTCAAGATATCTCCTTTCCAACAAAAAAAGAATGATCAAAATCGGTTCATAAACGACGGAGTTATCTGCGAACACACATAAAAAACTAAAAAATATATACGGTTGAATTGCGAAACCTCCTCCTTTTATTGAAGTCGGTTAAAAATAGAAAGTTAGGTTGTAACTCTACGTATGTGTACACAGATGCTCTTTTTTATATTAGCCTACCAAACTCCTGACTCCACCCCGCCTGATAGTAAGCAGTCATTGGGATCCAGAAGTGGTGGCCACCATACCAAAAGCCATCGTCTTAAACTGCTGGTATGTTGGCCTCCACTATGGCGGCTGGGAATGGGGTTAGGGGAAGGGAATGAGAGAGGTGAGAAAAGAGGAAAGGGGAAAAGTTGGGCTTCAAGTGTTAAATTAGTTTAATCATTAGTTGTGACAATACAAAAATAGTATATTATATACTTTATTAACCAGAATTGGAACTGCTGATACATGGAATCCATTTAATTTCACTTTACATTTTTTTAAAACCTAAAATTGCCAGCTCACTTTGAGGAACCTTGTATTTATTAACGTACTGGTATTAGGTAGGTATTAGAGGTTAGTTTTTATCCGAGGCGAACATACTTATATCTAGACCAGTGCACATCCTTGAGCTTCGTTGCTTTAGTATCCTTTCATTTCTTTTGCTCTCAATATTCACAACCGCTAGTGTGTTTAATTGCATTGTTCTTTATTTACTTGCTATCTCTTATGTATAGACTAAACATAACTTGCCATGTGGCCGCCGCTGTCATTCTAAACAATGCCCAAGAGTCTCTCTGTGAGCGAGGTAAATTAACTGAAAACAATATAAATGACTCTAATTGAATTAGGCATCTTATTTTCATAAGCAACAAGTTTGTTTTCCACGTTTTTGTGAGTTATTTTTTAACCATTTACTTATAAAAGAGTAGTGTCATGTTTACTGTGGAGGATGAAGAACATTTGCTCGGTCTCAAAAATCCTTGTATTTAGGTACTAAGGTGGATATTGAAAGAGAAGAAGTGCTATACCTAAACGAATAAGTGTCTCGTTATAGTCCGCGCAGAATGACATTTGCTATTTAAATGAATTTACTCCAGGGAAGCCGTGATACGTGGCTTTCTCTGTATGAGAAAACGACAATGCTCTACAGTGGAAGAACAAAGTGTGTGTACTATACAAATGTCAACCCACCTTCTTAAGTGAGCCATATAATAATGCTGCGAGTTGCAATCCCTACAAGCAACAGTGGGCTATAAGCAACATGGCTAACATTTCTACTGTTAAGTAAGCCAGGTTCATGTCCAGCAGTGGACGTCTTTAGTTGAGATGATAATAACTAAGTAAACCTTTAAATAAAATCAACAAGCCGCTAATCACTCGTATCTTAGACCGCATTTCACAGCGCGTCCTGTCAGTACTAACTGTTGTCTCACTGAGTTAGGTAAATTAATTAATTGATACGAATTTAATCAACCGTGCCTCTTATAACAAAGAACGGTGGTGAAGAATTATTATGGAAATTTTATTACTGATAAAGTTATAGCCTCGTTTCTCTTTCCGCAAGCCAAGTAGTAGACTAGCAGTCGTATACTATTAGTTTTCTGCAGCGCGGTTTCTCTGTGCGTTAAATAGCGTGATGTTAAATAGCCTATAACCTTCCTTGAGAACTGGACTATCATACACAAAAATATTTTTCAAATCCGACAGGTAGTTCTAGAAAAGAAGGCGCGCTCAAACAGACAATTAAACAAGCAAGCAAACAAACAAATTCTTCCACTTTATATAATAGTATGGAGTCATCTTTATAGCGCAGTCAATCACTTTCAGTAGCTTCAGCAACTACGTAAATTTTTGACTGCCTCCGTGGCGCAATGGGAGCGCAAGCGACTGCTGTGCACGAGGTTGTGGATGCGATCCCCACACGGGACAATACTTTGTGTGATCCATACATATTTGCTGCGAGCCTGAGTGTACTATGTCCGTTGAATGTATGTTTGTTAAGTGTCCCCCACGACACAGGGCATGCAGTGATGCATAATTATCACAACATATCACATCATTCACTTAATTGAGCTATAAAAATACTGTATTTTAAAATAAATACTTAATTTAATATTATACTGCTATTCTGCTTTTCTAAAGAAGAACGACGTAAGTTAATAATAATACAGAATATACAATTTAAATCGATACTAATTTTTCAGGAATTTGTTTTACACTTACAATATTCAGCAAAGCTTAAATATATAGAAACCTAACAAATATATTAGTATTTTGTACTAAAGACGAAATTATATTGAATCTTTTTACTAATATTCTACCGTACCCTTATTCTCCACATTTCAATTTGATCAAGTTCCACATGTTATTCGTTCTTATGAATGATATTTATACGAAATATATTTATATCACTAGCTGACCCGCTTTGGTCTGGATGTGTAGGTTTATGCCTTTAAACGTGAATATATATTTTTACGACATGATAAGCCTACCAAAGTGACTCTACTCCGTCTTATTGTAAGCACTCAGTGGGATTCAGTAATTTTTAAGATTATCAAGTCCACCCATAAATTTAAGACTTAGACTCTTGTCGGTGGAACTGATGCAATTCCCGCCACTTCTCCCTGTATAAAGTCATCTCCTTAATCAAGTATATACAGACAAATAGAAAGTAAAATATTTCGTATAGCAAGCAATATAGGTATAAAAGGTGTCGCTACATTAGGGGAAAGACAGCTGTTGCTTCCAAGGTTTTTAATATTACATTGACGGTGAAAGATATGAAAAATTCAGTAGTACCACTTTTCCAATTGAAACCTACGTCAGTGTTCGTCTATATATATTTTTTGGATTTTTAATTTATAAGTAATTAAAAATAGATAGATAATAAAATATTATGTATCAATAATAATAATAATAATAATTGTTTATTTTAGTCCATTAAGTCCATTTTGTTAATAACAATTTTTTTTCTTAATCTAGTGTTAGTATAGGCACAAATGAAAACACACACAAAACAATGACGACATACATACCTAATCAAAAATCACTATTGCGCAATCTCACATGGGATTGCGCAACAGCGATTGATATACGGACGATCCAAACGGCTTGCGATCATGCCGAGGATGCAGTTGCCACTGCCACGTACTCTGCGCACCAGGGATGCACATTGCTTACGCATCAGGGCAAAGAAACAGTCTAGATGGTTTTCTGCAAACATCCCTGAAGCACTGCAGAACCGTGGCAGCCACAACAGCACCCTAAAAGCATTATTATGCTGGACGCAGAGGGCATTGTAAGATTTTTGGGTATATTTAGCCTACAGGCTGCACGTGTAAAAAGATGTACAGTATGATCTAAATAGTTTAATTTGCACTTCACTCGAACAACATGCAAACCTACGAGCCACCATGTTCGCCCTCACTGCACGCGCCCTCCTCTCCCCCTCTGTGTCATCATTGTCTTTGAGGTCAGAAGTAAGGATGTGTCCTAGATATCTAAATGTATGTGCCCTACGTAATGGTGTACCATTAAGCATAACATTAGGGAAAGTAATACCTGTTTCGTTTCCTCTGGTCTCATAGACCATGACTTCACTCTTAATAATATTTCACGGATGGCAACAAGTTTCTTTAGGCCACATACTGACGCACTCAGCAGCACCATGTCATCAGAGTAACTTATGTTATTAACATTAATTCCATCTATGTGACAGCCGATATGGGAGCTACTGAAAGCAACGATCAGAGTGTAACATATGGATTAAATAGGGTAGGCGAGGACAATCCTTGCCTTACTCCACACTCCAACCTATACGATTGCGACATGCTTTCCGCCCATCGCACGCTATTAACCTGGTGTCCATACCAGTACTTGCAGATGTTGATGAGTTCTGGCGGTAAATGCGTGTTTGCTAACTTTTGCCATAGAATATCATAGGAGACCAGATCAAAAGCTCTCGAAAGGCCGAGGAAGCATGCATGAACAGCAGTTTTGCGCTTTGTGTAATAGCTAATAGCGTGCTTAACACACAATACCCCGCTTTCAGTGGATAGTCCAGTTCGAAAACCAAACTGATTGTCATGAATTTGGATGTGTTGAGTAAGCTGTGAGTTAAGCACGCTATCAAACACCTTCGAGACAATTGTAGCAAGCGAAATAGGTCGATAGTTATTCCGATCTGACAGATCAGCAGTCTTATTTTTTACCACAGGTATCACTAAAGTTTTCATCATCTCTTCAGGCAAGTAAGAGTGACTTAAGCAAAAGTTGAAGAGCATAGTTAACACTCTCGGTAGGTGAGGCCCCGCACGTTGTAGATGCTTAATGCTCAGCCCATCATAGCCAGGAGATTTACCTCTAGTCATTGTCTTTATTATTAATTTCACTTCCTTTGCCGTACATCTAGAGACCAGCTTTTTACCAGCTTGAACATTGAAAACCGAACGGGAGGGCCCCAACGGCGACCTGACAGAGAATGTTGCCTGAAGAGATCCGCTATCTCCCGAGCGTCACTCACGCCGTTGACACACACAGAAACAGCCGGTTTCGTACTCAGCTTATTCGTGGCCTTCCAGAAGGAGCGGAAGTCATTATTTTAATGGTGTGAGGCCAAAGCATCCATTTTTATTGGTTCACTTTAGACGACTCTTAAAATTTTTTTTTAACTTTCACATTTCGTTATAAATAGGACCACGATTAGGTTTACCATAAGAACACCATTGATATAAATTTTCCTTTGCTTTCCTGTGTGCCTCGCTGACGTGCAGGTTCCATCCTATAACAGGTTTCCTTTTCCTACGAAAACATGCATCATATTTATGTCTCTTACTGCAAGTACTTTATTGTACAGCAAGAATATAAAATAAAAATACTGTAATACGTCATCATCCTAGCTATATTACTACAAGGTGAAGGCCTCTTCATGAAGGGAAGGAATAAGCATTGATCACCTTAGTGAATTAATAATTTAAACTTGTTATTGTTGAAATATCGAATTGGTGGGACTTTGTATAGCTTACCACAGGTCTTGGTTTAATTATATTGGGTTTTCCTGTTCAAAAATTATCAGCATTACCCTAAAGTCTTATATTGTGCTTGATAAATGACATCAGGCCGTCTCTTATGAATGGAATCCAACATAACGGACAAAATCTGAGTTTTTTTATTGGCGACAATGGCAGACAAACAAACAGCCCACGTGATGGTAAGTGGTATCTGTCGCTCATAGACGACTCAGAGTCCCTTAAATGAAGCCGCTGCCTACCGTGAAGAGAGTGAGATAGGTGAAAGGATCGAGGGAGGTGAGGAAAAAGGAAAGGGTCTCTGGCACTCTCCGAGTTTATTATATTTCTGCTTACGCCTTTGAAGCTATCACATATTTTTGTAGTATTAGGGCACACCGCTTTTATAGATGACTAGCGGACCCGACAGACGTTGTCCTGTCCTAATTATTATCAAGTTTTTCGCAGAACCTTCTCCTGACAATAACAAACACAACAAAAAAAGAATTAACGGAATCGGTCCAGTCGTTCACGCGTGATGCCGTGACCAAGGGAAATAGAGATTTATTTTTATATAAATATAGATATTTCTAATCTCCCATTCTACAAACCCTCTTTCACCTACCTACAGATGTCCCCCGTAAACTTTGCACTACTTTACCCTATTCCCCTCTCCCTTCTTCCCCACTCCCCCTATTCCGCTTCTTCCCCACTCCCCCTATTCCGCTTCTTCCCCCTCATTTCACTCTCACTTTCCCTGGCTTCTCCCTCATTTCCACCTTGCTTACCCCTCACTTACATCTCCCTTCCCCTACCTTGCCCCATACTTCCCACTCACTTCCTTCTCATCTTTCTCTCATTTTCCCCTCACTACCCTCTCACTTCCCCCTCACTTCCTCCGCACTTCCCCTCACTTCTTCTTCCCTTAACTTCTTTTTCACCCTCTTTTCAATTTTCAAGTCGCTAACTTCAAAATAATATTTCATCCCTAATTCCGTCCCTCTAAATCCACCCCAATTAAAAAAAAATTAGAAGTATTCCAAAACAAAATTTAAAAACTATGAAGAATTTTCATACAAACGTTTTCATCCCTTTTCAGACCACCCTTAACATTTAGGGGGATGAAAAATAAATGTTGTCGGATTCTCAACCCTAGCCGATATGCATACAAAATTCAAGCAATCGGTCGAGCCGTTTCGGAGGAGTTCAATAACGTACACCGTGACACGAGAATTTTATATATTAGATAGATCGCTGTCAAGAACTACAAAAACGCACCAGCAAATATGCTCATAACAACGCAAAAAACATTTTCGTGTGCTAAAAGTTAACCTTCTGACTTTATTTTAAATCCCTTACTAATTGGTTGGCGTGGGACAAACGGCATGTTCTCTGTAAACATTAATTTTAGAAACTTTATATACCTTTGGAATCTATATAGAAAACACAACCAAGCCGTTGCCGACCACGAAGAGTAGAAGAGAGAAGGAGAAGAGTAGTAGTATCCGTACTACTGCGTTTCGCTCGGTGAGTGAGAGCGCCGGAGGCCCAATTTCCCCCCTTTCCTCTTTCCTCACCTCCCACATTCCCTTCCCCACCCCAGCCGCCATAGTGGAGGCCACCATACTAGCAGTTTAAGAAGATAGTATGGTGGCCTCCACTTCTAGATTCCACTGACTGCTTACCATCAGGCAGGGTGGTCACTTTTTCTTTTTTTTCTCTTTATTTAAGGACTTTTGTTATAAAACATGTCAGTCCTATAGTATCAAAAACATAACTGTCTTCAAAATATAACTATAATTCTAATAAAAATAAACATAGAAGATTTTATAAAATAGTATATGAAACGTACTTCACGCTTCACACGACCATTTCATAAACTCTTCTTGCTGCGTCAGAACTAGGTTCAGCTAATATACTATTAACTGATCCCAAGTTCGCCTTAACAATAATAAAATCCAAAAACAGTTTACCTCTGGCTCTGCGATTCCGATCACACTCTGACAAGAGATGATGGACATGGAGTCACTTTCCGAATGAAACACTATCAAAACTACTATAAAGAGAAATTTTCGTATTTTTGTATGTTTTTTGCTATTTAACTCAAAATCTACGTAACCGATATAAAAAAATATTTTACCTTTAGAAAAATACAAATATGACAGGTAACATGGCCTATATTTTATTGTATATAACATATTTTTCAGTCATTTTCAAAATTTTAGTAAAATATTAAATAAAATTTCATTATTTTAAGCGACATAGTAAACTGGAATGATGCAATACGACACTATTGCAATGGTATTTTTCGTGGACGTTTGTTATGAGACCGAATGAAACTTTTGATACCAAAACGAAACGAGAGTGGCCATCTAGTAGTATAAACTGGGTAGTACGAGTAGGTAATTCACGCCAATATTTCTGTAGGAGATGAGAGATACAGCGTTCGTCTTGCCGTAACCATGATTCACTACTGTGGATTTTAAACTTCATACTCATCAAATAATTCGTCCGGGATGGGAAAAATATTAAAATAAGTTCATTGTTATTGACTCTACTCTAATCTTCAATTTCTGAAAGGCTGATTAACGAAAAATGAACTAATCACCTGTTCAATCTCATGTGAAGTCCCTAAAAGGATGTCGAAAGCATGAATAATTAGTTTAATTTGATCTAATTAGTTACTGATGAGATCAAATTAAACTAATTATTCATGCTTTTAGCAAACTAATTGGTACTTTTGCAAGAGATTAAAAAGGTGATTAGTTAATTTTTCGTTGATCAGCCTTTCAGAAACTGGGAGATAGTCATTACCAGTGGTTGACTTAAATATTATTCTATTACAAGAATATGAAATTTGATATAAGAAAATCAGTAAGAGTTTCTAAACAAAAAATTCATGTAACAGATTTATGAATATACGTATATACTCGCAAGTAAATAAAACTCAAAAGTTCAACAAACGACATAATAATTTAACAACAGGAGTGTTACGTGCAAAATTGAAACCAATTCTTTTGACGTATACTTCAAACAATGGAAATTGTTTGTTACAAACAGCCTCGATATATCAAATTATATACACGTGTGTTCAAACGTCTTTCCTTAGTGTTAAATGGTCCAAGTTAGGAGAGGTGGAGTTTTGGGGTTGAACGACATCTGGTGCCACGGAACCGCACTTTCTTATGTTTCTATCATTTTCTGTTACTGAGAATCGTCATATTATACTAGAGCAAGAAAGAACGAGCAGTTTCATCAAGGTAATATTCATTCAATGCAATGCTTTCTAAACTGTCAGTCTGGTTAAGTTTATAGTTCAGCAGTGTCGATTAATGACGACCTGAAAATGCATAGCTGTCTTGTTTTATATTAGAGTATTTTTAACAGTGACCAGAGGTTGTATGCAAAAATTTGGTTTCTAGTAGGAACACCGGGAGCATTATTAATTTTACATACAAAATTACTAGTAAAATATATACTGATTTTAGTAGAACTAAAGACAAGGATTTTGATTTCATCCCACCTTCCAATTTACGTTAAGAAAAAAATCAGCAAAAAGAATAATTTACACTTGAAACTTTCGTCTGCTCAGTAAAGAAGAAATTAAAAGCTCATAGTAAAACGACTTACTTACAATGACTTACATACATACATAACTTTACGCGATCCAAACATAACCTCCTTTGTGTCTTTTTCATTAATCTTTTCATACACACATAGGTACTTCTGAGCATTAAAATTTTTATTCCGCTATATTCATATGAATTGTACCATTAAGTTTGCCTGTAATCGTGTTAGTGGGGCTCAACGAGGCCTCCGGGGACCGGCGACACATCTAACCCAGGTAGAGGCTCACAAAAACATAACATACACCTTTTTATATTGTATATTAATATTTTGCCTCCTTTTTTTTATTTATTTTATTATTTTTATTATAAATAATAATGGAAAAAACTATATAGAAAAGCAAGTCTGAAGGAAGAACTAGAAGAACCTACACGAAACAGATGAAAGGTTTTTAAAGTAGATAAGAAAAGGTATTCAATTTTAAAGAAGTCAAATAAAAGCAGAATATTAATAAACACTTATAACAACTTCACAGCGCTATCTAGGCCCAACGTAAGTATATGTTACAGAGTTTAAAATGAGGATATACAACAATTGTTGGCGTTGCTCTAGCCATCATCCCTTATAGCAGTATTACTTTAATATTACTTTGTGTTTTGCGTTTTTCTTTTGTAGCATTAAAAACAAGTATATACTCAAAGTAAGGCTATAATAAGATTGTTATAAAAGGTTGTGGTAAGGCCCCTGGTTGGTGAAATTACCTCTGACTGTTTCTGTTTATTGTTTTGTGGAGTATTGCGTAGGTGTGCGAATGATAACACGTGCACAATTATTAATTTGTGTGGGTTAGATATGTACGCGATCGTGAGAATAATAATATCAGCCTGTTTACTGTCCCACTGCCAGGGCAAAGGCCTTTTCTCATATAGAGAAGGTATTGCTCAAGGCGGATTGGCGATTACAGACCTTTAAGTCCAGGTTTCCTCACCATGTTTTCCTTCACCGTCAGTCAGAAATGTCCAAGATAAACTTAAAAAGTACATATGATTTGAAAAAACACATTGGTACTTCATCGGTTCGAAACCACAACCTCGTATTTACGAAGTGGGTACCATATCCACTGGACCATTTCGACTTCGTGATCGTGAGAATGAATTATAATAAACTAGGGGTCCTACCACAAATTCTTATAGCAATCTTATTATAAACTTACTTTGTCTCTATCCTTGTTTTTAACGGTCTTCTTCTTCTTATCGAGTGGTTAGTGGTCAACCTAGTGTCAGGATTTGTTCAGGTCGCCCGTAATTTATTATACAGGCATCCGACTTGACCTAATAACTGTTATCAACTTGGTAACAACCGGGAACGACTTTTAACGTGCTCTCCGAAGCACGGAGACGCTCTGATAAAATTCCACTATGCGGTCACCCATCCATAGGCCAGCCGCACTCTTAGTTGCTTAACCCGCAGATCGATTACTGATCAGTGAGTGCAACGAGCTATGAACGCCTCTGTTTTAACGGTGCAATAGAAAAAGACAAAACACAAAGTAAGATTATAGTAAGTATAATTAAAATTAAAATAAGTATAAGAGGTGGTGGTAGCCCCCAGGTTGCCTTAAAACACCCGTGACTTTCACTCGTGTCCAACTACCCGTTTGAGAGACACACTTTAGCCCACTTATATACTAAACCCACATAGGTGACTGAAAGTGTCCTAAATTTGTCTCGTTCTCTGTCGTCTTATCAGGAGCTGTCACTGGTGGAGCTGGCTGCGAGTACATGATGTCACTATATTTTACTGTATTCACTAATGTGCTGAGTTCGAGGTCGAGGAATATATGATTTTTAATATTTAATCCAGTATTACCTTGTCGATCAATGTGACCAGGAGGTGCATTTACCATTTTAATTAAAATACGTAGTCAAATTACTATACCAGATGAAACTAAATAATTTAAATCCTCTCTTTTCTTTATTTAATCTTAGTAATTATATTAATTGGTTAATTTGTAATAATAAATTTGTATCGTTCTTTGGTTGCGTTGAGTGTTTAAATTGTAACTCATACAAAAACTGTAATTATCTGGCGATTGAAAAGAGTGGCGTGAGTTTCTAGCCAGTTCTTCTCACAGCTCTACCTCGTCTGCGAACTGGCTGTAGGTCAATTGGTTGACTTCATGTAATATTGACTTTTCATCATCATACTTTATGATCAAAACGAAATAAATGCTTTGAGTTTGAGTTTGGGGTTGGGGAAGCATGTCTCTTGAGCGGTGTGTGCGGGGAGTTATAATAATATGTGGACACTATCAACCGATCATCTAGTCCCGAGCTAAGCAGAGCTTGTGTTATGGGTACGAGATAATTGAAATATAATACATATACATAGTTTTTTTTGTAAATACATACATAGGAAACACCCAAACTGAAGACAAATACAAATGTTCATCACACAAATATTTGCCTTCCGCGGGAAAGGAACGAGTAGGAGACGATATGAAACTCATGGTTGTAGGCGGGTTATTTGTTTCTTAATATTTTTTTTGTGTTATTCTTTTGTTATTGGCGTGCCTGACTTTTTATATATATTAGCCTACCAAAGTGACTCCAACCTCTCGATGGTAAGCAGTCAGTGGAATCCAGAAGTGGCGGCCACTATACCAAAAGCCATCGTCTTAAACTGCTGGTATGGTGGCCTCCACTATGGCGGCTGGGAATGGGGTTAGGGGAAGGGAATGAGGGAGGTGAGAAAAGGGGAAAGGGGACAATTGGGCCTCCGGCGCTCTCACTCACCGAACGAAACGCAGTAGTACTTATACTACTACTCTTAAGTCGATCTTCTATGAGAGGGTAGTACTTTCCAGGACGATCCGGCCCATTCATGCTGAAATCAGCGTGGATCTACTACCGTAAATAACTGTCTACCTACCTTTGTGTTGTGTCTAAGATATTTTTCTTTCTTTTAATAACACTATGTTTTAAAAATACATGTATGCTATTTATCCAACAGGCGTAGGCAGTAGTATGATACACCCACATACTTTAACTAAGCTCTATTTCATAATGGGTACCTAAGTCAATTGCCATTTCAAGCACATTTTCAAAGGGTTGATGTATTTTCTCAACACAATTATCCGAAATCGTCTTGTGACACCCACAGATTGCCTGAGGACATTCTTATTCAACCAAACGGCTATGTCGTTTTATTAGAAAGATTTTGTGGTTAGTGGTTAGGCCCTGCTTCGTATGCAGAAGGTTGTGGGATTCGAAATGGGACAAGATCCAAATTGACTTTTTAAAATAATTTACCTATAGTCGACCACATATTTGCTTTACGACTTTTAACAACAATTCCCATTAAAGTTAAAATTCAATAAGACTCATTATGACAGTGATAACTGTCACTATACTGAGGTAACTTGCAAGCAAAAATAGACATTATTGTTTTGTGATATGCAAACGACATTTACTCTAAGAATGGTAAAGCAATTTTATGGTCGACTATACTTATTAAATTAATCTTTTTATTACTGACGGTGACGGAAATTATCGTGAGGAAACCTGGACTTAAATAGTCTGAAATTGCTTATCTGCATTGAGCAAGCGTGGCGATTAATGCTCAAGCCTTCTCTATATGAGAAGAGGCATTTCCCAGCAGTGGGATTATGATGATATATTATCATCATAATCCCACTGCACTGTGATTCCGCCCTAGGCCATAAATTGAAAAATTTCATTGTCTTACTCCAGTAAGATCACCTCATTAAGTCATTAGCTAGTTCACATACTTCCAAAAACTATAAATACCAACGTAATTAGGTCAAGGTATCATTCACTTTTGTGCAGCGGAAGTGAGCGCATCGCGATACTAATTAACGCTACGTGTGAATCATTAAAACTTAATCACGTTGTTTTTGAGTGTCACCATTTCAAATCAAGTGTTTACGTATTGTGAAGGTATGGATGTTCAAGAGCAAGGTATGTACTTTTATTATCAACCACTTTTTATTTTTTTTTATGCACATATTATTTTGTATCATTTTATTATTGAGGGTAGTTTTCTTTTTAAAAAATGTGATGTATATTTATATCTTTTGGACCTACAACTTTTCGCTGTACTTTGCTGCCCTTGAAGCATATCTTTTTAGAATAAGGAGAACATCCTTATAAAGGGCTATAAGTTTCATCTGCCTCTTCCTGCCTCTTCTTACGTTAGTGGGCTGTCAAAGTATGTATGCCCATAAAATAAAAATAAAGTAATTTTTTTAAGTTCAGTTTTTATATTGTTTCAGGTACATTTTTCAAATGTTCTGTATCAAGGATGTCAATTTTTAACATTTGGTACTCTAAAGTGGGTAAACCAAATGAAAAATCACAGCATGTCCTGAACACTTTGACTGAAACATCATGCCTTTCTGATTACATCGAATACATTAACCTAGAACCTTTAAGCCTTAGAATTACGAATGTATGTAAACGAATTTCTCATTACTGGGCCAAGTCGAATCGTACTAAATCTAAATTCTTAGAAATGTGTTCAGATTGGCTGCATGAAATTGAAAATATTGATGTAGAGCGAACTAAGGTACGTGTATCTCTGAACTTTGACGAAGTTGAAGCATCAACATCTTCATCGTCTGGCCGTCCGAAAATGAACTTTGACGAGACCAGTAAACGTACAAAAAGGAGAAGATTAGCTAATTTGTCTAAGCAAGATCCTTCTCGTGTACATTCATTGCTTAGTGCTTCCGATGATAGTTTATTAACTTTTCCTGAAATCGATGCTAACGAAGTTTTATCGTTTTAGAGAGAGAGAGAGAGAGAGAGAGAGAGAGCTGAGAGAGAGAGAGAGAGAGAGAGAGAAGCTGAAGAAGCAGCTGAAGCAACTAACAAACACATCAAATCATTTAGGAGAAATCACACGCGAAAAATGAGTCGCATTTTGACCAATACTGATTTAATTAATAGGCTTCTTCTTCATTCAGATCCCTTCATATCAGGTCTACGAAAGTTACCTGTCAAAAAAAGAGTGTACTGTCAAAAGCTGTTTTAGATTTGTTATGTATTTAAAGGTAATTTTGCCAATATTTCGTATAGTTTGTAGGTTGTTTGTATTTAGAAAATAAACTTATTTTATGTATTTTTGCTATTTTATTTTATTCTTTTGTGGTTATTGTTAATACAAATAACCATTATTTACAGTTTTACTATTAAAATTCGCAATATAAAATGTTTTAGATACATCGATCGTCTAAAATAAAATTACTGCGAGACATTTTTACACCTAAATGTTGTTAAGAATTTTTTAAACTTATATAATATATTATAATTTTAATTATTTACGTTTACCTAAATATATTCCAACGTGTAAAATAATAAAATACTTTTTATAACGGATTTGTGTATTTATGACCGCCTTTGTATGAAACCTGAATCACTGTGCACTGCTAACTCATGTCACTGAATTAAAGCCTGGAATTGTTTACCAACCCAGTGAACGTGTCCCTATATAATTTTGATACCTTGTCTTTTAACCGGGGTGCGAAAAAGCATCTCACCATACCAGTAGTCTGGCTTTTGAAATGGTGTCTATCACTTCTGGATTTCACGTCCTGCTTACCATCAGGCAGAGTGGAGTCACTTTGGTAGGCTAATATAAAATCGCTAAAGTGGAGACCATTATGCCATCAGTTTTTCAAGATGACTTTTTGAATGGTTTCTATCACTCTTTTACTAAATTGATAACTTGTCATCAAGTAGATTGGAGTCACTTTAGTGAACTAAGCCATCCTAATATTATAAATGCAAAAGTAACTCTGTCTGTCTGTTACGCGTTCATGCTTAAACAACAACAGGCAAATTGTATGAATCCGCGGTTTACATACATAGAGATAGAATAGACCTTGGGGAACAAGATAGGCTATCTTTAATCGAGAAAAATGGCTGAAAGGGGTTGAAAAAAGAGATGAAACTTTGTATAAAAAATGCGGAAACCGACATTCACGCGGTTTAATGTCACCCACTTGGCGACCATTAATCGTAATAAATTTCTAAAACATTAATTATTAAAGTTTATAGAAGTTATAATAACAAAATGTTTATACATTTACGAGCTTCAAGTTGTTGGTTTTGTTAAAGGGTGAAGTATTGTCGCTTGGGGCTATTGCTTTTTGTTAGAAGCGAAATCGAAACCGGTGTTAAGCGGTTTAAGTTATTTCAAAGTAGCTGTTCTGTTATATCTTGAGGTTTTGTAAGATAAACCAGAACTGCCGTTTTATTTTTATTCATAGGAAATAAACCTTTTTTTAAATTCAAGAGGAAGATTCCTGTACAGAAACTCACAATTTTAAAACTTTATGTTTAAAAATTGAGAGTAGATTACCGTTGTTTTTGCGTAGCAATAACGTAGCGGCTGCTTAGAACTTCGTAGCATTTCGTAGATCTTCCGTAGACCGTTAATATTTTTTGTCTAATTTATTGTGTATAATAATAATAATAATAATAATCATTTATTTCAGGTCGCATAAACCCATATTATAAATACCTTACAGACTAACATACATACATAATACAAACTTATAAACTACACTTGTTGTATGCAGTGTATAAATTTATATTATTGTAATAAACATTAAATTAAATTTTTTATTCTGTTATTCATTAAAAACATAAAATTAATATTAGAAAAATAAATTGTAATGCCGTGTCATTACGATTTATTTAACCTTAGCAATAATTTTATGTAGAAAATGCTCAAAAAGTGGTCTGAAGGGGATTACATGGCTCACATGTCAAAAACACCCTAGGTAAGATACATATTCTAGACGGAACCTTTTGTGTATTTATCATACACAAACTATAATCTAATATTTAAGATCATTACATACAAATCATGTCAATTAAGATTTTAATAAATTTGACCAAATTTTGATAAAACAAGAAATGAATAGACTCTACTTCAACCTAAATTGAAAATGTTCTTAATAAGTACTTAATAGTAATGGATAAATTTTGTATGAAAGAAAGGTAATAACGTATTAAACAATTTGTGTCAATCAATTTTTATTTTTCATTCATAATTCTTAAATAAAACAGAAAACCCCTAGAGGAGAGTAGCGCCCCTCAAGAAGCACCCTCCCTAGGCCTGTAAAACTGTCACATTTGACTTTAGTCGAGCCTCAGCGACTCGAGTGAAAGGAGGACTATACGTCAATTTTTTATGCAAATAAAATACAAATAATATTAATTTCAAATAATTGTTGAATGAAAACATATTAGAAGTAGTACAAATATAAATATAACGTAAAATAAAAATAGAAATTCAGTTTATATATGTATAAAAATTTGTTCGCAAGTTAGTTTGGTATTTTGATCATGTCATAGAGTAACGTGACAATTATATCTTGACTATTATGCCTAAAAGAGAAAAATATGGTTTGGGTAAGGACCCGTGGTCCTACCAATTTGTCCAGCTGGTGGGATTACGATATATCACTATGCATCCGTGGTCTTTCTGGGCTAAGGAAGAATTAATATATCGATATGTGTCGGTATTATTATTCGACAAATAATTAAAATTAGCATTTCTTCTTCAAAACCAAATGAATTTCAATAAAGTAAATATAAAAATAATAAAGAAAATAATAATATCACATCAACACACAACGCTACCTAGACCCAAAATAAGCTTATATGTGTGGTATGGGTTCTTGAATGCGGATGAACTTATTTCTATACTTTTTTTGTAAAAACATGACATGTTATACATAAAAATACCGAGAACAATTCAAATATACATATTCATGCACACAAATATTTGCCTAACAACTATCTACTGATAAAATTCTAAAGCTGCATGTGAATGTTAATTATGGAATATTTAAGTTATTATTATTCATATTGAATAACGACAAAACTAAACTCTTTGAATCTGAAACTACTTACTGAAACCTGTAATAATTTGTTACTTATTTCAAACTAGCTTTCCGCGGCAAGATTTCACCGACGTCTTTGCCAACTGCTCTGTTCCCGTCACCAGTAGCGTGATGTTACATAGCCTATAACCTTCCTCAGAAATTAAGCTCATCCAACGCAGAACTATATAAATCTAAGTAGTAGTTCCAGAGATTAGCGCGTTCAAACTAACAGTACCACCGAACTGTGTACGGATTGAACTGATCATGGAGAGGTCTCGGATTCGGACCCCGGGTCAGGTAAAGTGATATTGGCTTTTTCTTTTGATAAATTCTCAGTATTAACCCGGAGTCTGGAATTGTGCCCGATAAATGGCAACAAGCTCGCCTCCTGTTACATGGAATCTAAAATGCATACATAATCTAAAATACATAGTCTTTTGTTTACCACGATATTCATTTGTTTTTGAAAAATAAAAATGATAATTTCAATAATTTATTGAATAAAAATACCGACACATCGATATATTAGTCCGCCCCTAGCTCAGAAGAACTACGGATAAATAGTAGTATATCGTAATCTTACCAGCAGGACAAATTGGTAGAACTACGGGCCCTTCCTTACCCGATTTTTTGTATATTTGTTTGTTACGATTTAGTTCAAAATCTACGTAACTGATTTAAAAATTAATTTAACTTTAGAAAGCTTTAACAGCAGTGGATAACATAGACTATATATATATATTTTTTTCGTTTATTGGGTAAACAAACAAAATCACAATATTACATGAACATAAAATATTACACTAAAAAGTTTAAGTAATTGGGACATCCACACCGTTTACCACAGATATGGTCTGTATTTTATTATGTTATTATGTGTTTTTATCAGTAATTTTCCGAATTACAATATTTGTAAATTTTAAATACAGCACTGCAATAATAGTTCGCAGACAGTACTGCAAAGACATTTTATGTAGGCGTCCACTTATAAAAGATAGAACTTTTTGATACCGAAGTGAAGCAAGAGGGCGGGTGCCTGGTATAAAAATAATAAATAAATGTAAAGTGTAGTAGCTAAATAAATGTAAATTATAATAATAATGTTATTGGCAAGTAGACTGTCATCCTCCACTAGTTGGAGAGGCACCCTAAAAAGAAGAAGAATATTAGTAACATCGCAAAATAAAGTACCTCATTGTATTACGACAGTAATTAACTGTAATGTACGATTTCCAATAAGCGTACGATGACGGAGCGCGTCAGGGTACATTTAACACTGTACTAATAGAAATTCAGGCTTTTATATAATAGTTAGGCGCCATCCACTTTGAAAGCACGAGGTCGTGGATCCGAAACCGAAAAGTACCAATGTGATGTTTTTAAATTCATATACAAAATTTACTTTCTTAGTTCACCTTGGACATTACTGACTTACGGTGAAGCAAATCATGGTGAAGAAATCTTGATTAATAAAATTCAGTCTTCTTAAACCATTGTTTGTTGTGCAGGTAAACATGGCAATGACACCACACCTAATCCATTGCGGGGTTCTTGAGAAATCCGTTGTTCTATTCTGATATAATCAATATTGGTATAAAAAAATAAGATTATAGAGTTATAGTATACAAGAAGTTTTTTGTATTATGTAATTTTGTATTATGTGTGTGATTTTAATGTTGTATTACATACCTACATAGGTTTACGACTTTTTTTCTTGAAAAGAAAGAGGAATAGAACCCGAGACCATCCTCACACAGTACCACCGAAATACAGAAGCAATCTGTATTTATGTGTATGTTATATAGTCTGTGTATGCATATTACACCAAATATTTTAAGAGCATATTAAACCAAGATGACTTTTATTTACTAAGAACCAACAAAAATTTACGTGGTTAACTTCAGAATGTATCATGCAGTTATTTAAGCGCTAAAATAAATAAATAATCAAACCTGGATAATCGTATCTACATATGTATTTTCAATGCTAAAATAAAAAATAAATTATTTTGTAATAGAGGTACTCGTTCTGGGTTATTGAAAACTTTTTTTACGAGTAGGTTACTCAGTTATTAAATAAAATAGGCATAAACCTTATTGTGTTGTCATCAACATTCAACACGATGACACATCTTCTGTGCTTTGACGTAATCTGAAGCTCCTTTTATAGTAGTATAGTTTTTTTGTCGGTAGGTGGCGTCTTAAAAACAAAATTCACAAAATACTAGTTTAGATGTCAAACGTTCAAAGTCATTGGGCCCTGTAATACCCTTAAATGATTATTCAGTGTATAGTCCCTTAGTTCTTCTTCTTCTTCTTTATTCTTTATTGTACACACATAGAACATATTACATAATTGGTAAGAAATATCATGTACAAAGGCGAGCTTAACTCAAAAGTGAGTTTTCTTCCAGCAAACCTCAGAGTGGAAGAGGAAAAATATCAAGTGTGAGAACAAATGAAGTGTACAAACAGACAGAAAGGAAATTAAATGAAATATAGTACCTATTAATTATTGTATACCTAGTGTATACATAATTTAAACAAATAAACTTACATATTAATAATACACACATAATATATTAAAATATATAAATGCATAAACTTACATAATTATAATAAATATATCTACTTATATATACCTATTATTTAACCAAAGATAGGAAATGTTCTCTTGTTCTTCTCTTAAACACATCGACAGAAGTACTCTCACGAATGACGTGAGGAAGAGAATTCCACAACCTAACCGCGTGCACAGTAAAAGAGCCGTCATAACGGCTAGTACTATGAAGAGGAGTACGGAGTAGTTACAAAAGCCTTATAATTATTTATATAACCATAGTACAAACGACATCAAGGTAGCTTAAATTTCACTGCCACACTCAATTTGCAAAGTTAACATGCAATAAATTGCCTCCGCCAGACAGGTAGATAAATTTAAATTTATGTTACGTACGATTATCTACCTCTTGTGATTTTGTGAAAAGCACTTTTATACTTCGAGAGTTTATTACTTCACGGCGTTTACCGCCTGCAGCAGTAAGCAGAAGATTTACGGGCACAGTTGCAACTTTTTTTACCAGTCCCGGAAATCGAACTCGAGACCACTTCTTGGTTTTTTTCAGCATCTTAATTACATTCTACATCTATTATAAATGCGAAAACGTTCCATCAAAATCAAAATTCAATAAGACTCATAACAATTGTCAATTGTCACTAAGGTAGCTTGCAAGCAAAAATAGACATTAATGTTTTGTGATATGCAAACGACATTTACTCTAAGGGTAGTAAAGTTATTTTATGGTCGACTATTTAAGGTTTGTTACCCCTTACCATCCGAAGGCCGTATGCTTGTTTGCCATCAAAGTTGTTTATCAAGCAATATATTATTAAAAAACTAAAAGCTCGCCTGCCTAAAACAAAGGGAAAAGAAAGAAACCTATTTTTTGTCTCGTGCTGACTCTATATTGAAATTTTATATACCCTATGTCTTTCCCACAATCAATACAAATGTAATGAAACCTCATACGTTAAAATCCATCAAACCATTAAGGCTTTCGAGCGTGCCAAATAGACATACATACTCACATACATACTTACGCTCGAAAAACATTACCCTCCTTGACTGCGTCAGTCGGGCAAAAAACCTTCATCTATAGGCTTATTTTCTTCCAAATGTTCTGCGACCCTTAGCTGTTTGGTGTACTCAAACGTAAGGTTTTTGCAGGCTTTTGTACTTGATCCTATTAAAAGTTTTTACGCATGTTTTTCAAACGTTTTAAGATTTGTATTTATATCTCAATGGATTCAGAGTTTGTTTCATTATATTTTCTGTTCAATAACATATGTAAAACAAATTAAATTAACTAATTTGGAGATCATTGTAATTTATTTCATACTAGCTGCGCCCCACGGCTTCGCCCGCGCTTAAAATATGTTTTGTCTCCTTCGGCAACCAAACCAAGTTTCTAGATAAAAATCCTATGTCCATCTCCGGCACCGAATCTATCTACATAACAATTTTCAACGAAATCGGTTCTGCCGTTTAGGCGCTGAGTAGTAACACATACATACACACACACAATTTCGGACTATAATATTACTAGTTGCCCGCAGCGCAGTTTCACCCGCGTCTTTGATTACTACTCTGTTTCCGTCGCCAGTAGCGTGGTGTTACATAACCTTTAACCTTTCTCAAGAACTGGGTTATCATACGATAAAAGAATTATTTAAAACCGACTAGTAGTTCCAGAGATCAGCGCGTTCAAACAAACAAACAAAAAAACTCTTTCGCTTTATTACAATAGTATAGATTCGATAATAAGTTAATCAAAATGATTACTACAACTTGATTATTTAAAATAATAATAATACTAAAGCTCAAATATTTCTTTGTGAGAGTTTAAAGTGACCGCTGTGTTGTAGTGAAGTTTGGTAATGAGCTGTCGTGTTCGGCGTCATGTGGTAAGACAACTCCCCAGACTGTATCTTCATTTGTAATGTACAGAAGTACTCTGCATATTTTAATTAAATATTTTACGTATGCACATGTAACATAATGTCGTTGTTTAAGAAAGAATTAGCAAATTTGTAGTATCCACTTATATTCATCATAATACATCTTTTTATAATATTATTAGATTTTTGTTATTCTTGCCAATATTTCTCGAGCGTATGTATGTATTTATGTATGTGAGTATGTATGTCTATTTCTTTGGCACGCTCTACAGCTTAAATGGCTTAATACAATATATTGATTGTGAAAGTAAAAAGTGAAAGTGAAAAAATGGGTTTCTTGTTTTATTTTAATAATATACTGCTTGTTATTATTTTACTTTGTTTGTTAAATGTTGTAATGCCATCTTCCTCATAAATTACACTTCATCTTTTGTAAAGTTTTGTATTAGTTTATAGTGCATGTAGTGCCTACCTCTAATTAATTGTTACATTCACTTATATAGTGTTAACAATTGTTGGTAAGCCATTAAAATAAAATAAAAATAAATTATCATATTACCCAAAACATTTCAGCTGTTAGATATAGGCGTGTCCCAATTAGTACCGTGAAAGTCTTACAGCTGACGTATATATCACTATTCTTTGAAAAGGAGGCCCGGTCCATCTTTTGTTTTCACGGAAGATGGTTGTCATTTAATTTCATCCACATTTTTTAAATTTTTTATCATTGTATTATACCATTAATCATCAACAAGAATATTATTTTAAACTTGACGCTGGCAGAAATAGCTGACACAATTGTCGGCTCAGTTGCCAAAAAAAAGGAGAAGAATAAGAAGAAAAGGAGGCCCGGTCATTACAATGAAAACATGTCTCGCGATGTCAAAGTTTCCATAACGTACCGTCAGTGAAAGAGAGTCATAGGACGAAATACGAGTGTTAAATATACCTTAAACTCTTTGACACAAAGTATAAAATTTCGCTCCACCAAACAAAGTGCACTTTAGTACTACTCTGGTATGTACCTACAAAGATTTTCCTAATAAGGGTTGGACTGCACGGAACCGCGTTTTCCTATGCGTCTATCTTTTTCTGTCACTGAGACATTCAATGAGCCAGATATGGTCTAAGCCTAAGGATGAGTTGTGAAAATTAATTTGGCATGTCTGTTGGACGTGAATTGTTCATACCTTAGTAATCTACTGGCACGTTTCCAGACAACGGAAAGGAATTTTATGAAACATTCTAAGGCGGTCTTAGATTACGAATTTTTCTATTTTTTATTTTTTATTTATTCTTTAATGTATATTATCGTTCCACTGTCAAACAAAGTCCACGTCTCCTTTTCGGTCTATAGCCAAATGAAACCAATTTTACTTTGTTTTTCAATTTTTTCTTGATTTGCGGCGACGCCGATTCTATGTACCAGGGCACTGGAATAAGAATTATTACTTCAAAATTATGTCCGTAAATTAAAGAAAGACTTACCTATGTGAATTTGGATGTTTGCGTGGGTGTCTTATCAAATTTTAGCGGCCCACGTTTTTTTCGTGTGGGAGCACATTATAAACTTATATAATACTAGCTTTTGCCGCGGCTTCGCTCACGTGAATATAGTTTTTCCAATAGAAATTTTTATATTGTTTAAATACCATAATATTTTTAATCTCCCATTCATACAAACCCTCTTTCACCTACCTAAGGATATCCCCTCATAAAAACAATATACAATACACAAAGACCAATTTTCACTACAATAACTTTCCCCTTCTCCTCCTTTCCTCTATCCCTTTTTCCCACTCCGCCCTTTCCGCTTCCTTTCTCCCCTCTCCCTTCTCCCTTGCCCCCTCCTCCAGCATCCCTTGCCTCTTCCTCCGTTTCCCTCTACCTTGTATCCTCGCTATCCCCTCTCTTCTCTAGCGCTTCCCCCTTACTTACTCTCCCTTCCCCTCCTTTCCCCTACTTTCCTATCCCTTTCTCTCCCTTTTTCTCCATTCGGGAACTCCCTCCTTTTCCCGTCCCTTCCTTCCTCTCTTCCCCTCTCTTCTCCTTCACTTCCTCCTCACTTCCCCCTCACTTTCCTCTCACTTTCCCCTAACTTCTTCTGACTTATCCCTCACTTCCCTCTCCCCAACCCTCCCTCTCCCTCCTTTCCGCCTTTCTCTAAATTTCAAGTCACTAACTTCAAAAGCAAAGATCTTCCCATAGAATATTTCATCCCTAATTTCACACCTCTAAATCCACCCCCAGTAAAAAAAAATTATGAGAATATTTTTTATTTAAATATAAGTATTCCAAAACAAAATTTCAAAACTGTAAGTTAAAAATGAAGAAGTTTAATACAATCGTTTTCATCCCTTTACACACACTTAGGGGTTGAATTTTAAAAATATAGATATTAAGACAAACACACCCTCCAAATTTCAAGTCGCTACGACTAGTGGTTTAGGTTGTGCGTTGTCTGTCAGTCAGTCAGTCAGGACAAAAACTTTTATAATATGCATGGGTTTAATTTATATGCGTTTTATATAACTAGGTGGTACAATATGGAAATCCTCACTTCTTCCCGTAGGTGTTTAAGAGGCAATTAAAGGAATATCATATAAGCAGCAGCGTTTGCTTAGTACTAAATATCACCAGGTTGCGATGACCAATCCGTCTGCCAATCGTGGCGACTATGGCAAATCCCTTTCTTTGGGCCCTAGATATTAGCCCATTAGTTCCATCCGCTAGTGATTTTGGCGAGTACCTTCTTTTCAAAGCCTGTGCAGTAAATTTCTTATGAACGTTTACACATAAGACTTGCAACGTCGCAATTTAGTGTCATATTTTAGTAGGTTTCCAATTTTTATCATGAAATCGGATCTATATTTTAAACAATATTAGTCAAAATAGTAAAGTAAAGTAAAGTCAAAGCTGTATTAAATGTAAGTAACCATAATGCTTACAGTTATTTTACAGTAAAAATAACGCCTTGTAAGTTTTTAATGTATTATTTGCATATAAATAATTGTAAACATTATGGTTACTTACTTTTAATACAGCTTTCACGTAATTCTAAAAAGTGTTCTACTAATATTTTTTTTAAATATAGCTAAATTTATTAAATGAATATATAGAATAAATGATAAAAATTGGAAACCCACTAAAATATGACACTTAGTTGCGACGTTGCCACTCTTATTCGTGACGCTTTTATGGCTGATGACATTTTAGAAGTCTCTAACAGTAGCATTACAAGGCTCATCCAAGGATTACTCAAATAATATTGAAAGATGGATTCCAATCCATGTAATCATACATTTTACTTAAATTTTAAGTCCAGGGTCTATCTGGATATGGAATACGAAGCCACTGGATCACTAACAGTAACACACAACAAGAAACACAGTAACAGAGTGCAGTGTAATGCGCGCTAGTGTGTGGACGTGTTTACATTGCACAGAGCGAATTATTTTTTAATTCACGTGTTGCGCGGCTGTAGCCGCTGTGCGCCGCTATGAGTTTACAACGACTGATAGCGAACGAGCTGTTGGCATTTATACAGCATGCCATCGACACCATGGACGAGGTCAGCATCATGCAGATCTGCAAGTCCAGTTTCACCGAAGACGAAGTAAGCAGTGGCAAGAGGCTGCTGTTCCAAACGTTGGACAAGCTCGATGAGATGCCGTCACGTCGCAGAGATGGCACTGAGAAGAGCGTCCAAGATATCATCACTTTATTAAAGGTGACCGACCCGGACGACGTGCCTGCTTTCGTGGCGAAGGAGCTGCACAAGCTGCCCCCAGTCACGTTCGACCATGTTGACGTCACCAGGCTGCTTAAGGATATAACATCTCTGAAAGCCAGCCTGGCCGTAGTACAGTCTAAGTTGGAGGCATCGGACACTACTATAAGTGAGCTACGTGCCGAAGTAGTGTTGCTACGCAGCACTATTTCTACAAATAGGACACCCGACGCCTCGAACGTGAACACTCGACGCGGGGCACACAACGCATCCATCAGCAGTTTTGAGTCAGCGAGGTCACCTACGTCACCGGCCGCCAAAAATGCAAGCGTTGCATCGTGCTCCGCCGACTGCGTCGTACCTACCGAGGCTACGACACGTGTAGTAGGTACGTCGACCCCCAAACGTGCCTACGCTGCAATTGTCGCTGCGAACAATACTACTGTGTCACAACCATCACGACAAGTAGTTATTGCAAAAGGGGGTAAGCAGAGCCGCTCTGTACCGAGCACAGTTAAAGAAATTAACACGTGCGATGAGGATGGCTTCGTCAAGGTGGAGAAAAAGAAAAGGAAGCCTACTTGTCGCAACCTGTGTGGTACAGAACCGACAGGACCCAACATGCTGCTACGTGCTGCAACACCAACGACGCAGCTGTATGTGTCCCGCCTGCACCACTCCACGAAGGCCGAGGAGATCGTGGAGTACATCAAGGTGAAGACGAACCTGACCTTGAGGGTAGAGAAGTTGGAAGCGCGGCATAAAACCAACTTCACTTCGTTCGTGGTGCGGGCTCCAACTCTCCAGTTAAAGACCTTCCTCAAGGAAGAATTCTGGCCGAAGGGTGTCATATATCGCCGTTTCCGCGGTCGGCTACTAGATACCTGGCAATGTAACACGACGCCGACACTTCGTGTACAGTAGTTTTTAAGTTAGAATTTATATAATATGTATTAGTTTATACCTAGATAAATTATATTTATGTATTCTTATGTTATGGGCCCTAGATGCCTGAAATAAATGATTATTATTATTATTATTATTATTATTATTATTACTAACAATCAAACCTTGATTGCTTTCAAAACCCACCTGATCCTAATTTATGTAATCCGACATAGAACCCGCGACCCGCTAACTTTAATTACAAGTGTTATAATCCTATTTAATTGGATTAATTGGGTGCTACCCGTATTGTATGATATGTAAACCACGTTCAATTCTTGTTACAAAAAAGTTCATTAATTAAAACAGCATTGGAGTAACTGACTTTACAAATAATAAAAGTTTGTATAATATTTCGATGCCTCATGACGACTCAAATTATTATACAAGCGTACACATAGTACCTCGTACAGAGAAACTAAATATATTATTATAAAAAAAACACGCCTGCCTAAATCAAAGCGAAAAGAAAGAAAACAATTTCTTATACTGACGCTAAATTGAAATATTATATACCTACCTTAAGTCACTTCCACAATTAATACGAATCATTATCACACTTCATATGTTAAAATTCATTAGGCTGTTAAGCGTGCCAAAGAAATAGACATACATACACCATACATACATACGCTCGACAAACATTACCCTCCTTGACTTCGGCAGTCGGGCAAAAAGGCATTAATTAGATAAAAGGCCTTTATTTACGTTAATATTCGATGATATAGTAGACACTTCTGATCCGCCTGTACTAATACAACTTCGAGAATTCTATATACGAGCTTCTAACAAATATGTACCTAAATATACTACTCCATTTAGTCGTAATATCTCTGCCCACACACGGAGGAAAAGTTTAATGTAGGAAAATATTTATTACTGTATAGTACTTTTTTCACCACTTTCTATGTATGTCAAGAGCCTTAAAGATATTTCAGCAATATAATATTTTTACTTAATATGAGTAGACACAATAACTTTACAAAAATAGAAAATGTTAATATATTCTTTACTAGCGACCCACCGATGCTTCACACGATTTCTATACTATACTTTACAGCTAAAGAGTTTGATTGCTTGTTTGTTTCAACGCGTCAATCTCTGGAAATATCAGTCTAATTTGAATAATTCTTTTGCCCAGTTCTTGACGAATGTTCATCTATGTATCATCACGCTACTGGCTACGGAAGTAAAGCAGTAAGCTAAGATGCGGGTGAAACCGCGCTGTTGAAAGCTAGTCTAAAATAACAGTGACTTTGCTTTATAGTATTTAAAGATCAAGAAAACTAGAGATTAACGAGTCAATACTGGCAAAACTCTGTCATAAGATAAAAAGCACATAAAGCTTAACACTTTATACTTAGTTGCGGCTTAAGTTTAAAGTGTTACGAACAATTTTTAAGTAGTATGAGATGTGGGAAAGTAGGTCAATAGTTCAAGTGTATCACAATGTAAGCTGTCAGCTTTTAAACTATACAGATACATGTGGTCTTCACGCTTCCATCGTTTGTGGTATGAGCAAAATAATGAGTATCTTGTAAGAATTTTTCAGTAAAACTAACTTGCAGTGGTATTTCTGAGCTCTCTAACATAGCCATCTTTTTTAACCCAAGACATTGTCAATTCGCCTGCAATACGTAAATACCAATGTAGATGAAGCTTAATCAAAACCTTGACCAGTTATCCAGCAAACAATGACATGTTTTTGGTGAAGGAAAACATCGTAAGGAAACCTGGACGAATTAAAAAAAATGTCTGGAAGCCCATGCCTTCTCTATATGAGAAGCGGGCTTTCCCTGCAGTGGTACAATAGCTGGCTGAAATGTTTTTTCAGATTTAGATTCCGGGTCTTTAACGCGGTTTAGGGCGGCGTTAAGACGAGCACAAAGCCGCCATAGATATAACATGCTTATAAGCATAAGCGAGCTTCTTGCCTCCCTCAGTTTGCCCCGATTAGAAATGTGATGTGTCTACCATTCGTGGACCTACTGAGTGCTTTCCATCAGGCAGAGTAGAGACTCTTGAGTATGCTAATAAAAAAAGAAAGATGTATTACGTATAAACTGTTATACTTGTTCTGCGATGAATATATTTGGGTTGAAATGCTTTATTTATTGATTTATTTAAACTTCATATACAAAACATGTATAAAGGCGGACTTAATGCCTAAAGCATTCTCTACCAGTCAACCTATTGGGTGATGCAGAGATGAAGCGAGGTAGATGTATAAATTAAGACTAGAAAATGATAAAATGTGTAATAATATAAATACTTAGGTATACAAATATGCAGTACGTATATAAATTCACAATATAAATATAAATTACTTACATAAATAGTACATATTATTATAATTATATATAAAGATATATAAATATATACATATATGATTATCTTACTATTGTGATGATTCTGCTAACTTGCTTAGAAGTAGTGACTTAACTTTTGCCTTAAACACGATTCGACTGGTGCACATCCTGATTTCTGGAGGCAGAGCATTCCAAAGAAGTATGGACAGTATTGGAAAAGAAGAATTAATGAAATCGGTGGTGTGAAAAGGACATAGAAGAAGGAGATTATTTGTAGAGCGGAGATTACGGTCATGAGTTGAACATAGATACTGAAACTGAGGAGTTAAATAGTATTGGGAGATTAATTTAAAAAAAATTACAAAGCTACTTTAAATAATGATTTTGATAATAATAATATATCAACAACTACACACTACGCCATCTAGAGCCAAAGTAAGCATGTAATTATTATAGCTCGTATTATGTGTTCTAGAATGCGGATATACATACCTACTTTTAATAGATACATATTACACATAGAAACACCCAGACCAATGCAAATAGACAATTAGATATGTTCATGCACACAAATATTTGCACTGAGCGGGCATCGAACCCGTGACCTCTGCGTGGTAACCCGTACACAGTACTTTCGGAATTAATATTTGTTGAATTAAAACTCTTAAAAGGTTTACCATAATCCCTAATTACGAATTCATCTGCTTTTGTTTTCTATCAATATTATTATTTAGTTTAGAAGTTTCAAATCAAACTTTAGTTTGATATTTTATTTGTTTAGACTTAGAGTGACATTTAATGTTGATGTTTGTTACGCAAACTATAGGTATGTTTATAGACTGAAGGTTTATGGTAATAATTTTATTCATTTGCAGATAACATTAGATTCAAATGACAATTGTTTTGGCAAAATATTTAAAAGTAAGTAAGTACAAAGAGTATTTTGCAACTAACCTTAATAAATTAATTTTCCCCCTTACCTTTTGCGTCACCTCCATCAATTATTTGATATACTCCTCGATCTTCACGGTAGGCAGCAGCTTCCTAAAGTCCCTGGCTTTGCAGGAGCAATACCTAAGAAACTGAGTCGTCTATGAGCAACAGTTATTACTTACGATTAGGTGGGCTGTTTGCTTGTCTGCTATGACGGCATTAAAAAACAAATAACCGAGCAGAGGACAGTTACAGTAACTAACGTAGCTCGTAGAGTTGCCTCTTTGAAGCCGCACTGGGTAAAACACATAGCACGCAGAACTGACGACCGTTAGACCAGAAAAGTTCTAGAGTGGCAATCACGAACTGGAAGACGCAGCGTAGGCTGACTCCTCGCAAGGCGGATCGACGACCTTATAAAGGTGGCTGGCAATCGAAGGATGAAGGCGGCGAATTACCGGTCACGGTGGCAAAAATTGGGGACAGCCTATATCCAGCAGTGGATGTTACCTCCTGCTAGTTTTCTTTCTCCTACCTCAAATACCTTATAGACCTTTGTGAGGGTCATACAAATTCTAGTCCAATGAAAACCACTTTTAAAGGTTACCATTAGCAATACAAAAAACATCAAATTTAGAGTTTCTTTTCTTACGTCATAATTCTGTTTACGTCATGCTTTATTATAAGAATTTTTCGGCTTTCTTTTATTAAACCTTAAATTATAATAATCATTAGATGTTACGCTGCGTCGGTGGTCAATGGTACTGTGTATAGAATGACATCCAGAGGTCTCAGGTTCGATCCTTGAAAGTGATATTGATTTTTTTGTTATGATATTCTCAGTATTAGCCCGGAGTTGTAAATGGCAGCAAGCTCGCCCTATGTTACATTAGATCGACCTCTGCTTACCCCTTATGGTATAATGGAGTGATGCCAAGTTATGTTAACATTTCATCGCTTTTCAAAATGTATAAGAGAGTATAACCGAATGACAGCAAACCTTATACTTTTACAAAAACAATTTAATTTTCTTTTTTCTTTTGATGACAATTTTCTTAATGGAGAGAAAAAGAAAAATTGTTGAGCAATGAATGAAATATTTCAATTTAAAGCAGTAAACATTCTAGGCATTTATTATTATTGTATTCATTGTACTTTCGTATTAAAATTATACATACCTACGTAGCTATAATACCTATATACCTTTTTTTTCCTGAAGGGGTAAGCAGAAGTCTATGATCTCTAGATTTTGCTACCTATACTGGGTGCCATGTAACATAGGGCAAGTTGATGGCATTTACCAGGCATCATTCCCAATCCGTGCTAACACTGAGAATTTCTCGACACTAAAACCCAATATCTAGTAAAAGCTGCGGCATATGTGACGAACGGGACAGCAGGGAATATTTTGGAAATATCGTTTTGTACAAAATGTATATGAAAGAGCATATGTCACAAAGACACGTGAAAGGTGGTACTACGGACGGGACGGCAGAGAAAATTTTGGAAATATCGCTTCATACAAAATGTATATGAAAGAGCATATGTCACAAAGACACGTGAAAGGTGGTACTACGGACGGGACGGCAGAGAAAATTTTGGAAATATCGCTTCATACAAAATGTATATGAAAGAGCATATGTCACAAAGACACGTGAAAGGTGGTACTACGGACGGGACGGCAGAGAAAATTTTGGAAATATCGTTTCATACAAAATGTATATGAAAGAGCATATGTCACAAAGACACGGGGAAGGTGGTACTCACGGGGCCGAGCGAACAAAGCAGTGACATTCCCGTTCCGTTCACATTCCGTCCAAGTTATTGTGACGTTATATATGTAGCTGCCTTAATGTTGTGTTTTTTGGATTCGATTACAGAACAGAAACAGAAAGTCAGAACTATTTTGGATTCGATTACAGAACAGAAACAGAAAGTCAGAACTACCCGACCTGTGGCTCGATTCCAATACATTTGTGTGACAATGCGTACACAGTAATACCTAACTATTCCATGAGACTCTATAATACTACTGACAAAGATATTGTTGTCTTATTGAAAAAGGTCGCAAGTTTAGAAATAGTATTATTTAATAAGTAACCTTATGTCTGTTACCATTGGGTGAAAATTACCAAACATATAATTCGTCGTACGTATCGTTTAAATTGAGAAACCTTTCCAAAAACTTACGTCCACGCTGGTTTCATGCATGCATTCCCCTCTTTCCTTTTTCTCACTTCCCTCAATCCCTTCTCCTAACCCACTTCCTTTACGGTAGGCAGCGGCTTCGCAGAGTCCCTGGGAATCCTGGAGCAATGTCAGAGACTCTAAGTCGTCCATGAGGGACATTTACCACTTATTATCACGTGGGTGGTTTGCTCCTACGCCACTGTCAGCAATAAAAAAAAACTAGTGACATTCTTACTTGCCTTAATGAAACTGCAAATCAATGAATTGCACTGAACTAAGATAAAAGTCGAAGTTAATTGCAAATCTAATTGGCTTTCAAAGCATTCCTTCCAATAAATTCAAGGATAGATACGTTAAAAAGTTTTAAAGCGTCTAAGTAAAGATGATTCCACACTCACCGCTCGATGTGCACTTAAAAGTTTGTATTGCTTTAGCTAGAGGAGGACCCTTTCAGTAAGGATTTAAAAATTAGGAGAACTCAGGAATTTAGCGAACAATCAGACCATTACCTTGGAAATAGTGTCCATCACTTTTGAACCTCACTGCTTGCTTCCCATCAGGTATAGTGAAGTCACTTCTAGGCTAATATCAATTAAAAAAAAGTATATCATTTACCTAAAATAACAACTTTCAATTTAGAGTTTGGGTCGCTGCATACGTAAAGAGATAATTCCTCGAACGACACACGAACGAGGCGGAATCGTCACTGTCATACGTCATCTTGCTCGCTCGGCCTCTTGAGTACCACGTTTCAGTCCTGTCTGTATAAAAACTCATCACATATGCCGAAGCCTTTACTGTGTTTATCTATATACAGTTACTTACCTATATCTATACTTATTATAAAAAGCGGAAGAGTTTGTTTGTTTCAACGCACAAATCTCTAGAACTACCAGTCGGATTTGAAAAATTATTTTTGCATATGGTAGCCTAGTTCTCGAGGAAGGTTATAGGTTATGGATATCACGCTACTAGCAACGGGAGCAGAACAGTAAGCAAAGACGCGGGTGAAACTGCGCCGCGTAAAATTAGTAGCCTAATATTTTTCACAGAAATACCAATTACAAATTGCAACGTAATCTCTATGAAATACTTGAACACTGTTATCAGTTTCAACCTTCGAACATAATGAGTAGCCTAAGGTCAGAACGGTGTTAAATATTTACGAGTTTGTGTCGCCAATGCAGCTTGTTAGTTCAAAGCTCACCTTAAGCGCTTAGTTTAAGTGCCTATTACAATTTGGGTAAGCGCCAGTTTTATTTTAAGTATTTTTGTGGACGCCTTTATGTTCCTATTTTTATTTCTGGTGATTTCTTTTACAGTTGTAATAATAATAAAAAAGATTTTTTTATGGACTCCAATTAAAATTACTTCATTCTACCTGCTGGTATGGATGCTAAGGAGGCAATGGTTCCTGCTAGCATGGTGGCATCCATTATGGCGGCTTTGTGTTTCAAGTTTTAAGTGTATACTTTTAGATTTATTTCAATAGTATTTTAAATTATATAAATTATATTATCTGCCCGCAGCGCAGTTTCACCCGCAGTTTTACTTACTGCTCTGCTCCCATTGCCAGTAGCGTGATGTTACATAGCCTATAACCTTTCTCAATAACCAGGCTATCATACGCAAAAATAATTATTGAAATCTGATTCTTAGGTTCAGTAATTAGCACATTCAAACAAACAAACTCTACCGCTTTTATGTTGTTACTGAGTACAACATGCACGTTCTGAAATTAACAGTGACTATAGCGACAGATATAAAAATCATCAACGTAATGTTAAGTGACAGTCAAAATCACCGTTCATTAGCTTCAGAATAAGTACAGAGGGTCAGACAATTGGCATAAACACTAATAGAATAGAATTAAAAAATACTAATATTGTACTTGTAACCGTAAAGTTCCCTTCTCTGCTAGCTCATTTGGGAAATAAATTAAATAAAAGTAATGATGTAATTAGGACCGTTATTTGTTTTGTGGTTGACGGCTCATTTGTTGTGGTTTTAATATTGATTCAAAGAACCCTTGTGAATGTAGCAAGAGAGTTTGTATTTTATATATATAAATATATATATATATATATATATATATATATATATATATACATGTGCTAATACATACCTTATTATTAAACTAGCTGCGCTCCACGACTTTGCCCGCGCGTAAAATATGTTTTGTTTGTATCCCTCGGGAACCAGACTAATTTTCGGGATAAAAATTAGCCTATGTCCGTCTCCGACCCCGAATCTATCTACATACCATCGAAATCATTTTCATCAAAATCGGTTTTGCCGTTTAGGCGCTGAGTGGTAACAAACACACACACATACAAACCTTCGTATTTATAATATTAATAGGATAGGATAGAGTAGCGTTGAAATTAGTATTTTGTCCTTTTTAATAAAGTTCAAAAATACGAAGTTTTTAAGAGGGTTAGAGGTTGTATACTTTGGATTTTATTATTTGCTTTGGTTATGACTGTACACTTGTACAGTAGAGGTACAGAGACGGTATTACTTCCCCGGTCGATCCGACCCATTCATGCTGAAACCAGCGTGGATCTACTACCGTATAGCCAGCGTGGATTTACTACCGTATAAAGTGCATGCAAAAGTAACATAGATCTATTGAATAAAGCAGGAAGAAAATAACAATTTTGTGGTATGAGAGTAAGAGATGTAAACCAGACCATTCTTGTACTTACATCATTTGCCCACTACTGACATCGACTAGAGTGGTTCAGGATCACACAAAGCAGAGATGATTACAAATATCTAAAACCAGCATTCAGTATATTTTAACTGCCATGATGAACATGTAAATGAAGTATCACTGTACTAAAAAATACGAGCCCAGTTTAACATATCCATTTAGTTATTAACAAACAAAGAAAAACAGTATGAAAGGAATCACAAGAATTTTTAATAACGTTGCTACGTGGAATTTTTGTATTCAATCCAATATCGACTTTGCAGTACTATTTTATAAGTTCATTTTCATATACACGTAGGTTGCGCACGGCGATCGTTTTTAAAAAAATTAGGCTTGGTTTACACTTATGGCTTTTATCCGCTTACAAGCTTACGCTTTACGCTTACAATATTTATTTTAAGCTTTTTACACACATCATATGTATAAATGCTAAGAGCTAAGAGCACCAGAGGCCTTAGACAAGTGGCATAAAAATGCTAGAACAGAATAGATTTAAAGCTTATGTCAATTCCATACATTTTTAATCTATTCTTTATGCCTCGTGTGTAGGCCCTCAGAGACCCATTCTCCATATTTCTCTTTTTTCTCTATTCCAGAGTGAAAGTCGAACTATTTATTCATTTGACGACACTTGAACGTTATCACCAAAGAGGTGTCAGCCAATTTTCTTCGGGCCAATTTCTCTGACAAAGAATCTTAAAAAGAACTAGAAAGAAATTCAGGCTATTTGTTTCAATCACCAAAATTTGAGGTTCTAGTCAATCATCAAACAATACAGACAAGTTTCATATTATGTTACTATGTTTTAATAAACATCTACGGTTAATACGTCAGTGTATAATGAGCTTAACAGTATAAAAGTTCAGAATACCTGTATGCATATTAATGCAATAAATTATATATGGAAGCAATTAATTTGAATTCCAGAAACGGTTGATATAATTTTATTACTAGGAAAATGCTCGTAAAGCTGGGAAATACCTTTCATTAATTTTAATAAATATTGTATTATTTACGTGTCATACTCGTAGGTACCTATATTGAGTGCACAACGGAACTAGGACAGACACTACAGCAAAAGACTGGACTGCGACAACCCTTAACTTCGGCGGCACATAACTGCGACAGTCCTTAACTTTTAATGATCCATGTTTCGGAAACGGAATACAAATAGGTTAAAATAATAATGGGCAGGACACAGCTCGCAGAACTGACGGCCATTGGGGCAGAAAGGTTCTAGACCGGAGACCACGAACGAGAAGGCGCAACGTGGGTAGATCCCTTACAATTTGGACCGAAAACCTTATAAGGGTAGCGGGCAACCGATGGATGAGAGCGGCTCACGATCGGCCGATGTGGCGAAAATTGGTGTAGTCCTATGTGCAGCAGTGGACGTCTCCTGCCTCATATTATAATGATAATAGATTAGGTAGATACTAAATTGCCAAGCGCAAGACGAGTCCTGTTTCATTATTACTAGCTACTAGTCAAGTTTTGTACTATAAGTTTATTTGTATACGTATACAGAAAAAATCCTTGAAATATAAAACGATATTCGTTCTAGGTAGAAGTAATAATAAACTGTATACAGTTCGTATACAGTTTATTATTGGTGGGGCTATTCTTTCCCGGCCACCCCGCGTGGTGGCCGGGAAAGAATAGCCCCAACCCTCTCTGTCCGTGGGTGTCGTACAAGGCGACTAAGGACAAAATGATGTCAGTCCATCAGTCTACCGAATAACGGCGGTTAAACCGTTACGAAAACGGGTGGTAGAAAAATCAGCACAACACAGGACGGGCAGCAGCGTCCTGTGATAAAGCTACCACCACTGCGATCGCCAACCCGCCTGCCAAGCGTGGCGATTATGGCAACATCCCCCTAAATGGAGCTACACCAGAAGAAATGGCCCCCAGTCCCCGGTCATCCCGCTATTCCTGGCTACGGTAGCGGCCATGGTAACGGCGGGGTAGGGGGTGCGAAGAATCCCCGGGTGCGGCCAGGCTACCCAAACCGACGACCTTTGGCCCTGGCAACATACAACGTGCGCACACTGCGGAATGACGAGAAGATTGTTGAACTGGAGGAAGAATTGAGCAGGCTACGATGGGACATAGTGGGACTGTCAGAAGTCCGAAGACAGGGGGAGGACACGATAACCCTTAAGTCCGGTAACCTGCTCTATTTCCGGGAGGGCGACCAACTGTCCCAAGGTGGAGTCGGGTTTATCGTCCACAAGTCCCTCGTGAACAACGTGGTGAAAATCGAGAGTGTGTCGACGAGGGTAGCATACCTTATACTCAGAATCACCAAACGGTATTCGCTGAAGGTCATACAGGTTTATGCTCCCACTTCGACATACCCCGACGATGAGGTCGAGGCTATGTATGAGGACATTTCCAGAGTTATACATTCCTCTAGGACCCAATACACTGTTGTCATGGGGGACTTCAACGCGAAGCTGGGTAGACGAGGCGGTAACGAGTTGAGAGTGGGGCAGTTTGGATTTGGATCCAGGAATCCCCGGGGCCAAATGCTGGCTGACTTCATGGAGAAGGAGGGCCTCTTTATGATGAACTCCTTCTTCAAGAAGCGCGATAGCCGCAAATGGACCTGGATTAGTCCTGACGGTGTCACAAAAAATGAGATTGACTTCATCTTGTCGACCAGGCGGCAAATATTTAATGATGTCTCAGTGATCAATGCGGTGAAAACCGGAAGCGATCACCGGATGGTAAGAGGCACATTAAATATCAACCCTAGGCTGGACCGGTCTCGACTGATGAAGTCTGCGCTCCGACCTGCACCGATTCAAATTCATAGCTCCGAGAGTTTCCAACTCGAACTTCATAACCGCTTCGAAAGCCTCGGCGATTGCGTAGACGTGGACGAATACAGCAACAGGTTCGTGGAAACTGTCCGTTCGGTAGGGTCGAACATCTTTAAAGCCCACCACAGTAAAGGACCGAAAAAGATCACCGACCAGACCCTCAAACTTATGGACGAAAGGCGCAGGATGGTACTGCGGTCCCCAGAGGAAGCTAGTGACTATCGGCGGCTCAACAGACGGATCTCCAAGTCTTTGACTCGCGACCTTCGCCAATTTAACACACAACGTGTTAAAGAGGCTATAGAGCGCAACAAAGGCTTGAAAGTGTTCGCACGAGATCGGTCTGTCGGGCAGAGCCGACTTGTCAAGCTGAAGACTGGGGACGGCAGGCTCATCTCGTCTAAGCCAGAGGTTTTAGAGGAGGTCGAGAGGTTCTACGGACAGTTATACACGACACAACATGCACCTGTTAGCTGCCTAGCATCAGATCCAAGAGCTAGGTTAACTCGACATTACACCGAAGACATCCCGGACGTCAGCTTGTGCGAGATTGGTACGGCTCTCAGACAGCTCAAGAACAACAAGGCGCCGGGTGAGGATGGAATCACAGCCGAGCTACTGAAGGCAGGCGGAAATCCTGTCCTGAAGGCCCTTCAGAGGCTCTTTAGTGCCGTCCTCTTCGAGGGCAAAACGCCACAGACATGGCACAGGGGTGTGGTGGAGCTGTTCTTCAAGAAGGGCGATAAAACCCTTCTGAAGAATTACAGACCTATCACACTCCTGAGTCACGTCTACAAGCTGTTCTCGAGGGTCATTACTAATCGTCTCGCAAACAGGTTCGACGACTTCCAGCCTCCCGAACAAGCCGGTTTCCGAAAAGGTTTTAGTACCATAGACCACATACATACGCTGCGGCAGGTTATACATAAGTCCACAGAGTATAACCGGCCCCTGTGCTTAGCGTTTGTGGACTATGAGAAAGCCTTTGATTCGATCGAGACCTGGGCTGTGCTGCAGTCTCTCCAACGGTGCCATATTGACTATCGATATATCGAAGTGCTGAAGTGTTTGTATGAAAACGCCACTATGTCAGTACGAATTAATGGTCAGAGCTCAAGGCCTATCCAGTTGCAGCGAGGAGTACGACAGGGAGATGTTATATCTCCGAAACTGTTCACCGCTGCACTGGAGGACGTGTTCAAGCTTCTGACCTGGAATGGACTTGGCATCAACATAAACGGCGAGTACATCACTCACCTTCGATTCGCGGACGATATCGTGGTCATGGCTGAGACCGTGGAGGAGCTCAGTGCAATGCTCGATGACCTCAGTAGAGTCTCTCGACAAGTGGGCCTAAAAATGAACATGGACAAGACTAAAGTCATGACCAATGTCCATGTTACACCCACTCCTATTACGGTCGGAGGCTCGATGCTCGAATTCGTTGACGAGTACATATACCTGGGACAAACAGTCCGATTAGGTAAGTCCGATTTCGAGAAAGAGGTCACTCGTCGAATCCAACTCGGCTGGGCAGCGTTCGGGAAGCTACAACATATCTTCTCGTCCGCACTACCGCAGTGTCTCAAGACCAAGGTCTTTGACCAGTGTGTGTTGCCAGTGATGACATACGGAGCAGAGACGTGGTCGCTAACTATGGGTCTTATCCGAAGGCTCAAAGTCGCTCAGAGGGCGATGGAGCGGGCTATGTTAGGCGTCTCCCTGCGCGATCGTTTGAGAAACGAAGAAATCCGCAGACGAACCAAAGTAACTGACGTGGCTCGCAGAGTTGCTTCTCTGAAGTGGCAATGGGCAGGACACATAGCTCGCAGAACTGACGGCCGCTGGGGCAGAAAGGTTCTAGAGTGGCGACCACGAACCGGAAGACGCAGCGTGGGCAGACCCCTCACAAGGTGGACCGACGACCTTATAAGGGTGGCGGGCAACCGATGGATGAGGGCGGCGAATGACCGGCCACGGTGGCGAAAATTGGGGGAGGCCTATGTCCAGCAGTGGACGTCTTTTGGCTGATATGATGATACAGTTCGTACAAATCCTGTTATTAACGCGTTCAAAGCGAGCTCGGGTCTAAAGGACCCATTGATATCAAGTATATGTAAGAAACAGAGTTTTCTAACTGAATGTATTGATAAATATTTCTGTGGGTTGAGGACCTTATATACCTATAGCTGAAAGTCTATTGGAAATAGTGCGAGTGCTTATTCCTAAATTATATAATTTCTTTCATCCTACGTTTGGAAGAACACACAACTAAGCCATCATCGGCTATAGAAGTTGAAGAGAATGGTGTAGTAGGTTCACGCTGGTTTCAGCATGATCGGGGAAGTACTATCATCTCATAGAAGATCGATGTAAGAATATATTAAGTTGCCATGCTAATGTGTTTCGCTCAGTGAGTCAGAGCGCTGATAGCCTAAATACGTCCTCGATCCTCTTACTCTTACTTACTCGATCCCCTTCTCCGAGGTCGGCAACGACTTGGTTGTGTTTTCTAAGAATTATTACTTTTTTTTATTGCCCACAGTGGCAGACGAGCCAACAGCCCACCAGATGGTAAGTGGCAACTGTCCCATAAGGGCTTGCGCAGTATCAGGGGCTCTACGAAGCCGCTATTGCTACGAATGCTTAGAAAACACAGCCATCTGTATAGGTTACGGTTACCACTTACCATCAGCTGGACCGTATGCTTGTTTACCAACGTGTTTATGTGGAATTTTTGTTGGCAATAAAATTTAAAATAGTTAGTGGTCGTTCAGGAGTAATAAGTTTCATTATGAGAGAGATTAAATATTTTGAACTGTTATGTTGATATCTACACGGATCTACTCATGATAAAATTATTATAACATGGTTTCGTTTTATGTTACGTTTCGACGTATGATTGATATTTTTTGATAATGACATTCTGTAGTCTGTAGTGTACTCTGTATTCATTTTACAGATAAAAGAATTTTACTTCTGAACATACGTCTTTCTTAAGCATTGCTACTTTAGTTGGAAGTAAGAGTGCGTTTCCACTGACGCGGAGCTGGGTGGAGTGGAGAGGACCGTGAATTGGCCAACCACAGCATTTCCACTGAAACACACCCTAAGTCACCATGATCCATCAGTTACTTGCTTAGCTTAGCTTGTTCGCAATGCAGCCGATGGTAGTCTCAGTACCTACATACAACTTAGTGGCAAATAACATAAGACCTACCTAACGATAAGTAATTGCTTTGCATTAAGTACTTATCATAACAGATGTACATGTCTGTGTTATCTAATAATTGCAGTAACAATGTAGGCTGAAAAACAAGAGAGCTTCTCCGATTTAATCATCCCACCAAAACGTGCGTTGATCGCAGATCGGCGTAGATCTACTGTAAAAAATTGTATTCCAAATAAAACAACACTAGTTTCGCATAATAACGAATTTATTTCTCTAAATACAATTCTCACAATATATACAAACCTAAATTATTACTATGTAATAATTAATTACTTTAATTAAGATTAATACCCGTCACATTCAATGTAATACAACACTAATATATATACAGTAGTGATGTCCATACGCGATGTTAAATTATCGATTAAAATAAATTATGAATTAATTTTTCGTGACTCTGCAGTTGGTTAAAGATACGCTACAAAAAGGTTAGGTTATATTGTTCTGCCGTGTTTTAAATTATTGATTTCATAAAAAAAGTTTTCACTAAAACACTACCTCGTGTGTCCTTATGCTAAGCTATTTAAGCTAAATATCTTGTGATATATCACTATTTGATTAATAAACCTGAATAGGGGAGTCGGAAGTCTTTCTAAGAAGAAAAGAACAACATTCACTTTTATTAAATGGATATCCAATTTAATTATGCTAATCAAATATTTTTTCAATGAGAAAAAATTTGAAAGCTACCTGCAAAGTTTGAACAAATAAATATAAGGTAATATTTTTGCTTGAAATTTGCAGAGGCAAAAATTCGATTAAAGAACATATTAAATTGCTTCTAAACAAATTCATTAGTTTTGTGTACAACAGTACGAATATAATTCAAATTATTTGATTGTTATATAATTTTCTAGTTATATCATGTAACATCGCGCGGACATAACATTACAATTATTTACGAAACATGTTATGTACATACATCACAAAATAGGGGTCTATATAACAGCAAGGTACTATGTACAGAGGAACTCATTCAATTGAACTACTTTTGGCACACAATAGCCGTATTGCAGATATGTTTTATATTCACATTTTTTAATTATCAATAAATATAATAAATGTGAGATTTACTAATAAATTAATTAATAATTATATTTATAGGAAAATATTATAACATGAAATATAACGTGTAAAATAATAATATCGTAATATAACTTAAACGCTAAAAATTCAGTCCATAATCACAAATTCTACTAGTCTAATTAAAAAAATATATTAGGTACAACGTGATCAATAAAATCTCTATTTAAAATTTATTAATTATTACGAACATATAAACAGTTATTTGTTAAATAGATTTATATTTACATTTAAATACATTTATTTCTTGTTCACTTTATAATTGATCGACTGTGCTATGTCGCAATCGAATTACACAATTTGCCACATTACAAAACGTCCAGCCATTATGAAACGTCCTTACAATCCAGTGTAGAAAATTTATATTGCTATTCAACACTAAAGCTCAGCTGTATATAATTAAACATTTCGTGATACGCACGTTTTTATTATTCATCTGCAATATACAATTTAAATATACATTTTTATAGACTATTAAACAGTATAGCTTCTTTAGTAGAAATAAAGCCACAAGATAAGAATTTGTTACTCGGTAATTTTAAAACTGTATATCCATATACCTAGATTAAAAGTTGTCACATAATTATACATAAATTATAATTATACATAAATTATACTTATGCCATATTCCACCTAGGATACGATAATTAAAAATACCACCTAATCTGCAAAATAATACAAGTTTATTAATTTAGCAAAAGTACTATCACACATTTAGATTTTTTCTTATATTGTCCATGCCTCTTGTACTTTTGCTTTTATCATATATATAACTAAACTAGAGATATATATATATATCTATATCTCTTCTTTCTCTAGTTTTTCGCGGCGCGGTTTCACCAGCGTCTTTGCTTACTGCTCTTCTCCCGTTGCCAGTGGCGTGATGTTATATAGCCTATAACCTTCCTCGAGAACTGGTCTATCATACTCAAAAAGAATTTTACAAATCCGACTGGTGGTTCTAGAGATAAGCGCGTTCAAACAAACAAACAAACAAACTCTTCCGCTTTATTTTAGATTTTTAATGCCAACAAACGCAATAACAATTTTCGCGTTAATTAGGAATTAATTCGCGTTATTGTGTAACGTTAAAAGTAAAAGGTAATTAACGCGAAGTTTTTAGAATAGATGTATTACATTCATATAGGAATAATAAACTGACGGACTCATAAACTGCATCAAAGTTCAGGATTACTTTGAAATGATTTTTTTTAATAAATATGCAAACTTTTTAGATTCAATTATATAAATATAGAGAGACTGGCTCTTAATCTTAAAAAAAAGCAAAATTTAAAAATAGAACTGCAGCAAAACAAATGAATATAGCCGGGAAAAGAAAATTTACTCGTAGTATCAGATTTGCGTGTTTTTTAAAGCAAAGTTTTAAATTGATTCGCATTGATTTTTTATTCTTTTGTCAATTGAATTATTGTTACCAGCAGAATTGTTGGGTTAGTTTTTTAACTCATCGAGAGTTTTTGAACCATAATATGGATACTTCGTCCGAACAAGCGGCTCAAATTGTAGCACTGGTGCGGGAGGGCTTGGATCAACGAACAATTGGTAGAAATTTAAATTTAAACTAGTCTACGGTTTCTAGAATATACAGAAGGTTTGTGGAGACAGGTTCTTACAGAAGGAGACGTGGTACAGGCAGGACTCGAGCAACCACCGGTCGTGATGACCGATTTATTGTTACAACTTCCCTGCGAAATCGTTTCCTCACGTCAGTTAACATCAAAACAGAGCTTAATGAAGTGCGTGCAGTAAATGTGAGTGCACGAACAATAAGAAGAAGGTTAAAGGAAGCGGATATCTTCCCTTTTAGACTTTAGACCAGCAAATGGTCCAAAGTTGTCTGTAGCTCACAGACAAGCTCGCTTAAGATTTGCGCGTGATCACCTAAATTGGACAGAAGAGCAATGGGCCTCCGTATTGTTCACGGACGAGTGTAGGACATGTTTATATGGTGCAGATGGTCGCAGAAGAGTCTATCGTCGACGTGGGGAGCTATATGCTCAAAGTTGCATTGAGGAGCGTGTTCCTTTTGGAGGCGGTTCGTGTATGGTCTGGGGTGGCATATCGATGAACGGGCGAACAGAACTTGTGTTCATAGACATGGTCCGTCAAGACGGTAATAGAGAGGGTTTGACTGCACATCGCTACTTAACAGAGATCTTAGAAGATCACGTGGTGCCTTACATGGGATTCATAGGCCAAAATTTTACTTTAATGCAGGATAATGCCCGGCCGCACGCTGCTGCACAAGTTCTACAATATTGCGAAGAGGTTGGGATACGTACAATGAATTGGCCAGCACGCAGCCCGGATCTAAATCCCATTGAGCATGTTTGGGACAATTTAAAAAGAGATGTATATGCGGGAAATCCTGTGCCCACGACAGTGGCAGCACTAAGAACAGCACTTTCAGAAGAATGGGACAATATTAATAATAATAATAATAATATCACAACAACTACAACAACGCCATCTAGACCCAAAGTAAGCATATTCATATAGCTTGTGTTATGGGTTCTAGAACGCGGATATACATACATAAATATTTTTATTTTTTTTTCTAAATACATACATATTATACATAGAAACACCCAATATTCCGCAAGATCTTTTAATAACCGTAATAAAATCTATGCGGAACCGATTAGAATCCGTATTAAGGGCACGTGGAGGTAATACGCCTTATTAAAACATAAATAAACCCTTGCATAAAGTTTGTGTCTATTGTTAAAACCATTTTTTTTATTAAACCAATTTTCCTTAAATTTCTGTTTTTTCTTCAAAAAAGTGTTAAGGTCCTTTCCAGTACACAAACTTAAACTTAAGTATATGACCCTACGCTGTTTTAAAGTTTACGAACCAATCTAGAGGTTTCAATTTTAATCTGTATAGAAAGTTTGCATACTTGGTTAAAATATTTATTTCAAAGTCGTCTATTACTTTGATGCAGTTTATGAGTCCGTCAGTGTATATTAGCTTTTGGTGCCAGGATTTATTTATTATTGGTTATTATTCCTTAAAATATAATGGTTAATTTTTTTTTATTCAAGCTAAATTTAAATGACATGATGCCTTGACCACACGTTGTGTGTGATATATTGATTTTATATTTTTACACACCCTCCTGTACTGATAAATAATGGAACGTACTATTTTTAGGTAGAAAGCCCGTCAGTTCCTATAAAAAGATAAAGTAGAATATAAAATAGAAGGTATTTTTATACACATTGTGGCAAAAAGGTGCGTATTGAGAAATACAAAACCATAGTGTAACTTATGACTTATTGTTTCAAGATACAATTTCCTGTAGCCACCTATTTCTCCACATGCATTTTTCTACTGCAAACAATAATAATTTCAAATATTTACACAGAACTCTAAGGGCCTGTTTCACCACTTGCTAATAAATTGCGTGATAACCTATTCGAAACTGAACTGACAGATAGTACTCAAAGATCAGTTCCACAAGTGTCCGATAACCTTAACTGACAAATAAACTCTTTAAAAATGTTAGATAGATGTTAGATATATATCAGACACTTTAGCAGCTAGTGGTGAAACAGGCCCTAAGGATTGTTATTTTAACTGCTTAACTGCATAATTATAATAATTAAAGTACCTGCTGTATTAAACTTCAGAACAGACGTGAGCATTGCGTATCACTTTCGTAAATTGTGTCAAATAATTATTATTATAATAGTGTGTAAATCCTCAAGTTAATTATTTTTCATCGCAATCATTTTTGGTTTCAAATAGAACACAATCAATGTTTGCACATTGATTGTGTTGTATATTACGCATCATGAGTGGTAACGTCGTATTTTAGTGTCATATATCGTGACTTTCAATTTTTATCATTTATTTGGAGCTCAATTTTAAAAATATCTTCAGTTCAAATGCTATAATTAGATGAAAGCTGAATAAAAAGTAAGTAATAATAATGCTTACAGTTATTTTACTTTAATAAATCATAACTTAAGTTTCAAATGTGTTATTTGCATAATACATAGAACTGTAAACGCAATGATTTCACGATTGACGCGTAAACGCTTTTAACATTTACAACAAGAGCGACGAGCTTCGCTTGCGTTAAAGTTAATCTGAAGAAACGAATGATTAAGCACCACAAACATGGTTCACGATAATCCCCGTGTAATTTTTAAATATGTATATCGAATACTTCATACATTTTATGTAAGTCATGTGATTCGAGACGGAGACCCTAATGCGTACGTTGTATTTGACACAAACTACTGTTTCAAAATTAAGTGCTCTTAGTGTATGTCAGTAAAATTACACTAAATTAATTTTCCCACAAACTTGTAAATCAATTTTAGTGTACCTATTCATTTCCTTTGATATATTATGCTATTGCAGGATAGATAGAAATATATCATAACCACGCCGCAGTTAGGTAACATTCCATTTAATGAATGACCAGTCACAATTCCGGAGACTGGCCAGATACTTTAATTTCTGGATAAAGCACCTTAAAGTTATTAAATTCTAGTATCAAACTTGAAAACCTCGTTACTTTATCACGATAATCTTAAAAATCAATTATCAAATAAGCATTATATACATAAATTAGAATTTGATTTTAACTTTCTGAAAAGGTTGGCATAACAAAAAGTTATCGAACTGTTATGTTCTTCATTTAACTTTAACAGTTCCATGCCGTTGTTATTCGAAGGCTTTTCTCGAAAAGGTGATATTGTAAACAGAGTTTTATTGTACCTAGGTACAATCAAATCTAAAATGCGTAAACCTTGAAGGATCCTAACCCTTTCAAGTCCTGCTTTTACTACCAAAATGTTAAGATTTCCTTTCGAATAAAGTGCTTTCGCCTAAATAATCAAGATAATGACCCGACTGCGGTCGAAGGGTTTGTCAAACAAAGCTCCTTAATCCCCGAACTGGATTCATTTCAATTTAAAACTTGTTTGTAGGAGCCACTTCAATTTACTGATGAATATAAATTTGAGTCTTCTGTAGATGGATTAAGAAGTCGTTTTAAACAAATACTACTTAGACCTTTTGGTTATGTAGACATCCTGAATAGGTTTCTTGAAATTAAAGATGTCATTTTTATTGACTTTATCTTTAATTACACAATTACAGTCGCAGTTGGTGTCGTCTATTTTGTAGACAGTATATAGAACCTAATTTAAAATCTAGGACCTATCAATGCCATCAATGTTCTAGAGCTGTGGAGAAAGCACAGATGTCCGTGTTGTTTTGCCTACAAATATCACCCAGCAACAAAAACAATATATTGTGTTTGTAGAAGAAAACACAATATCCTTAGCTCTTAAACATACTCAGCAACAGGTATCCAATATAATTTAGTTGATGTTGATATAACTGCGATCTTTTACAATAAAGTGCTTTCCAAGTCATGCTACTTCCACATGAAGTCAACAAGTTCATCTCTCTTCGTTAGTCGTTTGTTTATTGTTCATACCAATAAAGTATTTGTCGCCTCTAGAATTTGTATTATTTAACTGTACTCATTATTAAAAAATGCTTCAACTCCAACAGACCAACACCCAAAGAACTTCTCAGGTGGACCACGGCGACACCAAATTAGGGATATAACAAATGAGAGTCTTTAGATGGTAATAGCATCAAAACCAAACTTTGAATGTATACCGTGGTTACTTTAAGTTTGAAACTAATATAACAAACTTAAAAGGTCAAGAACATTACGGGAATAATATCTATTAGATTAAATGGCCTTTGGATACCTTGATTAATTTAAAATATCTATTAATAACTCATAAGGGAATTTATTTTCATGTGAGCCTTGTCATTATATATTTAAAAGGTCTCGACTTTTGACGTAGGGATTCTATGCATACAACTAATGGACTCAAAGTATGGGGTCAAACATATTATGCGACTTGCACAATGACTTCAAAGTACATACTTTTATTTTCAGACACATCGTACTTAAATAGAATCACGTATTTATCAAGTAGTTTTTTTAAAGATGTTTATTGTATTTAGAAACTATACTTATGTCTATACTTAAAGTGCGTCTTTTCCCAATATACTCGACAAAAATTTGAGTCGGATTTTTTTTTATTAAAAAAATATTTTTATTTCAAAATCATTGTAATACGAACTTTACATAGACTATAAAAACCCTTCTGAATAATAAAAAAGAAATATCAAAGTATTTTATAAATAAAAATGGAACAATCAACTACATGCATCAAAGAACTCTATTCAGCCAGTAAGCCTTTAAAAAACAAAAATAGAGCAATAAAAAGTACAAAAGTATAAACAAACACAAACAAAATCAGAACAAAAATTGACCTCTGTTCAGCGGAAACTGGGACGGAACACGATGCACCGAATAGCAAATTAAGGTTTCAAAAACTTTCACACCTTCAAATTCGAATAAATTCTTTGTAGAATAAATTTAGATATTTGTGATAAAAACGTAGATATAATAACTGAGACGAATAAATTGTTTGTTTTAATAAACTAAATAGTTATTCAGATATAAATAAATTTGACTGCTTCTGTGGTTCGGTGGTACTGAGTATGGATTACAACGCAGAGGTCTCGGGCTCGATCCCCGGGTCGGGGAAAGTGATACTCGGTTTTTCAGTCGAGAAATTCTCAGTATTAGCTCGGAGTCTGGAATTGTGCCGGATATATGGCAACAGGCTCGCATCCTGTTACATGGGATCCAAAAATAAAATGGTAAACATGGGTGGTTAATCACCTCTGCCTACCACTTCGGGGATAATAGGCGTGAAGCTGTGTATGTTTTTTTGTTTTTACTTCCTTTTGTCTTTTTCTCCGCTTATTTCTTCTAACTCATAGAAAACAGAAAATTTTAACGCATTGTAATAACGTTGAGTAGGACCACTAGCACTAGTAGGATAGAGAACAAGAAATTCGAGCCTAGATAGAAATGGCCCAGTGACTCTGAGGAGAACGGCGAAGGTTTTATGCAATCGCCATTATCCATCAAACTTAGAGTGAGACTGCTGTAATGCTATGTATAGCCTGTGGTATTGTACGGTAGCGAAGCTTAGACTCTAAAAGCTAACACCCAGAAGTATCTCGAAGCTTTTGAGATGTGATGCTATCTTAGAATGTTACGCATTAGCTGGATACAGAGGGTCTCTTATGTGCGAGTTCTCCAGCGCATAGGCAAGAAACGCAAAATCTTGCAAACCATCAGGAGATGAATAGTGGCCTACCTGGGCCATGTCTTGCTACACAATAAGTACGAGCTTCTCCAAATAATAGTTATGGGCAAAATCGAGGGAAAGCGGGTTGCGAAACATCCGAGAATGGACCAGTATTGCAAGCGTAGAAGAATTATTTCGCTTGGCATAAGACAGAAATAAATTCGCTGCGCTGACGGCCAACCTCCAGTAATGGAGAGGCACCAGAAGATGAGAAGAAGTATCACTAGTTCATCTATGAAAGCGTGGGTTTTAAAAAGCTAAGTAAATTTTAAAAAATCAGATGGCTCAGACAAGTGGCATAAATGCTAACAGAATATAATAGAACAGAGGCCCTAGACAAGTGTCAAAGATTTCTATTCTATTCATAGAATAGATAGAAAAATGTATTGGATTGACATAAGCTAACGCCAACACATATGTCAATCTCATACATTTTTTTATCTATTCTATGAATAGAATAGAAATCTTTGACACTTGTCTAGGGCCTCAGATTACAAAATGTATGGGATTGACATAAGCTAACGACAATGTTGGCGTTAGCTTATGTCAATACTAAATGTAAATTAATCTATTATATTCTATGAGCGTTAACGCCACTTGTCAGTTCTTTAGTAGGTGTTAACTAAAAGGTTATTTAAACTAAACCTACCTACCACTTTAAAACAACAAACCCAAACATTTTTCAGCAACTGAAATGTCGGAGCGTGGGTTAGGTACTCCGAAGGCATAGATTTAGCCCAAAATGTTAATCAATTCAAAATACGGCTTAATACAAATGTAGTTAATTTAACAAAGAAATAACACAACAGAAAGATCTATTTAAATTAATAATTATTAATTAATTAGACATATCAAATCGCTTGTATTTTAATAAAATCTTTACGTGGTCCGACTTGTTGCTTCGAAAGACCCAAAGTAAGCATAGATATCATTATAGCTTATGGTAAGGGTTCTAGAACGCAGATATATATATATTTACATAAGTTCTTATGGACTTTTGTAATATTAAGTTTAAACAATAGACGTCATCTAATGATAAGGAGTAATTTATATTTTGAATAACATGCTTATGATATACTAGCTGCGCCCCACTGCTTCGCCCGCACGTAAAATATGTTTTGTTGTATCTATCGAGAATTAAACTTTTGAGATAAAAGTAGCCTATGTCCGCCTCTGGCACCGAATTTATCTACATACCAATTTTCATCAAAATCGGTTCAGCCGTTTAGGCGCTGAGTGTAACAAACACACACACAAACACACATACACACACAAGCACATCGCACACACAAACTTTCGCATTTATAATGTTAATAGGATACATGGTTTTGCAGACAGAACAGTCATCACATGCATTCTGCATTTTTATTGTTCGAGTTTTACAATGCAACATACACGAAACACACGAACTATTCTTGAAGAAAAGAGCACTTTAAATGTCTATGAAATCACTAAGATATCCCTAAAATTCTTACAATAGTAACAATCCACCTAAATTAATATATTTCAATACACGTGACTTCAATTTGTGATATAAACTCCTATCCACCTAGATTACAGCAAGAATGGACCGGTCCACAAATTGAATAAGGTATAGGAAATCTCATAAGGTTTTTCTGATATCTGAGATCTAATTTGATCTTACATCCTCATGATGGCGAGGGTCTTTTTACCTGTACTATAGAAGTGTAAATTTTGAATGGCTTTGTGTAGAATGAAGTAGAAGATTTTACATATTGGGCTCTATCACAACAGCGTAACGTACAAATTTGTGTAAAGCAAGTATAAGATAAGGGCGCCGTGCATAACGCACGCATGCGTTCGTACGCTATTGGAGCACAAATGACGCGTTAAATGCCACGATACTACGCACGAATAAACCCGTCTTAATATACATTTGAGACTTTAAGTCAAGCAATATAATTCAAATAAAATGTACTGATCTGGGAACAAAAAGAACGTAAATAAACTACGGAAGTTTACCCAAAATTAAGGTATCAAAGAATAGTTTTTGTTTACATATTTCAAGCAATCAGAGTGGCGATCTATATTAGTAAAACAGTTTGGGATTTGTCAAGTGATGTTGTTAACGCCAAACTATGTAAAGCTCGAAAGTAATTAATAAGAAACATAACATATTTGTGATGTTTGAAAACTTTGTGTTTTGAAGTTCCATCAATGATCTTTAGTTTAACAGAAAGATAAATAAATACCTATTTACTGATAAAGATGAAGACTAATTCTACTGTTACTATACGTACTGAATTTATTAATTCATTCCAACTTTAGAATGGCTAGTAAAACGTGCCCCGAACCCTCACATAAAACGAGCCCGCAATTGTAAAACTCATAAAATTGAAGAAGTTTTTAGCGATGTTGATAGAATCACCAAACAACCTTACTCTAAAAGATTCATTTAATCATTCATAACATGTAAATATTTATAGTAAATGACCCCTTGGTCTTCCTTAAATAGATTGCGGTTCTATGAAGAGCATTGAAGTGGAATGTAGGGAATTTTCATTATAGCACTCAACCGAACCATTAATTTGTGGTGGCGTGTCTCAGAAAATATTGCTGTGACACGATCATTAAATTTGTAATTGGTTCTGCGATATAATTTCAAAACTGCAGTTTATAATTTAAGAAATTAAAGTAGTAGTTTTTTGGTGTACACTGTAGAACAAATAGAACAAATATAGAAAATGTCATGTGAATTTTTATCACTAGAAAGACATTCCTAGGAAAAAGACAATGAAAATTTTGTATAATTGTATCACAGCTTTTTATCCAATTTCGCGGTATAGTTACATTTCACCTTTTCATCTCTGCATTAGCTTGGTTAACTGGTAGAGAATGAATGAATAAAACTGCTAAAAAGTAAATAAAGAAAATATTTACAGATTTATTTTTATAGCTTGTTTACATTTCCTTCTATCATTCGTACCTATCGATTATAGCGTTTCTCTACGGCTCAAATATTATACTTAATAGGCGACGATTCTAGACGATTTTAAGCTTGTTTACACACTTTTTACATTTATTACTGTCTTAAGATTTTAACGCTTCATTTCTTGGTAAATTGGCAGTTAGTACAATTTCTGTTTAGTAAGACGTTGCTAAGTGTCCTTAACAATTTAAGTTCAATTAATAAACTTGACCTTTAGTGATAAATTATAGTTATCCTAGCGTAGGACGTAAAAGCTCAAGTTTATAATAGTGAAGATTAGTTGGAGAGGTTGTACAAGGTCTATTCTAAATTGTATTTAATTCTGCCGGCGACTACACCCGTCAAATTAGGTTTAGGTATATTATGGTCAATTAACATACCTACTATTTTTATAAGTTATAACCTATGTCTCATTCTGATGTATTCTATATTACTGTAAAGTTTTATTAAAATCCAATTAGAAGATTTTGCGTGAAAGTAACAATCATTCTAGAACCCATATCACAAGCTATTAATATATGCTTACTTTGAATCTAGATGGCGTTGTGTGGTTGTTGTGGTAATATTTATTTTTATCATTCATACATCCATACGAACTTTCGTATTTATAATATTAGTAGAGCTTTACGTTTAATACTATACCTACTAATGTTAATAGATATTTCGTTGGTTTTATAGCAAATTATATCGAATACCTTAATGCTTTTAACGAGGTGAACTTCTTAATGAGTAATAAAATTAATTGCGATCATAATTTGTGTGGAGGCACGGAGACAGCTAAGACTTTCGATGAGATTCTAGAGATTTTAATACCATCAACCTTTTTGTTTTAGCACTTTAAATATATTGCAGCTATATGAAAATTGCGATTTAGGAATTTTAAACTTTGGGTTGAAGTGTTTAAGGTAAATATTACTAATCAGGCACTCGTGTTAATATCATTTTTCGTTTGTTCAAAGTTAATATTAGCACCGATTCTTAGTTTCTTTGAATCGATTGCTTTATAAATATTCTGTGTTGCTTTGTTTGTATTTTGGGTAAATATAGCTTCAGTCTTTCTAAATATAGCTAAAACCCAAAAAAAAAACAAAAACCTCCTTAAGGTTTATTGCTTTTGATATCACTGAAGTATACTTATAAATAAAACATTATTTATATTTGACAAAGGGCACATTACAAGCACTCTTAATCGACGTGTGTCATAGACACAAAAGATTAATAAATATTGAAGAAACAATGGAGGTATGTTTCGATCGTAGCAAATAGCGTTCTATAGACTCTGCTTACCCCCTTATATTTAAGTCAATACAAGCTATATCTGAACATTTAGTCGAAATGGCCCAGTGGATAAGGTACCCGCTTCGAACACGAGGTAGTGGGTTCGTATCTGGGCTAGTACCAATGTGATTTTTCAAATCATAAGTACTTTCCAAGTTTATCTTGGACATTTCTGACTGACGGTGAAGGAAAACATCGTGAGCAAACCTGGACATAAAAGTCTGAAATTGCCAATCCGCCTTGAGCAAGCGTGGTGATTCATGCTCATGTCTTCTCTATATGAGAAGAGGTCTTTGCTCTGCAGCGGGACAGTAAACAGACTTGTATTATTATTATTAAGCTATATCTAAAATTATTTACATTTGAAACATGTATCTGCTTAGACAGCGGGACTACAATATCAGGCCAGTTAACGAGGCTGGTTTACATTCGTTGAATAATTAATGTTGTTGGTTTGTTGATTTGATGCCCAACAACAAAGTTATCTAAATTATTCCTCATAAATTTAATTTATGGTATGAATGATGGAACTGTGGATAAATCTGTAAGGGAATATTTTAATTATATTTTTGGCATTTTTACTTTATACAACTTTTGTGGCAAATCAGCATACCTATACTATACTACTAGCATGGTAAGCTAGCTGCGCCCTGCTGCTTCGTCCGCGCGGGAACTGTTATAACTCAGAAACCAGAGATTTTCGGGATAAACAAGTAGCTTATGTCGGTCTCCGGCCCCGAATCTATCACAAACCAATTTTTATTGAAATCAGTTTAGCCATTTTGGCGCTGAGTGGTACAAACAAACACACAGTTTCACATTTATAATATTAATAGGATACATTATGCAGTCATTGAGGTTCAGGAATGAAGGACATATCTCGGATATATTCGGATACACACACACACACACACACACACACACACACACACACACACACACACACACACACACACACACACACACACACACACACACACACACACACACACACACACACACACACACACATACATACACACACTTTTCGCATTTATAATATTAATAAGATAGTAACTGTAACCTAAAGACAAAGCTGTGCAGAAATAAAAGCTTAAAAACACAACCAAGCCGTTGCTATGTAGTGAAAAGAGGACGAGGAAGGAAAAGGACCGAGGGTGTAATTGGGCTGTCAGTGCTCTACTATAAACTACTAGCTACTAATTTCACTATCGTTTTTAATTGTCGATAATGGCAAGCGTACATTTTAATATAAGCCGCAGCAACTTTGGCGCAATGCAGTGATGGTTTGATTTCTAGTCCAGCAAATAACTACCTCTTCGATTTTAGTGTTGGTAAATGACAAAGTTATAGTTGGAGTAGAAAATAACGCCATCTTGTCTTTTATAATTCAACCGCCAATTCTCCAAACTATTAGATCTGTATCTACAATTTAGGTTAAAGTATGTAAGGTAATGTTAACACAAATTTAATAAGTACTGCCTTTGTAAGTCTGATGAATTTAAATCTCTCCAATTATGCGCTCGGCGACTATAAATATGTTTAAAATGTAAAATAATCTACAAATATACAAGTGAAACATGATAATCGTACCAAAAATTTCAAATTCTAGTCGAGTATAAATATTACAACAAGAATTTAAACTCCGCAACTAAAAATCTCAATTTCTGAACTAAATATAAATTCAGTATTGCGCAGTTCAGAACCTACGTTATTCCTACGTATTCTGACGTAGTCCGTAAAGGTATGTCGTACCTATTGCGATACCTCGAACAAGGTGGCATGTCAAATATGAAAATGAATAATGCAGGGTATAAGCCAAATACCTTGTGACGATCAGGTTCCTATAAATTTGGTATGAAGACAATATTTGAAATAGCTTAAGAGGGTTTTTTACCTCTTAAGAAAATTTATGTATTAAGTGGAATAGTCTTAAGAAGCAATACGATATTTGGAGATTATTTCTGAGAAATCATGATCAATCTTACAGTGAAAAACTAAAATAATGAATACTGACTTTAGAGCAGAAAATTTTGGATTACATCATGTCATATTGGCCCATTGTTATTCCACTGCAGGAAAAGGCCTCTTCTCATACAGAGAAGGTATGAGCATTGATCGCCACGCTTGCACAAAGCGGATTGGCGATTTCAGACTTCCTTAGGAGTCCAGGTTTCCTAACGATGTTTCTTTCACCGTCATGTTTCTTTCAATGTCCAGATAAACTTAGAAAGTACATAATATGATTTAAAAAATCATATTGGTACTTGCCCGGATTCGAACCTTCGACCTCATGTTACGAAGCGAGTGGCTTCACTACTGGGCCATTACGACTTTAGACTTTAGAGTACATATCTATTAACCACGAACGAGAAGACGCAGCGAGGGCAGACCCCGCAGAAGGCGATCGATGTATGAGTGTTGTATATTTTAATGTCTTTGTTTGCAAAAAATATGATAAAGGTTTATACTGATATGACTGGCTCGCAGACAATAATATTTCTTCTTTTTTATTCCTATAGTTCTGTAACAATACTTGAAATACCTTGTACATCTCAACTTCTGCCCTTTCGTTCAGTTAGTCTGTGTCATCTTATTCAATCTTTCGATTTTCATTTACAAATCGACCTTCTTCTGTTATATTACACAAAGTTATCGCTTAAGTACGGTACACATATACCACGTAATTGCGTCTCTGATATGGGTGAGATGCTGTCTGACTTCGGCCTAATTGTGACCTTACACGCAACTGAATGATTTAGATAAGAAAGATATATATAGAATCTGTGTAAGTAAACTTGAACGATTATGTGATGATTAAATCGTTAATTTTATCACTTGCATGTTTTGGTTGTTATCAACACTAATCCTACTAATAGTGATTGTTACCACTCAGCGCCTAAACGACTAAACCGATTTCGATGGGAATTGGTATGTACAAAGACTCATAAAGCTAAGAGACAGATTAATTTTGTTTGTTTACAAAAATATTTTATTCAATAAACTATTTTACAGATTGTACAGGACTACTTTGGCATTGTGCACTTTTCTGAAAATATCAATACCATATTGATATCAACATGCAATATGACTCCATCATTAATAAGTTACTATTAAATTAACTAGATGCTACCTCATCATTGATGGTATGAAGTATGAATCTTGAGAAAGATTCTTAATCCGCTAGAACTACAGCATTTATCAAATAAAAGTTTTCTTTAAACTTATACAGTTTTGATAACACTTCCCTAAGTAACAGGCTAACTAAACATTGAGACTTGCCTCAACTATTTACTTCGAAATGTTTCTCGGTATTTTTGTGACAAAAGTTCGAGGATGGTTTTGCTTATTTGACTTTGTATTTGTTTTATTACTTTTAGAAACTTGTGGGCACTTGAGAGACAGATTTATAGACTGCTTTAGTAATAGAGTACAAGACAGATGAAACATTTATATTTTATCTTTGTTTGCGAAACGTATTGCATTCTTTAGTTAGAAATACATGGTGATCAGGGTTGAAATACAACTCTAGAACTCAGGTAATATGATCGTTTACAATCAAAACGTGTAATAGGTGAGAAAACGTTTAACGCTAAAAACACTAAAACAACGGTTGGCGAAAAATTATATAGAAACACTTCAGAATCTGAAGACAGACGTCTTCTCTATCTATGGTGAAGTAAGCAGTTATCAGTGACAAGCTACAAAAAGCTGGCTGACATAATTCTCGTATACAGAGTGTATACGATGGTTTGATATTAAATAAAAATATAGCTGTTACTAGTCTATATAATGATTTCAAATTAATCACAAAAATTATTTGACAAAAATTTTAAATTTTCTAACAAAATCAATAATATTTTAGTAGTAACGAAAAAATACACCATTGATTATGACAAGTTCACTGACCTGTAATGAGCGGCAACGTTTATCCTTCGACGAGGATTATGACTTAAATTAGTGACCGTTTGATGTACTTACAGAGTGTTTAAAATTAAAGAAATTACAAAAATAGTCCTGTGTCTAAACTATTGAAGATATTTAGTTGATTTTTTTGTCTCGCTTTTTAATGTCACCATCGTATACACTTTGTATATTATCCATATTAGCTTAATTCATCTCTGTCTATCTATTCGAGCACAACATGCACACTATAGTGTAAATTTAAATTTACAAACGTGCTTTTTATTATTAAAAATAATCTGCAATGAAAATCTTTTTGTTTATACCATCAAATTACTTCTATTTTCGCTTAAACAAGCTTTGAAACTCAAATGTTTCCAAATACTAGATAATACTTTTGTTTTTCTAGAGTTTGTGAAGCTTTTGTTTTTTTTATGTAATCAACAACAATAGTCAAAGAAAATACTCATTTAAGCATTAAATAAAAATTTGTGGAGATTTCAAAATAACACGAAGTTTTAAAACCTACTTGATTGCTAATCCCATCGTATTTGTTCGTAAATATTGGCTGATAATTCCGCAATTTGTTCACAAACAACTTCGCAAATATTCTAAATAAATGTTTGAAGGGGTAAAAGGGGTTAGAAAGTCGAAAAGGTCGAATTTTCATCGGCAAGAATTTCTGTGAGAGGTAAGTGTAGTCAATTTAGAAGCAGATTTGCTAACTTAGAAATACAATACAATGAATGTAAAGGCAATAGTAGTCAAATATAAATTTGTGATATGCACTGCTAACCTTAATTTATTTACTCTTACCCAACAGAAATTAGTGTCAAAATTTAGTTCTTCCAGTGAATACTAGAGGCGCTGTTATTGTTTTACGCAGGGGGATAAATGCACGTTAACTCATGGTAGCTGATATATTGCACACACGTTGATACTGTACAAAAAGTAAATACAATTACGATTATGTACACCACAGCGACACGCTCACGTTTCCTTTCAGCTTTGTGATGTGAGATACAGCAGGTAGTATTAATCAGACTACAAAAAAAAAATTTTGTTTATGAATCCATATAAACACAAAAATTGCTGCAAAAAATATACCTATAGGAAAATAATTGTGCTCATATATTTAAACTGATTTGATCAGAATGAAAGTGGCATACGACTTTGAAAATGGCAGGGCTTACGGAAAGCCTATGTCCAGAAGTCGTCTTTCGGCTGTCTTAAGTTAATGATGTCTTAAGTTTCAAGAACAATATCTTCTGGCCTAGAACTTGAGGCGTGATGAGCTCGAAGAACATCTGCTGACGTGGATTTGATGCAGTTGTTCATGTGTATGTCTGATGATACGTTGGAGTGGTGAGGATCACGACGTGGACGCTGGCAGCAGTATCGACGGCCAATGTCGCCACAAAGTGTCCTGGAGGTGGAAAAGTTATGAGTAAACCTGAACTTCTTATAGGTCTATTAGAATTATATATTAAGGAGCATTTGGTAGAGGTATTCATTTGCGCTTCAATTTGTCAGTGGAAGTTTAAGGCGTCTCGAAATTTCGTTTAAAATAGATTTAAATAAAATTTGCTAAACGCGATTTGATTCTTGGAATTATTTTACGAATTACCGACAATCTGCTTAAATAGTCAGCTATTTCTTTATCATCATCCAAAAGTTAATTCATTTTAATAGGTACTTCAAAAACCATCAACAATACTAAATATATGGTCTCACTTCTTAAATATATTTGCCTACGCTCAACGGCCAACTTTGGGCATTTAACTTTGACAGCTCATTAAGCATGCTCGGTGTCTAAATTTTTGTCGTGCAAGACGTAAGGATCCTTTAATTTTGTATACCTGGTTAGGCGAATTTATGGTGATCTTAAATACAATTTAAAGACTTAGTCTTAGTCAAAATTTAAATAACATAAGACTTTTCGCCTCTGCTAACACTGTATGACACCCAAGTTTTCCAACTATATTTAATTCGAAAAGGCAAACCTGTTGTCAATTACTATGATGATGATGATGATGCTAATTACTAATTAATAAAAAAAAAATGTTAACAGAAAAACTAAATTTTTATCATCGCGTTGACCAAACCCGAGACTTCTAATCGACAGTTTGTACACAATGCCTTTGTATCACCTAGATAATATGTTACTGATAATTATGAAAGCTATAATATCTAAGAGAAAGTGTCATCTAATTCAACTCGCCATGCTTCAAGTAAAGGAGTAGTTGATAACCTCTTGATATCTATAGCAAGTCTAATTCAAGCTTTAACAATTATACAAAATTATGTTTCATGTCTCGATATACATATTCAACTGGTACGTCTCGAGGAAGTTAAGGTAATTTGAATATCGGAGCACAGATATAAACGTCTGCACTAAATCGGATTTAGGTTTCGTAGTTCGCAAACTCGTACAGGCTTGCATATGGTTTCTAGTGACAGAGCGTATTTATCACTTAACTTTTGAGAGCTTTGAGTTAGTCAGTGTTACTTTACTTAACAGTTCCAGATTCTAGAACTGTAAGTGAAATATACTTACAATTTAACCCTTATTATATTGAAACTCTTAAGAGTTACAGTGTTTTTGAGTGCTTTGTAAGACTTCATCACATAATTTCGGTAGCCTTCAGAACAGCGGCTGCATAAGAATCTTTTTCACACCTCACTTAAAATACCCGTAATATTTATAATATTCCTCTAAGGTATAAAAAGTACTGTGCACGGACTACCTGGAAAGATTTCAGATTCGATACCCAGATTAAGTAAAATAATACTGGATTCAACTTTTTAGTAAAATATTTCAGTCCAAAGTCTGAAACGATATGAAACGTGTTTTAATATAGGTACCTTTGTTTTGTTCGCATAAATAGCGTTCAACATGTTATATTTAAATACTAATACTTCTACTAAGGAATCAAGGATCAGATTTAGATCCAAATGATTTAAAAAAGTTATTAAATGAATGAAAGTGTTAGCCCCTACTTTGATCTACTCTTTATTAATTCGCACTCCAGACAAGTGGCGTAAATGCTAATAGAATAAAATAGATTAAAAAATTTATAGGATTGACATAAGCTAACGACAATGCTGGCGTTAGCTTATGTCAATTCCATACATTGGTTATTCTATTTTATTCTATTAGCGTTTATGCTACTTGTCTAGACCTTCTGGTTACATCATTTAAATTACAAATAACAATACAAAGGGATATAGGGGGGTGAAATCAATTGCGTGATTTAAATACTTCTAATAAATAACTGTCATAGTGCATACTAAAGTGTCAACTTACAAAAACAAATACCTGCAACACGAGCCCAGGGTTTTTCTAAAGGCAGCTCTGAAGTCTCTGTTGAAGTAGGCGTAGATGAGAGGGTTGAGTGCTGAGTTGAAGTAGCCTACCCAGAAGACTGCAGCTACCACTGGCGGGGGGGACGGACACGCGTCCCCGCATAAGGCTGTTATTATGTACCTGTGGATGAAACTGGGTTTAAGGACATTAAGACTTAGATAATTCCTACGATGTAAAATTTGAGCAGTCTTACTAGGAAAGTAGATTATCGCTAGTTTCAGCATGAATGTACTAAATAATATAGTACACGAACGAAATATCTTAATATCAGTACTTTCATCGGTACATAATCATTTACATATAACGAGTCAAGACTAATTCAATATTCAAATTTCCACCTTAATTTTGTGGGATGTGGAGATAAATTCAAAACATTTATTTCGGACCTTATTTATTTTAGTAGAACTAAATATACGGGAATTCACGCGATCATACATTAGGTATTTACATACCTTATTTTGCTTGACGTATCGACCAGGTTACACCGGCCGTGGTCACAAGCAAACTGATGTGGCGATGTCACGGCTTATTTATTTTTACAATCCATATGTATATATACCTTATAAACTTACATACATACAATAATATAAACCTAAAACTAATACGATGCATCAGCTTATGACGGCGTCATATAACGCGCCTCAGTATTGTGTAACCTCCCACGATGGCGCGGATACACAATACCTTTCGGCCAAAAATCTGCCTCGAGAAAAATTTCAAGATGATGAGAAGAGATAAATATATGAGAGATAGGGTTAAATTTAAGTATTTGTGGTATTATGACATTCATTACAGTATCTGTCTTACCACAAGAAAAACGGTAGCCAGCAAGCCAAGAACGCCGACATGATGATGCCTAGCGTCCTCGCGGCTTTCCTCTCCCGCTTCATCTTGCTACTCGCCATAGGCTGCATCTGTATGCTCTGCCGCTCCCTCATCACCTCGCCCATGGAGATCCCGTTGATCTGTAGATGTTTGTCCAGAAGTAAAGCTGCGACTTTACTCCTGGGAACAAAGAATGTAAATTTAAAGTCGTTTGTATTTTATTTCTTATTTTGTGATTGTTCTCATAGGGCCATAATTTTTTAACTTTTAGGATCTGTCTGTGATGGTAGAGAGATATCCGATTAAAATTAACTGTAAAATAAGCAAAAGACTTTATTTTATTTAAAAACAGTAAAATACAAAAAGATATCTTGCTGTTCCAACCAGTTCTGTTAAATAATAATGAAAAAATATTTTATGTGATCAATAAAATTCTAAATTATTGTATTTTTTGTAATAATTTTAAAAACGTACTACAAAATTTAATTGTCAGTATAAATATCAGAGACCCTGTTCATTTTACACACTAATTTGTATGCTGTCAGCGGTGAGATATACGAGCGTTAACTCAGGCTACAACAGTATAAAATTAAGTTAACTAATTTCATGTCTTTTGTTAAGAAAACCAATTGAATATCTTTATCTTGTAACAATAAAAAAAGTATAATTATCAAAAAAAAATACGAGTTATGTGTATTATTATTGCATGTGACCGCCTCGGTGGTTTAGTGGTATCATGTCATATAAGAGCCTCAGGTTTGATCTACGAATCGGGTAAAGTAATATTGCCTTATATATATATTTATTTTATTTTATTGCCAACAGTGGGAAACGAATAAACAGCCCAAGTGATGGTAAGTGATAACTGTCGATCACGGACAACTCAGAGTCTCTGTCATTACTCCTGCAATGCCAAGGACTCTGCAAACTCTGACTCTCCTGCTGAAGGGTGTGGGGTGGATAAAGAGATTGAGAGGGATAAGAAAAAGAAAAAGGGAAAATTGGGCCTCCGGCGCTTTTAGATTTGTGTGTGTAATAGACTCGCCCTTTTCTATATGAGATCCAACATACATGGCAAAAGCTAGGTAATGGGTTTGCAGTTCCTCCTACTTACGTGGGTAGGTGTGTAAATATGTAGGTGTTTATACTTTTATTTCACGCAAAGGTTAGTCTAAAGTTATAAATCGATAATGTGGTCGTTAACAAACTGTGGACATTACCCGCAAACGGGATAGGAGTAATGAAATTCACCGACCGGTTATAAAGCATGTGGGAACTCGTAACAAACATTGCGGGCACAAGCGAGCCTTATCGACTAATGTAAATACAGACTACAGTGATTAGTATCAAATAAAAGAATATCCTTTATTGCACATCACTATTATAAAATAAATAACTGATATTATCTGAACTGAACATTATATAAATTAAATAAATATCTTGCAGTTATTCATCAGTGAACTTAACGGTTGAGATGATAGTATAATTGGCGTAAAATATATTGTAATGAATATCTTAAATTTTCGTTTGTGCTATTATAGTAACTTTGTCTTTGTTGGAATACACTGATGCGTATAAAGGAGCACGACATAGATAGTAAGCGTACGGGCCACTTATTGTTCAGTGGTAAACGTAAACTATACGGCTGTGTTCTCTACGTATTGCAAAATTAATGATAAAAAAAAAGTGGTTGTTAATTGTGATAGGCAAGAATAGGAGAAAAGAGAATAGTGAGATGTGATCGGCCACATTTCACGTTACTCTGATAGAAGGTGGATTATCGAATCAACACGATGGAAGGGACCAATAGCGGGGAAAAGAAAAGTAGGAAGACCAATAAAACGGTGGACTGATGAGATAAGAAAAGTGGCAGGGGATAAATGGATGGAGAAGGGTTGAAAGGCGTGGAAGGAGCTGGAGGAGGCCTTCATCCAAACAGGGACCCATATCTTAGAATTAACATATATATAAGGATAACAATACTAACAGCTACAATAAGTATCATACTAAAAACAACTAACAACTGCAAAAATGTTCTTTTTAGAATAAATGTGGCTTTATTATTATTATTATTATTAACGCAATAGTAGAGTAAGACTATCGCTAACCCTTCTAACAAGCGTGACGATTGTGATGTAAACATCCTACATACAATATTCGAGGGAGAAATATATCCGGCGTTGGACGTCGATCGCTACAAATATCGATGATGAATAACAGGAGTTTAAAAAATATCTATGTCAAAGTCTAAAAGCGACATTAATTACTCATCATGAAGTGAACTACTGGCTTGTCTATTGCAAACTGATAACAAAACTGAACTATAATAGTAGGTATGCAATATAAACAACTGATTTAGCAGCACAAGCCCAAGTCATACAATATCCACCATCTGCGATCTAAAATGTTTATCGTATATTTATTGAGGAACAAAATACTATCGTTTCTTTATTCCGCGATGTGTTTATGTCCTTAGTTATTCTTCTCACGATCTCCAAGACAACTCGCGCACAAACCCACTGACACATATACCGCATTGTCGACAAAAATATGAACATAATATCCACTCTCGAGTTGAACCTCGTAAACAGGCCATAGTTAAGATTGACACAGTTTATAGTAGAACAGCTTAGTTAATGTAAAGATTATGTTTAGTGCAATGTTACTTTATCACAAAATTATGTGAAAATGTTCTAGTATATTTTCATTAGGGATGCCTTAAGGTATCCTATTATTATGATAAATGCGAAAGTTTGTATATATGTGTGTGTGTGGGTTTGTTACCACTCAGCGCCTAAACGGCTAAACTAATTACGATGAAAGTTGTTACGTAGATTCGGTGCCTAGGCTACTATTTCTCCCGAAAATCGGTTTGGTACCCGAAGGATACAACAAAATATATTTTACGCACGAGCAAAGCCGTGGGGCGCAGATAGTACTATATATAACTGTTTTATATAATGGTGACAAACACGCATACAACCAGCAGTTACCGTAGCACGCCGTAGACGCATGCAACACTAGAAATATTACTCACGCATTGCTGGTTCTGTAAAAATGAGTTAACTCATTTCATAATAATGTATGTATTTATTTTGTTAGATGCTTGTTCTTATTTTAGTATGTCTTTTAAATTTTTTAATTTTCAGAATTGAAGGCGAGACTTGTAGTCGTTTTGCTCTGTGAGTCACCTAAGATTAGCACGGAAGATTAGAGCAGTGTAGTGGCTAGTTTCACGACCACCATATAGCTGAGTGCTGACCTCATTGTTGTGTTATATTATCGATATATAAGAGCATTATTATTATTATTGTCATTTCTACCGCAACTGTATTGTTGACGATAAATATTTTTGTTTTTCTTTCTAATGATACTTTTCATACTGAAATGAGGCGAGCTCGGACATCTAGTTTGAAATAATAATAATAATAATAATATTCTACCACATTCACACAGCGCCATCTAGCCCCAAATTAAGCAATTATATTTGCTTGTGTTATGGGTACTAAACAACTGATATACTACTTATATACATTTTTTTTTTTGTAAATACATACATATTATAGATAAATTACACCCAGACACAGAACAAACAATCATGCTCATCACACAAAGGTTTGTCCTGGGTGGGAATCGAACCCACGACCTCCGGCTTAGCAGTCAGGGTCACTAACCACTAGACCAACAGGCCAGTCGAAATAAAGAGCTTGTGCTAGTAATTATTTATTATAGCAAAAGTGCAGTTATACAAAGTGATCAAGCTGTTCTATATTAAACTGTGGCTTTCCTCATAAATATGTGTGGTTGTTTCGGTTTACCTTCGTAAGAATAAACAGGCGCGACTATTTAGAGTTATTGGAGGGGAATGTGTCTTATTTCTTTTCATTGTGCTTATTGTCGCAATATAATTTGAACACAATACGTAACTGTTTTTTGTGTTTATTATATTTGAATATAAGAATAAATATGACTTCTCTATGAAAGTGTTTATTCTTGTTGTTTTTAATTTTGTTCTACGATTGCACAAGAAATTTTGTATAACTTCGAAGAAACAAAATTTAGCTCGCTGCATATTTTTTGTATCAGCCTACCACAGTGACTTCATTCTGCCTGATTTTAAATAGGCTGTGTGAATTTGTGGATTCAGTAGTAGTAAAAGATAATGTTAAATAAACACAACTCCGACATTTCCAAACGTGTAATTTTATGGCGAAAAAGTGAGGAAAGCGAAGAAAACCGTGGGTATAGTTGGGAGCGAAATCTCTTCCAATATCCTTTTTTTATTTTCTTTTATACAACTTTGCTGGTAAAGAAGCATAGTCAGGTGAAACTGGTTGCAAGAGATAACCGTAACCTAAATATGACTTTTTCTCAAAGCAGAAACATGAGAAAACATTACTGCGACGTTGACGACCTTGTAGGTATAGGAGGAAAGGAGAAGAAAAGGGAGTAAAAAGAAAAGGTATGTGGGTGTATTTTGGACCTTAAATCTCCTCGAATATCCTACATATTTATCTAAGATATCTTTATGAGGTCATCGTGAGGTCCTCAAGCACGCTCATTATCTATTATTAGATATAACTTTAAACAATAATCATAGCACTTAAGTTTATTAAAGTAAATCAGTAGGCGTTCTCTCAACGTTTGGTAGGCCAATCATGGGTCTCAAGATAATATTATAATAGCAATAAATTAAATTATAATCTTGTTATTAAAGTTACTAAGTGTGGGAGTGATGCTTGTACAATCCTACTGATATTATAAATGCGGTGGTCGTGGGTTCAATTCCCACCCAGGACAAACCTTTGTGTGATGAACATAACTGTTTGTTCTGTGTCTGGGTGTAATTTATCTATAATATGTAAGTAGGTATTTACAAAAAATGTATATAAGTAGTACCTATATCAGTTGTTTAGTACCCTTAATACAAGCAAATTTAATTGCTTAATTTGGGGCTAGATGGCGCTGTGTGAATGTGGTAGAATATTATTAAAAAAAAATTGCAAATTTTGTGTGTTTGTGTGTTTGTTACCACTCAGCGCTTAAACAGATGCACAGATTTCTATAAAAATAAAAAAATCATCATCATATCAGCTAAAAGACGTTCACTGCTGAACATAGGGCCTCCCCCAATTTTCGCCACCGTGGTCGGTCGTTCGCCGCCCTCATCCATCGGTTGCCCGACACCCATAAATGGTCTTCGGTCCACCTTGTGAGAAATTCGCAGTCAAACCATGGTAAAAACTTCAAAATAAACACAATAATATGTAGATACGTTTTAAATAGAACCTCAAACTATTTTTGGATAAGCCTAAGGTGGTTTGCTGAAATCTATTACAAAATTATAAACAACTATTTATAAACACAGCTATTTTGTAAATTAAACTTTTAATCTGCCGGGTAACAACCCTACTTTACTGTGATGAAAATCCTCTCTCTTTTCAACGATAGCTAAAAGTTGTAGGAGTGACAGAGATAGCGGTTTGTTATATTAAACTCATTGATTAACGCAATACCTCTGCCAAATGGACTAAGCGTGTTACTTTTGACTTTTCCTTATTTGCTAATCGTCGTTTGATATACTGGGATATTATCATTCATTTTATTTATATACATCTTTATTTTGTGCAAAAAATGTGGTTTGCTTACAAATAATGAGGTCTTGTTTCTATTGTAATAGGTCCCTGTATATAATTATGAATAAGAATTGTAAAAAAAAGATGATTTTTGCGTTTTGGAAATCGGTAATTCACACGTCAGCCATTAATTTTCATATTGTATTGAAGCATTAGAATCTAAAACGCTGTTCAGTTGACATATTGCAAATAAATGAATCGGTCCATTACAGTTAACTAATGCGGTCTTAACTTACACTTTGAATCGCTGCCGTATTCTGCTTACCCCGGTACAATTATTTAAGTTGTCAATATATAAAATAAATAAATAAATAAATAAATAAATTCACCTCGATGGAAAACATCTCACCTTACAGTAAAATAGGATTCTTATTCTCGTATTTTTAAAAACATTCCAGAGTTTTTTCTGTGAAGTAAATTCTCCAAGTTGCTGCGTACTCCAATAAGACTCCATTTAGAGTGTGAAACATACACTGCAGATAACACATCACTAAAGTTGAAAGGTCAGAGTAGAAATGAAAATTTGTTTATTGCGAAATACTCAGTGGGTGTAGTATCACGTATCGCTCCGTTTAATATCCTCCTTTCAATGCGTGCAATACGAATATTTGAATGGGTACCTTTGGTAAAAGTATACGCAGTTGGTGATCTGCAATATTAAGGTCATGTTTGTCTAAAAATGTTTTTTTAAGCTAAAAAAACAATTATCGCAAAAACAAAGCTTGTTTTGCATAGTGCACAAAATAAAAATATTTTGGGCCAAATCATTTCAGTTATTCAACCAATAATAAAGATAAGGACGACTCACAACTAATAAAACAGAGATAATTACGAGAGACTTTTTTTAAACAATGGTAATGTTTTATTCAAACATAAACTATATAGCAAAGTAACAAATACAGAGTCATATATTAGGTAAACTTAGTTTTACAGAGTCTGTGCCTAAAGTAGGTAGCCCTGTGTTTAAGGCAACAGCAAAATGCGAATTTATAACATTTAGAAGCGCTCCCTAACCGCGAGCATTCACTTGTAATGTTACGTTACAGATCCGAACATTAAATTGGTGAGAGAGGCGAACCGAGCATTACAGTGCGCAACTTGTAATGATACAGTTCGAGTATTACAATGGAGGGAAGGCCAGCCGTGCATTACAGTGAACAAATTGATGATATAATAATAATAATAATAATTTTCATTTATTTCAGGCATCTAAGGCCCATAACATGCCAATACATATATAAGAAAAATTATAAACTAATACATCATCAATCAATCAATACATATAATAAAAATGTAACCGATCGCTGTCTGTACATGGAAGATATATTAGAAAAAAAAACCATTGGGACCTTTATCAATGCAAATAGAACCCAAAACCATGATTGTTACAATTTTTGTCTGTTTGTCTGTTTGTCTGTTTGTCTGTGCGTTTGTTCACGCTAATCTCAGAAACGGCTTATACGATTTAGATATGGTTTTCACTAATACATTGTTGTAAGCTTCACTTAACATTTAGTGTTTGTTTCATGTCAATCGGTTCATAAATAAAAAAGTTATGCCAATTTAAAGAATCACGTCGAACATTTGTTAATTTACTACGAAACCTGATAGAAACAGAGACTTTAACAGGTTACGGAATAGCTGATAGCGTTTTTATTTTTCGGATTCCTCTCATTCTAAACAATCCGTTTAGTTTTAAATGAGTCCAGTTTCCAGTGAGCCTATGTTTTGGAATGACAATTAATAAAGCCCAAGGTCAGACACAACTAAAAGTTGTGGGTGTGGATCTAAGTATTAGCTGTTTTTCGCACGGTCAGCTTTATGTGGATCTATCAAGTGTTAGCATTCCTAGCAGCCTGTATGCTTTGATCCCCGATGGCTAAACGTCTAATCCATACATCCATACACCCATACATATTATATAAGGCTCTGTCCTGACTGACTGACTGACTAACAGACAACGCACAGCCTAAACTGATGGTCGTAGTGACTTGAAATTTGGAGGATGTGTTTGTCTAAATGTCTAGAGGTTGTACTAAGAAAGGGTTTTAAAAATTTAATTCGTAAGTGTGTGAAAAGAGATGAAAACGATTGTATGAATCTTCTTAATTTTTTAACTTACAGTTTTGAAATTTTGTTTTGGAATACTTCTATTTAAATAAAAAATATCCTTATAATTTTTATTTTAACAGGCGTGGATTTAGAGGGGTGAAATTTTTGGTGCTTTTGAAGCTAGCGACTTGAAATTTGCAGGGAGGGGGAGGGAGGTAAAGAAGGAATTGAGAGGAAGGAGGAAGGGAGGGGAAAGTGAGAGGGATGTGATGGGGAAGTGAGGGGAAAGTGAGGGGGAAGTGAGGGCGGAGTGAGGGGTAGTGAGGGGGAAGTGAGAGGGAAGTGAGGAGGGGAGTGTGGGGGAAGTGAGGGAGAGTGAGAGGAAAGTGAGGAGAAAGTGAAGGATGAACGAGGGGAAGTGAGAGGAAAGTGATGGGGAAGTGAGGGAGACGGGAGAGAAAGGGAGGAGGAAGGGACGAGGAAAGAAAGGGGTTCTCGAATGGTGGAAAAAGGGAGGAGAAGGGATAGGAAGCGATAGGAAGGGAAAGGAAAGGAGAAAAAGGCAGGAGAAGGAAGGAGGAAGAGAAGGGAAAGCGAGGAGGCAAGGTAGAGGGAAGTGGAGGAAAGGGCAAGAGATGCTGGAGGAGGGGCAAGGGATGCTGAATGAGGTGAAGAGGAGAAGGGGGAGGGGAGGAGAGGAAGAAGGAAACTGTGGAGAGTGGAGATAAAGGGCGATAGGGAAGAAGGGGAAAGGGAAAGTTATTGTAGTGAAAATTTGCCTTTGTGTATTGTATATTGTTTTACGAGGGATATCTTTAGGTAGTTGAAAGAGGATTTGTATGAATGGGAGATTTAAAATAGTATAAAAAACAGTATTTAAACAATATAAAAATGTCTATTGGAAAAACGATATTCAGGCGAGCGAAGCCGCGGGCAAAGCTATCTATATACATAAAAGCAAAATGTCACTCCACTTACTCATCACGAAATCTCAGAAACTACAAGTGCTAGGAATCACAAACTTTGCATGGTCGTTCCTATTAGGATATAGGTGCTCACTTAGACGGAATTTTGCGAAATCCATCCCCTAAGGGGGTATAAAGGGGTGGCAAAGTTTTATGAAACTTCTATAGTTTTTATAGTAGGATTACCAAATTACTAGAAAATACTCTTTTTAAAAACCACCCTTATTAAGTGGGCAAATAGGAGTCGCGCCGGTTTGTGTGAAAGTGGTTTGTCAGTTTTAGCGGTAGCGGGTTTAAACTGGATTCGCCATAGAGACGGATAATACTGATATTTATTACTGATACAATGTACGATTGCCGTAAAATCAGGCACGCAATATTCTCATAGAGGCACCCATATGAATTTTCACGCGAACGAAGTCGCGGGCAACAGCTAGTATTTTATATAAACTAAAACTAAATAACGTGAATTATTTCGGCGTCATATTTCGCTGCGCGGTGTTGTGTAGCCTTCCACGAAAACGTCGATATACAACACCTTTCGGCCAAAACTCTTGTTGAAGACAAGTTTCGAGGTATTGCGTCGGCACTCGAACCGTTGTGACGCGACTCCAACCTCTCGACTCTTAAAGTGCAATTGGTTTTGGTTCGCACGTACTGTACGATATCCTCTTCCTTCGTACTGTGGTGTAGCCGGGACAAGTACAGCAACGTTGTTGGGACTGCAGGATGTAGGAACATATTAGGTCCTGCTAGCCCGGTACCGCACTGGTTGCGATATAATGTGTAATATTATGAATTTGGAACATTACATCACAAGCGAATGCTGGACATTCAGGAAGAATTTTTCATATTGGCCTACCATAGTGACTCTGCTCTGCCTGATAGGAATCAGTCAGTGGAATCTAGAAGTAGTAGACATCAATCCAAAAACCAAACTACTTGTATGGTGCCCACCACTAAGGCGGCTTAGTGTGATGCTTTTACAAAGACCGCGGATCATAATTAGATGGGAATTAATGCACTGGTAAAGAGTTCCAGGCTTAAATTGGGCGACGAAAGACAGTATGAAGTGTTGATCCGTTTGATTCGAGTTATAGTAGAGTTTCTAACGTAATGCTCAAAATCGAATTTGTAAACGTTATATTACAGGTGATGTTTGCGGTGATGGAGCACCTTTACGTGACGACAATAGCAAAATATAACCTTAAATGTTATTACAGGTGCAACTCGTAACTCAATATTAGAAAAAAACATAAACGTAACATTGCGAATATCATTCAAATAAACACAATACATCACGCAAACAATTGAAAATGAATATTTTAATATCAATTTGAATATTAAATTCGTTTGAAACTGAAATCTTGTTAACATATATGTTGTACAAATAGACTTGTCTTTTGATATCAGTAGCGTCACCACGAGTAAAAGCCTTTGTCTCGTCGACGTAAAATATTTGTTTTAGAATATTACGGTGTTGAGAAGCAACTCTACCACAAACAAAGTATATATAGTCTACCATAATTTGCTTTACCACTTTTTCAAAAAAGCTATCGAAATTAAAATTTAATAAGACTCATTATGACAGTGACAACTGTCACTGTACTGACGTCACTTGCAAGCAAAAATTGACCTTATTATTTTGTATGCAAACGACATAGGGTGGCGAAGCAATTTTATTATCGACTATATTAGATAATGGTCGTATGCGTCTTTATGGATTATGCCGAAAACCTTCCAATACTTGGAAGTAGCCGTTATTCAGCAATGGTATCTATCGACTGAAGTGTTGATAGTTGTGCCTTTCTTGGTGGAGCAAGTTAGTTTTATTGGATTTTCTGTCGAGATAACTTCTCTGTAGTGGTAATGGGCAGGTCACATAACTCGCAGAATTGGCGGCCGTTGAGGCAGAAAGGTTCTGGAGTGGTGACCACAAACCGGCAGACGCAGCGTGGGCAGACCCCTCACAAGGTGAACCGACGACGGCGAACAACCGACCGATGTGGTTCAGCGGTGGACGTTTTTTGGCTGATATTATTATGATAAACTTCAGTATTAGACGGTACTTTGAAGTGTCATACATATCTATATTTTTAGGAAAGACATGATACTGTGGGAACAATGCGATAGACTGAGGGTGAAATTTTAGTAGAGGCGCTGTTTTATGTCGTAAAGATATTTACACAGTCACCGGTGAGATATCGCATGTTTTATCTAAGAGCGAGCGCACAATAGAAACGTTTTGTATGCTAGGAGTTTGTTTTATTATTCCCTGACATTACAATATATGAAAGGTCGCACATTACAGGGCACAAAAACTGTCTAGCTATATTGTAAAAATAACACGATGCTGCTAATGTGCGCCCGCCTTAAACCTTCAAAAGACATTTATTTTAATGATAATTAAATGTAAGGTGAAATTTCATATAGAAACGAGATAAATGTAATATAAGCTAATATTAAAATTCAAAGATAAAATGTTATATCTATTTTAGGAATTAAGACATACATCTGTCTTTGTAGTATAATTATCTTAAAATCAAAGCCACCAGGCCTACGGGAGCAAATGTAAGATGTTTCTAAAAAAAGTCCAAAAATAATGTGTGTGGGTGATCATATTAACAGAAACCTTTACTTAGAGAGAAGTGGGTGTATTTTCATTTATTCATATAAATATTAAATAGAGTTAGAAATGATTCAAAGCCTAGTCGTTGAGTACCTAAACGGAATCTACCAATTTAAACCTCTGTGGCTTTTTGACTCCATTTTTGTTAGAAGTAAAAAGTAATACAAAATCATTAGTCTACTTATTGCCTGACTACCGAAGTCAAAGAGGGTATTATATAATGTATTTCGAGCGTATTTATCTATGTATAGTCACAGCCTAAATGGCTTAATGGATTTTAACATATGAGGTGTCATTAGATTCGTATTGATTGTGGGAGTGACATAGCTAGAGTATCTTTTTTTTTTATTTTTTATGTTATAATCTACCAGAGTGACTCCACCCCGCCTGATGGCAAGCAGTCAGTGGAATCCAGAAGTAGCGGCCACCATACCAAAAGCCGTCTTAAACTGCTGGTATGGTGGCCTTCACTATGGCGGCTGGGAATTGGGTTAGGGGAAGGGAATGAGGGAGGTGAGGAAAGAGGAAAGGGGGAAAATTTGGCCTCCGGCGCTCTCACTCACCGAACGAAACGCAGTAGTACGGATACTACTCTTAAGTCGATCTTCTATGAGAGGGTAGTACTTCACATAAAAGTAAAAGTAAAAGTACTACACATTATATAAATGTAGCATCAGCACGAGAAACAAAAATGGGTTTCTTACTTTGTTTTAGGCAAGCACGATTTTTGTTTTTTTAATAATATATATTGCTTATTTTTTCATACCTCGGATAAATAACTATTTACTTAACAATAAAAATAAGTGTAAAATGTTCACTAAATTATTCAATATACTTTTTCATTCAAATTTATAAATACCATTGTTTGAGGTCTAATAATAGTGTTTCAAATTATAATTATAATGTAACTGAAGACGGGACGCTAGTACATAGCGACCCGTCTCAGGTTTCGCACGGGTAAACTCCCCTAATTTAACCCTGTCGCAAAACCGTTTTTAGTTAAAGTTTCTTGTAGGTATAAGCTACCTACTTGCCCAATATAAGTTTTATAGGTCAAATAGTTTTCCAGATTTCTTGTTAAGTAATAGAGTAGTTTAGCAAGCTAGAGCAGGAAATATTTTTCTTTCCCTCACTCTTATGAAAGATGAGCTTTTTGGGGCGCGGTTTCACCCGCGTCTTTGCTTACTACTCTGCTCCCGTCGCCAGTAGCGTAATGTTTAACCTTTCTCGGGAACTGGACTACCATGCGCAAGATTTTTCGAATCCAACTGGTAGTTTCAGTGATTAGCGCGTTCAAACAAACAAACAAATTGTTCCGCTTTATATAGTATAGAAATAAAAGAAAAATATTATATTATTATTACCTACTTAAGCATTAACCTTCTCAAGGCTTAAATACTTGGTTGTATTTGTTAGCATTTATATAGTTACGCTTAGAAAAGAAAACCATATACATAGGTTAAGATAACTATTAAGGCGTTATACTACTTACTACCTAATTTGTATAAAAAAGACCCCCGAATATTTATAGTTTTTATTACCACACCCTTAGGATCTATAATATGAGTCTATGTTATACTAACGCCTCAGTTTATTTAAATGAGGCTAGCTTTATTACCGTCAAGTTTAAATATTACAAGCAATTTGTTAAATCCAAAAAACAGTAAACAAAAATAGAAGGCCGGCTAAGGCTGTCGCATACTACAGCCGCCGGCCGCAGCGCGTCGCATTGCAAAAGGCATACATAGTGTAGCAGTGCGTTGCGATGCGGCTTAGTGCAACCCGTATGAAATGTGCTAAAGTTAATTTATAATGTACTAAAGTGATATAGGAGAATTTTTGTTATGCGATGCGATGCGGCCTGTCGAAATTTGCGCGAGCTTTTATATAACCCTCTTGAAGTAGGATAAATTACTGTAACGACTTTAGTTACAGGATCGTTTAGTTGTTTGTGGTAGTCCATTTATTACAAGAAGTTTCTAGATAGTTCTTGATTACTGATATAAATATTTTACATTGGATAATTATATTATATTATCAAGTTTTTTTATAAAGCAGGAGTATGTCCTGTAAGCAGATTAGCATTTTGGTATTTAATGTTTTTTTTTTTTTTTTCACATGCACACATCGCCATTTAGCCCCAAATTAAGCAATTATATTTGCTTGTGTTATAGGTACTAAACAACTGATATACTACTTATATACTTTTTTTTTTTGTAAATACATACATATTATAGATAAATTACACCCAGACACAGAACAAACAATCATTCTCACCACACAAAGGTTTGTCCTGGGTGGGAATCGAACCCACGACCTCCGGCTTAGCAGTCAGGGTCACTAACCACTAGACCAACAGGCCAGTCAATAATATTTATGTTGTAATAAATAATTTTCTAGCTTTCCGCGGCGCGGTTTCACCCGCGTCTTTGCTTACTGCTCTGTTCTGTCGCCAGTAACGTGATGTGACATAGCCTACCTTCCTTGAGAACTTGGCTATCATACGCTACATTTTTTTTAAACCCGACTGGTAGTTTCAGAGATTAGCGCGTTCAAACAAACAAACAAACACTTCCGCTTTATATAATAGTCTAGATGTATAGGTATGTTAACATGGTTTCTTAGTATTGCCGCAAAAATTCAACCAAGACATTGCCAAAAATGAAGGAAGAAAGGAATAAAAAAGGAGAAGGTAAAGGAAAAGAACCGAGGTGTTAATGAGGGCACCGGCGCCGGCGCCCTTACTAACCGAACGTTGCGAACATAATCATAATAAGAAAATTTTCATACTATGCGGTTCAAACTTAAATATTCTTATATTCACGTTGAACAAAAATTATAAAATTAAATTATCTATTTAAAAATCTTTACCACACAGTAATTCTAAATTGTGCTGCTGTCAAAGAAAACAAAAGATATTTTTTAATTACATTTTCCATTTCAGGTGTCGGTCTCGAGGTCTCAAGAACTTTACAGTTAGGAATGATACATACAGAATGAGCAATGCGATAACTTTGCAGTACGAAAAGCATTACACATACAATAGATAAAGTAGGTCCAGCGTCAGACAGTAGGGGTCTGACATATTGCTGAACTGAGCCTATTTGTCGCAGCAGTGATTCACATGCTACAAAACCGTTTAAAGTTTAGTAATTGTTCTTGTAGCTTATAAGTTCTCTCGTTGTTGATTAACTTTTGCAAATATGTCTTTTGTTTGTGCTAAATAAATGTATTTTTTTTCTTTTTTATGTCTTGTAACAATTAGATCTGCTTTAGTCGAGTAGACAAAAAACAAAAGCAGGCATATTTGGTCCTCAAAATCAGTTAAGTCTGGCTAATGAAATGATACACTTTGTTGTTTTAGAGCGTCATAACTTCATTTAACAAATTTTAAGAAAATACATCTAAAGCTAGTCAGTTAAGCGATTTTGCTTTAACATTATTTCATCACTTACATCTTTCTTCCTGTTCTATCGCATCGCATCGCTTTGTCTTTGTATAAAACCAGTATCAATGTTAAATTGAATTGATGTTTTTGCGACGGCATCTTAACTTTTGGACGATCAAGGCTTGCGGGTTAAAGGCAAATTGATAAATGTTTTTTAGGATGCCACTTAAACATGCTTCGTGAAAATTTAAATTTAAATTTTCATGTATTTCTGGAGTTATGGTTCAGTTTTAAATAATTTATTTATATGGTATAACGCTGTTTTCTGTAGAAGCGGCAAAGGCGCTTTAGAGTCATAACGTAGGTATTATATTAAAACTAGCTACTAGCGTAACATATAATTTGTTCTATCCCTCGGGAACAAGAACGATTTTGGGAATAAAAAGTAGCCTATGTCAGTCGTCGGCACCGAATCTATCTACATACCAATTTTCATCGAAATCGGTTCAGCCGTTCAAGCGCTGAGTAGTAACACACACACACACACACACACAAACTTTCGCATTTATAATAATAGGATACATTATGCAGTCATTGAAGTTCAGGAATGAAGGACACACCATTTTCGAAAATTTGTATTTGTGTGTGTTTGGTCCCACTCAGCACCTAAGTGGAATCTAAAGGGTCTCGAACCAAACGGTTCAGCACTTCATACTTTTGTCGCTCAATTAAAGCCTGGAACTCTTTGCCAGCGCATGTGTTCCCATCTAATTTTGATCCTGGGTCTTTTAAGCGGGGCGTGAAAAAGCATCTCACTAAGCCGCCATAGTGGAGGCCACCATACCAGTAGTTTGGCTTTTGGAATGGTGTCCGCCACTTCTGGATTCCACTTACTGCTTACCATCAGGCAGAGTGGAGTCACTTTGGTAGGCTAATATAAAAAAAAAAAAAAAAAAAAAAAAATGGCTGAACGGATTTCAATGAAAAATGGTATGTATTTCGATACGGTACCAGAGACGGACATAGGTCTTTTATCCCGAAAATCAGTCTGTTTGCCGAGGGATACAAAACATATTATACGCGCGAGCGAAGCCGTGAGGCGCAGCTAGTAATTAATAAGAAACTAATAATGGGTATGACGAAAACTAGTTAGGTCGTATCATGTAAAGTAATGGTAGCCAACCAATCCGTCCATACACTAGTACTAAAAATAATAAAGTAGGTTCACAGGTCCCTTTTGTAACAAATAGAGTTAGCATTAGTTCATTACAAACTCGCACGTAGTTTACGTCGTTCCTATTGAAACAAATGACAATAAACCAAAAGTTTAAGGTTTTAAAGTTTGTTGTTCAGGTCGTTTATTGTTAGAAGCAATGAGGGTGTTTAGGAATTTTTTTCGCTACCAGTTGGCGCCACTTCAACTGTTACATTGGGCTGATCAGGTATTAACTTTCAAAAAGCGCATGACAGCTAGACCTAACGCATCGGTGCTGCCCCCTCATGGGTGCCATTTTAGAAAATCCTCTCAGCAACTTTCTTTTGTCCATATGCACGTGAATTATCCATTTTGTAAAATAACATTAAAATTGCTGAAATGAACACTGAAAATATTTGTTTTGATAGCGCTGCCAAAATGGAAGAGCTTTTACCAAAGTGGCGTCAATGGTGGCGAAAATTTTTTAAACTCTCATTGAAGTATGGAAATACGCTCATTCTTGTTTTTTAGTGCATTGCATTTTGTGGAAACATTTGTGTGCATGAACATGAACATGTCGATTTGCATTGGTCATAGACTATTTTTCTTATATTATTAGTATGTAAAAAAAAGTATTATCTGCAAAAGTAAAAGTAAGTTTAAAGTATTATTTATTAAGTAGTATTCGCATTCTAAAACCATCTCCTTTTCAGTTTTGTAATTGTCATTTTCAATTAAGCTCGTTTTTCCAATAGACATTTTTATATTGTTTAAATGCTGTATTGCATACTATTTTTAATCTCATCATCATCACCATTCGTACAAACCCTCTTTCACCTACCTAAATATATCCCCCGTTAAACAATATACAATACACAAAGGCAAATTTTCACTAAAATAACTTTCCCCTTTCCCTCATTTCCTCTCCCCCTTTTCCCCCTTCTCCTCCCGTCTCCCTCCCACCTCCCTCACTTTCCCCACACTTCCCCTCACTTTCCCTCACTTACCAGTCACTGACTCCTCACTTCCCTCACTTTCCCTTACGTCCCCCTCACTTCCCCCTCACTTACCTCTCACTTGCCCTTCACTGCCTCGTCACATCCCCCTGAGTTCCCTTTATCTTTTTTTTTTTTACACAACGCTTCTAGACCCAAAATAAGTATATTATATGCCTGTATTACGGGTTCTAGAATACGGATAAACATACTTAAATACTTTTATTTTTGTAAATACATACATATTATACATAGAAACACAACATTGGTCTAATGCAAATAGACATGTTTATTCTACAAATATATGCACTGAGCGGGAATCGAACCCGCGACCTCTGCGTGGCAGTCCATACACAGTACCACCGAAATACAGAGGCAGTCGATTTCCCCCTGACTTACCCCCGCACTTTCCCGACACTTCTCCCTTCCTTTCCTCTTCCTCCCCCTCTCTTCCCCGTCCCTCCAAATTTCAAGTCGCCAACTTCAAAAGCAAAGATCTTTCCATACAATATTTTATCCTTTATTTCACCCCTATAAATCCACTCCAGTTAAAAAAAAAATATGAAGGGTATTTTTTATTTAAATAAAAGTATTGCAAAACAAAATTTCAAAGCTGTAAGTAAAAAAATGAAGACGTTTCATATAATCGTTTTCATCCCTTTTCATACTATTAAGGGTTGAATTTTTAAAAACCTTTTCTTAGTATACTTCTAGACATTAAGACAAACACACTCTTCAAATTTCAAGTCGCTACGACCAGCGGTTTAGGCTGTACGTTGTCTGTCAGTCAGTCAGTCACTCAGGACAAAGCCTTTTACAATATGTGTGGATGTATGGGTTAGACGTATAGCCATCAGGGATCAAAGCATACAGGCTGCTAGGAATGCTAACACGTGATAGAGCCACATAAAGCTGACCGTGCGAAAAACAGCTAATACTTAGATCCACACCCACAACTTTTAGTGTCTTACCTTGGGCTTTATTAATTAGTCATCGCAAAACATAGGTTCACTGCAAACTGGACTCGTTTAAAACTAAACGAAAGATTGTTTAGAATGACAGGAATCCGAGGAATAAAAACACTATCAGCTATTCCGCAACCTGTTAAAATCTCTGCTTCTATAAGATTTGCTAGTAAATTAACGAATGTTCGATGTGATTCTTTAAATTGGCATAACTTTTTTATTTATGAACCGATTGACATGAAACAAACACTAAATGTTAAGTGAAGCTTACCACAATATATTAGTGAAAACCATATTTAAATCGGATAAGCCGTTTCTGAGATTAGCGTGAACAAACGCACAGACAAACAGACAAACAGACAAACAGATAAACAGACAAACAGACAAAAATTGTAACAATCATTGTTTTGGGTTCTATTTGCGTTGATATAGGTCCTAATAGTATTTTTTCTCATATATCTTCCATGTACAGACAGCGATTGGTTACATTTTTATTATATGTATAGATAAATTACACCCAGACACAGAACAAACAATCATGCTCACCACACAAAGGTTTGTCCTGGGTGGGAATCGAACCCACGACCTCCGGCTTAGCAGTCAGGGTCACTAACCACTAGACCAACAGGCCAGTCAATAATATTTATGTTGTAATAAATAATTTTCTAGCTTTCCGCGGCGCGGTTTCACCCGCGTCTTTGCTTACTACTCTGTTCTGTCGCCAGTAACGTGATGTGACATAGCCTACCTTCCTTGAGAACTTGGCTATCATACGCTACATTTTTTTTAAATCCGACTGGTAGTTTCAGAGATTAGCGCGTTCAAACAAACAAACAAATTCTTCCGCTTTATATAATAGTCTAGATGTATAGGTATGTTAACATAGTTTCTTAGTATTGCCGCAAAAATTCAACCAAGACATTGCCAAAAATGAAGGAAGAAAGGAATAAAAAAGGAGAAGGAAAAGGAAAAGAACCGAGGTGTTAATGAGGGCACCGGCGCCGGCGCCCTTACTAACCGAACGTTGCGAACATAATCATAATAAGAAAATTTTCATACTATGCGGTTCAAACTTAAATATTCTTATATTCACTTTGAACAAAAATTATAAAATTAAATTATCTATTTAAAAATCTTTACCACACAGTAATTCTAAATTGTGCTGCTGTCAAAGAAAACAAAAGATATTTTTTAATTACATTTTCCATTTCAGGTGTCGGTCTCGAGTTCTCAAGAACTTTATGGTTAGGAATGATACATACAGAATGAGCAATGCGACAACTTTGCAGTATGAAAAGCATTACACTTACAATAGATAAAGTAGGTCCAGTGTCAGACAGTATTGATGAACTGGGCCTATTTGGCGCAGCAGTGATTCACATGCTACAAAACCGTTTAAAGTTTAGTAATTGTTCTTGTAGCTTATAAGTTCTCTTGTTGTTGATTAACTTTTGCAAATATGTCTTTTGTTTGTGCTAAATAAATGTATTTTTTTTTCTTTTTTGTCTTGAAATGAAATGAAATATATGTTTATTCATTTAAGTTAATTAAATTAACACTTATGAATGTCAAAGTTTACAAAATGTCAGCAAATTAACCTACAGCCAGTTCGCTGACGAAGTAGAGCCATGAGAAGAACTGGCAAGAAACTCAGGCCACTCTTTTTAATCGCCAGGTTATTACAATTTTTGTAAGTTACAGTTTCAAGTAGCATGCAAAGTGACGCAGGCAATACACTTAACTCTATAGATACTTAATTACTTACAGCTATCTATATTGTAAAGAAAAAATAAAAAGTAAAATGTGTGCTTTATAGGCTGCCTCAATTTGCATATTGCTACAAAAGGTAAAGGCAACATGTGAACTGTGATAAATGTTTCTATGTAGATATTATATAAACTGTTAATTTTTGGTATAAGTATAAAGTAAGATGAACTTAATTTACCACAGGAGTTCACAATGTACCTCTATTTCACAAATCACAATGTAAAAAAAATTTAACAATACTAAGTATATAATTTTAACAAAATAATACAAAATGTGTACTTAACTATTCAAATATGGCTCGGGCATCATGTCATTTAAAATTAATACAAAAAAAAACATTTTATTAATTATGTCAAAATGTATCAATAAATTAATGTCAAAAAATTATTTGTTAAAGCGTGTCATTCATAATAATCATAAAAAATGTCATTCATACAATAATTAACAAAAATATGTCCTTAAAAGTATAATGTCATTAAAATTAAGAGTAAAATTAATTTACTCCTTCGTCAAGCGAGCATCCCATGACTTTTATCGTTCAGATACTCATTAACAGTGTAGTAACGCTTAAGTATTAAATGTTTTTTGACAATTTGTTTAAATTTGTCTAAGGGTTTATCCATTATGTCGATAGGTAATTTATTAAATAAACGTACACCAAGTCCCGTAAACGAATTATGGACTTTATGTAAGCCATAGTGTGAGCCAACCAGTTTATGCTTACCCCTGGTGTTAATCTCATGCACATCGCAATTCCTAGTATATAGACTGATGTTACTCTTAACATAAACAACATTAGCATATATATATATTGAGATGCAACTGTCAATATACCTATCTCTTTGAATCGCTCTCTCAGGGAGACTCGTGAACCTAGGTTGTAGATAGAACATATAGCTCGTTTTTGAATAATAAAAACGGTTTCAATGTCAGCAGCCCTACCCCACAACAATATGCCGTAAGACATAACGCTGTGAAAATAACTAAAGTAGACTAGTCTGGCGGTTTCCACATCAGTAAGTTGCCTAACTTTCCTGATAGCAAAAGCCGCTGAGCTGAGTTTACCTGCGAGACACGAAATATGGGCTTCCCACTGAAGTTTGCAATCTAAAGTTAAGCCCAAGAAAACTGTGGACTCTACGATTGAAACTGACTCATTATTTAAAACCAGGTTTATACCTGCACTTTGACATTTGGAAACAATTAGATCTGCTTCAGTCGTGTAGACAAAAAACAAAAGCAGGCATATTTGGTCCTCAAAATCAGTTAAGTCTGGCTAATGAAATGATACACTTTGTTGTTTTAGAGCGTCATAACTTCATTAAACAAATTTTAAGAAAATACATCTAAAGCTAGTCAGTTAAGCGATTTTGCTTTAACATTATTTCATCACTTACATCTTTCTTCCTGTTCTATCGCATCGCATCGCTTTGTCTTTGTATAAAACCAGTATCAATGTTAAATTGAATTGATGTTTTTGCGGCGGCATCTTAACTTTTCGACGATCAAGGCTTGCGGGTTAAAGGCAAATTGATAAATGTTTTTTAGGATGCCACTTAAACATGCTTCGTGAAAATTTAAATTTAAATTTTCATGTATTTCTGGAGTTATGGTTCGGTTTTAAATAATTTATTTATATGGTATAACGCTGTTTTCTGTAGAAGCGGCAAAGGTGCTTTAGAGTCATAACGTAGGTATTATATTAAAACTAGCTACTAGCGTAACATATAATTTGTTCTATCCCTCGGGAACAAGACCGATTTTGGGAATAAATAGTAGCCTATGTCAGTCGTCGGCACCGAATCTATCTACATACCTAATTTCCATCGAAATCAGTTCAGCCGATTAGACGCTTAATGGTTACAAGCACACATACACACACACACAAACCTTCACATTTATAATAATAATAGGATACATTATGCAGTCATTGAGGTTTAGGAATGAAGGGCATATCTTTTTCGGATCTCAATGAGTTTATGGGAAGTTGTTGCGGTAACTAACCGTAAGACAAGAAGGAAATAATGAAGAAGAAGAAAGAGGAAAATCCTATTAATATTATAAATGCGAAAGTTTGTGTGTGTGTGTGTGTTTGGTACTACTCAGCACCTAAACGGCTGAATTGATTTCGATGAAAATTGGTATGTAGTTAAATACGGTGCCGAAGACGGACCTATGTCCTAGTTCTAGACTTTAAAATCGGTTCGGTTCCCAAGGGATACTGGATATGACAAAAATCAGTTAGGTCGTACCATGTATAGTAATGACAGCCAACTAATCCGACCATACATTAGTACTTAAAATAATAAACTATGTTCACAGGTCCCTTTTGTAACAAATAGAGTTAGCATTAGTTCATTACGAACTCACACGTAGTTATGCGTTCCCATTAAAACAAATGACAATAAACCAAAAGTTTGGGGTTTGAAAGTTTGTTGTTCAGGCCGTTTATTGTTAGAAGCAATGAGGGTGTTTAGGAATTTTTTTCGCTACCAGTTGGCGCCACTTCAACTGTTACATTGGGCCAATCAAGGATTAATTTTCGAAAAGCGCGTGACAGCTAGACCTAACGCATCGGTGCTGCCCCCTCATGGGTGCCATTTTAGAAAATCCTCTCAGCAACTTTCTTTTGTCCTTATGCACGTGAATTATCCATTTTGTAAAATAACATTAAAATTGCTGAAATGAACACTGAAAATATTTGTTTTGATAGCGCTGCCAAAATGGAAGACCTGAGGCCCTAGACAAGTGTCAAAGATTTCTATTCTATTCATAGAATAGATTAAAAAATGTATAGGATTGACATAAGCTAACGCCAAAGCTTATGTCAATCGTATACATTTTATTATCTGTTCTATGAATGGAATAGAAATCTTTGCCACTTGTCTAGGGCCTCTGGCGTCAATGGTGGCGAAAATTTTTTAAACTCTCATTGAAGTATGGAAATACGCTCATTCTTGTTTTTTAGGGCATTGCATTATTTGAAAATATTTGTGTGCGTGAACATGAAAATGTCGATTTGCATTGGTCTTATATTATTTTTCTTATATTATTAGTATTAATATGTAAAAAAAGTATTATCCGCAAAAGTAAAAGTAAGTTTAAAGTATTATTTATTAAGTATTCGCATTCTAGAACCATCTCCTTTCCAGTTTTGTAATTGTCATTTCCAATTAAGCTGGACTTTTGTTTTTTGACAGTTACTAATTATAACATAGATATGTCATCAAATTTCGTTTTTGTGGAGTTCAAAGTCTGTGATAGGCTTAGGAAAATGATTCGTGGAAATAATTTTAATTTAAAAACTGAACAAGCACTTTTTAAATGATTGAATATTGATAATGTCTTCTTAATAACTGCATTCGATTCATTTTTAACCTTCGCAAGTATGATCACGTGTCTACTTATCGTTCTGAATTAAAATGGTTACCAATTCGTCAACGCCGTAGCATGCGTACTCTCACCACTCTCTATTCCATTCTCAACTCACCCTCAGCTCCTTCATACTTAACTCCTTACTTTCAATTCTTGTGCTCCACTCACGAAAGGAACTTACGCTCTTCTAATAACCTTCTCCTTGCATGTCATTCTCATAAATCTGGGTTTGTCGACTCTTCCTTTATTATCCAGGCAGTGCGTCTTTGGAACGACCTTCCTGTTGAGGTCAGGATGGCTACTAATCGTTTTCGTTTTAAGCTGAAAGTTCGTGCTCTCCTCTTTGAGAAATTGTTGGAGTTATCACGTTAATGTCTCTTTACTCATCATATTTATAGTGTATTTATGTATCTATGTATATATGTATTTATGTATGTATGTATTTATATATATATTTATTTATTTATACTTATTTGTATTATAATATTCACTGTTTATTTTCTTTATGGTTAAACTTTGAACTTTATTTTTATACTTTTATTTACATCATAACAATTTTAGATTTGCATCATTCTTTTTCAATAACTGCACCTACTTTGTTTATCTCTGCATCACCTAAGGTTGACTGGTAGAGAATGCTTTTAGCATTAAGTCCGCCTCTGTACCTATGTGCATGAAGTTTAATAAATAAATAAATAAATAAATAAATAAATAATGCGCTTGAAAACAAGAGAGACGATTCAGAAACAAAAATAACACTTAACTCTTTTACTAGTATCTTAATTTAAACTAGAGATTATATAAGAACTATGAACTGAATATTTATATGTTTAAGGAAAGCTTTACGAGCTGAATGTAGGTTATCGCATTTTTCATACAAACTTTTATCCTCTATTTGTTCCCTAACTCTATACCAAATTTCATGAAAATTGGTTCAATGGTTTAGGAATGAAAGCGTAACATACAGACAGAATTACTTTTGCATTTACAATTTTATTATGAATTAGGTATTTATTGAGTTAGGACTTCAATTGAAACAAATTAGTGAAAGTCTTTAAGCTAATTATTAGACTTGCTAACGTTAAAACCAAGCTTGTACATTTTAAACCATGTAAATAAAAACCAGGCATATTTACAAAAAGCTTTTGCTATCGTGTTTCACATTTAGTTGGAACCTGTAGATAGATTGCAGGAATGAACGCTTGAATAATTTCAAAATTCGAAGCACCGTTTGCAACGCATTTTTCATTGATATTCATAGAAAAAAACATGTAAGAGCGCGTTTGATTTGTGCACCGAGACTTTTGCCTTTTCCTCATTGCTATCAACCTAGATTATTGTATTTGTTTTAACCGAGAATAAACATAACTTTAGTAAAAAGATTTAAAAGATTTTTTTTAAATTTTATGCACACAAGTATGTATGCGGAATGAAGGCTGAAAGCATTCTCTACTAGTAAACTTAAGGTGAGGCAGAGAAATGCAGATTAAAAGTTAAAGGACAACGTTGCAATTAAAAATATTATTTTAAAAACTTATAAAGTTACTTTTTGCCTTTTTTGAGGGTAATGTTTTTCGAGCGTATTTATGTGAGTATGTATGTCTATTTTTTTGGCATGCTCTACAGCCTAAATGTCTTAATGGGTTTAAATAACTCTAAAATTAAACCCTTATTTTAGATGTCAGAACTATCGAACCGAAGGTCAATAAGGTTTCAGAAACCATCTGTTTTCACAGCTGCTGTTTAAATTATCCCATTTTATGCAATATCTATTGGTTGTGATACGTTAATCGCTTTATGTATTACTATCTTTCCGCGGCTCGGTTTCACCTGCGTCTTTGCTTACTGCTCTGCCTGCCCTGCCGTCTGTAGCGTGTTGTTACATAGCCTTCCACGAGAACTGGGCTATCATACGCAAAAAGATTTTTTTAAATCCGACTGGTTGTTTCAGAGATTAGCGCGTTCAAACACACAAACCAACAGTTTCGCTTTTTATAATAGTATAGATAAATGTTTAAGGATTAAGATTATCCATATGAATATAAATGCCAAGGTGACTATTAAGATTGTTTAGTATTTTTACATCTAAGATAATCTATTTGTATGTTTGTTACACTCTCACTACTTGCTTTAATTACTGAATTCATAATGAAATTTGAAGAAAGATAGATATTTTTTTCTCAAAAGGTAATCGTGGAGAAGGTGAAATGGTGCATAAAAAGGATCATCGTTTTTACTTTGCCCGGAATGAATAAAAGATTTTACCGGCAAACTCACCGGTAATAAGCTAGTTAGTAAGAAACGAATACCTCGTGGGTTTTCGATATGATCTTTAAAAAATGGTTTCTAATATATTTTCAATGTTTTCGAATTGCCAAGTATGACGCAAAAACTTAACGAAGGGGTGGATAATAAGGCAGCAAGTAAGTCTCCTATTTACGGAAAGAGGGTTTAGCAGTCAAAGAATAAAAAAAAAGTGATGGACACCATTCCAAAAGCCATCATGCCATGGGATGTTATATTTTGGACCGAAGACCACACGAAAATAACAAGCCATTGCAATTTATAGAGTGATACTGAGGGTATTACGTTATATAGTAACAGTGTTGTATGTATAATTATGTATATTCAACTCAGCATTACTTGGCAAATTCAGTGGCGGATTATATAAAGATGGATGCTTGTCAAAATATTCGTCGAGTTGCTATTATTCGTTAATGTGACGCAGATCCCGTAAAGTAAGTGCTGGATTTAAAGAAAATATTTTTCTAAAATTGTGTGTGTTTAGTCGAGAAAATTAAATAATATAATAATTATATCACAAGAACTACACACAACGCCATTTGGCCCAAAGTAAGTATTGTGTTATGGGTTCTAGAATGCGGATATACATAGTTAAATACATTTTTTTGTATTAACATACATAATATATTATACATAGAAATACCCAGACCAATGCAAACAGACATGTTAATGCACACAAATATTTGCACTAAGCGAGAATCGAGCTAGACACAGTACCACCGAACCACAGAGGTCGTCAAAATGTAACGACAATAAGATATAAATTAAAATTACCCCTGACATAGTGTACATGTCATTATTCTACTAGTCAAGCCTTTTCGTTTGTTACTCATATTAGGGGACATGTGATAAAATTTGAAATCCGCCATATTGTGGCGCCGGCCACCTTGGACCGATTTTCATTCAACATAGCTAAGAATACTCTCTAAACATTCACCTTTCAAACAAAAAAACAAAATCAAAATCGGTTCATCCGTTCGGAAGCTACGATGCCACAGCAGTCCAGCAGTCACACACACACACGTCAAACTTATAACACCCCGTCGTTTTCGTGTTAAAAACACATAATTATTTATATATTATCATATTATGTGTAGTCCTTATTTTAAGACCATATAACTATGTACCAACCTTTTTCAGAGAATCAGTTAATGAATTATTAAATATTTTCACATCCGCCATCGCTTCGCTACGGTATGAAAAGTTTCATTCGATCTTACAACATACGCCCAAATAAAATATTATTGCCATATTACCTACGTCTGCAAAATATTATTATTATACTGCAAATTAACTATTGCCGTCTTCCAAAAAGAAAATTGCTAAAGTATATAATAATATGTAGAGACTATGTATTAAACATAATAAAAATAATATAGCCTATGTCATCCACTTCATTTATTGATTTCTAAAGGTGAAAGTATTTTTCAAATCGGTAACGTAGATTTTTAGTTACATCGTTACAAACAAACAAACATACAAAAAAAATCTTTTTCTCTCTAGAATATTAGTTTAGATTATCAGTTTGACGTCTGTTATACATAGGTTTCTTCTAAAGGAAATAATTTGCTTTGCTAGTCAGCACGCTAAACAGACAGATTGTTTATCGATAATCTATACTATTATATAAAGTGAAACAGTTTGTTTGTTTGTTTAAACGCGTTAATCTCTGGAATTACCAGTAAAATTTGAAAATCCTTTTTCGTATGATAGCCGAAATTCACAAGGAAGGTTATAGGCTATGTAAAGTCGGGTGTGGCCGGCAGCTCAATTTACCCCCTCAGTCCCCTTCCTTTTCCCATTTCTTTCCTAGTCCCTTTTTTCCACACATGGCAACGGCATGTGTTTAAGAATTAGTTCTGTAATGTTCAGAGAACATAGCCTCCATAGGCTGTATTTATCACTAACCATCAGGTGGGTTTATTTGATACCAAAGTTGAACCAAAAAAAACGTGTATGAATTCCAAAGATTTATAATTATAAGTCGTAAAAAATATATTAATATCCTCGTGCAAGACCAGGGCAGGTTCCTACTTTAATAAGTATAAACAGAAATTGCTAAGGTGTCGGCCGGAATAAGTAGCACATTTTACGATTAAAATTTTAATAATATTACAGTAGTACGATGAAAAGTTTGAACCTCGGCTCTCTGTTGCTGCAATAGAAAAAAATAGAATTCAATACTACGCTAACTTACTAACAAAATAATAATAATATATTACAACAACTACAAGCGCCATTTAGACCCAAAGTAAGCATATAATATAATATAACTTGTGTTATAGTTAATAGAATGCGGATATACATACATAAATACTTTTACGGTAACTAACAAATCACGTTGATATTTTGTGAGAGGGTAGTACATTGCTAATCGATTCGGCTCAATTCGTTTAAGAACTAGGAACAATCTACTTTAATAGTCCAGTTTTCAAAGTTGAGCTTTGTTTGAGTCCAAGAATAGTTATCACCCGCGACACGAAACTTATTCTTTATTCTATGAACCGATTATCGGTTTAAAATAATCTTTGTTTCTTATTCAAACACTTAAGTATCACTTACATAATAAACAATAATAATATTATTATAAACTTGTAGAATACATTCACTACCGAATCGATTCGACTTTTAAACATATAAAACATATTGCTAAGCCGGAGGTCGTGGTTTCGATTCCCACCCAGGATAAATCTTTGTGTGATGAGCATGATTGTTTGTTCTGTGTCTGCACAAGCAAGTATAATTGCTTAATTTGGGACTGGATGGCGCTATGTGAATGTGGTAGAATATTATTTTTTTTTTTTTTTACTAACACATTCACACAGCGCCATTTAGCCCCAAATTAAGCAACTATATTTGCTTGTGTTATGGGTACTAAACAACTGATATACTAAATATATATATTTTTTTTGTAAATACATACATAATATAGATAAATTACAACTAGACAAAGAACAAACAATCATGCTCATCACACAAAGGTTCGTCCTGGGTGGGAATCGAACCCACGACCTCCGGCTTAGCAGTCAGGGTCACTAACCACTAGACCAACAGGCCAGTCGAATTATTATGACGATCATCATAGTAATAGTATTTGAGGCAATGAGTCAAAAAGAAAATATAGGTACATAATATTGTTATCCGCCATTTCTCACATTCACCTGAATTTACTCACTGATTTGTGAGCCATTTTGATCAGCTATTTATTACAAAAAACAGAAATCAGTATTTGCCGATGTTCACAGTTCTAATAATAATCTGCCAACAGGTTTATTAAAAAGTATTGATTTCACTGATTACGTTCCCTGCGACGTAAAACCATTAATACAAGCAAAGGTAATGACGAATATTAAAATAACTTTAAAAGTAGGTCACACCATTTCAGAATAAGGTCATTTATTTTTAACCGGGTCATATTTGAGATTGCCGTTGGCGGTACTTTTCTTATTTTAAAAGCCTCTTGTAGTAAACAATATACTCTGTATCGATTCATTTATTTATTTATTTATTTATTTATTTATTGGGTTAACCAACGATTGTTTACACAAATACATTTAAACTTAATTGCTAAAATACATTTACATGTGTAACAACCACTTACTGGCTAACTCCTCATGCACAATAGATGGATAATAATATAATAATTAATATTCATAATTCAATAAGTATAAAATTAACGTACACAACGTATATAATCATAATTACACAACTGCACAACGCTATCCAGATCCAAAGTAAGCATGATATGGGTTTTAGAATACGGATAAACTTACGGATACTTACATACTTTATAAGTAAATACATGCATAACATAGAAACACCTAGACCCGTGCAAATCATGTTTATTCACATTAGCACTTAGCGGGAATCGAACCCGTAATATTTATGCATCGCACAGCTTAGTCAGATAAACTGATGGATGAGAACGACTTGGTCAAGTAGTATTTACATGAATACAGAAATTTGTCCCGCGTAAGATTTGAACTCACAAAATCAAGGTGCTCGTACTCCCACTACGGTACTAAAGCCAAACTTTTCATTACAGCTCAGTAAAGTGCCAGCCGATTCTAAGCACCTGCAATGCAGGTATAATTAAATTTTGTTTTAGAGCGCCTTCAAATGAGAGCCGTGAGGAAGCGCTGCAGTGGCGCCACTGTGGTGCGCTAGCCGCGCCACTATCTGTGACGATGTCTGAGATAGTGGCGCTGTAGCTGTGCTTCTAGAAATTGTATGAAAACTAATAGTGGCGCGGCTAGTGCACTACAGTGGCGCCACTTAGCGCTTCCTCACGCCTCTAAGTTGAAAGTGCCCTTAGTTTGACCAAAATATAAAAGACAATATTATTATTCATGCGTTGTTTTTTTTATTGCCGATAGTGGCAAAAGAGCTAAGAGCCCACCTGATGGTAAGTGGTGTCTGTGGCTCATAGACTTCTGCAATGCCAGGGACTAAGGAAAGCTGCTACCTACTGTAAAGGGACTAGGATAAGTAAGGAATTGAGGAAGGAGAGGAAAAAGGAAAAGGGGAAATCGGGCCTCCCGCTCTCTCACTCACCGTACGATACGCAATAATATGGATACTACTCTTACGTCGATCTTCTATGAGAGTAATGCAGCACTGCTTGACATAGGCCTTCCTCAACGTCATTCTGTCACTCTGACTGCTCTCCACACTTATCAAGTCGTTAAAAAATCTTGCCGATAGTCTATTCGGAGGGGCCTGAATATCATTAGTGACAGCATTAAACCATTCCCTTCGTCTTATCTTACCTTGAGGTAAAGGCTGACTTTACCGGGGCAGAGTATTTTGGCTTGGAATCTGTTGCTGCAACCCATTCCTGAGACTGTAAGCCAGAATTAACCGACAACCCTTTAAAAGACCAAGCTCTGACTTATTTCTAAGGGCCACTACATCTAGCTTTAGATAAACTCAAAAGAAAAATGGACGAGTTACAAATAAAATATAACCACTTCCCTCTGACAAGCAGACAAGTAAATTACTCTCGCTTTGTAACATTGTAAGCGTCTGCATACTAAATCTGGGAAATATGCTTGTTACCCTTTTAGTGACATAAAAATACGTTATAATAAATATAATTTTGTTAAATATTCTCGAGTTCTGTTTAAATAGAAACAAGTTTCATATGAAAAATATAGTAACAAGCCTTGGCCTCTTTCCAATTCACTCTGCTTTCACATGACAAATTAAAGTAAACCTTTTTACATTAATTGACACGTTTAAAATGTAGCTTACATTTACAGACATACATTTTTATTAAACCGCTCCGCTTTATTAAAAAGAACTAGTTTTTAAACGGAGCTAGTATTTGTTTTAAAGATTTTATTTGTTTTAAAAATGAAAACATAAAATGATAAATAGAACAGCAAGTAATTCCAGTTCTATTTTGAAACAAAGATAGAACATTTTAAGCAGGGAACAGTTGGTGAATTTAAAATTCAAATTTCGTAAACACTTCGTTTCGTAGCTGCTAACTTATTGAATGAATTTCAAACTAATTAACAGGTTCGTTTAAAATTAACAATTCATTTAAGCTTGACAAGGTCAACAAGTCATTTTATTCGAATGACAGTTTCGAAAATTAAATTTCGATGTCATTTAAATTTAAATTAAAATGAAGTAGTTGATTCTAAAATTAAAATGAAATGGTTATTTCAAAGATTTTAAATGACAACTCCTTTCGAGAAGGAGTTAAATATACAACTAACAAATTAACTTTAGACAGCTCTCAAAACTCCTGTTTCGTATCTTACAAAATATGCTTGTGTTTCGGTAATTTTTTTTCCAGTCAGGGTGTGTACGATATTCTAATCAAATTATGTAACAATTCACAACTTAATGCAAAAGTGAGAACTACAATGTTCAACTCAATGTCAATGAACATAAAGCACAGTTGCTGGTTTTCCTTGTCTTATGCTCCGCTATTTTTTTTCTAAACCACGCAATTGTTTTGATACAGTTTTCACTACGAACATCATTTAGAGCATTTCTATCGGAGGGTTTGCATATATTCAGTACTAGCCGTGAATTTTAAAGATATTTAATCCTATCGTAAAATATAACATTAGGTCGTTAGTATTAAATACGGTTTTACTAAACCAAAAATACATTCAAAAGGAATTCTCTAAAAAAAAAACCGTTCTTCTTTTACAGCTAGTAATTCTTTACAAAAGTCGTAACGGCCCAGTTGCGATGGCACCCGCTTCGTAAACACGAGGTCAAGGGTTCGAATCCGGGTAAGTACCAATGTGATTTTTCTAACTTTATCTGGGCATTACTGACTGATGGTGAAGGAAAACATCGTGGGGCAACCTGGACTTCTGAGAAAGTAATTGCCAATCCGCTTTGAGCAAGCGTGGCGATCAATACTCATACCTTCTCAGTATGAGAAGAGGCCTTTCATTGTACTGGGAAAATAATGGGTAGATATGATGAATTCTCTACACGTGTAGCACCTAAGAACAAACATTAACAATTGTTTGTAAATAATTTATGATAACCACGCTTTATTTACTTTGTTACTAACGTGGGTTTCTCACGAACACGTGTCGGCCGTAAACTTAATAGTATTGCCCACTTTTCTTACACTTACACTACTTTTCTCACGAGGAAGGAACATCTTTTTAAATATACCATTGGTCATGTAGTAGTCACTAACCTCCTGTGTTCTCTTTCTTCTTCCTTTTCCTTCTTCATTCCCTTATCCCTACATGGTTGACAAGGAATTAGCTAAACATTGTTTGTGCAATGTTTAAAAAATATACATAATATATGTCCAAACGTTATGGTTACCACTTCCCATCAGATAGGTCGTATCCTTGTTCACAACATGGTTGTTAAAACAATAAAAAAGGTAATTAGCGGTACGTGCCTGCGTATTAAATATCAACTTACTGTGTAAATCCGCCTTGCAAACGTGGTGACCATGATAAACTCCTTAGCACAGAGGTTCACAAGCTTTTCCAGCCCACGGCGTACGTACAATTTTAAAATTTTGTATGTTGTATAATTAAAATGTTGTAGAAAAAAATATAGGTTTTCAAATTCGTAGATAATTATCAGCGAGTAAGAGACGATGCGACGTGCATACTTATGATGCGAGCGCTCAAATTATTGTTGAGTTATTAGAAACCGCGATACTTTAGGTATCAGATAATGATAGAGAATCGACTCACGGCCTCTTTACTTTCTACGGCGCACAGTTTAAGAATCTCTTTTTTAGCTTAGGTCCTATCATAGACAACTTTAGTGACAAAACAAATTTTATAATGGAATACAATAGGTTTATATTTTCCATGGCAATGTAATCTATATATAATCTGTATACGCTTGTTTTATTAATGCGCTAATTTATGAAACTATTAGTGGGTTTTAAATAATAATCCTTTTTGCTTTTGATAGCCCAGGTCTTAAGGAAGGTTAAAGACTATTTAACATCACGCTATTGGAGACGGAAGTAGAGCAGTAAGTACAGATATAATTTAGCGCGGGCTAAACTGCGGCGCCGAAAGCTAGTACCTAATGAATAAAATGCAATGACATCACATAATATATGTTTTTGCTAGAATTGTGTTTGTTAAATCCATAGACATAAAATTTTTACGGTAGTAGATCCACGCTGATTTCAGCATGAATGGGCCGGATCGTCCGGGGAAGTACTACCCTCTCATAGAAGATCGACTTAAGAGTAGTAGTATCCGTACTACTGCGTTTCGTTCGGTGAGTGAGAGCACCGGAGGCCCAATTTCCCCCCTATCCTTGTTCCTCACCTCCCTCATTCCTTTCCCCTAACCCCATTCCCAGCCGCCATAGTGGAGGCCACTATACCAGCAGTTTGAGACGATGGCTTTTGGTATAGTGGCCGCCACTTCTGGATTCCACTGACTGCTTACCATCAGGCAGGGTGGAGTCACTTTGGTAGGCTATAATATAAAAAAAAAAAAAAAAAAAAAAAAATTTAGCCTGGAGGCAGATAACAAATGTGAAAGTTTACAGACAGTATATTGAAAAAGATAATATATTTTATAAGTTTGCCCGAAACTGTGTTTTAGATTAATAAAAAAATAAGGTTAAAATGTCGATACTTTATAAATATAGGTACTTTACTAGCCGTTGCCCGTAGCTCCACCCGCGTGAATGTCGGTTATCGCAATTTTCATACAAACTTTCATCCCCTATTTCAACTCTTCCTTTTTCGGAAGCTCGGATTATTAATTATGTCAGGAACCTTGCTCTAAAATCAAATATTTATGTACATTAACATAACTACTTGCATTAGTCTGAGTATTTCTACGTACTTATAATATGCACCTATGTATGTACAAAAAAAAATTTAAGCATGTTTATCAGCATTTTCGGCAACATTTACGGAAGTAGATCCACGCTGATTTCAGCATGAATGGGCCGGTTCGTCCGGGTAAGTACTACCCTCTCATAGAAGATCGACTTAAGAGTAGTAGTATCCGTACTGCTGCGTTTCGTTCGGTGAGTGAGAGCGCCGGAGGCCCAATTTCCCCCCTTTCCTCATTCCCTTCCCCTAACCCCATTCCCAGCCGCCATGGTGGAGGCTACCATACCAGCAGTTTAAGACGATGGCTTTTGGTACAGTGGCCGCCACTTCTGGATTCCACTGACTGCTTAACATCAGGCGGGGTGGAGTCTCAAAAAAAAAAAAATCTAGAACCCATAACACAAGCTATAATATATGCTTACTTTGGGTCTAGATAGCGTTGTGTAATTAATGTGTTATAATAATACCAGCCTATTTACTGTCCCACTGCAGGGCAAAGGCCTCTTCTCATATAGAGAAGGTATGAGCATTAATCACCACACTTGCTCAAGGCGGATTGGCAATTTCAGGCAAAGGGGAAAGTCCAGGTTTCCCCACGATGTTTTTCTTCACCGTCAGTCAGAAATGTCTAAGATAAACTTAGAAAGCACATATGATTTGAAATCACATTGGTACTTGCCCGGATTCGAACCCACTAACACGAGGTGTGTTAGCGGGTGCCTTATCCACTGGACTATTTCGAATAAATGTGTTTTAAATATTTTATTATTTAAAATTTCTAAATCACATTTCCACTTTGACATTATCATATTTAGTTTCATACATTCATAATTTCACGCCTGTCTCCTATCAATGGCGTAAGCAGAGACTATAGAACGCTATTTGCTTGGTTTCAATACAACTCTAATATTTTTATTTGACATCTATCAAATAAAATACATATTTACTTTACTGTCTATTTAATGCTGCCAACAGTTTATACTGTAATGAGTTAACTGTCAAATTTAATTAGTTTACTTACTAACTAATTACTGAAGTTAAATTAGTTCAAATGTTTAATTAATATCATATGATTATAAACAAATACTTGATGTTTGTGACGTACTTCATAATTGTAATGACTGGGTGGTTAAGATTAAGATTAATTATATGAGTATAGAAACGCTACTTTTATATAGGTTGACAATTTGGTGTATGACAGCCCAGTTTTTAAGGAATTTTATAGGCTATGTAACATCACGTTATTGGCAACGGGAGCAGAGCAGTAACCAAAAACGCGGTAAAAACCTCGCTATGGGAGCTAGTTTATACTATTATATAAAGTGGAAGAGTGTGTTTGTTTTTTTGAACGCGCTAATCTCTGGAACTACCACTTGGATTTGAAAAATCTTTTTGCGTATGATAGCCCAGTTCTCAAATAAGGTTATAGGCATTGTAACATCAGGCTACTGGCGACGGGTGCAGAGCAGTAAGCTAAGATGCAGGTGAAACAGCGCCGCGGGAAGCTAGTCCTTATACAAAGATAACATTCTGAGATTACTAAATAAAAGATATTTGAAAGAACGCTCACCTGTACAACATCCTCTCTTGTCGATCTGCCTCCATATAAATCCTGTAGTACATATACAGCATTATGACGCCAGGAATCCAAAAACTAACACTACTAGACACCACAGCGTACACTTTATTCACAGTAAAACTGCACACATTCGGAAACCTTTTCCTAAAGTTCAGATGGTCTTCAGTCGTGTACCAACCCATGAAGATTGGAAGAAACGAGACCAAAGCAGGACTGCACCAGACGACTGCCAGCATAATGCCAAGTTTACCAGTCGTCATGATCAAAGGATAATCCAAAGGCTGGACGATAGCATAGTATCTGTCAACACTGATGCAGCACAAATGAAGGATTGACGCAGAAGAGAAATATACGTCTAGAGAATTCCAAACATCACACATAAAGTAACCGAACAACCATTCACCATTCGTTATCTCAACACTGAAGTTAAAACACATAGCCCAGATAGCTACAAGCATATCTGCTAACGCTAATGACACTACAAAGTAGTTTGTAATCACTCTCAGTTTTCTGTGCCTCATCACTGACACTATTACTAATAAGTTCCCGAAAATCGCAGCCAGAATAATAAATATCATGATCAAACATTTTAATATCACTAAAAATACGATAAATGGTTCGTCTTCAAATTGGTTAGAGTATACTAGATCGTTGGTTGTTTCATTGAGCTCTATTGTTTTGTTGACGTAAGCGTCTGTGAGATACATGGAGGTTGACAGATCGGCAAGGTCTATAGTAAAGTTGTCCGTTTCTAAGAGAAGTTCAACTTGCATCGTTCACATTTTTCAAGTCGTGTTAACTTTTAGTATGAAAGCGTCGAACTGGTTTGCCGGAACAATTGCCATTGTAGGTACCTGAAAGGAAAGAAAAGTAAAGGTTAAATTTCCTTTTGTGTAAACCTGTTTTGTTAAGGATTATTGAAGGCCGTTGTGACGTCATCAAACACGTGCACTGTATCAAAGGGTAAATCTATTGCTTTTTTTGTAAAGTGTTATTTTACAAATTAATTCAGTACTAGCTTCAGAAAAGGAGGCATCGATTACGGTTGCTCGAGGCGAATTGACTATCTTATTATAGTCCAAGTTTTCTTAGATGTTTTTGTTTATACTGTCAGTAAAGTTCAAGGTAAACTAATATAACACTCGCTTTTGACCGTGGCTCCGCCCGCGTGAAAATCTTTCAACCCCTATTTCAACCCTTTTGAAGATAAAATATATGTTGTTGCCTATTTTGTTCGCCAAGGTCTATTCTATACCAAATTTCATCAAAGCGATTAAGTGGTTTAGGCGTGAAAGCGTGAGAGATAGACAGCGTTACATATATTTGTATGGATATAGCTTCGAGAAAGCTGCGTGGGAGGTTCCAAACCTAACCGTTAATAATAATATTACCAGTCCATTATTATCCCGCTGCAGGGTCAAAGTCTTTTCTTATACAAAAAAGGCATACGCATCGATCACAACAAACTTAAATAAAAATAAATCCATATAACATAATTTTAGCTAAGTACTTTATATTCATAACCAAATTACAAACAAATTTAATAGATACTGCCAGTTATAAACTATAGATAATAAAAGTCAAATTTAAAAAATATATTACAATATCTTTGATCAAAGTAATTTACTTCAAATAGAGTATTAACTTTAGTAAATGCAAAAGGTTACTTAAATTTAAATAGAAAATAAATCTATTGCTATCAAATCAAACTCGGGCTAGCGTTAAACACGTTCATAAATCTCTACGTATTATACTTAATCTTTGACCTTACTAACACACGAGGTATTACACTGGCTATTCAAAAAAGGTTATTTACTTATCAGACCATAACCGCCTACATTTGAGTTTTATAATCTGTAAAAGCCTATATATAGGACATTAGGGGCGCTACACATATAAGCGCCGCACACACGGTAATGTCGATCCGAAGCAATAACCTCATATTTCGATTTATTTGGTTAGTAGTTTGAACGCAAAGCAACAAAATGGAGTGGAACAAAGGAGAAGGAAAGTACTTAAATGACTCTATGTAGCTGACTTTGTGTGATAGTGGACAGACTTCAGTCAGTCTGCAACTACGCTCTGTATTTTCTTTGCTTTTTGTTCGAAAGACAGGACGTAGCCTAAAAATCGGCCAAAGTGTATATATTTATAAATCTGATATTTTGAGGCACGTTTTTAAAATTTGAAATCATACGAATACTGACCGAGCAAGAGGATTTTATATACTTATTATGAAATATTAAATATATTATATTTGTTAAATTAATTTGATATTTATGAAATTTCAATGTAATTGCAATCTATATGAAATATTAATTGAATAGAAATTGTATTTGTTTCGTTTGGAATCATTGATTGAAATATAATTTCGTTATTACTGATCTTAATTGCAGTGTATATAGTTTTGAAAATTGTTTTTGGAAAGTCTTCACAAAATGTATTTTATAAACTAAAGGAAATTGCTCCATTTTCGCCGACCACTCTGAGCTTAAACCTAGTTTAATACGAACAATGTCTGAAGCACTATTACTTACATGTAACAGCTTGTGTTTTCTAATTATTAAAGGATACTTATACGTAACTAGGTAATAAATCGAAAGTACCATAACAACCTCTGAGGTTCGGTGGTACATGTGTACGGATTACCACCCAGAGGACTTCAGTTCAATTCCTGGGTCGGGTAAGGTGATATTGGCTTTTTTCTAATAAAAAATAATTCTCAGTTTTAGCGAAACGTGGGTGGTTAAACACCTCTGGCTACCCCTTCGTAGTTAAAGGCGTGAAGCTATGTATGTATGTACCACAATTAGAAATCATAGATTTATTATATTCTGAGTGAAAATATATATATCACTTGAATAATTTCGACATTTACAAATCCATCTGTCGATCCACAAGAGACGCATTAACGTAATATATTTTGACGTCGTCTATCAGTCGTGGTTTGTAACAAGCTATAACGCTAATAGGTAGGTAGGTAGGAAGTGTATTTCCCAAGAGACAAACTCCAACAAGACCCTCGTTAAAAATAAATAATGATGAGAAATTATGTAATCAAAATTTCAAATATTTAATTTCATTGATAATGATGTAAATGATCTCTTTTTTTCCGACTGCCGGAGTCAAGAAGGTAAATGTTTTTCGAGCGTATGTATGTATGTATGTATGTGAGTATGTATGTCACAGATTGTAACGTATGAGGTGTCATTAGATTCGTATTAATTGGGGGAGTGACATAGGGTACATAATATTTCAATGTAGCGTAAGCACGAGAAAAAAAGTGGGTTTTTTTCTTTTTACTTTGTTTTGGGTAAGCGAGCTTTAAGTAAATTGTTTGTTACGGGTCAAATTATAATGTTTAATTTGGTAATATTTAATCATCTGAAGTGTGACATATGTATAGATTTCTATTTTATTCTGAGAATAGATTAAAAAATGTATAGGATTGACATAAGCTAACGACAATGTTGGCGTTAGCTTATGTCAATCCAATACATTTTATAATTCTATGAATAGAATTGAAATCTATGCCACTTGTCTAGGGCCCCTGGAGTGCTGTACAGTGACACTTAAAAGAAAGACATAACTAAAGATATAACACAAGGGAAAATCACCTCTATAGTTTTAAAAATAAGGATAATTTTCTTACGTACGATATTATAATCTTAAAGACAGCCCATCAGTCACGAAGTGTATTTTAACCAAATACAAAGTTTAACTATTAAAGTAGGTTTGACACGAGTTTTGAAACTCTAATCAGTAAGGCTCTATGTATTTTGGTGTTCGGTACGCGTCTATAAAAGACTTAAGGCTGTGATCGCACTGGCGTATGATTTGCTGCTGATTGACTACAATATGCGGCTAAGTGTAAGCTGTCGTACTAATTTCGTACTAGTTATCCAAACTTGTAACTCTAGTATTATGAACTAGTTGTAAAAAGAGTTTTGTCTCCCTCGGGAACCAGGCCGGCCTATGTCCGTCTCTGGCACCAAATCACATTGTAAACCTAGTAAGGATTTAATAATTGTGTTATACATGAACATGATTGCGCCCACGTCTTTGCTTACTGCGCTGCTCCCGTCGCTAGTAGCGTGATCATAGATAGCCTATAATCTTCCTTGAGAACTGGGCTATCATATGCAAGAATATTTTTTAAATCCGTCTGGTAGTTCTAGAGATTAACGCGTTCAAACTAACACACAAATTCTTCCGCTTTATATAATAGTATACATGTTAAGGTATAGAAAATGGAAAAATAATTCTTTATAAATTTACTTAGAACGCTTTGCCTAAAATGTCTAAAATCTACATGCTATACCTGTTAACTGAACTATTTTAACCATTAGATAAAATAATATCACATTCCTATAATGAAAATAAATGAGACAAAAATCTAAAACTTTGAATCTGCTCCAAATTGTACTTTAAAAATTGGCCAAGTGCAAGTCGGACTTGCGCACGAAGGGTTCCATAGGTACCATCTATATATATAAAAATGAATCCCTATTTCCCTTGGTCATGGCATCACGCGTGAACGGCTAGATCAATTTCGTTAATTATTTTTTTGTTGTGTTTATTATTGTCAGGAGAAGGTTCTTAAGCAAGAAAACTAAGAAAATTGCTCGGTGATTTAGAAATTTTAAGATACTTAACCACCATATCATCACTACATTGTATAAAACAAAGTCGGTTCCCGATGTCTGTCCCTATGTATGCTTAAATCTTTAAAACTACGCAACGGATTTTGATGCGGGTTTTTTTAATAGATAAGGTGATTCAAGAGGAATGTTTATATATATATAACATGCATAATATAGTAGAGAAACATTGATAAATTTAGATGTTTTTAATGTGATATCGTAAATAAACATATTTTTTGCGCTTACATTGCAACGCTGGCTAAACCCTTCAAGATAGATCAAAATAATGTACTACAGTACTGTACACCTTAAAAAGGTCTACAAAAGATTTCTCGATGGTATATGTCTATCTCTAAGGGATAACCCACAATAATCATTTTTATCCTTTACATTATATGAGAAATAATGGCTTATTTTCGAAGCGATTTTAAGCAATTCAGCATTTATCCTTAACAAATTAAGTACCTTAAATACATTGTGCATTTAATATAAATCAATAATGCCCTTTGGAGCATGTATTTTAAATAAATATTTTCAAAAATATTACAGATTAAAAATGCAGGGAGGGATATAGCGGCAGGGGGCCGGCATTCTGTAGTAAAATTAAATATACTACAGAATGTATAAATACAACGTTCACAGCATTTGTGTTTCTTGGCACGGGCAATGCTGTTACTAAATATAATATCAGCATTGCACCCATGCGAAGCCGGGGCGGGTCGCTAGTTATCAATAAAAACGACATAAACCATATAATATTTTATTTGTGTTTGTTGTTATAGCGGCAACAGAAATACATCATCTGTGAAAATTTCAACTGTCAAACTATCACGGTTATAGATGGTGATAGACGGACAGACGAACGGACAGGCGGAGTCTTAGTAATGAGGTCTCGTTACGTGGTTTTACTTTTTGGGTATGGCACCCTAATAATGAGAGGCTACGTCATCTACGTAGACCTTAATGCTACGCCGTAGCCACTTAGCTACATCTGCTACGTAACTCATAGTCTTTAGATTAGTAAATTTGGAAAGTTTAATAAATTTGATATTACATACTTTAATTAAACACTTAAATCTTCTTTGTTAAATTAATTAGTAAAATAATATTAGGTTGTACCAGATATCCGCTTTTAGAAAGTGCTCGTGTTCTATTAATATATTTTCTATTTATAATTTGAGGCGCTTGTAAACGATCAGCTGGTAAGGCAACAAAGAGTACGGCCGTCTCATGGATGGGTGGCCGCATAGTGGTATTGGACCTAAGCATCTCCGTTCTTCGTAAAAATAGAATTGACTGTTTTCATGTCGATAACGGTCTACTTGCACGATAACTCATGTTAATAGACAAACTATACTGAAAACACACACATCACTAAAACTAATACATTCTAACAAGTGGTTCGTCAAAGCTTCAATTCCCTATATTGCTCCTAAATAGCCAACAGAGAATATACAAACACTACACGCAATAATGCACCTTTACTTTGTATACATACGATCGAAATTCCTCCAAAATGGATAGAGTAGGTTCCTTATATACCAGTTCTTTTAGTTAAATTTTACGACTTGTAAGTGTTGTTCTATAATCTTATCTTATGATACAAAGATTATGAATAAGATGTTGATAAATGTTAATAATACGGTTTCGACGCCAAAAACAAGATTATTAGTACCTATTCTATTAATATTATAAATGCGAAAGTTTGTGTGTGTGCGTGCGTGCGTGCGTGCGTGCGTGCGTGAGTGCGTGCGTGCGTGCGTGCGTGCGTGCGTGCGTGCGTGCGTGCGTGCGTGCGTGCGTGCGTGTGTGAGTGAGTGTGTGTGCATGTTATCACTCAGCGCCTAAACGACTTTTTTTTTTGGATGGTCGTTGCGCGATTTCTCCGCCGATTATGAATGGATTTTAATGATTCTTTTTCGTAAGATAGGTCATGTTTTAGACGTGGTATAAATGGTGGTATACATTTGAGGGTACTTGGTTCAGCGCTTTTTAAAAATTTAACAAAAACAATATGTACATAGATGATGTTTTGGTTTGTTCAAGTTATATTGAGGAAATCTACTTTTAGGTTTTGTTTAAGTTTGTGCATATAATATAGGTATAGTTTTTAAGACAGTTTATGTTTTATTTTCTTAAAATTAATTATAGATTAATGTATATTATTGACTTGTTAGAAGTTTTTTCAAAGGAAAATGAAGAAACTTCTGTGAAGTTTATGTTTTACTGTTTGTTAATTTCAAATAAGGTTTACGTTACATGATTAAGGTAACTAAAAATCTTTTTGCATCGCAGACGAGATGTTAATTATCAGGTATTTTAAATTGCTTGACCTTAATTTATGTATACACGCATAAACAATTTTCTGTAATGTCTAATCAAATAATGATCAAATTTCACTCGCAGTTAAAGTATAAATACTTTTAAAGTCTAAAAGCAATATTAATTTAATATGCCTGCGTCGCCCCATTTTTAACGTTAAATTTTTAGTTGATACTTACAAGTACTTTATATGATTGCATTTATGTCTAGACCTTTGAAGTCAACAGAACGTACTTAGTCCTTGGGACATATTGTTATACTATCAAGATCAAATTATTTAAAAGAAATTTAAAAGGCGTAAGGTATAGTAAGATTTTTCACTCGTAAAATTTTAACTGATAAAGTAGTCAAATAAAATTATCTACATATTCTGTATTTTGTGCGTGTACCTACATACTCATAAGTACAATATTTGTCTATTTTTATACAATAACACTAAATGTTTGTATACACAAATACAAAATTAACTCTGTCGATATAAAAGTGCCAGAAAGATTGGCATTTCTGAAACTACTAATAGCAAGAGAATACCTTCTTTACTAATGGATAAATATATTCAGCAACTAGAGAAAAACCATAATAAAAGTAAAATGGTCTTAAAAGCTTTTCAATAGTATTATCACACTAGTAATAAAACTGAGCCGTTCTTTAGACTGCAATTTATGTTGGAATTCACATCTGCAAAATTAGTAAGACGCAAAATCTTTGCTGCGGCAAATTTAATAAAATGATTATGAAACTTTGTCTTAAAACTGCACCTGCAGAATTCCTATTATTCCCAATTTTAGATTATGCAGACGTCAGCTATCTAAATCTCACCTAGGAGCAAAGTAACAAACTTGAATGTGTTCAAATGTATGCATGAAAAATTACAGATAAAATAAAATGGATTTTATTCTATCTCTAAAATGCGACTATTTTTACAAACATGCACTTACATACGGACGTAACCAACATTTTTTGGACCATTTGATGTTTTATCTCACAAAAATGATTAAAAACTCTTGTATAGATGAAGAATAAGCATTTTTACCCAGGTTTATGTACAATATACAAAACAGGTTTAGAAAGTATATAACTTATCAAAATTTCACATGAATACTTGTCCAGTTTAATAAAAACCTCGCGCTGTAACTGTGCATTAACCTCAAAAATTAATTCGTTAATATCCTGCACATCAAAAATACTTTTTAACGAGTTAGTTTTTAGCTGTGGAGCACTATGGGAGAGACCTTTGCCCAGCAATAGCACAGAATAGGTTAATTTAATAAAAAGTTACTTTTTACGAATGTATTCTACAAAACAGAGGCATTCGATCACAAGATTTATAATCATATACCAAACAGAATCAGGCAGTTAAATATCTATTACTTACTGTCGGCGAACACTTAAAAGTTTACTTGTTGATTCTATAACTTAACCGAATATTTTAATGCTAAGTTATCTTACGTAGAAAACGTCAACGATATGTCACAACATAACAAGTTAAGAATAATAATTGTTACGTTATGACAATTGTTTGAGCGAAGCATGTAGCAATTATATTAGTTTTTATTTTCATCTATTGCATGCCTTATGAGGTAAATTGTGATGTACTTTTAAGACTACAATCATTTGTATAAACCACAATTTATGCAATAAATATATTTAAATTTGAATTCGAAAATTGATACTTAAACAATATACTTAATATTATTATGTTTATTTATTTATTTATTCATTTATTAATAAAAAACTATGTTGAAAATTACTTTTAATAATAATCATACATGTTTCCTCAAGACCCGAAAATGGCTTGTTAATGTCCTGCAGTAAAAAATCACAAGTGTAATCAAAAATATGTTTCACGTCATCATATATAATCTGTAATTTCAACCCTCTGTTATTATTTTTGATGGACATTAACAAGCCTTAAGCTTTAATCTTTTTTATATAATTAGCGTGTTTTTGCCCGTTGATAAAAGTGATGAACGCAAAAAGTTATAATGGACAAGAGATAATGTTGCGTATAAACTCAGACTGGATGATTCGTTCATATAATGTAAGAAGTTTGCAAAAGTTTTGTACAGTTAGTTGATGTACTTATTAGTGGACCGCGGGGAATTAGCTTAGTACCTACCTATTAGATTTAATTGTTACATACAAAATTAACGATTACTGTAAAATTTCTACCTTATTAAGATAGAAAAGAAGTATATAGCCTCCTTGATGGTCAGCAGTTACTGTATGGACGCTTGCAACAACAGGAGTATTTGCGCGTTACCGATTCTGATACAATATTTTAACTACTTTAAATGGAGTCTATGTTGTTTTTATATTCTAGTAAAATAATCATAATTTTACGGCCATAGAGTTTATTATTTAAAACGCTTGATCAAGAGAACAGAAACGACGACAATACATAGAACACGCGCGTAAATATTTTGTCAGGTGTACTTTTGAGAACAAGACAACGCCATTAATTTATAATACAGTACACTTAGATCTATTGTGCCGTTTCAATTAATTAACTCTATTGCCGTAACATATACTAGAACTTTAATATAGCTCTGCCATGAATTTACACAGATATTTATTAGCGTTAAATCAATTCAGATGTCTTGAGAGTCATCCCGAAGTTGCTTCGACCCGTTGCAGTTGTAAAGGTAGCTGTCCGGTAGAACCAGATCTAAGTTATCCTGTATGTATATCTTTAACAAATTAGCTAGAATATTATCAACGAACCAATCAATTGAACCAAAACCTTAAGAAATCCATTATCATATCCTATCAATCCATTTTAAGTCGAGAACATATTTCATGTGTTTCATACATTGTTTTGTACTATCAAACCAGTTGAATCACCTTCTTCTTCTTCTCCTTTTTTTTGGCAACAGAGCCGACAATTGCTGCCAGCGTCAAGTTAAGAATAATATTCTTGTTGATGGTATTAATGATATATTACAATGATAAAAAATAGAAAAATGTGGATGAAATTAAATGACAACCATCTTCCGTGAAAACAAAAGACCGTCCTCGTTGAATCACCTATTTTAATAATAATAATAATAATAATATTCATTCATTTTATTTTGGTCTATTATACTTAGCAAAAGAGTACTCAGCAAAATGTCAGTGTCTAATCAAATGATAACAAGCTCGTTGCCAAGGAAATCTGTCTTCAGACGAATTTCGACCTAATTGCATTTAGATAGATTTGCAAAATGAGCTTAAGTTGGGTCATGATTCACTTGTTTCAATAGTACCTTCTTATACATTGTACATTAATTGATCAGAGACAAATTGATTGACATCACTTTGGTTACAACGACTATTGTATCATAAATACGATCGATTTAAATGAATAAATGAGTTCGGCTTTGACATTAATTCTATAGGTCCATCTGTTTAATGTACTATAAAGGTCAATCTCCATCAAACGGACAGCATCGCATCGGACAGGAACAAATTTTACAATCTTTAAACGAAATTAAATCTTGTATACAGTATTTTAAGAATATTATGAAGTCACGCAACCATAGCTTGACTGCAACTGCTGTTTACGTCAACCATTTTAAAAAATGGAACACGTCAACACTCAATGTTCAAAACTATTGAATAGACGCAGAAACGTATACGTTTGCAAGCGAAGCGCCGGCCGTAGGGAGCCGTCCGGTCGTTGGCATGCGTCGACATCCTGCTGGACGCGTTCGTTCCTGTCCAATGCCATGCTGTCCGTTTGATGGAGATGGGCCTTAAATTTTTAACATCTATTAACATTATAACACTGTTTGTTATAAGGTTAATAGATGTTAAAAATTGTAGACATTGTAGACATAAATTTAAAAAAACAACAATGTATGGACAACAAGCTGCTTCCTGCGGCTTCGCCCGCGCGAACAATGGTATATGTTTAATTTATGTAACTCGGGTCAGTAACAAAATCAACTTTGGGGATAAAAAGTATTGTATATCTGTTTCCAGCACCGAATATATGTATATACCAATTTTAATCAAAATTGGTTTAGCCCTTTAGGCGCTGAGTGATAAAAAACATACACACACACACACACTAAAATAAACATTTATTTATTCCTACAAAGTAAATAAAAGTTTTCCCTGCTGTAAGAAAATAACGGACTGGTATAAAGTAAATGTACTACTCACGAATAAAGTTTTGAAAGAACGCAAGTTATAAAACAATTGATCACTAGAGATGGTAAATCTTAACATATCGGTTCTTTTAAGAGCACTAGTAGCAAATCATAATGGCATAATGTTCTTTTTAATTTATCAAAACAATGGAGATACGCTTTTTTATTTTATGTAAAAACCATGTGGTGATCATTGACCTATGTAGGAGGCTCATCCTTTTGTTGCTACATGTCTTTGTTTTCTTAAATGAGTACGTAAAGGAACAAAATTAAAAGTAAACAAAAATGTTTATCCTAAGAAAACGTCTACAGTAAAGTAAATCATTTGAACATCAAAGACGTAAATTTCAATTCATAAGAAAATATTTGGAGAAGATATTATTAAATGCAAATATAGCGTATTACCACAGATTACAGAAAATCTACGTATTACTCGTTCTGTCACAACTACTGACTTAGTAGGTATAATTGCGTAAAGAAATTTAAGTATGGTTTATAAATAAATGCCTCAAAAATATGTCTGAAATTCTGTCTGAAATTTTTATTGAATGATTGCAAATGCTCCTGTAAAATACTGTTAAGACAAAGAGCTGACCTCAAAATAAATTAAATTGCTGATTATTATGCAAGAAAATTTACCAATTATATTCTTCTAACACAGTAACCAAAACAACATATCACACAGTAAAGCAAAACCACCACAAAATTTTCCCTCCATTGTCAAGTTGGAAACATAAATTCTAATTTATTCAGCGTACGACGATCTTTGAGAAATATATGGTTTTAATGAGAGAAAGATTACGCTCAAAGACTTCGGATTACCGATTTGAAAGTAATCAACGTATTTATTTTGCGGCAAATATTGAAGAACCGCATTCACGTTTTTGACTAACATTAAGAAATTTTTTTTGTAAATAAGCGCCCTAACATTAAGGTCAGAACAGACAGGTCACGAACTTTGACTGACTTCAAAGCGCAGTAGAAGAGTGCAACTGCTCTGCGAAAAGCCTTTGGTTTCGGAAAAAAATCGTCATAAGATCCATAAATGTTAGATCCTTAAAAAGAGTTTAATACATCACAAGAACGGACCATAATTGTTTTCACCGCATTATTTTGTCGGCTATCAGCATATATTAATATTCAACTACCTTGAAAACACGACCGCTCACGAGCATGTCTGTGGTGCTAATGGCATTATTATTCCCCCCACCACTATGACGTAACGACTGTCTACCCTCAATAGTGTAATGTTATTTACATGTTAAGTCTATTAAACCAGTGACTAACAAAGTTGGTCTTGAATACAAGGGCTTGGATATAATGCTAGTACTAACTGTTTTATGTTCCAAGTTTGTATTAAAGTAATGTTAAAACATTTTGTTTTTATAGCGTATGTACGTAACTAGTTTCGTAGCGGTGAAAATAAATTCTTTACAAGTAACTGATTACGTAGCATTGGTTTCGTAGTGGATCGTACGAAACTAATTTCGTTGGAAAAAAAAAAGTCTAAATAGTTTCTTAGTAAAAAAAATAATTCTTCACAAGTGGTTACGTCACATTGGTTTCATAGGCGGCCGAAGGAAACTTTTCTATCATTTGATTCTCGAATAGTTTTTTATTACTGATTAATAGTTTGTATTTATTGCATTATTTCATTAAACATATAGCCTATTTATTTTATAAGTATCTTGTTTTGTTATAGCAATAGATAAGTGATAATCTCTCGAATTGTTAGGCGCGCAAAGCTGTAGGGTAATTTGTTGACATTTTGTAAACTTTGACGTTCTGTGGTAATTTAATTAACCATTTCATTTTCATTTTCATTTTCAAAGAATCTCTTACTCTCCTTTGCCTTGATGGCGCAGAGAGACTACGTGTTCGATTCTCACACGGAACAAGTTTTGAATGATTCAATTTTTGTAGAGCCCTGCGACACAGATTGACACGTCACATTAATACTTGCCACTTTTAAACATAATCCGGTGTCTGAATAGATTAGCCATAACTACAACTATAATAAAAACAACTACAGGCAAAATATATTAATTGAAAACAATAAAGCCCCTCTGCCTAAAACAAACTAAAAAGAAAGAAATCCATTTTTTGTGCTGACGTTACATTTAAATTTTATATACCCTATGTCACTCCTACAATCAATACGGATCTAATGACTCCTCAACATCTATCAAGCCATTTTGGTTGTAGAGCGTGCCAAACAAATAGACATACATACATAAATACATACATACATTTATACGTACATACATACGCTCGAAAAACGCAACTCCGTGACTTCGGCAGTCAGACAAAAATGGTTCTCATAATAATAACAAGTTAATAAAAAATAACCTTTCTAAAACTTTACTGTTTCTTTATTTTCTCTTCGTTACTTTGTCTCATAAAATTGTTACATATTTTTCCACTAAGACTACTTCACACTTTGTTTCAGTGTTTGTCGTATAGTTTATGATCATCTCTGGATATGATGAGCGGTTTAATAATAAAAGTTTTATATCCACTTCGCTAGTACAGTGTCGGGATGGAAGTCAGCTGTACTGATAGGCTTGAGCTCTCTCTTGTACAACATCGAGCATTTGAAGTTCTTCAATTGTTGAACTGAACAACGAGCAGAGGCAAGCATAGAACGAACATCACTACGAACATTTTCATAATCATTCGAGTGAACGCTCTTAGAGTGCTCGTTAAAATATATTGACACTAAATGTCTGCCCTCGCTTCGCTTGGGTATCAAAAGTTTCATTCGGTCTCACAATAAACGCCTACGGAGAATATCATAGCAATAGTGACGTATTGCATCATACTGATTCACAAAGGCGCTTAAAATATAGAAATTTTGACAATGTCTGAAAAAATATATTAAACATAATAAATTATAGGCTATGTTATCCGTTCTATTTGTAGCTTTCTAAAGATGAAAGATTTTTTTAAATAAGTTACGTAGATCTTGAGTTAAATCGGATCAAACAAACATACAAAAAATCAAATCTTGTTTTTTTATAATATTACTTTAAATTAAATTAGCGGAACAATGCCAGTCTTGCTCTGCCTGTATAATTGTATCGGCAAAAAGGTCGAAGCAAATTTACTGAACTTTCGCTAGAAAACTTGCAAGAATGCTCGATAAAAAGTTCTCGGCTATTTTTCTCTAGAATGTTCATTACAAGTGAATACTCAAGTCTATCACCATACAAAGGTTTAACAGTTTACACGCGAATGATACTCTTGATGTTGCAACCATCAATGAGCATACACAAAACTGCTTACTTTATAGCAGCCCGTATCATTGTTTAGTTTAGTTGTAAACGAAAACGACACAAAAACCTGATTTGCCCAAACAAACAGGTACCAAAAACAACGGTTAAAGTAGCGTATCAAAAATGTGTGACTCGACAAACACTTTGTATCCATAAATATTTGTACCAATTAGGGTATTTTTAAAAGCAGATCTCATACTTGAAAATGAAAATGAAAATGTGTTTATTCATATAGGTTAAATAAATTAACACTTATGAACGTTAAAAATTACAAATGTCAGCCAATTAACCTACAGTCAGTTCGCTAACGAGGTAGAGCCATGAGAAGAATTGACAAGAAACTCAGGCCACTCTTTTTAATCGCCAGGTTATTACAATTTTAAGTAAATGCAAAGTGACACAGGCAATATTTAACTTGACGACGAATAACACTGCAGTGTAATGTTGTCTGGTATTCCATTACTGGCCTTTTGTATGCAAAGAAATAGGTATGAATATGACGTAATAACCAAGTATTACAGCTCAGGTATTACCTGTTGATGTCCCACTCAACATAAATATCGTTGAACATTGTTGAGCTCTATAACGTTGAGCCATTACGTGGCTAAGCTGCCTTAGTTACAAGCGAAAGCGGTTAGATATAAAAGTAAAACTTAACGTAAAAATATACTTTACCATCGCAATCAAATAACACTTTCCAAAAAATGCTTTTTTTTATAAACAGCTCTCGCACGTTAAAAGTTCTATACAACAAAAACAAATATAATTTACACTTTTACCTCATATTGAAATCGAACTCTCAACCTCTCATACAGTAACATACTACGTCACCCAAACAGTCAACCTTTACTTTATTGAATTAAACACTTAACTTGTAGTTATTGCGTAGTTCGCAAAATAGCTTCGATCCCAAACGTAGTAAATGGTACTTGATAAACTATTTCAATTTAAGCAGCAACACACATCAAATTATCTGATTTACATACCTATTACGTATGTAATTAACATTCCTTAGAGAAAAGAAGAATAAACGGATAGGTAGTGTTTGTGTTTCGCTGTAGGAATTCGGCATTTTCCTTATCCCCTTTAATTCTTTTTCCTTTCAAACTGGGACTGGGTTGTTTCGTAAATGCTTAAAGAACTAACATGTTACGGTACCTTAGTCACGGTTATGGGAAAATAATAGTAACAACAGGATACGGCAATCGTTTACCATCAGGTGGTTATTTACATACCTTAGGAGATATCCTTAGGTAGCTAACTCGTTACTTTATGGAGATATTAAAGAGATATTATATTTTAATTAGATATCGGTGTTTTCTTTCCTTTTTTCTTTTTTTATTGTTAGCCTACCAAAGTTTTACACTCTGCCTGATGGTAACCAGTCAGTGGAATCCAAAAGTGGTGGATACCATTCCAAAAGCCTGACTACTGGTATGGTGGCCTCCACTATGACGGCTTAGTGAGATGCTTTTCACGCCCCAAATACAATTACAATTTACGTCTCAAATATTAAACGACAAACCTATGTGGCGAACCACACCACTCAGCGTGCCACCACCATCTCTCAGCACCTTCATTGCCGGGATATAAAAACGGCGTCACCGGTAGCGGCGGACACTCTTCGCTCAAGCTACAACCGCAGTTAAATGTCCGTATTCTACCTCGGCTGGACACATCTACTTGAAGCTACCACGTAATCCACGACCTTTATATTTAGAACCACGGCTTTCTATTGTGTTTAGTTATTTGTTTTAAGGACATTATAATTCTTAAAATCTTTTTTTTTAAATTATAGCCTACCAAAGTGACTCCACCCCACCTGATGGTAAACAGTCAGTGGAATCCAGAGTGACGGCCACCATACCAAAAGCCATCGTCTTAAACTGCTGGTATGGTGGCCTCCACTATGGCGGCTGGGAATGGGGTTAGGGCAAGGGAATGAGGAGCTTGAAATAGATAAATTAGGAAAAGAAGCAAGAGATTTAATAAAATCTTAGACGACAAGTACCAAGAGATAGAACACAAATATCGGAGCAAGGAGTGAGGAAAGAGGAAAGGGGAGAAATTGGGCCTCCGGCGCTCTCACTCACCGAACGAAACGCAGTAGTACGGATACTACTACTCTTAAGTCGATCTTCTATGAGACGGTAGTACTTTCCCGGACGATCCGGCCCATTCATGCTGAAATCAGCGTGGATCTACTACCGTACAAATCCTGTAACTTAGCCCAAACATATAATATCCATTGTCCTCTCATTATAATAATGAAAGCAGAACCGCGTGTGGAAATGGGTCTCATAACAACGGCATAAAGGATTTTAATTGCTTACCTTAACGGCACTTCACGTGTTTGAAACTTTCGGAACCGAAAATCAACTGAATTTACTAAATAGAGAGAGATTTTATACAAATACAAGCTTTCCGCGGCGCGGCTTCACCTGCGTCTTTGCTTGCTGCTCTGCTCCCGTCACCAGTAGCGTGATATTACATAGCCTATAATCTTTCACAAGAACTGGGCTATCATACGCAAAAAGAATTATTCAAATCCGATTGGTAGTTACTAAGGTAAGCGCGTTTAAACAAACAAACTCTTTCGCTTTAATAATAATACAGATGTGGGTATAAAGGCGCAATCATCACATCATATAAAATCTTAAACGAATTATAGCCGTGACCTTTGCTAATCCCTCCAAAAAACACGTAATGTTATTTTATATTCTTAAAAACGACATCATAATGCCGAGTTATTTTTACATTGTATATTTTATTTAAGGCTTTAAAACTGATCCTGTGAATATAGGTCGAACACTTTAATAAAAATAACTACGTTGCGTAGATCGTGCTTTTATTAGAAAAAAGCCTTATGATATCTACTTGGCGCTTTTTATCTTTTAGTAATAGAAATGTTGATTGACATAGCTCTCTTGAAATTCTATTCTAAAAGCGAAGTTCTTTCATTACTGGGTCTGTTCGAGTAATTTAATAGGAATAAGTTCACGTGACGAAGGAATGCTACCTTTTTTCTAACAACTTAGGTGACAAATAGGCATACGGCCTTTCTGTACCTGATAGTAAGTGGTAACTGTAACCTAAAAACATGGCAGTGTTTTTAAGCATAAAAAGAACCAAAAGTTTACCGATATTGTGTAAAATAAAAAACACAAAAATATAATAACTAAAAATTTACGTCTATATTTTAAGAATAAGTATTACCTCAGTCTAACCAGCCCATTCATGCCAAAACCAGCACGGATCTACTTCCGTTAAGACCTAAAATCACAACCAAAGATCTTTTAAACGGAGCGTAAAGCATTTCACTAAGCCGTCATAGTGGGGGCCATCATACCATTAGTTTAGCTTTTGGAATGGTTTCCACCACTTCTGGATGCCACTGACTGCTTACCATCAGGCAGAGTGTAAAACTTTGGTAGGCTAACAATAAAAAAAGAAAAAGGGAAAGAAAACACTGAAAGGCGGATTGGCAATTTCAGACTTAAGTCCAGGTTTCCTCACAATGTTTTCCTTCACCGTCAGTCAGAAATGTCCAAGATAAACTTAGAAAGTACATATGATTTCAAAAGTCACATTAATACTTACCCGGATTCGAAGCCACTACCTCGTGTTTACGAAGCGGGTTCCTTAAACACTGGGCCTGTGACTTAATGAAATAATTATTCGCAAGAAATACGGTTCACAAAGCTGTTACATTTCATCGTCAAAATTCATCAAGACGATAGCGATAGGCGACGAAGATAAGGATACATTCGACAATGCCAAAGCCTACGCTGCGTAAGCTAGCTATTGTATTATGGATTACACAAAGACCCAATAACCCCTCTTTCCTTTCGTTTTATTTTCTTAATCTTTTCTTCACACGGTCGGTAACGACTTGGTTCTTTTCTTAGCATTATTACATACTAAATTTCTATAGCGCGGGTTCACCCACTTGGTTATTGCTCTGCTCCCGTCACCAGTAGCGTGATGTTACATAGCCTATAATCTTTCTCAAGAACTGGGCTATCATACGCAAAAAGAATTATTGAAATTCGACTGGTAGTTCTAGAGATTAGCGCGTTCAAACAAACATAGATCATAGGTAATCCTCAAAATAAATATTATATTGTGTATAAACTTTTAAATTATGAATCCAAGATGTATACATGTATGCGAAAACATTTGTTTGGAGTGTTTTGATAAAATATTATTAAAAAGTCACATTATTTTAAATGAATTTAAGCTATTATATACAGGAACTACAAAGATATGATGACGATGATTACGTATACTTTATTCCAGACGAAGTCAGGATAAACTACTAGCTATTTATTTATTTATTTATTGCACACAAAAAGATACATAACATAAAATTTTTTAAATAAAAATTATGTACAAAGGCGAGCTTAACTCAGAACTGAGTTCTCTAACAGCATACCTTAAGAGTGGAAGAGGAAGTAACATTAGTGAGAGTATATGAAGTGTACAATTAAGAAAGAAAAATAGCAGAGAAAAGTAAAGAAGAAACCAATTTAACCTAGATTACACAGAAGTACTTATAGTATATCACAATGTATACCTTTTAATATAAACATACATACTAAGAATACTTAAATAATATGATGAATGATATATAAAGTTAAATATACCTACATAAAGAAAATATACAATTTTATATATACATAAATACATACAATAAATATATATAATTACTTATAAACGATAGACAAGAAATGCTCTTTAGTTCTTTTCTTGAAAACTTCAACAGAAGGGCTGTCACGAATGCCATGAGGAAGAGAATTCCATAGCCTTACTGCCTGTACTGTAAAGGAGCCGCCATAGCGGCTAGAAGTGTGAAGAGGAATTTTTAGTAAGAGTGAAGAAGTAGAGCGACAGGGTTTACCCCTAGGAACAAGATACTCAAAGCGTTCACGTAAATAAGACGGAGGATTAGGATTATGAAGGATAGCTACCTAATTTATTATCTTTTATAATTCAGAAAGCGTGTTCGAATATTAATCCTGATATGCCGATATTCTCTCACAGTCTACTCATTAATAAACTGTGAACGCTATGGAATGTTCCAGTCGGTATCAATGTCGTTATTGAGCATTATCGCTTCAACGAACTGAGCTTTTTCAGCACATTCAGCGCTTGAAACGCTTCAGCTGTTAACACAGATTGAACAACGTTTAAATAAAAATTAGTTTCTTACTTAATATAAACTCGTTTTATGGCTGTAAATATTAACTGAGGGATGCTTATTTATAATTATGGAAGTGTGGAGTGGTCATATTTTACTTTAAATGTTAGCCGTGTGAGAACACATCAATACGCAAACGATGATCGCCGTAGCAGAAATGGAAGCATCACTGATGGTGATGCTGGTGATGGTGAGTTTTAAATAAATTATACGAGTCATCGGATGGTGCCAATATACGTATAGTGAACCTATAAATATTGCAGAAACAATGTGAATAAAAACAAGCATGTGTTTAAAGGTGTAGTTTATGATTTAATTAAAGAACCAACTGAAAAAGAACAGCGCTCCTAGTATTTATGATGAGAACTAAATTATGAAATTCGATGATAATAAAAATTATTTTATGTCAATACGACTATTAAGAGCGTTCACACACAAGATTGGTAACGTCGCAATTTAGCGTCATATTTTCGTGGTTTTCAATTTTAAATTTTCATCATTGAAAATTGACTGGCCTGTTGGTCTAGTGGTTAGTGACCCTGAGTGCTAAGCCGGAGGTCGTGGGTTCGATTCCCATCCAGGACAAACCTTTGTGTGATGATCATGATTGTTTGTTCTGTGTCTGGGTGTAATTTATCTATAATATGTATGTATTTACAAAAAAAAATGTATATAAGTAGTTTATCAGTTGTTTAGTACCCATAACACAAGCAAATATAATTGCTTAATTTGGGGCTAGATGGCGCTGCGTGAATGTGGTAGAATATTATTATTGTTATTATTAGCTATATTTGAAAAATATTATCAGTAACTATTTAAAATTAAGTACGTTAAAGCTGTATACAAAGTAAGTAACTATAATGCTTACAGTACCATTTATATGCAAATAATACATTGAAAATTTCCATTGCCTTATTTTCATAGTAAAATAACTGTAAGCATTATGGTAACTTACATTATGTACAGCTTTCAAATAATTCTAAAAAGTGTTCTGAAAACATTTTTAATATAAATCTCTTATTATATTATAAAAATTTAAAACCACGAAAATATGACACTAAATCGCGACGTTGCGTTGCCACTCTTATGTGTGAACGCTCTTAACGTTGTAATTGATCGATCTGAACGGTACCTTAATGACCTACAAGCGTACAAAGTTACTAGATCAATGAAAGAACTAAAAATTTAATTCGTTCAAACAGTATTACGTGAAGTTGCTTTGAAATATTAATTTGCAATCGATTTTCGTTCATGTTATTTGATTGGAAGTCTATTTACGAACTTGGACAATAAATCTGTACTAATATATATAATGAAAGAGTTTGTTTGTTTGAACGCGCTACAGTCTAAACCTACCAGTCGAATTTGAATAATTGTTTTTGCGTTTGATAGCCCAGTTCTATGTTACATCACGCTACTGGCGACGGGAGCAGAACAGTAACCCAGGATGCAACTTAACGCTGGTAAAACGCTGCGGGAAGCTAGTACGTTATATTATGTATTCTAAGTATGTATTTACAAAAAAAAAGTACGTATATGTATTATATTTCAGTTATCTAGTACCCATAACACAAGCTCTGCTTAGCTTGGGACTAGATGACGATGTGTGATAGTGTCCACATATTATTATTATTATATTTTATTAGGTATAAACAATATTTATTTTAGCTAAAATAAAATGCCTGTCTAATTAATTTCATAAGAATATTGGCCTTTGGGAAACATTGATACTATGTCAACAAGGTACCTGAGTAATAAATAAACGTTGTCAATAAATGTCATCATTTTTATTATCTATACCACTATATAAAGCGGAAGAATTTGTTTGTTTGTTTGTTTGTTTGTTAATCTCTAGAACTACCAGACGGATTTGAAAAAATCTTTTTGCGTATGATAGCCCAGTTCTCGAGGAAGGTTATAGGCTATGTAATATTACGTTAATGGCGAAGGGAGCGAATCAGTAAGAAAAGACGTAGTTGAAACCACGCCACAGAAAGCTAGTAATCGAATAAAACCAAACTTTAGTAAAAAATATCTTTTGACAAAGTTCATTGTACCCGTCTCAAAACTAAAACCAAATACATCACAGAATAATATCAATACTAAATTCAAATCAGTATCAATGTACATTTTTAGAATAACGTACCTCAAGTGGTGAAACGGAATCCTTAAAGGATCACTTTGTTAATGAAATGAAATAAAATGAAAATATGTTTATTCATATAGGTTAATTAACACACTGACGACAAACTGCTGAGCAGCCGGCAATTATTGTCAAAAAAATGAAAATTAGATTAAGGTTTTTTGAATAAGAATAATTTATTAATTTCTTAATTTTGGAAATAACAATAAAAAAAAACTTATGAACGTAAAAAAATACAAAATGTCAGCAAATTAACCTATAGCCAGTTTGCTGACGTAGGGTAGAGCATGCTAAAGACTGGTAAGATACTCAGGCCACTCTTTTTAATCGCCAGGTTATTAATTTTTTTTACAATTTCAAGTAGCATGCAAAGTGACACAGGAAATACACTTAACTCTATAAGTAAGTAATTATAGCTTGCTATGTTGTAAAGAAAAAATATAATGTAAAAGTGTGCTTTACAGGCTACCTGATTTGCAATTGGCATATAGTCGTTTGTTGCCCGTCTGTCTGCCTGTCTGTTTATATCAAATACTCTTGTCTGCATCCAAAAACTATACAAGTAGTAGATCCACACTGATTTCAGCATGAATGGGCTGGATCGTCCGGGGAAGTACTACCCTCTCATAGAAGATTGACTTAAGAGTAGTAGTATCCGTACTACTGCGTTTCGTTCGGTGAGTGAGAGCGCCGGAGGCCCAATTTCCCCCTTTCCTCTTTCCTCACCTCCCTCATTCCCTTCCCCTATCCCCATTCCCAGCCGCCATAGTGGAGGCCACCATACCAGCAGTTGAAGACGATGAATTTTGGTACAGTGGCCGCCACTTCTGGATTCCACTGACTGCTTACCATCAGGCGGAGTGGAGTCATTTTGGTAGGCTATAAAATAAAAATAAAAAATCTTCATGAAGCTGTAAAAAACAAAGTTCTATGGCAACGCAATCAAAAGACACATGGCCATTTATGATATTTATATTGACATTCACAAGGAAATTTCTATATCTAACTACAACTTTATACAGAACCCTTGGAGCGAGAGTATGACTCGTACTTGACAGGTTTTTTTTTGGAAAGAAAGCTTGTCAATCCCGTGAGGACATCGGCTTAGTCTAATAGCTTTTACGTTCAGAGGAGGCTTTGTCTACTTTGTCATCAATATTATATGTATACTGAACTATTTGTATCTGATATTGCGAAAACAGCAGTTTTTTAAGCTTTAATATTATATTTTTAGTATATTCGCTTTGTGTATAGTTTTATTTTTATAACATCTATATTAGTAATACTATTGTATAAAGCGAAATAGTTTGTTTGTTTGTTTGAACGGTTTAATCTCCGGACCTACCAGCCTGATTTGAATAATTCTTTATGCGTTTGATAGCCCAGTTCTTAAGAAAAGTTATAGGTTATATAACATCACGCTATTGGCGACGGGAGCGGGGCAGTAACCAAAAATGTAACTTAACGCGGGTGAAACAGCGCCGCAGATTTCAAGTCGTTAAAATTCTTGTCTTTTCTCTATTATAATATATTTGTATTATACACATAACCTTAGGGCAATAAATTCATAATGAAAGTTAAAACTGAATCGAAATCGATTGGGTAGTTTAAAAGAAAACAGGAAAAAGACAGAAAAAACAGCGTCTTTCAATTTAGAAGTTGGCTATATACATAGCGAATCATTTGTTATTTTTACATTATCGTGATTGATTACTTAGATTCTAATGTTAAATTGTTGACCTGTCATATAACGGTAATATACGATTCATTGGGGCCATCTAAATTGCTGTTTTATACTTACATATATGAGAAAAGATTTCATATTATGGAAATGTACTTAGGAACATAAAGATCCCTTGTAAAGTTGGATATCGATCTGAGCTGTATTATTTTATAAGGGTCACACGATACGCATTACAGGCTTAGGATTGGATTGTCTTTGAAGTCGACACCTTATTTTATAGGTACTAGCGACCTCCTTTACGGGCACGAATATGTTTTTTACGATTTGATTATTGTAATTCTTGAATTTTCTCTTTTAATATGGATGTATTGTATGATGGATAATCGCGCGTTGAGACCCTAACAGCCTGGAGAAGCTTATTGTAGTTGGACAGGTTGACGGAAAAAGACCACGCGGTTGCTCACCTACCCGTTGGTCCGATTAAGTGAAGACGCTCACTGGCCTGTCAATACCCAAAGCCATAAAGACCGCCGAGGACAGAGACATATGGCGAAGCATAGTGCATCAAGAGATCAACAACACTTCAAACTAGACACGACGTTTATTATTTAATATTACGACTCAGAAGATGGATTTATTATATTTATAAACCTTCTGAAGGCAATTATCTAAACAGTAGTTTAAACCGTGTTATAATAGTAATAATTTAAAATCACAACAGCTACACGACGCTATCTAAACCTAAAGTATACATAATATTATCAAGGTACAGCTGGTGGTATGGGTTCTAGAATGTGGATAAACATACTTACATACTCTTTTTGTAAATGGGTACATACATGTTTTAAATAGAAACATATATTTCAAAATATTTGCGTGGTTTAAGGTTTATTTTAGAGTTAACGAAGAAACTGTAAGCAATTTTTCTTACACTACTGTGATGTATTCGGAGAACGGGTACACACTTTTAGCCGGGATATAAGGTCTATGAATGACACACAAGTTTTCTGTGCAACGTATATTGGCAGACAGAATTACAATTTGTAATGTATCCACTTACTAAAGCTACCCACTATTCACAATAAAATATTACATTATACTATTTAGATTTAAGTAATTTTTTTTGAAATGTAGGCACTAGGCGGTGTTATATTACCTTCTTTCCCTAATTAAACTCGGATTACTATATTCAAAATTGACATAGTTTTTGTATTTATTTCTACTTATAATAATGCACATAAACACATAATTATCTACCATTATTTCATCAAAAACACACCTTATAGCCATGTAAGTATATATCAAATTCGCTTATCTAGAAAGATATGCCATAACCGTTCATTTTTATTAAAATCCGCTTTCCACGTTACGAGTTACGGTAACATTTATGCTAACAAAGCAATTTAGTATATCTACTTCGGTAATAGCTTTCTGAAAACTCTTACTGTTGTTTTTGCATAAATCTAACACCTGTATCTTCATATCATATCATATCTATACTAATATATGAAGCGGGAGAGTTTGTTTGTCTGTTTGTTTGAACGCGCTATAGCTACCAGTCAGATTTGAAAACTCTTTCTGCGTACGATAGCTTAGTTCTCGATTAAGGTTAAAGGCTATGTAACATCACGCTAATGGCGACGAGAGCAAAGCAGTAAGCAAAGACACGGGTGAAAGCGCGCTGCGAAGCGGAATAGTTTGTTCGTTGTTTTGAACGTGCTTATCTCTAAAACTACCAGTCGGATTTGAAAATTCTTTTTGCTTATGATAGCCCAGTTCTCGAGTAAGGTTATAATCTATGTAACATCACGCTACTAGCGACAGGAGCAGAGCAGTAAGCAAATACTGCTAGGATTGATATATTTTGAAATGATATATATAGGGCATTATCATATCAGCTGAATGATGTCCAATGCTGGACATCAGCCTTCCCTAAGTTACGTCACGTTGACCGGTCGTAACCTACCTATCAATCGGTTGTCCGCCACCCTTATCAGGTCAGTCTACCAGCTCGTACATACAAGCAAAGTAATAGAAAATTTGATTGTCAATTTCAAAGTCACTAGATTATTACATCTGACGTTTAAACGTCATAATTATTAAAAAATCTACTCGACTCGGAAATTGAAGCCGAGACCTCCATATGGCAGTCTGTACACAGTAACTATAACTAAACCACCGAGGCACTCTAATTTCAATTTCGTATAACACACCTCGAATTCTAAAAAGCTATTGTCCGTATTTAGATACAATTTTGGGAACACGGCCTACTTTTCGACTTAAACAGTTTTGTCGCAGAGGATTTTAATATTCACGCCTTAAGGAAAATAAGAGCTATACGGCTGTATACGGTATATTGCGCAGTCTCTGGCTGTATAAAATACACTGTTCTATAACATAGCAAAAGGTTAGTCTGAGGAGTAAAATCTTTTTTTGCTAATACTCGTATATCTAATAGGAGAGTGCCGAAAGCCTAATTTCCCTCCTTTCCTTTTTCTTCAACTCCCTCAATCCTTCCATCTACCCTACTTCCATCACGATAGGCAGTGGTTTCGCAGAGTCCTTAAAATAGCAGAAGCAATGCTAGAGTATCTGAGTCGTCCATGAGCGACTGTTACCACTTACCATCAATTAGGCTGTTTGCTCATCTGCCACAGTCAGCATTAGAAATATATATATATATATATATATATATATATCTCTGTTTGGTAGTCTGTGTTGCCTCTGAACAAGAATTCCACAAATTTTTATACCTTGTGACGTGAAAACGGGCAGACTTATGCGAAAACCTTCTAAGCCATTGAAATTTCTTCTAATGAAGTTTAGTTCTCCTTCTTATAACACAAATTGAAAATTTAAAAAGCCCTGACATAGTGTACATTATTCTACTAGTCAAGCCCTTTAATATCCTATTATATATATTATCCCATTTAATACCCATATTAAGAGAGTTGTAAAAAAATATCAAATCCGCCATTTTGGCACAGGCCATCTTGGACCGATTTTCATCAAACATAGCTAAGAACACTCCCTACTAATTCACCTTTCAAGCAAAAAAATATATCAAAATAAGTTCGTTCACAAGCTATGATGCCACAGACAGACACACAGACACGTCAATCTTATAACACCCCGTCGTTTTTGCGTCCAGGGTTACAAATTGTAAATAAATCTTCAAATTTTAAAACTTGCACAAAAAACAAAGCACATAGTTTTATTTCATCGTTTTTTATCGCCTCTTGTAAGACTATGTTCAAAACTAACAGCGTAAACTAGTAAATATCACTAAAAAAGCAATAAAAGTAAAACTAAACGGCACTAAATATAATTCAAGTACAAAATAATTCAACTAATATCTTGCACAAAAACAAGAAAGGAGCATATGGTGCAGAATTACAAAAAGGCTGAATTTAACGATGTAGCCGCACTGAAACTTGTATGCAAAGGATCTAAATAAATATTACTTCAAGCTTTTTTATTGTTAATGAGCCAGATGAGACGCGACATAAGCTTACTGTCTTATATTTCAGACACATTGCCGTTCTCACGGTGTAAAGTATGTATAAAATATAATATGTGTAAAATATTTGTTCCGAGTCTGGATGTACTTTGTGTCCAATGTATGTATGTAAAGTCCCCCGCGACACAGGGCTTGTTGTCTAGTACGAGAGTAGTCTGTTTAAAAAAAAAATACGCGGAGTGATAGAAGTAAACCGCGAAGTAACGTAGGATAATGTATACAATACAATTAAATCTTAATTGATAATTGGATTTCATATGTATTTTGGTTTCTACAAAAAGTTTGCCACAAACAATTTGCCAACCAAAAACACAACCTCACTCGTATTTACAGCAAGTTTCGGTCCTTAATTCTTAAAGAAAAATCGTGTGGGTAACCATTATAAATTGAAGGGATCGGAGAAAAAATATTTACCAAACTTAGATACATTCTTATTTATTGGGCAGTTTTCGAAATGTATTTTTATTTTCGGCCAGTTTCAGCTTATGTTTTTGTAATGGAAGGGATCTTTTTAATTGTACGTTGTATCCACAATCTAGGTGATAAATTAGGTAAATTTATATGGATAGAGTTTTCGTTCTAACACTTCTAACCTTTCACACTGCTTTGTTTTATCGAGTATATTTTATGGCTTGTAACTTTGAGTGATGGTAAGTGAGGCTACTGTAAAAGGATTATAATGTTTTTCATGTATGTAATGTGTGACTGTGTAGACTCCGGGCTAATGATAATATTATCAACTACACACAACGCCATCTATACCCAAAGTAAGCATATATTATAGCTTGTGTTATGGGTTCTAGAATTCGGATATACACACTTAAATACTTGTTTCTTGTGAATACATACATATTATACATAGAAACACCCAGACCAATGCAAATAGTTATGTTCTCGAACACAAGTATTTGCACTAAGCGGGAATCGAACCCGCAACCTCTGCGTGACAGTCCGTACACAGTAACACTGAACCACAGAGGCAGTCAATAAATAATAAAAACTCACTGCAACTAAACAACGCTAGGTAGACCTAGAGTCAGCATATACATACCGTGATATAGGTTTTAAAATGCTGATAAACATTATATACTATTATATAAAGCGGAGTTAGTTTGTTTGTTCGTTTGTTTGTTTGAATGCGCTAATCTCTGGAACTACTAGTCGTATTTGAATAATTCCTTTAGTGTATGATAGCCCAGTTCTTGAGTTAGGTTATAACATCACGGTAATAGCCTATAACATCACGCTTCTGGCGACGGAAGTAGAGCAGTAAGCAAAGACGCGGGTGTAACCGCTTATATATAATACTGAAATATTGCGACAGCAAAACCCAATAAGTTGAACAAATAAGATATCTGTTGTGTTGTGATATTTTGACGTGACTGCGTCCGTCGCGGGCGAGCGTCCGCGGAGAGTGACCTAATTTTGAATTGTTCTGTTTTGTTGCCATCCGGCGCGGCGGCTGGCGGCCGGCACTGCATAGTCGTGAACCGAGTTGTAGCCAGCGTCATTATTTTGTTTTTATGTAAAAAAAAAATATGTAGGTATAATTGTTTGAATATGTAAATATGTGTTAAATTGTACTCTAATAAATTATTTTTCTTTCTTTCTTTCTTTCTCAATATCGTTTTGTTTTACCCTACCGGCAATCGATTTGAACCTTAACTTGGTAGATTTTTTCTGTTTTTACTTTAGAAACATACATTTGGATACAAAGTACACCCAGACTCGGAAAAAATATTTATGGATCACACAAAGTTTTGTCCCGTGTGGGGATTGAACCCACAACCTCGTGCACAGCAGCCGCTTGCGTTACCACTGCATCACGGTGGCAAAGTTCATTTCCAGTACCAAAGAACTACCAAGGCTATTGCAATGAAATATTTAAAAATAAATCTATGTCAAATACTAATTTTGATTCGTTTTTATAATAAAGCATGTTTAGAACATATTATACAGTTCATAACGGCATATTAACTGTTTTATTATTTCCTGATGTTAGCGTGACAACTGCAGTAAAATGCCAAATATGTAATTCAACCGGCCATTGCCCACACCCTTCTGTTTTGTAATAACGTCGAGGTTATTACACTGTAGAACAGTTACAGCAATAAAACCCGCAGTTATTTGGGATTCAGAATTTTCGGGGTATAAATGCTTAATTTTTTTATTAGTTGGTTCGCATAAATTCTAAATGTAACACCAAACACTTAACCTCTATTATATCATATCATATAGAAATACAATATTTATATGAGTACATAAAATATTAAGTACACATAATCATAAACATCAAATATTTACATAAAGATAAAAATGCTTTGTTACAAGTTATGTTAAGTAAAGTCTACGATTATTTTATTTCAATAATTTTGTTTTGTTGAAATTGCGTTAACTAGATTTATGACTGAAAGAAATTGGAACTTAAACTTTAGTTTACAAGTGAGAATCTACTCTTTATAACTTGTCTTACGGATAGCAAGAAAATATTTATTTTTAAGTATTTATTCATTAATTAACTCTCCTCCTTTCTCTATAAGAATTGAGCTATTAAATTTAAAATAGAATTATACATATCCGACTAGTAGTTTAAATGCGCTTATCTCTGGAAATAATCGCATTCAAACAAAGAAATAAACTCTGTCTCGGACTCTCTCTTTTACTTTAATATATTAGAATAGATTAAATCTTTGATTTCCTACACACGGATATAGAATATTATGTTATAAAAATTCTCTAGGCAACCTAAACATAAAATCCTTTTTCTCTAAATTCAAATGCTGAACATAAATAGAGATTCCATCTTTCATTTGCTGTCATTTCATTTCATCTAAGTCAAATCATCAACGAGGAGATTAAATTACACTCGACGGTAGCAAAATAGCTGCCACAATCATCGGCTCAGTTGTATGTTGTTTAAGAGGAAATAAACAAAACACTTGACATTTCATAACCTTATAAATTTAATCCTTAATTACAAATATATACATTCTAGTATTAATTAAATAGTAAAATTACTTACGTAACTAGGTATAAATCAGTGTTGTGTATATAATATTATCAATGGAAATATTCCACCTTCGTAATTGTTCAATTTAAAACCCACTTAATTTGAATCGATTCAGTTTCTTATAAGTGCACGAGCAATAAATTGATAAAGAAGATTATTTTACACCTTTGGTAGGCAAACAACATACTTAATACGAAATATACATATAAGGAAATATCAATCTTGAACAGATTATTTTAAAGCTGAAACTTGTTAAAATCGGTATTCTCTTTATAGGTATAATAATATCACTTTCATTGAGGGCTTATCATTTGCTTAAGTCTTGACACCCTCTGAAATAAGGATATTGCAGTGTTTACAATCAAAGAGACAAAGTGCTTATTGCATTACCTGTTTTTTTTTTGCCGACAGTGTCTGACGAGCTAACAGCCCACGTGTAGGTAGTGGTAACTGTCGCTCACAGATGACACAGAATCCCTAGCATTGCTCCTGCACTGCCAGGGACTCTGTGAAGCAGCTGCTTACCGTAAAGAGAGTGGGGTATGTAAAAAGATTGAGAACGGTAAGAAAAAGAAAAAGGGGGAAATTGGGCTCCAGCACTCTCACTCACCAAAAGAGAACACAATAGTACGGATACAATTTTTAAGATATTTATAAAGATACTATTTAAGTTCATCTTACTTTATGCATATACCAAAAATTAACAGTTTATATAATACCTACATTTATCACAGTTCACATGTTGCCTTTACCTTTTGTAGCAATATGCAAATTGAGGCAGCCTGTAAAGCACACACTTTACTTTTTAATTTTTCTTTACAACATAGAAAGCTGTAAGTAATTTTAATATCTATAGAGTTAAGTGGAATGCCTGCGTCACTTTGCATGCTACTTGAAACTGTAACTTACAAAAATTGTAATAACTTGGCGATTAAAAAGAGTGGTCTGAGTTTCTTGCCATTTCTTCTCATGGTTCTACTTCGTCAGCGAACTGGCTGTAGGTTAATTTGCTGACATTTTGTAAACTTTGACGTTCATAAGTGTTAATTTAATTAACCTATATGAATAAACATATTTCATTTCATTTCATTTCATTATTACTCTTACGTCGATCTTCTCTAAGAAGTACTTCTCCGGGCGATGCGGCCTATTCATGCTGAAACCAGCGTGGATCTATTACCGTTAGTCTGAAAACCTCCACTGCTAGACATTAGCCACTCTAAAAAGAGAAGTTTAGCATAGTCATGTTTATTAGTCGTCTCTTATAACAACCATGAGCTGATCTAAGGTCTAGAGAGGGTCGCCAGAGCTATATGCTCGGGGATGGAAATTTTATTGTCACGAGTATAACTACAGCGCTAACATGCTCCTTACGAAAAGCCATTAGCGTAACATCTAGCTTGGCTACATTAAACTGCCTTTGTGACGCAGTGGGAACGACTGCTATGCACGAGGGGTTCGATCCCGGGACCTAACTTAGTATTTATTTTTATATTTTACATTAAACAGAACGCTGTTAACCATACACTATCTATCTATATATATAAAAATGAATCCCTATTTCACTTGGTCATGGCATCTCGCGTGAACGGCTAGATCTTATTTCGTTAATTCTTTTTTTGTTTGTTTGTTATTGTCAGGAGAAGGTTCTTATGAAAGAAAAACTAAAAAAATTGTGCGATGATTTAGAAAGTTTAAGAATACTTAGCCACCATATTAAATTTAAACCGCTAAACCGATTTCGATGAAAATTGATATGTAGATAGATTTGGTTTCAGGAAATAGGCTACTTTTCGATTCCCGAGTTACATTAATTAAACACATAGCAATTTTCGCGCGGGCAAAGCCGCAGGGCGCAGCTAGTTTAATTATACAAATTACTGTACTCACACTTTCATCTCACATCTGCAAATATATCACATTCTGGGTTTAGGTCCATAAGAGCGTTAAGGTAGTGTAATAAAGTAACGCGCTGTATGATTCATAAATATTTGTTCAGAATATGGGTGTTCTATGTATTAGGTAATTGTTTGTTTGTAAAATCCCCCTAGTTCGGCAGTTGCTTCTTTTTTAAAAAAATATAATAATTAGAAAAGATGACTAATAAGAAAGAAAGGAAATTAAGTTTCATTTAAAGTACTTTCCTCTTCTTGTCGAGTGGTAAATGATCAATCTAATGTCAGGATTATTTTGATGTTACTATGTCTTTTGTACCATTAAAAACAAGGATAGAGACAAAGTACGGTAGTGGATCCACGCTGATTTTAGCATGAATGGGCCGGTTCGTCCGGGGAAGTACTACCCTCTCATAGAAGATCGACTTAAGAGTAGTAGTATCTGTACTACTGCGTTTCGTTCGGTGAGTGAGAGCGCCGGAGGCCCAATTTCCACCCTTTCCTCTTTCCTCACTTCCCTCATTCCCTTCCCCTAACCCCATTCCCAGCCGCCATAGTGGAGGCCACCACACCAGCAGCTTATGACGATGGCTTTTGGTATAGTGGCCGCCACTTCTGGATTCCACTGACTGCTTACCATCAGGCGGGGTGGAGTCACTTTGGTAGGCTATAATATAAAAAAAAAAAAGTAAGGTTATAATAATAATGCTGTATAAAGTTGTGGTAAGGCCCCAGGTCGCCCCTATAGATACTTAAGTCTTTGCCTGTCATATTTCTGTGCAAATATTTTTCAATAAATAATGTATTTAATCCACGAAACACTCAATCACATAGCCCAAACCTATTTGCATCCATAATTAATATTACGACATACTAGCCATATGTATAGAAATTTGGTAAATATAGGTATTTTTATACTGTAGATGGCAGAAAATATTGTTAGTGTATGTTGTTCTGCGAGCGGGATGCAACAATGTATTTTATTTTTGTTTTTATTTCTTCCCTTTTTCTGTTTTTACTGTATTGTTGTATGTATCGTATAATTATTAAAATTGGTATTAATATACTCTTATAACCTTAATCTTAACTAATATTATATAGAGAATTGTATTTTTTGAATGTTTCTTTTTTTGTTTGTTTTCAACGATTTAATTAAGATCTAAGTACGTTACCGATTTAAAAAAATATTTCATATTTAGAAATCAATAAATAAAGCGGGTAACATATATACTTATTATATTTAACTAACATATTTTTTTGCAATTTTCGGAATTTTATTATTTGTGAATATTTAATACAGAAGACATTTCGCAGACGTAGTAACATTGCAATCATATTTTATGTAGGCGTTTGTTGCGGGATTGAATAAAACTTGTGATAGGTACCAAAGCGAAGCGAGATTGCATGTCTAGTTTTTAAATAAAGAAAAATAGATATCAAGCGATATTACTTTGTCAAGTGCCTCTTCTCAATTTACATTAAAATTCTTTAGAGCCTCTGCGTGTTGGTTTCATTTCCCCAAGTACTAATAAATTTTCTAAAAGAAAGACTTTTTATATTGTAAAAATATATCAGTTATAGCGAAATTATAATTCACACTTCCATACTAATATTATAAATACGAATGTATCTCTGTCTGTCTGGCCGTCTGTTACGCTTTCACCTCGGGGAACAACATACGCTACATCTTTTATCGCGAAAAATGGCTAAAAGGAGCTGAAATATTATAAACAACTAGCGGATATCACGCGGTTTCACCCGCGTGGTTCACGTTCCCGTGGGAGTACGAAAATAAAATATAGCCTATGTTACTCAGTAATGTAACTTACTAATGGTAAAAGATTTTTTGAAATCGGTCCAGTAGTTTTTGAGTTTATTCGTTGCATACAAAAATACAAATATTTTCTCTTTATAATATTTGTGTAGATAGATATACACATACACAATGACTAATACATACGCTACACGATTTACATAAACAAAATATATGAAACCAGCGTTGTATAAGTACCGTATGTATGCTGAAATCGCAATCCTCTCGGCTCACAGCTGTTGTTGATATACATCTGCCTTTACATATGTATATCAAGTATTACAATGCGTAATATTACATTATGTCACATGTGTTTACTTTGATTTTGTGCTTGCCCTGAATAAAATACCTCTTTCGGAACTCAAACAGTTCGCTGACCAAGTAGATAGAGCCTTGAAAAAAGCAACTCCCTTCATTATATCAACGACTAGCTTGCTGCAGCGCGGTTTCATCTGCGCCTTTGGTTACTGCTCTGCTCCCGTCGTCGGTAGCGTGATGTTCTATAGCTTATAACCTTCCTCAAGAACTGGGGTATCATACACAAAAAGAGTTATTTAAATCCGAACGGTAGTTCCAGTGATTAGCGCGTTCAAACAAACAAACAAACTCCAAAAGTTTTTTATTCTTATTATTATGTTTTAATAGTATAGATTTGTAATCATGTCGTGAAAAGCATAAACGAGTGCAAAGCAGGGGTAGGTCACTAGTTTCTATAAATAAATTAATAAGTTATATTTGGAACTACCATAGCATGTTTTTATACCACCATTTTTTGCAATCTTCATTATATTTGGCTTTGATGACAAAAATAATTAATTACCAGACGCTAACCTTGTAACAACTTACAAGTTAATAAAGTGAGAACTCAAACAATTTGTGGGACTGTATCAAGGGTTCATAAAAAAAGTTTTCCTTTTGTTCCTTAAAACTAGTAAACATTAACAATAGCTGCTTTTTTTTTGTTGGAATTAATTCAACTCTTACCGTGTCTTGGTGGTTTAGTGATATTCCACGCAGACGTCTTGGGTTCGATTTCCAAGTTTTCGAAAAATTTACAATTGTTTAGGATACTACCGTAGTATAATAAATATATCGGCTAGTAGTATCACGGGCAAGTTTAGGTAATAAGATAGAACTACGTGCAAAAGCATTTTTTTTTTTTACCACATGCACACAGCGCCATTTAGCCCCAAATGAAACAATTATATTTGCTTGTGTTATGGGTACTAAACAACTGATATATTACTTATATACTTTTTTTTTCGTAAATACATACAAATTATAGATAATTACATTTTATGTGCGTCGATCTTACAAATCGGGTGGAATAGAATATTCTATACAGCACACAACAGACCACACCAGAGACGCTCATAGCTAGTTGCGCTCACTGACCGGTAAGCAATTAACGGGTTAAGCAACGTGGAGTGGGGCTGGCTCATGGATGGGTGACCGCATAAAGGTATTTGATCTGAGCGTCTCCGTGCTTCGGAGAATGTTAAAAGTCGGTCCCGGTTGTTACCAAGTTGATAAACAGTCGTTAGGTCAAGTCGCATGCCTGTATGGGCAACATGAACAAAGCCTGACACTAGGTTGACCACTAACCACTCGATGTTTGATTTTAGCACATCACATATTACAAAACAAAGAACAGGACAAAATTTGTTTGTGACAACGGGCGGTCTTATCGCTAAAAGTGAACATTTCCAGAAAAAATGTACAGTGCAATCACTCAGTTACATTTTCCAAATTACTAGAAAACCATAACATAAGAGTAAGTATATAAAAGAATAGCCGTATCTAGCTAGTAACAACTTAGTATATACGAGTTATGAACAAACTAGTAAATAAGTGCGAGTCGGACTCGAGCACGAATGGTTCCGTACCATTATTTGCTACTGATGTGCTACTTAATTTCATTATTATTTATTATTTAGAAATAAGATATTTAATGCTTTTCTTTATTTTTATTGTATTTTATTTTTTATGTACGTCGTGTTTTTTGCACAAATAAATGCTTTTCTTTGTTTCTTTCTTTTTTTAATCATAAAAACGACAAAAATAAATCATATCTATTGTATGGTAGGCCCCTTCAAATATGTTTTATTGTTTTTTCGTATATGTTGTTATAGCGGCAACAGAAATACATCATCTGTGAAAATTTCAACTGTCTAACTATCACGGTTCATGAGATACAGCCTGACAGACAGATTGACGGACAGCAGTGTCTTAGTAATAGGGTTCCGTTTTACCCTTCGGATACGGTACCCTAAAAAATATCATGCTTCACTAACTACTTACCATTAGACAGGTACTGTGTTTGTTTGCTAAGTGACATAAAAACTTTTTTATATAAAAGCACTTAACAGAACACTAGATCTTTTGCAAACTCAGGTTTCACAAGCTAAACATAGATTAACATATTTTTCTATAAGATCTCAAAAGAGCGCAATATGAGTGACAAATTAACAAACTGTCTTGATAATAAAGCAATTTCGGTGGAATGAAAACATCACACGACGGTAAAGGAAAAGATCACGCGGAAACCTGGACTTTTGAGGAACTCTGAAATCGCCAATCCGCCTTGAGCAAGCGTGGCGATCAATGCCTATACGTTCTTTGTATAAGAAGAAGCCTTTATCTGCAGTGTGATAATAATGGGCCGATGTGATTATTTAAATAAAAATACAGTTTATTGATCGTTGATCTTAAGACCATGAAGTTAAAATAGGCTTCGGCAAAAAGCAATATTTACATTTATATACAGAATTGCTAAACCGCTACGCCAAAGAGATTGTCGTCGAAATGCTCTCGCAGCAATCATGTATAATTATGTTCTAAAATATAGTTAGAACATTTGGACAACCATGGCACCCCACGAGTGCTCACGGGATTAAAATCCGCACAAGTGATCAATTGTTAAACCAACCAACTACAACGAAGATACAACTATAACACACCCACGTTTAAAACAAACCTGTAACTTTGAAAGCCACTTACAACTTAGAATGAGCGTTTTTAGGACAATTTTCACCACCAGTTGGCGCCACTTAGGTGTGGGGTCTTCCATTCACAAAAATTCAAAATTCATTCACAATTTGAAATCAATAAAATCGTTCACGGTTATCAATCAATGATTAAAAGCTCTTTGACAGATGCCTGGACCTGACGCCTCAGTGCTGCCACCTCGTGTGCGTGATTTTAGACAACCACTATACAAGCAATACAGAATAAACCACAGAATAACCACAGAACTTTATCTTGAAATAACACAAAGACATTGCGAAATGGAGTCACAAAAAGGACCCGCAATTGCCTCCATATTCAGGTAGGTACTCTCGAAATAGAAAATTGTTTCTGTACACGTCTGCCCTATGTTACCTTTAGTGACAGATCACCTTGTGCCGGAATTGGGAAATTAACCTATATTATTTATCTCATAAAGTTTGTTTTTGCTTTCCTAGGATACTGAAGATAGCAAGCAAGAAATAAATCTGATATTAATGTAATTTTTAAGGTTTTGTTTGCAAAGATCTGAATGACATGTGTTCTTTGAGTTGGTAATGTGTATGAGCAGAGGATATTTCTATTTGCAAGGGTAAACTGTGACTCCTATAAATCTGGTATAATTATTAGATAAAAACGTTCACTGCAGGTTATAGGCTTTCTCTCATATAGAGATTGATCACCACTATTGCTCGAGAAGGATTTACAAATACAGACTGATAAATTTCTTTACGAATTTATTCTATACTAGCTATTGCCCGCAGCTCCGCCCGCGTAAATGTCGGTTATATCTATGTTTGTATAATGACGATTTTTGATACAAACTTGCATCCCCTATGTCCTATGTTAGTCTATGTTGTTCTCCGAGGTCTAATCTATCTTTACACTAAAGTTCATCAAAATCGGTACAGTGGTTTAGGCGTAAAAGTGTAACAGACATACAGTTACTTTCGAATATATATTAGTAGGATTTACCACTACCCATCTTAGACAACCGCCTAATCAATCGATTGCAATATGGTAATATTCAGTATATATGGTAATAGAGTAGAGTCACTTTGGTAGGCTAATAAAAAAAAAAAAAAAAAAAAGTCGCTTTATACGACACCCTCAGGTAAAGATGGAATTATACCTTATTCAAGACCGGGTACCACATAGCCGATTAAAATGATTTCGACACTCTTCTTAAGTATTTTTGAAAACCATTGAAACGATGACATCTACTAACACTCTTTATTATTTAATGAAAGTTTGTATCCAAATTATCACTTAATTTTCTACACAATTTTTACCCTACAAAACCAATTGCTGAGGTCAAGATTCAGAACCTCTCGAAGGCTTCAACAAGAGGGTTGGGGACAAAACTTTCATATTTATCTTATAAATTGGAAAAGTAATAAGTGGATCACGTACTGTCAGGTAACAATAGGTGCCATAATATGAAGGGGTCTACTTGAACCTTCGATGTGTGGAAAGTTAATGATGCTTGCATGAGTCAATAAGAGGATAAGCAGAGTCATACTACAAATGTTTTTAGAGCATTTATTCTAAAAGGAAAAGTATAACACATGTACACTTTAGTAAAAAAAAGGCAATAATTTTAACAATTTGTAATAATGTCGTAAAAGTCATAGAACTACTCACGTGTGAAGCAGGGAACAGGTCGATAGTGAAATTATAAGTCATAATTTTTTTTTTAAATTAGGCGATCTGCACGCTTCCCCGCACTACGCTGCGTCCTGCGTGGCGAAGGAATATCTACACTGCGCGTATGCGTTTTTAGTTTATTTATTTATTTAAAACTTTATACACATACATGTAAAGGCGGACTTAATGCCTGAGGCATTATCTACCAGTCTACCATTGGGTGAGCTTAAAGTACTTAATTTTAAGAAAAGAATTATTCTATATATTTATATATTTAAACAAATGCATATATATAATAATAATAACAATAATATAAAAATAGTATATCTATATAATATATAGTATATATATATCAATATATATATGATATACTAATACATATAAATTTAATAAACCACATGTAGATGAAAAGTAAAACAAACATATATTATTATTAGGTATGTGTGATTAAAACTGCCATTTTATTTGGATAATAATAACTCCCGAACTTTAATCACATAACGGTTAGTGGACTTCCTGATTTCGAGAGGAAGCGCATTCCAAAGAAGAATGGATTTGACAGGGAAAGAGGATTTAGTGTGTTGAAAGAAGCCTGATTAAATGCAAAAAAAGATTTTTACAATCAGCGCAAGTACACGCACGCCCGCAATACTCTGCGTGATGCAGGGCAATGTGTGGATCGCCTTAAGCACCTGACAGTAATAGTTACCGTCATCTAAGAACATCATTGTGTTCTGTAAGTATAAGAATATTAAGAAAATATAACCAAGCTGTTACCGACCCTGAAGACAAGAGAATAAAAAAACTTCTTCTCGCAGTGCCGGACTACTTAAACATAGCATCAAGGCAATATCTAGTTATTTGTGACCTTTTTACTTTTCTTTTACTTTTGATACGACAGTATCTTTAAAGTTTTATAACTTGTTAATAGGCACAATACTTTTTAAACAGATATATTTTTAGGGCAATTAAGCATTCGTAGCAATAGCTACGCGATTTTCTACGAATTGCTACGTAATCAAATGCTACGATGGCTGAGCCGTTAAGCCGGAGTCCCACGGCCCGTGTAATGACAGGCCAAACTGCGCCAGGGCAGGTCGACAGACCGTGGGAACAGTCGCATCCGATGAGGCCTGTCGTCGCTCGTCTAATCTATCAGTTGGCAAGATCAAAGGCGGGGCGCGACGGCGCCTGCCGCGGCCTGTACGAACGCGTCTGCGTCGGTTCTGTTTCATTAATTTTTCTATTCATGTTGAACACACATACAACAACGCGTGTGTTGGTCAACATGTTAGACTGGCGGAAACGGCAGACTGGCACATGCCGACCCACCGTGGGAATGGCTCGGTGCGAGACGCAATCAGGCGCACAGATATCTACAGGCGCGCCTGTGATCCGGACTGGCCTCTCATAACACAGGCCGTGAGATCTCGCCTTTTGTCACCATTTTTATCAAATCACCGATAAATTATTAGCTTACTCTTGCTACAGACACCGCGGCATGCTTGGGGAGGCTTATATCCACAAATAGTAGTTTTAGTTGAGATGAGGTAGGTGTATCCTAGCAATATTGTAAATGCGAAAATTTGTATGTGTGTACGTGTGTTTGTTACCCTTCAGCGCCTAAACGGCTGAACCGATTTCGATTAAAATTGGTATGTAGATAGATTTGGTGCCAGAAACGGATATAGGCTACTTTTTATCCTGAAAATCGGTTCCCAAGTGATACAACAAACCATATTACGCGCGAGTGAAACTGCGCCGCGGAGAGCTATTTTTTTATATTTGCTACTAAAAATGTAATAACATGATGTACATTTTAACGCGATGCTTTCCTGCGCCACACGTTTGTAATCTTCAATATTTGGCAAGCACGTGTGACTTTGAAAAAGTTTCATTGGCACTTGTCCAGATTCACACCCGCTGTGCATAAAAAGCAGGTACAAAGGTTATCACAATTTTTGATTATTTTTCACCCGCGTCTTTTTTACTGCTCTGCTCCCGTCGCCAGTAGCGTGTGATGTTACATAGCCTATAAGCTTCTTCAAGAACTGGGCTAATAAACGCAAAAATAATTATTCAACTCCGACTGGTAGTTTACGGTAGTCGATCCACGCTGGTTTCAGCATGAATGGGCCGGATCGTGCGGGGAAGTACTACCCTCTCATAGAAGATCGACGTAAGAGTAGTAGTATTCGCACTACTGCGTTTCATTCGGTGAGTGAGAGTGCCGGAGGCCCAATTTTTTCCCTTTCCTCTTTCCTCACCTTCCCTCACTCCCTTCCCCTAACAACATTCCCAGCCGCCATAGTGGAGGCCACCATACCAGCAGTTTAAAACGATGGCTTTTGGTATGGTGGCTACCACTTTTGGATTCCACTGACTGCTTACCATCAGGCGGGGTGGAGTCACTTTGGTAGGCTAATATATTAAAAAAATAAGTTACAGAGATTAAGTGCATTTAAACAAACAAACAGTTCTGCTTTATATAATAGTATAGATAATAGTAAGTTAATAAGTATGGCAGATATGTAGCATGTCTTTTAACGCCCGACTTCAATACCTCAAGATCAAAATTGAAAGGAAACAAAGCTGGTAAAGATTTACGTACTGAACCATTTAGTTTGAAATACTTTTGATTTCATAGTAAAAAGATGGCTTTTCAGCACCCCCATGTCACGAATAGGAAAGGGAGAGGGTGGATATCAAAAAGTACTTCATGTATCAATCTCTTCGTATCATGATAACGCGTAAATAAAGCCTTCAATCGATTCATTCAACCACGAAGCCTGATAATAAACCTATATTCAATACAACCACATATGTATATTTATTCAGTTCATTGAACCTGAACGACAAAGATTAATGTCTATATTAATTGTGTTAGTGTTTGTTACCAATACGCCTAAGAACAAAAAAGTCAATTTGTTACATAAAAGAGACAAATATATAACTTTTGTTTTGTAAGAGAAAAGGACAGAAGACGGGTGTCTTGAGCCTTTATTAATTAAGAAAGGTAGGTGAATAATGAAGTCTTAAGGAAAAAATGTTAATCGTTGCCAAATTAAGATTAGAAGTTTCATCGAGTTTTGTTTCTTATAAATCTGATGAGTCAATCTTTTATTCATTTTATGATGCTTATATAACGATAAATGGTAGTACCTTGTCTCTTCTTGTGGGTATACAAAATGACCAAATTAACACCAGGATACACAGCATCGTTACTTGCATACACTGGTCACCAATCAGTCCGCAAATGAGGATTTTACAAAAAGAATATTTATGGACACAGCAAACACAGAAAGTTTGGTCTTCAGAAAGGTTCAATGAGGGTGTTTAGGAAAATTTTGGCCAGCAGTTGGCGCCACTTTTACTTTCACATTGGGCCAATCAAGGGTTAATTTCAAAAAGCGCTTGACAGCTAGACCTGACGCGTCGGTGCTACCACCTCGTGGGCGCCATTTTAAAAAACCTTCTCAGCAATTTTCTTCTGTCCTTAATATACACGTGAATTATTCATTTTGTAAATTAAACATTATAATTTCCGAAATGAATACTGAAAAATATTTGTTACGGAAGACCTTTTACTAAAGTGGCGCCAGCTGGTGGCGAAAATTTTCCTAAACACCCTCATTGAACCTTTGGCACTACCACTGCCATTAAGGCAGACAAAATTCTAAATATAAAAAAGATACTATAATATCAAAATCCTAGTATAAAAACCTGACTACAAGCTGTGACGTCATAAAGGCATACTGTTTGCAAGCGATTATGTTCTTCTTCTACTCCTTTTTTTGGCAACAGAGCCGACGATTGTGTCAGCTATTTCTGCCAGCGTTAAATGTAGAATAATATTCTTGTTGATGATATTAATGGTATATTACAATGATAAAATAGAAAAATGTGGATGAAATTAAATGACAACCATCTTCCGTGAAAACAAAAGATGGATCCCCCAGCGATTATGTTACTCTTGTGTGCCACAGTTTTCATCTCGGCAGTCGTAAAGTTTCAACTCTCACAAATTTGTCACTCTTTCACACGTTTGATTTCACTTTGTAGTTCACCTTTGTACTTATATTCTTTGAAAATATATTTTTTATTGTTTGTGTTTTATCAGATTGATTTACTTTTACCTGGTGGCCGATGATTAATATTATATTATTAACTTTTTGGTGATTTTAATAAGATGTTTTTTTAATAATCAAGTATCAAGACATTTAGTATCTATACCCTTATATAAAGCGAAAGAGTTTGTTTGTTTGTTTGAACGCGCTAATCTCTGGAACCACCAGTCGCATTTAAATAATTCTTTTTGCATAGTATGATAGCATAGTTCTTGAAAAAGTTTATAGGTGTAACATCACTCTACTATCAAATACTGTAAAATCCATACAAAATTAATTGGATTAACTGTCAATATAAATGTAGATTGATCACAAATACCTGGTTTCTTGTATCCTATTTTAATACAGCCATTATACGACACGCGCAATGAATCACAGTAAAAAATGATGGTTTGTTTGACAGCAAAAATGGGCTGCAAACGATACTGTCAGTGGGGAGTTTATCAATGAAATATGTTTTTATATCGCTAGAGATACAAATAAGAGTCAAAACCTTCAAATATTTGTGGATAACAAATGTCCAAAATTTTTCCAAGTTTTTGTCAAATTTTTCGTCCAAGTTTTAGTCCCAATTTTTTTTTCAGAGGCCGATGACCACTCCGAATACCATCTAGTGGGTTGTTGACTTGTCGGCCTTTGAAACAAAAGTTTGACCTAATAGTGGTAACTGTTGCTCATGAAGTTCTGCAATGCCAGAGACAAAACGATATTTTTTATTTATTTTATTTTATTTCTTTATGCACAAAACACTGTACAAAGGCGAGCTTAATGCCAAAGGCATTCTCTACCAGCCAACCTTTGGGTGATGCAGAGATGAAACCAGGTAGGTACAATTCTGTCTAAACCTCGTTTGAAGAGAGTCATATCAAATACTAGTTCGAAATGCTACTTATTTCACTTGCTCTAAAACCTTTCCGTTGCTTAATGTTATTTGAGAATCACAGATATAGCATGAAATAAAGTACTGCCTCACTACTAGGTGATTAAGTATCTAAATAAACTATTTTCTAGAAAAATCTGAGTGATATTTTTTTCCTGTTCCACCACTCAAGTAACTGTGGTAAATATAAATATCTAATACATACATAAATAAATAACTAAGAGTTATGATGAGATCGACACGAAAAACAAAAACACGCATTTAAGCTTATTATTTAATTATTAAAAAAAATATTAAATAATACGCTGAAAATATGATTATTATACGCTATATTTTTGTCGCAGTGTGTCGCAAAAGTTCTACGTAAATACGAAGAACTTTTGCGACACACGACCAAGTATTTTAACATTAATTTATAACTGTATTACCAAGATTCCCTGTAAATTATAAACCTGTAAGCGTACACCTAAACATTCCTGCACATAAATCAACTCAGATGACATAAGATGAATCGATTACCTACACAAACACACGCATATGTACAGTACCTATATATTGTTGTGATCCACCCCACAGTAAACTGAGATCGACAAATTGACTCGCATCATTGAATAATGGCTTTATCTAGTTCCTCTAATTTATAACGATGTTTGATCTCCGGTTTGTTGTCTCGTGTCTTCTAGAATATTGACTTTAATAGAAAATTGGAGAGTGAAATACTACAGTTATTTAGACTTACATAACCAATAAACTTAAAGAGTACTACAAGTTGCTCTGAATTTATTGTTGCCTAATATTTTAACTGAGTATTATCTATAAGTACTAGATATTATGTTAAGCAAAAAAAAATTGATTGAAATTTTTACCATATTCGCATAAAGATCAAATCGGACTGGTAGTTCTAGAGATCGCGTTCAAACTAACAAACACACTCTTCCACTTTATATAATAATACATTAAATAGTACCCAATATACATTTTACTATAGACGCCGTGCCTTCTATTATATGACATTTAATATATTTAACGAAACGAAACATTTCACTAAATACCTTCGAAATCATAAACCATTTATTTGAACGCTTAATCGCGTACTAAGTACGCATACCGAGAACTATCATACGAATGATTGATAACCTACTACTTATAGTTTGAACCATTAGGTTGATTGAACTGATTTGTACGGGTATCTGTAAGGAAGAACGTAAGTACAGGCAACCATTTACAGGATAAACGTCTTTAAAGAATTATATTAAGAGTCATTTTACCGTGAAATGTGTAACAGTTACTTTCATTTATTTTATTCTAGATTTTAAGTAGTTACTTACATGAAACTATCAGAAGATAAACTCAAAATCAAAAGATATTTATTCATTTAGATTTATTAAATTAACACGGAACGTTAAAAATTGCAAAATGTCGGCCAATTAACTCCTTTAAAGTGTTAATTTAAGGGTTACCAAAAATTATGAAACAGTTACGTCGTTTTTCTTTAAGGAGTCTTTATTTTATTCATGATTTTCCTTTAAAGTTTTACATTAAGAGTTATTTTACTGTTAAAAGTGTACGAGTTACTTCGGTTTTCTTTATTTTATTCGAGATTTTCTATTGACTTTTTATATAAAGCTTCAATTAGTTTGATTGGTTGTAATCAAATTCTAAAACAGTTGGTTGTTCTATTAAAGACAGATTAACTAAGAAAAAGGAATTAAGTAAAGAAACAGAAATTAGCACCTCGGAATGACCTTTTCGTCAAATCAATTCGTAGTGTAAACATAGGCTTCTTTCTTTCAAAGAAGGATTGGGCAGTATTTTCCATCAAGTTTTCTCCTCGCCTTTATCGCAATGCCCAAAGTTTTTAACCAGTGCGTCCTACCTGTTATGACCTGTGGTGCCTAGATGTGGACACTTACAGCATGGCTAGTCCACAAATTTATAGTTGCACTACGGGCTATGGAGCTATGCTATGCTTGAATGTGTCATCCGACACAGAACTAAATTAACCGACATAGCTCGAAGGATAAGCGTTGAAGTGACAATGGTCTGGCCATGTCTGCCGAAGGACCGATGGCCGATAGAGCAAACAAGTCCTAGAGTAGAGACCGCGACTCGGTAAACGTAATGAAGAACGCCTATAGCCAGGTGGACCGACGACCTGAAGAAGACTGGGAGGGACTGGATGCGGAAGGCAGAGGACCGGGTGTTGGGGCGCAGATTGGGAGAGGCCTTTGTCCAGCAATGGACTGCGATAGACTGATTTGCTGCATCACTCACGCCGTAATCTCCCCTATGCCAGTACTAAAAGCGACTGCGGTGCGTGCAGTGTGGTTAGATCTACGTTAACCTTAAACAGTAGTATGGAGGTGATATTACTGCACGATTTCTGATATTCACTTAATCGCTTCTTACGCTACCTATGTACTACTTTGACTTCCTTCCTTTTCCTCGTTTATTCCCTTCGCCAGATTCGCTGATTATTCCTCTTCAATGTCTTAAGATCACAGCCATATAAATAGGTTACAGTACCCACTTACTTGTTTGCTATATTTATTGCCTATCGACGATCTAATTAGTTATTAAACTTGTCAATAAAGGTGAAAAATATTTTACTCATTAGTAATGCCATTTGACATTGATCACGTTCGATTATAAGTTAAAGGGAGCACTGACATCAGTTTACTCTTTAAAATAAATTCATATTCTGAATTAAAATACGGTCTCTTAGCAAATGTAACATAAATCATTCGCAGTTTACATTACGTACATTACGTAGTTGGTATAAAATCTATATTTCAATATTCAGCCAATTACTTTTAGTTTGGTTACTTTCAACTTTGGTAACCTTCGCTGTCGTACAAGTCTTACATTTATTGGTAGTAGATTCACACTGGTTTCAGCATGAATGGGCCTGATCGTCAGAGGAAGTATTACCCTCTTATAGAAGATCAACGTAAGAGTAGTATCAGTACTACTGCGTTTCGTTCGGTGAGTGATAGCGCCGAAGGCCCAAGTTCCCCCTTTCCTCTTTCCTCACCTCCCTCATTCCCTTCCCCTAACCCCATTCCTAGCCGCCATAGTAGAGGCCACCATACCAGCAGTTTAAGACGATGGCTTTTGGTATAGTGGCCACCACTTCTGGATTCCACTGACTGCTTACCATCAGGCGGGGTGGAGTCCCTCTGGTAGACTAATATAAAAAAAGACTTCGTCCTATGAATAGTAAATTTTCTTGATTGATTTTTGCCACCCTGCCTGATGATAAGCGAATGTCCACGACTGAAGGACCATCTTAAAACCTACGACGGCAAACTGTTTGTATGGTGGCTCTTAATATGTAATTTTCCTTTGCTACAGGCACGGTGTGTTCCTTTTTGGACGTCACTGAGCTTCTTACTATGAACCTGTATACTCATTTGCTGCCAAAGGCAACAATATATTTGCCTTGCGACTGATAAATACTGGATTAAACTAGTCCTAGAAGAAACCGTTATTTAGTAAACGACAAGTAAAACGCGCTCTAAATTGAAAAGGTCTAAATTGGAGGAGATTACAACCGAGATTATGTCGTTAAAACGTTAACCAGTTTCACATCATTTGAGCCGTAATTTACCACAATCATACAAAAGGCCATACAACACCATATCATAAAATAAATACAAAATATTTGCGATATTTTAATCTTGTGTTATACGGCGTTTTGTTTCCACGGCTAATGTAAACATTTCATACTATAGTTTACCATACTAGGTAATCTTAGCTCTGTTTAACATAGATAAGAAACAAAGTAAAACATTGTTGTCAATCGATAAGATTTATACACGCGTTTTGTGTCCAAGAGGTAGACATAAGTGTAGGTTTAACACCCATGTTTTGCTTCCTATGTTGTGTCCTATAAATATAAGACAAGCACATGGATGCCGTGCAAGGGGGTGCACTTACACCCCCCTGGGTAGATAAATATCATAGAAGAGATTAAGTATTTTTTTCTTAAGTTAAGTTCTTTTAATTAAATTGTCTGCTGTTCAAGATTTTTGTCCTACCTTCTCAAAAATGTTTTGTCATCTTATATATATATTTCTAATGAAGTGAGAATGCACAGTTTTCTGAATGAAATACAGGTGCATCCCCCTAAAAAAATCCTAGCGGCGACCATGGGCGAACATACAATTTACTGGGCATAATTAACTTACATTCGGTCATGATTAGGAAATTTCGAAGAGGCCTATTTCCACCGGTGGACGTATTTAAACTGATAATAATATGATTCCAGACTTCAGATTTAGAATTTTACAATAGACACATTCAATATCATTTTACCTCTACGTGGCAGTCCTTACACAATACCACCGAAACATCAGAGGCCCTAGACAAGTGGCAAAGGTTTCTATTCTATTCATAGAATAGATTAAAAAATGTATTGGATTGACATAAGCTAACGCCAACGCTTATGTCAATCCCATACATTTTTTTATCTATTCTATGAATAGAATAGAAATCTTTGACACTTGTCTAGGGCCTCAGAGCAGTCAATCCATAAAATATTCTATGTAAAGAGTAATCAGATGCTCTAGACAAGTGGCAAGATTTCTATTCTATTCATAGAATAGATTAAAAAATGTATTGGATTGACATAAGCTAACGCCAGCGCTTCAATCTCATACATTTTTTTATCTATTCTATGAATAGAATAGAAATCTTTGACACTTGTCTAAGGCCTCAGAATACACTAAATATACGTCTCATCAGAAAAAATCGAAATCCAAATTCGCTTACCTGACAAAAACACCACTGATACAAAACAAATTGTATACATACCTTGTTTGTACTAGTTTGTTTTACCTTCAATTTATTTCTATAAGAACGAAATTCGCATGCACTATTTTGTTTTTCTGACCTTTTGTCATTGAGGTTGGCTACGTATTATAGGATTAATATACCGCCATTCGATATTTTATCTCTAAAAACAGTGATAAACAGAAAGAAATATAACTTATTCAAGCCCACAAAGGACAAAAAGATATCCCGAGAATGAAAAATGCAATAATTTATTGAATTATAAAGTAATCTCACAGTGATGCCTGTCTGACTGAAAATTTGCGGTAATATAATATGTAGCTAGGCAGTGTATAGACGAACTGGTAATCTAAATCTACACTATTATAAAAAGCGAAAGAGATTGTTTGTTTTTTTTAAACGCACTAATCTCTGGAACTACCAGTCGGGTTTAAATTACTATTTTTGCGTATGATAGCCTAGTTCTCGAGGAAAGTTATAGGCTATGTAACATCACGCTACTGGCAACGGAAGCAGAGTAGTAAGCAAAGATGTGGGTGAAACCACGCGGGAAACTAGTAGTACATAATTAAAGACTGGCCTGTTGGTCTAGTGGTTAGTGACCTTGACTGCTAAGCCGGAGGTCGTGGGTTCGATTCCCACCCAGGACAAACCTTTGTGTGATGAGCATGATTGTTTGTTCTGTGTCTGGGTGTAATTTATCTATAATATGTATGTATTTACAAAAAAAAAAAAAAAATGTATATAAGTAGTATATCAGTTGTTTAGTACCCATAACACAAGCAAATATAGTTGCTTAATTTGGGACTAGATGGCGCTGTGTGAATGTGGTAGAATATTATTATTATTATTATTATAAATACATTACTGACTAATTGATGTAAGTATTTTATGGAGTTTTCTATTCTATTATACGTAGGTATGTAATCTTCGGTTCAGAATATGGAACTACATCTTCTCTCGTGTATGTCGTAAGAGACAACAGCGGTTACAAGATAACCAGGTAACAAATAGCAGTTTTACCTGCACAATAATTATCAGTTTATTGCAGTCGCCAACTCACCCGCCAAGCATAGTTACTATTACTGTCAGACTAAATCACCTGGGCTGGACAAAGGCTCCTCCCCATGACTTCCGTCATGCCCTTGGTGATGATGGCTAGTCCGTGCGTCATGCTCTTGAACGGGTGCTACGTGGGATGATTGTTCAATCTTGGCATGACATACATCTTATACATATTTCAGTATTACCTTGTCGTTCAATATGACCAAGAGGTGTATTTACCATTTTAATTAAAATACGTAGTTAAATATTTGAAATCCTCTCTTCTTCTTTTTTTTAAACTTGGTAATTACATAAGTTGGTTGATTTGTATCTAATAATTACTTTGTATGGTTCTTTAGTTGCGTTATTTGGCGCTTGAAAAGAGAAGCCTGAGTTTCTTGCCAGTTCTCACGGCTCTACCTCGTCAACAAACTGTCTGTAGGTTAATTGGCTGACTTCATGTAATTTTGACGTTTATAAGCATCATACATTATCATCAAAATGAAATAAATGCTTTGAGTTTAAGTTTCCATTTTTCTCGATCCATAACAAGTGTCATGGCGATCTATTTATTTTGTCCAACTCATCTTACCTTCTTAGTCACATTTCTTGGTCTGTTGCGACGCGTATTCGTTTTCTCAGAGCACCACATGCTAGTAATTTTGGCCCACAACTCTGGTGACTATGGTAAACTTTTCGCTTTGAAAAATCCCTATGTCTTGCAATAGACGTATTAAGGTTGACGAAATCGATTCGTCATAATATAACAATCTATTGGTTACTAGTCAAACTGACTACAGTATTAATAAAAGAAAATTAAGAACCGAAATCTACAAAAAACAGGACCCTACGCTTACAGGACTCGCAAAATAAATATCGGTAAAAGGTTGTTGTGGCTATCGTGATTTGTAACCCATTACCTAAGGGTATTCTAATTGATAATTGTGGCTTTAGTGTAATAAATTGTCTCATAGATATTCAGGAGGCCTGTTGACGTTGGGTATTTTACTTTACGCCTACATAACTATACTTTTTTATATAAAGCTGAATAGTTTTGTTTGAACGCGCTAATCTCTGGAACGACCAGTCGGATTAGAAAATTCGTTTTGCGTATGAAAGCCGTTTTTGAGGAAGATTAAAGGCTAAAACATCACGCTAATGGCGACGGGAGCAGAGCAGTAAACAAAGACTCGGGTGAACCGCGCTGCGGAAAGCTAGTATCGGTATATTTCTTTTATAGAGGCGAATGAAAATTGACCCTATTTAAATTTACAGAGTTTATTTTCTTAATAGTTTTGTTATTTAAGTTTGATTTAAAGCGATTCATATACGATAAAACACAGATTACCTGTGCTATAAACATTTATATAGCGAAAAATCTTACTACTGCTCTACGTACGATTCGTTTTGCGTATGAAAGCCCAGTTTTTGAGGAAGATTATAGGCTAAAACATTACGCTACTGGCGACGGGAGCAGAGCAGTAAATTCGGGTGAAACCGCGCTGCGGAAAGCTATTGTCGGTATATTTCTTTTATAGAGCCGAATGAAAATTGACCCTATTTAAATTTACAGAGTTTATTTTATTAATAGTTTTGTTATTTAAGTTTGATTTAAAGCGATTCACATACGATAAAACACAGATTACCTGTGCTATAAACATTTATATAGCGAAAAATCTTCAAAAAAATAATCTTGTTCAGCCCTCCCGCTCTTGATATATGAACTACTGGACGTTCGCCGAGGTAGGTTTCAGTAGGTTAATTCGGTTTCACAACATTTTTTTATAAATTAGGAAGAATTCGATATTCTTTAAGTATATCACGCATATAAAACAAGAAGTAGCTGAGAATGTTGTTACTTATACATAATTATGTGCCCATAACTAGACTTAAAACCTCATTTCTAAAACTGCTAAAAGTAAGCTGCTAAAACTAAAGCTGAATAAACGCAATTGTAAACACAGTATTCAACAATGTGCATAAATATTGCAATAATTTATTTAATGTGACACAATATTCACTGTATCTTTAGTAAACTGTGGAAACGAAGTAGATTGTGCATAAGATTAAGTAGTTAGTAAGCAAGATGTTTAACATATTGTACAATTGTTTGTGTATCCCAATAAAGAAAAAATATATATAACAAAAAATATTACTGTTATAAAATTCGATAATATATATTATAAATATATCAAACAGCATCTAAAACTGGGACGCTTATTTGCTGTTTTTTTTTTTTTTTTTTTTTTTTTTTTTTTATATTAGCCTACCAAAGTGACTCCACTCTGCCTGATGGTAAGCAGTAAGTGGAACTTAACTTTATTAGTGCCTAATTTTACTTTACTTAGGTATATTTTTTTTTAATATCTACTCGTCAAATACCTGCAGTAAACTATTATAATCATAGAATCACATAACTTCGAATCAATATATTATTTACTTTATCCAAATTTTAAAACACTGCCTTAATACTTCAATCACATGTATTATTAATATATTACTTACTTTTGTATTGTTCTTTTCCCCGAGGTAGCCATGACAGAAAATATTTATTATTTATATTTTTCCATAAACCAAATGGCAAAGCTATATTTAAAAGTAATTTGTCAAGTGGGATGTAATGGAAATGGCGGCAAGATGAGGGTATTAACAATTCATTGAAGGTATCGGCATTTATGTGATAAGTATTTACTAAAATGGTAAATAGGATTTGTTTTTCATTACACTATCGGTTTTGATAGGCATACTAATAGGACTCCATTCCACTTGATTGTAAGTAGTCTGGACCAGAAGAATACACCATCCTAATTTTCATCCTGGCAAACTGACAGCGAGTTTTAACGCTCTACTTATTAGAGCAGGAATCAAAATTTAAAAAAACACGCACTAGTCAAAAGTTAAGTGACATAAACACATAATGTAAGCTATAGTTATTTATTCATTAAACTCCATTATATAGTTACATAAAAATGGCGGACTTATTGCCTATAATAAGTAAGTCTATCGCAGTCTACTTCAGAATATAATCCTCTCCTAAATTCAGTAAAAACTTTCAAAAATCTATCAATATCTTTTTGTGGTACCATTTTTCTTTACACCCTTCAATCCTGTTCATTTCATCATATCCAATACTGGTCGTAAGCCGAAACGATTTCGGGATATACGGCATAGCGTACGAAAGGATTTTTTAAGTAAATACTTCCTTGTCAGTATATACATGCGTGTAAAAGACATGTACAATTAATTATTCTGTTTCGTAGCGACATACATAAGTTACGAGTGTATCTCGCGAGTGTATTTGATTAACAAATGATACATGATTATGTTAAGATAATATACTGTTATCTTCTTACGACATTTTTAAACGTAATTCAGGTTTACCAAAATCTCTTATTAAAAAAATGTCGGAGTAGCGCGTTTCTGAGTCGCACACCTTGATTTCAGTTTAAACTAGTCAATTATTAAATAGATTAGTTATGTGTTTTTTATTTGCACACCTAAGATTTTGTTCGAAACTTGTCAAAGTCGAACTCGTACCTATATATTTATTTAAACGATTTCGACCATATATGCTACTAGCTTTCCGTGTCGCGATTTCACCCGCGTTTTTGCTTACTACTCCACTCTCGTCACCAGTAGCGTGATGTTACATAACCTGTAACCTTCCTCAAGAACTAGGCTATCATATCCAAAAACGTTCTAACAAACAAACAAACTTTTGCGCTTAATATAATAATAGTATAGCTTTATTAGCTTTATTCAGCATAAGGTATCGACAAATTTGCTTACAACTGATTCGCTTCCTGAAGTTGAGCCATGAGAAGAACTGGCACGAAATTTAAGTCACTTTTTTTAATCGCCAGATATTACAATTTATAGATATATAGATAGATACTTTGTCTAAATATGAAAATTAGACTCTAAAATTTAGTTTTTTATAGCTTACTATAATGATATTCATCTCCAACGTTTTACTTATTCTGTAGGCTCATTAGTATTACGTTTGTAAGTGCTAGTGTGATCTTATTGGAAGTTCTAATTAAATAAATCAAAGAAAACCTTGAAGTCAAGTCTTCAACAAGAAGGCAGCAAAGTAGCGAATGCTTCACCGACAAGAGGAAATTATATCTATATTGCGTAGATATTACACCATCAATATCAAAGGCATGATGTACTTACGAGCTATGAGCTTTATACGATTTTGAATAATTTCCGACTTTACAAAGAAATTCTGCCTATTTGAGTCATATTTTACATGAAGTTGCCGATGAGTAACAAGAATCAATTTATTGCAACTGAAATTCAACTGTCTTCAAAGAAATTTTGCTATACCACTAAAGCCTCTGCTATATAAATCCACAACAGTGGGTGTGTATTATATAGTTTATATTTGTACTATTATATAAACCGGAATAGTTTGTTTTTTTGTTTGTTTGAACGCGCTAATCTCTAGAACTACCAGCCGGATTTCAATAATTATTTTAATGTTTAATGCTCTAAGATTTTAATAATTCTTTTATGTTAGTCTACTTTTTGAAAAACATCACGCTACTGGTGACGGGAGCAGAGCAGTAAACAAAAACGCGGGTGATATCGCGCCGCGAGAAACTAATACTTGTTTATATAATATGATAGTATAGATGTTATCTCATTTTAACTCAGTTATTTGTTTTGATTTAAGAAATATCGCAAATCTAAGAGCGTTAATCTGATAAGAAGTTTAGAGATAAATGTATCATATTTTAAAGGAAATAGTTCGCTCCATCTTGAAAACAATGGAAGGAATAATACAAAAGGCTTATGATAATAAACTCAATCATGTATCATTTGTAGAGATTTAAATATATATTGCATGAAATATATTTTATGGTTTAACGTTTTATATGATGAGTACAAATAATATAAGACATATATATTCCACTATGATCACCTGGATGTTCATAGGTGACTCTTAAGTGACCTTTGATCACCAGCGAATATAACCACCTGGGTACTCATAGGTGACTCCAATAAAATTATTATTTAAATATCCTAAGATCACCTTCAAATAAATCGGTACATTTCTAAACATGTTAACATAAATACTTATTATAGAAATAATTCATTAATTTATTAATATTGAATCCCATCCTTATAAGGTCGTCTTTTGGCTGATAATATAATAATAACGATTATGATGATGAAATATCCTTTCAAAAGTACATTTAATTAAAGCATGTGTTTTATAGCATTTACGTAGCAAACAAGATTGCCTACAGCCTATCTGCTGTTAAGGTGTTACTAAAGTCTATATAGACATTACTCCTAAGATAAAGTCGTTTTGGTACTCAATACTTTCGAATAAAAAATGAGGGGGAGAAAGAACATGGCCACGAGGATCGTTGAGGTAAAATTTTAGATTTATCTGCATGGTGAAGAAATAAATTTAATTTAATATATAAGTAGTGAATAAATAAATGATTGATTGATATTTAAGTCAGTGGAATTTCAAAATTTATCATTTCAATGAGTGCTAATTATAAAATCAGTTTAATTATATAAAATTATTATAGATTTAATTTTATTTATTAAAATTATTAGTATAATATATTTTTTATTTCCTTCCTAAAATATATTTTCACAAATTAATTTATAACTTTTTACGTAAAATAAAAAAATAAATTAGCCTGCACCTCACTGCTCATAAAAACCCTCTTTTCCTGATTTACATGCGCTCCAATAGCCAATTTTATTTGTTTGTAATGTTTTTTCAATAAAAATTAAAAACAACTTATTAAGTACCTAATAATTAAATTGATTTATTTAACTTTTAAAAACATTACAAACAAAAAAATGTTTTATTCATAATTATAGTACACTAGTATTATGCATAATTATATAATCAGTTATACACCAACTAACAAAATGTATTTTTATTTCTTTTGTATACACGTTAAAATTTTAACAAAAATATACAACAGCCTATTAATAATCCCAACTATTACTATTACCATACTATTCTGATCGGATCCCCTTAAATAAAAACAAAAATATATAAAAAAATTAAATAAGCTTACCACAATCACTATTAAATCGCACTCACAAACACAATCACAAAACTGTTATAACACGTACACAAAGAACCACTAACGTCGAGGTACACACAACCGACTCGCGGCACGACCGGAGACAGACTGGCTCTGTCTGCAGTGACTTATTCAGGCGCAGGTTCGTTTAGGTGCAGTTAAGTTTCTGCGAATATGCAGTTACTTCAGATTTTAATTAGAAAATATTTTTTTTTTATAGGTTATAAATTAGGGATGAAAATTTAATAAAATTCACCGCTGCTTTGTGCTAGCAAAGTATGTAGCAGTAGGCTAAGTTAGGATCTTCCTTTTTTTTCTTGGCATATGTTTAATTTAAATAAGGTTTAAACTTGTATAATCCTTTTTTTTTTTACGATGTTAATTTAAGCTACAGACTTATTGCGTATCTTCGATGACAGTCAGTGTTGTAAATGTTGAGAGCGACGACAGTCCAATCACCTCCTCGGTTCCCTTTCGTTTCCCTTTACCTTCCTCATCCCCTTCCCCCTAAGTGATCAGCGACAGCTTGGTTGTAGTTTCTAAGCATTGTTTCTGGAATGTTTAAAAGCATATAAATGTGGTTACCACTTATCATCAGATGAGCTGTATGCTTGTTTGCTACCTAGGTTAAAAATAACTACAATGCTTAGTCTTAAGTGGCCAATTAACCTAATATTATAAATGCGAAAGTTTGTGTGTTTGTGTGTATGTATGTATGTGTGTGTGTTTGTTACCACTCAGCGCTTAAAAAGCTTCAATAAAAATTGGTATGTAGATAGATTCGCTGCCGAAGACGAACAAAGGCTACTTTTCATCCCGAAAATCGGTCTGATTCCCGAGGAAAACAAAACACATTTTAGGCGCTGGAGAAGCCGTGGGGAGCAGCTAGCTAATAAGAATTATTAACGCCAGTGGTCAACTAGAATGACGGTATCTTGTTAAAATTCTTAGTTGACATCAAAGTTTAGTGTACAAAGAAATTTCGTTGGTGGTCAAATGTCAAAAATAGGCGATAGGTCTACTGGTAAGAAAAGGGGATAAACCAAATAATTTATCTGTTTGCGTAACGTTTACTCATATTTTCTCTATGTTTATTAAGATTTCACTACAACCTACACTTCAACTCTTGACTTTCTTTTGCGTAATATTCTTGTTATTGTCCTCCAGTTTTTCTCACGAAGTTTTCCTTTACCGTATATTACACATTTTGAATATAAGTTTGTTTTTTTTAGTGGTAGGTACGCTAGTAACACCGCCGTTACCCTTATTTTCTTAATGTTTTACCGTAGCTTATACATGTGTGTTATGTGAGTATTGCATGAACAAATACTATGGCTGTTTTTGACTGCAAAGCAGTGAAAATAAGAAAGTACCGAGGGTGTAATGAGTAATGAGGGGCAGAAAGGTCTACTACAAACCGGAAGACGCAGCTTGGGTACTCGTCACAAGTTGGACCGAAATATATATAAACACCATATAAACTCGTGTTATTGATGTGATGACTCTGCCAATCTGTCGAAGAGAATATCCCGTACTTTTTGTTTGAACTTAAAGCGGTCCGTAACCATCCTGACTTCAAGAGGGAGCGCATCCCAGAGTAAGACAGATTGAACAAAGAAGGAAAAATGTACGAAATCAGAAGTAGTATCCGTACTACTGCATTTCGTTCGGTGAGTGAGAGCGCCGGAGGCCCAATTTCCCCCTTGCCTCTTTCCTCACCTCCCTCATTCCCTTCTATTAACCCCATTCCCAGCCGCCATAGTGGAAGCCACCATACCAGCAGTTTAAGATGATGGCTTTTGGTATGGTGGCCACCACTTCTGGATTCCACTGACTGCTTACCATCAGGTAGGGTGGAGTCACTTTGGTAGGTTAATATAAAAAAAAAGTATGAGAGGGACATGCTAGAAGATATTAGAAGAGCGAAGATTATTTGTTTATTGTTTGTTTGCAACGATTTAACTAAAAATCTACGATACCGTGTAAAAAAATTCTTTCACCTTTAGAAATCAACAAATGAAGTGTGTAACTTAAGCTATATTTTAGTATAATTAACATATTTTTAGTGGTTTTAAGAATTTCAATATTTAAGGCTTTGTAAATCTGAATGATGCAATACGACACTATTGCTATGATATTTTCCGCCGGCGTTTGTTGTGAGAGCGAATAAAACTTTTGATACCGAAGCGAAGTGAGGGCGGACGTCTAGTATATTATAAGACAAACAAATTGATGGATTGAAATGAGAAATTCATTTTATTGATATTTTACTGTATTTCAGTGACATTTAATATATGTATAATGCTTTACCATAAATGCATCTTTGTTTTAGATGTTATTAAAAACAATGTAAATGAATTTTATACGTTTAGTTTAGAGGTCACTAGAAACCAATATGGCGGTCAAACTCCTAACATTCTTTGTTATTTCTACTAAAAAATACTACTGTTAAATTTTATTTACATTCAGATAGGTGATTGCAGTAATCTGACGTTTAGTACAGATAACGTTGCTGTCCGTTTATCTTACTAAATTGTCTTTTACTATCGTACAATAATTACAACAATTAATGAAAGATACTAAGTAATTATTGTGCTACCAAAGTATCCTCGAATTGTTTTGCCAATCCGCCTTGAGCAAGCGTGGCGATCAATGTTCATAACTTCTATGAATAGAGAGAGGCCTTTACCTGCAATGGGATAATAATGGACCGGCAATCCTCGAATTGTCTAAATAATTACTTAAAGAATCTGATTCTTGAAACTATTTGAGGACATTACAAAATATTATCCTTCTGTTATATTTTAATTAAGTAAATTTAAATTAAAAGGAAAATGAGGAAGAGATTGTCAAAAATATTTTAGAAGAAAATCTAACCTTATGAGGAGGAAAATCGTTTCCAAAATTAAATTGTAAAATAATATATAATATATTAATATAATATTTCAACAACTACACACAACGCCATCTAGACCCAAAGTAAGCATATTATATGCTTGTGTTATGGGTTCTAGAATGCGGATATACATACTTAAATAAATCTTGAATGAAGAAATCACACGTCTTTAAGATAATTAACTATAAAGAGTTCTTTTAATTGATTAAAAACCTCTTTTCCCATTCAATACAACATTATGAACATTAAGTTATGTAAATTTTCGGTACTTCATATTATATTAATCGGGCAATTAAAACCTAAAACTGTAGTCATACAGATACCTATTATTTTATTTTGTTCCTGAATCTTCTATTTATTTATAACAATTAATGCATAGGTACACTGGCGTACAAAATAGTATAAACATTCTTTACTAGGCAACCACAGTAATACAACAATTATTATTAGTTTTCTGGAGACAACGATGAACAAAGTAGGCGCAATAAATAAAATTAAGTTAAAAAAGTTACGGTATTTTAACCGGGAAGTGAAAACAGCATCTCACTAAAAAACCGGCCAAGTGCGAGTCGGACTCGCGTACGAAGGGTTCCGTAACAAACGTAAAACAGAAAAAACATGTTTGTTGTATGGGAGCCCCTATTTATTTATTATTCTGTTTTTTAATATTTGTTGATAGCGGCAACAGAAATACAGCATCTGTATAACTGTCACGATTCATGAGATACAGCCTGGTGACAGACAAACGGACGGACAGCGGAGTCTTAGTAATAGGGCCCCGTTTTACCCTTTGGGTACGGAACCCTGAAACAGGTCAAGTGCAAGTCTGACTAATGGACGGAGGCTACCGTATAGTCTAGAATAAAGACAGTTTGTCAATGGCAATGGCGTCTCGTACATTTTTACTCATTTTATTCGAGTTTAAAAGTATGTAGGTATGTACTTGTATAACCGTTACTAAAAGGCATATTAACTTTACATACTGTTGAATTCAGGTAAAATTTTTGACTCAGTTTGCAATAGTAAAAGATGCGTTGATTTAAATACTTACTAGGACGGGCCTATAGATTTCAAATTTGATATTTAACTATCTACTACTACATGGAGTTCTTCAAGAATGAAGTTAAAAGGCTTTAACAGGGTTGGCAACGCGCTAGTGATGCTCCTGATGTTGGAAGCGTCCATAGGCTACGGTAACTGCGTACCACCAGGCGAGCCGTATGTTTCTTTGTCACCTTGGTCGTATAAAATAATTCAGTTCGATTACTCTACGTGATACTACAAAAGGATCTTCACGGGTAGACCACGAAGTAACTTATATAGAATTCGTTTTTTCCTTAAAGTTACGGTATCCTAAAAAATAACAATAAAACAACTTCTTTTATTATATTTTCTTTTTATATACATTCATAATTACGTATGCGAACATTCCAATTCAATGCGAAAACCTTTGATTGAAAGGACGTCGAGCGAACTTTCCTAATTTTACGTCGATCCACCTGGTTTCAGGGTGAATGAATACAAAAAACGGAAACACGCGATGTCTCTGTCAATCCCAGTTCCCTCATCCGATCTGTACAATACCATTCGATTTTTCTGCTTTTTTATTTTTATCTGATTAAATTCGTTGCGGTTTCCAGATAATTTATCGTCAGACGGAATTGTCGTTTTCTTTGGAATATCTTACTAGGTGAAATGAATAAATTAATTTTGCTCATACAGAATCTATGTTTGATATTTACTACAGAGGCCTGAGACAAGTGGCATAGATTTCTATTCTATTCATAGAATAGATTAAAAAATGTATGGGATGATGGGATAAAAGGCCTGATACAAGTGGCATAGATTGATAGACTGGCCTGTTGGTCTAGTGGTTAGTGACCCTAACTGCTAAGCCGGAGGTCGTGGGTTTGATTCCCACCCAGGACAAACCTTTGTGTGATGATCATGATTGTTTGTTCTGTGTCTGGGTGTAATTTATCTATAATATGTATGTATTTACAAAAAAAAAATGTATATAAGTAGTTTATCAGTTGTTTAGTACCCATAACACAAGCAAATATAATTGCTTAATCTGGGGCTAGATAGCGCTGTGTAGAATGTGGTAGAATATTATTATTATTATTATTATTATTTCTATTCTATTCATAGAATAGATAAAAAAATGTATGGGATTGACATAAGCTAACGCCAACATTATCGTTAGATTAAGTCAATCCCATACATTATATGTGTTTTTTTTCTATCTACTGTATTCTATTAGCGTTTATGCCTCTAACTGTACTAGACTATCTACCAACCTGACTTTAGACTCATACATCGCTAATTTGAATTTTTATTGGTCAGATCAATCAGCTGAACAATGATTACAGGTATGCCAACGCTGTCCAAATCACAGAGTTTAGTTCCTATGTTAAATGACGCTGTTATTTGGTCTAGGCAATTTCGAAAGTCGTTGATGAGTCGTGATGTCCCTAACATTGTAAGTCCTAAATATAGTAACTGCTTCCCTAGTTCTTGTTTACTCATTCATTCACAGAAGAATTAGCGTATAAAAATAAAACTTTAAACCAATAAAGATAGACCACTCTTGCAATATTATTGCTGTACAAACCATACAATATTGAATCTAACGTTCTATCTTACAAAATTGCTCCCGTAGTACTGTTACAGTCGCTTTATTGAAGAATACAATTTAATGAAGAATTGGACTGGCCTGTTGGTCTAGTGGTTAGTGACCCTGACTGCTAACCCCGAGGTCGTGGGTTCGATTTCCACCCAGGACAAATCTTTTGTGTGATGAGCATGATTGTTTGTTCTGTGTCTGGGTGTAATTTATCTATAATATGTATGTATTTACAAAAAAAAAATTATTTATGTAGTATAACAGTTGCCTAGTACCCATAACACAAGCAAATATAATTGCTTAATTTGGGACTAGACGGCGCTGTGTGAATGTGGTTGAATATTATTATTATTAATACACAAACGCAAGACAGAAATAGACTGTAATATTGAACAACCAAGTAAGTAGGGTAAAATAGAGTATATATAATACCGGTCACAGGGAAAATTAAAATAATAACAAGAAAAATTTAAATTATTCAAGTTACCAAATGCAAAAATGATGTGAATTTTTTAAACTCATATTTGTTTTTGATTATACTTCTGGTTAATTGCGAATCTGGTGAGTTGAGAAATTGGTAAATAAAAAATCTGGTAAACTGCTGCTGAGGGTATACTTTCTTAGTATACCTTGAATATTACTGCCTAACCTTTCGCAGTGCGGTTTTACCCGCAGTTACATTATTTTTGGTTACTGCTTTGCGTGTTTTCGCACCCGCAAGTGGAATCGCAAGTATTTATATTTGAATACCCTCGGTACAATTACTCCCTCTGCTCTGTTCTTTTTCCTTTTCCTTCCTCATCCCCTTCTCACTACATGGTCGGCAACGGCTTAGTTGTGATTTTTAAACATAGCCATGTCCTGTTACGGATATGGCTTAGCATCAAGTCAGCCATATGCTTGTTTGACACCAAAGTTATATAAAATACTAATAATGTATATAAAATAATAATGTTCTAAAAATAATAACGTCCAAAAATAATAATGCCCATAAATAATAATGTCTAAAATATAAGTATTAGCAGGTATTCAGCCTATTTGTCGAAAGTTTCAAGGCTTGTAATGACATAAATTAAAAATGGAGACTTCGCTTTGCTCGCTTAATATCCGCCAAATTTTGGGGATTTAAGATCATGGAGTAATGATAAAAAAAATAAAGATACATATTTTCACAGTATACTGTAGTATTTTACTGTATTAACTTTTTAATAAAAAACGTAGCTTATTAATGATAGCACCCAGGCTTCCCGTTAATTAACATTACCCAGTATATTGAGGTAAAAAAATAATTTATTACCGTTATAAATGATCGGGTGTTTTCGACAGTTAGGCTTTGTTCGGGTAAATCTATCAATTATGAATTATGTGATAAAATTTTAATGGTAAATGCGACGATCGACGTCGATTTACTTGTTGTGTAGTTACTGTTAAAGCTTAGGTTGATAAGACCCAACAGAACTTTGTAACACTATGTAATGTATGTGTTTAGGTGTAGAAAAAACAGCATATTTGTGTAACCTTAATCTTCAAATACGTATTGATAATAACAATAAATTTTACCGACTTCTTTGATAGCTCAATCCAACAGAAGTGTTTTCCTTGAATCCTAAGAGAAATGAATAAGTTTGTCGCAAATGAACGAGCAATCTATCAGCAATGGGAGGACAGCAGCCTTGAGACGTTCACAATGTAAGATATGTTTAGTAAGGGGGAGTTAAAACTAACGGACTAAGGTTCCTTTACATGGATATAGTAATGGAGGATTTTGTATATGTGAGTCTAAAGTTACTTTCGAAACTTTACAGTTGTATAATTCTACTTACATTTTGCAATCTATACTATTATATTAAGGGGAAGAGTTTGTTTGTTTGAACGTGCTAATCTATGGAACTAAGAGTCTGATTTAAATAATTTATTTTGCGTATAATAGCCTGGTTCTCGTGGAAGGTTATAATAGGCTATGTAACATCACGCTACTATTGACGAGAACAGAGCAGTAAGCAAATACGAGGGTGAAACCACACCGCAGGAAGCTAGTATATAATGAACCATAATAATTTACTGTAATGGTGCTATCTAATATTTTATCCCGGCTGTCTTTTTTTTTTTTTTTATATTATAGCCTACCAAAGTGACTCCACCCCGCCTGATGGTAAGCAGTCAGTGGAATCCAGAAATGGCGGCTACTATACCAAAAGCCATCGTCTTAAACTGCTGGTATGGTGGCCTCCACTATGGCGGCTGGGAATGGGGTTAGGGGAAGGGAATGAGGGAGGTGAGGTAAGAGGAAAGGGGGGAAATCGGGCCTCCGGCGCTCTCACTCACCGAACGAAACGCAGTAGTACGGATACTACTACTCTTAAGTCGATCTTCTATGAGAGGGTAGTACTTCCCCGGACGATCCGACCCATTCATGCTGAAATCAGCGTGGATCTACTACCGTGAATACTGCTGTGCTTATCAGCCTAGGTCAGAGCAACATCACTTTAGCCTTCCGTAAATACTACCAAGGTCTCGACAGGCTAAGCTATAAACAGGTTTCCCTAATGCCTTATTAATTTAATAATATAAATTTTGGCCAGTGTTATCCCAGCGCTATATCTGAAGGCCTTAGTCCGCTATTGAGACCACGGCCTAGATATGTAAGCCTCACGCCAAGTAATCGAAGAAACAAGATGTTTTTGTGTTGGTAAAAGTTCCTGAGGGCCTAGACAAGTAGCATAGATTTCTATTCTATTTACAGAATAGATTAAAAATGTATGGGATTGACATAAGCTAACGCCAACATTGTCCTTAGCTTATGTCAATCCCATACATTTTTTAATCTATTCTATGAATAGAATAGAAATCTTTGCACTTGTCTAGGGCCTCTGTATATTTACATTAAATTTATCCTTAATATTTACTGTGGCTACATAAGGGGGCCTACCACCTCCTCTTAAAGCAGTATTATTTTTATGTTACTTTGTGTTTTGTCTTTTTCTTTAGTACCATTAAAAACAAGGATAGATAAGTTAGGTTATAATTAGTTTGCTATAAGAGATTGTGGTCCCAGGTTGATGTATATGTCTAGTATTTATATAGGTCATGTTTATCTGGTTCAATTTATATTCCTATTGTATTTGATGGATGAGAGCAATCGACCAGACAGGTTAGAGATATTTGGGCGGGACTTAAAGCAGTGAATTGCGACAAAATATCGTGCTTTATTTGCAAAAAGAGTGGACAGAGAAATATCTATACTACCATATATATAAAGCGAGAGAGTTTAATAATATAATGATATCACAACAACTACACACAACGCCATCTAGACCCAAAGTAAGCATATAACGGGTGGCGCAAAAGTAAAGACCCTATTTGGTTCAGCTATAACATTTTTTCTAAATTAGAAAACTAGATTTAGATTTTTTTAAATGTATATTTGTGCCATTAAATTTCGTACCATTAGGATTTAAAGATGATGTCTTTTAAATGGTGACCTCCAGAGTTGATACACATTTGAGCCCTATTTATGACATTTTGCATAACTTGCCGTAACACTTCCTGCGTTTCCATTTCCATCTCTCAGGGCATGTCAATAAGCAGAATACTCGGTTCTGGGGCACTGATAATCCGCGCATTATTCAAGAAACACCTCTACACCCACTAAAAGTTACTGTATGGTGTGGCATCTGTGTTGACAGAGTGATCGGACCCTATTTTTTCGAAGACGCTGGAGGCAATGCGATTACTGTCACTGGAGAACGCTACAGAACCATGTTACGTGAGTTTTTGATACCCAGTTTGGACGAATTGGGGCTGGAGCACATCTGGTTTCAACAAGACGGCGCTACGGCACACACAGCGCGCGACACTATGGACTTAGTGAGGGACGCTTTTCCAGGCCGAGTTATCTCTCGTTTTGGCGATTTGCCTTGGCCTGCAAGATCACCCGATCTGACCAGTCCAGACTTCTTTCTTTGGGGTTTTTTGAAATCTCGGGTGTATGTGAACAAGCCACAGACTCTCGCAGCTCTAAAAGAAAACATTCGTCAAGAAATAACGAACATATCGCAGGAAGTGTTACGGCAAGTTATGCAAAATGTCATAAATAGGGCTCAAATGTGTATCAACTCTGGAGGTCACCATTTAAAAGACATCATCTTTAAATCCTAATGGTACGAAATTTAATGGCACAAATATACATTTAAAAAAATCTAAATCTAGTTTTCTAATTTAGAAAAAATGTTATAGCTGAACCAAATAGGGTCTTTACTTTTGCGCCACCCGTTATCTAAAGCTAGTGTTATGTGTTCTAGAATGCGGATATACATACTGAAATACTATTTTTTGTAAAAACATACATATTATACATAGAAACACCCAGCCCAATGCAAATAGAAATGTTCAGGCACCAAAAATATTTGCACTGAGCGGGAATCAAACCCGCGACCTCTGCGTGGCAGTGCGTACACACTACCGCTTACCGTTTGTTTGTTTGTTTGTTTGTTTGAACGCATTAATCTCTCGAACTACCAATCGGATTTAAATAATTCTATTTGCGTTTGGTAGCCTAGTTCTTGAAGAAGGTTTAAGGCTATATAACAACAGTTACTGGCCACAGGACCTGAGCAGTAAAACGAAAGATGTAATTAAACGCGGGTAAAACTGCGCTGCGGGAAGGTAGTATGACAAATTATGAGAGCTTATTAAAAACAGTCGAAATATAATTAAAAAAGGAACATAATTAATTTCTGAAATTATAAATATTTTATTAGACATTAATTATACTGCGTTCTAATTAATTTTGTTACGAGTATCAAGAATCATTTACAATCAAAAGATTTTTAGCAGATTTAATTAAATTGCTTTAATCTTATAGTGATGAAGCTCTCTTTGACGCTCTACTGAATACATTTGTATAAAATGGTATTTATTTTTATATCCGTCATGGTTTAGTGATTATGAGATGGTCACTTTTAAAGTAGGTCTCATAGGGGACAAGTTTGAAATTTATTACTTTAAATTTACCCTGAATATTACAGGTATATGGAGCAGGAAGACACTACGAGGAAACCAGGTCTTATCCTACTAACATTATTGATGTGAAAGTTTGTGGGTGTATGTATGTGTGTGTGTGTGTGCGTGTGTGTGTGTGTATGTTTGTTACCACTTAGCGCCGAAACGGCTGAACCGATTCGTATGAAAATTGGTATATAATATATAAATATACACAGATTCAGTCGACTCCTTGTTTTTACGGTAGTAGATCCATGCTGGTTTCAGCATGAATGGGTCGGATCGGGAAGTACTACCCTCTCATACAAGATCGACGTAAGAGTAGTAATATCCGTACTACTGAGATTCGTTTGGTGAGTGAGAGCACCAGACGCCTAATTTCCCCCTTTCCTATTGCCTCACCTCCGTAATTCCCTTCCCCTACCCCATCAATTCCTAGCCGCCATAGTGGAGACTACCAAACTCAAACTCAAAGCATTTATTCCATTTTGATCATAAAGTATGATGCTTATAAAAAGTCAAAATTACATGAACTCAGCTAATAACCTACAGCCGTTTAATACGATGGCTTATGGTATGGTGGCCACCACTTCTGGATTCCACTGACTGCTTACCATCAGGCGGGATGGAGTCACTTAGGTAGGCTAATATAAAAAGAAATATTCTTACGTTTATTATAAGTACATAAATACTTTCAAATAAAGTATCATTAGCTTCTTCAATCCCCGGTTTCTTTGTTTATTTGAGTTTGTTTAGCTTCCGTTTCTTATCTGTATTAAATGAAGATTTATCGCCGCCACTCCAACCACTTTTTACTTGCTTTTTATACAAACATTTAAAAGCAATGTTGCAGTACTGCCTTGTCAAGGAAAATCGCAGTAAATGCGTGAAGCGAGTTATATGAAAAACAGTTCTAAAGTGTGTAAATTAAGATTTAATTTTCTAAAACTTGTGCTTTATAGATACGGCGATCATGACAAGAGAGTTCATAACACTATCTTTTCAAAATTAAAGCAATATTTCTTAGAACTTTCTTATCTTATGTTTTGGGGTGTCCTTAATGAGAATATAAGCACTATACTTTGAATTTATGTATAAAAAATAAAAAGCTTCAACAAACGTTTATTGAATCTTCAAGCTGTAAGGTGACCTCAGCTTTATAAATTACTAGCTTGCCGCGGCGCGGTTTTACTCGCGTTATTGCTTACTGCTCTGCTTCCGCAGCCAGTAGCGTGATGTTACATACCTTCCTCAAGAACTGAGCTATCATACGCAAAAAGAATTTTTCAAATTCTACTGGTAGTTCCAGAAATTACCGCGTTTAAACAAACCGATTTATATAATAGTATAGATAAGAACTTTTTAGTTACGTTAAACTATAAACGACAGAATGTATTTCTACAAAAAAAGATACTGGAGATGAGTGCGGTTTTTTTTCTTAAGGCTGGTATTACACTTATCAAATATCTTGCTCCAATGTACATTTGATCAAATAAATTGGACGACTTCATCAAATGTACTGCAGTACATTTGTCATATAGATATCAAGGTATTTGATAAATGTTATACCAGCCTTATACAACATTGGTGACAAACAAGTCTAAGTCAAACACAACCAAGTCATTCTTAAGAAGAAGAAGATACATGAGGAAGAAAAAGGAAGATGACGGGAAGACAATTCGCGAATTTTCTATTCATTGTACTTTGAGTTCGTTAATTCAAAGTCAAAATGGCCCAGTGGTTAAGGCACCCGCTTCGTATCACTAGGAAGTGGGTTCGAATCTGGGCAAGTACCAATGTGATTTTTCATATCATATGTACTTTCTAAGTTTATCTTGGACATTTCTGACTGACGGTGAAGGAAAAAATCGTGAGGAAACCTGGACTTAAATGTCTGAAATTGCCAATCCGCCTTGAGCAAGCGTGGTGATTAATGCTCATACCTTCTCTATATGAGAAGAGGCCTTTGCTCTGCAGTGGGATAGTAAGAAGGCTGGTATTATTGTACTTTGTGTTCGTTAATTGTATCTTTGTTAAGTATCCTGAGACACAAGGCTCGTTCTCTAGAAAAAGAAAGAAAAAGAATAACACAAAATACAATACGTGTGTGTATGAAAAGATTAATGAATGTTAAAGAGGCAAAGGAGGTATGTTTAGGTCGCAGCAAATGGCGTTATATAGTCTCTGCTTACCCCAGTAATAGGAGACAGGCGTAAAGTTATGTATGTATGTATGTACAAAAGAAATGTATGTATTTAAAATTGTATGTATCTAATTACAAGTCTTTGATTAAAATAATCTACTTAAGGATAAAGGAAGGTATGTTAAACAAGCAAAATCCGGTAAAGCTGTTAGTGTTTCTATTTATAAAGTTCATAAAGACGGCAGACCAAAGCAAACAAAGAAGTGGCAACCATAGCTCTTCACACGTCCGACTTGCGAGAAGGAGCCGTAGGGTTGATACACAACTGGATTATTACTTGTTTTTAATGGCAAACTAGCTGACCCGGCGAACTTCGTACTTTTTTAGGCATATTTTAAGTTTTCTCTCCGTAAGAACCATCCTCGGGTTCTTACGGAGAGAAAACTTCCAGTGTCCACCACTTTTGGATTCCACTGACAGCTTACCATCAGGCCAAGTGGAGTCACTTTGGTAGGCTAATATAAAGAAAAAAAACGTAATAGCGTATTTATTCCTCGGATTTCTCTCATTCCGAGATTAAAACGAGTTCACTTTCCAGTGAACCTATGTTTCGCGATGACAATTAATAAAGCCCAAGGTCAGACACAAAATGTTGTAAGTTTGGATCTAAGTATATATTAGCTGTTTCGCACGGTCAGCCTTATGTGGATCTGTCACGTGTAAGCAATCCTAACAGCCTATACGCTTTGATCCCCGATGGTTATACGTCTAATATCGTATAATTATAATATAGAGAAGCATTACTGTAAAGTATTTTTTTTTAAATACCTAAACGACGATGTTTATAATGCAAAATAAACCAAAAAATATATCCAAAAAATGCTGCCCAAAGTCACTATACCACGCGGACGAAGTCGCGGGCACAGCTAGTTGCAAATATATTTGTGTGCATGAACATTGCTATTTCCATTGGTTTGGGTGTTTTTATGCATAATATGTATATATTTACAAAAAAAAGTATATAAATATATTTATCCGCATTCTATAACTTATAACACAAGCTATTAATATAGGTATGCTTACTTTGGGTCTAGATGGCGTTGTGTGGTTCTTGTGGTATTATTATTATTTTATTATTATTGATTTTCTTAATATAATAAAAGAAATAACACGGAAATTGGCATATTCTTTAATGAACACTATCAAAAACACAAACATGCCCTCTCTGACATGCTCGATAATTATAATAACAAATTTACTACTATGTCGTCTTGTCATAAAAATGGTTGACATATACATCCCGTACCTATTTGTAGTCTAAACTAATATTATAAAGAGAAATTTTAATTTTTTTGTATGTTTGTTTGTATGTTACGATTCAACTCAAGGCCTACATAAGGTTTAAAAAAATCTTTCACCTTTAAAAAGCTACAAATAAGACGTTTATTATGTAAGTCGTTTTCAAAATTTCAATATTTGAAGCGACTTTGTAAATTTGAATGATGTTCACTGGCACTATTGCAAAGATATTTTTCGTAAGCGTTTGATATGAGGCCGAATGAAACTTTTGATACCGAGCAAAGCGAGGGCGGGCATCTATAGTTATCTAATAAATTACAAAGTAAACACAAGACTGTGTAATCCGTGTCATCGGTCAAGTCAAAGTGAAACTGTAATAAAATATTATATTTACGACTTTATATCCAAGAGCATATGTCAGGCAAAATGTTTACGGCTAATTATATGACAAGGCCAGAGCCATAAGAAAACTGGCATACTTACCCCCAGTTTCTGAAAGGCTGATTAACGAAAAATTAACTAATCACCTGTTAAATCTGATATGAAGTAACAATTGGGTTTCTAAAAGTATGAATAACTAGCTGTTGTCCGCAGGTCCGCCCGCGTAAATGTCGATTATATCTCTGTTTACATTGATGATTTTTCATACAAACTTTCATCCCCTATTTCAACCCCTTTACGCCATTTTTTTGCGATAAAAGATAGCCTATGTTATTCCCCGAGGTTTAAACTAACTCTATATTAAATTACATCAAAATCGGTTCTGTGGTTTAGGCGTGAAAGCGTAACAGACAGGCTGACAATCAGAGTTACTTTCGCTTCGCATTTATAATATTAGTATGGATTAGTTTAATTTGATCAAATTAGTAACTAATTATATTAAATTAAACTAATTATCCATGCTTTTGGGGTGCTTTTAGGTACTTCACATGAGATTTAACAGGTATCTATCAGGTGATCAGTCTTCAGAAACTGGGGATGACACCATCTTTTTATTTTCAGATGTAATGATTTAATGTCCAGATGTGCGGCTTGCCTCAGCTTCTGACCTTTGGTGAAAACAGTTTATAATTAGTTTAGTAGTTCTTAAGCTTATCGCGTAGACAGCTGATAGGCGTAGCAAAGTTCAGAGACAGAGAGAACATAATATGATAAACATGTTCTGTCTGTGAAGTTCTATTCAAATTTTCTTTTCTTTGAATAAAATTACTAAAAACAATAACTTTAACTTTTTATTTTTTCTCTATTTAAAAACTTTAACTTTACAAACGCGCGTTATATTTAAATCTATTTATTCTAACAACATTGTCGCCGTGTTAGCATCGACCTATCAATACATATTTAATGTTTTCTATTTAATGTCACGTGACGTCAAAAGCCACGGTCATATTTTATGGGACATCCGCCACCTTGCGTATATTTAAAATTAATATTTCATGCATTTTATTTTTAAAAGAAGTTTTTTTACATCCTACTAATTTTAAAAATGCGAAAGATTGTGTATGTGTGTGTATGTGTTTGTTCCCACTCAGTGACTAAATAGCTGAACCGATTTCGATGAAATTTGGTATGTAGATGGATTCGGTGCCGGAGACGGCATTGGTTTTTTAATCCCGAAAATCCCGATAAATATTATAGTGGCTCTGTCACACACATATGATTAGCGACATATAAGTAATTTCTCTTGTTATTAAATGGAACCTTCTCGCTGCTCTCAAAAATCGGTAGCTGGTCTCCTATAAAAGATCACCTTTACGATGTTGCAATAACATAAAAATATAACACCATAATTATATTTGTCAAAAACCTTTAACAAAACTGCGAGTTACTGAATTTCTACATTACAAAGGTCCAAATTGAATTAAAAATCCCTTGATCTCGTTTAAAAAGAATCAAATAAATATTACGTATAACCCTATGACATCCGCATACATGATGCGGGTCAAGTGAGAGCCACTCGCATCTAGTGGCTACGGTACATCCAGAGTTTATATCTTATTCCCCTATAACACACACAGATAATAATAATATTCACTTTATGCTGTGTTATAAATTTGATTCTTTGAATCTTTTTAAGTTACGGTAGGAGATCCTTGCTGATGGAGCATGAATAGGACGGATCAAAATGGAAAGTTAGTACCTTATGTAACTGCGTTTGTAGTTTAGTGATATTGTTTTACTTTACGGAGTAGACCATTGCTGGTTTCAGCGTGAATGGATCGTATTGACCAGGGCTGTACTACACCCTCATAGAATAACAACATAAAATATTGTTTATGTTTCGCTCTTTATGTGAGAGCACCAGCAGCCCAACTACTGCTCTCTTTTATTTTCAAACATAGCCATGTCCATATGTAACGGTTACCAATAGTAAATCCAGTTAAAATAGATGAAAAAAATGGTAAACTTGCATTTGCATAGAGCTGAAAATTTGTGGAGGTCTAAAATACACAATTATTAAAAGCCCCTATCGCTCCGACTTGTGCAAAAAATATTCAAGGTCAAATATGGGAATCAGCCTTTAGCATTTTTCTCGTAAACGGCACGGTAATACTATCTATCAGTAATTCATCTTCATACAAACGGACGAAGCGCGAGCCATGCCTACGCGCCTCGAACTCGGCATGGGCTCGGCACGTAGACAGTCGCGACTGTGCCACAGTGACAAACGGACGGTGTGTTGTTTTTTTAACAGTAAGCGCGTGATTTTTACTTAAAATAAGTTCAAGTACATATTTAATATGAAGAGTAGATATATTGTGCTGTTTTTGGTTGCATGAATTTGTCAATAACGCATCCAGAGATAACTTTTTAGATTACCTAGAAACTCTGAAAGGTAAGACTATGAAATAATTTTACTTACTAGTAGGTAGGTACATAATGTGTGTCTTTTTAATGGATAAGTATTTCCTTTTATCTCCCGAAAAAAAAGATGTCGGGATTAATAAATAAAGTGAGTAGAGTAAAGGAAAGTGATTGACACGAGTGAAATAGGTAGTTATAGGCGTTTCATCGTGGCAAGTTATTAACAATAATTTAAACTCTAATAATAATTCAATATCTGACATCAACAAAATTAAATCAAATGACATTTCTATCACTAACTCTAATGCAATTGCCAATACCTTTAACGACTATTTTTTGAATTTGAATTCCAATAATAATGTTAATAATGTATTCACTGACAGTAGGTTTAGGACCAGTAAAAATACCTACAGCATATTTCTGAGTCCAACTGACCCCGATGAGGTTGAAAAAGTGATCAACTCTCTTAAAAACACAAAATCGGTTGGTTTTGACAATTTGCCAACTAAACTGATAAAAGCTTGTAATACATATATCGCTGCAGTACTGGCTTACCTAATAAATCTCTCCTTTTCACAGGGAGTCTATCCAATTAGGCTAAAAACAACGGTTATTAAACCTATATATAAGAAAGGTGACAGAGATGAAGTTGCTAACTATCGCCCTATAGCCCTAATACCAGTGTTATCAAAAGTTATTGAAAAAATTATGCATAAGCGTCTCATGTCCTTTATCGTTAAATATAATTTATTATGTCCAGAGCAGCACGGTTTTCAAAAAGGTAAGTCAACAACACTGGCTGTGTTTAAATTAATAAATAACGTAATATACTCTACAAATAAGAAGATACCCGTTACATGTATCTTCTTCGATATGAGCCGTGCTTTTGACTGTGTTTCGCATGAAATACTCCTTAATAAATGTGAAGCATATGGGATACGTGGCTGTGCAAACGAATGGTTAAGGAGCTATCTAGAAGATAGAACTCAACATGTCGTGATAACTAGTATTAATATAAACAAAGAGGAAGTTGTCTCTAAGTCCAATACAAGAGATAATAGGCTGGGTGTGCCCCAGGGCAGCATTCTGGGTCCACTCCTATTCCTACTCTATATAAACGACCTGCCTTCCGTCACCAAATACCAATGTTACCTTTACGCTGATGATTTTTCTATTGTAATTCCTAAGTCACACTCAAATTATGTTGACGAATTAAATAAAGCCATTCACGATGTCATAGACTGGATGAAGATCAACGGTCTCAAGGTTAATATTAATAAAACTAGCTTCTTGCAGTTTTATAACCCAGGTGCAAAAAAACAGGATCTTAAGCTACAATACGATGATCAATGTTTGACAGAGGTACATGAGACTAAATTTCTTGGTATAACTCTTGACTCAACATGTACTTGGAAACCACATGTAGAGTTAGTAAATAAAAAAATAAATAGGTTCGTGTACGCTTTATGGAGACTAACCAAAATCACAAATAGACAAACGGCTTTAAATGCTTACCATGCCTTTGTGGTATCTAATCTCAGGTACGGGGTTATATTGTGGGGCAACTCAGTCAAATTAAACTGCTTGTTTATAGCACAAAAACAGTGTGTGCGAGCTATCTGCAATGCGGCGCCCTGGGATAGTTGCAAACCTTTATTTCGGAAGCTATCGCTATTAACTCTACCATCCTTGTATATCTTTGAGCTGTGTATGTTCGTCAAAACAAATTTAGGAATATATACACGTCACGAGACAGTTTGCAAATATAGCTCACGTTTTCCTGACAAACTAGTCCTTCCGACCATACGTACAGAGTTATGTAAGAGAAATAGTTATGTAATGTCTATAAAAGTATTTAATCATCTTCCACAACAATTTAGGAACTTAAATTTGTGTAAATTTAAAAAACAATTGCATGGATGGTTAGTAGAGAAATGTTTTTATTCTGTACAGGAATACCTTAATTATAAATTCTGATTGACATTTTATTATTGTAATTATGCATGAATTTATTGATCCTGAATTTAATTGACATTTTTATGTAACAAATTGGTAACTTGACTCTTTAAATTTTATTAGTATGAAGAATATACATTTTAGATTTAATTATAAATATTTGTATGCCATGGAAATGGTAAATGTGCTGGACTTCCACTGTAATGACACCAATATGTATCCACATTTGAACAAATAAATGCATTTCATTTCATTTCATTTCATTTCATGAATCATGATACGGTAGGTACGCTTATGTTAAAACCTCGGGGCATGTTTGTTTTTTTTGTTAGTTTGTATAATTCAAAGTAAAGACGTGGTATTTTATTATTAATATTAGTTCTTTATTGTACTGTGTGTATGAACAATACAAGAAAAATAAATTTCCAATCAGAAACAATACGCATTTTTATTAAACACTACCTGTTAAATTCGCAAAGTATTTTATTTGTTTATATAAAAAAGTATATTTACAATCACAAAACTAAATGGAAACACAAAATGGGCAAATGTAATTAAAGTGCTGGAGGCGGGCAGCCCTATCGCATGTTTACGTACCGCGCGGCTGTAGGCATTTATTTTTACAATACGGCCGAGTCACAATACTGTAGATAGTATTACCGTGGTATTACCGTGTAAACGGCAAGTAGTATCGCAAAATGGATTAGACAAAGTTGTAAATGTTTTCATACTGTTTTTGTACGGAACACTATTCCGAAGATATCGCGATGTCAAGGATTGCAGAAGTTATAATAATACCACCCTGTTCACTGTCCCACTGCAGAGCAAAGGCCTCTTCTCAAATAGAGAAGGCATGAACATTAATCACCACGCTTGCTCAAGGCGGATAGGCAATTTCAGAATCCTCACGATGTTTTCTTTCACCGTCAGTCAGAAAAGTCCAAGATAAACTTAGAAAGTACATTTAATTTGAAAATCACATTGGTACTGACCCGGATTAATCACTTGAACAAATCATATTCTACATAATATGCACACATTTACCTAAGAGGTTCAACAAGGCTCATTTTTTTAACGCGTTTTCCCCGGCAGGTATACTCCACAATCAATTGTTACTAGGTTTCCAACTACCATTACGTGGGTATACCTACTTATTTGCCACAAAAGTTGTACAAATGTGTTAAGTGGTTGTTGAAGAGTAGTGATTTTAAGTGCTTTTAAAAAAGCATTTTAATGGTAACAATAAAGATAATGCATCTGCGTCAGCTGCATATAATGCGTTCTCTCTTTTTAAAGTTCCGTAGTTCACTTTGTGAGGCCAGCAGCTCTATTACCCTTCTCCTATCCTTTTATCCCTCTTTATAACCTCCTCCTTGCGACATGGTCGTCAACAGCTTCGTTGTACTTTTTGGTCATTATTTTTGCTATGTTTAAAGGCTAGTTTCCACTTTGATTTGTTCGAGTGCAGGTGACTAGTGTAGGTGTTTAGTGTTTAGGACAAAACACGTGTGGACAGCAATTGATTAGTGCGAGTTATTAGTAATCAGTTCCTTATTTACTTTACTCTTTGGTAATCAGCGAAATAAGGGATCTAAAAGCATGTTCTATTTTTTTACGAGCAGACACGCCCCGCGCGCCCTTTCTCCCCCTTCACTCACAGCGTGCCTGTAGTAATCACGTGTGGACATGTTTATTTAATAGTTAGTGTTAGCGCGTTGTAGGGACGCTCGCTTGTTTTAACTAAACAGAATTGGACCTACCCGCACTACATATATCTAATCTCTAATCACTAATAAATAATCACATGCACTCGTACTAATCAAATTCGAAACTAGGCATATAATACACAGCCATATAGATTGGTAACGGTTAGTTTTCCGTTTTCTCGTTTCCCACCAAAGTTGTATAAAAAACCAAGCTGTAATATCTATACATATTATAATAAAAATGTAACCGATCGCTGTCTGTACATGGAAGATATATGAGAAAAAATACTATTGGGACCTATATCAACGCAAATAGAACCCAAAACAATGATTTTTAAAATTTTTGTCTGTTTGTCTGTTTGTCTGTTTGTCTGTGCGTTTGTGCACGCTAATCTCAGAAACGGCTTATCCGATTTAAATATGGTTTTCACTAATATATTGTGGTAAGCTTCACTTAACATTTAGTGTTTGTTTCATGTCAATCGGTTCATAAATAAAAAAGTTATGCCAATTTAAAGAATCACATCGAACATTCGTTAATTTACTACGAAATCTTATAGAAGCAGATATTTTAACAGGTTGCGGAATAGCTGATAGTGTTTTTATTCCTCGGATTCCTGTCATTCTAAACAGTCTTTTAAATAAAAGACTGTTTTAAGCGAGTCCAGTTTCCAGTGAGCCTATGTTTTGCGATGACTAATTAAAGTAATTAATTAATTAAGTAATTAAAGTAAAGGTAAGACACTAAAAGTTGTGGGTGTGGTTCTAAGTATTAGCTGTTTTTCGGTCAGCTTTATGTGGCTCTATCACGTGTTAGCATTACTAGCAGCCTGTATGCTTTGATCCCCGATGGCTATACGTCTAATCCATACATCCATACACCCATACATATTATATAAGGCTTTGTCCTGACTGACTGACTGACTAACAGACAACGCACAGCCTTAACTGCTGGTCGTAGTGACTTGAAATTTGGAGGGTGTGTTTGTCTAAATGTCTAGAGGTTGTACTAAGAAAGGGTTATTAAAAATTCCACCCTTAAGTGTATGAAAAGGGATGAAATCGATTGTATGAAACGTCTTCATTTTTTAAGTTACAGCTTTGAAATTTTGTTTTGGAATACTTTTATTTAAATAAAAGATACGCTCATAATTTTTTTTTTACTGGGGTAGATTTATAGGAGTGAAATAAGAGATGAAATATTGTATGAAAAAATCTTTGCTTTTGAAGTTGGTGACTTGAAATTTGGAGGGAGGGGGAAGGGAGGGGGAGGAAGAGGAAAGGAAGGGAGAAGTGAAGGGAAAGTGCGGGGGTAGTGAGGGAGAAGTCAGGAGAAAGGGAGGGGAAAGTCAGGGGGAAATCGACTGCCTCTGTATTTCGGTGGTACTGTGTATGGACTGTGAGGTCGCGGGTTCGATTCCCGCTCAGTGCAAATATTTGTAGCATGAACATGTCTATTTGCATTGGTCTGGATGTTTATATGTATAATCTATCTATACATATAATAAAAATGTAACCGGTCGCTGTCTGCACATTGAAGATATTTTAGAAAAAATGTTATTGGGATCTTTATCAACGCAAATAGAACCCAAAACAATGATTGTTACAATTTTTGTCTGTTTGTCTGTTTGTCTGTTTGTCTGTGCGTTTGTTTACGCTAATCTCAAAAACGACTTATCCGATTTAAATATGGTTTTCACTGATACATTGTGGTAAGCTTGACTTAACATTTAGTCTTTGTTTCATGTCAATCGGTTCATAAATAAAAAAATTATGCCAATTTAAATAATCACGTCATACATGTGGTATGTATTTAGCTTAGGTTAGTGTTTTTAAGTTAGGTTAACACCTCTTATTTCTTTATTAAAATGTAAATAAAAGTTAGATTTATATTTTTCTGGACTTATTTTATTTTTATTTTTTGTGACATATCATGTTTGTTAACACGCCTCATTACGAAATAGGTGGAATTAAAGTGAATTACGAAATAGTAGTAGTCGATTTCAGCATGAATGGGTCGGATCGACCAGGGAAGTACTACCCTCTCATAGAAGATCGTTGTAAGAGTAATAGTATCCATATTATTGCGTTTCGTTCGGTAAGTGCGAGAGCCAGAGGCCCAACTGATGCAGAGATGACAATCCTCGCAGCACGTGTGGGACCAGCTGAGTATCCGTGGAGTCATTGTGTGGTTGGTGTGGGTCAACCCGCCGGCCAGAGAGACCTGTATAAACGGTGTTGCCGCTGGCTACCCGCGGCATTGTACAGGGGCCCAATTAGACCTAACCGTAGTATTACGGTAGTAGGTCCAAGCTGGTTTCAGCATGAATGGGTCGACGTAAGAGTAGTAGTATTCGTACTACTGCGTTTCGTTCGGTGAGTGAGAGTGCCGGGGGCCCAATTTCCCCCTTTCCTCTTTCCTCACTTCCCTCACTCCCCTAACCCCATTCCCAGCAGCTATAGTGGAGGCCACCATACCAGCAGTTTAAAACGATGGCTTTTGGTATGGTGGCCACCACTTCTGGATTCCACTGACTGCTTACCATCAGGAGGGGTGGAGTCACATAGTAGTAAAAAAAAAAAATTACCACCCTAAGATGCTGTCCCACCAGGTTGCGCATAATCCCGGAGTGGTTCGTCGTGCAGGTTGGTGACCGGATAGTGGGACCCGGCGACCATTTTCGAGAGAGTACGGGGGCCCTTTGCGAGCAGTCGGTATCATCGGAAGCCCGGAGGCCACTTGAGCCTTTACAGCTGCGTAGAGACATCGCCTCCTCAATGGCCGTCTGTCAAGAGCTCTTTAAATTAATCCTACCCCCTCCCTTTTTATCCAGAACGACACGTGCGGGACTGAAGTGCTACTCTTTCACAGTGGAATCTAAAGGGTCTCGAACCAAACGGTTCAGCACTTCATACCTTTGTCGCTCAATTAAAGCCTATAACTCTTTGCCAGCGCATGAGTTTCCATCTAACTTTGATCCTGGGTCTTTAAAGCGGGGCGTGAAAAAGCATCTCACTAAGCCGCCATAGTGGAGGCCACCATACCAGTAGTTTGGCTTTTGGAATGGTGTCCACCACTTCTGGATTCCACTGACTGCTTACCATCAGGCAGAGTAGAGTCACTTTGGCAAGCTAATATATAAAAAAAACATTATAGCGTTTTTATTCCTCGGATTCCTCTCATTCCAAACAATTTCCCGTTTAGTTTTAAACGAGTTCAGTTTCCAGTGAGTCTATGTTTCGCGATGACAATTAATAAAGCCTAGAGACTAAATGTTGTCAGTTTGGATCTAAATATTGGCTGTTTTTGGTCAGCTCTATGTGGATTTGTCACGTGTAAGTAATCCTAGCAGCCTGTATGGCTTTGATCCCCGATGGCAATACGTCTAATATCGTAGATAGAGAAGCATTTACTGTAAAGATTTTTCTTATTCACCTAAACGAAGATGTTTATAATTCAAAACAAACCAAAAGATATATCCAAAAAATGCTGCCCAAAATCACTATTCCACGCGGACGAAGTCGCGGGCACAGCTAGTACAAAATAAATCTATTAAAGTAGGTATGGTGTCATGAATTTTATATGACATAAACATACCGATCAGCTAAACGTGGTTTTATGTCGTTAAATATTTATGTGTAGAGAACGATTCTCTGAGGTAAGATTCCAATTCCACCTCATATATTATGAAGGATCTTAAGTTAGCGAGAGTGGCGGAAAAAACGATAAAATATAATATACTTTGGGATATTTGACTAAGTACTTCAGTTGGTTATCGGGAGGTACTGTGTACGAACGGACACGGAGTTGTCAGGTTTGATACACGAGCCGGGTAATATGATATTGGTTTAGAGCCTGTCTCGTCTGTCTGTCTCTTACGTTGAAGCGTAAGAAATCAGGCGTGATACCTAGTGAATGAGGCACCCACTTTGTATGCACGAGATAGTGACTTCGAAAGCCTTATGTATGTACTTCGTAATTTTACGTAGAACATACAGACATACAGTCAAGAAGAACACCGTAAGAGAACCTGAACTTGCTGAGCTGATATCGCCATACCGCCATGAGCAAGCGTCATATCAAAATTACCTGTATTACTACTGGTAGTACGACTGGTAGTACCACGTGAGAAATGGCTATTACTTTGCAATAAGAATATAAAAAGATAGAACGACCTGTTAAAGCAGCCATCGATTTTAATACAAGCACATAACATTTAATCTAATATATAAAATTCTTGTGTCACGGTGTACGTTATTGAACTCCTCCGAAACGGCTCGACCGATTTTCGTGAAATTTTGTATGCATATCGACTAGGGTTAAGAATCGGACAACATATATTTTTCATCCCCCTAAATGTTAAGGGTGATCTGAAAAGGGATGAAAACGATTGTATGAAACTTCCTTGATAGTTTTGAAATTTTTTTTAGAATACTTCTATTAAAATAAAACAAACCTCATAATTTTTTTTTATTGGGGTGGATTTAGAGGGATGGAATTAGGGATGAAATATTATATGGAAAGATCTTTGCTTTTGAAGTTAGCAACTTAAAAATTAAAAAGAAGGGGTAGGGAGGGCGAGACAGAAGTGAGGGGTAGGAAGGGAGAAGTGAGGGGAAAGTGAGAGAGGTGAGAGGAAAATGAGGGAAAGGTGAGTGGGAAGTGAGGGGAAGGTAGGGGAAGGGAGATGTAAGTGAGGGGTAAGCAAGGAGAAATGGGGGAGAAGCCAGGGAAAGGGAGAGCGAAATGACGGGGAAAGAAAAGGAGAGGTAGGGGGAGAGGGGAGGGAGGGAAGAAGCGGAATGGTAGTAGTGGGGAGGGAGGGGGAGGGGAATAGGGGAAAGTAGTAAAAAGTTTACGGAGGATATCTATAGGTAGGTTAAGGAGGTTTTGTAAAATGGGAGATTAGAAATATCTATTTATATAAAAATAAATCCCTATTTTCCTTGGTCACAGCATCACGCGTGAACGACTGGACCGATTCCGTTAATTCTTTTTTTGTTGTATTTGTTATTGTCAGGAGAAGATTCTGCGAAAAATTAGATAATAATTAAGACAGGACAACGTCTGTCGGGTTTTTTTCATATAAAATATTAGCAACCCGTCTCTGAGAACACAAATATGTTTATACGACATGATTACAAATCTTTGAAATTTTCGGCTTTTTCCCGCGTATGAGATACTAACACTTCCAGAATAAATTCTTTGGACGATAGTAAAAACCGTATAAAATCCGTGCCGAGGTTTATAAGAAGTTATCTTGCAGATGGTAGAAAACAGTGACTTAAGTACCTGTTCTTCTTCTCAAATGTGGATGGCAGTTATACTTTGTCAGACCAAAACTCAGCTACAAATATTGTGTTATCTGTATCGAACAATTCCTGCAAGATGCAGGTGTTTGGGCACGCAGGACACGATTTATGTTCCATCGTTTGTGGAATGACACCGCATCATACAAAACCTATACGAAATATTTATTTTATCTGTATTTTTATAATCTTCATTTTCTGAGTCTATTAAAAATTTACTGTCAAGTAAAAGGTATAAAAAATTAATAAAATGTATTAAATTAAATGTTTTAAATAATTTTGTGTGGTTGGTAAATAAGGTCAGAGTTTTTTAAACTACTCCAAAATCGCTGACCTGGCTACAACTCACACAAAACAGTACTTTTGATATCAACATAGAACAATAATAATTATAAGTTAAAGATTTTAGCTATGGAGAAATTTTTGTTGAAGTAAGTATCAAAAGCATTAATTCTTTAGTCATTCACTGTAGGCTGTAATCCTGTCCTCATACAAAAAAGAGAAGCATTAATCACCACTTCTTCAGACGAATTGGTACACACTTGTATGGACCTGGTTTCCTTACGATGTTTTCCATCACTGTACTTTAATAGTGTCCAAAGAAAACTTGTCATATTGGAAAAGCCATCTTGCGAACCACTCGTCCTTGTATTTAAATGTTCATTTGGCCACCATCCCATAGTACATTCAATTAAAAAACAAAAAAAAAAAGTGGCCCCAAAATAACATGTGTGAATTTGTCTCAACGACTTCTAAAAGACCACACTTACCATGAAATTATCCCCTTTTGATCGAGGTACCTTAAACGCAAGATGGCAATAGTGGTGATATACCTTAACATTAAACTTACCTAAAAAGCTGTTTGCCCTAAATGAGAGAAGCCTATGAAGCAGTATGCTTGAAATATGAAATTTACTGAAAAGCAGATTGCCTAAATTTAAATTACATATAAAGCAGTTTGCCTGAAATACAAGATGACTGAGAAGCTATAAGTTTAATATAATATATGTGCATAAGCTGTGCACAAAACGCTATCTTACACACGAAAACAAATTTCATATTTAGATATAACGCCTTCCTTAGTTAGCATCTTGCGTTTAAGGTAACTCGATGAAAAGGGAAATTATCATGTACCCTAAAATTTTATAAAAATATAAAATATTTTTAGCGCATTTCCTGCACCAAATTTAGCAATGCCAATACAAATGCCTCCACTAGGACAAGCACAAAGCTTTTCACTTCGATCAAACAAGCTTTGGAAGTGCTGTTTTCCAGTAGAAGAACAGCATGAGATTGTAGAGGATGATGCAATTCGAGCCAGGATTTCACCTGCAGACTGGCTCGGACGTCAAACCAGATGTTGCTTCTGTATACCTATGAAAGCTGCGTCGGTTCTTATTTGCATTATGTCTTTTGTAAGTATCTAACACTACTGCGATAGTTTTCTTTTTAATAAGATTTTGATAGCAAAAAGCATGCCACCTGGTGGTAAGTGCCAGCCGTAACATGGACATGTCTTTGTTCTCTAAGTATTGCAGAAAACACAACCGAGTCATTGCCGACTGTGTAGGGAGAAAGCGAAGAAAAGGGAGAGGACTAAAGAAGTAATTGGGCTTCCGACGTTCTCAACTCTATAATAAAAATACTCTGAATACATACATACATACATATTCACGCCTTTTATCCCCAAAGGGATAGGTAGAGGTGTTTAACCACCCACGTTTCGAATTTTATTTTGGGTTCCATGTAACAGGAGGCGAGCATGTTGCCACATATCAGGCACAATTCCAGACTCCGGAGTAATACTGAGATTTTTTTATTTTTTTATGTTAGCCTACCAAAGTGACTCCACCCCGCCTGATGGTAAGCAGTCAGTGGAATCCAGAAGTGGTGGCCACCATACCAAAAGCCATAGTCTTAAACTGCTGGTATGGTAGCTCCACTATGGCGGCTGAGAATGGGGTTAGGGGAAGGGAATGAGGGAGGTAAGGAAAGGGGAAAGGGGGGAAGTTAGGCCTCCGGCGCTCGAACTTACCGAGCGAAACGCAGTAGTACGGATACTCCGGACGGTCCGGTCCCTTCATGCTGAAACCAGCGTGGATCTACTACCGTATAAAACTCTCTTCAAATTATTAAACTTCTCAACAGAAAAACAATATTACTTTATACTATATGATACTTTATAATGGTAGTCCGTACATAATACCACCGAACCACTGCAGTCTTTAATATACTGTAAATTAAAAGTATAAAATAAAAATATTTTGGATGTCTTTTTTTCCTTTTTTCAGTTTTGGTCCATTTTGGAGTTACAAAACGCAGACTCGTTAACATCGAAGGTAGTTGGCGAGAATGAAGATTTTCGCTTGTATTTGAGGACAGCATACACATTATGCGCGATTATTTTTCTGATTGCTACAGCTGCTCTAATGTTGGGGATTTTAACAGTGAGTTACTGTACAAACTAATATATAAAGCGTAAGAACTTGTTTGAACGCGTTAACCTTTTGAAGTACCAGTCGGATTTCAAAAATTCTTTTTGTATTTGATAGCCTAATTCTTGAGGAAGGTTATAGGCTATGTAACATACATACAACATACTTTGGCCCAAAGGAGGTGCCTGCTAGATATTTAAAGACGGGCTGCATGTCTCATTCAGACGTTTTAGGTGGACTATTAGTGGATGTCTTCAGCCTACAATGAAGGATATAAAAGTGTCTCTATTTTCTTCATCCTTCACAGTTCCACTGCAAAGTAGTCTCCCTTATGATATTACTCTTAATACCTCTGTGGCATAGAAATAGACCGATCGACGACTAAGTTAGTAACGGATTTGGTTGCCGCTAAAGGAACCTACCATTACCTCGTATAGCAATCTTATAATGACCTAACTTTGTCTTTATTATTGTTTTTGTATGGTACAAAAGAAAAAGACAAAACACAATGTATTATTAAAATAATACTGCTTTAAGAGGTGGTAGTTTCCCAGTTTATGTATTTGTTTGTATGAATATAACTAGTTGCATTGGTCTGAGTGTTTTTATGTGTGCAAAAAAATATTCATATTTTTATCCGCATTTTACAATCACCAATGATGACTGGCCTGTTGGTCTAGTGGTTAGTGACCCTGACTGCTAAGCCGGAGGTCGTGGGTTCGATTCCCTCCCAGGACAAACCTTTGTGTGATGAGCATGATTGTTTGTTCTGTGTCTGGGTCAAATTTATCTATAATATGTATGTATTTACAAAAAAAAAAGTATATAAGTAGTATATCAGTTGTTTAGTACCCATAACACAAGCAAATATAATTGAATGTGAATGAATATTATTATTATTATTATTATTATTACCAAAAGCTTATAAAAATGCATAATTTTACTCTTTTTAAAAAGACAGCTCCCGCACTAGCGAACAAGCTCTGTGTCGCGGGGGACTTTACAAACATACATTTAACGGACACAAAGTACACCCAGACTCGGAACAAATATTTATGGATCACACAAGGTTTTGTCCGTGTGGGGATCGAATCCGCAATCTCGTGCACAGCAGTCGCTTGCGATACCAGTGCACCACGGAGGCAATCAATTTAGGTCACTTGGAGATGTGTAGCTGTTGTGATATTATCATTATTATTCCACACCTCTCTGTGTGATAACAAACTTATCTAGTTTCTCTGCATAGGCATTTAGGTCGTCTCGCTAGCGTTTACTGCGGCGACTATTTCTGTCTTCGTGCACCCGCTGCGTCATAATTTTTGTCCATTTATGTTGATATACAAATTTATTTATTTATTTAGTAGTAAGTTTAAAATACATCTATAACAATACTATAATGCACAACATTTAAAGGTGCCACAACATGCAAAGAAAAAACGATACAATTATTATTTAACTAAAATAAATACTAAAATTATTTTTTATTATCTAATTTAAATTAAATATTGACAAAATTTGTACGTTACGTGACGTATGATATTTATCTGGACCTTCTAGCCTACGCTTTTCAATTCGTAGTTTTCACTAGAGATGGCTGATTCCAGACAGGGAACCGTCGCAAAGTGCTACTGCTGTCGCTGGTGAAATCTTGTTAGCTATGGAATATTACATTCCATCCTCAGATGTCACCAGTGCCGGCAAAACGCGTCCCTGGTTCAACCGTGAGTGCGCCGATACTGTTAAACAAAAATAATCGGCGTACCGCGCTTGGATCAGGGCCCGAGCACGGCGCGACCCTAGCTTGGATCGCCTAAAAGCAGCGTACAACAAAGCCACTAGGGAATGCAAGAGGGCTTACATCAGAGCGGATGCCCAGCGCATTGCACGGATTGGGCAAGAACTCATTTCGCATCCTACGGGTAGCCGTAGCTACTGGCGACTAGCCAAGGCCGTGCAATCCAACTTCTGCAAACCTTCGCTGCCCCCCTTGAAATGTCCTGATGGATCGCTGGCCCACGAGCCGCAAGAGAAAGCAAACTTGCTTGTAGAACTCTTTGCGGCTAACTCCCGAATCGACGACCGTGGCTTGCACCCGCCGACTATATCTAGCTGCGACTCCGTTATGCCTAATATTCATATTAGGCATCGTGATGTCCGTGCGGAACTAAAGTCGCTCAATGTTCGGAAAGCCAGCGGACCGGATGGTATTCCAGCGTTCCTCGGGAATCGTGCCGGAGGCTTGGAGAGAGGCGAATGTTCAACCCATTCCCAAAAAAGGGGATAGGTCCGAGCCAGGCAACTATCGACCCATAGCTGTCACCTCACTTCTCTGCAAGGTGCTTGAGCGGATAATAAACTCCCAACTAGTCCGCTACCTAGAGGGTCACTCGTTAATTAGTGTCCGACAATATGGCTTCAGGTCAAAACGGTCTACGGGTGACCTTCTAGCGTATATTCCATCATTGGGCCTTTTTGAGAACAGACGCATGTCAGATTACATTTTATTTTTTTTGCAAATTCATTTAACTAAATTCGTGATTGGTCGGAGTGCTATTGTCGGTGCCTCTCGTTTCTTCCTGCTAGTTTCTTACGAGTGGCCCCTCCCAGTGGGCGGCGGAAGCGAGACACAGTTTGTGTTTTATCTGGAATTGGCGGTGTATATTGGTGAGAAGTCTTTATTCAACTTTAAAACTCCAAAGCAAATCTTACAAAGTGCTTTGGTTTCACTGAGGTTTGAACCATCGACCTGCGGTTTCGAGTGCCGATGCTTAGCCCGCCTCGCCACCGAGTGAGTGAAGCTGCCGGGTGAAATTTATGATCATATTCGTATAAGTAGCAGAGACATCTATTATCGGCTCATAGTAACACATTCACGACAAAGAAATTAGAGAGAAGTCACAATAATAACATAACTAGTTTCCTGATCTATCCAGAGATGGCGTCAAAAATTATTTGTGCTGGTTGTCGGCATATTGTAGTAAACCGCGACTTTTTAAAATGTAGTAAATGTACTAAGGTTTACGATTTATCTTGTGCAAATATACCTGATGTTAAGCAATATAATTCGATGAGCAGTGACCAAAAAAACAAATGGATGTGCCCTGAATGTAAGAGTAAACAACCTAAAGTCGGGAACACCAATACTCCGGTGCGTAACATTAAAGAAATTGAGAGCAGTACTTCTTGTAATACATATGAGGAAGGGTCGGCAAATGTTACCATTAGGAAAAAACAGTCCGATTATCTATCTAGTAATAGCCCTCTCTCTGATATAGAGGGCAAACATGAAACGTTAATATCGGCAATAGGTGAGCGAGTTCTGAAAGCGATCAAAACCGAACTTCCTAAGATAATTACTAGTATATTACAGACTGAGCTTGCTCCAATTAAAAGTGATTTGCAGGAGTTTCGTGATTCTCTGAATTTTCTTAGTGATAAGCATGATGACATGAATAAAACGATCGAAACATTAATCAAAGATAATGCCTCTTTAACTAAAGAGAACAACTCTCTTAAAACCACTGTCTGTGAAATATCAGATCGTCTTAACAACTTGGAACAACATCTGCGAGAAAACAATGTAGAAATACACGGAGTGCCTGAACACCATAATGAGAATTTGCCTAATCTCCTACAACAATGTGGCCATGTAGTGAGTTACCGTCTAAATGTCAAATAGTCAAGTGCACACGAGTTGCCAAGTTAAATAAGGATAGCAAACTTCCTCGTAGTATAATTGTTAAGTTCCGCAATGTAAGGAATCGTGACGAATTCTTTTCTGCAGTGCACAGATATAATAAGTCTAACCCTAACGAGAGACTTCACACAGGACTACTAGGGATTGCAGGCGAAAAGAAACAGGTCTACGTATCGGAACATCTCTCGCCAGCTAATAAATATCTACATGCTGCAGTGCGTAAAAGGGCTAAGGAATTCAGTTATCAGTTTGTATGGGTAAAAAATGGTCGTATATTTGTAAGAAAAGTCAGTGACTCTAAACACACTTGTGCGGTAGTACTTTTTGTACGGTAGTAGATCCACGCTGATTTCAGCATGAATGGGCCGGATCGTCCGGGGAAGTACTACCCTCTCATAGAAGATCGACTTAAGAGTAGTAGTATCCGTACTACTGCGTTTCGTTCGGTGAGTGAGAGCGCCGGAGGCCCAATTTCCCCCCTATCCTCTTTCCTCACCTCCCTCATTCCCTTCCCCTAACCCTATTCCCAGCCGCCATAGTGGAGGCCACTATACCAGCAGTTTAAGATGATGGCTTTTGGTATAGTGGCCGCCACTTCTGGATTCCACTGACTGCTTACCATCAGGCGGGGTGGAGTCACTTTGGTAGGCTATAATATAAAAAAAAAAAAAAAAAAAAAAAAAAAAAAAAAAAAAACATAATGATTAGGAACATGGAGAGCCTGGGTCTTATATCGTAATTGTTCATTAATATTTAAACTGTGTAGTGACTATTAGATAATAAATAAATTAAAAATGTATTTGTCATTATATTATCAAAACATTAGAGGTATGAAAAGTAAAGTACTGGATTTTTATAATACAATACTCTGTAATAATTTTGACCTAATATGCTTAACTGAGACTTGGCTTGATGATACTGTACTATCCGCAGAACTATTCGATGACAGATATTGTGTACTACGTAGGGATCGTGATGCTAAATTTCGTTCTCGATTTAACAAAAAACATGGTGGAGGTGTGCTTGTAGCTTTTTCAAAAAAACTGCAAGTTTCATTCAAAGGTGATTGGCAATCACCTGATCTGGAAGATTTATGGGTGCAAGTCAAAGTGAATGCGAATTGTGTTATTAACTTGTGTATAGCCTACCTACCTGATTATTTACCAGTATGTGTAGTTAGTGATTTTTTCAATAAATGCAACAATATCCTTAATCAAACATCTAAGTATATTACCTGTATACTGGGTGACTTTAATCTTGGTGATACTAATTGGTCAATGCAACAATGTCCCCTTAATTTTAATTGCGAAAAATCTAAAGCTCTATATGACTTATTTCAATTAACTACTGTTCGTCAAATCAATCATATTTTAAACCATAATGGCAGAATACTCGATCTTGCAATCACTGACTGCCCCGATTTATTTAAATTGACACCTACTATACCTTTGAGTCGCTCTGATACACATCACCCTCCTTTTGAACTCGTACTTCAGACTATTTCTAGTCTTGCGCCTAACAGTACAATGGAGAAATTGTGTTTTCGTAAAACTGATTACGAGAGTTGCAAAAGAGAAATATCCAAAATTGACTGGTCTCAACAGGCATTGTTGTTGAGTTGTGATGATTTTGTGAATTATTTCTACAATAGCATTTATTCCGTTATTGAAAAGTATACACCAAAATTTAAACAATCAAATAAGAACTATCCCACTTGGTTCTCTAAAAACTTAATCATGTTACTTGCAAGCAAACGCAAAGCCCACTCTAGATTTAAACGTTTTGGTAATCCCAGGGACTATGATACGTTCACTATGCTTAGGGCTAGAGCAAAGAAGGTCGCCGATCAATGCTTTGGAATGTATATTAAACAAGTAGAGGATGATCTTAAGCTTAATATTAAGGCCTTTTGGCGCTACACAAAGAGTAAACGTGTCACGAATAATTATCCTTGCAGTATGTTCTATGAAGATAAAAAGGCCAGCTCGGGTGATGGTATCGTGAACCTATTTGCAGATTATTTCTCCTCTGTTTATTCCACCAGTTCAACTAGCAACTATGACTTTAAATTTCCATCGTCCAACTATTCCATTAATAATCTATCTATATTAAAAACCGATTTGCTAAAAAGTTTGCAAAATATTGATCTTACTAAGGGCAGTGGTTTTGATGGTATACCACCAGTGTTTATTCGGCTCTGTGCATCAGTACTAGTAACACCTCTCTCGATTATCTATGAAAAATCGATGAGCGAAGGCACATTTCCTGAACTTTGGAAAATCGCCAAAATCACTCCTATTTACAAATCCGGTGATAAAAACGATGTTTCAAATTACCGACCTATCAGCATATTAAACTGGTTTGCTAAGATTTTTGAGGGCTATATTTACGATTACATGTACAACCATCTTAAACATCTATTAAGTCCATTGCAACACGGTTTTATGACTGGTAGGTCAACTAGTTCAAATCTCATATGCTATACGTCTTATTTGTGTGAATCATTTAACCTAAAAAAGCAGGTGGATTCAATATATACAGATTTTTCCAAGGCTTTTGATCGAGTTGATCATTTTAGGTTACTGGCAAAGGCCCATCATGCTGGAGTACATGGTAACCTGCTCAGATGGCTTACATCCTACTTATTAAATCGAACACAGTTGGTTGCACTTGGTGGGTACGAATCGGGTCTTTTTTTAGCGACTTCCGGTGTGCCACAGGGATCGAATCTTGGTCCACTTCTATTTCTGATTTTTATCAATGACTTGTTATTTAAAATTGGTAGTGAATGTTTGGCTTACGCTGATGACATAAAAATATTTAGACGCATTTCTGATCATCATGATTGCGAAAGTCTCCAATCAGACTTAAACACAATTGTCGATTGGTGCTCGGAGAACTGTATGTCGCTGAATATTAAAAAGTGCCAAGTTATATCCTTTACCAAAAATAAAAAGTCATTTGACTACTGTTACCAGATTAAGGGTGTCACTATAGAGAGAGTTAAGGAAGTGCGCGACTTGGGGGTGATTTTCGACTCTACTATGTCATTCAGACCTCATTACGACTACATCTGCAATAAGGCTAATCGTATGTTTTCTTTCGTGCTTAGAATTGCTAGACCCTTTAAACAAGCTAGTTCCCTAATAACTCTATACTACTGTTTGGTAAGGAGCATAACAGAGTACTGTTCATCAGTATGGGCTCCTATCTATCAGACCCATATAGATCGTATAGAAGCAGTTCAGAGGCGTTTTGTTAGAGCGTTATCATCTAAGTTTGGCTTGAGGCGCAAAATACCAGATTACGACAGCCGACTTTGTAGGTTTAAAATGATGAGTCTTGAAAAGAGAAGGTGGCTAACCGACATGTGCACCCTACACAAAATAGTAAATGGCTCAATTGATAGTGAGCTTGCTGGCTTGCTATACCTTAGGATTCCAACACGATCTGTACGTATTCCACAGCTGTTCTCAGTGCATAGTAGTAACAATAATGTATCACAAAACAATCCGATTTCTCGAATGTGCAGTCATTATAATGCAATTTGTTCCAAGGTTGACATTTTTTACAACAAATATAATTCATTCAAGGGTTTATTGCAACAAGAATGTGTTCCACAATAATATTTTGTATAATTTCTTCTGTTTTTATTTTTTTATTTCTGAATTATAATAATCATAATATTTAATCTTAAGTTAATTATTTTATAACAAATAATATAACTAAAGTTAATAATGTGTATAATTTTGTCTGTTAACATACTCGTAAAAGCTTTAGCTTTATACTTAGTAGAATGTTGTGTATAGTTATAATTGGACTTCAGGTTTAAGTATTGTATATTGTCAACATAATTGTGTATGTTTTGATCTGTTGTCTGTAACTGTACCTATTTAATAAAATAAAATAAAAATAAAATAAATATCACGCACCAATGGGGTGAAGCTATGGACAGGCATGGAGAGTCCTTGGCCATCAGCCTTGACATAACCAAAGCCTTCGATAGAGTCTGGCACCGTTCGCTTCTGTCCAAGCTTCCAGCATATGGTCTACCACCCAGCTGTGCAACTGGATTGCCGCATTCCTGCGTGAGCGCCGCATTAGAGTCCTTTGTGACGGATCGGCCTCCAATTATTTGCAGGTCAACGCTGGGGTGCCTCAGGGGTCCGTTCTGTCGCCCACCCTGTATCTTCTGCATGTCAATGACATGTTGTCCCTTGGCAACATTCATTGCTATGCAGATGATAGTACAGTGCATGGGCGATATCTCGGACATCCTGCGGCTAAACAGACTGACATCGAGGCAAAACGCCTAGAACTTGTAGCTGAGCTCGACCAAATATTATACCGCATTTCTAAATGGGATTGTCAGAATTTGGTCGAATTCAATGCCAAGAAAACACAGGTGTGCGCGTTCTCTGCAATAAAATCTCCGTTCCTTCCCCTTCCCTCTCTTCAGAACACAGCGTTACCACTACAGGATAGCCTAAGTATCCTGGGTATGTACATCAGCCGAGATCTCAACTCAAAGAACTACATCGAGTGCGTCATTAAAGCCGCCTTCTGTAAACTCGGTGTCCTCAACAGGGTGAGGCGGTACTTCACGCCCGAGCAGCTCTGTCTTCTTTATAAGACACAGGTTCGTTCCTGCGTGGAGTACTGCTCTCATCTTTGGGATGGCTCCGCACAGTATTTACTGGATGCACTCGATAGGTTGCAGCGGCGAGCAGTCCGTATCATCGGAAGCCCGGAGGCTACTAAGACCCTTGAGCCTTTACAGCTGCGAAGAGACATCGCCTCAATGGCCGTCTTCTATCGCCTTTACCATGGAGAGTGTTCTGAAGAGCTGTTTGAATTAATCCCACCCTCTCCCTTTTTATCCAGAACGACACGTGCGGGACTAAAGTGATTCCCTTTCACAGTGGAATCTAAAGGGTCTCGAACCAAACGGTTCAGCACTTCATACTTTTGTCGCTCAATTAAAGCCTGGATCTCTTTGCCAGCGCATGGGTTCCCATCTAATTTTGATCCTGGCTCTTTTATGCGGGGCGTGAAAAAGCATCTCACTAAGCCGCCATAGTGGAGGCCACCATACCAGTAGTATGGCTTTTAGAATGGTGTCCGCCACTTCTGGATTTCACTTACTGCTTACCATCAGGCAGTGGAGTCACTTTGGTAAGCTAATATAAAAAAAAAAAAAAAAAAACTAGTCGTTCCCTTTGGAAATCGGTAGAGAAGCTATGTTTAGTATGGATATCTTGTGGCTAAGATAATAATAATAACAATGATTGTATAGATTATAGAAGCGTCTGTTACGAAAGATTTTTCTATTCTTATCTGACATCAAAAATATTTCCAAAATTACATTACATCTTAACCGTTACTTAAATTTTCAGAAAAGCTGCAACGCGCTAAACTTCTACGTATGGGTGGCGTTCTTCTTCAACTGTATAGTGATGTTATTGTATTTAACGGCTATAGTAAGTCTACTGCAAGAAGATAAGAGTACAGAGCAGTTTAAGCCTCTAGCGCTTACTGCCTTATTCGTTGTGTTGTATCATGCTGGTAAGAAAAGATTCATTCACGACTGTTATCTCAAAGTATTTAATTCTTGGCCATGTAGTTTCTAAAACAGAGAAATCATCCCGTGACCGGTAACGGGGACCAGCGATAACTGCATACTAATAAAAAGTAAAATTCGCTTCCTTCTCTTTTTACTATGACAAACCTCTCTCTCTTTAAAAGATGTATACTGCAATGGATGTATTCAGACCTGATCTATAACAGGTAAGGTAAGAAATACAATTAAGGCCTATTTAAATATGTGGTATTCGCTGCCGCTATGGGTAGAGGTAAATACCGATTTCGTTCAGGTATTTAGTATGAAGTACCGCTAGAGCGTAATACCGCATACACATTCGAACTGGCGAAAAGTTCATATCTTCGTGAGCAAAACTCACGCGATATTCTACACACAAGGATAGCGAAATTGGCTTTGGTGTGAACAGTAGTATTACCACATACCCATTCGGATTTTTCTTCCGCAGTCGGTTGCGAATACCACTCAGGTTTAAGTAAGCCTTAATGGAGAACCCAGGACTATTCCTGGGTTCTCAAAATTGTATTTCTTCACGTGTGAAAATTTAACAGTCATTTCACCACACAGCATTCGCACTATTTCGCCTGCGCTACTGAGGTAGTCATAACATTATTATTATTGACTCACATTTAACCGAACCGCAGTAACACTTATTAACCTATTATTGTTTATTTCCAGCGATGTTTTACTGCATAGCGGTTGTAAACACCTACGAGGTGTACCTGAGAATGTTGTTTTTAACCGAAATCTCATAACCTATGTTAACAGTGTTGTGTAAATATAGTAATGTCATTAGTATTTTTTTGTTTTATTCCATACAAAACCATTTTATTATTGAACGATTTCTTGTTATGGAGTACGAGTTATATACTCGTACCTATCCGTGTAGCTCACTAGTACGATTCGCAAACTTAGTTTTGCAAACCGGCGCGTTATTCCAACTTTTATTCGCCAAGTTACGTTTACTACCTTTGGAGGGCATTCTACAAAGGTGATAAGTAACAAAACTGAGGTCCTAAGGGCCTAAAAATATGTATTGGATTGACATAAGCTAACACCAATGTTGGCGTTAGCTTATGTCAATCCCATACATTTCAATTATTCTATGAATAGAATAGAAATCTATTCAAGTGGAATAGATTTCTATTCTATTCTAGTCTAGGCTCTCTGAGCGTTTCGGGAAGAGACAGTGATTCAATACTTACAACTCAACATTCGTTTTATGATGGATATGTGTCCTGCTTATTACGGCACTTCAATAAGATAATTCTGCGAGCTATATCGGACACTTAAATATTCTGTGAATTTCTTATAATAAGAAAGTATATAAACAAACTTACAGAGAAATACATATAGAACACGATCTATTAATTAACAAGAAGTAGGCCTACTCTTCACTAACAAGCCTCAGATGAAAGGTTCTATTCGTACGTTTCCAATCAATATGAAGTGCGGCTAGCTACAGCTTCATCAAAGAGGCTTGATTTATATCTATGTAGGGTATTCAGCTAATTTGATAAGTTTTTTTTTAAATTCAAATATTGATAGTTATCATTTTACAGTGAGATTAGCAATAATTATAATCATATTAGCCAAAAGACGTCCACTGGCTAGACATAGGCCTCCACAAAGAGGGTGTTTAGGAAAATTTTCGCCACCACTTCGGTAAAAGGTCTTCCATTTTGACGGCGCTGTCAAAACAAATATTTTTCATTGTTCATTTCGCAAATTTTAATGTTTAATTTACAAAATAGATAATTCATATTAAGGACAAAAGAAAATTGCTGAGAGGATTTTCTAAAATGGTGCTCACGAGGTGGCAGCACCGATGTGTCAGGTCTAGCTGTCAAGCGCTTTTGAAAGTTAACCCCTGATTGGCTCAATGTGACAGTTGAAGTGGCGCCAACTGGCGGCGAAAATTTTTCTAAACACCCTTACTGTCGCCATCGTGGCCGTTCGTTCGCGGGTAAGGGATTGATGTGGACGGCGAACTAATTAGCAATGTAAAAGAGTAACTTCAGGTACGCACGTATTGTTCTGGAAAATAGAGAGTGGGAACAATTTAAAGATTATTGAGAAAATTCTCTAAAAGTTATGACTAAGGATTTTTTTACGTGGGAAAAGCATTACGCGTACTCACCCCGGCCGCACGGTGTTCCTCCAGACGGCCAGATGGTTAGGGTCATGGGAGACGCTCGCGCATTCATTCGCAACAAGGTATGTATGGTATACCTACCAGTAGCGAAGAGTCACTTTTCAGAGGAGGGAAGCCGGTGGGACTAAAATCTTTTGAGTTTCGGAAGGCTAGTTAGTCTTTGAGTAGACACGCAAGCAGTGATAGGTCAGGGCGTATTTTAAAAGGGAAGCCGGCAGGAATCGTGTTATATGGACGCTTCGCCACCGATACCTACTGTAAACAACTTACATATCTGTAATAACATTCATTCATTCGTATTCGTTGTGCAAAAAAATAATGTTTTGTTGTGCAATTAATGTTAAAATATGAATGACAAGTTAAAACAACACTTCTTGTCACAATTGTAACTAAGTAATATTAGTACGTATTCATGTGCAAATATTTATGTTTTATAATATTGTTTTACATGTACTTACTAACATTAAAAAATAGAATAAGATCGAATCATTCTGTCACACACAAACCAAAAAGGTTTAAGTGGCATTTCGTTCAAAAATTATTGTTTTCTGTTTTGTACGTTGTGGTAATAAATAAAAAAAAACAATCCTAAAGCAATAAAATATATATATATATATATATATATATATATATATATACGGTCGAATTGAGAAACTCCTTTTTTTGAAGTCGTATAAAAATATAAACTAGTAAGTAGTAGTAGGTACTTGCTTTCAGCATGAGTGGATCAAATCGGCCAGGGATTCTACTCTCCATTATAATAGATCCTCTATTAGATTGCCACAATGTGCCAAAATGTGTTTTTGTTCTATCGGGAACCAGGACGATTTTAAGGATAAAAAGTAGGCAATGTCCTTCCCCGGCACCCAATCTATCTACATACCAATTTTGAAATCTGTTCAGCCGTTTAGGCGCTGAGTGGTAGCAAACACACAAAATACATTTACATTTCTTATATTAATAGGACTGTAAACAACTAAACAAATATTCATCAATTTAATCTAAGGAGATATCGATTTGGTCGTCCTTGGCTTGCACAATGGTACAAAAAGGGTTAAATTAAATCCTGCCCGTTCGAGACGTTCGTGCATAAAAACGTAGATGAATGGACAGGAAATGAGAGGTAAAGCTGATGTAGTTGCCTGACATCTATTATTTACTAGGTGGATGAAAAATTATTGAAAATGAAGTAGTATTAGTGATTTCTGATGCAATTCGCGAGGTGACTAAAAACTCTAACCAAATAATAGATACATACATACATACATACAAACGTTCGAATATCATTACCCTCCTCGACTTCTGCAGTCGGATAAAAAAGTAAAAGATATCTTCCATTCTAATTTAAGTTTTGGTCAAAACTGAAATTAGTTACTTTAGACTTACGGTCGTAAGTCTAAACTAATATTATAAAGAGAATAGCTTTAACTTTTTGTATATTTGTTGGTTTGCAACGATTTAACTAAAAATGGACGTTACCGAGTTGACAAATTCTTTCACCTTTAGAAATCAATAAATGGAGTATCATAGGCTATATTTTATTATGTTTAACATATTTTTTAACAATTTTTAGAATTTCAATATTTGTACATTTTCAATATAAGTAAATTTGCAGTATAGCAATAATATTTCGGAGAAGTATGTAATGTTGCAATCATATTTTATGTAGGCGTTTGTTGTTAGACTGATTGAAAATTTTGATACCGAAGTGACCCAAAACAAGGGGGGTCTAGTAAGTAATAAAGTAAAATGTTAATTATTATTAATGTAATCAAGATAATTATGTTTGTAGAACACACAAAATTTACGTTTCAAATTAGTTCATATTCCTAATTATAAATTGTTACATTTTTGTTTTGCTTTTAATGTGAAAATAAGCCTAAATAAGTAAATAAATTACTCCAAAAACCTAAAATATATATAGCTTTTTCATATTCCGTACCTTTAACTTGTCTTATTACCTCAGAATCATGTTACGAGTTTTCCAACACGATCTTATTTAATAACAAAACATTATACAGAAAATAACCAGTTAAGGGATTTTCGCTTCGTTTCCCCACCGGAGTTGTTTATTAAAGTTCGCTCGGAAAGTTTTCGATAACGATCCAAGAGCGGAGAGCAAAGTTGATGAGTGAAAGCAAGAAGTAGACAGGTATTATGCTGATACTAATATACTACAGAATGTCTTTTCAAACAACGTTCACAGCTTTTTTGTCATTAGACAATACAAACACGTTTTCTTTAGAACCCGGCGGCTCCCAGCCGGTATATACCGCTGCAACCGCTATGTCCCTGCATTACTGTAGAAACCTCTGAAATTACCAGTGTTTCTCTACTATATTTTGCACGTATTATACATATAAGCCTTCCTCTTTAATCACTCTATCTATTAATAAAAACCGCATCAAAATCCGTTGCGTAGTTTTGAAGATCTAAGCATACATAAGGTCAGACAGCGAGAAGCGACTTTGGTTTATACTATGTAGTGATTAAGTGTAATTTTGTTGAATGGAAATTGAGATGCATTGCAAAATGCTCATCAATTTTTTTTTTTACAATAGCATACAAGGTTATAAACTGCTTAAATAGGAGAGAGAGACGTTAGCTGAGAATTTGCAATAGGTAAAGTCAAGAAATTGAAATAGAATAATAATTGCAACAATAAATAAATTCAAAAGATCGCGACGTAGTTACAAAATTAGATAAATAGTTAATGTTAAAATAATTGTTGTAAGTACAATAAAAAGCTTTTATTCTATTCTACAAACAAACGCATCCTTTTAAACAATTTCGACAGTGAATGTAAATGGAGCAAAGTTGCATCTTACAACCGTTAGTTTTACATAAATATATTTTAAATTGTAATAAATGTGAAGTTCCAAACTTAAAATTCAATTAAAAACTTTTACTACCAAATCCGCCTATAAGGAGTATTTTACACCTTGTAATTAACTAGATCACAAAGTTCTTATAACAACTGTGAGCTACACTATCTTTTGTAACTACCACCTTTTGCTACCAGCGAATAGATACATTTTAAGAATAGTTGGTTTAATAAACAGTTTTCTTTGACTCCCTGCAATCGTTTTGAACCTTCTTCAAAAAAGTAGGTTTCTCAATTAGACCGTATATACCAAAGGTGGTAACTACTACGACAGACAAACAAAATGGATTAGTGGCTGTTTGTTTTTATAAGATAGTTTAAAAATTAGCTTAAAATAGATTACTTTTTTTATAACAGTATTTTATGAGGCCCGCGCAAGCACAGCCTTTAATAAAAGTTAAGTAAAAACTTTTTTGAATTAGCGTTGTACAACTCAAAGCATTTTTTCAGTTATTGGTGAAGATTCGTTACGTTTCAAAGAATGCAGATAGACCTTCATAGTCTGTAATATTATTTAATAACCTTTTCATGGACACTACTGTAGACACAATAGATGTTTTATTTTTCATCAACAAAATTCTATGAAATATCTTAACATGGAAAGTGTTATTTTTGACGGTAGTAGATCCACGCTGGTTTCAGCATGAATGCGCCGGATCGTCCGGGGAAGTACTACCCTCTGATAGAAAATCGACTTAAGAGTAGTAGTATCAATTTCCCCCCTTTCCTCTTTCCTGACCTCCCTCATTCCCTTCCCCTAACCCTATTCCCAGCCGCCATAGTGGAGGCCACCATACCTGCAGTTTAAGACGATAGCTTTTGATATGGTGGCCACCACTTCTGGATTCCACTGACTGCTTACCATCAGTCGGGGTGGAGTCACTATGGTAGGCTAATATATATAAAAAAATATATATTTCATAGAATTTTATTACTTAGATTACTACGAGTATTCTTTGTTTTTATTAAATACGATGTAGCAATAATGTAGTGCTACGCTGCTACGGCGTAGTACACGTAGAAGTTTATGATTTTATATAAATAACTAGCTGTTACCCGCAGCTCCATCCGCGTGAATGTCGGTTATTGCACAATATATTTTTACTAATCATGAACATGTTTATACATTGATGGTTTTTTATACAAACTTTAATCCTTTATTTCAACCCTTTCGAGATAAATTTCATCAAAATCGGTCAGTGGTCCTGTCACCCGTTTTTAGGGTGTAAATTACTGAAAACTTGTAAGAAAACTAGGACTAATAGCAAATGTATGTCATAGAAGATTACAAGGTAATTAGTTGATAAGCACATCTTAAAGATTTACCCTATCACTTTGTAAAATTTACGTTACAGACATAAGACTGCTATAGGCAACTAAAGAAGAGATTAGTCATATACTTAACTCTTTCTTATAATACTGACGGCAAAAGTGTTGTCCTAGGCGAAAAACCACCACACCCACAAAAAAACCTAGTTAACATATTTCGAAATAGCTCGTAATCCAAAAAAGAATAAGTTCTTCTATTTCTTTTATGAGAATCATCACGATTTCATTCAGAAGATGTACTGCTGGACAGTATAGATATTTTGACTGGTCGTAAACTGCGCTCATTCATTGGTTGCATCCATACTTTAATCCGGTTTAAACTGGATTTAGCCAGATTTTCCAATGGAAAGTTTTAAGTCATTGCTACTATCTGAATTAATTGATAGCTGCATAAGCTTTGATCAGTTTGAAAACTGTTTCCCTAAATCTCATAAATGATTATCGACAAATTGAATCGATAAAAGATGGTTTTATAACTACCAAAAATTATTATGATAGTAGATTTTTGCTGATTTTAGATGTATATAACGTCGACATTTTAGCAATGCTCAGATGTGACTATAGTTAGTTAGAGATGCAGCGGTTAGTTGTAATAATTGTAGAACTTGACAGCGTAACAATATATTACAGTCAACAGCCGATCAAAGTGCCACGGCACGGGCTTGCAAGCCATTTTATACTATCTTTGTCAATTACTAATGCCGGTGTATTCAATTATAACCGTTATACAAATCAATACAGTAATCATGTCGTAAACCATAAAAGTTGGGTCTTTAATCTTTAATGCGTGCGAAACAAGGTCAAGTCGCTAGTCTAAACTTAATATTTTAAAGAGAAAAGATTTGATTTTTTGTATGTTTGTAACGATTCAACTAAAAATCTATGTTACCAATTTGAAAATTTCTAAATCAATAAATGAAGTGGATAATATAAGCTATATTAAACAATTCTCAGAATTTCAATATTTGTAAATTTGCAATACAGAAGACAGCAAAAGTAAATTTGCAGTATAGCAATAATATTTCGCAGACGTAGGTAATTTTGCAATCATATTTTATGTAGCCGTTTGTTGTCAGACCGAATGAAACTTTTGATACCAAAGCGAAGCAAGTCTAGTCGTAAATAAAATGCTTGAAATATGTTTTAGCAACTTTTCGTAAATTTTGTTTTTAAGTCACAATGAAGATATTTATTATACTTTTGCCATTATGATCTTAAATCCGCCTGCTAAGCCTTGATTATGATAAACCTCTTGTAATGCTTGGTGACGTGGGGCTAACTGTGAATATTTGAATATTACTACTTAACTAACTATGGAAAGACGAATGTACAATTCTGTTGCCGAAAGAATTTTCCGACCCCGAAATACAATAAAAACACAATAAGTTGAAACGTCATCGAGTATAAATCTGTTCAATATGTATAATAAGTGCCTACTTACTTACTTATTAGGTAGGTTACTAGGTATATTTCTGTTTTCTCCGTTTTACCTACTAAATTTATAGTACAAGCTGGTCTTAAAAATGATCAAAAGATTTAATAAATTTTAAAATTGTTGAAAAATTATTGCTGAATGCACAATGACAAAATGCTGAATTTATTATATAAAATGGAAACGTTTTAAAAAAGATCGTGCAATTATAATAGAAGTAGTGAATTAGTCACCGCATTCAAAATAAACCTACAACTCATACACAATATCTATCTAAATCTACATAAGCCTAGAGAATGTTAAAACTTGTAATTAACCTAAATGTACACCTATGTACACCAAAAATCTAAAACTCAGCTTTAACATTGCGACGTAATACCTATCAACTTTAGCCTTGAGACCCCAATAAAAGTTTTAATTACCCTAAACGTACAGCTATGTATTTATATGTAACAAACACTGAACAAATCTTTTACTCATTAGCAGCCGTCAGTTTAGCATCTGTGACTTCGACGCTTCAGGGGATTTGTTTAACTGATACTCTAATTAAGACTTTTGTATTAGACGCTTACCTACATGTTCTACAATAGTAATAAGAATAAAGATTTATGAGTTAGTACATCATTGGAAGGAAGAGTAAAGAACCATCCATTATGTAAGTTATCCGTATAGGCTAAATAAATCCTAAATATTATCAATGCGAAAGTTTGTGTGTATGTGAGTATGCTTGTTACTATTCAGTGCCTAAACGGCTGAACCGATTTCGATGACAATTGTTATGTAGACAGATTCGTTGCCGGAAACTAGTATCAGATAATGGGCAGCAGCGAACTACGTTTTTACAAATTACCTTACCACTGTGTCACCAATGGCCTTGCCAAGAGTGCTGACTATGGAAAACCCATTGAGAGATGGTTATCTCTAATTATAAACCTCTTGAAGATGATGATATGAATTTTCACGACTGTGAGATACTTTGACTTAAGATCAAAATTGAAAGGGAAGACATGCGCTAAAGATTCTAGATATTGTAAAACTGCCTACAAAAATAGGTATACTTTATTTTAATAATCGCATCAAATGCATTAACCTTACAATAAATACATATGAAAAGGTTTCAAACAAGCCGGCACGCCTCCTATGCAGATCGCGTTTACAAAACTTGGAGGGGTACTACCAACTGACAAAACATACCGCTATAAAAAAGAAAGAAGAAAGAATGACTGAATTGAATCTACATCTAGACTCACTTTGTAAGTACTTGTGATGCTTTATTCGCTAGAATATTTATAATGAATACGGTAGAAAATGTTTAAAGGTTTTTTGATAATTCTTTAAAGAATATTTTGCATAATATTATCAAAAGCAATTTTATCCGTACAATCTTTGCATAGACCGTAAATCTGATCAGATCCGATATCAGATCTGATGATAGATTTTGTTTTTAAAAATAGAACTGTCACACTAAATTACAAGCTCTGTGCCGCGAGGGACTTATACTTTCAATTAACGGACTTAAAACACATACACCAAAAATGGTACAAGTACTTACATAAACTTTTTGTCCCTCCTCACTCCCTTGAGCTAGTTATTTTCCAAAACAGTATTATCTCGTGTCGTTCTAAATATACCAACTCAAATACCTTTACGCCGATTCGGTCATATCTCCTGGGACCTATTAATATAATTTCCATATTTATTCAATTGGAATGTTCTTCATCAACACCCATCCGGTAACAGAATTACATCGCCGCAATACCCAATTTATTTCTTTCACCGATATATTTATTTTTCATTTATATTTTGCTACATTTCACAGATTGCGTATTGGATTAGACGATTCGTGCGTTCATTTAATTGGATGTGGTGTCATTTCGATTTGTTTTTGATCTGGCTATTTACACAGGTATCACGTAATCGTGCTTAGGATTAAAGGAGTTTAAGAAGTGTTGACCTTATTGCCCAGTGCCCACAGTCCGCTGCAATGTGCTCAACCGTGGAATGCCTCTGTGATTCGGTGGTACCTACTGTGTAGGAACTGCCACGCAGAGGTCGCGGGTTCGATTGCCGCACAGTGCAAATATTTGTGTGCATGAACATGAATATTTGCATTGGTCTTGGTGTTCCTATGTATATTATGTATGTATTTAAAAAAAAAGTATTTAAGTATCTATATCCGGAATATAGAACCCATAAATATATGTATTTAAATAACAAAAAATAACTACACTGAATTAGAAGAACAGATTAAAAATTATACAGAAGAAAGCAAAATATATAATTAATTAATAGATTTCATTAATCTAAGATCCTTAATCAACCACAAAAAGACTGAATAAATAAAAATATTATTACAGAAATTAACAATAGAAATATTTTATGGACAGAAATAAAGAGAAATTCGAATGACGACAACTTAAAAAAACAATTTTACATAAAAAGGACCCAAGTAGCTGAACTAATACAAGTAACAAAAGAATCATTCTACAATAAGGAGTTCACCAAATGCAACAACAAGCCAAAGAAAATGTGGAACCTACAGTCTTGTCCAAATCCATTTTCGAAAAATGTAAACAAACAGTCTTTTCAATATTTTTCTATCAAAAACTCCATAACCGATGACACATGAATTTATACACATTCTGTTCACTATATACTTCATTTTGCAACTAATTTTAATAATGGTTAATAATTAAATCTAGATTATTTAATAAAATTACGAATTACATTTTGCGGTCGAACAAAGACGTCAAATTGATTAACAGTTTTATTTTTCCTGTACTCTCTATTGTCTTTGAAAACCAATACCAACCAATATCATAGGTACATAATATTTTGTAATTCCTCATTTATTTTGGGTTTGCCCTCGCATGTCTGTTCATTTGTTTTATTGTAATATATTACCTATAATAAAATCGTAGCATACATACAAATTCCATTTAGTCCATATTTCACTAATTTTCATCAGGCGGGAAAATATTTAAAAGTATCTCTGTCAGTATTCCATTTTAGTCCGTGGTCAAATAGTTGCATTTAGAGGTCAATGCTTAATTTAAATTACATTTATTTATTAGATTAGATACTAATTGTTTGTCTTATTATCTTAATGTTTATAAATCAACGGTTATAATTAAATACAATACCATATTTAACATAAATACAAATATTTGGAGCGATAAATTAAATAGAATTAATCTATTACGCAAATAGAGTATTCGTAAACGTAATATTATTCAAAAATGTAAGAAAAAGGACGAAAAATTATTATTTAACAATGCATTGATGTCGTTAATTTTATTTTTATTATCCTTGTCCCCATTACTTAGTAAATTCATGAAACCATAGACAATGGCAATATAGCGGATTGTTTACATTGTACGAAATTGGAGTTGGAATGGACAGTAGTAAATACACTAACAAATAATAAAATCAAACAAAATTGCACCCCTTCAAAACTTTGGTTTAATTCAAATGAAATTAAGGACCCGCGCGATATATGTCAAATATTTAATATCTATTTCTCAAGTATAGGTTCCAGTTTAGCAAATGAAATACCAAAAGAGTTTCATGACAATTTTTTTCGTGCACTACCCCGACCTCTTACAGTGAAGTCTCAAATAAACACTCTAGAACCATGTACTGAACAAGAAATTTCAAATATTATTGATAGTTTAGACGTTAACTGCAGTGTCGGGTTGGATGGTATAAACACAAAAGTGATAAAATGTTTAAAAACCTTGATTACGTATAGCCTAACACAATGCTTTAACAAACTCTTATTAGGCGGTGTATTCCCGGCCTCAAAAAATTTCAAAAGTTTCCCCCATTTATAAATCGGGCTCAAAAACAGATCCTGGTAACTACCGACCTATTTCAGTGTTATCCGTATTTTCTAAAATTCTTGAAAAAGTATTACACAAACGTTTAGAAATTTACTTAACATCAATTAATTTATTCTAACGACTATATAGGTTTAGATCAAAAAGTAACACACTTACCGCAACTGTAGATCTAATAACTAAAATAAAAGATAACATTGACAAAAAAAATATAGTTGTGGGTATATTCATCGACCTAAAAAAAGCTTTTGATACCATATGCCATAAATTGCTTTTAAAGAAATTAGAGGTCATAGGCATTACGAGCAAAGCGTAACACATGTTCAAGTCTTACCTCACAAACAGAACTCAGGTCGCTAAGATAGACAATAATGTCCAAAGTGACCCACTTCCTATAACTTGTGGCATTCCCCAAGGATCAATCTTGGGCCCTCTGCTCTTTTTGGTGTATATAAACAACATGCATGAATTAGGTATAAATGGACACATAACTCTATATGCGGATGATACATGTATGTTTTACTTTGGTTCGTCAATGAATGACAAAATGTCGCGAGCTCAACAAGATCTAGACATTCTTCATGCTTGGGTCCAATACAATCTTCTAACAATAAATATTTCTAAGACTAGTTACATTGTTTTTAAAGCCAAAAATAAGCCGGTAGCTACACACACCCCGCTCACTATAAATAAAATGCCATTACACCAAAAATTCAACGAAAAATATTTCGGTCTATATATAGACACCCACTTAACATGGCGGGTCCATATTGATTACATTAAAACGAAATTGGTAAAACTCTGTGGCCCCCTTCGTCATATTGTTCAATGCATACCACGTAAACTACGCCATACAATTTATAATTCGCTTGTAAAACCACATTTGCTTTACTTGATTGAAATCTGGGGCAGTGCAGCCAAAACAATAATAGCTGCACTACAGGTAAGTATTGCAAAATAAAATCATTAAAACTTTATTTAAGTATCATTATCGGACAAAAACTGAACAAATATACAAAGAAACAAAATTAATGACGATTAAACAACTATACACCTACAACAGTTGCATTTTTATACAAAAAATAATTTAAAAAAATATTCACACTAACTTAGAATTTCAAAAATAAAAAATATTGTTGTTAACACCGGTATTCGTACGCGACGCGCTAGCAATCTCGTTCTGCCAAGAATTAACTAGGGTAAAACAATGATTACGTATGAAGGAGCGCGCTTTTACAACAAAATACCCACAAATATAAAAAGTGTCAACTCGTTCAACACATTTAAAAAGAAACTTGCTCAACTTATAATCGAACAGTTTTAATACAATTTTAATAAGGACCTGCCTTACTAAAATTGTTGTAATGTAATTAGCACAGTAATTTAGCATTTCTAGTGTTGTGTGAGTGAGTGTGTTGGATGGGCACCTGTACTTGTTAATGTATGTATTGCCTACATATATAATATTTTTACTTCTAAATACCTTTATTGATAGCATTTATACATTGTACAATTCCAAATCTACCGTCACTGAGTTATGTTGCAATAAAATCTGCTCCGTGTTTTAACTACTTTTTAATTAGTAAATAAAGTGTTTTTCGCAGTTGTGTTTAGTGATATTCTAAGGTAACAGTACAAATAACAATTTGAACAATTAGAAATACTGTGAAGTGACTTATTAAAATCATAAAGTAAAAATAAACTTTTATAAAACTTTTTATTACCGACACAAAACTTTACCACAAACTTGAACGCGTAAGCGACACGGATTCCCTGGCGCTTGCGACGTTTTGGTCGCGACTACTCTGCAGAGCCCACAGACGCGACGACGCATGCACTGAGGGTTTTGCAAAACTCAAAGCAATTTTATATCATACAATTATAATCACCATCTGATAGTTACAACTGGTTTATAAACACAATTTGCACTTACCTGCATACTTGATTACTTCCCTGGGACTGAATAGTATAATAGTTATATTTTTTTTTTATTTTTTGAAATATGGCAACTACACGTACACCTCCAAAATCTCCGACTAACTTACTAATGTCACAGTCAGACACGAACATACCAAGCGCCGTAGATGAGAGTATTCACAATATTACGACCCGCTACAAAAGAGCGAGGACTGAGCGATCGCCCCCACCGAGCCCAATGAATCCGGTGAACCCTGTGAGTGAATTTGCTATGTTTAAAAATGAAATGAGAGATATGTTTGAAATGTTAAAATTAAACCAATTTACTATGTTTAACAAATTAGCAGAGAATGTAACTGAGATCAAATCTCAAAATGAAACTATACGCAAAAGTAATTTAGAAATAGAGAAGTCTCTTGAATCAATTAAAATAAATTATAACGATGTGAAGTTAAAGCTGGATAAACTAGAAAAAGAACGCTTAGATTGCTACAATTATATCGGCAAATTGGAGAAAAAAATTGAGGACCTACATCTAAGCTCCCGTACTCATGCATCGAACTCCGTAATATACCTCCAATGGAAAAGGAGACAACGGAAGATATTCAGAATTACATTATAAACATTGGTAAGAAGTTAAATATAGATATCACAAACATACGCGACGCCTATCGCCTACGCGGAAAACCTGGCCGAAACAAGACTATTGTAGTTGACTTCAACGCTGTTTCTTTGAAACATAAAATACTTTCCTCTGTAAAAGACTATAACAAGACAAATGGATCAAGTCAGAAGATAAACACACACCATGCCGTGGGAAACCGTCACCAATATATATTTCAGACTATTTGCCTGGCTCCACTAGGAGGCTTTTTTACCAAGCACGTGATTTTGCAAGAAACAATAACTACAAATTCTGCTGGGCAACAAACCAAAAAATATATTTACGTAAAGACGAAAGCACCTCCGACCGAATTAGAATAAAATCGGAAGAAGATTTCTACGCTCTGAACCAGGCCGATTGACTAGATGTCACGTCTACAGAAATTGTCTCTGTTATATGTTGCGGAACACCTTACCGATTATATTACCTGCATGCATATAGTAAAAATTGTTTCCCACATATATATTTTCGCATAATACTTTTATACTTATATTACTCTTGTTCTTATCATTTTAATAGTGTGTTAATTGAAATTAGACTGCCACACTTTTCACTATATTTTGCACTTAAAATATTACCACTCTCAAACATCACTCATAGACACCAAACATTCACACACACACATTCTTATCCTAAGATATATTTACTCACAAACACAAATCTAAACACTCACACAAACATCCTAGTTACCGGATATTATTATTGTTGTTGTTATTTCTTTCTCGTACGCAGTTTGGGAAGCGCCGTGATGCATGAATGTTTCATTCTCCATTCCATTACTATATTGTTTTTAAAACAATACAAACCTAATGATTAATAACTTAAGTACAATATCAGGAGATCTTGAGACATTCAAAACAAATAAGTCCTTCCTATGCTCAACCGAACAATGTGCGGACTATGTATTAAAGTTAAGCAACCCTTTCTCGATATTTCACTTAAACATACGCAGCATAAATAAAGAATTTCAATCAGTTACACGCCGTGCTCACATCACTACGTATACAATGCGACATAATAGTTCTCACAGAGTGCTGGCTTTTAAACACGAAAAATATACCTACACTAGATGGTTATCAATCATACTTTACCAGAAACGTAGCGAATCAGAATGACGGTATAGTCGTTTACATTAGGGCGGGCATTAAATCAATAATCATTATAGAACCCCAGCATTTGAAAGAGTTTAATTGTATGTTGTGCAAAGTTGGCCACGAAATTGCTATTGCAGTTGTCTACAGATCACCCTCTTTTCAACTCATTGATAATTTCCTAAATGGTCTTAATGACATCCTCTCGACATTAACATCATATAAAACTATTTGCATCGTAGGCGATATGAATATAGACATAAAAATAAACTCCACTGACAGAAGGTCAGGAGACTACCAAAATTTTATGATGTCACATGGCATGTTACCTACACATATGTTTCCCACACGAGGAGAAAACTGTCTGGACCATGTGTTGCTTAAAACTCAGCTGTCTTTTGTTACATTAATTTTAGAGAGTTTTATAACCGACCATTGTCCCACTGTTATATCGCTAGCACTTACAAAAGCAATTAAACCATCACCTATTTATCACAACAAAGTAAACTACATGGCCATATGCAGTGAAATCAAGAAAATAGATCTTTCACCGGTCTTCTGTTCAAATGACGCAAATTTTGCTACAGAATATATAGTTACACATGTATCTGATATTATCAAGAATCATACCACCACTTATAAAATTTCACGTCGGAAAGTAAATATCAAACCATGGATTACTCAAGGTTTACTACGCTGTATCCGAAATCGAGATAAAATGCATAAAACACAAATGAAAGATCCTAATAATATTACACTTAAAATAACATACATAAGATATAGAAATTTTATTAATAAACTTCTTAAAAAAATAAAACGAAATTATGAACAAAATTTACTCCACTCTGCGAAATACAACGTTTCTGCTACTTGGGACGCTATTAAGACAATTACAAACACTAAACAATCTTTTTCACAAGCTACTGAGCTACTAAATCTTAGGGAGACCCCTGTGTCTTCTATAAATACAGTTAATGATTATTTCACTAATATTGGCAGAAATCTAGCAAATGCCATTAATAATACATCCTCATCTGCATCTTGGAAGGATAATATTTCGAATCCAAAAAGGCATCGCGATTCTTTTGTCCTATTGGATGTAGATTACATAGAGATTGAATCAATCATTAAAGATCTTCGTAAAAACTGCGCTGTTGGACTAGATGGTATTTCGTCGGCCATCCTCCAGAACTCCCGAGAAACCTTTGTCCCTGTTTTAACTCACATTTGTCAGCTTTCTTTTTCAACTGGTATCTTTCCCAATATACTAAAAAAGGCCATAGTACACCCAGTATACAAGAGTGGAGATCGAGGCTTGCCTAATAATTATAGGCTTATTTCTGTTTTACCAGCTATTTCGAAAGTATTGGAGAAAGCCATAAATAAGCGTCTATATAATTATTTAGAAGCAAAGAATATTATTTCGCTAAACCAATTCGGTTTCAGAAAAAATATATCTGCAGAGGACGCGGTGTTATCCTTGGTTGATAATGTAGTAGAGTACTTAGACCACAAGAAGAAATGCCTTGGGATATTTATGGATCTCTCCAAGGCTTTCGACACCGTCTCCATCCCTGCTTTGATATCAAAATTGGATAGGATCGGGGTAAGAGGCACAGCTCTAAAATTACTCACAGACTATTTGACAAATAGAACCCAATCTGTAAGAATAGGACACTGCGTCAGTTCCGAAGAAATACTAGATTTTGGCGTTCCACAAGGTAGTATCTTGGGTCCTACTTTGTTTATCATCTACCTGAATGATCTATGTGAACTCTCTTCTTCTAACTGCAAGGTTTTTGCCTATGCAGATGACACCGCCTTTCTTATCCATGGATCGGATTGGAATGAAGTAAGAGCTCATGCTGAGGCAGCTCTTACTGAAACTATGACCTGGCTCTCTCGTAATCTGCTCACGCTAAATTTCGATAAGACCTGTTTTATAACATTTGCGCACAAGACACCAATGCTCCCTTCTCCATCTTTCATAATAAAAGCCCATAATTGTCTGAGACAGTCGCCCATCTGTGAATGTAACACATTGAACAGAGTTACTCATGTTAAATACCTCGGCATTTACCTTGATCAATTCTTAAAATGGCAATATCATATTAATAACTTGGCAGTAAGGATTAGAAAATTGATCTACATTTTTAAGCTTCTACGGAACGCTGCAGATGTAAAAATACTTACGATGACCTATCAAGCTCTAGCTGAACCCATAATCTCATACTGCATATCATCCTGGGGTGGAGCAGCCAAAACTCTCATCTTACCTCTGCAGAGGGCTCAAAGGGCTCTCTTGAAAGTATTATCCAAAAAACCCTTTCGATATCCTACAGTTCATCTTTACTCGGATATACCAGTGTTAACAGTCAGGCAACTTTTTATCCTACATGTCACCCTCAACAAACACTCAAATCTAACATTTGACCAGAGCATTTACGTTAGAAAACGTCGCGCTGATAGATTATGTACTACAAGTACACACAAAACTGCACTAGCTAAACGACAATATAAGATAATCAGCTGCCTCTTATATAATAAAATTAATCGAATCTTAGATATCTATCCCTTAAACAACTACCAGTGTAAAGTTAAATTAAAAACATGGCTTCAAGAGCAAAACTACACATTCACAGAAAATCTTTTACTAACTAAGTAGCTACCCTTGTATTCCAATATTATCTACACGAAACACTAATAATATAGGTAGGTACATAATACATAGTAACACTAAACGCACCTACTCTACTCTCATTTCAGCACTGTAAGAAATTAATAATCATAAATATATTATTCCGGTTAATACACACAATTCTATATTCACCTACATTTAACTCAAACACAGCACTTTCACACTCACTCATCTGATCGCTTTATGTGGCATAACTCACTTTTCACTTTTTATTTTTAAACTAATAAACTGGTCCTCATATAATAGGCACGCCTAGTTTGAGGACTCAGTATATCTAAACCCTACATTTGCGCAAAATTGCGTTTCACTGCAAGTGTGTTGTCAAGGCTATCCCCGACCCTACCCGTAACACAGGTTCATTTCTAGCATGGGAATGGAAGGAGAAAACTTGACCACCGCTGCAGATAGCAATGTTTTAGTTAAGTGCTATTTAGTGGTTTTATTGTATACTTCAAACTTTTTAATCAATAAAGATATTATTATTATTATTATTATTATTGTTAGCTTTGTGAGGATGAACATTGTTAATATTAAATTAATAGCCATGTTCTCATGAAAGTGATGTAAATCTTATATGAGAATAAATATCTTTAAACCTAAACCTAATTACTAAAGCGTTACATCAAAGCGACAAAATATAAAATTTCATCTAGCTAAGTATATTTAGATGAGAGAGCGTTTATTCCCTTGTGGCGTACGACAAAATTTATGAAACAAAGCGGCGGCGAAAAATGAATATAAAATTACGTCTTGAAAATTCAAAAGTTTGTAGCTTGTTTCAGAAAGAGATTCTATGATTTGTTACCACTAAGGTCAATGAAAGATAGGGAACGGAGAAGCAATACATATTAGTATACCATGATTGACACGCTTGAAAGCTGAATAATTTTACAGTCGCAGTCGAACGTTGTACTAAATAATATACATTAACAGATCCTCGGATCTTAGTAGCAAAACTGACGAGAACACAGACAACATTACATCCGTAATCCACGATAAATCTAAACTAATATTATAAAAAGAAAAGATTTGATTTTTTGTATGCTTGTGTGTTTGTTTGTAACGATTTAACTAAAAATCTACATTACCGATTGGAAAAATTCTTTCACATTTTGAAATCAATAAATGGAGCGGGTAACATAGACTATCTATAATATAAAAATGAATCACTAAATGTGTTGCTAAGCTTAAATCTCAAAAGCAGCTGAACCGATTTCGCTTTTTTTATAACATTACTTGAAGTACGAGGATGGTTCTTACGGAGAGAAAAATTTAAAAAAGGCCTGGAAATAAAATTTCTATATTCCTATACAAAAGTATCTTTATTTATACCAAATTGTTTAAAAAAATGTCCACCCGCGCGAAGTCGGGGCGGGCCGCTAGTATTTTATTATGCTTAACATATTTATTCGCAATTTTCAGAATTTAAACTTTTTTTGTTTACAAGACTTTTCCCGCACTAGGGAACAAGCCCTGTGTGGTGGGAGACTTTACAAACATACATTTAACGGACACAAAGTACACCCAGACTCGGAACAAATCTTTATGAATCACACAAAGTTTTGTCCCGTGTGGGGATCGAACCCACAACCTCGTGCACAGCAGTCGCTTGCGTTCCCACTGCACCACGAAAGCAGTCATTCGCAGGCATTCAATATTCGTGAAATAACAATATAGCAATAAATATTTCGCAGACGTAGTTAATACTGCAATCATATTTTATGTAGGGCGGACGTGAAGTACTTAATATTATCTGCCGTATGCATCTTTGCTACTTCTCTAAAAAAAAATACGCGATGATTTCCAATTTACTTGCCAAGCATGGTGATTATGCCAAACCCCTTCATCTTGGAGCAGCCTATATCCAACAGTAGACGTCTGTGACCTGAAATACCAGGTTCCTTTTGCTTATAAGCACCGTAAAGTTCATAGAAACCTTAATCTACCAAGAATATGCCGTGAGAATTACTCGATTACTCTCAATACCCTCAGGGGTGCGTGATATATACACATCTATTAGCAGAACCCATTCGTCTTTATTAACTCATTTAGTATGATGTATGATTTCCCGAAATGATAAGGGGTAATGTTTATTTATAGAAAGTTGTTTGGTGGTTTAGTGGTATACGCAAACGCACGTTTGTTTGTTATGAATAAACTCAAAATCTAAACAACAAATTTAAAAAAATCTTATACATAAAGTAAGCTACATAACAGCGAGTAACATAGGCTATATTCTATGGGTATGCCACGCGGGCGATGCCGCTGGTAGGTTTCATTTTAATTTTAAGGCCAAATGAAACTTTTTATATCGAAGCAAAGCAAGTGCGGACGTCTTGTAATAGATAAATCTAAAGATCTCTTCCAGGGACGACCTGGGACACAATAACATCTTGACGAATTTTAATGTGCTAAGGTTTTTTATTTGTCCATCAAAGACTACTCTGCCTGAAGGTAAGCAGTCAGTGGGTTTCGAAGGTACTGAACACGAGAAGCCAATGTCAAACTGCTATAGTAGCTTTATGAGTTTCTTAAGCTGTAAAATCTTGTAAAAATATGCTTAGTTACTTCAGATAAGTGACTCCTCTAGCGCCTCTGCTAGCCCCGCCACCCAGCGTGCCACCACCATCTTCACGCCTCCTCGATCAGCGGTATATAAACCGCCGCGGCCGACGCGGCGTCCACCTTCGCTCCTGTTCAGCTTCCAAGCTAAGTGCCCGCCTATGTACCTCTGCCGGCCATCTTAAAGCTTCAACTACCTCAAGCCCATCTTGTAATGTTTAGAACCGCGGCATTCTATTCTGTCTGTTAAAACGTTATAATTATAATTCTTAAAGTCTCATCCAACAGGTTTTGAGAGTAATAAAATATATTTCTTTTAAAAAATAACTGCCCATCGAGCTCCATGTTCCTTAAACGTGGAGGAGTGGAGGCCTACTTCGTTACAAAGTACAATATTATGTTTTATTTAGTAGTTTTATCCCGTATCGTCTCCGTCTTGTTCCCGTTGCGTCGACGTTTCCGAGCCGGATGTTTACTTCAATACGATTGAATCTTAATATTCTTCGATTTCGAAGACTCGAATTTAGAAGGCTATGTAAAATATATGTAAATGTTATCAATATGCTTTTAGTAGCGAAGAGGAATATAAACAGTATTATTTGTATCGAATCTCTCTGTAGGCAAAGGTTCACCGACGTTTAACCAGCATATTTAGTGCCATATACTTACGTACTAACGTGCAATGAACGGGTCGCTACCTTAGAATATTTTGATATTTATTCAATCACATTTTTTTATTATCTACAGTGGCAAATGAGCCACCAGCCCTCCTGATGGTAAGTGGTAACTGTCGTTCATGGACTTCTGCAATACCAGGGGCTCTATGAAGCCGCTGCCTACCGTGATATTAATGCTCTCTTTAAACCTCGTTTGAAGAAGGACATATCATAGCGCTCGGAAAACATCGCAGCTGGTAGTTCGTTCCAGAGCTTTCATCATTCCAAAAACCATCATCTCAAATTGTTTGGCAGCTTTATGAGGTGCTTTTTCAGGCCAGTAAAAGCGCCATGATCAAAATTAGAAGTAAATGCAATGAAATAAGTTCACAGTTTGGTTCACAGTTTGGTTCGAGATCCTTCAGATTCCACTGTAAAAGGGTGGCACTTAAGCCCAACGTCTCTTGTTCTGACTATAGAAGCAGATGGTTAAGTTAATGAGTCCTAAAAATACATTATTAACATTAACAAAAAGCTTGCTTTCAGCCTTAATGATATAATTTTACTTTAGCTAAAGTTTCTTCGTAAATGTATGTTATGTTGTTTTTGGTTTAAAATACAAGTATTAAGCAAGAACATGAGTTATAATGTTGTTAAGTACGTGAGTGCCGAAGTGGTTTCTTGATATAAACCTCCGGTGTATAATACGCCTTTTATAACTTTATTTAAGAATTCGTTACATATTTCAAAAGTAAATAACGTCTGTAAATGAATAGAAGAGTTTGTTTGTTTTTTTGATCTCTATAATCTCCGGCACTACCAGTCGGATTTGAAAATTATTTTTGCGTTTAATAGCGAAGTTCTTAAGGAAAGTTATACTTAGGCTATATAATATCACGCTATTGACGAAGTCAAGTAAAGACGAAGTAACCAAAGATGTAACATGACGCGAATGAAACCGCGCCGCGCAAGGCTAGTGAATAGTAAAAAACTAAATCTTTATTTTTGTCTGTTTCTTCGCTAACTTCTAAACCTTTTTGATAAGGTTTTCACTAGGGCATTTCTTACTGAAGATTTATAAGCCGAAAATCATGTTGGAAAAACAAATAATAATAATACCAGCCTGTTTAATCTGCCACTGCAGGACAAAGGCCTCTTCTCATATAGAGAAGGCATAAGCATTAATCACCACGCTTGCTCAAGGTGGATTGGCAATGCCAGACTTTTAAGTTTTCTCACGATGTTTTCCTTAACCGTCAGTCATAAATGTTCAAGATAAACTTAGAAAGTGCATTATATGAAAAATCACATTGGTACTTGCCCGGATTCTAATCTACTATCTCGTGTTTACGAAGAAGGCAGCCACGTGAAAAACCCGGGCAATTTACTAGTAACAAAAATTTCAACCGAATAAGGTCCATTGCAGCCAACTCTCTCAATCATTACTTAGATTTTTGCACATAGAATATACCTAAATAACTAACTTCACGTGTCTTACACGTATATCAAAGTGTCTTCCTGTTATTCGATTTTCGACCTTGCTTGCCTTAAGTTAATTTCCTGTCTTCTACTCCTTACCCGAGGTCAGAATTAGTTAGAATAAGTTAGTGTGAGTTATATTCGTTCCCAGTGCTTTTCATGTTCAAACTCAAAGTTAACATAAATATGTATAACATAAATGAGATTCTTGTTTGCTACCTAGTCGAACACATAAAACCTAGCTTTCCGCATCGCTGTTTCACTAGCGTTAACATCTTTGATTACTGCTCTGATGCTGTGGCTCGCAGTGTGATGTTACTGATTTTACATAACCTACAACCTTCCTCAAGACCTGGGTTATATACTGTATATATAGAACTATTCAAATCCGACTGGTAGTTCCTGAGATCAATAGCGCTTTCAAACAAACAAATAAATTCTTAAGCTTTATAATAGAATAGATAACTTATTAGAAGAAACTTCCTTGTTCTTTTAACTCTCCTTGTCAGTAAATTGGTAGTAGGCAATGAGAGTGCTTAGGAAAAATTTTGCCACCAGTTGGCGCCACTTTGGTAAAAGGTCTTCCATTTTGACAGCGCTATCAAAATAAATATTTTTCAGTGTTCATTTCTGAAATTTTAATGTTTAATTTACAAAATGGATAATTCACGTGCATGGGGACAAAAGAAAATTGCTGAGTGGGTTTTCTAAAATGGCGCCCACGAGGGGGCAGTACCGATGCGTCAGGTCTAGCTGTCAAGAGCTTTTTGAAAGTTATGCTAATTGTGACACGGTTATATTTAGAGTGTATGCTGAAAGTTGTCGACTTCTTCTTTGTTTACCTACACAGTGTGTAAACAATGCGCATTAATGCGTTTCTACTACTGTTTCTTTACGGCTCCAATCCATCATATGCTTCACGTTAAAAATAGCTTCACGATGGCTACAATAAGTAGGTTGTCATTACATGATTGATGGCTTAATCGAAACGTTGGGAACTCTTCAAACCTCACCCGGTCACTCATATATTTTTTTATAAGCCATTTTGTAAGATACATTTAGGAGACTTTTAGATTTTATAAATGAATATTACGAGCTTTCCGCGGCGCGATTTTACCTGCGTCTTTGCTTACTGCTCTGCTTCCGTCGCCAGTAGCGTGATGTTACATAGCCTATAACCTTCCTCAGGAACTGGGCTATAATATTGCTCTTTGCTCAATCAAGCAATATCCTTACATTTTAGGACAACAATTACATTAATATATGGTATTTGTAATGGTCCATAATAAAGGTAAAAGCAAATTGCCGTCGCCCGTCATTAAACAGACATAGGTACCTATCTAGGAAGCTAGCAGTATGATTTATGGCGACCCTCTTCATAGCGGTTTCATCCTTTGTAACAAAGATGTAACTAACTTTGAAGCGTGTGATAAAAATGTATTAAATATTTTTGCTAAATTCTAATCCTACTATTACAAATGTGAAAGTTTGGGTGTGTGTGTGTTTGTTACCACTCAGCGCCTAAACGGCTGAACTGATTTTGATGAAATATGGTACAGAGATAGATTAGACCTTGGGAAACAACATAGGCTTTTTTCGCAAAAAAATAAAAATGGCTTATAGGGTCCGAAAGTTTGTATGAAAAATCGTAAATGTATAAACAGAGATAATATATGTTCATGATTAGTAAATAATTATAATAATGATATTCACGACGTTCACGCGGCCGGAGCTACGGGCAACAGTTCTAATATTATTTTATAAATTTAGGTTGCTTTTAAGTCTAACAGATTGCAGCTAAATATCTGTATTTTAACTATCATAATTTCAGCCGAAGGAGGTCCACTGCTAGACGTGGCTTTTCTAAGTATCGCTACTATGATCGGAAAACATCGTTAGGAAACCTGGGCTATATAAATCTGATAGTTATTGCCAATGAGACGTAAGCAAGTTATAAGAGGAAAATAGATTACACAGTGGAAATATAATAGGCTGAGACGAAATGAAAATTGACTTAGATGAAATTTGTTGTTATATTTAATTTTATTTTTATATATTGTTGTTATACTTTGTTTTTTCTAGCTACTAGCTATCCGCGTCTTTCAGCGTCAGTAGCGTGATGTTACATAAGAATATAGAAAAAAAAATTTTTCGGACAATTTTTTAAATTTCTCTCTCCGTAAGAACCATCCTCGTACTTCAAGGAATATTATAAAAAAAGAATTAGCGAAATCGGTTCAGCTGCTCTCGAGATTTGCGCTTAGCAACACATTCAGCGATTCATTTTTTAACCGACTTCAAAAAGGAGGAGGTTATCAATTCGGGTCGTATGTTTTTTTTTTTTTTTTTTTTGTATGTTTGTTACCTCATATCTCGGTCATTTATGAACCGATTTGAAAATTTTTTTTTTTATTTGAGAGGGTATACTCTGAAATTGGTCCCATTTTTTTATTATAAAAAATGGTTCAGTGGTTGTATGTTTGTTACAACTTAACTCCGTCATTTATAAACCAATTTGGAAAATTCATCTTTTATTTGAAAGGGTATACTCCGAAATGGGGTCCCATGTATTTTTTATAAAGAATAATTTAATATTTTGTAACAAATCGTTTGCAAGAAGTGAAGACGTGTAAAGCAACACGTCGATGTCTTTTGCGACGAATTATCTGACATTGACATGTCCATGCTACAAGTGCGAAGTGATTTTCAAAATTCATTTTTTGTTAGAAACGAAGTAGCCCTGGATGAGTGACCATATGCATTTTTTGTATATCTGAGCGATTGCTCGGTCAGTTAAATTATGATTTTTGATGATTCTTTATTGTTGGTAGATCATCACTTTTTTGTTTTGATTTGTGGTTTCTGGGATTCAGGGTTTAGCGATCGAGAAAGTGTTGACAAGGACCTTATATTTCTATTTACAATCTTACCTCTCGTCTCTACTTTCTTTCAAACGGCGCGGCGCTGTCTCATTTGCGCAGCACGTTTAGTAGGTCTACCCATATTGAATATATTTATACACAATTAATTCCCACTAAAAGTTTAAAAATAAAATTATTTTTAGAAAAAAAATGAAAACCGACTTCAAACAACACCTACATGTTCAATCCTTAACTAAAAAGTAGAAAATAATATTTTAATTACTTCATAGCAAAGAACATTAAAGGGGAATCAACGCAATCCTTGATACCTATAATACTTTACTATTTATAGTTTTTAATCAGTTATTTTGGAGTCGGTGCCAGCCAAGAAGGTTCATAATGACCTTCATAAAAATAACCTACCTACTAGCAAAAAAAACCTTCTTGATTAATCTATTAATACATGAATGAAAAATATAGATTTAATACAAGAAATCGAACGGAATCTGATAAGTGCGCGTCAAATTTTTTATGTATATCTGAACACAACTATCAATGACGTCTGCGTTCACGAGTATGACCGCGTTCGGGTAGTGCACTCAGGCATATCCCCCACGCGTGCAATTACCGCCCCGTGCACTACAAAAGTTGGTTGCAAAGACAGAATTAAAGATCCTTCTTGGCTGGCACCGACTCCAAAATAACTGATTAAAAACTATAAATAGTAAAGTATTATAGGTATCAAGGATTGCGTTGATTCCCCTTTAATGTTCTTTGCTATGAAGTAATTAAAATATTATTTTCTACTTTTTAGTTAAGGATTGAACATGTAGGTGTTGTTTGAAGTCGGTTTTCATTTTTTTTCTAAAAATAATTTTATATATTATAGATGTGTTTGTCATTATTTTCTGTCTCAACTACCGTGCCGTCAGATTAAGGGCCTTTTAGATTATCAGCGCTATGGTTTAACCACCATCAGCTCAGTGCTGAGGTGCTTTTTCTAGCTCACTATTGTTTTTGTTTTTTTTTCTTCTTTTAATAATGTTAATATAATTCTGTATTTTGCGAGCCTCAATAAATAATAGTTTTTTTTTTTTTGTAAATAAGATCGACTTTGTTTTGAAAAATAGGTAGGTAGTGCTTAGTGCTCAGTGTATTGTACGGAATTATTGTCATTATCCGACAAAGAAGTAGGGTTTGCAGACGACGAATACGGTACCTAAGTCAATCGAATAATCGCCACTTCAAAAAGGTAAATACTAGACTCAAAAATTTCAAAAAAGATTTTCACAGGCTAGGTGCCTACGTACGTACCCTTAAAACCTAATATTTTACCTCTGGAAATTTCTTATCTTCTATCATTAGTGTCAAAATAGGTTTGAAGAATGGCTGTATATTTTTTGCTTTGTTTGGAGCTGTAAGTAATTCACTGAACTTTGTTTTCTCATATTAACTAGGTACTTAATAGCTTTCCGCGGCGCAGTATAATCCGCGTCTTCGCTAACTGCTCCGCTCCCGTCGCGAGTAGCGTGATGTCACATAGCCTATAACCTTCCTCGACAACTGGGCCATCATACGCAAAAAGATTTTTTAAATTCCGAGTGGTAGGTACAGAGATTAACGCATTCAAAAAACCAAACAAACATACTTTTCCGCTTTATAGTATAAATGTATCTATGTCATCTAAGAATAAGCTCCACTACTATAGTAAGGCCTCGTCAAAACACATTTAGACAGCCTCGACGATAGCAATAGCGGCAGTCTTATCACATGACGCTGCTGACTTGTGTTATTTTCTTGCCACCTTCTTATGTCCATCACATACATTTACCGGCCCCATACAGTTTGCTGATTGTGCTAGTACTGTGTACACTGAACACTAATAGTGGATCCAGGGCGGGATAAGGAAAGATTTATATTAGACAGGTCCGTGTCCGTCCCGTGACAAGTATTGTATCTTTGAACGTCGCAAGTAAACGGGCCCGGACGCGACACGGATACATACACTGTGATAATTTAAACTGCTTCATACAAAATGTATTTACCGTTTCAAATCCGTGCCCCGTCTAGGCCACGCCTCGGACACAGTCCGGTCTAATATAAATCTTCCAAGTGCCTAAAACCACCGCAACAGCATGCTCAAAAAAATTTGTACCTACGTTATTAAATCGAAATAAAGTTCAATACCTATATTAAAACCATAGATGAATTCTATTCTATTAGTATTATAAATGCAAAAGTTTGTATATGTGTGTGATTCTTACCATTACCACTCAACGCCTTAACAGCTGAACCGGTTTCGATAAAAAATTATATGTAGATAGATTCGGTGCCGGAGACGGTCTAGTTCCCGAGAAATACAATAAAATATATTTTACGCGCGGGCGAAGCCGTGGGGCCCAGCCAGATAGTGTAAAACAATAAAACTATAAAACAAGACGGGACAAACGCATTGCTTTAACCCTACGCCAATATGAACGTTCCTAGGTTTATTGAAGTTGGAGTGTTGTTTATTCCCTGGACGGCAGTTTTCTACAATATCGACGCTGGAAAAGTGAAGGGGATAACTTTTATAGAATTGAATTACGTACGAGTTCTATATTGTTTTATTTGTCAGTTCAGGACACCGGACAAAGTGGAGATACGAGTAGCTACTTGGGAAGTACCTTCATATGTCTCGTAGTCTTCCTCTAGTCCCTCATTCCACTTCACTATTTCACTAATCCTATTCCCAGCCGCCATAGTGGCGGCCACTATACCTTCAGTTTAAAAGGATTAATCACATTGGCCACCACTGGATACAGGAACGTTTTATTACTTTTTATCCCAAATGCCACCAGTGGTGATCAGCGGTAATAAAATATTGGAATGTTCGCGAGCGCGATAAATGTAGCCAGTGTTCTGGGCCGTATATATTGTGATTCAACCTGTGATTGATGATTAGATTATATTATTATAAGCTTAGTTAAAGAAAAACCTAATGTAACAATAGTTTCGAGTTTACCGATATATTATTGCACTTTATTTTTGAAAAATAAAAGAACATATTTAATAAATGTTGATTTTCTGTCATATGTATCTAGTTGTATTATTTGTGCTTGGTGGTGGCCTTGAAGACATAAAGCAACAGTGTCCACCAGTGTTGGCGGTAGTCAACGGAAAATGTTTCCACCACTGCGCACTGGTGGCATTTGGGACAAAAAGTAATAAAACGTACCTGTGTCCACCAGTGGTGGCCAACGGGAATAATCCGTTTAAAACGATGGCTTTTGGAATTGTGGCCATCACTTCTGGATTCTACTGCTTACCATCAGACAGAGTGGAGTCACTTTGATAAACTAATATAAATTAAAATAATTTAGTCTCTGTTACTTTCTAGCTGTTATGGGGTTCAGTTGCTTTTCGACAAGCAATATAAGATGGTGACATACATAAACGACGCGCGACACAAACTGCTGTACATATTGGTGTTCACTTTGTATTTCATTTCAACGATTGGTTTTATTATACATATTCTTATACAGTAGCTTTTGTTTTATATTTAGGCTGACCCATACTTCACGCTGTTTAAAGAAACGTTAGCGATATTTTCTATGGTAGCCTAGTACAAAAATCACATTACTGAATCCACGCGAGTAAAAATTTATCGACACAAAACAACAATATATCTGACCTAATCTGGAAATTGCATCGATATACATTTATAGCTTTGCGCCATTTTATCCTGAAGGAATAGCCAGCATAGATTATACACGACAGCCAGACGCGCAGAAGCGAATAAATAAATAATACCACAACAATCACACAACGCTATCTAGACCCAAAGTAAGCATATAAGTAGCTGTTCTAGAATGCGGATAAACATTATACTTACTTTAAAAAAAATACATATAATACATATTATAGAAGATGATACATAGAAACACCCATACCAATGCAAATATCCATGTTTATGCACACAAATATTTGCACTGAGCGGGCATCGAACCCGCGATCTCTGCGTGTCCATACGTCACAGTACCGCCGAACCACAGAGGTTATCAAAAAAGGTATAAAAGTATATAACACCGTTTCACCAGCTACATAATTATATTGGATCCCATAGAACAATGGAGCAAGACTGTTGCTTATAGGACTAAACAGATACAATGTCAGACTCCGAGCTAATACTGAGAAAACTGCCCGACCCAGGAATCAAAACCAAAACCTCTGCGTTGCAGTCAGTATCGAACCAAAGCTGTTATCGATTTAGTTTCAATTAAAACAACAAAATAAATGTACAATATTTTATTTCGAGTGCAAGCATCCAGTAACTTTGTATAAATATTAACGGGATTACTCTAAAATAAATCGTATTAAGAAATAAAAATGTCCAAACATGTCCAGCATGCTTTAAAAAAGAACCTAAGGACATTTTCACCTAGCGGACTGGCAACGTCGCATTTTTACTATTATATTTTTATGATATTGTTTGAAAATGCAGTATATTCTCTATTTAATAATTATGTAAAAAGTAATATTACGTGGTAATAGCAATTTAATATTATTGGACATTGTGTAAAACTTTGGCATGTCACTTCGTACATATTTAAATTATAATTACGCTTAAGTATTTAGTAAAGTAAATATTTTATTTTCAAACAGTTTCATTAGAAAAACAAAATATAGTAAAATTAGGACATTACCAGACGGATCTGAAGCGGTAAAACCTTTTTAATTTTATGAAAAACAAATTTTATGGGTTCCTACAGCCTCTTAGAATCTAATTATTTTTCTTGTCTAATATACTGTATATCTTAAAACCAGGGAGCCTACCATCATCTCTTAAAGCAGTATTATTTCAATGTTACTTTGTGTTTTGTCTTTTTCTTTTGTACCATTAAAAACAAGGATAGAGACAAAGAAAGGTTATATATAATAAAATTGCTTTACGAGGTTTTGATAGCTGGTCAATAAAATATAAAGTTACATTTTCACTTTTAAATTAGAGCAATCCAATTAACATTACAAAAATAATACGAACTTAAACTAAACTTAACTAAATTTTATACAATGGAAGAGCTATTATAAATGGCGATACACGAGTTAAGTCATAAGTTTTAACTTTTTAATAGCCCTATAAATTTCTTTACCAGATTATTTTAGCTTGTAGGTATCATTAGAAAAAATCAATTCTTCGTCTCTCTTTAACATAAAATATATTTGCAATTTACAAAGCTATAATAAATTGTTTAATGTACTATTTAGGTTTACAATTAAGAATAAGCTTTTGGAAAAAGGTAGACTAAAATACGAAAGATCTCTAATGTCAAAAAAGGTATTAATAAAACTCAAATTATAAGACCTTTATCTACTAGTAACGCTATAGCGGATTTATTCAGGAATTGTGCAGCCAGAATAAGGCATTCTATCGTAAATTATTTTATCTTTGTCTCGCTCTTATAAAAAGACAAAGATGGCAACACACGTCGATGTTAAAGATCCGATATAATTTTAGACTATTAAAAAGTTAAAACAAGTTTATTATGGCAGTAAAATAAATTCGAATGTTGGTCATTAATAATATTTTATGTTTTGATTCATTTGATCTTAATGTGTACGCGCTCGTATACGTGGACGTATCACGCACATAAAACGAACGGTCATACTACAGGGATCAAATTATTTATTTTTTATTTGAAGTCTTTTTACTTTTGAGTCGTATAGGTTAAAACCCTCCTTATATATATGTGGATAAGGTGTAAATCAATAGGTAATACCTTAACCTTTAACCATAAAGGCTCATTTTTATTCGTCGATAATTCATTTATTACGCATGCGGAGACATCCCGCGACGTAATGACTAATGAAATCAATGGTCATGTCTTAAAGCATGCGGGCACGTACCGACACATACGTGTGATATAGCATACGAGCATGCCGCATGCGAGCCCGTCAATTTAAAATAAACCTTTTCCATATTGAAAACTTGTACAAACTTGTCGTAAAAATACGTATTTATGCGTCAGCGTATTTCAAATTATTTCAAACTAAATCTTAATGTTACTTACAAAATTTCTAAGATTCTTACTTTTTTGCATCACAGTACTTTTTTCACAGTTTAATACGCATAATTAGCTCACTCGATTAATACAATATAGTTCATTTTTGTGGTTTTAAAGATAAGAATTTATAATTCTTGTTTTTAGTCAAAAAAAGACTTAGTCTTTCAATATAAGTGAGTGATGTTTTTCTTGGTAATTATTTAATTTTATTTTATTTGTACACTAGTAGGTTATTTTCAAAACATAGAGAAACGAATACAGATATTTAGTTAGCTACTCTTTGATTGAAGAAACATACGAAACAATACTGTTAACACTTTAAAACCACAAAAAACAAACATAAATGAAAAAAATTTGGCATTGACACGTGCTACGCTCATAACAAAATTTATTTGCATTCACCGAACACATTTTTATTAATTCTGAAGTCTTTATACCTAGTTATAAAGGCAATATTAGTTTTCAGACTACTTTTCGGCTGTATGCCGCTAAAATTATCTATGTACACGATTTTTGATATATTTTCATAAAAGATGTATTGTCGTTATATTTGTTACGAATGATTATGATTTAAAAATAACATTAAGTCTCAGTGGGAAAAGTAAGCAGAAAAGTGTACAATTCTAATAACTGTTACTAAATTTGTTATAAGTATACAATTTTAGAACACAAAATATTACTGAAAAAATCGCGGACCGTGACTGCGGAGGTCACGACAAGGGCAAGCCATTTATGGGACAATCAAGTAAAAATACTAAATGTAAAACTAAATATGTTGTTGATTTGGAATAATCTTGTCCTTTTTGATTGATATTAAAATAGTTTTGACCAGTTTTTAGCAAGACAAGTCACATTTTTAGAATAAACCTATGCACTAAATTTAGGAACTTATAGAACTTACTAACAGCGCCTCACGGCTTTGCCTGCTCCTAAAATCTGTTTTGTATCCCTCGGGAACCACACAGATTTTCGGGATAAAAACAAGCCTATGTCCGTCTCCGGCACCGAAATTATCTACATAACAATTTTCATCAAAATCAGTGTTGCCGTTTTAGACGCTGAGTGGTAACAAACAAACACACATACATATACACAAACTTTAGCATCTATAATATTAATAGGATTTAGTAGTAGTCTTTGCTGAAATAATGAAGACAAACTTGTTTTGTAAAGTATGGTAATTATAAATTACTAATAAATTAATTCTTTTAAATTTGTTAAACTTGTATAGAAATTGATTCTAGAGTATTATATTATACTGCTTTAATTGTATCCCCACTGTTAAATAACTAATTAAAAAGACCGTATTTTCCAACAATTATACCGACACACATCTACGAAATCTTCATTCCTCTATTCTATCATCAAGCTTAGCCTTCTTTACATTAGGTTCATTTTCACACAAAATAACTTCGTCTGTTGAGAAACTTACGCGTTTCCGTTTTAATGCTTTCGGGTTTCTGTCGGATTCTGAACTGAAGCTTCGAGAACTTTCGTCACTCGATAGGCCATTTGTAGCATTTTTTATTATAAGAAGGTCTTTTTCAATTTCGGTCAATTCTCTCGGTTTTGGAGGTCTACCTAATGGACGTTTTAGTTTGTTTTTCGTAGACAGCGATTCCTCAGGTTTACGTTTTTTGTTACGTTTCCCAGCTTGGAGTTTTTGTTTTTTTGTTTGAGATTCGTCCTGAAACAAGTTATTTGTGAATAAAAATTGTTCTGACATGTCTAATAATGCAAATTAAAATGAAAATATATTTATGTATAAAGGTTAATAAATTAACGCTTATGAACGTCAAAATTTATAAAATGTCAGGTAATTAACCTACAGCCAGTTTGCTGACGAAGTAGAGCCATGAGAAGAACTGGCAAGAAACTCAGGCCACTCTTTTTAATCGCCAGGTTATTACAATTTTTGTAAATTACAATTTCAAGTAGCATGCAAAGTGACACAGGCAATACTAATTTTATCTGAGACCATAATCGCTATGCTTGGTAAATGTCCATCATAGTGTGGCAGTCTTTTCACATGTCTTGTGTTGGTTAATTTTACTGCCATATTTTCATAAGTTGGTTTAATAATACCAGCCTGTTGACTGTCCCACTGCAGGGCAAAGGCCTCTTCTCATATAAAGAAGGTATGAGTATTAATCACCACGCTTGCTCAAGGCGGATTGGCAATTTCAGACTTTTGAGTTCAAGTTTCCTCACGATGTTTTCCTTCACCATAAGTCAGAAATTTCTAAGATAAATTTAGAAAGTACATATGATTTGAAAAATCAAGCCACTACCTTGCGTTTACGAAGCGGGTGCCTCATCCACTGAGCCATTTCGACTAGTGATATAAGATTGTTTGATTAGATTTATGATGATTGATTCGTTTGAAAAGTACATTTAACCGCTACATAAAACATTTCTATTGTGGGTATATAACAACATTTTTGAGCTATTAAATCCATAAATAACTTTATCAAACTCCATTTCCGGGACAGTAAACGTATATGGCCGTGATGACAATAAAACATCTATTGTGTCTATGAAAGAGTTAAGTATTATATTTATTACCTGTTTAGGTTTAGCTCCAATATACCCTGAACACCGTTTAGCGCCGCACATGCACCGTTTTTTATCTATTCCGGCGCATTCTAGATTATAGTTGAACGTCACTTCGCTGTGCTGTTGGGAAATAATCATTTATATTTATTATATTATTATTAGTATCCTAAAAATAAATAAACACGGTAAGTATTTTACTCTGAGAAAAATCTAAAATATATTATTGAGATAGCTTAGGCAAAAAGCAGTTGAAAACTTTAGTTTCATAAAAAAAATTAAGTGTAAATTTAAAGGTTTCAGCTTTTATTAATCTGTTTCATAACACCAAAATAGTAGTCGCCATGTTTTTACGTCATACGGCTATATAAAGTGTGTAAACTTAGAAGTGTATTAATGTGTTTTACATAGCCAACTGACGTCATGACCACAGGGCAATATGGCGTCTACTTATGAGATTCTTGTCATGAGGGACGGTATTATTATTATTATTTATCAATCACACACAGTTTCGTCTTAATTCGACATTAAACTTACAACGCCTTGCACAGTAGTACGTTAACACTTAATATTATTTTAAATAATCATATTTAAACAGCTAAACATTTTGCATAGTTTTTTGTACAAAAAAATTTTTTTTTTTGTAAATAATAAATAATAATAGTAAAATATACTTACCGCTGGTATATCAAACAGCGCAAATAATCCAACTCTTACATCGCCTAGTACCGTCCACTTTTGTGTTTCACAGTTTGGCTCGCAGCAGTGATTCATAAACCTGACGGTACCAAAAAAAAATACACATTATATTTACTGTTGCAATTTTAACTGAAAGATCTGAAAAATTGTTGGCTGTCTGTGGTTCGGTGGTACTGTGTACGGACTGCCACGCAGAGGTCACGAGTTCGATTCCTGCTCAGTGCAAATATTTGTGTCTGGGTGTTTTTATGTCTAATATATGGTATGTATTTACAAAAAAAAAGTATTTAAGTATGTAAATCCCTAGTATGTATATGCTTAACGGTAGTATATCCACGCTTGCATGAATGAGCCGGATCGACCGGAGAAGTAAGTACAACCCTCTCATAGAAGATCGACGTAAGAATATTAGTTTTCATGCTAATGTGTTTCGCTCGATGAGTGAGAGCGCCGGGCAGGCCAAATACCTCCTCGGTCCTCTTCCATTTCCCTTTTCCTTCCTCATCCACTTCTCGGTGGTCGGCAACGATTTGGTTGTGTTTTCTACTTACTTTCGCAATGCTTATAAAACACAGCCATCTCTGTAGGTTACGGTTACCACTTACCATCAGGTGGACCGTATGCTTGTTTGCCACCAAAGTTATATAAAAAATCAGTCAAAATTGAGATGCTTGGTACAAAGAAGCGGTAATTTACGAACTATAATTTAAAAAAAGCCAGACTTCAAACAGAAAACTAAAAAGTAAAAAATCTACAGAATACCATCATCAGATCCTGGTTTCCTTATCATAGAACTTCTTCATATCTTCTTTCCAATAAAAAAATCAAAATTATCAAAATTGGTTCATAAACGACGGAGTTATAAGTATGGTATATCCGCATTCTAGAACCCATAACACAAGCATATAATATGCTTACTTTGGGTCTAGATGGCGTTGTGTGTAGTTGTTGAAATATTATTAAATATTATTAAAAATATTATTATTATTAGTTATGAACACACATAAAAAAATACACACTCGAATTGAGAAAACTCCTCTTTTTTTTTAAGTCAGTTTAAAACCATAATTTTTTCTCCAAATATAGTCTTACCTGGCAAGATTCCCCTTAGGTCCAGCATCAATCATCCTCTCCTTATCAAGAGTCAAAAAGTAAAAGTTTTCGTCTCTAATCTCGTGCTTCCTGCGCATACGCCGCCGTGTTTCTTCCTCATCTATTAGCTCGCCTACGTATTCTATTACAAACTGGCCTGTAAGGATACAAGTTTTTAATATAGTGTAAGGAAGTTTATACGTATGTTGATAAATTAATATGTATGTTTGACCTAAATGGCGTTCTGTAGTTTCTGCTTACCCTATTAATAGGAGACAGCTGTAGTTTTGTATTATGTAAACTTCTTCATAATAATAACAATACTATCGCTGTATTAGCTAATACATAAAATCTATACTATTATACAAAGTAGTTATACATACAAGTTTGTTTGTTTCTTTGAACGCACTAATCTCTGGAACTACCAGTTCGATTTGAATATTATTTTTGCGTATAATAGCCCAGTTCTCGAGGAAGGTTATAGGCTATGTAACATCACGCTACTTGTGACGGGAGCAGTGCAGTAAGCAAAGACGCAGGTGAAGCCACGCCTCGAGTTTTAATGCCTCCCGCACTAGATTAACTTCCTAATAGAGGTCGCATACAGCGCAACAAACGTGCAACTTATACCGGTGTTCGCTAGCTTAACAATTTACTACGGACATTGCGATTGGTGCATTTCTGTGCATTTGAATGATTGACCTTGAAGTAGCCCTTACACAATGCAGCCCATGTCAAAGTTAAAAATATTTATTCACTTGGGTTAAGAGGGTTTACGCGTCATGGCAGTTTCAAATGCGTTAAATAACATACCAGCTTTAATATCCTCTAAAGTTTTCAATCCCCATCCTCTGCTAGGCGTTCTGTATGGCACAAGTTTTGGATATAAGCGCTTTTCAAACGCACGATTATTACATCTTTCACCCGCGCGGCAAGTAGGACCGCATTCTGTTAGTAGCATTCTGTAAAATTAATAAAAAAATATATAATAATAATAATAATATTCTACCACATGCACACAGCGCCATCTAGCCCCAAATTAAGCAATTATATTTGCTTGTGTTATGGGTACTAAACTGATATACTACTTAAATACTTTTTTTTTGTTTTTTTTTGTAAATACATACATATTATAGATAAATTACACCCAGACACAGAACAAACAATCATGCTCATCACACAAAGGTTTGTCCTGGGTGGGAATCGAACCCACGACCTCCGGCTTAGCAGTCAGGGTCAATAACCACTAGACCAACAGGCCAGTCTACAATCCTATTAATATTATAAATGCGAAAGTTTGTATGTATGTGCGTGTTTCTTACTCAGCGTCTAAACGGCTAAAACGATTTTGATGAAAATTGGTATGTAGATAGAATCGGTGCCAGAGACGGACATAGGCTTACTTAGGCATACTTTTTATCACGAAAATCGGTCTGGTTCCCGTCTGGATTAATAAGTCGAAATGGTCCACAATAAGTCGAAATGGTCCAGTGGATAAGGCACCCACTTCGTAAACACGAGGTAGTGGGTTCGAATCCGGGCAAGTACCAATGTGATTTTACAAATCATATGTACTTTCTAAGTTTATCTTGGACATTTCTGACTAACGGTGAAGGAAAACATCGTGAGGAAACCTGGACTTAAATGTCTGAAATTGCCAATCCGCCTTGAGCAAGCGTGGTGATTAATGCTCATACCTTCTCTATATGAGAAGAGGCCTTTGCCCTGCAGTGGGACAGTAAATAGGCTGGTATTATTAACTGCACACAACGCCATCTAGACCCAAAGTAAGCATATGCTATAACTTGTTTCATGGGTTCTAAAATGCGGATATACCTACTTAAATAGTTTTTCTGTAAATACATATTATACATAGAAACACTCAGACCAATGCAAATATTTATGTTCATGCACACAAATATTTGAAAAACGATATGACGGTAGTAGATCCACGCTGGTTTCAGCATGAATGGGTCGGATCGTCCGGGGAAGTACTACCCTCTCATAGAAGATCGACTTAAGAGTAGTAGTATCCTTACTACTGCGTTTCGTTCGGTGAGTAAGAGCGCCGGAGGCCCGATTTCCCCCCTTTCCTCTTTCCTCACCTCCCTCATTCCCTTCCTCTAACCCCATTCCCAGCCGCCATAGTGGAGGCCACCATACCAGCAGTTTAAGACGATAGCTTTTAGTATGGTGGCCACCACTTCTGGATTCCACTGACTGCTTACCATCAGGCGGGGTGGAGTCACTTTGGTAGACTAATATATATATAAAAAAAAAAAAAGCGAGAATCGAACTCGCGACCTCTGCATGGCAGTCCGTACACAGTACCACCGAACCACAGAGGCAGTCAATATTATATCGTGCTATATTACTTACCTATTTAAACACTGTGAATAAGGCCCACAAGGGTCATCCTCCAAAGGGTTACACTCGCACTGTGTAAGAGAACTTTCTGGATCTTCTAACTTTCTCCCACAGAGGGAGCCACATGGTTTGTTCACTTTTAACTTGACGTAATGTGGAGGGAGTAATGATGAGGCTATGTCTAAAGATTCTTCCTCGTTTGGTTGGGCTGCTGCAATAGAAGAAGTTAGAACTTTAGGGGAAAATTCTAGAACATTAAAGCACTTTTATGTTTAAGAAATTGTTGAGGAATCTGTATAAATTCACTTTCGTTTTATGTTAGATGGTAGTAGATCCACGCTGGTTTCAGCATGAATGGGTCGGATCGACCGGGGAAGTACTACCCTCTCATAGAAGATCGACGTAAGAGTAATAGTATCCGTACTACTGGGTTTCATTCGGTGAGTGAGAGCGCTGGAGGCCCAATTTCCCCCCTTTCCTCTTTCCTCACCTCCCTCATTCTGTTAATTTCAAGCCACCATACCAGCATTTTAAGACGGTGGCTTATGGTATGGTAGCCACCACTTCTGGATTCTACTGACTGCTTACCACCAGGCGGGGTCAAGTCATATGGTAAGCTAATAAAAAAAATAAAAAAATGTTGATCAATAGCCTATGTCGTTTGAAAATAATATAGTTTTCAATTACTAAAAGCATACACACAGGAGGTTCAATTACCACCTCGGGCTCAGGTTTTGATCTGATTGTCCAACCATTATGATTATTTTCTGAATTTTTTTTCATGATCCGCTTGGTTATATTAATTTTTACCAAAGTAGATATTCTCAATTCGTCAAAAGCTTTTTTTAGAATTGCAAGTAAAAAAAACACATCTTATAAATAGGCTGTACACCTTTCGTCTCTAAGTTCACGACTCTTTAATTTCACTCTCAATTTTATTTATTTTATTTATTTATAAAACTTAATGCACTAATGTACAATGGCGGACTTAACGTAGGTGCAATGAAGTTGTAATTATGAAGGAGAAAAAGGGAGGCTTAAATCACATTCACAATTTTTTTCCAATTGTAAATAATAACCAACTTACTTTTAAGTATTTCGCACGCTCGTTGTGCATGTTCCATAGCGGTGGTAAAGGCCGCGTCTATTTTAGACTTCTGACTTGATATTCTACCGGAGTCACCTAGAAATATACTTGTATTATGAGACAAATTAATAATAAAATATATCTAGTAATATCGGAAACAAATTACAAAAACTTTTCTTGTTTCCCAGATCGGACATTTATATTATGTCCAATCTGGGAATGAGGATGTTTAGGAAAATTTTCGCCTCCAGTTGGCGCCACTTTCACTTTCACATTGGGCCAATCAGGGTTTAACATTCATAAAGCGCTTGACATCTAGAGCAGACGTGTCGGTGCCGCCCCCTTGTGGGCGCCATTTTAGAAAACCCTTCCAGCAATTTTCTTTTGTTCATTAGCACGTGAATTATCCAGTTTGTAAATTGATCATTAAAATGTCCGAAAAATATTTATTTTGATGTAGCTGTCGAAATGGAAGACTTTTACCAAAGTGGCGTCATCTGGTGGCGAACATTTTCCTAAACATCTTCATTACTGAGCCATCAAAGTTGTGAAATTAATTAAAAATACTTACATTATAATAATGCATATTATTGACAGTCTTAGCCAGCGCAATTACTAAAAGAAAGTATTAACTACTTACTGACCCGACAAACGTTGTCCAGCCTAAATTTAAATAAATTACATATTTTTTGTTAAAAATGATATGGAAAAATAGTGCAGGACAAGGGCCACTTTTCTTACAAAGATACATACCTTCTTGAAAAGGAAACACACGTCCTCTATTGACCCAGTAGTGGTCGTATTGTCCAAAGAAACGCACGACAAATTCTCCTAGACTGTGTTTTACTGCCATCAAGTTCTCCGGGATCTCGTATGGATGTAATATTATGCCTGGCCACCATCTGTAGAATAACTTGTGTTTTAGTAGTCATTAAAACTGTTTGTTTAAGGATTCCGCAATTATATAAATAAAACGAAACACTTATGGAATTATTTTTACCTCAGTCTTTTTTCTTATGCTACTGCTCCACCTGCGTCGTAACGCGTTAATGAAGCCGCTAACCAGGACATTACAGAGATGTAGCCAACAGTTTATTGCCATCAGAAGAATGCGGCATTGTTAATGATGTTAAACGTTAAACGATGACTCGGGTGGCGGTTTTTCGACACATTAAAGGGTAAATATTACGTCAGTTTGCGCGCTATGCGACATTGGCTAACTTTAACGGCGCAGTTCTCTTAATGTGGCCACAGGTTTTTTGACCAATAACGCGTAGTTTGCCACATTTTCCAACGCTAACATTAACGTTAACGCAGGTAGAGCAGTAGCATTAAAAACATGACAGATTAGGTTGAAAACTCATTTCATTTAAAAAAAACAGGTTTAAAACTTAAAGCAATTCAACAAAAAATTATAAAGGGTCAAGTAATTATTTGAACGAGACGATCGCATTGGATGGAGTACATTGCCGGTGTTGACAAGCAATATGCTGCTATATCTGTCATCTTTGTATAGTTGAAATGTCGATTGCATATCACAAAACAATACTGTCTATTTTTGCTTGCAAGCTATCTCAATATAGCGACAGTTATCACTTATCACTGTCATATTGAGTCTTATTGAATTTAAATTTTGATGGAAATTTTTGTCAAAAGTTGTAAAGCAAAAATATGGTATTAAACTGTTCGAACTTGACCTTTTTAAGTAGGTAATTAAATTATATAAATATTGGCTATAAACTTAATAATAATACGAACCTGTAGTGTCCAAGTTTAACCCACACCATTTCTCCATACAGCGGCAGCCGTCCTGTCTCACAATCCTCGCACATGTATCCACCTATAAATACAAACAATCATATTTAGGCCATGTTCATGTCTAACAGTGGACGACTTTCGGACGCTATGATCATGATGTTTATAATTGTCTATTCACTTTTTAAATCGAACCCGAGTTTTACTTCAATTCTATTACAAAGGATTTAAGGTAGATATTCGAATAAACGTAATGTTCAGCAAATTTATACATTGTATTGTTCATTGTCAAAATATAATCAACCTTTTACAATAAATATAAAGTCGACTTTTCTATGGCCGAGCAAAATACTAACCTACATACATTAACAATTCAAATTCTCCTATCACACTATCTCAATAGAAAATATAGAACATGGGATAGCTGCTCGTTAATTTACATTTTATGCAGTTTCGTATTTGGTGTGTCCTATAGAGCACTGGCCTATAGGCCTCTCGGTCACTCGGTTCAATTAGAACCTAACGCACAATGAACTATCACGGATCTAGGTGCGGACAATGCTATAAACAACAAAAGACAGGGCCTTGGGCACAGATTCAATATGAATAGGTGTTAAAAGTCACTATACTAAAGACTCGCTGCCCGCGGTGCCATAAATTATCAGTGCGCTATAGACAGACGCGTGCGATGCGTCACTTATCGATAACCGCTTATCGATTTCTAGAAGATTGAAAAATAGAATCGGCTGGCGCGCAGTAATTTATGAAGTGCGGGTCGTTTAATAATTATTAATTACTATGCAAACGTAAATACTATGAAAACGCGCCTTTTCCCACGTTTTATTGCTCCGCGGGCAGCGAGTCTATAACATTAGTTTAGTAGTTAGCAGTAAATTAACGGTTCATCTAAGGTAGATGTTTACCGTAGCCAAGACACGGCCATGTTTTCTAACGATTATGGAACAATGTTAACAAAGCAACCAAGCTGTGTGCTGACCTACTTTTAATATTTACGAACTCTCACGGAATTCATACATAATATTTGCACACTCCGCAATGAATAATTTAAAACGTTGTTTAAATTGCCACAAAGTAAAGTATAGCGCGCGGATGCATTTCAACTTAATTTTTCTTTTCTACTACTGAGATTGCGACTTGCCATTAAAATGAATATAAATTTATTTTTATCAATAAGTATGCACATATTATCAGTTTGTCATTACAGAGCAAAATACTTATAATAAATCATTCCGAGCCTCAGTCATTGCTACTTTTACCAAATTGAAGAAGAGGCTGGCTAAAGGCCGGTCAAAGTAGAGCCGGATGATATAAATTGACCAAAATACTATACTTTTTATGTGTGATTTAGATTGGTAGACTTGATAAGTAATCTGAGGTGTTGTGTCAGTATTTCTCCTAACTCAAAACATAGTTCGGTCCATCTCATGGGTAACCTGCCTCGCCCTCTGGTGCCCTCTACTTTGCTGCTAAAGAACTTCAAAATGCGACTCTGCACAACTGTTGAAAGACGTTGATTATTGTCGAGTTCTTCGAGTATAGAGATGTTGCTGCGAAAATCTTTATATTTTATCTATTTGCTAAATTTCAGTTGTAGATCTGGCCTGTTGGTCTAGTGGTTAGTGACCCTGACTGCTAAGCCGGAGGTCGTGGGTTCGATTCCCACCCAGGACAAACCTTTGTGTGATGAGCATGATTGTTTGTTCTGTGTCTGGGTGTAATTTATCTATAATATGTATGTATTTACAAAAAAAAAAAAATGTATATAAGTAGTATATCAGTTGTTTAGTACCCATAACACAAGCAAATATAATTGCTTAATTTGGGGCTAGATGGCGCTGTGTGAATGTGGTAGAATATAATAAAAAAAAAAAAAAAAGATCATTACTTTTTGACATTTTAACTACTAATTTAATGTAACTTACTCATGTTCTTACCTTCAGGCGGATCAATATTAAGGCACTCAGCGTGGAAGGAGGTGGGACAGTACTCGCAACATATGAGAGAGCCGCCCAGTGCGCAGATAAAACACCAGCCTGTGTTCACGTGGCAAGGGACTTTGCCTGGCCTGGACACAACAAAAAAATTGGTTTTATAACGTCATTTTATAAATCGATGATTTTTTTATATTCGCCTATCAATATTAAATGACATCTGCCTGAACGGATTACGGTAGTAGATCCACGCTGATTTCAGCATGAATGGGCCGGATCGTCTGGGGAAGTACTACCCTCTCATAGAAGATCGACTTAAGAGTAGTAGTATCCGTACTACCGCGTTTCGTTCGGTGAGTCAGAGCGCCGGAGGCCCAATTTCCCCCCTTTCCCAGAGCGCCGGAGGCCCAATTTTCCCCCTTTCCTCTTTCCTGACGTCCCTCATTTCCTTCCCCTAACCCCATTCCCAGCCGCCATAGTGGAGGCCACCATACCAGCAGTTTAAAACGATAGCTTTTGGTATAGTGGCCGTCACTTCTGGATTCCACTGACTGCTTACCATCAGGCGGGGTGGAGTCACTTTGGTAGGCTATACTATAAAAAAAAAAAAAAAACACTATCCGCCATTACCACTACACTATATTACATTACATTACACTATAGCTACTGTGGCGGCTTTGTGAGATTAAAATGGAGGAAACAATGCGCTGGTAACGAATAGAGAATACTTTATTATTTTAGGAAGACCTTTACAAGAAGAACTTTTCTATTACTTTATTTTTATTATTTCGTACTCGCAACACACCCCTATTTCAAACTCCGCAATTCCACACTAATTATCTACGGAACTCAGTCTTATTGCGAATCATTCGTATGTACAACGCATTCTTTAACAATATCGATCTTTTTGCTAACTCTAAACCTAAATTCAAGTCTGAAATTTCAAGATTATTGAGTGAATCGGTGTGACAATTATTTGTCCGTTTGAATTTTCGTTATAATATATATGTGTTCTATGTATTTATGTGTATTTTAGTATACTTATGTGTATGTATGTGTATTATCGCTGTGAATGTAATTAATGTGTTGTTTGTGCAATTCATATCAAATTTGTACATATTGTTACGTGTCAGGATGGGGTTCGAGGTAAAATGCCAGTTACGCGATGATGAGTTTATTAGAGACTCGCACAATACACTAACAGTAACAAAATAAAGCAATAAAGACTTATACTGCACTATAACGCTTCGTATATCGCTCTTCTTAAACTTCCGTATCGCTTAGATGTTCGCTCGAGATCGCTGTATTCACAACTGAACAAAGTGCCGACGTTCGAATCCTTTTTATAGTCCTTCAATAGATTTCTAGAACCTTCCAGTTATTACTACAAAGATGCCGACAATTCTCGAAAACAGAACAATGAGTGTAGGTACTTAGCGTAGACGCGTAGGTATGCCTACCGCCGATGATCTATTGTTATACGTGTAGGTAGGTACTTGCGAACGTTCTAGAGCTTAGGTATTCGTCGTACACGAGTAGGTAAGTACTTGCGAACGTTCTAGCATAGGTATTCGTCGCAACATTGCCCCCCTCTTAAGCATGCTCGTCCCGAGCAGCGTTAGAACCGTGATAGGGTGTTAGTCGATCGATGTGGACGATCTTCGGCTTCTTTCTATCGCCCTGTCTTATGCGATAGGTCACGTCATTGATCCTTGTGATCACTTTATAGGGACCCTCCCAGCGGGCCTGTAGCTTCGGTGACTTGCCGATTTTCCTGAGAGGATTATGTAACCACACGAGCGTACCTTCCTCGAAGCCATGATTACTTGCTTTCCTGACATAGCGAGTTTTCATCTTCTCATTAGCCTTGAGGTTGTTATCTCGCACTAGATCATGTGTCTTATCCAGCTGTGCTTGCAAGTTTGCGACGTACTCTACTGTCGGCTTTGGCGTATCAGGAGGTGTTCCGGTAATCAAGTCTACTGGTAGGCGTATCTCTCTTCCAAAGTTGACTTTGGCCGGCGTAAATCCTGTAGTGTCATGAACCGCGGACCGATATGATAACAGGAAGAGTGGAATGTAACGGTCCCAGTCTCGTTGATGGTCTTCGACAACCTTGGCCAGATGGTTTTCCAATGTCTGGTTGAACCGTTCTACCATGCCGTCAGACTGCGGGTGCGCTGGTGTTGTCCGTGTTTTATGTATGCCGAGTAAATTACACATCTCTTGAAATAGGGCTGACTCGAAATTTCTTCCCTGGTCACTATGCAGTTCCAACGGCACACCAAATCGACACACTACTTCCTGGATCAACTTTTTAGCCACGGTCTGAGCCTCTTGGTTTGGTGTCGCAAACACTTCAGGCCATTTGGTGAAGTAATCTTGGACTACTACTATATAGCGGTTGCCGTCTTCTGTCACGGGAAATGGTCCAGCTACGTCAATGGCAATCCTCTCCCATGGGGCCCCGACACTGTACAGCTGTAGCTTGCCTCTTGATCTAGTACGAGGTCCTTTTACCGAAGCACACGTAGAGCACTTTCTGCACCACTCCTCGATGTCTTCCCGACAGCGTACCCAGTAGAAGCGTTCTCTCACCTTCACCAAAGTCTTCTTTACACCAAGATGCCCACCCGATGCACCGTCATGCACCAAGCGCAGAACAGGTGCAACTTTGTCTCTCGGGATGACCATCTGTAGAACTTGATCCTTCCCGTCAGGTGATTCCCACTTTCTATATAGCACGCCTTGTTCCAAACTCAGACTGTCCCACTGAGCCCAGTAGGCCTTCGTAATTGGGCTTGCGGCTGATACGTCCTGCCATAATGGTTTCCGACCCTGAGCCTTCCAATCCATTATTAGTTTAAGATCTCTGTCTTCTTTCTGTACCTTACTGATTTCCTCTTTGTCCCAGGATTCATCGGTCCCCTGAGTCCTGACAATTTTCACTACCTCCTTGGACTCATGCTTCAAACAGTGTTTACAATCCTGGGAGCATGGACGTCGCGATAAGGCATCAGCATTGGAGTGAATCCTTCCACTGCGGTGTTCTATTACAAAGTTGTACTCTTGTAGTTGTTCGATCCATCTCGCAACTTGGCCTTCAGGATTCTTGAACTGGAGTAACCACTTCAGTGCTGCATGGTCTGTTCGTAGTGTGAACTCTCTTCCCAGCAAGTATTTATTAAAGTGTTGTAAGGTCTTCACAACTGCTAGTAATTCACGCCGAGTTACACAGTAGTTTCTCTCAGGCTTCGATAGAGACTTGCTGAAGTAGGCGATGACCACTTGCTGTCCATTCTGCTCCTGAGATAACACACCTCCGATTCCAGTATTACTGGCGTCTGTGTCCACAATAAATCTGCCTTCTCTATTAGGGTAGCACAGGACTGGAGCTGAACACAGCAACTCTTTGAGTCGTGTAAATGCACGTTGACAATCCGAGTCCCAAACGAAGTTCCTCTTCTCTTCTGTCAAGTGGTGTAATGGCTTGGCTACTTCAGAGAAGTTCTTCACAAAACGCCGGTAGTAAGCACTGAGGCCCAGGAAAGCTCTTACTTCGGTTTTAGTTTTTGGTACAGGCCACTCTTGCACCGCTTTTATTTTGTCTGGGTCCGTTCGAACACCTCTATCCGAAATGATATGGCCTAAGAACGAAACTTCTTTCTTGAAAAAGGCGCACTTCTTCGGGTTAAGTTTCAAATTTGATTCACGAAATCTCTTAAAAACTTTCTCAAGATTCCTGCGATGTTCCGTGAAACTGCGTCCCATAACTATTACGTCATCTAAGTACACCAGACAGGCATCTCCCAAAAGACCCACTAGTACGCGTTCCATAAGCCTTTCGAACGTAGCTGGTGCATTACACAATCCAAATGGCATTACCCGGAACTGCCACAGGCCTTTGCCAGTACCGGTGGTAAATGCAGTCTTCTCCTTATCTTCTGGCCGGAGTTCCACTTGCCAGTAGCCACTTTTCAGATCTACCGTAGAGAACCACTTCATGCCTCCAAGCATGTCCAAAGTGTCGTAAATACGGGGCAAAGGATAGCTGTCTTTCTTGGTCACGTTATTCAGCATCCTGTAGTCTACACAAAACCTAGTACTGCCATCTTTCTTCTTCACGAGTACCACAGGTGAAGACCATGGGCTGGATGATGGCTCTATGATCTTGGTTCGTGCCATATTCCCAATCAGCTCGGCTACTTCTTGTTCTTTTGCTAGTGGCACTCGTCTAGGTCTTTGTTTAATAGGCTGTGTAGCACCTGTGTCGATCGGGTGTTTAACTAACCCCGTTCTTCCAAGGTCGTTTTCTTCTTTAGTGAAAATGTCCTTGTAGTCCAGTAGCAGCTTCTCTGCTTCCCGATATTCGTTGGGTGACAAACTTTTCTTCGTGGTCTCTAGCAATGGGCCCATATGATTTTCCGAAGAGGCAGTCTGGACGTTCTCTAGGATCTTCCTCAGACTGCTCACAGCCTCACATCGTCCAACGATCGCGTTCTTCCGTAATAACATCGCCGAATTGCTGAGGTTGGCAATTTTAACTTTTGCTCCACTTCTAGTCATAACCAAAGTTCTGGCTGTAATTCGACTGGTATGGCGCCCAGGATCTTCCACTATGACGCAACGATCAGCCGCTATACCCTCAGGAAACCTTACATCGACTAAGGTTTCTGACCTTGGTGCCAAGGTTATCGTTTTGGCACTGTAGACCGCTATTGAAGAACAGCCTTCTAGAAAGAGCTCTTGGTTTGGGAAGCTTAGAACACCTTTAGCAATATCGACAACGCACTGCTGCATTCGTAGGAAGTCTAAGCCGATAATGCAGTCATCCGTTATGCTCGCCACCAAAACGGTTTGATGATAAATCTTCTCTCCTAGTTTGATTTTCACATCTGTAGCTCCGAGGACGGTCACTGGCTGGCCAGTCGCTGTTTGCAATTTGCAAGATGGTCGTGCGTCTTCCCACTGAATTGTTCGCCGCAGAAGTTCTGGTCGTACGATGGTCTTCGACGCGCCCGTATCTATCGTAAAGCGAACAGGTTTACTATTGATTTCTCCAGCTGTTACCAGGCTATTACCGTCACATGCCTGTGATACTTGCACTGTGGGGGCTTGACGTAACGGATCTTGACTAGCATCAACCTGAGTAGTAGCTGACACCATTCTACTTCTTCTCTGGTCTGGACAGTTGATTCGGATATGGCCCCGCTTGCCGCATCCGTAGCACATAGGCCCACCTCGTGGTTTAACAGCTGCAACAACTTCCCGTATTTTATGCGACTTGTAGTCGTTTCGCACAGCTTCCACCTCAAGGGCATGTGCTAAGGCCGCTTCTAAAGATGTATGGTGTGCCAACCGAACAGTTGTTCTGACCTCAAACTCTCTTATGCCATCCACGAAAGCTTGCACAACTATGTGGTCCACAGATGATGTACTGGAGGCATAGGCTCGTCGTACCAGGCGTTCAATTTCAGCAGCCCATTGTTGAAGCCCCTCACTCGACTTCTGAGTTCGATCCTTCAGCTGAGCTCGATAAACATGCTCCAGGTGCTTATCGCCAAATCGAGCTTCCAATGCCTTCAGGAGTGCGTCTAAGTTTCGTCGGTCAGCAGGCAAGTTCTCTAGGATCAGCAGTGCATCCCCTCTAAGTGCCAAAGTAAGCGCCGTCAGTGCGTGATCATCTTCCCATCCATTTCCTTTGGCAACTACTTCGAACTGGTGTCGAAAGGCCGTCCAGGAAGACGAGCCGTCAAAGGAGGGCAGTTTGAACTTGGGACCTCCGGAAGTGACTGCCGCGGCCATAGGCGTAGTGCTTGAATATAGGACCTTGGTCTTCTGCAGCTCTTTAATCATCTTGTCATGATGGTTCATGGTGGTCTGGACATCTTCGAGAATTTCATCATGTTTGCTGGTACGTTTTTTCACCACTTCAACGTCTTCTTGAAGAGAACTGATGACGGTGCTGAACCCTTCCCACTTAGAGTCCATCATTTCTTGAAGGTCCTCACGGATAGCCTGGCGTTGACGTTCTTCAGCTTGGCGTTGACGCTCTTCAGCTTGGCGTTGACGCTCTTCAGCTTGGCGTTGAACTTCCTTCAGCTCCTTCATGGCTTGACGTTGGCCCTCCTGTATAATGGCTAAAAGAGACGACATGTCAAAGCCAGAGCTTACACCCGTAGACGCCGCAGAAGTACCCGGATCACTAAATACTGCTGCGCTAGTCTCTTCAGTATCGGCCATAATCGATGGTTCACGAGTTTCGTCTACCGCCGCCTGTCGTCGAGTGCGTACTCCCTCGTCGCGTGGTGTGACTGGCATTCTCACTTCTGTCACCAATTGTTACGTGTCAGGATGGGGTTCGAGGTAAAATGCCAGTTACGCGATGATGAGTTTATTAGAGACTCGCACAATACACTAACAGTAACAAAATAAAGCAATAAAGACTTATACTGCACTATAACGCTTCGTATATCGCTCTTCTTAAACTTCCGTATCGCTTAGATGTTCGCTCGAGATCGCTGTATTCACAACTGAACAAAGTGCCGACGTTCGAATCCTTTTTATAGTCCTTCAATAGATTTCTAGAACCTTCCAGTTATTACTACAAAGATGCCGACAATTCTCGAAAACAGAACAATGAGTGTAGGTACTTAGCGTAGACGCGTAGGTATGCCTACCGCCGATGATCTATTGTTATACGTGTAGGTAGGTACTTGCGAACGTTCTAGAGCTTAGGTATTCGTCGTACACGAGTAGGTAAGTACTTGCGAACGTTCTAGCATAGGTATTCGTCGCAACAATATCTAATACCTATATTATATTAAAAATATAAGTATGCTTCTAAGAGTTGCTAGATTAGTTAAGTACCAGCAACATTTCATGTAAATAAATGTAAGGGAAACCTGTTATTGGCCATATCTACAGTTATGTATTAGTAACTATTAAGATATTTTGTATACGCTGTTGGTTTTCTGAATAAAATAAATAAATAAATTAGATAAAATACATTTTAAAGTTCTAAAAGCTTAATAAAACACATACCTATGCTCATAATGTCTTGGACATATGATATGCGAAGCCGTCAATATCTGAGTTCCCGCGGGCAGGCACTTTGTGAATGAATGATACGTCGCTGGGCATCGAACACATCTCGCCAACTTATCACCGCTAAACCTAGTCTTGCATCCTCGGGGATCATCTGAGACGCAAGTATGACAGACATGCCTTGGACAAGTCAACGCTTCGAAGTATTCATTAATCTTTTTATTAGTTTTCGAAGGCTCTCCACCATTAAATTGAGTCTGAGGCCATTGATCCAAACAGTCCAAATGATAGTACTTATAACAATGAGCGACGTGACATTTTTGCCTTTTAGTAGATTCCTTCTTCGAAACCGCACCTTTACACACAAAACATATAGGTGTGGTGTATTTTTGACAGTTGTTGCATTTAAAATCAGAGTAATCGATTTGATTTGATTTCGGTTTGAGTTTAACATCGATTATTTCACATTTGCCAGGTATAGTTTCGCTCCAATCGAGACCATCGTCGCTGGAATACGAGTCGTATTCGATAGTTTCAGCGGTATCAAGAATTTCTTTCATTTTGGCACTTAATTGAGTTTCTAGAACATCCGCGTCTACTGTATGCGAATCGGCTTCAAGAATTTCATCAACCGATGCATTGTTTTCTTCTGATACGTCTTGACTTTTATCATCATTATCAAACTCTTCTGAGTTCTTAGGCTTTCGTCCAACTCTCTTCTTTTTCTTTCTACCTCTAGTCGGAGCTGGAACATCAGTAATTTCTACTTGCTTCTTAACACAATCGACATGAAACATACCACTGCATCCTTTACATTTAACAAGGCTACCAGTTTTCTCACAAATATCACAGACTTTCTCTCTAAGCAAGCCTTTGAATATATTAGGTTTTGGTTTCGTCAGTTCAGCAAAATATAGTTCCACTTCATTATACACTTCTACTTCTGGCAACTCCTCTATTTCTGGCACAGGTTGTCCTGGTTCTATTTTAGGCACTTCTTTTATTTTAGGCTTAAATATTTCAAACACTTCAAGTTCTTCTTCAATATCTGAATATTCTTCATTGTAGAAAGGTTTAACGCTTTTTCTCTTAGGTTTTTCTTTCCCAGGAGTATAATCATCAATTGTTTCTTTTTCAGCTTTTTCTGTTTTCGTTATTTTCCGCTTTATCTTTTTAGGTTGTACATCTTGTACATCTTTTAGGCCTTTCACTAAAGTGGATTGTTCAAGTTCATCAGATTTTTTAATATCTGACTTCGTATTTTCTTCGTATAGCCACGTTTGATATAAATAAGCTGTAATTTCGTCTTGTGTAAGTTGGGGATTTTCCTCTATTAGGGCATCTTGTCTTAACTCTGAATATTTAATAAATTCAGGATCTTCCAAAGCGTTTTCGTATTTTTTATTGCCGAGTCTCTTTTTGCGTTTAGTGATAGATATTTCACTATCTTCTGAATTAATAGATATAGTATCCGCATCTTCGTCTTTGATTTTACTGTCTGGACTGCCTTCTTTAATATCGTTTTCTTTCTTTTTAGGTTTTGGACGTAATTTGCAACGAATCAGAGGCGTTTCACTGTCTTCTGAATCAAGGGTATCTAAGTCCAAATCATCTTTAATTGTCTCTATTTGCGTTCCTCTGAGAGAATCCGATGATGTACCTGTTAATACTTCATCATTTTTTGCTGGTTCTTCAACATTTTTATTAGCTAATGTTAGTTGTTTTGTAACATCTGATTGATCATCAGGTTCCTCTGTTTCTTTCCTTTCTACTTTATTTTCTTGGATATCTTTAGAAATAATTGATTTTACGGACACGTCTGCTATATTTGGATTCTCATTTACGTTTTCTTCTGGTATATCAACATTCTTCTGTAATTGTCTAGGTGATTCACGATGTTTCGCCTGATTACGATATACCTCTTCATCATCATCCTCTTTGATCATATTCTTTCTTACGCCTCGCCTTCTACACGAGCGTATTTCATCACTGGCCACATCTGCAATTTCAATATCTCTTTTTCTACTTATAAACTTGTGAAGTGTGTTTCTATTGCTTTGACGTTTATTAAGACTCAAATTTTTCTTAGCACGACTAGGAGACTCATTTTGAACCCCTTTCAGTCCTTTAACTAAATTACACTCTCTTAAATCATCATTCTTTTTAACATCAGACTTTAGACTTTCTTCATATAGCCAAGTTTTATGTAAATAAGCTACTATTTCTTTTTCATTTAATTCGGGATTCTCATCCATAATCGCATCTTGTCTTAGCTCCATATATTTGATAAATTCTGGGTTTTCTAAAGGATTTTCTTCCTTTTTATCTTGTTTGTCACGCAGTTTTCGTTTACTCTGTGATCTCGTTGAAGTTACACTATCTTCGGAATGTATGGACGCTGTATCTACATCAAAATCACCGTTGATTTCTTGGAAACCATTGACTTTTATAGGCTCCAGTAACTTCTCGGTTACGTATATACGTACTTCTTTAGATTCCATTTCGATTTCTCTTACATTTTCGCCTCTATAACCATTTCCATTTGCACTTTCTGTATTTATTTGTGTGCTATCATAAAAAACATTCTTATTAGAAACTTTTCTATAATTACTTTTGTATTCAAGAATTTGACTCAAAATACTCTCTTTATGGGCATTTTTGTCTTCAATAAGAATATGACCATTATTCACAATTTTTTGATTATCTTTTTTCGGAACATCGATATTGAAATTATCATTTCTAATTTCGATGTCATCAACTAAATGATCAACATTATCTACTTTATTTTCAGCATTGTTGCCTGACTTTTTTAAGTCATTCTCAAATGGGACATCATCTAAACTTAAATTATCGTCACTGTTATTACCCAGATTTGATAATGGGCTATATGGTAATGGTTCACTGTCACTATCATCATCTAGAGACATGTCAGCTTCATTTTCATCTATATTAAGAGTCTCTTTATCATCCTGTATCTTATTTACACTACCTTCTTTGTATTCTTGTATATTTGAATCGATGTCCTTTACTTCTTCAGATTTTTTTGATGTATCTTGGCTAACATCAGTTTCAATATTACTTTCAAAGTTCCTTGTATTTTTAATGTCTTCATTAGTTAATTTTATTTCACTACTTTCTTCAGCTAAATTAGATACGGTATTATCTTGACTGTCAGTCGTATTGCTTGTTTCTACTGTGTTATCTTCACTCTCAGTTGTATTAGTCGTTTCTTCTGTGCTATCTTGGCTTTCAATAGTATTGCTCGTTTCTGAATCTAACTTAGACAATGATGTACTAAGTGCAGATGTATCCTCTTCAATTTTATTGTCAGTTGAATCTAAGATATCATGAGAATCATCGTCTTCGATTAAATTATCAGTTTCAGAATCTAAAACTTTAGCAATATCATCTTCAGTTAAATTGCCAGTTTTACATTCTAACACTTTAGAATTATCATCATTAATTAAATTGTCAGTTTCAGTATCCAACACTTTATCAGAATCATCCTTTTCGCTTAAACTGTCAGTTTCAGAATCTAAGATTTTATCAGAAGATTCTTTAAGCTCACCTTGACTTTCAACTTCCTGAACATTAGAATTATTTTCAGTATGTTCTGGTATGCTATTTTGATTCTCTATATCATTATTGGTCTCAGAATAATCATCGTCAGAAACAGCTTTTGAATCAGAACTGACTTTGCTATCATTATTATTTTTTGCTATAAGTTCTACATTAAGTTCTTCTGATACCTGTTTCTCTTTATCTGTCGTATTATTAATAGCAGCAATGTCATAGTCTTGACTCTCATCATCTGTATAAGTCTCAGAGTCACAAGTACCGTTAATATCTTCCAAACTTTCTTTAGGACTCTCTGAAGTAGCACTTTCATTTCTAACTCCTAATTTTTCACTATTTGTATTCTTAGTTTCTTTTCCAGCTAGACTCTCAACTTTAGATATGATACCTATACCATTGACTCCTGTTGAATTGTGTTTACAACTATCAGTATCAGTTGAGGTCTGATCTGAGTCTGTTATATTTCCATCTTGTGAATTTATACTACTATTTTGTTCATTCTGTGACAGTTGCAAACTCTGAGATTCACTACTCTTTCTTAAACTATATTTTTTTTTAACTGGTCTTGATCTTTTAGTAGAGGCACTTTTTTTTCCTTTTGTACTTTTCACTACAGTTTCTTTCTTCTCTTCTGTCTTTTTTGAAGGCACTTGGGTGTTAGCTTTAGTTTTCTCTGGAGTTTTAGACTTAGCTTTCTGTAGCCATCTGTCCATGTGTGATTGTTTTTGAATCTTGGTAATGCCTGTTTTAGCAGCCATGTTATCTAAACAGGCAGTTACTACTTCAAACATATCTAAGGATTTGTTTCTTGATCTGTTTCTGGATCTATCATTATTATCTGACTTACCATCATCTTCAGAGAATAGGCTGTCGTAAAGACTTTCACTCAAAGACACATCACTATCTGTTCTACTGATCTTACTCTTAGGCTGTTTGACTTTGCTAGACCTAGATTTGACCAGCATATCATTGAATATATCTATTCTCAGTCGCTTTGGTTCTCTTAACAACATTTCTGCCTCTTCTACCGAATTGTTCCAAAGTGCTTGTTTCTTTTCTGATACAAAAAATGCTGCGTAGAGTCGCGGGTCTTTCTTCTTGGCCTAAAATAGACAATACTAGATGAATTAGTTACTTCATTTTTGTATGCAATAAATAACAAGCCTTCTAATAATTTATTGTTAATAGATTTTCTATATTTGTTTTAATCAAACCCTGACAAATATAATGAATGATACAGGAAATTAAATTGAGAATTTTATTTTTGTCATCATCTTATCACTTAAGAGACATGTAATGCTGGACATAGGCCTTCTCCGATAAAATTCAATTATTCTATATTAATATTACCTCTGGAGTAAAATTCTCCCTTGCCGCTTCAAATTCCAACTGCCCTAAGTATTTTCGGAGCATACTGTCCACGATCCAGCCGCGGCGTCCGTTGTCCCCGAAGAAGGTCACATGAATGACATCACGTTCTATACGACCGAATACTGCAAATGAGAAGGTTAAGGTTTTGTTGAGGTATATATGTATAACTACAGTATATAATAGTAGTAATAACTAAGTACCTATATCACAATCAAGTATGTAGTAATCTATACAATAGGTATATAATTTGTATAGAATTTATCAGTGAACCATCAACATGAACATTTCAATTTGAATTAGTGATTACAATAATTACGATTATGCAGAATTGTTGTTATAATGTTATTAGATTTTCACGGCGCGGTTCACCCGCGTATTTGCTTACTGCTTGGCTCCCGTCGCCAGTAGCGTGATGTTACATAGCCTATAACCTTCCTCGAGAACTAAGTTACGTAAAAAGAATTTTTCAAATCTGACTGGTAGTACCAGAGATTAATGCGTTTAAACAAACAAACGAACTCTTCCGCATTATATATTAGTAATATAAATAACCAAGTAAAATAAATTGCTATTAGCTAAAACCTAGTTACTTTACTAGCGCTGGTAACCAAGTGATAGCAGTCAAACAATGAAATCATTCAGCAAAAGACATGTAACAGCATCTTGTGATAAAACAACCACCACTGTGAATGTCTATTGGCTAGTGATAGAATTAAGACCTAACCTAACCTAACCCGTGACTATGTCAAAAATACTACGTATACTTAGGAAAGATCTATGTACAACAGTGGACTTCTGTTAACCGAAGTGATGACGTGATGATGATGGTACCAATATATTTTTTAATTTGCCAATAATTTAGTTAAACATAATTATTTATGACCTGAATAATTGCATTATTAAAAATAAACAGTACCGCTTTTATGATTTTCTGTATAAACCTAAACCTATTTGAATATTTAAATAATGTTACAATAGCTTTTAGCTGTATTATGAGTTATGACTAATGCAACTGTCTAATACTTTTTGACATGAAAATTTTCTAAGAGCTTTTGGACCCACTTACTCATACAGAGTAATAAATGAATACCTACCATTAATCTACTTATATTTATGATTATGACATAAAAAAAAAATAAGTTAAAATTAATAACAAAACATCATGTTAATCATCAATCACAAAAATAATGAAAAATTGTCATTGATGCAACAAAACAAAAAGAAATACCTATTTGACACCAGTCAAGTTGTTAAATTAAACAGTAAGTGTAACTTATTTGTGTACTTAATTTAATATTTTTTATGTTTTGAATATTTTATGAATCTCCTTGATTTAAACTTACATTAAAATAATTTTATCGTTTTTTGGTCTTTAAATTATGTCATGCATAATATTATAATAAATTAATAAAATCTATAAACTATTGCCATACTTTACAAATTTAGTGATTTAGTTTCTTTCAATGTTGGCGGGAAGTGGGAAAATATGATAAAGATAACAGTACAGTACAAAGGGAGCTACGCACAGTTAAAGGTTCACCAGATACTCATAATATACAAAAGAAACTTTTCTTTTTAATATTTATTAGGAATAGAAACTGCTGAAAATATTGCCCGCAGCTCTGCCCGCATAAATGTCAGTTATGTCACACTTGCCATACAAACTCATCCCCTATTTCAACCCGTTCAAGCCATTTTTTCGTGAATAAAGATATATATTATGTTGATAATGTTGATACCCAAGGTCTATTCTATCTCTATATCAAATTTCATTAAAATCGGTTCAGATTTAGGCGTGAACAGACAGTCACATTCACGTTTATATGAATAGTATGAATAGTAATAATTTTATGCAAAAAAAATGAATTTGGTTGTATATGCAATTATATTGCTGCCCTGCTTAAAGATTTAATTGAATATAATGCAGATTAATTTCATTTATTGACTCTGTTTTTTAGTGTTGTCTATACCTGTCTACTCCCTTCCCCCTACAGGTATACATAACAGGAACATAGATTGTAAATGGCAAATAATTATAAAATGCGAAAGAGTTTGTTTGAACGCGCCAATCTCTGGTACTACCAGTCGAATTTAGATAATTCTTTTTGCATATAATAGCCCAGTTCCTGGGGAAGTTTATGTAACATCACGCTACTGGCGACGGGAGCAGAGCAGTAAGCAAAGCCGCGGGTGAAACCGCGCCGCGGAAAGCTAATAGTAAATAAAGTAACATTTATACTTACATTTCTTTTTAACAAAAACACCACTTGAGGGATCTCTGGTGACAATTGACGGCCAGAAAGGATAAGTCCCCATTCTAGCCCAAGCCAAGTCTCCAACTTGGTAGGTACACTTGGCTTCCAGCTCAAACAGCTCACTCTTTGAAAGACCTCCTTTTACATCCTTTGTCTCTTTCTTCTTCCTTTTCCCATCAAAGTCTAAAGTCTTAACAACAGATGAATTATCCAAATAACCATTTTGTGGCTTGCTATTTATATTGTACCTTTCAGAAGATCTTTCTAGAATGTTATTCAAATGTGTGTTAGAAGATTTCTTAGTGCTTTTGACAGGCGAGAACATATTTTGAATAACCATAACAGTGTCTTCAGGCTCCCGGTTTTGTATCAGATCCTTCCTTATATAAACTTTAGGAAGTCTCTTTGGAGGTGAAGGTGTGAGAGTATTAACTTCCTCACTACCAAAACGACTCATTGATATGTTTTCGTGATAAATACTTTCAATTTGATCATCTAGAAACTTCTCTATTTCAACCTTTTTGGGTGACTCAGTTCTTTTAAGCGGAGAGTTTGATGCGTGCATTTTATAAACTGGTGACTGTGTTTGAGTCTTCAACGGTGACTTCTCAGACAACGGTGACTTTAATTCGGATGTCATTTTCTTCACATCAGATTGGTCTATTGCAGACTTGAGACGGCGCGCTCTCCCATATCTACTAGTGCTTGTACCATCACAGTTAGTAACCGGGGAAGTTATTCTTGCAGTCAAACTAGTTTCAAGTTCCCGCTCAATCAATGATCGTTTCTTTGGTTTTATTTTGACATTTACAGGACTATCAGTGGACTTCAAGTCCTCAGAGCTTAAGTTATCCTCAGATTCCTCCATTTCAATCTTTATGAATGTATCTACCTGGCCTCTAATATACTACTGACGTAACAGAATAATACATCGTAAGGCGAATGCAAAAACACGAATATTTTATTTCAATCTCATATTTATCCAAATATTAAAATGCGAAAAGTGACCACAACTCACTATTTGAAGAATACAATCGTCCACTAACGATTCACTTGGTTATCTGAAACAAAAGAATGGAAATGAAGTTTCGTTTTCTAATATAATAGGTTAATTCAATATTTAAACTAAATATCATATTTTTGTCGTAGAAATGCTATTTTTTATGAATTAAAACATATTATGTCGACTCACCATCGATTTAATCAGTTTTGTAGCGTTAGTGATTGCAATTTGCACAAGACAAATCGTCAGATTGGCGGGGTCTCAATGCATAATTGTACCACTGTAGATCGAAAACTTAAATTCCTTTTTTACATAGCTATGTTTTCACTTAAAATTGCAACAACACCAGTTTTAGAAAGGTTTCGTAACACTGAAACAGGAACATTAACTATAATTGTCAGCGCTGGAATATCGTTCGAGCAAAGTCCTAATTTTGTTACGAGAAAGCACCCAGTGCTAGAGTCAAACACGCGCCATCATAATTTCATAGGCTGGTATAAACTAAACCCAGCAACTCAAGCAATCACTACAGTGTACACACACGTTATTATTAATTATCTCACCAATAAAACTGAAATGTATAATTTTATTTTACTATTTTCTTGAAATGAAATGAACATAAGTTCCGTCACAAAAATACCGACGCTTTGTCCCGCGAAAACACATGAATAATTTTTATTTGTGTGTGTGAGAATACAACGACAAAATCTTCAACACAGACTTCGCAACAATGTTCAGTTTCACACAGACACACAGTTCAATGGCTTCGCTTATCACAACTGCTTTACCGACGCTTTCAAAATATTTCTTTTTTAGAGTTCCTTGGTAAATTTACATCTATGACATAGAATATACATCTATGATTTACATCGCTCGCGTCACTTTCGTGGTACATAATATTTAATGACATAATCATTATTGTGCTATCATAGCCACATACTGACCAGAACGAAAGTTTTAACGTTTCTTTTAAAATCACTGGTCTTTTGTATTTGTTGTCAACATTACCAACTTTAAGAACGTAGGCAGAGTACCTATATGTTTAGAAATAACACTAATAAATACCCTTTCTTATTGATTGACACCTCTACGGTTCTTCATTTTCATTTCTTCCTACATCATACACAGTCTACAAACAAAAGGTTAATACAATAGTGGTAAAAAATATTAAACTGTTTAATACGACTTTTAATAAGAATTTTAATACATTTACCTTAGTTCAGTATGAAATTTCAAAACTAAAATTAGCTTTTTTCAGAGATTACGTTCAGGTACTGTTTTATTATAATAAGATATGCTCTTAGCTTCTGCAATAAATATTAAGTACCTACTGAACCACATGATTTTATGTGTGAATCTACTATAAATGTCATATTGTCAAATAGATTAATAACGGATATTCAAATTATGAATTGAGAAAAACATTAAATGGTTGGAAGATATTAAATGGGACTTTTATAAAGTCAAAGTTAAAGTTTTTTACGTATTTTTAATTATTTTATTCATAAAACTACATACAACATACATTTTATAATATAATAAAAAAGTATAAAAAATGTTGAACGTTTAATTTACACCTCTACGTATATGGTGTCACTGTCAGTGTCAAAACAAGAAACAAGATTTAAAGAAGGTACGTCAGAATATCGTAGCAAATCAGCATTGTAATTAATATAAAATTAATATATTTGTGTATTATTCTTTAGTGAAAATGTCGGTAGCTACTAAAACGAAAGACAACAAGCCTGAAGGAGTAGCTTATAGCGACGCAGCCCTAAGAAATAATGCTGTTGTTGTTGAATACTGTAGGACGTCTATGGCAGCTTTATCGGGCTCCACTGCTGGTAATTTACTGATTATTATACTTCTACATAACATTTGCGTATATATTACTTATCTATAACTGGCGTTTAAAACTTATACCATGCCTTTGCAAAATTTTGTACCTACTTTTATAATTTAGGTTATTTTTTCCTTAGTCATTGTTAGATTAATATGTAGACGTTTCTTAAATGTCCTATTTACTGAGGAATACTCCTTTCGGCGTCCTATTGTTAACTCACCTAATGATATTCCTACTACAGGGTGAAGTCCTCATATTGAGAAAGCATAAGCAATACTTAATCACTACACTTGCTCAAGACTGATCAGTGTATATTTTTAGGCTGCTAAGATGTTTACTTGAGAGTTGTTTTTTATATTCAGTCGCTTACCAAAAAATATATCCAGCCTTCTTAAAACATTGGTAGCACAGTGATATTGCTGGTGTCTATTACTGTCAAATAATTAAAAAAAATTTCATTGCTGCTGTCTTTGTTTTTTTTTAATTTTATTTACAAAACCAATGTTAGGTTGCAACATAAAAATAAATTACATGCTAAGACAAAATATGAAAAATGTTATTAACAGGTGTTTTTAAAATATAATAATAAAATGCTGGCAAGTGCATTAAGTTATGCAAGGCATTGCATATTGTTACATGTTTTAATTTGTAAATTTAAAATCAAATAAATATCAATAAATCCACACACCTAAACATACCTATAAACACAGAGGTTAACTATTATGGGTTGGTTATATTCAAACTTCTCAGTACTTACCTCTTTTATCTGGCAACTTTAATTTAAGTAAAAATTAACATATTTATACCATTAGCAGGGCCCCACGGCTTCGCCCGCGCCTAAAATGTGTTTATTCCCTTCGAAAACCAGACCGATTTTCAGGATAAAAAGTAGCCTATGTCCAGCACCGAATCTACATACCAATTTTTTTCGAAATCGGCTCAGCCATTTAGACACTGAGTAGTAACAAACACACATTTATAATATAAGTAGGATTCTTCTCATGTTGATTTCTATAAATTCTAATATTCTCCTATCTCAATTACAGGAGTCCTAGGCCTAACTGGTTTATATGGGTTTGCCTTCTACGTGTTGGCGGTTGTCAGTCTATGGGTGATGTTCATGTTAAAGACTGGACCAAATTGGAGCAAGTACTATGTATCCCGTCAGAGCCTACTTACCAATGGCTTTTTGGGAGGGTTGTTTACCTATGTATTGTTCTGGACGTTTATATACGGGATGGTACATGTATATTAGAGATATTATTTGTAAAATATATAGAGAAATTGTATGTAAGTAATATTATTTATGGAAATATCAACTGTATTCTTTATGAGAAGAGGCAGCCCTGTAGTGGGTTGATAATGGGCTTTTAGGTTAAAGTATTCATTGCTTAAGTGAATTATATCTATTAAAATTGTTGTTAGGAAAGTTGTGATACAAAATAAAATTATAATAATGGAGGTTACCAAACTTTCCCACAATAATAATTCTATTGGAAAGTATGCCACCACTCTAAGCCCCAGTTTCTGAAAGGCTGATCAACGAAAAATTAACTAAACACCTGCTAAATCTAATGTAAAGTACCAATTGGATTGCTAAAAGAATGGTTAATTAGTTTAATTTGATCATTAGGTATAAGTCAACTAAGAAGATGATCAATCTAAATTAATTAACTATACTTTTAGCAACCTAATAATATGTACTTGAGATGAGATTTAAAGGTTAATCAGTAAATTTTTTGTTGATCAGCCTTTTAGAAACTGGGTGTTAGACCCCAATGTCTAAGAACACCAGGTAGAATGTACTCATTTTGGTTGACAAAATTTTTTTTTTTGTTTTGGTGTTTATATATCAATGATATTTGTAAGTAGTATTATGTATCAATTACAATATACAGCATTTATAAATATTTTGCTCTACTAAAGCTGTAAGTATGTAACACACCTTGCAAAAGTAGATCTTATTTTAGACCAATTAAAGGTGTATTTTCTGTAACTTGTTTCATGCATTTACAACATTCTTAGTAGGCAGTATTGTTATATTGTGTGTGACTGTTTAAACTCATTCCTTTGGTTTGTTTTCCTATATAATCTAACAAAAAGTCACCTTTGGGAACAAGTAGTACCAGTGTTAGGTATACTGTATTATACAATATATTGCCTTTGTAAACAAGATATAAATTGGTGCAAATCCAGAAGAGAATCACATACTTTTTGTTACTATGCATAGTGAGTTTGTTCAGATTTCGTTATAGGTTAAGTGTATTTATTTACATCAGAGATTTAAATCGTTAGATGCGCACACACCCACATTTAAGGCGCAAAAAAACGTGTCATCGTTGGGAAGAGTGAGCTCACTCTTTCCGTCGTAGTCACTTGTTAGCAGTGGTGAACGATGCACGTTGGTAATTTTTTTTGTTTCTGGTAAATAAGCCACTAATGTATCAATATATCAATATGCCTACCTGTGTTGTGTCTTTAAAAATGTTCTAATAATTTAAGAAACACAAACAAATCCAAGAGAATTACATTTCATGTATAGGTAAGTATTGAATTATTAACTTTTTCACAATTTTTCATACAATTCTTTTAAAGAGAGTGGATGATTACAATTACAATATGCGGTAGCGAGACATTTCGCTGTGTCATTTTTCGTCGTCAGTCGTTGCTGCACGCTAATTGTCGATGTCGTGTGCGCTACGAAAAGTGAAGTTTTAACTTCACACACACACAGACTTAAAACGTGGACAGATCTTCAGAGCGCAGGGCGTATCTAACGATTTAATCTCTGATTTACATTATGTGTAAAAATGTTATGAATATATAGTTATAAAGTACAATACTAGTTTTTTATTGAAACCCCAATATGCAGATTTATTTATTTAATTAAAATTATTTATTCATATATCGGTTGTGCTGAACCGAAATAATTGAATAAATAATTAAATAAATAATTTCATACGTTTGTCGCTCAATTAAAGCCTGGAACTCTTTGCCAGCGCATGTGTTCCCATCTAATTTTGATCCTGGGTCTTTTAAGCGGGGCGTGAAAAAGCATCTCACTAAGCCGCCATAGTGGAGGCCACCATACCAGTAGTTTGGCTTTTGGAATGGTGTTCGCCACTTCTGGATTCCACTGACTGCTTACCATCAGGCAGAGTGGAGTCACTTTGGTAGGCTAATATAAAAAAAAAAATATTGTCAACAATACAGTTGCCTAGTAAAATAACAATAATATTATGCTCTTTTTCTCTTTGATTTACTTTTATTCCTTACTAGTCCGTCCTCGCTTCGCTTCGGTATCAAAAGTATTATTCGGTCTCAAAAGAAACGCCTACGGAAGATATTATAGCTATAATGACATATTGCATCATTCAGATTTACAAAAGAGCTTAAAATATTGAAATTCTGAAAATGACTAAAATAATTGTCAAACATAATAAAACAGGTAGCCTATGTTACCCGCTTAATTTATTGATTTCTAAAAGTGTTTTTTTTATATAGGTAACGTAGATTTTTTGTGAAATCGTTGCAAACAAACAAACATACAAACATATTTGTATAGTATTTATAGTGGGAACCCCGAGAAACTATCTGATTTCTTACCAGTGGGTCCAAGTAGTCAGAAAGACAAGGACAAACCTACTTCAAAAGTATCTTCCGTAGTCAGGTTACTGGTCCGGTTCGCGGGACAAATCAACCGTACCACTGGCAAAGAGTGGGCTCAAAAGGGGCTCAAGCACCTCCTTCCTTAAACGAATTTGCAGATTTCGCAATTTAAATACTAGCTGTTGCCCGCAGCTCCGCGTGCGTGAATGTCGGTTATATCGCTATTTCCGTACAAACTTTCATCACCCTTTTTTTGTGTGGTATATGCATTACGTATACGCACCTCTCCCGGGCAAGGCGGGGGCGTATGTATAATGATATTATATTTATTCGCAAGGTGCCTCAAAGGCGAGGCTAGTCGTTATATACCTAGTTGCAAAAAAAAATTGCACTAAACTTAAATTACCTCCTATATAAAACCCTAACACAAAGTACATATAACAATTCGTCTGACCTATTAACTAACGTTTCATTATGGTAGCCCTTCCCGGCTGATTGAATTTCACCCCGATATTAGCACTTAACTGCATTCACAACCGTGTCAGCAACGAGCGAGGGATATTGGTACGTAATTTAATAGTTAAGTAAGTCATTGTGATCGTGATGAAATAACTTCGCTTATAATTGCGTGGGTAAATACCTACTAGTTGGGGTAAACGATTGATGACGATATTGAAACGTAAATAAAATATGAGTAGGGTAAGAAAGACGCGAATTTGTGACTGTTTCAGTGACGCTGTGAAATATTGAATGTGATATATGAAAATAAATGTGAATGCTGTGCCAGCAGTTGTAGGCTCAATCTGATTCTTGTAGTCACTCATAGAACTAGCAAATATAACTGACTAGGTGACTAGCTTTCCGCGGCGCGGTTTTTTTGCTTACTGCTCTGCTCCCGTCGCCAGTAGCGTGACATCGTCTATAACTTTCCTCAGGAACTAGACTATCAACGGCAAATTTTTTTTTTTAAATCCGACTGGGAGTTTTTGAGATTAGTGCGTTCAAACAAACAAACAAACACTTCCGCTTTATATAATAGTAGGTATAGATGAGAGAAATTTTAAAGCTAACCATGACGTGTTCTGTTCTCCATGATACCCCTGGGAGTGTCATGTAGACATGAAGATTTTTTTTGATACCACGGAGGTCACTTGACCGATTAACAATTTAGAAACAATTGTTTTACCAGACGCTATGTTAGACCGGAATAACTTATAAAAATATTCAAAAATCGTCTGCAAAATCGTTAGCGGATCGTATCGTAATCGCGTAGTATCAACAGCCTCGGCTCTAAGACTACGTATAATCACGTTTGGTTGCAGTAGCAAAAGCCATTAACAGTCTATCATGTTGATCGCAAGGAAATTACGAACCCTTCTATAAATAACGTGTGTATAGCTTATAGATTGCAGTGTGTAGTGATTGCATTTGGTGAAGTTTCTTTTGCTAAATATATATATATAAAATACTTTTAGAGATATTGGCTTTTAACGGTATTCGACGAAATCTATGACGTTGGTTTAAATCATATATTACCAATAGAACACAAAAAGTTTTACTAAACGGACATGAGTCTGACTTTGTTACTATAACTTCAGGCGTGCCGCAAGGCTCAATAATGGGACCTCTTCTTTTCATTTATTTATCAATGATATTAAAACCTGCTTTAAATTTAGTCATTACCTGCTTTATGCTGATTACCTAAAAATTTATCTTCAATTGAACAAATCGATGACCAAATTAAAATTCAACAAGACCGTTTTACTAACTACTATGACAAGAACAAACTAATATTCAGTATGAATAAGTGTAACTTTATTACCTTCACAAAAAAGAAAAATATAAGTAATTAAAATTATAATTTAGGAGGGATTTACATTTATAAAGTCGAGGTTATACGAGATTTAGGACTCATGTTGGATACAAAGTTACACTTAGACATACAATCATGTGGACACTATAATTAGTAAAGCATTTAAGATGTATGGATTTGTTATTCGCTCCAGCACCTACAAATTTTACAAGCCCTTCTACATATCTTTATTTATATAAATCTTTGGTCCGTTCATAGCTTGAATATGCCGTGCCTATCTGGAATCCGTTTGATAAATACGTTAATGCCATAGAAACTGTTCAAAGAAAATTTTTGCACTGTATACACTTCAAGTGTTGTCACAATAAGCCTTCATATGAAGAATTGCTTGTAAAATATAGATTTTTGACTTTAGAACAAAGGCGTCTGTACTTACAGGCGATGTTACTGTATGACCTTTGTCATAACAACTATGATTGTATTCCGCTCACCAATAGAATATGTTATAGAATACCCACAAGAACACATAGTCGTAATTTATGTAAAATATTTGCTACCAATAAATGCCGCACCAATGCTGGTAAAGGATCGCCGATGTTCCGCTTGGTTGAATCGTATAACAATCACATCAACTCTATATTATATCTAATGGTAACACGTCCTAGTATGTTTAAGAAACTATTACTTTTTAAGTTAGATTCAGTTTAGCACATTGCAATTACCTGAAATTGCGTATGTTACATAGTCTAATCTTCACCGAGAACTGGGCTATCATATGCAATAAGAATTTTTTGAATCTAACTAGTAGTTCCATAGATTAGCGCTTTCGAAAAAAAAAACAAACTTTGAAGCTTTATATAAAAGTATAGATATGTACTACTTATGAAATATTTTCAATCTGGGCACGATCTAAAGGACTTTACTCTGTAGGTAAAAATAACTGGCAACCTATAGATTTTATTTTTGCAGCTGAAATTCATCGTTAGATAAAATAAAAGGTTTTTCTAGTTGTTAAAACAAGAGGAACGAGTGCAGAACTAATGTTTGCAGTGACATTGCAAACAATACCCGCCATCGAACCCAAATACTAATTTATAATTGATTTCACTGTTTACTCAGCGATTGTTGGCTGTCTGAGTCACTTCATTGGAGATCATTTGGAGTGGTTAATAAAATAATAGTCGATTGGATCTATATCAATTAGGTACGTCCATGCATAGAAGAAGTAAGTACCTAGAGTGAATCGTTCTGACGCATAATGTCCAACACGCGTATAGACTAATTTTAAATAAGCATTTTGAAATTTACGCGAAATGTATTAATTCTATGCCCCCATCGATCGATTGTCTTATTCCAATAATCCCTCCTAAATTTCCTCCCTAAGGGGGAAAATTAGAACCCAGGGTGCTTAGGAAATATTTTCGCCACCAGTTGGCGCCACTTTGGTAAAAGGTCTTCCGTTTTGACAGCGCTATCACAACATATTTTTCAGTACTTATTTCGGCAATTTTAATGTTCAATTTACAAAATGGATAATTCACGTGCTTAAGGACAAAAGAAAATTGCTGAGAGGGTTTTCTAAAATGGCGCTCACGAGGTGGCAGCACCAGTTCGTCAGGTCTAGCTGTCAAGCGCTTTTTGAAAGTTAACCCCTGATTGGCTCAATGTGAAAGTTGAAGTGGCGCCAGCTGGTGGCAAAAATTTTCCTAAACACCCTCATTATTTACGTCCATGCTTAGAAGAAGTAAGTTACACTAAATCGTTCTGCCGCATAGTGACCAACACGCGTATTGACTAATTTTAAATAAGCATTTTGATATTTACGCAAAATGTATTAGTTCTGTGTCCCTATCGATCGATTCTATTCCTTCACAATAGACCCGTAGCGCTAGGTTTTGAGGTTTCAAAAATATTAAAGTTGTTTATTTTTCGCATATAGTTTCTTGACCGTTAGTCTAGCCTAAAACATTAGTTTGTGTCATCCTAGGTACTTGCATAGGTAGAAATTTAGGTATTTTGTCTTTTTGCTCAATATTGGACGACAAGAAAATTAAAGATAAAAATTTTACTTCCATGATGATAATAAAGTAGTAACTGATGTACTTAGGCTTTTTGTGTCATCTCTGTCCACGAGAATCGTGATATTTAACCAGTACCTAATACGTCGCCCAACTAGCTCTAAAAAAATATTAGAATTTGTTGTAGAGGTGTTACGTGTTTCAGAGTTTGGTTATCTGTTGTTCAAAATATTTTGTGTCAAATTTATTCACGGCATTTATAGATATTTTATTCTTTTATTACAACACCCTGTAAAAACCACAAAAGAAAATGCAAGTTATTAGAGATTACGTGTTTTTGATTATTATGGTGTAACAAAACCCTATTCATAATTTGTGTTGTTTTTATCCACGAAATCTTAATACTTGTAAAAAAAATCGATTTCTTCGCACGAAGGGCGATCGCGGGGTAGAGCGCGGGCGCAGGCGGCGGGCGCTCCGGTTAGCCAGACGCGCAGTCGGGCGCGTGTAACGTGTTGTTTGTTTACATTCGGTATTCGGTGCAAGCTGCGACAAGTGCGTGCGTTATTCGATTTGATTGATTTATTAAGCACGATTTTCAGGGTTGGAAACCAACCTTATAACAAAGTTCACCTTGGCGGGTGCTTCAATCCGCGGTTTGTGTTCCGTCTAGTCTAAATAGATATAAACCACGAGCCAACACGCTCGCGAGTCAGTACCGAGCGATTCGTCTCCAACGTGAGATTACTAGGGTTGGCACCTTTTTCCGACGAAAATCTAAACTAATCTTATAGAGAAAAAGATTTGATTTTTCGTATGTTTGTTTGTATATTTGTTTGTTATTGATAAATTCAAAATCTACATAACGAATTTAAAAAAATCTTTGCATTTATAAAATTATAATATAAGCTAGTAACTTTGGGGTAAAATAACTTTTTTGTTATGAATTTTAATATTTGTAAATGAAAATAAATGTGCATTATTTATTTTCATTTACAAATATTAAAATTATACTTATAATTATATCATTGAAGAAGTGTTGGAATTATATTTTATGTAGGCGTTTGTTGTGGGACCAAAAAAGGTTTACATTATTTTGAAGTTTATACGGTGTGGAAAAATAATATAATACATATACTCGCGCAGGCAAAGCCGTTTGCAATAGCTGTATATATTTTTGAAAAACAGCAAATAATATAGTATTTTAGGGACTTGAAAATATATATATATATAGTTTTGGATCAATAGTTTGCAACTTCCAACGCAGAACTCGATGCAGTTTTTAAATTATCCCTAGTGCTAGAGGGACACGATGAACATGACAGCAGGTACTAAATATTATAAAAAAAATAGTGGGTATGCAAAATACTATTTTTGTCGCTAATTCAAATGTTACGCCTTTTCATAGAGTCACTAAGAGAGCCGCTGCTAAAAAGCATCTCCCTCTCGCCCTCGTCGCTAAGACGTCAATGTTCCCTATATCATATTTTCCCCAAAAATGCTATATTATTTGCTGTTTTTTAACCGACTTCAAAAAGAAGGAGGTATATGTTTTACTTTTGTTACCACAGAACTCTATCATTTCTGAACCAAATTGGAAAATATTTTTTTTATTTGCAGGGTATACTCTAAAATTGGTCCTATATCTTTTTTTTTATAAAAAAATGGCTTGTTAGTTTGGTTTAGTTTTATATTTTGTAATAAAAACTTATACAAGGAGTAACGAGGTGTAAAGCAATGAGTCGATGTCTTTTGTAATGAGTTTTCTAACCTGGAGATGGACATGTTCATGCTACAATAATATTGTGAACCGATTTGCAAAATCCTTTTTTTGTCAAATAGAACGTGTCCGTGGATGGGTGACCATTTCAAGCATTTCATTTTGAGCGTCTTCATGCTTTATAAGCAGTGAATACTGATTATCACTAAAATGTGGTAGTCGTTTAACCAAGTTGCAAGCCATAAATTCTTTTGAAATTCCAACAGCGGGCGGCCATATACTTGCCTTTACAGTAACACTGTTTATCAGCTAAATTATGATTTTTGATGTTTTTTTTTGTTAGTAGGTCTTTACTTATTTGTTTTAGTTTGTGGTTTCCGAGATTCAGGGTTCAGCGATCAGCAAAAGTTTTGATAAGAACTTCCAATCTTTACGATCTTCCTCCTCGTCACTACTTTCTGCGCCAAATGGCGCTGTCTTATTTGCGCAGTACGGTTAGTACCCATATTAAATATATTAACAATATATATTTAATATTGGTAGGTTAGGTTAGGTTAATGACTGGCACCGGCTCCAAAATAACTGATTATAAATAGTAAAGTATTATATAGCTATCAATGATTTCGTTGATTCCCCTTTAATGTTCTTTGCTTTGAAGTAATTAAAATATTATTTTCTACTTTTAAGTTAACCACTTTTAAGTTAACATGTAGGTATAGTTTTGAAGTCGGTTTTCGTTTTATTATTATTTATTTTATTTTTAAACTTTTAGTGGGAAGTAATTGTGTATTGGTAATATATTTAATATGAAAAAGTAGTGACGAGAGGAAAGATTGTAAATAGAGATTTAAAGTCCGTATCAAAACTTTTGCAAATCTCTGAACCCTGAATCTCGGAAACCACAAACCTAAACAAAAAAGTGATGACCTACAAACAAAAAAGAGTCATGAAAAATCATAATTTCACTCACGGAGTAATCGCGTAACAAATATACAAGAAAATAAACAGTGTTGCTGTAAAGGCAAGGTTATAGCCACCCGCTGCTGTTGGGATTTCTCACGATCATGAGACCTCTAACTTGGCTTATAGTGATAAGAGTCCTCGCTACTAAAGCATGAAGACGCTTAAAATGAAATGCCACAATTGGTCACCCATCCACGGACAAGTTGTTTCTAACAAAAAATAAAGAATTTCGGAAATGGGTTCACAATTGTAACATGGACATGACCATGTTACAATTGTGAACCGATTATTCAAATCGGTGATAATTATAAATGACCAAGTTATGTGGTAACAAACATACAAAAAAAACATACGACCCGAATTGATAAACTCCTTTTTTAAGTTGGTTAAATGTTTAAAAATAAAATTCATTTTTAGAAAAAAAAAACATAACTGACTTCAAAACTATAGCTACATGTACAATCTTAAACTAAAAAAAAGAAAATAATATTTTATTTACTTCAAAGCAAAGGGGAACATTAAAGGGGAATCAACGAAATTATTGATACTTATACAATATTACTATTTATATTATATTTATTACTATTTATAATTAGTTATTTTTAGAGTTGGTGCCAGCTGAAGCAAAAATGCCATTAATAAATATAACCTACTAGCAAAAATAACCTTATTGATTAATCTAATAATTTATGAATGTGAAATAAAGATTTAATAAAAGACATCGAACGAAACCTAATCTGAACAGCGTATCAATTTTTTTATCTATTTAGACACAACTGTCAACGACGTCTGCTCTAATACGTCTGACCGCGTCCGACCGCGACTCAGGCACATCCCGCGCATCCCGTCCTGCGCGATGAAGCTTTCGCGATGTGTCCCCGCCCGTGCGAACTATTGCCGCCCCGTGCAGTTCAAGTTTGTTGCAAAGGCAAAATTAAAATCCTGTTGGCTGGCACCGATTCCAAAAATAACTGATTTCGCTATATATAATATAGTTATTGCAAGCGGCTTTGTCCCCACAGGTATATGTACCAATTTTAACATATTAAATAATAGTTCAACACCACATAAACTTTAAAACAATGTAAACGGTTTATTTGGTCTCACAACAAACGCCTATATAAAATATAATTGCAACACTTCTTCAATGGTTTTGCATCTCAGAGAAGATCGACGTAAGAGTAATAGTATCCGTACTATTGCGTCTGCCTTTCCCTTTTCCTCACCTACCCCTCTCCCTTCACGGTAGGCAGCGGTTTCGCATAGTCCCTGGCATAGCAGGAGCAATGCTAGGGACTCTGATTTATCCAGGAATGGCAGTTACCACTTACCATCACGTGGGCAGTTTGCTCGTCTGCCACTGTCAGCAATTAAAAAAAAATATCCCAACTTACTCGCTATATTGTAATTTTTAGTTTAGATTTCCGTCGGCAGAAGGTGGCAGCCCTAGTTGATCTCACTCCAGAAGAGAATACGACTCGCCTGGTACTGACTCGCGAGCGTGTTAGTACGTGGTTTATGCGTGGTTGACATCCATCTAGACGCAACACAAACCGAGGATTGAAACCAAGCTCCCGCCAAGGTGACCTTTGTTGAAAGGCTGGTTTCCAACCGTGAAGAGAAACAGTTTTGTGAATAAACACATACAGTTTGTTTTGAGTCTAGGAGTTTCTTAAATAATAATTTATTGTATGTACCTACTTACTTATATTCTACTAATATTATAAATGCGAAAATTTGTATGTATGTAGTGTGTGTTTGTTTGTTACTACTCAACATCTAAACATCTGAACCGATTTTGATGAAAATTGGTACGTACATAGGTGCCGGAGACGGACATAGCCCATAGAATACTTTTTTTTTTCTCCCAAAAATTGGTCTGGTTTCCGAGTTACATAATTAAATATAATACCATATACCGCGCGGGCGAAGCCGCAGGTAGCAGCTAGTTCTTTATTTGTATTATGCCTTGCTTATTTTGGGACCAGATAGCGTAGTGTAAAAATAAAATATACGTTAATTTTAATATAATTTATTATGAACGCTTCGCTTAGAAGAAATCGTAGGTAACGAACGAATTTGGTGTGCGTGCGTAGGTAGGAGGAGGCGGCGCGGTGCCGCCGCGCGTTCACTCGCGAGCCTGCTTGGACCGCAACCATTATTTTTTTGTGTTGTGTTTAATTACCGTGCATGAAAATGACACAAATTTACAATGTCGATTTTTCATACATTTATGTTATTAAATATGTGAACTCTAATGATTGTAATATTTTTTTGAAGCGTTTGTAGCTTGGAAAAACAAAATAATTAAAAATCTTAAAATTGCATGGTCTGATTTGGCACAAATTTATTTAATGGGTATATGTAAGTGATCTAAAATAGGAGATAGTTATTTAATCAATTATAATTTTTTTTTAGCACCGTTTTTAGTTCCTGACCCTATAGCAGATTGCACTGGACGAAGATGGCACAAACTCGGCTTCCACACTCCGTAGGCTATCCTAGACGTGATACCATAGTTACTTTTAACTTTAAATTAATTTTGCCAGTTTTGATTTAAATTAAAAGAATCAATCACAAATCATCGAATTGCTCAAAATGCAAATAGCAGATATGACACAAAACATAATATTAGGCTTCTTATGTATGACTGTATCCACAGGCACAAAATAAGCAACTTTAAAATTTTTGTAACTTATGACCCCAAAATAGCCTAGCGCTATCGGTCTACAATCCCTGTACCTCAAAACAAGTTGCTTTAGTCCTTGTTCTGAGCCCTGTTCGGATTGGTTTTGTTTTGCGATGCTTGATTGAGAGACCACTGCCATGTCTCGTTATTACGGTTACCGCTTACCATTTGTTTTTTGATTGTTTGTTACCGAAATTGTAAAAAAAACCAGCCGAGTGCGAGTTGGACTCGCACATGAGGGTTTCGTACCATTATCTATAGTAAATATTTATTTTATTTTGTTTTTTTATTATTTGTTGTTATAGCGGCTACAGAAATACATCATCTGTGAAAATTTCAACTGTCTTACTATCACGGGATAAGATAAGCCTGGTGACAGAAGGACAGACAGGCGGGTGGACAGCAGAGTCTTAGGCCGTTATTACACTATGATAGAAATATGATCATAGATGTTTGAGTCATTTTTAAATGAAGAACATATGACGGTATAATAACTACATGTGATTTATATTGTCTACTAGCTGTTGCCCGCGACTTCGTTCACGTGAAAATTCAGATGGGTGCCTCTATGAGAATATTGCGTGCCTGATTTTATGGCAATCGTACATTGTATCAGTATTATCCGTCTCTATGGCGAATCCAGTTTAAACTCGCTACCGCTAAAACTGACAAACCACTTTCACACAAACTTGCGACTCTTATTTGCCGATTTAATAAGGGGGGTTGTTGAATAATAAAAAAAAAGAGTATTTTCTAGTAATTTGGTAATCCTACTATAAAAACTATAGAAATTTCATACAAACTTTGCCACCCCTTTATACCCCTTAGGGGATGTATTTCGCAAAATTCCGTCTAAGTGAGCACCTATATCCTAATAGGAACGACAATGCAAAGTTTGAGATTCCTAGCACTTGTTGTTTCTGAGATTTCGTGATAAGTGAGTGAGTGACCTTTTGCTTTTATGTATATAGATAGCATTTTTATATTGTTTAAATACTGTTTTTCATACTATTTTTAATCTCCCATAAATCCTCTTTCACCTACCTAAAGATATCCCTCGTAAAAACAATATACAATACACAAAGGCAAATTTTCACTACAATAAGTTTCCCCTTCCCCTTCTTCCCTATTGAACTTTTTCTCCACTCTCCACAGTTTCCTCCTTCCTCTCTTCCCCTCCCCCTTCTCCTCTTCACCTCCTTCAACATCCCTTGCCCCTCCTCCAGCATATATTGCCCTTTCCTCCACTTCCCTCTACCTTGCCTCCTCCGTTTTCCCCTCTCTTCTCCCTTCCTTCTCCTATCTTTTCCTCCTGTCCTCTCCCTTCCTATCGCTTACTATCCCTTCCCCTCCTTTTTTCCATCATTCGAGAACTCCTTTCTTTCCGCGTTCCTTCCCCCTCCCTTCCTCTACTGTCTCTCTCACTTCCCCCTCACTTTCCTCTCATTTTCCCCTCATTCACCCCTCACTCCCCCTCATTTCCCCTCACTCCCCTCTCACTTCCCCCTCACTGCCCCCTCACCCACCTCACTTCCCCCTCAATTCCCACTCACTTCCCCCTCACTTCCCCGTTACTTCTCCGTCACTTTCCTATCACTTTCCCCTCACTTCTCCCTGGCTTTCCCCTGAGTTCCCTCTGACTTCTTCCTGACTTTCCCCTCACTTCTCACGCATTTCCCCCACACTTCCTCTTCCCTTCACCCTCACTTCCCCATCACTTTCCTCTCACTCTCCCATCACTTCCCTCTCACTTTCCCCTCCCTTCCTCCTTCTCCTCAATTCCTCCTTTTCCTCCCTCCTTTTCCTTCCTCCTTTTCCTCCATCCTTTTCCTGCCTCCTTTTCATCCCTCCTTTCCTTCCCTCCCCCTCCCTGTAAATTTCAAAAGCTAAAGATCTTTGTATAGAATATTTCATCCCTAATTTCATCCCTCTAAATCCACCCCTGTTAAAATAAAATTATAAGTATATTTTTTATTTAAATAGAAGTATTCCAAAACAATATTTCAAAACTGTAAATTAAAAAATGAAGAAGATTCATATAATTGATCACTTAGGAATTGAATTTTAAAAACCCTTTTTTAGTACAAGCTCTAGACATTTAGACAAACACACCCTCCAAATTTCAAGTCACTACGACCAGCAGTTTAGGCTGTGCGTTGTCTGTTAGACAGTCAGTCAGTCAGGACAAAGCCTTATATAATATGTATGGGTGTATGGATGTATGGATTAGGCGTATAGCCATCGGGGATCAAAGCATACAGGCTGCTAGGAATGCTAACACATGATAGAGCCACATAAAGCTGACCGTGCAAAAAACAGCTAATACTTAGATCCACGCCCACAAGTTTTAGTTGTGTCTGACCTTGGGCTTTATTAATTGTCATCGCGAAACATAGGCTCACTGGAAACTGGACTCATTTAAAACTAAACGGAAGATTGTTTAGAATGAGAGAAATCCGAAAAATAAAAACGCTATCAGCTATGCCGTAACCTGTTAGTCTCAGTTTCTATCAAAAAATTTTCGACGTGATTCTTTAAATTGGCATAACTTTTTTATTTATGAACCGATTGACATGAAACAAACACTAAATGTTAAGTGAAGCTTACCACAATGTATTAGTGAAAACCATATCTAAATCGGATAAGCCGTTTCTGAGATTAGCGTGAACAAACGCACAGACAAACAGACAAACAGACAGACAGACAATTTTAACAATAATTGTTTTGGGTTCTATTTGCGTTGATAAAGGCCCCAATAATTTTTTTCTCATATATCTTCCATGTACAGACAGCGATCGGTTACATTTTTATTATATGTATAGATGATCATAGTTAGGGGATCCTTTTTGACAGCTAGCGTACAAATATGATCATACTCTACACACTAGCGCAGTCTCTAAGTAAATAGAATGTGCTAGTGTGTTGATATGATCCTACTTGTACGCTAGCTATCAAAAAGGATCCCATAACTAGACTCTGACACTAGCGTAAACGTAGCACCCATCAGTGGCGTGCACTCCATATAGGCAGAAAGGCACTGCCTACCTTAATAATTGCTTGAAATTACAATTTTAGCAACATAATTAAATAATGCCTACCCTGTTATAAACCTATAATGCCTACCCTGACAAAAATCTCTGTACACGCCACTGGCACCCATAGCAACGAAAATCACGGCTTGATGGTATATGACGTTTATATGATCAGTAAGTGTAGGTAATATGTAAAAATGAAGAACGTCATCATATAATTTGACAGCTATGAAATCATATATAAATGATTTTAACGTGATAATGTAATACCGGCCTTAGTAATAGGTCACAAGGACAAAAGCTTGTAAGTATAGGTATTGTATTTTACTTATATTATAGGTAGGTAAGTACTTACTCATTGGTTACAAAATACAAATGGTGATATTTATCTATAACCTTAAGAATACGGCTGTTTCAAAAGAATCTAAAAATAAATGACTGCCTGACGTATAAATTGATCCAATCAGTCCTTGATTGACGACCACCATTTGTAAATCGATACCCTTTCGGGAAAATTAAGCCGTCAATCGTTCTGTCCTGAATGTTATATGGTTATACTAGCTACGCCCTGAGATTTAACTAAAATCTACGATAACGATTTGAAAAATTCTTTCACCTTTATAAATCAATAAATGAAGCGGGTACCTACCTAACACAGGCTATATTTTATTATGTTTAACATATTTTCAATTTGCAATGGTATTTTCCATAGACGTTTGTTATGAGACCGAATTAAATTTTTGATGCCGAAGCGAAGTGAGGGCGTCTAGTATTTATTATACAAGCACCTGACTTGACCTAAAGACTGTTATCAACTTGGTAACAACCGGAACCTACTTGCGTGCCCTTCGAAGCACGAAAGAAAACACTCAGATCAAATACCACTATGCAGTCACCCATCAATGGGCCAGCCTCACTCTATGTTGCTTAACCCTCTAATCGTTACCGATCAGTAAGCGCAACAAACCATGATTGCCTCATACTTTTCATTAGTTCAGTAGATTGACCTACGTTGCTTTTAAGATACCTACATTTAATTTAGCCGTTTTAAACACGAAATCATAACAATATAATGTAAAAGAATCCCAATTAATAGGCGAACTGGATAAGGCTATTCAGTGATGTAATTTACCCAAACTGCGGGTTCATAGTAGCTGAGTATCTCAGGTATGCTTGTTAAATAAGCTTTATGAGCTAAGAAGCTTCTTATGTTTCGTAGTAACCCTCTACTCTGTTATTTTGTGTCTTAATACAAATATTAGCGTTTTATTAAAAGTTTAAGATTGTTAATTAATTAAGTTTTGAATCTACTAACTTGTGCACACAAGTAGAGGCCTTAAATACTAAGCCATTACGACTGATATGCATTGGCTTATAGGATTCTTATAATATCAGACGAAATATGTCCACTGCTGGACTGATCGCCCGTCGGATCTCAAGAGCCGTGCTCCCTCTCGAAACCTACTCTAAATACGCCAATATATGTCGTGTCACTCCTATTTAGATGACGGGAGTGACCCGTCATCTAAATAAGGATTGGCTTTGACTGTGAAAACTTCGCCTAAATAAGATAAGGCTAAATCCGATAACTCGTCAATAATACGCCTTTGGATATCAAATGATTAGGGTATGACGTTCAAATCATTTCATGTGCCGCATAATGTCTACCCACCCATTTCGGTGTCAATGGCGATTTGCGTCAATATGTTCAGGATTATTTTGATGACATTATAAAACAAAAACTATGAAAATGTGCGTGGAAAGAAAGGGTAAGATTAAGGCCAAAGTTTAGTGCAGTAAAACGTTAAAAAAGAAGTATTTTTAAAAAGACTACCTTTCTGCAAAACGTTTTAGAACAAACTGACTGTTATATTGTTACTATTGATACGTACGAGCGAACTTTAACTACCTTTCAGAGACAGCATTGACTATTTAAATACTCGTTTATACATTGATATGCACCAATAAATATAATTCTTTACTCGACCATAACTTTAAAAATGTATAAATTAAATTAGCCGCTACAATATAAAATTTAGTTCAAGAGTTTCTAAAAAGCGTGACTCCCTTGTGAACTCTAAAACCCAGTCCATCTTAATTGAGACGCGGTTAGGATCACAAAAAAACAGTGCCATTTGTATGCGTTCCAAACAGTTTGCAGCCATCTTTGAGTTAAAAGCGCAGATTCCGAAGTTTGTTAAAAAAAATTACGCTCGTTAATGGGGCGAAAACAATTGTGAAAGAAAATGTAATTGAATTGAAAATTTATCACACATTCGTCATTTACTTCTGTTGGGTTTACGTGTCTTAATATACAGGGCAATACAACAGTGTCACCGGCACGTGCCTCCACGGAATTTAGCTCGATGTTCTCCAACCAGCTACTGTCTACACAAAAAAAAGAGATTAACTTTAAGACCTGTTCAAGTTTAAAACGAAAAAGCATTTTATCTAACCGCCACTCTTATACCATATTTATTTCACACATTTAACGTAGTTGATTTATAGTATAACTAGCTTTTGCTTACTGCTCTGCTTCTGTCACCAGTAGCGTGATGTTACATAACCTATAACCTTCCTCGAGAACTGTATCATACGCAAATAGATTTTTTCAAATCCGACTGGTAGTTCCAGAGATATAAACAAACAAACAAACTCTTCCGCTTTATATAATAGTATAGATTATTTGTGAATGGTCAAGGTTTTTGAGGCCGTTGATTCTCAGCATTTACTTGTTAGTTTAATTCGATCACCTATTATTATATCGTTACTGCCCTTTTCCTTTTTTCTCGTGACTTCACTCTGTCGGCAGTTAGTGAAGTTCAGAAGTGATAGACGTTATAACATAATATATCATAATTGATAAAGTTTACGGAAATACCAAAATTGGTTTATGAATCTGTTAAATGACTGCCTCCGTGGTGCAGTTGGAGCGCAAGCAATTGCTGTGCACGAGGTTGTGGGTTCCATCCCCACACGGGACAAAACTTTGTGTGATCCCATAAATATTTGTTCCGAGTCTGGGTGTACTTTGTATCCGTTAAATGTATGTTTGTAAAGTCCCCTGCGATACAGGGCTTGTTCTCTAGTGCGTTAGTTGCCTTTTTTATAAAAAAGGTAAAGCAAAATAAAAAGAACAATTAAATTAATATTTGCAGCTTAGGGACATCCTTATATCGAATGGAACAGCAACAAAGCAGACAATAAAAAAGTTTTATTCTAGATTGGGTTTAGGTTTATGTATTATTTAGTAAGGTTCAGGTTTAATTTCAGTTTAATAATTGATCAAATAAAAAGTCCAACCAAAAACGTCGCTAACAGAGTAGCTTTATTCTGCAAAAACACATTAATGTTGAAATAAATGACGGATATCAATTTGCCATCCGGTGTAGCGAAAATAAACGGAGTGCTTTTTAATCACTGCAACTGTTATACTTAATTGATTTCGTCATGAATAACTTTGTACTACTGCGTCTGTAGTTCGGTGGCAGAGGTCTCGGGTTCGGGTAAAGTAATATTGGGTTTTTCTGTCGAAAAATTCTCAGTACTAACCCGGAGACTGGAAGTGTGCCTGATATATGGCAACAGGCTCGCCCACTGTTAGATGGGACCTAAAATAAATAATGGCAAAAAGTGTTTGGTTAAGTACCTCTGGCTACCCCTTCGGGGATAAAAAGACGTTAAGCAATGTATTGTATGTAACTTTGTACCATATTGCCAAAATTTTATTCAGCTTCGATTTACTTATTTTTGTTTTTGTTACCTGCTTGGTAAAAAAAAAAATGTTTATAAAGTTTTAGTAACGTATAAATTATGTTTTAAGTAAGAATAAGGTACTTATATTTAAAAAAAAAGCAGAAATCATTTTATATATGGCAGTCAATTCTTGGCAGTTTCGGCATGAAAGAGCTTTTACAAATCATTATTAAAAAAAAATAAAAAAATATGCCACTGTGCAATAAATACACGAGTACTGTCTTGTCTGCTAATTTCCTTTTTTAGGTTATTTGCTATAGTCAAAGAACGGCTAGACTATTAACTGACATGTAGAGGTCTCACTGGAAAACTTTTTGAAGACCTTGTTCGTTTTTCAAACGAGGTTTAAACAGGGCATTAATATCAGCGGCTTCGTAGAGCCCCTGTCATTGCAGAAGTCTATGCGCGACATTTGCCACTTACCATCAGGTGGGCTGTTGGCTTGTCTGTCACCTTAGGCAATAAAAAAAGACACTTTTACAATGGCGCCTACGAGGTGGCAGCACTGAGGCGTTAGGTCCAGGCACCTGTCAAAGCGCTTTCAATCAAACAATCAACCGAAAACGTTTTTATTGATTTCAAACTGTCAATAATTTCTTAATTTCGATTTTGAATTTTACGAATGGAAGATCTTTTACCTAAGTGGCGCCAACTGGTGGCGATAATTTTTATAATCACCGTCATTCTGTGTTATACCGTGCGCTAGTACACTTCGCTAGTGTGTCATTCATTATTCGTCAAGCTTACCATAGGCATTCAAAAGGTATGTAACCTAAATAGAAGCTTAATATCTCATCGTGCCATCTTATAATCATGGTAATGATGACTTAACAACTTTCACACAAAAGTCGGTGTTGTGATTGATGTATCTCCAAATTTGTGTGAAAGTAATCAATCTTTCTTATGTGTGGCATTTCCTACGGTTTTTAATTTTGGCGTTTATTAAGTTTTCAGTATGTCTTGTCATAGAAGTAGGTTTCTACTTATAAGCTTTTATTTTGTTTTAAAGGAGAAATCCATGAAATTGAACGTGCTGCTCCAACGAACTAATAAAAAGTAATAATATTTTTCTAGAGTGTTTACATAAATTCTTGGGCGAAATGTCACCTACACGATCTACAACGCCTACGAGATTTGTAGAACCTCGTAGCATTCGTAGGCTTTTATTACTTCCGTAGAGCTCAAAATACAACCACGTAAACTTATGTACCTATTGTTATTCTTAAATTAACCTACATAGAATTGTACGTTTTTTTCTATGATACCTTTGTGATGTAAGATATATAAGATTCTACTAAAATAAAATGTCGGTTAAAGTTTCTTTTTAGTATAGCGTAAGATTGGTCCTCCTTTTCTTAGTTTTCTTTAATAATTTTTAATACAAAACCCAATTAGGTAACAATAATTAAAGACGTTAGAGCGTTGTTTTTGTTCCATGCGTTAATCGTTGTGAATATGGCACACCACTCAAACAAAAGCTTATGTCTAATGGAGGTTATCAGTATGAAAATATTATTACATCATTATAATCTTAATAGATAAGGTATGTGAACCATGGATCAGAGCTATCAGTTAGAAAATATTCCTGTTTATTTTGACAGGCAGAAACTAAAGGTTTATAATCACAGAACTATGTATTCGAAAGATTAACTTCAAAAGTTAAAAATAAAACATTCGTAATTACATAAAAACGCAAAACAGGATATTATAAATCAGTAGTTACCAAATTCACCGATTTAAATCACATTGTTCCAAATTCAAACAGTATTTTTTTTCCAAATTGGCCATAAAGACTGGCTGTATAAATTACCATAGAGTTCAGAGCTGTTGTTTATGGGCTATAAATTAATTTAACGATTAGGTCTGCACTATGTTGTGAATCAATTGTGAACTGTTACTGAAAGAAAATATTTGATTTTCTTTTTGATTAAGCAATGTTTTCATAGTAACATTTGTGTTTTATTTCATTAAGCAATATTATTATAAATCTTTTTCTGTGACTGTTATTGGTGGCAAACACATTAATTTTAGAATTTAATTTCAGGTAAAGGGTTGCGTAGGTTTTTTTTATTTTAGAGTTTCTATAAACTGTATTTTCTTGGTGTATAATTAAGTAGGTATTCAATAAATAAATGGTTCATGAGCAGTGTCTGCCGGGTTCCATTCCACAAAAAAGTGAACAGAGACTTATTTAAGTTTCTCTGAGAAAACAATGAAATTCTATATACCTTCTTGCCTAAATAACAAAATATAGATAGATTAAAAATGGCGTGACCCCATATTGAATTAAAAGCCTTTAGAATTAAAAGTATTTTTATGCAGTAAAGCATACAGGCACAGAATTATTGAAAATGCAGGTACAGCACACTCTTGCAAATTAAAAAAAAAGCGAACAAAGCATTCCATCCAATATTTCCCACGCGTTTCTAACTTTGTTCGAAATTTAAATAAACGAGTTACTAAATATTCAGATCAGACGTAGAAGAGTTTTTAAAACTTTGAAAACATTATTTTTCTTTGAATCGCCAGACCATTCAAAGACAAATCCTAGTTCTAATATTATTGTGTACCTTGAAACTCAGTCAAAGTCAAAGTCAAAGTCAAAGTATTTATTTCATTTTGATCACAGAATGATACTTATGAAAAGTCAAATTACATGAAGTCAGCTAATTAACCTACAGCCAGTTCGCTGACGAGGTAGAGCTGTGAGAAGAACTGGCAAGAAACTCACGCCACTCTTTTCAATCGCCAGATAATTACAATTTTTTGTATGAGTTAACAATTTTAACACATCAACGCAACCAAAGAACCATACAAAGTAATTATTACAAAATAACTAATTATTTAATAACATTTTTGAAAAAAGAAAAGTAACGAAAATAGAGGATTACAATTATTTAGTTTCATCTAGTATGGTAATTTGACTACGTATTTTAATTAAAATTAAAAAATAGTAAATGCATTTCTCAGTCATATTGAACTACAAGGTAATATTGAATTAAGTATTAAATGTATGCCATGCCAAGATTGACCAGTCATCCCAGGTAGCACCCGTTCACGAGCATGACGCACAGACCAGCCATCATCACCTTCGCCATATTAGAGGGAAGGTGATGACCCGGCCAATACGACACCACAAGCCATGACATTTTAGTGAGCATGACAATGCAAGGCATGGGTGGTAAAAAGAACCATAATAAAATGTTATGTCTTACGTCTTACTCGATGACATTGATCTGATAAAGGACCTGATATACAAAATTTAGTATGACATTCTCTTTAAGGATAGTATGTGACTTACTCCAAATAGTAAATAGGATTTGGATTTTGGTTTTTCACCACCTTTGGATTAAACTGACTGCTTACCATCAGGCAGAGTTGAGTCACTTTGGAAGGCTGATATAAAAAAAAATTGATGTGGAATGACATAAAGCGAGTTCGTCTAGGTCTGGGTTTAAAAATGAAGTTATTAAATCCTAACAATCTACAGGTTGATCGCTACCTTTATCATTTTAAGTGGCAAATTTCTATTTCATAAATATTCTAATAAGTTTTTGGTTGCCGACCACCTATCACGTCGACGGTCTACCTTGGGTGTCCATCCCACTTCGTGCCTTCGTTACGTAATCACTAGGGCGACTCAGAACCTGTGAAGGTAGAAATACTTGAGACGGCTGAATAATGATTTAAAAAACAAATGGGGATGTCTTTGTGAATTAATGTAAATAATAACCTTTTATCCTGATCAATAACCTCACAGTAATTATGAATAGTTTTATTGTAATAAAGTATCTAAAATTAGAATGCAAACATTTATATAAACACACCCACTACTAAAAATTTATGCTTTGTGCCCACTACGTTTATATTTATGAAAACGCCTACGATACACGGAAATAAATTTAGTGTATAGTTTGAAGTTCTTTTTGTAACAAAATAATCTTTTGTTTACTTGGAAAGTCAACAACCCGTACGGCAGCTAGTGATAACACTGCGGTTAGTTTCAGTATAATATAAACAAGTTTCCCACAATGCGGTTTCGCCGGTAGCGTGATATTACATAACCTATAACCTTCCTCGAGAATTGGGCTATCATACGAAAAAGGAATTTTAAAAATCCGACTGGTAGTTCTAGAGATTAGCGCGTTCAAACAAACAAACTCTTCCGCTTTATATAATAGTTTATATAGATGTACTTAGTGACTGCGGTCACCGAATGCCTTTGAGAACAGATCAGGATTGTGTTGAGTGTCGGCTATATTTTGTTAAAATAGTTCCTAGCTTAGAAAGAATTACAAGTTGCACTTAATTTTTTTACTGCCGTGTTACCTATTTCTTATGTTTGTTATATGAAAACATATAATAAGTACGAAACACATTATTATTTCTTATCCAGAACTTCTTGACTACAGTGGTATGTAAAGGGTCTTAAAGAAGATATTTAAACATGTCACTTAATTATCACCTTTACCGATGTAACATTTTTTGCCCTAAAACATCTCATAATGTTGCCGTCATAGAAGCTAACTACGTAGAAAATTTGTTATAATAATAAGTAATTGGCATTATGTCCTTTACTGGTTGGTGGGCTCGTTGTCCGCATTTAGACCTCTTGGTCCTTTTTACGTCTGGTTCGGCTAGATTATTTCATCCAACCCAGCTAGCCCTCTGCATCTAGCGTTCTTCTCGGACCCACCCCCGTATGCATGCGCTAAGTTGATTGGAGGTGATGGGTAACATTGGCTCGAATTCAATTAGTGGGTTGTTGGACTCTCGCCTTGCAAGCTCTTCATTGCATCATTCCCGAGAGATCCGCTATGACCCTTCATCCACTGAAGTGTTAATTGTTGCTTATTTTACGACTGCCTCTGTAGTTCGGTGGTACTGTGTATGGACTACCATGCAGAGGTCGCGAGTTCAATTCCCGCTCAGTACAAATATTTGTGTGCATGAACATGTCTATTTGCATTGGTCTGGGTGTTTCTATGTATAATAAGTATGTAATTACAAAAAAAGTATTTAAGTATGTATATCCGCATTCTTGAACCACAACCTATAATATATGCTTACTTTAGGTCTAGACGGCGTTGTGTTTAGTTGTTGAAATATTATTATTATTATTATTTTGACATTACGTCCATCTATCCTATAAATTACACCGCCTTGATTCATATAGACAGAAAAGAGATGAATAATATAAACGTCGGCTTAATACTCTTATTACAAAATTTACAAAACAGCCAGTAAGTTCTAACCGTTGACTTTCCCCAGCCTAATGTAAAACATTAACTAGTTTATAGTACATTTGTCAATGAGTGCTTCTCGTGACGTCGGCGGACCAATAGCCTACTGGTGGTAATGACCGCTAAACTACCGAGTTTACTATATGTGGGCTTGGTTTTATTGTAAGCTTAGAGCGGGTTTTCTTACTTCTTACTAACATTATAAAGAGAAATGATTTGAGTTTCAGGGTTCCGTACCCAAAAGGTAAAACTAAGCCCTATTACTGAGACCCCGCTGTCTGTCTGTCTGTCTGTCTGTCTGTCTGTCTGTCTGACTGTCTGTCTGACTGTCTGTCTGACTGTCTGTCTGTCCGTCTGTTACCAGGCTGTATCTCATGAACCGTGAAAGTTAGACAGTTGAAATCACAGATGATGTATTTCTGTTTACCAACAAATACTAAAACAAACGTGATTCTTTTTATAGGTAATGTTACCGTTCGTGTGCGTCTCCAATTCGCACTTGGCCTGTTTTTTGTAAGTTTATTCCGATTTAATTCAATTCTTTCACCTTTAGAAAGCTTCAAATAGGACAGGTAACATAGAAAGAAAGAAAAAGGAAGAGGTTGATAGATAATTGGGCTTTCGGCACTTTTCTCAAACACTGGTTTTTTATACAATTTCAAAAAAGAATAATAGTCTTATTGAAGTGGCAATGGGCAGGAAAAGTAGCTCACACAGAAAAGTTCTGGAGTTGCGACCAATCGAAAGACAGCGTAGCAGTAGCGAAGAGTCACTTTTCCGAGCAGGGAAGCCGGTGGGACTCAAATACCTTGAGTTTCGGAAGGCCAGTTAGACTTTGAGTAGACATTCAAATAAGGAGGTCAGGGCATATTTTTAAAATTGAAGCCGGCAGGAATAGTGTTATATGGACGCTTCGCCACTGCAGCGTAGTCTTCTGAAGGGTCTACAAGGTTGATTTTTTTTATAATAGCCTACCAAAGTGACTCCACCCTGCCTGATGGTAAACAGTCAATTGAATCCAGAAGTGGTGGCCACCATACCAAAAGTCAACGTCTTAAACTGCTGGTATGGTAGCCACCATTATGGCAGCTGGAAATGGGGTAGGGGAAGGAAATGAGGGAGGTGAGGAAAAAAGAAAAGGGTAAGTTGGGTCTTCGGCGCTCTCACTCACCGAACGAAATGCAGTAGTACAGATACTACTACTCTTACGTCGATTTTCTATGTGAGGGTAGTACTCCGGTCGATCCAGCCTATTCATGCTGAAACCAGCGTGGATCTACTACCGTCTAAAGGGTGAAGTGACGATCTGATTAAAGTGGAGGCAAACGATGCATGAGAGCAGCTGCTGTAAATAAACCTAAACCTTTTTTAAATAGAAGCGTTTTTGCGCATTTCGTGCCTTTAACGCTGACTCTTGTGTGTGTACTTTGTTGTTAAAAGTAATTGATAAGATATACTTCATAGTATCACGATTTATTCCACAAGGGGAAGTTGGAAGCGTAGTATTTTTATGACACTTATTACATGGGAAACAACAGTCTGTTTGACATTAATTATATTAATTACACCCATAGCGACATTTTTGCTAAGGGTGGGAATGGAATTTACAACATATTGGACAGCAACTCACTCGCCACTGCTCACATACTCGCACTCGCCACTGCAGCCTTCAAATAGCTGCTAGTATTTGAAAAGAAAGCTACAATAATATGTATATTGCCGACGATTCAGTTCTATTCAAAGCGCTCAGTAAACCACCTGCTACTCGATAAGTCTTGTTACCAGCAACAAAGCTCTGTAGATATTCTCACAGTATTGAAAACCGTACAACATTATTTGTCCAGCAACTATCACAATTTTAAGAATGTCAACTGCCGCGATGTTTGCAAGTGCGTAGCTTAGCGTCTTTTTTTTATATAATTATTGATCTCTGCCTGATGGTAAGCAATCAGTGGAATCCAAAAGTAGTGGATACCATTCCAAAAGCCAGACTACTGGTATGGTGGCCTCCACTATGGCCGCTTAGTGAGATGCTTTTTCACGCCCCGCTTAAAAGACCTAGGTTCATAATTATATTGGAACACATGCGCTGGTAAAGAGTTCCAGGCCTTTTAAACACGAGGTCGTAGGTTCGAAACTGGACAAGTACCATTGTGACTTGTGACTTTTTAAAATTCATATGTGCTTTATAAGTTTATCTGTAAAGGAAAACATCGTGAGGAAACCTAGACAAAAAATGGCTGAAATTGTTAATCTGCCTTGACTAAGGTGGTTATTAATGCCTTCTTTGTATGAAAAGGAGGGTTTCCTTGTACTAGGATAATATGGTTTGATAAAACTGTCGCTTGCCATGGTGATTGACTAGTACGCTACGACGTAAAGATCTTGGGTCGATCTCCGGATCGGAAAAGCGAAATCAAGTTTTTCTGTCTTGGAATTCTTAGTATTAGGCATAAGTCATAAATTTTGTAACTGGTAAAGGTTTTTCTTTGTCACTTCTTAGAACTTCAGACAAAGGTCTTTATTACTAAATAGTATAAGCACATAACCTAAGTTGTTGTATTTCTCGGTCTTTTGATACGGTTCGTCTGAAATAGTAAAGTCGAAAATTTTAATGTTTTGTAATCATGTCGTAAAAGCATAAAAGTAAAAGCAAAGCAGGGGCGGATCGCTAGTAAGAAAAAATATAACACTTATCTGCTTTTCTATTCCGCTAACTTACTGACCTACAAACAACTGTTGTATTATACGTAAGGACGACACAAGCGTGTTGGGACCTACGTGACTAGAAAATTGGCTGATTCTGTTTTTATATTTCTATTTATAAATCACAATCTATTAGTTTATTGTTTATTTTTATCTTTTTTATACGACTATGGTGATGAATAAGCTACGGCTTACGGCTATACGATTGATGGTAAGCAGTTTCTATTATAGATAACAAGTAACAGGAGAGTACGACATTAGCTAGTGATATTGGGTGGTCATACATATCGCTAAAAACTATTTGTTTCAGACAATCCAGAGAGCCTAAACAAGTGGCAAAAATGCTAATAGAATAGAATGTATGTGTGTGTGTGATTGTTACCACTCAGCGCCTAAACGGCTGAACCGATATCGATAGAAATTGGTATGTAGATAGATTCGGTGTCGAAGACGGACTACGCTACTTTAATCCCGAAAATCAGTCTGGTTCCCGAGGGATACAACAAACCATATTTTAAGCGCGGGTGAAACCGCGCCGCAGAGCAAGTAGAATATGAAATAAGCTTACGATAATTTTGGCGTTAACTTATGTCAATCCTATACATTTTTGAATCTATTTTATTCTATTACCATGTATGCTACTTGTCTAGGCCTTCTTTAAGGACTTAAAAAAATATTTAGCAATAAATAGTATAAAGTTAAATTTAATTATTGCCACGTATCGGGTCCTCAACGTAGTGTATGAGAGGAGTGTTGTACCACTGCACTATTTACATCGTTCATGAAGTTTGGGACTTACAATTTGAAATAACAGGTGTAATAACAACGGGGTTGTATGGTAGCATTTTGACAAATTATTCAACAGCAGCGCCATGCGAATTCCCAACATTCATTTAACCCTTGTATATTTTTATGAGATTACACGAGCTCAGATTTACAACAAATTTTATTATTATTACAGGCTACCTCTATCATGGACTGTGTATGGACTGTCACGCAGAGTTAGCAGGTTCGTTTTGCCGCTCAAACATGATTATTTGCATTGGTCTGAGTGTTTCTATGTATAATATGCTAACTTTTTCGCAGCGCGATTTCACTCGCGTCTTTGCTTACTATTCTGCTTCCGTCGCCAGTAGCATGATGTTACATAGTTTAAAAGTTTTTCGAGAACTGGGCTCTCATACGCAAAAAGAATTCAAATTCAGTATATATCTAGTTTCAGAGATTAGCGCGTTCAAACAAACAAACTCTGCCGCTTTATATGATAGTTAATAATATGAAAGACGATCCAGATACCAATGTAGAGAACTAGTCAGAGATGAACGACACGTGTTAGTTGTGTAAGGGTGCACGTGTTGAGAATTTATCAGGTGCTGCTGTTTCACTCGCGTTAAAATAAATATTTGGTTACTGCTCCGCTCCCGTGGGTTATAGCGTGATGTTTTTAAGCCTATAGCCTATAATTGGGCTATTAAATGCAAAAACAACTTATCAAATCTAACCGGTAGTTCTATACAATAATTTATTTATTTTATTACTTTGATCCCTGAGGTATTTTATACTTGTTTGACCAGGTTTTCTCTTAAAGTAAGAATATGAACTGGTCACTTTTTTATACAACTAAGGTGGCAAACAAGTATAAGGTTCACCTGATGGTAAGTGTAACCGTAACCTATGGTCATGGCTGTGACCTCTAAACAAAGATGCTTAGAAGATTTTCTAAGATGAAAGAATGACACACTTAAGCCCGTTATCGATCGTTTAGGGAGAAAGGAATGAGGGAGTAAAAGAATAAGGCGGAAGGTAGTATTTTGCTTCATCATCAACATATCAGCCAAAAGGCGTCCACGGCTGGACATTGGCCTTTCCCAATTTTCGCCACCTTGGCGGGTCGTGAGCCGCCCTCATCGATCGGTTGCCTGACACCCTCATAAGGTCGTCGGTCTACCTTGTGAGAAGTCTATCTTCTGGTTCGTGGTCGCCACTCTAAAACCTTTCTGCCTTAACGGCCGTCAGTTCTGCGAGCTATGTGTCCTGCCCATTGCCACTTTTGAGAAGCAATTCTATTTTACTTACTAGCTTTTAATCCCATGAATTCTATTTCTTTATAATTGAACTCTTTATCCGTTAACAAATAACCTAAAATTTAACCTTGCAAACCTCTATTAAATAATATTCGCATAATGTGTAATGTTCCAAAAAAGGTGCGTGATTATTATTCCATTGTTACAAGAATTACATCTCTAAATCTTTATAATGACTCAGACAATATTGTAAAGTTTAATGTTCGATGTACCAATTGTATGAAATAATGTACCATTAGTACCATTCTTGTAACTTTGGCGATCAGAGAGAACTGCAACTCCATTTATTTATATTTACGTGTATTGCATTTTAAATCATATCACTCATGTCTTAAAGTGTGTTCTTTATTGTACAGCAGATTCAATATTTTAATAATCTAGGCGCTTCTGAGAGTTCAACGTGAAAGAAATAGCTTTTTTTATTTAACAAATTTCTTTTTCTGTTTTTACTATTAGCGCAAAATTGTATCCTTCTTTTTTCTTCCATGTCTGGGGGCTTTGTGAATTGCTTTTTCAAACTCGCCGACGCACGTAGTAAAAAATGTTTCTACCCAAAAAGTTTTTGATTTAAGTAGAAAAGCCATATAATGCCACTCAAATCCGTCAACATTAGCGCACTATACTTTTTATAGTCAAGGATTTCCGCGCTCCCAAAACAATTAGCAAAAACGTCCTGTTGTGGCCCGGGCCGTTATCGTTTCCGTATAAAGGTTATTACTGAGGTCAGCTTTTGACCTCAGCGAAGGACATTATGTGACCTTCAGACATACACATACAGCTCGATATTGTGATATACGTTATGAGAAACCAATATTGGTATTTAGCTTGAATTACTTTGCTTTACTTTACTTTGTATTGGAAGGATTGAACTTAATTGTGGATAATTTATGGTTGAAATATAATTGCCGAAAATTGAATAGAAAAGATAATATCAGCTGGAGCTTTACTTAAGAATTTTTTTATCAGCTGATTGATATGAAGCTTCTTCGATTAGTCTAGAGAACTAAAGTAAACTACGATAATGGCTCGGAAAAATTTTAAACAGTCTCAGCTTTATTTTACTTACTCGTATTCACTTAAATCTGGATTTCACTTATTACAATTGCTATAGATAAATTTGCCCTCCTATTATGCATGTTTCTTTCATATATACTACTACGTTTTGAAAAATGTTCAGGTCTCTCTATTATAATTATACTGCGAGTATTAAGATGCTATTTCACTGCGAAAGGCTACGCCGTAAGGTCCCTTCATCCATCTATTGCAACTATTGAATCTTCTTGCAGAACTATTTCTAAATTGTGTCAGTAATAAAATCACTTGTGGCCTAGTGGTCGAAATTCGATCATAATATATTTTTTTTAATCACAATGCATAATTTTACTTTTAATTTTAGCATTCTGCACTCCTTCTCTATATAAACTATAAGTGTGCGAAATTTCATACTTCTCCGACCGCGCAATTATCAAAAAAGGAATACAAAGTTTTTGGTTCACTTATATGGATTATGAATTGTTTCTCAAATCCTCAAAACAAGTGACCCATCACTTTCGTCTTCACGCACAAGCGATAAAATCGATCTTATATTAATATTTGAGCTTCTTAAATTAATTGTGCGAAAACATACGTCTAGTTCATAAATCTGTTAATTTATAGTCGTGCTTATAATTCCATGACATCTCGACAACAAAAGGCTTTAGTAAAATGTTACAACTTTTATAAGCTGAGGGTCGCCATTGTATTATTTAAGGAGGGATTTGCTAAAACCGTGGTATTTCAATTAAATGGAACATTTGGTGTATACAAAATGTAGTTTCGTAGCGTTTTGTTTTTAAACTTCTTCTATTGAGTAAAGGTCACTCTCATGACTTTTTTACAACAACAACCAAAAAGTTATAGAGGAATCTCGTCTTTATATCTTATCAATAGCGCGTGGTATGTTTACTGTTGATAGTCCAATTAATTTATTTTTAATAAATAATTATTAAAAACAAAACCAACCCTTATAGTGGCACAGATGAGAATCATCCCAATCCTTTTAGTTTGTGTGTGTTATAAAGTCGACCAAGGATATTTTATAACTAAAGCTGGGGAAATGCGGGTGAAGGCTGAATATACCCTTCAGGGTAACAACGTGGTGCTTTGTATGTTTAAGTTTAACAATTAATTAAACTAAGATATTAATTTATTTTAAACGTCTCTGTGGCGCAGTGGATGGCGACTACTGTAAATGGTTCGATCCTCATACGGTATAAAACTTTGTATGATCCATAATTGTTTATTCTGAGTCTGGGTATAGAAGAAAGAAAGAAAGAAAGAAAGAAAAACTTTTATTGTGATATAAAAGACGACGTACATAGATACCTATAAAAAATAAAAATACATTTAAAAAAAAAAACAAATACTTCATATCACTAAACAATTTTTTTTAAATAATTACGACCAATATGTCCAACAAATAATTTCTAATACAATTAAAATAGCAGTGGTAACGTGATAACAATAAAAATGATTTGTGTTTTTGAACTGTGTCAAACTTTCAAAACTTGCATAATCTGTGCTGTCAAGTGTCAAATGAGATGCTATTGATGACTCATGTTCTGACTTTAGTTCAATACAATTGACGTGGCACCACGTGCTACATTATTCCAGAAATAAAAAAAAAATGCGACAAAACAAAAGTAAGTGTGTACGCCGCAGTTATACACAAATTGGTTGGACACTCAGCAAACACTGGGATAAGAATAACCCAACCCAGAACTGATTTTCAGTGCCAACCACAAGGAGCGTCAGCCTGACGCAGACGCCGATAAGGCATTAACTTTTCACTTTTAAAACAAAAATACGATAATAATACTTTAGTATATTAAACCTACACAGTGTATTACTTATATGGTAAGTGTTTTATACATACATTTGCAATCAGACAACAAATGCATTTACAACTTAAAATGAGTTTTGCCCTAGTCCAGCATTTCACTAACCCATATACTTATCTACCATTTAACAAAGTACTTATAGGTATAGGTACTTTGTGTCCATTATTTGTATGTATCTTAAATCCTACGCGATACAAAGCTTGTTACATAATGCAGGCAATGTTTTTTATAAAAAATTGCATGTTTTTAAAACAAGTCGCGTTGTCAGGCATTGGAATACAAAACTTAGGCTTAGTACCTCAAGTCTGAATAAAGCTCTATTTACACAAATCAGGGCCGTGCCCGGGACGTAACCCAGCCGTGTCAGGAGAAAAAAAAATATCAGTGCTTACATTGTCAATAAACTCGATCATACATGTCCGTGCCCATGCTGGCAACGGACTTACTTTGTAGCACGGCCGGGTAAAAAACAGTGATAAAAAACAAAAACTCGGATTCAAAGCAACACTTGCGCGTTACCACTTTAATCTAGACTATTAAACTAACGACATGAGACAAACTGCTGATTAAATTACCGTAAGGATATTGTCTTTATGTGTTAATCTTCTTTAAATTATACAGAGAAAAGTCGGTATTTTTTCCTGTTTGTTTTTATGCTAGCTTTTTCTAAACCACACAATGGACTTTGATACGCTTTTCCATTATCATTTACAGATTTTTTTTGCATGTTATAGCGGAGAACAGCGGAGAATTTTAACATTTTGTAATAACGTCGTAAAAGGTTTAAAAGTACATAGTATACGAAGCAGAGACGGTATAGACATTATAAAGTGTAGTAATATATCCTAAAGGACGTTTCTAAGTTCATGATACACATTCAAGATTCTTACGTTCATCAGTAAATGTAAAGCTAAAATGTCTTAAAACCTCAAATGTCAACGTTTCACGACAATTATTTTACAGTTACCGCTACACGTTTGTAGAATGCATTACTTACACAGATTAGCTCTAAAGAGATTAGCTACTTTTGGCAAATAATAATAATATTTATTTATGATTAAGTTGACAAACAAACACCCAGTTCGCCTACTTTGATATACAGAACAATACTACAACTCAGACTATGGACGCTTATTTGCATTGAGAAGGAATCGAACCCGCGACCTCTCCGTGGCAGTCCATACACAGTACCACCGAACCACAAAGGCAGTCGAAGGAAAATAAGGTAAGGTAAGTTCTATACAGAAGGATAAGATTCCTTACTACAGGTTAAAACTAACCTATCAAGGATAACAGAACTTCACCCACTGGATTGTATCATGAAATTTTATTGTACAACCTATATTGTTAACATTAGTTTGTAACTACAATCACCTTCTATGCAAATAAAGAATTATTATTATTATTATTATTATAAGAAATAATTATCATAAGACGTCCACTGTTGGACATGGGCCATTCCCAAGTTTCGACACCTCGACCGATCGTGAGCCGACCTTACCCCGATGGATATTTTTGGTGTATTAGGTTATTCATAAACCGATGTACTTTTTTTTCGATTAACCTATAAAAGTGATACCTGATAGTAAGCAGTCAGTGGAATCTAGAAGTGGTGGCCACCATACCAAAAGCTATTGTCTGAAACTGCTGGTATGGTGACCTGCGAATGGAGTGAGGGTAAAGGGAATGAGGAAGGTGAGGAAAGAGGAAAAGAGAAAATTGGGCCTCCGGCACTCTCACGTACGGATACTACTACTCTTACGATGATCTTCTATGAGAGGGTAGTAGTACTTCTCTGGTCAATCAAGTAAAGCAAGCGACAATTTTAAAGGCTAATGTCAACAAATCCACGGTTGATTTCATCCACCTTAACAAACTTGAAGAGCTTCCTAGTACAAGAAAAACGCTCATAAAGACTTAACGACTTTAATTCTACATTCTCAGTTTATCAGCCGTAAAACAGTTTGTACCCGATTCTTTACGCGTTGTAACAATACCAAAGATGTATAACATATAGATTGGTACACCTATACTATTATAAAAAGCGGAAGAGTTTGTTTGTTTGAACGCGCTAATCTCTGGAACTACTAGTCGGATTTGAAAAATTATTATTGCGTATGATAGCCCAGTTCTCCAGGAAGGTTATAGGCTATTTAACATCACGCAACTGGTGACGGGGGCAGAGCAGTAAGCAAAGACGCGGGTGAAACCGCACCGTGGAAAACTAGTCCATAACACAATCATCGTCATCATACCAGCCTATCATCACTACAAGGAAAGGCATCTTTTCTTAAGAAGGCATGAGTGGTGATTAATCCACTTCACATTTTTCCAAAAAGGTAGGCGTTTATCACTATCGTTTTGCCAACTATATGGGTTCCATGTAACAGAGGTTGAATCTGCGGCCATTTAAACAAAATGTCTCAATAAAAAACCAAGTATTACACGACTCTGCGTGGCAGTCTGTTTAAACTAGTAGGTATTAACATTGTCTTCAGTGTTACTATATAACATATTAACCTTTGTGTGATGAGCATGATTGTTTGTTCTGTGTCTGGGTGTAATTTATCTATAATATGTATGTATTTACAAAAAAAAAAAAAATGTATATAAGTAGTATATCAGTTGTTTAGTACCCATAACACAAGCAAATATAGTTGCTTAATTTGGGGCTAGATGGCGCTGTGTGAATGTGGTAGAATATTATTATTATTATTATTATTATTATTATTATATGTAACACGGACTACGCGTCAAAGTGCTCACATATCGCTCTGTCAAACGCAGTAACTAGAATATTCCTAGTGCCTTACATAGTATATTTAATTTCTCTTCTAAAATAAATCGATATAAGTAACGAAAATTCTAGTTTTTCATTATCCTTGTACAAAATTGAAACGGGTCTCTCACTGCTCTGTAATGTTACCCCTTGAAGTGACCGTAAACTGTCATGTCTACCCTCCATACGAGGCCTTAATAGCTATCCTTACACGGAATTATATTCCTTACCGCTAGTGTTAATACAGGTGACTTTTGCTTGCTGTTTAGCTTTGTAGGAGAGTGCTCAGACCTCTATAAAACTGGAAGATAAGTTTCGATGCATATTTATGATGTGACTTTTTTTAACAATCTTGAAGAAATCTTTTTAAAGGATTCATGTTTAGATATGTCGTCAAGTTTTTTTTTTTTTTTTAACTACACACAACGCCATCATGACCCAAAGTAAGCATATTATATGCTTGTATTATGGGTTCTAGAATATGGATATACATACTTAAATACTTCTTTTTTTTTTTGTAAATACATACATATTATAGATAAATTACACCCAGACACAGAACAAACAATCATGCTAATCACACAAAGGTTTGTCCTGGGTGGGAATCGAACCCACGACCTTCGGCTCAGCAGTCAGGGTCACTATCACTAAGTTATAGCAGCTGTTGCTTAGATATATGATAAAAGTAGGTTAATTACTTAGAATTTTTTCTCAACTGTGTATAAAAACTACTTTATAATTAAAATAGTGAAATATAAGTTTGTTAATCTACGAATGCCCACTAAATTTTTATATAAATAAAGAGAAATTATTTTTAGGATACGAAGCGGAAGATGCGTGGGAAGAAAAGTGGGTAGTACGATGGACTGGTGGGCGTCCGATGATAAGGCCGGCTTAAGAATTACGCTCGGTCAAAATAGAGATGCGGTGAGGAGGCTTGTGTCCAGCCTTAGACGTTTTTTGGCTAAAATGCTAATGGATCGCCATTAAATGTTTTGTATTTCATAAAAAAATAAAAAAATATATAATGCATTGTCATTAAGTTCTGAAGTTAAAAACGTTGTAAGACGTATCATACATTCTAACGCAAATATTTGTGTGCATGAACATGTCTACTTGCATTGGTCTGGGCGTATCTATGTATAATATGTATGTTTTTACAAAAAAATATTTAAGTATGTATATCCGCATTCTAGAACCCATCACACAAGAACTATATTTGTGAGACGGGTCTACTCGTGTTAGAAAATTATTATAAGGTGCCGTAACTCTTTACCCGACGTTTCGGTCAAATTACACCGACCATGGTCACGGGCTGACTCAGCCCGTCAGCCCGTGAGAGTCAGCCGTCAAATCGTGTGAGTTTAAAATATTCCATTACACAAGGATCTAGATGGCGTTGTGTGTAGTTGTTGTGATATTGTTATTATTATTATTTTTGTACCACAGTTAAGATAATATTGTATAATAAAACTATTACATACAACATGTATGTCTCCTATCTTTCAATTACGGGGAATGCAGTGATACTACTCCATATTTTTAGTCGCACAAAACTAGAAACATTTAAATCAACAAATATTATAACTAATGTGCTGTATACAGATTATATTGTTGTTTACATTGGCCAGTGACAGTTATGTGTGTAGAATATGTAAACAAAGGAGATATGCATGGCAACAAAAATACATCTCTCTTATAAATATTTACGGGATGCTTCATTACGTTCATTTTGCTGAAGGCGGTGCAAGTTTTAAGGATAGGCGATTTAGATTTTTAAGTAAAATATGTGCATTGGTGAACTATAAAATGTAAAAGTTTTTTTAATACACGGCTAATTATAGGGTTTTCATTCACACCATGAATGTACTTATTTAGTTGATTACTCCATCACGAGCACGACTCCAATGACAACGTAATATGTTTGATTAAACAAATTGTTGAAAATGTTCTTCTACTTATATCGGTATGTACTTCAGAGAGCATTTATGCCATTGTTCAACAAATAAAAATGACGGAGGCTCACGACACAATCAACTTTTTAACGATGGTTATAGTACGGAGCTATTTGTTGTGAGTTCAACTTGAACTTTACCGATTTTTATTTATAAGAGTGTTTACAACAATTTAATATTTTTAAAATAATACATTTCAATGTTGTCTTCATAATTTTGAAATTCCAACCATCAGTAATAAAACGCAAACAGCTTTTCACTTGCACCACACAAGATTCTCGCGTTTACAAATTTGACGTCTATTATTATAGTCTCGGATATATCTCAAAACGTCCACGTGTTGTCTTTATATATTTTACTCATTTGTATTATTTGACTGCAACACGTTGAAAGGAAATGAAAGAAAAATAACGGAATCAAAGACATTTTGTGTTTTGATGTTATTGATTGAATGTTTTGTTTTTAAATGATGATAGAATTAGAATAATAGAACTTAGATGGCAGGGCTGTGATTCATATAGTTTTTAATTTATGAGGTTTCCAAAATTATGGTCTACCATTTTAATTGTTTCAATGTAGAAATGGAGTTCTTACGTAGTCATAGCTCGTTGCGCTCACAGATTGGAAACGATTAGCGGGTAGAGTGCGGCTGGCCCATGGATCGGTCACCGCACAGTGGTATTTGATCTGAGCATCTCCGTGCTTCGGAAGGCAACGACTTTTAAAGTCGGTCTCGGTTGGTACCTAGTTGATGACAGTCGTTAGGTCAATCGGATGAACAAATCGTGACGCTAGGTCGAACACTAACCTCTCGATATTTGATTTTGACTTGGGTAGCCTTAGTCCTTTGTTAACATATTACTCTCCCCAATCATTGTCTTTTTCGGACACCTACTGATTTTTCCAGGTTTTCCTCCATTAAATATATCTTTCGTTATTCTTCTTCCACCCTTTCTTTTCACTCGCCCAAACCATAAGATAGTTTGGAGAAGTTGAACTTGAAATTTCAGCTATAAATCATTGTATATAGCAGAAAATATACTAATATAAGTAATATATATTTATAAAAATTTTAAATCCTTAGCAGCTGCCATGAAAGAATTCTAAGCAACCATGATACTGTCTGATCGATTTAAACTTACACGAATATTAAACAAAGTTATTCTTGAAATAACTATAATTCAAAAAATTTTCACCGAGAGCTCGAAATGTATATTTTATTTTTTCTTTATTTGATACACGGTTTTCAGATAGCGAAGGACAAAGTGTTCATGGCTTCGAAATCTAATAATATAAGGCTGGATTCATGTTGTGGCTTTTCTATTTTTTAACTAGAGGTCCGCCCCCGCTTCGCTTCGGTATCAAAAGTTTTATTCAAACTTCTACGGCAAATATCATAGCAATAGTGCATCATTCAGATTTATGAAGGCGAACTTTGAAAATCATAGTTTAGAAACCAGTTTCATTAAATAATTATTTTTCGTTTTAGGAAACCTGGTTTCCAAACAAGAATATTTTTTTTGTTTTCGAAACTGTTTACCAATGAAGGGGAATATTTCTACTATGGAAATTTGGATGAATAATACCAATTATTCATCCAAATTGTGTCACTACCACTGTGACTTAGTTAAAACATGGACAGTTTTTTGCCTGATTCAGTGCAAAAAAACGCGGTATGTTAACTTACCAATGATAAATAGAATTAAAGTGAATAAGATAAAGCTGCGTCTTAAATAAAACGACTTTCACTTGTATTCGGTAGCAATCTAGTTAAGTGCAATTTAGAGAAACGCCTGCCAAATAACCGATATTTAATACCAATCAATGATTCGGTTTAACTTGGATGAGATTAACAACTGTTGGACATATATCAAACATTATTTTCAGTTTTTTTACGGTAGTAGATCCACGCTGGTTAGACAGTGAGCCTGTTCCATGTGAGTTTCTTTCAAGTTATAACATATTATTATTGTATTGTAAAATCTTTCATATTTCTTGGAAACCACACCACATGCTGCACATGGATGAATAATTCTTTCAATATTTGAAACCTACATTATTCCAGTTGGACCTACTTAAATTATATTTAGTTTAACCTAAGTAGCTGAGCCGGGTCAAAATATACCAGATATTATAAAAACATACACCAAACTACTACAGAGTGTTATACATTTTGCGTAACCGTTGGTACTAAGTAACTAATGTCAAATTTTCTGAGAGACATGAGTTTTTTTAGGGTTGGTATCGCGAAGTGATGCTTGGTGTTAAAAGTCCATGAGGTACTTTAACTGCTTATCTTATGTTTGTATGCTTGTTTATCTGTATAAAAAAACTGAACGAATATCACTATCTATGACATTTTATTTCTGTTTTAAGAAATTATTTATCTAATAATTTATTAATATTTACCTTGTTCTAAAACCCAAAATGCTATAAACAGCGGTCACAAATCCCTTGACCGTAGCCCTTTCCGACCTTTAGTCCATCCTTTCACAAAACAGTTGAGAGCCTCTGTATTATCTCGCTTTCACCGTAATCCTTTCTGTATAAAATTCTACGATATTGCTTACATTTGATAGTTTTGTTTAACCCGTATCTATTCCACAGAGAATAATTGCGGCTTTATGTAAATGTTGGCAGTCCGGTCTCATCAGCGTTACGTTTTTGGTTACTTCTCTGTTCCCGTGGGCTGTAGCGTGATGTTATCAGTTTAATTTGTTACTCAAATGATGTATAATTAAGCATATTCTATTCATTTCATCCTTGCGTTATTGAAAGGCCGCTTCTATAGAAGCGGAGAAGGACTGCTTAGAGGCGAAACGAAGAAATATTAATCAAGAGAATTGCATAAAATCGCCGCTACGTTTCAGTGGGCTGGCTTGGAATGAAGTATCCCATGGTGTACGCAACCAAATTATCTCATAGAAGAATAGTACTATTCTTTTTCTTAAGCATTTTTATTTGGCACCTACCTAGAACTGATATTCACACCCAAAAAGTTTCTAACAAACTAATGGATACTCAGATCAATACACGAACTACTTTCTTTCAAATTGTGTTGCAAAACTTTTAGTTTTTATTGGACAAGTTGTAAATAATTGTGGATTCAGGACACGTCCCGGCCATCTCGAGAGCCTTGTTGAAGTTGAAATAAAATTTCAATTTTTGAAATAGTTAGATAAGTTTTCGTTGTAAGTGGTTTTAAAAAAATGAGCAAAAGTTTTATGAATTTGATGTAATTGGATGGAGCGGTAGAATTTTCTTGAAATAATATTTTAAATACACGATACAAGATAATCATATCTAGCTTTGTTTTCTAAGTATTGCAGAAACAAAGAAGAAGTAGAATGAAAGAGGACACTAAACCATTTTCGACCTTCGACCTTGAAAAGAAGAAAATTAGTGAAAGAAAAAAACCGATTCTTGGATCTCAGAAACTCGCATTCATCAACTAAAACGTAATAGTAAGAATACAACCACTTTAAATCTACTCTGAGAAAGTAAATATAGATATTATCGAGCAGAGCTATTCATTCAAGAATTTGATAGTATCTGTAATATCCTTCTTCAAAACGAGATTTAAAGACAGCACTATAGAGCTAATAGGTAGCGGCTTGGCTGTGCCACTGACATTGCAGGGTAAAGTAATCCCTACAACGGATAGTAGTAGAAACATCAAACAGTCATACAATAGAGATTTGCGTTGACTGGTAATAGTGACTTTATAATGCAAGACCGAAAATCAATCAATAATTGAACTTCTTTTCAAACAAAATAGCGCGTCAAAATACCAGCGTAAGTAATAAGCTCTATTAAAACTTACTTTAATCGTGGTTCGATTTACGGTCATGTTAAAAGGTGTGGCTATAAAAGAAGCGAGTAGATCAAATCATATTTAATACTTTTATCATTATCGTAGAATAATTGTTTTCTATTCTACCATCAGTTTGAAGGCGACCACGATATCTACAAGAAGAAATTAAGAAATCTTCTAGCAGCTCGAAGATTTTTTAAGCTGTCACTTCATTTGTTTGGCACGGCGAGCTACTTTTCTAGACAAGTGGCATACATGCGAATAGAATAGATAAAAATGTATGGTATTGACATAAGCTAACGACAATGTCGGCGTTAGCCTACGTCAATCACATACATTTTTTATGCCGCTTGTCTATGCCCTCAGGTTTTTCTTTGATGAATATTTTCCACGCACGTCTATCTCTATTGCCCTATTATTAGTAGGCTGTATCTATGTCGTACTGTTATATAAATGAGTAACCATCTGCCGAGATTCACGAACAATGTTTAGATTTAGATAGGTACCCATCTAGTCGTTCTAAACCGAATCGAATTAATGTTATTTTTTATACACACTCATTACCCAATAAGTTCATAGAAAATAGAACGTTAATTCTCTAACTTTCTAGACCCACATTTTATAAGTGCAGCCGCTTGCGTTCAAAGTATTCACAATTTGCTTATACAGGCACGACCACGAGGAACTTTGCTGCCACACTTTCTGATACAATGTGCTCAGTAATTAAAACTATGCTACCACTATGGCTTCTGCGAACTTCTAAAGCAACTAATTAATAGCACATTATTGGTTATGTTAGAACAACTAGGACTTTGAGGACGAAATTCTAGGTCTCATAGTTTATTTTGTGGTGTTTTGGTACAGTTTCTTTTTGTATTTTGTTTCGAATTGTAACTTTTGTATACAAAGGTGATTACTAAAGTGGCTTCATTTTTTTTGCTAGTTTCTTTCATGGTTCAAATGTAGCTAATTTAGGATTCGGTCACCTAGGGCCACTTACTCCAACGACCACCGACTAAATTCCTTGTTCGGCCATTTCCTATTAGGTGCTTTTCCTCGTAAGGCCATTCCTCGAATGACCTCTATGTGAATTCCTAATTGGGCCACCTCCTCTAATGACCACACTGTATATTCCTAGTTTGGCTATTTCCTTGAATGACCACTATAGTGCAGTCGATGTCAAAATATATTTACACTTTGGGACCTTAACTTCTTTGAGACAAGGCCCAAAAGTATAAAGATATGTAACTTCGACTGTACCTTAATTCAAGGCTATACCTACTGTACGGGTAAGTCGGGTTAACACCCTACCAAGCCACCTCTACTGGGGTATACAGGCATTTCTATAGGATGTCTCTACCCTTGTGACCATCGATCCCGAAATTACTCAAAATAGAAAAAAGTGAAGTGCGTTTAATTACGAATTAGGTTTCAAGTATTTTAACTGTATGTTACATGTAATTAATGTTATTTGTTTTACTATTTTATTTATTATTGATCTATTCATCTTAATCTTAGTAAGTGTTTAAGTGAACATAATTATATCATGGTGTAAAATCGAGGCGGTGTTTAGGTTTTTAACATAGGAAAATAATTAATAAAAGTATGACGTTATAATTAATATGTATTACAAAAATAACAACATAACAAAAAAGAAACAAAAACACTGCCTAAACGTTGAACTCATCATTTTGGATTCTACGAACGGCCTATCGATTGGATATTAATTGACATCAAGACAAGGAAGTTGGCCCTTAAGGGATTTACCCATAAAGAGAAATGTGGCCATTTGAGGAAGTGGCCGTACAAAGAAGTCGCCACTAGGAACGTGGTCATTTGGGGATTGAGCCGTTATGGGAAATGTGATCGTGGCCCTTTTAGCGAAATGGCCGTTAGGAGAATAGGCCATCAAAGGGAAAAGGCCGTTTAAGGAATGTGGCCCTAGGTGACCGAATCCCTAATTTAGTTGTCACTGGAGTAGAGAAGAAGACGCAATATGGGTAGGACGATCTTATGAAGGTGAAGCTTCTGTTTGATGGAATACTAATAATATTGAAAACATAAAAATAATATATAAACGGTCGAATTGATAAACCTCCTCCTTTTTTTGAAGTCGGTTAATGATGACACAACGATGTTAATTTCAGTTAAAATCATAATGATGTAAGTGTTATGATACCTAGTACATGATATAAGGTAGAATATCATTTTAATTTTTATTTAACGGTGAAGGAAAACATCGTGAGGAATTCTGGACTTGAAAGTGAAATTGCCAATCCGCCGTAAGCATCGTGGTCATTAATGCTCATGCCTTCTCTTTAAGAGAAGAGGCCTTTGCCTGCAGTGGGACAGTAAAACAGGCTGGTATTATTATTATTATATCGTTTTAATTTCACTGCACAAATAGCCATTCCTTATAACTGTATTAGGATTACACTCGGTATAATCGTCATATATTTGTTTAACGACATTAGCTATACCCATACAACCTACATCTACTTTAAAAACATGACTGTTCGTGTCATAAAGGGAACACAATGACATAATTAGTTGGTCTTTTAACGGTATAATTTATTTGTGGACAACGACAATACAATCTGCAGTGTACCCACGTAAGCGTTAAATGGGTTAGCAATGGTACTCGCGTATATGCCACTGCTTTAGCTTGTAACTTGCTTTGGAGTCTGAAGAAATATTGATTTATTAGCTGCGCCTGGGGGCTTTGTTTCGCGTAAAATGGTTTTGTCTTCTTTGGGAAGCAGAACGATTGTCGGGATAAAAAGTAACCTATGTCCGTCTCCGGCGAATCTGTCTACATACTCATTTTAATCGAAATTAGTTTAGCAGTTTAGGTGTTGAGTTGTAACAAAAACACACACACACACATACAAACTTTTGCATTTTATGTAATTGAAATTTAAGAATAAAATTAATTGTCAATCAGGTTTTTTTTAAATTGAATCACATCATCATCCTTCCTCGACCGATTTCGGTCATGGTCATTAAAGTTATAAAATGTTTGCCAGTTCTTACCTTATTATCGGAGAAATTGGCTGCAATTCTTCGTTGGTACTATAATAATCTTTAATTGCATAACTGTCATAAATGAAACATTACATAAATGAACTTTACTTTGACTTACTTTGATATAGGCTTTGAAGTAGAAAGTGACAACTTTATCTTGAAAATTCTTAAGATACGGTCAAAGAGAGCATCGTGAGGAAATATGAAATATAAAATTCAATCAAATATTAAAAGATTCCAAGGGTTCGACCCCACAACGGGATCAATACCGAGGAAGTGTTACTTAATCAAATTTTTCTTCAAAAATAAACTCCAGGAGAAGTAGCTTAGTAGTAGTAGTAGTTTAGGCTTAAGAGAAAAACGATATTTAGTAGGAGATATTGTAATGGGCTATAGACCATATAATCTATACCTACTATTATATAAAGCGGAAGAGTTTTTGTTTGTTTGAACGCGCTAATCTCTAGAACTACCATTCGGATTTGAATAATTATTTATGCGTATGGATAGCCCCGTTCTTGAGGAAGGTTATAAGCTATGTAACATCACGCTACTGGCGACAGGTAAGCTGCAATGAAAACCATGCCGTTCATCATAATTTTCCCACTTCAGGCAAAGGCCTCTCCTCATATAGAGAAGGCATGAGCATTGATCGCTATGTGCGCTCAACACGGATTAGCGATTAAAATACGCCGTGGATTTCTTAAAATTGCAAATAAGTATCAAATTCTTTGTCATTACCGCGAGGCACGCCATTAAACATAATTCTTGTTCTTATTTTGGATCAAAATAACATAATACATCAATGAATCAGCTTTTTGCGAATAAACTGTTACGCGTTTTACTTTATAATTATCTTGTTGAAATTTAAGTAAGGAAACAAAAATGTGTTGTTCCTTTTAGCAGTGTTATTGCAGCTCTTATATTGACAAGCTCTATGATTTTTAAGGTTTGTACACTTAATAATATTAAAAACATTATTAACATCTACATCATTTTATTCCAAATACGTCTGTTGTGAAACAAAAAGCTCTTTAGCTATTACATTAGGTGTGTTCTTGATCGCTGCTGTCTGTCCCGAGTTAGTTAGACAATGCTTAGAAAACGCAGTCATGGGTCAAATATGAGAAAATGGGAAAGAGTAATGAGAAGTCAAAACAAAGACTGAATGCACCGTTGGTTTAGTGGTTAGAGTAACTGACTGCGACACTGGGTGTCCTGGGTTCGATTCCCGCGGCAAATATTTGTGTGATGAACATTTGTATTTGTCTTCAGTCTGGGTGTTTCCTATGTATTTTAAGTATGTATTTACAAAAAAAAATATGTATTATTTTTCAGTTATCCAGTACCCATAACACAAGCTCTGCTTAGCTTGGGACGGTCTGTGACAGTGTCCACATATTGTATTAAAAAAAGTAATTAGCGGCCCTCGCTTTCATCAAACAAAACTATATAAGTATAGTGAGAGCCCTGGTATAAAGGTACCACGATGATATAACCGCTTTACGCTTGTTCCCCAAAGTAGTAGGCAAAGAATTAAACCCATGTTTGACTCATTAAGTTCGGTCCCATGAGATAGTTACCCCTCTTACTGTTTTGGTTGTATTTATATTTTCTCTCGGTCTAAAAATACTAGTTACTTAGCAGTCCGTGTTAGTGGTGGCTCCGAGTTCGATTCCGGGACACATTCACGGTAAGATTTGAGGTGGTTTTATATTCGAGACCGGAGACCAAACAGAATTGTTTGTATAATAAAACATTTTTTATAACATAGCACTAAGGTAGACAGAGAGGTTAGCAATGTCTGTCAAGAGTGTGAGAAAGACTATTTTCTATTTATAGCCGACGTGCTTATACCGAAGATGAGAATGGCAATTGTCAATGAAATCTATTCATTGCAGAATTATTCGTCAATTTTCTTATCAATCACTACCTGCCCGCAGACGCAAAATACGCGTATAGTCGAGGAGTTGCGGAAAACAGCCCGTTGATAGCCAACAGCTTCCCGCAGCGTGGATTCACGCGCGTCTTTGGTTACTGCTCTGCTCCCATCGCTAGTAGCGTGATGTTACATAGCCAAAACCTTTCTCAAGAACTGGGCTATCATACGCAAAAAGAATTATTCAAATCAGACTAGTGGTTTAAGAGATTAGCGCGTTCAAACAAGCAAACTCTTCCGCGTTATATCATAGTATAGATTGCAAAAATATCAGAAATTTCAACTGATATCTTATGTACAAAGCTCTATACTATCTTAAGTTCAAAACTTCGGCCGATAATGTGACCCAACATCAGCGCGAATCCCTCGAACAAATCGCCACTAAACCTGGTAAATGATTTTCAATCTCGACTATGTCCCGGAACATCGAGATAGAACCTACGGGACAAAACGACTTGGGTGACGATGATGTACATTTCTGAGGTAGTTAACCTAGCAGTGCCTTGAATATGTCGTAAAATTTTAGTTTTAGTACCAAGATAAAATTTAAAGAAGATTTTGTTGAACTTAGGAGTGCATTTAGTAGAATTTAACATTGAGAGAACTTGCGAACGAAAGTTCATCTTGGACATTTCTGGCAGACGGTGAAGGAAAACATCGTGAGGAAACCTGGACTTAAAAAGTCTGGAATTGCCAATCCGCCTTGAGCAAGCATGGTGATTAATGCTCATACCTTTTCTATATGAGAAGAGGCCTTTGCTCTGCAGTGGGACAGTAAACAGTCTGGTATTATTATTATACTAGCTGACCCGGCGAACTTCGTTCCGCTTAACAGTCGATCAACATTACTTTATTTTTTAAAAATAAAATAATTTTTCTCTTTTTCTTTTTTTTTAGCCTAAGTTACTCCTTATTACATCAGCTACCTGCCAATAGAAGTCCCGTCAAAATCGGTCCAGCCATTTCAGAGATTAGCAGGAACAAACAGACAGACAGACAGACAGACAAAAATTTAAAAAAATGTTATTTTGGTGTATGTACCGTATTAAATATTCATTTAATTATATATGTAGTAAAAAATGGTTATTTCAATATTACAAACAGACACTACAATTTTATTATGATATTAGATTATAAATTATAATAACACGCACACATTAATAAAATTATAATAAAAAGGGCTTTAACCCTACTATCCCACCGCCAAGACAGGGCGGCATGAATGACAGTGTAAACGTGACTCGTCAACGTTGACCCTGTAGTCAAAGTTCCACAGGTAGCCACTAGCATTTGTCAATTTTGACAGTTCAGAGGGCCTAGACGAGTAGCATAAATGATAGTTTAATAAAATAGAATAAATTATAAAATGTATGGGACTGACACAAGCTATCGACAATGTTGGCGTTAGCTAATGTCAATCTCATACATTGAATAATATATTCTATTCTATTAGCATTTAGGTTTATGCCACTGTTTCTGCCATTGCCAACGTTTCCCTCGCTACGCCCTGCCTAGGTATATATGTTGGTAGAGTTCCTCTCGATACATGACTTGTTCTATAGTTTGAATAATAATAATAATAATAATAATAATTCTATTAGCATGGCTTTCGGAGTGGACAAGTGTGCAGTCATGCATGTAAAGCGAGGCAGGGTAGTGGAATCTGATGGAATTCAACTATCTGATTCTACTCATCTTAGGCCACTTCTAATCGCAGACACCTATAAATACTTGGGTATGTCGCAGTCGTTGGGCATTAAAGAGACAGATGTGAAACAATCATTACAGGAGCGCTTTTTCAGCCGCCTTAAAAAAGTATTGAAAAGTAATTTGTCAGGCGGCAACAAGGTGCGCGCCTGTAATGGTTGGGTCATGCCTCTGCTTCTGTACTCCTTCGGCATACTCAAGTGGACACAGACTGAATTGGATGCCCTGGATAGACGAGTTCGCACATTGTTAACCTCATACCGTATGCATCATCCGCGTTCATCCGTCATGAGGTTGTATATCCCGCGAAAATGCGGCGGCCGAGGCTTTCTAAATGCCAAAAGCCTCCACAATCACGAGATATGCAACCTTAGAGACTACTTTCTTAAGATGAGCGAGGATGTGCATCGTGATGTGGTTGCAGTGGATATTGGACTTACCCCGCTTGCCTTGGCTAAAGAGAACTGGCGCAGGCCTGTAGTACTCGGTGTTAAAGATCGCCGCGTGGTATGGCAAAGCAAGGAGCTCCACGGAAGGTTCTTTCGAGCCTTACACGGTCCTGGTGTGGACCACTCTGCTTCTGTGGCCTGGCTACGCTTCGGTGATCTCTTTGGAGAAACCGAAGGGTTTGTTTGTGCAATTGCTGATGAAGTTATCATGACGAACAACTACCGGAAATATATCCTGAAAGACGGCACTATTGACATATGTCGGGCATGTCATCGCCCCGGTGAGTCTCTCAGGCATATTGTTTCCGGCTGTTCGCGTCTTGCTAACGGAGAGTACTTGCACAGACATAACCAAGTGGCCAGGATTATCCACCAGCAACTTGCTTTGCGATACAAACTTGTGGACATCGAAGTGCCGTACTACAGATATAACCCTGAGCCGGTTCTCGAGAATGGTCGTGCGACATTGTACTGGGATCGCTCCATCATCACAGACAGGACTATTATAGCAAACAAGCCTGATATCGTGGTGGTGGATCGTTCCGAGCGCCTTGCAATGATAGTTGATATTACTGTCCCTCATGACGAGAATCTCATGAAAGCTGAGAAAGACAAACAGATAAAATATCTCGACTTAGCTCATGAGATTGTTGACATGTGGGATGTGGATTCAGCTGTCATTGTACCGATAGTTGTTACTGTAAATGGCTTAATAGCAAAGAGCCTCGACCAACACCTAAAGAGGCTCGCATTAGGTGGATGGGTCAAGAGCCAGATTCAGAAGGCAGTGCTGCTTGACACGGCACGTATTGTGAGAAGGTTCCTATCTCTGGAAACCTAACCGCCGGTAGCTTGGACTCTAGTCTCGATACCGGTGGTAAACTATTTTTTATATTTTTAAATGTATATTTTTCACTTTTTATAAATATGTATTTAAAAATTTAAATAATATGAAATGATGTAAATAAAGGGAATAATAATAATAATAATAATAATAATAATAATGTGGGATGTGGATTCAGCTGTCATTGTACCGATAGTTGTTACTGTAAATGGCTTAATAGCAAAGAGCCTCGACCAACACCTAAAGAGGCTCGCATTAGGTGGATGGGTCAAGAGCCAGATTCAGAAGGCAGTGCTGCTTGACACGGCACGTATTGTGAGGAGGTTCCTATCTCTGGAAACCTAACCGCCGGTAGCTTGGACTCTAGTCTCGATACCGGTGGTAAACTATTTTTTATATTTTTAAATGTATATTTTTCACTTTTTATAAATATGTATTTAAAAATTTAAATAATATGAAATGATGTAAATAAAGGGAATAATAATAATATAATATTTCAACAACTACACACAACGCCATCTAGACCCAAAGTAAGCATATTATATGCTTGTGTTATGGGTTCTAGAATGCGGATATACATACTTAAATACTTTTTTTTTGTAAATACATACATATTATACATAGAAATACCCAGACCAATGCAAATAGACATGTTCATGCACACAAATATTTGCACTGAGCGGGAATCTAACCCGCGACCTCTGCGTGGCAGTCCATACACAGTACCACCGAACCACAGAGGCAGTTAGGCAGGAATGTTGTTTCTTTAGAGACAAAAAGTAAAGGATAATAGAATGTATCTTTATTTATGTATCTATCTGGCAGTTAGACATGCCAGTTTCTTCTAAACATTCAAACCTATTATGCGTAAAACTTTACCCAGTATTTATCCTGCTACAAACCTCTCAATTAAACTCTAATATAAATTATTTACATTTATATACACTTTATTATCCTCAAAACAGTAAAAAACTATATTGACCTATATTGCCATAGCCTCTGATTGTCTAAAACTATGTTATCAAGGTCATATTTTACTATCTAACTACAAAGAGATATCAAAATATAACACGACATAAAGCAAGACAAAGCTTTTGTTTAAATCATAAAAAATATTATAACAACGTTATCTTTACAATGCCGTGAAGAAACTTTACGACATTTTTGAAGAGATCAAATAATTTTTATCTACACTATACATAAAGCTGAAGAGTTTGTTTGTTTGTTTGAACGCGCTATTCTCTGGTACTACAAGTCGGATTTGAAACTTCGTATTTATTATTCGAGATTTGTATTTTATAGCCTAATTCTTGAGGAAGGTTATGAAGCTATGTAAAATTACGCTACGGCTCACGGGAGCGGCGCAGTAACCAAAGATGTAATTTAACGCGGGTGAAACCGCGCTGCAGACAGCTAGTATATAATATAGAGTAGTATAGTACCTAGTAATAGTCGATGTGTATTGCCGGGCATTACTTGCATGCTACTTGTAATTTTATTGTAACTTATGAATTTATGATAAATTGTAATAAAAGTTTACCTTATGGCTTTCTGCACCTTGTCAGCAAACTATAGGTTATTTAGCTGACATTTTGTTTTGTTATTTCGACACTTATGTTTCTCTTATATGATCTAAATTAAAGAAGATATACGGAATAAGATGCGGCGACATACCAATATTGTATTATGTAATAAAAAAAGAAAACAAAATTTGTATTCGTAATTCATGAGTCCAAATATAGAATTTATTTAAATTGTAATCTATAGAATTGCTCGTGCATTGGTAAAGAGATTTAAAATAATACCTCAAAAGTTAATTTAAACCCTGTGACAATGACCATAAGATAAACATTACACGCCTACGCTTACGGTAGTAGCTCCACGCTGATTTCAACATGAATGGGCCGGATCGTCAGGGGAAGTACTACTCTCTCATAGAAGATCGACTTAAGAGTAGTAGTATCCGTACTACTGCGTTTCGTTCGGTGAGTGAGAGCGCCGGAGGTCCGATTTCCCCCATTCCTCTTTCCTCACCTCCCTCATTCCCTTCCCCAACCCCATTCCCAGCCGCCATAGTGGAGGCCACCATACCAGCAGTTGTAAGACAATGGCTTTTGGTATGGTGGCCGCCAGTTCTGGATTCCAATGACTGCTTACCATCAGGCGGGGTGGAGTCACTTTGGTAAACTATAATATAAAAAAAAAAAAATTCAAAATCATATTAATGAGCAATACTCGAGTGATATGTCCAAAAAATAAATACAAACTTGCTGTCGTATAAATAAATGACAAAAGACAATTTGTTTAGAGCGAAATGTGTAGGCTACCTATCAATGCGTTTAATAGTTTAATAATAAGATGTTTTGCTTTTTGATAAATTGTTTGTTTTAATTATAAAACCCTATATATCTATACGTCATCGTCATCGAAGACCTGTGTTTCGGTGGTTCTGTGTATGGACTGCCAGGCAGAGGCCGCAGGTTCGATTCCCGCTCAGTGCAAATATTTGTGTGCATGAACATGTCTATTTGCATTGGTCTAGGTGTTTCTATGTATAATAATTATTTAAGACGGTATTTATTTAATGCGGATAGCATTCTAGAATCCATAACACAAGCTATATAAACATACTTACTTTGGGTCTAAATGGCGTTGTGTGTAGTTGTTGGGATATTACTATTATTTTACAAAAAAAAGTTTTATACCATTTACAAAATTTGGTGGCAATCAAGCATACGAAGTGATAACCGTAATCTATGAACCTGGCTATGTTTTTTGAGGATTGCAAATATAATTCTTAGAAAACACAACCAAGGCTTTGCCGACCATTTAGGGCGAAAGGGATGAGAAAGAACGAGGGAAAGCAGGAGGACTGAAGAGGTAGGTAATTGACCATCATTCTGAATAGCATTTTATTTAGTAAAATATTAAATTTCACATAATATAACATAACTAGACACGGGCAGGCAGAAGTAGGGAGAATAGCATCCACGTATCGTTAGCTATGTTGGATTTCATGTGACGGGGGCAAGCCTGTAGAGTATTTTACTCTATACGTATGAGAAAATCTAAAATATATTATTGAGATAGCTTAAGCAAAAAGCAATCGAAAAACTTTAGTTTTTAGTTCATAACAGCAAACTAAATTTTAAAATTCAATTCAAAGGATTCAGCTTTTTTAATCTGTCTTTTATCACCATTAAAACGATTAAATAGTAGTCGTCATGTTATTACGTCATACATCAATAAAAAGCATCTAAACTTAGAAGTGTAATAATGTGTTTTACAAAGCCGACTGACATCATAACTACAGAGCAATTATCATCAGCGTCCATTGCGTCCAGCGTACTTACGCGCAAAATTTAAAAACGAAAAATTTTAATGTATTTTTAAAATTTATTTATGGTCTTAACGATTGAATATTTTTTTTAATGGTTCATTAGCACTAAAGAATCTAATTGAGACACTTTTTAAAAACAGGTGTAAGACCCTATTCCAGATACCGGGCTAAATCTTAGCATTTCCAATTTCACTTCGAACAACTTGAAGATCAAACCGAAGACTGCTTGTGACAGTCTGTTCACGGTGTCACAGAACCACGAATACCGTTCTTAAAATATTCATATAAAATATCACTAAAACTTTACCAGCAACATTATAAGGTTGTTTTTTCCCAAACATCAGTATTCCGCACTTGTGCATAGATAAATTTTAGTCAGGGTTACCCGTGCTCCGCACGTTGGCAACCAATGTTAGGGCATTGGTTCCAACAGCGCTCGCCCAACGTGTGCTTCTAGAAAATAGCGCTGCCGACGTTCCCAAAATTTGGAGCCAATGCTATTTTCTAGATTCACACGTTGGATAAGTCCTGTTGGGGCCAACTTGTAAATTGGCCTTACGGGTCAGTAACTTACACGGCTTCACAATCTCTGAAAGTATATATAACGGTACGCGGTGAAAGGGATTATGTAGACGGAAGATTGGCCGAGTTATGTCAACTGTGTGAATCGTTTATTTGCATGGCTGATCGTGAAAGAAAGAAGAAAAAGTAATTTCTGTAAGGTCGACAATCACACGCTAGTGTCACCCAAACAAACTTGATACTAGTAGGTATAGAAGAAAAACATTGTATAGGAAAACAAGCGTAGTTTCGAATAACTAAATTAATGAATACTCATAGAGGCTTGCGCGCAACGTTATTCATCATAGTAAATTATGTCTTCACAAATGATTGACTAATTCTGACGAACATATTATAGCTTATACATCTGATGGCAAGGGCTTGAGGCCGGCCTCTTGCCACGACCGGTTACCGCCGTAGCGACGGACTCCCCTATTAAGTAATTATTTGTAAAAGAATAAGTTAAGGTGGTTCGGATATGTGAAAAGACAGGTATCACTAAAGACTGTAAAGCAAATCTCTGTTATTTCCAGTGTTTCGCCGCTAAACGTAAACCACACTACGGGTTTTGATACGGTTTTAAATATCATATAGAGAATTTTTTACAGAAGATATGTTTAGTATAGAAAAAATATGCATGTACTATTTTCTTTACTATTATATTATAATGATAGAGAAAACAGAGACATTAAACGAAGCATGTGCGAAGCAGCAGTTAATATCTAGCTTTAACGACTAAACTACTACGATTTCTTGTCTATACTAATAATATAAATGCAAAGGGAATCCGTCTAATTGTCTGTTACGTTTTCACACCTAAACCACTCAACTGATGTTAATGAAATTTGGTATAGAGAAAGAATAGACCTAAGAAAACAACATAGACTATCTTTTATAGCAAAACGATGGCTTGAAGGCGTTGAAATAGAGGATGAAAGTCTGTATGAAATATGCAATAATCGACATTGACGCGGGCGCAGCTGCAGGCTGGCAGCTAGTGTAAAATAAAATAACGATAATGAACTGCATGGAACAACCAATAGAAGTCCTAGATCATACATCGACCAATTATGAACGGTGATGGCGATGGCCTAAATTTAAAACACCCGTAATCGACGGACGAGCAGTAAATAATGTTGCTAATGAGTTATATATTATGCTCTCTGCTTATACCAACTGTTAATGAAAACATAGCCATGTTCCCATCGTTCATAGGTTTAGGTGAGCAAACTTTAGTCGCGTATGTTTCTGTGCTACCTAAGTTCATCACTCACCCGCAGCCCATAGGTACCCACTGTTAAGTGTAGGCCTCCCTTTGCTACCTAAGTTCATCCAATTGGCCCATTATTATCCCACTGCAGAGAAAGGCCTTTTCTCATACAGAGAAGGTATATGCATTGATCGCCACGCTTGTTCAAGACTGATTGGCAATTCCAGACTGCCACATAAGTCCAGGTTTCCACACAATGTTCCTTCACTGTCAGTCAGTAATATCCAGATAAACTTAGAAAGTACATATGACACGTGCCTTCACCACAGGGCCATTACGACTTACCTAAGTTACTGCTAACTTAATAGAGAAATATTTCAGTGGTCGAAAGTAATACAGCAGTATATTTTATCAATGCTTTCCACGAGCAAAGCCTCGGTATAAGCCAATAATAAATAAGTAACAAGCTGAATTGTGTGGTGACCGAACGCTTGCGGTTGTAAATTCTTTACTTTATATACCAAGCTGTGGCTTATACTTTTATTAATGTTTAAAGAGTTAAGTGTTTGTTTATAAAATACTAGCTGTTGCCCGCAGCTCCGCCCGCGTGAATGTCTGTTACATTTTCTCGTACAAACTTTCATCCCATATTTCAAACCTTTCAAGCCATTTTTTTGCGATAAAAGAAAGCCTATGTTATTCTATCTATCTTTGTACCAAATTACATCAAAAACGGCTCAGTGGTTAAGGCGTGAAAGTGTAACAGACAGACAGAGTTACTTTCGCATTTATAATATTAGTACGATTTATAAGAGTATTTATTTATTGGGTCACGACCTGCGAAGATGGCGAAAATTGGGGGGAGGTTGTCCAGCAGTGGACATCTTTAGGCTGATGTGATGATAATATTATGTAATGACTTTACTCACGTCCGTACTACGAGTACATAAGGGTATATCACTGCCTACTCTATTAGCAGAATAAAGATAAATGTATATACATTACAGGGCCTAATAATAGCTTAATGGAGGTTTAGGTATTATTGTCCACAAAAAGCCTCTGATTGTGAGAAATGACCTGATTAGAAGCGACAAGATTTATTGATGGACTTAATATTTTAGTATCCGGGATTATTTTTTGTAAAGTATTTTTATAATTTGGCGGTTTTATTTACCAACAGATGCGTTAAGTATGATTATAATATTATCAGCTTTAAAAGAACAATATCTAAGGCTGCTTTTACATAGATGCGAAGCGAGGCTGCGGCGTGGAAAAAAGGTCGAAGTATTTACCAATTGGATTTCATAAAATGCCCGTTTCGCTCCAGTGGACACTGAACTATTGGTAATATTATACGTTAATACTTCTATGTGTCTTGAGGCTGGCTGATGTCGTTTTTCAACACCAACAGTTCCATATCACTGTAAATGGTTTTTGAGCAAATCACAATCTCAATGAGAGTGTTTAGTAAAATTTTCGACACCAGTTGGCGCCACTTAGGTAAAAAGTCTTCCATTCACAAAAATACAAAATTCATTTACAGTTTTAAATCAATATAATCTTTCATGGTTATCTATCAAAGATTGAAAGCGCTTTGACAGGAGCCTGGACCAGACGCCTCTGTGCTGTCACCTCGTGGGCGCCATTTTATAAAACCTTTATTGCGTAAAATCCATTATCTTACATTAAACGGTTGTAGATCCACCACATCCAGATTTGTACGGTAGTAGATCCACGCTGATTTCAGCATGAATGGGCCGGATCGTCTGAGGAAGTACTACTCTCTCATAGAAGATCGACTTAAGAGTAGTAGTATCCGTACTACTGCGTTTCGTTCGGTGAGTGACAGTGCCGGAGGTCCAATTTTCCCCCTTTCCTCTTTCCTCACCTCCTTCATTCCCTTCCCCTAACCCCATTCCCAGCCGCCATAGTGGAGGCCACCATACCAGCAGTTTAAGACGATGGCTTTTGGTATAGTGGCCGCCACTTCTGGATTCCACTGACTGCTTACCATCAGGCGGGGTGGAGTCGCTTTGGTAGGCTATAATATAAAAAAAATCAAACACTAAACTTAACCATTTTCATTTCAAAAATATAAACAACCATTACAGCTTAAATTAAAACATGAAATTTTCTTTGTTATGTTCACTTGACAACTAACTAATGACATCGTTTAGCAAAATTTATAAAAGCAGCTCTGTATTTAATTGTTACCATTCTTTAAAAAGCTTTAAAAGCTACAATCTTTCATCACCTTGATTGAACTGAAATATAGAGTAGGTTCAAACATAATAAATGCAGTGTATGTGAGGATTCGGTATAATTGGTGCCTTCAACAAAAACACAAATTTTACTATGTTGTTGAAAAAATGTTTATCCATACGTTGATGCACGTCTGAGTTATTTTTTAAACTGATTTTTATAAAAATATCGTATTATTTGAGTGTCATGCTTGATTTAAAATCAAACGAATGTTGAGAAACCTCTTGAAAGATCGACAGATGATGTTAAAAGAGTTTTATTTTTCCTTCCCTTATTAACATTTTGAGGATTTAAGATTAGTGACTACAAAAATCTTTCTATAAAATATATCTATTGTATAAAGTGAAAAAGTTTGTTTGTTTGTTTGAACGCGCTAATCTCTGGAACTACTGGATTTGAATAATTCTATTCAAATCCTAGTGGTAGTTCCAGATATATTTTGCATATGATAGTCTAGTTCTTGAGAATGATTATAGGTTATTTAACATTACGCTACTGGCGATGGAAGCAGAGCAGTAAACAAAGACGTGTGTGAAACCGCGCCGCGGAAAGCTATAGCTATACTAATATAAGTACGATAGAAGTACGGTAGTAGATCCACGCTGATTTCAGCATGAATGGGCCGGATCGTCCGGGGAAGTACTACCCTCTCATAGAAGATCGACTTAAGAGTAGTAGTATCTGTACTACTGCGTTTCGTTCGGTGAGTGAGAGCGCCGGAGGTCCAATTTCCCCCCTTTCCTCTTTCCTCACCTCCCTCATTCCCTTCCCCTAACCCCATTCCCAGCGGCCATAGTGGAGGCCTCCATACCAGCAGTTTAAGACGATGGCTTTTGGTATAGTGGCCGCCACTTCTGGATTCCACTGACTGCTTACCATCAGGCTGGGTGGAGTCACTTTGGTAGGCTATAATATAAAAAAAAAAATATATATATATATAAAGCGACAGAGTTTGTTTGTTTGAACGCGATAATCTCAGGAACCACTAGTTGGATTTGTATAATTATTTATGCGTTTGAAAGCTCAGTTCTTGAGGAAGGTTATAGCTTATGTAACATCACGTAGCGAGCGACGGGAACGGAGCAGTAACCAAAGCTGTAGGTAACTTAACGCGGGTGAAACCGCGCTGCTGAAAGCTAGTAAATAATATAAATACACTTAAATCAAAATAAGAACCGGACTTTTCAGGCAGTTGATGAATCAACCTGGCTCATTTATACAGCTGTTTTAAAGAACAAAAAATATACAAAGTGTCATACACAACATTATAGGTACCTAACTTTTCAAGAAAATTTACCAAAAGCGAGTGATAAACTGATTGATCTAAGTGCACCAAGTAAGCCGTTTACGATATGAATAAAAAAAAAATATTATGAATAAGTACGAGTCTACTAGATGCTTGAGCTCTTTGAGAGCACTAACAAGGACCTCATTACTTCATGTATCTGTTGCAAGTATTTTGATGTTTAGAATTTAAATGTATGATTTATTATATTCTCTTTTATACAATATAAAGTATAAAATGGTTATCTATAATATAAAAATGAATCGCTAAATGTGTTGCTAAGCGCAAATCTCGAGAGCAGCTAAACTGATTTCGATAATTATTTTTTTATAATATTCCTTGAAGTACGAGGATGGTTCTTACGGAGAAAAAATTTAAAAAATTGTCTGAAAAAAAAAAAAAAAACACTTTTCTATATTTCTATACAAAAGTATATTTATTTATCCCAAAATGTTTAAAAAAATATCCAACCGTGCGAAGCCGGGGCGGGCCGCTAGTTTTATAATAAGAATGTACTTTCGAAGTTAATAAAGGAAAATATCGTGAATATTTGAAATTGCTAATTCGCGTTGAGCAGCGTGGTCATCAATCTCACTTTTACAAATTTAATGATAATACCAACGTTCGTATATAATACCCAATATAACAATAACCAGTACCTAATTAGGTATAGTTTAACAAAAAAACCCCAACAATAAAATTCACCTCAGTAACAGAACAGATCATTTTATTTCTTTATTTGTAAAGTATTGTAATTAATGTCTTTTGTACACTCCATATATTGAAATTTATATGTGAAATAACTACTACTTTACCGGGACATCGATAGTGTGACTTCAAAGCTTGTTGCTGGTACGAGTTTGCGGATTAAAGAGATATAGGACGAATTGAGATTGATATTGAAACGGAGTACTTCATACTGCAACACGGTCGTCTTCCCTTTTCTTTCCTCATCCCCTTCTGCCAACATGATCACAACATCTATTGCCTGCGTCACTTTGCATGCTACTTGAAATTGTAACTTACAAAAATTTTAATAATCCTGAGTGGCCTGAGTTTTTTCCAGATCTTCTTATGGCCTTATCTTCACGTCAGCGAACTGGCTGTAGGTTATTTGTCTGACATTTTGTAAATTTAACGTTCATAAGTGTTAATTTAATAACCCTAAATGAAATAAATATCTTCTTCAAAGCTGAGAAAACAGCCATGTCCACAGGTTACGGTTAACATACCAATTCTATAAAAAAAATATGTCGCTCAACAACCACAAGTCTCAGGTTTTATTCCTGTGTTAGGTAAAGTAATATCGAATCTTTCTAGCAAATATTTTTCCCTAAAATTGTGCCCAATAAAAGGCAACTGCCTGCCTCTTCAAGGAGAAAAGGCGCGATGTATACAGAATGCCCTCTATTCAAGTAATATCTATGTAAACAATGTACAAATGATTGATTATCCACTATTATGCATGGAGGGGTAGATTACACGACTCACTGTCAAACGTACCAACTGTAACATGCTGACAACGAAATAATGACAGACTTATAATATAGTAATGTTCGTTTTGAATTATAGTACTGTGTGTGCTATAAGTGCTCCTGCATCTTATATAATGTTGCTCATGTAGAGATTACTTCAGATCAGGCATTCATGAAATAAAATGGTAATCCTATTAATATTATATGCGAAAGTGTGTGTATTTGTTCCCACTCGGCGCCTAAACGGCTATAATAATAATAATAATAATAATATTCTACCACATTCACACAGCGCCATCTAGCCCCAAATTAAGCAATTATATTTGCTTGTGTTATGGGTACTAAACAACTGATAAACTACTTATATACATTTTTTTTTTGTAAATACATACATATTATAGATAAATTACACCCAGACACAGAACAAACAATCATGCTCATCATTGTCCTGGGTGAGAATCGAACCAAATGAAAAAAAAATGGCTAAATCGATTTTGATAAAAACTGGTATGTAAGATAGATTCGGTACCAGAGACAAACATAAATAAGTTACTCTTTATCCCGAAAATCGGTCTGGTTTATGCGCAGGCAAAGTCGTGAGGCGCAGCTAGTTTTATTATATAATTATCCTACTGCAGGGTAGAGGTTTCTTTATAAACAGAGAAGAAATATTGATAAAAATATTCTTACATTCCTTTGCTAAAGATACTTACGGTTTATGCACACTAACACGTAATTACTGTATGAGACAAATTTATCGTCAAAGGCTTCGATACATTATTGAATACACGAAGGATAGCATTCTGTGATAAGAATGCCTCTATTGCGATCACCAATTATTCAATCAAACCTCTGAACCGTATTATTCACAGAAGATTGTTCAATAGTGGATGTCTTTCGATTGAAAATATATAGACAAACAAAAGTAGATACGTTTTATATAAACTATTTTAGGTTCAATTTTGTTAATCAATTGTTAATATCTTTCTTTCTTTAATTCAAATTTCATAATTGCTTGTTCGCCAACCATTTTAATTAGGGTGTTTAGGAAAATTTTCGCCACTAGTTGGCGCCACTTTGGTAAAAGGTCTTTCATTTGGATAGCGAAACAAATATTTTTCAGTGTTCATTTTGAAAATTTTTATGTTTAATTTACAAAATGTATAATTTTCGTGCATAAGGACAGAAGAAAATTGCTGTGAGGGTTTTCTAAAATGGCGCCCAAGAGGTGGCAGCTTCGATGCGTCAGGTTCAGTTGTCAAGCGCTTTTAGAAAGTTAAACCCTGATTGGCCCCTTGTGAAAGTGAAAGTGGCACCAACTGGAAGCGAAAATTTTCCTCATAAAACGGTATAAGATATTTTTGTGTCTTCACCTTCTTTACCTGTGTCTGTTTTTCTACCTGATATAGATGAGACTAAATACTTTTACCGACAGCATCTCACAGTATGACACGATTATTTTACTGAAAATAGAAGAGATAGTTCCCCGTTTCAGCATGAATCGATAAAACATTGTGTGTCTATTCACGAACGAATCAGTGAGTACGCACCTTTAATTTATTAATGCTGAACATTTATTTTAGAACGCGTACAAATTACTGGAACAGTGTTAGCTAGCTTTTAGGCAGAATAAGGCTATATCAAAGAGGCCTAATACGAAAAAAGGCTGTACAGAAAAGTCGAAGTTATATTAATTGCCATAAAGACCAAAATTGTATAACTGTTATTCACTTTACATCAGTTTTGTGTCGAGGGTGTGATATATCAAAGGTGTTTCTTGATTGGCTACGATAGAATAGATAGGCTTTAGTACTTGATACTATCACGATTAGAAACTGCGCGAACTTTTCAAAGATAATACTAATAATTATTTTCCTCTCTTTTAAATAAGATATAATAGACAAGTCCTATGCATCGGTAGAATATTATTAATCATCACAAAAAATACATCCACAACAGAACATAGGCCTTTCCCAAAAGGAAAAGAAAAAAAAATTTCTGTAGTAACTATGTTTCGTAGGTGGTTAAAATAGAGGTGATATTTATAATGCAGGTAGTGTTAATATTCCTTTTCTCGTATTCCATAAGTCATTTATGACACTCGTAGGAAATGATATAGTGGCATTTTTCACTCGGAGGACTTTAAAAACGCAATAATTATTGTGAACCATAAAAATATTTATTTAGAGTGGAAATCAAACCCTATGATGTGATCACCTTAACCAAAAGATTACAGGTGCATTCAAACCGTAGTATAAAAAAATAAAGCGATCCCCCAGAGGATCAGATACAAGGAATCTGAACAGAATAACTCTAACTAAATATATATACAAAACAAAAACTTCATTGTATTCTTATATTGAAACATCGCTGAAAGTTCTGAAGCAGAAATTTTATTCAGGCATTCTTTGGTATTGCAATATATACACATGGAATCCGGATAAATTTCCAAGCAAATGAACTTGTAGCCAAGCAGATACAGATAAGACCACGATGTTTTTTGGTGAAAAAAAAGCTGGGATCGATGTTTGCTTTAAAAACAATAAGGCAGATTGTAGTGGCATGAAACGCCTTAATCCTATTAGTTTTCGGATGATGTACATATTGACTAATGATGAATATATTGGACGAATAAATTTTAAATTATGTCCAGAAAATAATAGGTTCACCTGTCTTTTTTTATTGCTGCTGACAGTGGCCCAATTTCCCCCTTTCCTCTTTCCTCGCCCCCCTTATTCCCTTCCCCTAACCCCATTCCCAGCCGTTACAGTGAAGGCCACCATACCAGCAGTTTAAGAAGATGGTATGGTGGCCACCACTTCTAGATTCCACTGACTGCTTACCATCAGGCGGAGTGGAGTCACTTTGGTTGGCTAATATAAAAAAAAAGTGACAGACGAGTAAACAGCGCACGTGATGGTAAGTGGTTAGCTATCGCTCATAGACGACGCAATGGATAAGACTCTGCAAAGCCACTGCCTATCTTGAAGAGAATGGAGTAGGTGAAGAGTTTGAGGAAGGTGAGGAAAAAGGAAAGGACAGGGCCTCCGGCGCTCTCACTTACCGAACGAAACGCAATAGTACGGATACCACTACTCTTACGTCGATCTTATAAGAGAGGGTAGTACTTCCCCGGTCGATCCGACCCATTCATGCTAAAATAGCGAGAATCTACTACCGTATGAACCATGAGACTTATGACAAATTTGTGTGTTTTATTTTGTATTTATTAAAGAAGATCAGGTCAGTAAGCTGCGCTGCGTTCCCTAGACAAAGTTATGTTAACATTCTGGGTCACGATTAAAAAAATATTTTAGTGTATCTGACCTTATTTGGGGTATCAATGACACTTTGGTATCGACCTTACTCAACACCCTTCCCTTTGATAGTGGGCAAAACCACATCATTTAAGGACGATGGTTACAACTTTTGCCAACAATTATAATAATATTTCAACAACTACAAGTAAGCTTAGTGTAGCTTCTGTTATTTGTTCTAGTATGCTTATATACATACTATTATACATTTTTTTGTAAATACATACATATTATACATTGTATGGAAGCACCCAGATGCAAATAGCATATTTGCACTCGAACTAGCGACCTCTGCGTGGCATTTCGTACACAGTACCACCGAACCACACAGGCAGTCAATTGCACGTACTTATTTAATTGCCACTATTATTATCCTGAGCTAAAAGTAGAGTAAAAGTTTCCAGTTAATACAAAAATGTAATTATTTCGACTTAATGACAAATGATTAAAGTTACACATGTTACTTTGAATAAGCTCTGATTATGCACAGGTCTTAATATAAACGTATATTTATGATATATCAAGATAACACTCACAATTTTAGATACAGTATACATGATACATTACATCCATTGAGTATGCCAACATAACCGTTATGATTTTTTTTAATCTTCCGTAATCGGTGGATGATTCCCATCCAAAACGGACTTAAATGGACCAAATAGATGTTATGTTGGCAAAATGCCAAATTACAAGCACCCGTGACCGATAAGTGCGTATGAAAAGATTAATAAATGAAGAAGCAAAAGATGTATTTTTGAACCGTTGTAAGGGGTGGCGCTGTGTAGGCAGACCCCTCTTAAGGTGGACCGACGACTTGAGGGTGGCGGGCAACCGACAGATGAGGGCGGCTCACGACCGTTCACGGTGACGAAAGGGGAGGCCTATGTCCAGCAGCGAACATGTTGCGGCTGATATGATGATGAAAGGGTGTATTATAATCTCTGCTTACTCTATGGGACACAGGCGTGAAGTTATGTATATATATTAACTTAGTGTTAAAGTGTTATGATTTTCATGCATAACGGTATCTGTATTGAAACGTGTTTCACCATGTTACGTGCTTCAAAGCGAGTGGATGTTAATTTTTGATAAGCGTCATCCTTGTATAAGTTTATTACTTGCTTCTTGAGTTTATACCTAGATTTAAGTAAAGGTTTACTTTGATTTTTATAGCTAAGGTGACGAATAAGTATATTGTTGATAGTAGGTAGTACCTGTTAAGAACCCTTAAAACATTAGTAGAATAAAACTCACGCATTGCCAGCTCTGTAAGTCTTTAACGTAGTCTTCTTTCTTCTTGAAGCAGTGTGATCTCTCGAGAAAACCTGAGGGTCTAGACAAGTGCCATAGATTTCTATTTTATTCATAGAATAGATTAAAAATCTATTGGATTGACATAACCTAACGAGAACATTGTTGTTAGCTTAAGTTGATTTTATGTAAATTCATTTTCTACAGAGAAATGAAAATGTCTTTGTTTTACTTTTATACCAAAAGTAACCACTTTAGACAATTACACATGTACTTTATACACATTGAATCAAACTTCGTTCGAAAGGAACGACTTTGCAATATTAGTCAATAGTTTGTTACCTGATATTCCATTAATCGCCACTTATACACATAGGAATAGATGAAGTTTCGTATTTTAGACCACAGATCAAAAATATATAATCATCTAGATTTGTTTTTCCATTACGACAATTCTTTAAGCTTTATATCCTTACCATAGAATGTTCTTAATGACAGTACGTCGACCTTTGTCATTTTATGCTTCCATTTACTAAATCTTAGTTATCATATTACTCTGGCAAAGACATTTTAATATGTTTACTTTCCATCAAAGCAATACGATATTTGCGTCAACAAATAAACCATTTTGCTTTTGCAAGTAAGAATGATTTATTAGAGCAAGGCCACGGGAGGTGGCTTCTTACAAAATATTCCCATTAGATGCCAAAATACTCTGAGTATACATTTAGGGAGAATATTTCTGTAATAATGTAATCGCAAGGGACTTGAACTCTGTCTGTCAATTAGACTTTACTGTTACTGTTGACTTCTAATAAGACTTTAGTCTTTAGAAACTGTTTTATCGGGACAATCCCGCCCACATGCCCATCACTGTGACTCTTGTAAACCAGGATTAACAGTGATAACCAAAATGCAACACCGAGCTTTGACACTCGGGAGTCCCGGGGACTGCTAAACCTACTGTCTTGGACCCCGCAACGAATTTAATCAGAAGTAAAAAGCAGGAGTTGGAAATAAAAATGTCCACTTCCCTCCATTGCAAAGCGGGCGACAAATTATGACCTATAAGAGAGCACCACACACAAAAAATATTAAGGGACCTATGTGAGCTATATCTGATTTCAGTAATAAGTATGGCAGAAACATTTAAGAAACCCTTGTCAGGTTTTATTGCTTCTGTGGGAAATCTAATATTTTTTTATATAATTTATAAGGACCTCATCAGTTTGAAGACTTTCTCTGTAAGATATAAGTCTCTACCAAAGGGAGGTGTTTTCCATCGTAAATATGCTTAGCAGGCACGTTGGTGACCGCAGTAAGGTTAATTTTAGTAACGGTAGTAGATCCACGCTGGTTTCAACATGAATGGGCCGTATCGACCGGGGAATTATTACCCTCTTACAGAAGATTGACGTAAGAGTAATATTATCCGTACTTGCGTTTCGTGAGGTGAGTGAGAGTGTCATAGGCCAATTTTCTTTCCTTTTCTCTCACCTCACGGTAGGCAGCGACTTTGTAAAGTCTCAGCAGGGACTCTTACAGTACAGACAGTTACCACTTACCATGACGTGGGCTGTTTGCTCGTCTGTACACAAAAAAAGAAGTTAACGATGTTACCTGCTATTTTCTCAGTAAGCAATTATAACACTTCACATAAATATTCTAGGCTGAAGACCACACGCTCAAAAAATATCCTCATTACCAGCGAAAAAGCGTCCACTGCTGGACATAGGCAACAAAAAAAATAACTGATAGTAGTGATGTATTGTCATAGTGAATAGTTTGTACTCCATCTATAAAAAGCAATCTGTAAATAGGAGAAAAGATTATTCTTTATACTATATATATAGACTGCACCGTTGGTCTAGTGGTTAGTACAACTGACTGCGACGCCGGGTGTCGTGAGTTCAATTCTCGCGGAAGGCAAATATTTACGTGATGAACATTTGTACTGGGTGGCGCAAAAGTACTGGCACTAAAGAAAATACTTTTTTTTTTTATATATAACATTTTCTGTCATTCTGTTGTTGAAAATTGTGTAGAGAACAAATGTAAAATACACTGAAAATAAACATGGACCGTTTTACTCCCCAAGAACGTGGAATAATTGTGTCAATGTTCTTACGGAATAATTCATCAGTGATAAGAACACAACGTGAATTTCGTCGACGATTTCCCCACCGTCCGGCACCGATTGGTCGCACAATTCGACGCTTTGCCACACGCCTTGAAGCAACTGGCTCAACATTGGATAGACCTAAGTCTGGGAGACCAAGAACAGGCCGTTCAGCTGAAAATATCGATGCTGTGCGCGAAGATGTGGAAGAGTGTCCAGAAACATCAACGAGGCGACGTGCCACGCAATTGGGCATTTCCAGACGGACCCTGCAGCGTATTTTGGTGAAAGACTTAAAGATGTTCCCGTATAAAACTCAAATGACTCATCAGCTGCTGCCTGCTGACCACCGAGCTCGTCTAGATTACTGCCAGCGCGTCATAAACCTCAACCTTGAAGAGGATGATTTTCCTTCAAAATTGGTTATGAGTGACGAAGCGCATTTCCATCTCTCAGGGCATGTCAATAAGCAGAATACTCGGTTCTGGGGCACTGATAATCCGCGCATTATTCAAGAAACACCTCTACACCCACTAAAAGTTACTGTATGGTGTGGCATCTGTGTTGACAGAGTGATCGGACCCTATTTTTTCGAAGACGCTGGAGGCAATGCGATTACTGTCACTGGAGAACGCTACAGAACCATGTTACGTGAGTTTTTGATACCCAGTTTGGACGAATTGGGGCTGGAGCACATCTGGTTTCAACAAGACGGCGCTACGGCACACACAGCGCGCGACACTATGGACTTAGTGAGGGACGCTTTTCCAGGCCGAGTTATCTCTCGTTTTGGCGATTTGCCTTGGCCTGCAAGATCACCCGATCTGACCAGTCCAGACTTCTTTCTTTGGGGTTTTTTGAAATCTCGGGTGTATGTGAACAAGCCACAGACTCTCGCAGCTCTAAAAGAAAACATTCGTCAAGAAATAACGAACATATCGCAGGAAGTGTTACGGCAAGTTATGCAAAATGTCATAAATAGGGCTTAAATGTGTATCAACTCTGGAGGTCACCATTTAAAAGACATCATCTTTAAATCCTAATGGTACGAAATTTAATGGCACAAATATACATTTAAAAAAATCTAAATCTAGTTTTCTAATTTAGAAAAAATGTTATAGCTGAACCAAATAGGGTCTTTACTTTTGCGCCACCCAGTATTTGTCTTAAGTCTGGGTGTTTCCTATATATTATAAAAAAAAGTATGTATATGTATTATTATTCAGTTATCTAGTACCTATACCACAAGCTCTGCTTAGCTTGGGATTAGATGACGGTGTGTGAAAATGTCCACATATTATTATATTATTATTATTATATGTACTGAAAGAAAAGTAGCTTTCTGCAATTGTGCTTCTGTTTTAGTGCTGCTTACTCGTCTGCTCGTATACGCCTTAAAACCTTTTTATATTCATCCAAGACTAAATACTGGCATTGGACATTACAAACAAACAAAATGTTTATACTTATGTTAAGCAATTAATTGTCAAGTTCATTTGAATGTGAAAACAAAATGTCTGAAGTTTACGTCTTTATTGGTCTGTGGACTATTTGTCGTTTGATCGTAAAGTTATTTATGTTGGCAGTTTAAACTTACGATACTGGTCAATTTATGATTGTTCAAGGTTATTGACTTCTATCTAGGAGCTGGCAAAACTGAGAGCCTAGACAAGTGGCATGAATTTCTATTCTATCTATAGAATTGAATAAAGAATGCATGGGATTGACGTAAGCGAACGCCAACATTGTCGTTAGCTTATGTCAATGAATAGAAATCTAGTCTAGATCTGGTGTTTTATTTACCTCTGTCTACTGCATCGCGGAAAAAAGGATAGAACCTTAAGGATAGACTTCTGTATGAAAGTCCGTACACAGAACTACGGACTTACTATAACAATTATACTTTGTACTTAAATAGAAAAAAAAGTATTCATTTTCTTCTCAGGAGGAGACATACAAAAATCAAATTAAAAATAAAAACAAAAGAAAAATAGAGTTGTGTAAAAAATAAATTCATAACAAAGTCAAAGTCAAATTTATTTATTCATATAAGTAGGTTAATTAAATTAACACTTACGAACGTTAAAGATTACAAAATGTCAGCCAATTAACCTACAGCCAGTTCGCTGACGAGGTAGAGATATGAGTAGAACTGGCAAGAAACTCAGGCCACTCTTTTTGATCGCCAGGTTATTACAATTTCAATTCCAATCAAAAATGTATGAAGATATAAAATTACTCTCGATAAACCACTACAACTATAAAAACGTCTTAAATTCTTGTTTAATCTTGTATATAAGTCAAATCAGAATGTAAGCATGAAAATGATTCGCTTTCCCCTCCGGAATGGTACTTAGACAGTCATTTGTCACTGTCGCGGTGTGACAAACGGTGTTTAGCCATGTCCCATATCTGAAACATCGTTGTTCTACTTAATTAATTAACGTAATAAAGGTGCGACGAGGGTTAAAGTGTTGAGCTTAATAAATAAAGGTGAAGTATAAGATATAGCTGCTTGTAAGTCTTAAAGGAGTCTTACAGAACTCGACTTGAATTTTACAGGCATCATAGTGATGGGCGTGTAGGTGGGATGGCCTCCAGGTTTGTTAAGCTTGCTTGTTGAAGGCAGTTCGCGGATGGGTCATCATTTCTCGTAACTTAAAGAACGCATTCTCCGTGTCTTGATGAGTATATTATGCCTTCCCATAACACGAACGTAGGTAAACTCATAGAAGTGCTACAGAAGATACCTTTGCTCTTTCATGCGAGATTGTTAGACAAAGGCGTAGAAGTGACGAATTTACAGCCTATTAGTATGATATATGCTATTTAGCGATGTACGTTACTAGCGCTAACAAATATCATCACAAGAGAAACCACTACAAAAAAACACAGTTGTCATCACTGCGATCCATCAATGCACGTCGCAAGCCTTCAATTATAGCAAAAGCTCTCCAATGTGTTGTTTAAGGAAAGCCTTCGTCTAGCAGTAAACATCTGACTCTACTATTTATATGGTATACTTCCTTTGGTTATGGTAAACCACGTTTCTTTGGTGTCTCCTATTAATGGGGTAAGCAGAGACTATAGAAAGCTACTTGCTGCGATCCAAACAGCAGCGATCCTTTGCCTCTTCAACAATATAACATGATAATAAATAAAATCTTTTCATACATACACGTCGGTTACGGGTGCTTGTAATTGTTCTGGCAAGTAACAGTTGATGTACTATGCTTCTCAAATGATTATGTTTCATTGTATACGACATATTTACATGACTTACAGATGTAGGAAACGACACCTTACACTAAATATTCCTAAGAGCGATCAGGATTGCACAATTATAACACATAATCAATTGATATCTATTTAATATGCTAACTCTATTACACACGTGACTGGGTAACACAATATACAACGTGAATTAATCGAATAGTATGTGTTAATTCAATAATTAGTTACAGGCCATATTTCATTATATTGTAGGTGTATAGAGCGAAAAATGTCGGTTGAAAAATATTGTTTAAGGCACAATAGTAGTTAAAAACTGAACGAGAACATTTGATTGTACAAAAATATGGCAAACAGATTTATACGATTTACCGAAGGGGACGCCTAGGTTGTGAAGTTTATTAAAGTTAATGACCTTTTTTTATACAACTTTGGTGACAAACAAGCATACAACTCGATGGTAAGTGGTAACCGTAACATAAAGAGATGGCTGTGTTTTCCAAGCATCGCACAAGTAATAATGCTTAGAAAACACAATTAAGCCGTTGCCGACTACGAAGAAGGGGATGAGAAAGGAAAAGGGCAACGAAAGAGGACCGAGGGGGTATTTGGGCTGCCGGCCCTCTCACTCACCGAGCGAAAAACATTAGCATGAAAACTAATATTCTTACGTCGAACTTCTATGAAAGGGTAGTACTTCCCCGGTCGATCCAGCCCATTCATGCTAAAACCAGCGTGAATCTACTACCGTGAAGAAATAAGCAATGTTCCTAAATGGAAGAAAAAGAAATATTTAATTTGCAAAAAAACATACGGCTTATATCATAACATATGGACAAGGTAATATTTTCTATTTCTTCTTCTTATTAATATACAAAGCTGTTGTCGGTTATAAAAAAAAAGCTTTCCGCGGCTTTCTTTGCTTACTGCTCTGCTAGCTCCCGTCACCAGTAGCTTGATGTTACATAGCATAAAACCTTCCTCGAGAACTGGGCTTTAATACGCATACATTTTTAAAATCCGACTGTTAGTTTTAGAGATTAGCGCGTTTAAACAAACAAACAAACAAACAAACTCTTTCGCTTTTTATAATAGTATAGACAGTGGGCAAGAGAAAAATAAGAAAGAGGACTAATATAGTCATTGGTCCTCTCTTCATTCTCAAAACTGACATTTCATGTCGATGGTCTGTAAAAGAGTAGTAATTAATGTTCGAGTAGTAATTAGCAGATTTTCTCGATTTCCTAGGGAAAAATAAAACACAATTATTGTAAATATTACATGTATTTTCAACCTTGCACATAAACACGGCAATAAGAGAATACAATTTTATTACATTCATATTATTTTATTCACCTCGGGTGAATGCGGAAAGATAAAACATTACATAAAAAGCATACATACAATACAAATTATACTTTCTTACTTCTAAGTTCGACATGATCGTGTAAAAAAATAAATTTTATTTTATTAATAACATACTTATTTTATGATCATAATAATGTAAGGTGCGTCTATACAAACGTGCGTTCTACTTGTCTAATATCTACATTCATCTTAAGGATGAATTGGAATATAGTCTGTCTTTGATAAATAATATGAACAAGAGCATTTACCTAACTGTTCAGGCTTTATTCCTCCCATAAATATTTTCACAAAGTGTATTGAATAATACGTATATCTGAAAAATATAGTAAGCAAGAAATCATAAGCATTTTAGATACGAAACGTGTTAAGATCTATAAGTTTTTTGCAATAGGAGCACTTGCAATGTGTTCCCGAATTTCTACAATTTCGACACGTCACAAAACCAAATTTGAGCTTGGTTTTTAACCGTTAATTATGTTCTTGTAAACTCTTACAATATGTATATGCCGCACAGTAAAGATATTTATAAGTACGCTCCCATTACGCAGTCGTACAAGTCTTTATTTTGAAATTATATGGACAACAACATGTAACTGTCATTTGTTATAATCTCATGCATACTGTAATGACAGTCTTCTGGGTCATCATGGGATCATAACTTATAGGTTTTCGTCATTGAAACTCTTGTTTTATAATATTTATCAATGAAAGACTTAACAGTCATTATAATTATATAGCAACTAAAACACAATAAATATTTGGTTAATTATTTATATGACTAGATTTTTTACATGAACTTGACGATTAAGCTTAATTTTAAATCTTGTTTTTTTGAAGATACAACAAGAAATTTTGTATTACCTTCAACGTCCGGCTCTCGTAATGTTATTAATATATGTTAGTGCCACAATAGATTTTTATCTATTTGTTGCTGACTTCATTTTTAGTTGCTTTTAGTAATTTATATAATGCTAGTGACAAAAAGAAGTTGTGTCCTTTCACTGTCTAACTTTCTTTACACACATAGAGAAGTATAAGTATTTGAAATGCCTACATAAACATGTACTATGTACTTAGTTTTTGTTTTTAACAAGCTAATCAAATAGTCTATTCCTAAATATGTTCCCTTTCTCTGCCCTGCAGTAGGACAATTTTATCTTTCCACAGTCACTTACTTATTTCTTTCAATACAATATACATTTCATGTACAATATATATTAACATAGCCTTAATTTTGGCACGTATCATATCCATAATGTTATAAGTTAGTTAAACTAACTTAGTTGTAAACTATTAAATATTCGTACATATTATTGAGAGCAAAACTATGTTTCATTTAGCAATATGGTAAAGATGAATATAAAAAGGAAGGTGAATAATGAAATATACACTCGTAAAGAAGTAGAGCATTATTAGATAACATTACTGTTATGAAGTACGTTTTGTGTAATAAGCTAAAAAGTAAGAACTATGAAATTTAAAGACTAGTCAAATGCTGTTGACAGATCCAAATTACATTGCATTAACTGTCTTGTTTTTATTAATTAATTAAACTTGCACACCTGTACACAGACATAATTAATGCTAAAAGCATTATCTAAAAGTAAATCTTAATAAAGCAGTCTGTAACAAATAATTTAAACACTAACTTTTATTACCTTTACAGTACCTATAACAGAGCTTTATTATTCACCTCCCAATTAATATTCACTCTACTGAATGATCAAATTATCGAGTACATTTAGTATTGTACCTATTAATTACTGAAACTAATAATGATTACATAATATTCGGTAAACCAATTAGAGCTATGTTGCTGCAAACGATAGCATTAATATATATATTATGTATACTAAAATATATATTTTTAAACATTTATATTATTCTTATAATCATAAATAGCTTGGTTTAAATGCAAGACTTGGTCTAACATGACCAATTGTTTCCAAATTCGTTATATCTATTATAATATGGTTATATTCTACCTTAAATGCAATAATTATTTTAAAACTTATTTACACAATGCAATATTTTCATTCTGTATTCACCCCAAAAAAATTAAGTATTATACTATCTTTCTGTATTCACCTTGTAAAACAGAAGTATACAGACTATATTTTTTTTATTGCCTACAATGATAGACGAGCCAGCAGCCAAACTGTAAGTGGTAAGTTGTTTACTGCCGCTCGTGGACTTCTGCAATTCCAGGAACTCTGTGAAACCGCTGCCTACCGTGATATTAATGCTCTCTTTAAACCTCGTTTGAATAAAAACATGTCATAGCCCGACGAAAACATATTGTATATTGCATCATGTACATCAGCTTACATACAAATGGCAGTGATATTATATTTAAAATGACTAATATAAAGTTTAACAACAAATAGCAACACCCACCTTCTGAATAAGTTACTTCGATCATCTATTCACCCTACTAAACACCGTATGTTTATTAAATAAGCTAGAGGAGAAGCACCTCTAAAATGTCTAACTTTAAGTCTATATCCCAAAACTATTTAAACAGTAGTGTTTTTGATTAGTAGAGTAGCGTTAGGTGTAAAATCGCTAAGAACACTATGAGAATTTGGTTTTGAATGAAACAAATACATTCGAAATAAAATATGCAGTTCTTTCTTTAATAAATTTACATAATCGTGATTGATTTAACTTAATTAATTAAATGTATAATAATATATTTATTTACAGATAAGTTACAATAAGTAAAGTTTAAATGACTATTATATTATAGATATATTTGTTTATTTTAATATACTGCGCATTGATTTAGTTAGAAATAAAAAGTAAACATGTTGGGGGCTGCCATGATGCAGACTGCTTCCAAATAACTCCTTTGTAAATAGATGGGACAGGTCTATGTTCAGTATTAGATGTCCTACGGCTAAGATAGTAATTAGGATAAAGGATAAAATTCCTATTGTCAAACAATTATTTTATATTATTCACGCTTACATTTTTAAAGAACACATTTGCTTTAAATATACTTTGCTACAAAAGCTTTCTGTATTCTCCCTAGTCAGCATTTATATGCTCAAGTCTGAATTTAAGTAACAATTTAAACTTTTTAATCAAAATTTATTTGAGGTCTAAAACTTAACAATGCAATTTAAGCAAACTTATTGTAGGCACCGACAAGTCTAATTTGTTTTTCAAATATATTTTGAAGCTGTTTCACAGTTAAAAATAGTGTTGAACGAAAAGAAATATTTTTCTATTTTAAAATTTACACGCCTTTACGTAAACCACTCATAAACCACTAACATGCATCAAAATATGTCAAAAATATTTTGGTTAAATTAATTTGAATCTAAAATACAAGCTCGAAATTATTTGAAATACATTTTAGTTGAAACGAATTTCAGAAAGGGATTGAAAATATATCATTCCGAAGACTTGAATGACAAGTTTTATAGAATTTGGAACAGAAACTTCAAATTGAGTCTGAAGCAAAAAATAAATTCGATGAATGAGATAGTCCACGTTTAGAACCATTCAATTTAAGTGGAAGGTTTGTTGGAGTAGTGGTTTTATATTTGTAGCTATATTGAAATGCATTCATTTCTCGATCTCTAAGGCCTATGTTTGGCTATGGATATCGACTATACTGTTTTAGAAATGTGTAATATTATAACTACGGTGTCGGAAAGCGAAGACTCCTGCCTGTTAAGGTGTTTATGGCAAATTTGAAAATAAAGGAAATACTTTTGACAAACATGGGAACGACTTTCGGCTAAAATGCAGATCATTTGATTTAATTAACATCTAGTTCTCAAACCATGTATACTTTACTAAAAATCGATACCGTAGGTCGAAGCCCTTCGCCCTTCAAGACAACACTAACATGTTTAACTTGTTAGTTCGACACCAGCTTTAAATACTGGACAGCCACAGACAGACGGCCAATTTAGGAGAACGCAATTGAAAACTTGTGGCAAATGATTAATTTGGATCGGTAAAGTTTGGAGTAAGGTAGGTTTACGCGCCTTTTGTGTATGAGGTTGAGGACTGTGAGAATTTTAAACAATTACTAATATCACGTTTCCAAAGTTACAATTTGTCACGTAGTTTTTAAGTTAATCTTGGATATTACCGAAATGTATGGCAAAAAATCATCATAAGAAAATTTTAACTACCATAAAGTATTTATTAAGGGATAAATGTACTGCTTATTAAACAAGATCATAAGATAAAAATAAACATAAAAATCAGTGACACTTAATAAAAACTAAATGGTAACTAAACATTTTACATAATAAAAATTGAAACGACTTTAAAAATCACTACTGATTCTACAAAATTTGTAAGAAAACACAGGTGTAGACACACTGGTAACAAACGTTCAGAAATGTTAAACATTGTTTATTTTCCCAAGATATCGTTTATAAACTTTCACCAACCAACCGAACTTTATGGCAGGTATAAAACAGCACGTAGATAGGAACGTACGATATTTTCATAACGCCACAATGTCACAAAGAATAGAATTTATTTAACCATACATTTACAACATTAAAGTTATTTTTTCGCTGAGATGATATGGACAGAAAGAAAGGGTTTTGATTCTATTTTAAGTATTCTGAGGCCCTAGACAAAAAATGTATTCGATTGACATATGTTGTCGATAACATATGTCAATCTAATACATTTTAAAATCTATTCTATGAATAGAATAGAAATCAATATTATGTATACATAAGGTGCATAATACGGCAGCATCGCGCCGCCGACGCATTGCAAAATTGTCGTCAAAGCACATAGTATTTATAGTATAGCAGTGCCCTGCGAAGTGGCCCAGAGTAATTCGCGCGAGCCTTTAATTGACTTTTCTATCATTTTGATAAACACATTATTAACTTAAAGACGATCGCTGCAAGATATGGCACTCTCTGAAAGAGAGCTGACTGCTAACAATTTTAACCTTTTTTAAAAGTTCAAGTTTCCTCACGATGTTTTCCTTCACTTCAAGTTAGCAATGTCCAAGTCATAGCTAACAGTAATGTTTAAATTGATTGTTTCTATATAAAACAAAGGATAAAATCGATGGTTTACATTTACTATCCTTGAAATGCAATAAGTCATATAAAAAGCAATTCATTTTGCCGTCAGGGAAGTAAGAACCCCTTGGAGCTCTAATTTATTATGTGCACCCTCTATAGATATTGATTTATGAAAAATTTATTGTTATAAATCTACTGCCTTTTTATACGATAGCAATTGAACAGCATTAAGGCAGTTTATTTATCATCATAAAAAAGTAAACAATCCTATAAAACGTGATATTATATCGAACATTTCTTTAACATATGAATAAATCAATATATTCTAGAGTAACATTAAAAACATCATCGCCGCTGAAAGACATTCACTTTTAGACGTAAGCCTGTCACGAGCATTTCTTTTTGTGAATCTTACCTACTCTCATTCATTGTTATCCTTATCATGTTATTGGTCCACCTTGTATAATCTGCCTTTGACTTCAGATCTCTTCTGCTTTTCTTTTTCTTGTTCAAAATACATGCACTGACTCTCTAGTTCGGTGGAACTGTGTACGAATTACCACGCAGAGGTCTTGGGTCGGGTAAAGTGATATTAGGTTTATCTGTTGAGAAATTCTGAAATATGGCAGTAGATCTGCCCGTTGTTATATGGCACCTAAAATAACACCTCTGCCTACCCCTTCCGGGACAAAAAACGCGTGAAGGTATGTAGGTAAATACATACTTTTTTTTTCTTTTTTTTTTTATATTGTAGCCTACCAAAGTGACTCCACCCCGCCTGATGGTAAGCAGTCAGTGGAATCCAGAAGTGGTGGCCACTATACCAATAGCCATCCTCTTAAACTGCTGGTATGGTGGCCTCCACTATGGCGGCTGGGAATGGGGTTAGAGGAAGGGAATGAGGGAGGTGAGGAAAGAAGAAAGGGGGGAAATTGGGCCTCCGGCGCTCTCACTCACCGAACGAAACGCAGTAGTACGGATACTACTACTCTTAAGTCGATCTTCTATGAGAGGGTAGTACTTCCCCGGACGATCCGGCCCATTCATGCTGAAATCAGCGTGGATCTACTACCGTGAGAATATATACATTGTTTTGAAGTCTTTTCGTCATCATCATTATACCAGCTAGATATTATCCTACTGCAGAGAAAGATTTCTTCTCTCAAATCTTTAAGATTTCCTTAATTCTAGACGGAACCCTAGCCAAAATTAATTTTCTACTAATTCAGCAATACATAAACGAATAAGAAAAATAAACTGTTTTTGTTGGAACATATATCAAAGTTGTATGACAAATGGCTCATTCTATTAATCTTCCTGTCGGGCACAGATGACAAAAATATGAATGGAGAGATAAAGCAACCTTTTATATCTTGAAGGATAATTATGTAGCTGCGATTTGGAAACGTAATCGATTCTATTAAATGTAAAGATGAATGATAATGTGTAAATATGAAGTATATTATTTCAAGGCTTCAATTTTATTTGTTTATTATTTGATACTTAAATTAATAAGTACCTGGAATTTTTTTTTTAACTTTAGCTAAGTTAAGCAGTATTTAGTGATAAATACTCTGCTCTGGTTAATATATTAATAAAGCAACTTTTATCCAGTATTAGTAAGAGTTTTACTTGTTTTAGTAATGTTACTTGAAAAGTATGCGTTTTTTGTTCAGTTCATTCAGTTCATTTTTGTTGTACAGTATCTATATTTTATTAATCCTGATCTTTATTTAGTGTTTGCGGTAATTGGTTTAATTAATCTAATATACCTACGGTTCCAAACTTCTAAAGAATAGAGAAAAATATTTTTCTCAACGTCGAACAAAACTTATGAGTGGCTAAGTAACTGACCTTTGGTCTGATTCCAAATAATTTACGTCCTGAAGTTTCCAAAACTCTTTCATCAGTATGATAAAGTTGGAATCAATCTTATTTGGACTAAGAAATAACTGAAACAAAACTTTCCTTCTTATAATATTAGAATTATTATCTCAATATATATTATGTATGAATCAATCGTAAATCTATTTAGATGTCTTAAGTTAATGCACTGATTTATCAGGCTCTTAGTCAAATATACAAACACTTTTTCATACGAAACTCTCTTTAGAGCTGTAATCATATATAAATATATTTTTCTCTCGGTCAAGTGAAGGTATACAGACGAATTTGTTCTTACCTTCAACTGATTCACTGACATCTAATGTTATAGAATAAACGTTATTAGTTTTTACATCTAAGTTCAATATTTGTATTTGTTTATTGTTCTCGTTAGGATTGTCTATTGCTAATTCATTAGAACAATGGTTATCATGTACGTTAGCTGCATCATTATTCACTTCATTGAAAGCTGCGATAAATTTCATACTGTTGCGTCTTGTGTTCTCAACATTTATAATCTCACCTACTTTCATTTGTTGTACGTTTTCTTCCTTTATTTTCTTACTTTCCCTATTAAAAAAATACTTCTGAGATGACGTCCTATTACTATACCTTCTCCAAAAAGAATCAGTAGTATTCTGACTACTAGAAAACCCAGTAGAAGTTGTTGTATTGAATGTGTCCCTTCTTTGCATTGTCTCCCTTAAAGTCCTACTGCATCTCATTAACTTATTAATTTTTAACAACTTCACAAATCCTTCTCTAAATTTAGACGACATTAAATTGTACAATATTGGATTGATCGCCGAATTTAAATACAGCATAACTCTACAAAAATATAAAAGTATATAGTATCCATCTATACCTAATGACATTATTGTCTCTGGGGGGAATACGATGATCCAAAGCGTGAGAGCTTTGAAGGGTAGGAGGCAAATGAAGAATGATAGGACAACAGTACCGAGCATGAGGATAACTTGTTTTCTGTATCGTATGACATTGCCTGTGTTACTGGTGTTTTTGCTGTTCTGTGCGATGATGACAGGGTTTTCCATAAGGTTTTTGGCGATGACGCTGTAGAGCACGAGGAGTACAGCGAGAGGGACGATGAAGAAGACGGCTATGGTGAGGATGAAGAACAATGCTGACCAGAAGGTGTCGGCTTGTGTGAGGCAGACAGGAACTTCTGTGCCGTCCTCGAAGATCTCGTAGGTGAAAGTTGCAACGCTGAGGATAGGGCTGTGAAACAAAATATTCATGTTAGTAACAAAATCATCTTACATATAATTTACAATTTGAAGAAACCTGTTATCATAAAATAAAACAATATCAAGTCCTCAAATAAATGTTTTTTTTTGTACAAGTATACAAAAACTTGCCTAAGTCTTACATTTGACAATACTTATTCTTTTAAATACTTATAAAGCAAATAAAACGTGATATTAAAAAGAGAGATAAAGTCTTCGCCAATTGTGGTATCCTTTATTAATTATAAATAAATAAAATTGTTCCCGCTTAAGGCTATCTCGGATTATTCAGCATTGGTTCTAAAGTCTATTATACATGTTAGTACTTGAATTTATCTCGGATTTCTGTTATGACAGAAATTCGAATATGTGCCTGCGATGTTTGATCTCCTTGCTTTGAATAATGCATCTTTTTTTTAATTGAGCTTCTGTGAATGAGTGAGCTGCGGCTTGTTGAGTTTCCTATTCTGCCTAGCTATGACATTAGACGTTTATTAAAATTATATTAAGGCATATTAAACTATATCTTTTTCATTGATGATGTAATAGTATACTCGTATCATGATTACAGACATTAAATAAAGCAAAATAAATTTCTTATAGCAAATAATAGGTAGTCTTCAGATAACTATCGTTAACTAATTATAACAATAATGATTATCTTTAACTAATTTTAAGTGTATTTAAATAAAAGTTTAAATAGCAATTAGATCATTCTATTATATTATTATAGGCGAATCAAAAAATCTCTAACAGAAATCTATAACTTTAACCCAAGCGGCTAATACGAGCCAACTGTTCCTAATCAAGCACGAAATTAAGTGCCTAGAAATTACTTTATCCAAGGATGTTATTAATTTCTTTATCGTTATTCGTTACTATAGACTGTCCACTTACACTTACACTTGGTATAGTAAGCTACAAGTTTATCATATGTAGGTATTTGTCGCAGGCAATTTGTATGAATCCGCCGTTTACAAAATGACTCGTCATTTTATAAATGCTCGCAATGACCGGCATTATGTAATATGTCGAAGACAAAGGTGTTCCTAGCAATGTGTATACCTTATTGGGATTGGAATGTATGGCCTTGTCGGCTGCTGTGCGACACGTTCGCTTATCTCCTAACCTAATATCTGGAAAATATTACTTTTAGCAATAAGACCGCCCATTGTTACTATTTATTGTGACTTAATTTTAATATCTTAATGTAAGTTACATGTGGTGTACAATAAAATATTCTATTATATCTATTATACCTATAATATTTTATTCTATTGTAATCTACCTTCGGCATATTAAATAATATCTACCGATAATTGCGAGCGTTTACAAACTCTAGGCAGTATGCAAACGGCGGCTGCTGCGACGTAATACACGTACGTAAACCTGAAAAATAAATTTAACTGACTATGTAAATAGTCACGCGATAGATACGCGATACATCAGTTACTGATTAAACATGTACACGAACTGTATTAAATACGATTAATTAAATTATTGAAATGACTAATAGCTTACAGTGTAAGCTTAGCAGTTTATATATACGTACTCGCATCTGTTTGCGGCGTGCGCGCGAATATGTAATGAGCATCAAGAGTAGCCCCTACTATAACTGTGTTTTCTTCCATGATCATGGTTCGCGTGCGGTTCATGCGCGTTCCGCGTACAGACACGCTAAACCCGTCCACTCTGACGCTCCGCGCACACTGCCCGCCCTTTCGTGTTCGGAAATTGCGGATCTCGGCGAGTACGAGTTGAAATTCTCTGTTGGGCGTATTGTGCGCGGTTCGTGCACGCAAGCCGTCTACACTATGGGATTTTTGTCATGGCGTGTTACATTGCATGTCTCATTTCGCCTGTACGCGGCATTAGCTTTTTTATGCATGTATTATACGAGTAGTAAAGATAGTTAAAACTATTTAAAATTCGTTGCGTTGTTTAGAAGTTAGCGGAGAAAAAGACAATAAAAAAGCGACTTTATACTATTTAATAATTTATTATTAGTTTGTGTGTAATTTATATTCGTTAATTGTATGTTTTAAGTCCCTCTGGTCTCAAGGCTTATTTCTTGTCGAGAGAACAGACACAAAAAAGTAAACACATCACAAAGTTGGACGTAAACCTAAAAGATAGCAACTAAGTTAAATTACTTCCCGTTGTCAAAAGATAAATTAGAAGCAACTAGAATCCCTTGAGATGGTCAAGTTTTATGTGAAACTGTAAACCAACTTGCAGTTTATGTACATCGTAGTAACATTTTTATGAACATTGATAATAATATTGCATTACATCTTTTCTCAGAAGAGATATTTATTATACGTAACAAACACGCAAAAATATAAGGCCTAGAACGTCTCATAAAATCGCCATAGTAGCCTAATTATTAATTAATATTTATATTGGCAACTGCGTCCTTTGGTTTCCGCCCGCGCGTAAAATATGTAGTGTCCCTTGGAAACCAGACCGATTTTCGGAATAAAAAGTAGTATATGGTGCCGTCTCCGGCACCGAATCTATCTACATACTAACTTCATTAAAAGCCGGTCAGCTGTTTAGGCGCTAAGTGGTAACAAACATACACACTCACAAACGTTCGCATTTATAATATAGCAGAATCAACATTAACGAAAAGTAGATTAGATGTTGATGAGCAAAATGAAACTGGATCTCTGACAAAGAACTGTTCTGTTTCTAACTTTAAAATTACCGACTATTCTATAATGTAAAACCACCTTTTGTAAGCTATGCATCAAACAGTCACTGAAAAACTGATAAAAAAAAAAGTGTGTATGTTTATTCAGTTCTGTGTACGTTGACAAAATGAAAATGAAAATGAAAATTTATTTATTCACATAGGTTAATTAAATGAACACTTATGAACGTCAAAGTTTACAAAATGTCAGCAAATTAACCTACAGCCAGTTCGCTGACGAAGTAGAGCCATGAGAAGAACTGGCAAGAAACTCAGGCCACTCTTTTTAATCGCCAGGTTATTACAATTTTTGTAAGTTACAATTTCAAGTAGCATGCAAAGTGACACAGGCAATACACTTAACTCTATAGGTAATAATTACAGCTTTCTATGTTGTAAAGAAAAAATAAAAAGCAAAATGTGTGCTTTACAGGCTGCCTCAATTTGCATATTGCTACAAAAGGTAACGGCAGCATGAGACATTGCAGCCTTATGACCATTTGATTATACAGCAGTTTGCTCTCATATCCCCAAAAAGCCCAAAAAGCATACTTAGCAAATGAATCCCAAATTGACTCACTCAATACAAAAGTCCTAAACAAATATACTAAAAAATAGCCTTCAGTGACAAATTAAATTAATGAAAACATAGCATTATTCAGCTACTTCAAATGGAAAATTTACTTTAACGAGTTTAGACGGATTTTTATACTGCTTACGCTTCTTTTAGTACGTTATTTATTATTCTTTGGTTCACCTTGATGATTTCGGCATCAATGGGTCGGACAGACGATTATATTGGTTTAAAGTATTGTTACGACGATTACTTATTCTAGAACGTTCGCAAGTACCTACCTACTCGTGTACGACGAATACCTACGCTCTAGAACACTCGCAAGTACCTACCTACACGTATACGACAAATACCTACGCTAGAACGTTTGCATGTACCTACCTACACGTATAACAATAGACCATCGGCGGTAGGCATACCTACGCGTCGCAGCTAAGTACCTACACTCATTGTTCTGTTTTCGAGAATTGTCGGCATCTTTGTGGTAATAGCGGGAAGGTTCTAGAAATCTATTGAATGACTATAAAAAGGATTCGAACGTCGGCACTTCGTTCAGTTGTGAATACAGCGATCTCGAGCGAACATCTAAGTAATACGGAAGTTTACGAAGAGCGATATACGAAGCGTGATAGTGCAGTATAAGTGTTTATTGCTTTATTTTGGTACTGTCAGAGTATTGTGTGAGTCTCTAATAAACTCATCATCGCGTAACTGGCATTTTACATCGAACCCCATCCTGACACGTAACAATTGGTGACAGAAGTGAGAATGCCAGTCACACCACGCGACGAGGGAGTACGCACTCGACGACAGGCGGCGGTAGACGAAACTCGTGAACCATCGATTATGGCCGATACTGAAGAGTCTAGCGCAGCAGTAGTTAGTGATCCCGGCACTTCTGCGGCGTCGACGAGTATGGGCTCTGGCTTCGACATGTCGTCCCTTTTAGCCGTTATACAGGAGGGCCAACGCCAAGCTGAAGAGCGCCAACGCCAAGCTGAAGAACGGCAACGTCAAGTCATGGAGGAGTTGAAGGAAGGTCAACGCCAAGCTGAAGAGCGCCAACGCCAAGCTGAAGAGCGCCAACGCCAAGCTCTTCTAGACCTTAAGGAAGGTCAACTGCAAGCCGAAGACAGACAACGCCAGGCTATCCGAGAGGACCTTCGAGAAATGATGGACTCTAAGTTGGAAGGGTTCAGCACCGTCATCAGTACTCTTCAAGAAGACGTTGAAGTGGTAAAAAAACGCACCAGCAAACATGATGAAATACTCGAAGATGTCCAGACCACCATGAACCATCATGACAAGATGATTAAAGAGCTCCAGAACACCAAGGTCCTTTATTCAAGTAATACGCCCGTGGCCGCGGCAGTCACTTCCGGAGGTCCCAAGTTTAAACTTCCCTCCTTTGACGGCTCGTCTTCCTGGACGGCCTTTCGACACCAGTTCGAAGTAGTTGCCAAAGGAAATGGGTGGGAAGATGATCACGCACTGACGGCGCTTACTTTGGCACTTAGAGGGGATGCACTGCTGATCCTAGAGAACTTACCTGCTGACCGACGAAACTTAGACGCACTCCTGAAGGCATTGGAAGCTCGATTTGGCGATAAGCACCTGGAGCATGTTTATCGAGCTCAGCTGAAGGATCGAACTCAGAAGTCGAGTGAGGGACTTCAACAATGGGCTGCTGAAATTGAACGTCTGGTACGACGAGCGTATGCCTCCAGTACATCATCTGTGGACCACATAGTTGTGCAAGCTTTCGTGGACGGCATAAGAGAGTTTGAGGTCAGAACAACTGTTCGGTTGGCACACCATACATCTTTAGAAGCGGCCTTAGCACATGCCCTTGAGGTGGAAGCTGTGCGAAACGACTACAAGTCGCATAAAGTACGGGAAGTTGTTGCAGCTGCTAGACCACGAGGTGAGCCTATGTGCTACGGATGCGGCAAGCGGGGCCATATCCGAATCAACTGTCCAGACCAGAGAAGAAGTAGAATGGTGTCAGCTACTACTCAGGTTGATGCTAGTCAAGATCCTCTACGTCAAGCCCCCACAGTGCAAGTATCACAGGCATGTGACGGTAATAGCCTGGTAACAGCTGGAGAAATCAATAGTAAACCTGTTCGCTTTACGATAGATACGGGCGCGTCGAAGACCATCGTACGACCAGAACTTCTGCGGCGAACAATTCAGTGGGAAGACGCACGACCATCTTGCAAATTGCAAACAGCGACTGGCCAGCCAGTGACCGTCCTCGGAGCTACAGATGTGAAGATCAAACTAGGAGAGAAGATTTATCATCAATCTGTTTTGGTGGCGAGCATAACGGATGACTGCATTATCGGCTTAGACTTCCTACGAATGCAGCAGTGCGTTGTCGATATTGCTAAAGGTGTTCTAAGCTTCCCAGATCAAGAAGTCTTTCTGGAAGGCTGTTCTTCGATAGCGGTCTACAGTGCCAAAACGGTAACCTTGGCACTGAGGTCAGAAACCTTAGTCGACGTAAGGTTCCCTGAGGGTGTGACTGCTGATCGTTGCGTCATGGTGGAAGATCCTGGGCGCTATACCAGTCTAATTACAGCCAGAACTTTGGTTATGACTAGAAGTGGAGCAAAAGTTAAAATTGCCAACCTCAGCAATTCGGCGATGTTATTACGGAAGAACGCGATCGTTGGACGATGTGAGGCTGTGAGCAGTCTGAGGAAGATCCTAGAGAACGTCCAGACTGCCTCTTCGGAAAATCATATGGGCCCATTGCTAGAGACCACGAAGAAAAGTTTGTCACCCAATGAATATCGGGAAGCAGAGAAGCTGCTACTGGACTACAAGGACATTTTCACTAAAGAAGAAAACGACCTTGGAAGAACGGGGTTAGTGAAACACCCGATCGACACAGGTGCTACACAGCCTATTAAACAAAGACCTAGACGAGTGCCACTAGCAAAAGAACAAGAAGTAGCCGAGCTGATTGGGAATATGGCACGAACCAAGATCATAGAGCCATCATCCAGCCCATGGTCTTCACCTGTGGTACTCGTGAAGAAGAAAGATGGCAGTACTAGGTTTTGTGTAGACTACAGGATGCTGAATAACGTGACCAAGAAAGACAGCTATCCTTTGCCCCGTATTGACGACACTTTGGACATGCTTGGAGGCATGAAGTGGTTCTCTACGGTAGATCTGAAAAGTGGCTACTGGCAAGTGGAACTCCGGCCAGAAGATAAGGAGAAGACTGCATTTACCACCGGTACTGGCAAAGGCCTGTGGCAGTTCCGGGTAATGCCATTTGGATTGTGTAATGCACCAGCTACGTTCGAAAGGCTTATGGAACGCGTACTAGTGGGTCTTTTGGGAGATGCCTGTCTGGTGTACTTAGATGACGTAATAGTTATGGGACGCAGTTTCACGGAACATCGCAGGAATCTTGAGAAAGTTTTTAAGAGATTTCGTGAATCAAATTTGAAACTTAACCCGAAGAAGTGCGCCTTTTTCAAGAAAGAAGTTTCGTTCTTAGGCCATATTATTTCGGATAGAGGTGTTCGAACGGACCCAGACAAAATAAAAGCGGTGCAAGAGTGGCCTGTACCAAAAACTAAAACCGAAGTAAGAGCTTTCCTGGGCCTCAGTGCTTACTATCGGCGTTTTGTGAAGAACTTCTCTGAAGTAGCCAAGCCATTACACCACTTGACAGAAGAGAAGAGGAACTTCGTTTGGGACTCGGATTGTCAACGTGCATTTACACGACTCAAAGAGTTGCTGTGTTCAGCTCCAGTCCTGTGCTACCCTAATAGAGAAGGCAGATTTATTGTGGACACAGACGCCAGTAATATTGGAATCGGAGGTGTGTTATCTCAGGAGCAAAATGGACAGCAAGTGGTCATCGCCTACTTCAGCAAGTCTCTATCGAAGCCTGAGAGAAACTACTGTGTAACTCGGCGTGAATTACTAGCAGTTGTGAAGACCTTACAACACTTTAATAAATACTTGCTGGGAAGAGAGTTCACACTACGAACAGACCATGCAGCACTGAAGTGGTTACTCCAGTTCAAGAATCCTGAAGGCCAAGTCGCGAGATGGATCGAACAACTACAGGAGTACAACTTTGTAATAGAACACCGCAGTGGAAGGATTCACTCCAATGCTGATGCCTTATCGCGACGTCCATGCTCCCAGGATTGTAAACACTGTTTGAAGCATGAGTCCAAGGAGGTAGTGAAAATTGTCAGGACTCAGGGGACCGATGAATCCTGGGACAAAGAGGAAATCAGTAAGGTACAGAAAGAAGACAGAGATCTTAAACTAATAATGGATTGGAAGGCTCAGGGTCGGAAACCATTATGGCAGGACGTATCAGCCGCAAGCCCAATTACGAAGGCCTACTGGGCTCAGTGGGACAGCCTACTATTGGAACAAGACGTGCTATATAGAAAATGGGAATCACCTAACAGCAAGGAGCAAGTTCTACAGATGGTCATCCCGAGAGACAAAGTTGCACCTGTTCTGCGCTTGGTGCATGACGGTGCATCGGGTGGGCATCTTGGTGTGAAGAAGACTTTGGTGAAGGTGAGAGAACGCTTCTACTGGGTACGCTGTCGGGAAGACATCGAGGAGTGGTGCAGAAAGTGCTCTACGTGTGCTTCGGTAAAAGGATCTCGTACTAGATCAAGAGGCAAGCTACAGCTGTACAGTGTCGGGGCCCCATGGGAGAGGATTGCCATTGACGTAGCTGGACCATTTCCCGTGACAGAAGACGGCAACCGCTATATAGTAGTAGTCCAAGATTACTTCACCAAATGGCCTGAAGTGTTTGCGACACCAAACCAAGAGGCTCAGACCGTGGCTAAAAAGTTGATCCAGGAAGTAGTGTGTCGATTTGGTGTGCCGTTGGAACTGCATAGTGACCAGGGAAGAAATTTCGAGTCAGCCCTATTTCAAGAGATGTGTAATTTACTCGGCATACATAAAACACGGACAACACCAGCGCACCCGCAGTCTGACGGCATGGTAGAACGGTTCAACCAGACATTGGAAAACCATCTGGCCAAGGTTGTCGAAGACCATCAACGAGACTGGGACCGTTACATTCCACTCTTCCTGTTATCATATCGGTCCGCGGTTCATGACACTACAGGATTTACGCCGGCCAAAGTCAACTTTGGAAGAGAGATACGCCTACCAGTAGACTTGATTACCGGAATACCTCCTGATACGCCAAAGCCGACAGTAGAATACGTCGCAAACTTGCAGGCACAGCTGGATAAGACACATGATCTAGTGCGAGATAACAACCTCAAGGCTAGTGAGAAGATGAAAACTCGCTATGACAGGAAAGCAAGTAATCATGGCTTCGAGGAAGGTACGCTCGTGTGGTTACATAATCCTCTCAGGAAAATCGGCAAGTCACCGAAGCTACAGGCCCGCTGGGAGGGTCCCTATAAAGTGATCACAAGGATCAATGACGTGACCTATCGCATAAGACAGGGCGATAGAAAGAAGCCGAAGATCGTCCACATCGATCGACTAGCACCCTATCACGGTTCTAACACTGCTCGGGACGAGCATGATTAAGAGGGGGGCAATGTTACGACGATTACTTATTCTAGAACGTTCGCAAGTACCTACCTACTCGTGTACGACGAATACCTACGCTCTAGAACACTCGCAAGTACCTACCTACACGTATACGACAAATACCTACGCTAGAACGTTTGCATGTACCTACCTACACGTATAACAATAGACCATCGGCGGTAGGCATACCTACGCGTCGCAGCTAAGTACCTACACTCATTGTTCTGTTTTCGAGAATTGTCGGCATCTTTGTGGTAATAGCGGGAAGGTTCTAGAAATCTATTGAATGACTATAAAAAGGATTCGAACGTCGGCACTTCGTTCAGTTGTGAATACAGCGATCTCGAGCGAACATCTAAGTAATACGGAAGTTTACGAAGAGCGATATACGAAGCGTGATAGTGCAGTATAAGTGTTTATTGCTTTATTTTGGTACTGTCAGAGTATTGTGTGAGTCTCTAATAAACTCATCATCGCGTAACTGGCATTTTACATCGAACCCCATCCTGACACGTAACAGTATTATTTTGCTTAAAGTGAGAATTAACCTTTTGGGCGTCTTTTTTGTAGCAAACATGCATACGGCCTTTCTGTAGGTAGGTGGAAACCGTAATCTATGACTTTTTTAATCATTGCAGTAATAATACTTCAAAACGCAACCAAGTCGTTACCGGCCATTGTAACTCATACAAAAAACTGTAATTATCAGAAAAAAATGTGGCGTGAGTTTCTTGCCACGGTTGCCACCAGTTCTTCTCACGGCTCTACCTCGTCAGCGAAGTGGCTTTAGGTTAATTCATGTAATTTTGACGTTCATACTTTATGTTCCAAATAAAATAAATGCTTTAAGTTTGAGTTTAGGAAAATGAGGAAGGACAATAAATAGGACCAAGGGGTCTGCCAGCCCTGCAATCGCAAATTCGCCTGCCAAGCGTGACCATTACGCCAATGAGAATGTCGCGGCGTAGTTTATAAGTAGTTTATAATGGAATCCAGCGAAAGCAAATTTAATGTCAAAATAATCTAATACTTCGATGGACGTCTTTTTGAATCAATTTAGTTTTATTTATTTCTCTTGTCGTTAGTTATGTCATTTAACTATATATAACTCATAAATGAACTTAAATTATAGTACATTGGTACAGTGACGTAAATAACGACTAAAGTAATTGGAAGTGGAAGCATTTACATTATGGCTCCTAAGGGATTTACAGATAACGTTAAGCTCGGGTCCGACTATGCCATTAATACGGACTTTGGTCTTTAGCTCAAAATATATTTTAGATATTTTAGAAGAGATATGAGAATTCTTGTAGTAGTTGCTGGTAAAGAATATGGAACTACTATTTTTCCGGTGGGCTATTCTTCATCTTAATGTGCCGTCTCCTTGCAAAGTTTGGTAATCATTACAGTAATGACGGTAGTAGACCCACGCTGGTTTCAGCATGAATGGGCCGGATCGTCCGGGGACGTACTACCCTCTCGTAGAAGATCGACGTAAGAGTAGTAGTATCCATACTACTGCGTTTCGCTCGGTGAGTGAGAGCGCCGGAGGCCCAATTTCCCCCCTTTTCTCACCTCCCTCATTCCTTTCCCCTAACCCCATTCCCAGCCGCCATAGTGAAGGCCACCGTACCAGCAGTTTAAGAAGATGGTATGGTGGCAACCACTTCTAGATTCCACTGACTGTTTACCATCAGGCGGGGTGGAGTCACTTTGGTAGGCTAATATAAAAAAAAAACAGTAATTTTCACCTTCTCTAAACGGGGAACGCGTGATTTTGCCAAACAATTGTCGCAGGTTTTTGAGCCATGACATCCTTCTGCGGCCAGATCCTTCTGCCTGCCACTTTACCCTACATTATTAGTTCAAGGAGCGCGTACTTTTTGCTATTACGCATCACATGACCAAAAAATGACAGCTTCCTTTCATTTATTGTTTTGATACTTCGAGATCCTTCCCCTTCGAGGGTATCGTATAAATGACCAAAAAAATTTCAGGAGGCAGCTGCGTTATCTGTGCGGGTAACCAATCCAGCTCTTAAACGTGGTGACTGTGACAAATTCTCCAGTTGAAGGTGATAGAGAAAGTTTTAATTTTAAACCTTTTTCCTCTTCATAACGTGAGTTAGTACTGTTCTTACAATCGGATGGTTGTTAGTCAAAAAATAAATTTGCAAAAAATATCAAGGAATTTATTTCTCTAGTATTAAAGTCATGATTTATTACATTAAAGGTATTCGTGTACAAAACCAGTTAACACCAGTTATAAAGCAATTAAATTGAAATATATATTAAACAACATTAATAAAAACGTTAACTGATAAAGTTTTTTGTAATCTGCATGAACTCTAAGTTAAAATTCTGTCTCTTTTACTATGTAGTTCCAGTATTGATACCTCTTAATCCAAGACTGTAATGTAACGTTTCGATGTCATTTAAATACTTGCAAACATTGTCTTGGAATAAACGTGAGGAAACCTGAATAAGAAGGAAAAAAGGCGTGTTGTTATTTCACCATTTATTTAATTAGACAGAAATTATGAATTATGAAATTATTAAATAAATTTAACTTTAAATTTAAGTACTTTAACTTATCACTAGTAACTTTAACTTATTTTAATTTTATTCAATTTAAGAATTTAAGTTTATTTCATGCAAAAACTTCAACAAAATATTGATCTACAAATCAGTTTTATTTAACTCTGTATGTTAAGAACCCAGAAAAAAAATGAATTAGTGTTCTATTTCAAATTAAAAATGCAAAATTTAAAAAATAAGAAGAATTAAGTTTTATCGTCTTTGAATCCCCAAAAGGTATTTTAATTTTGAGGAAGCCACACGGTTATTTTTTTTGTAATTTTCCATACTGCCATGTAATGTGTGTACCTTGTTGGAAAACCTAATAAATAAAATAGACACTAACGTGTAAGCGAACCTAATGCTAACAGCTTTCTTCACAATTCTGTCTGATGCAGAGATAAGTAAAGTAGCTGTATTACGAGTATGTTATATTTTGGTAACGTATTGATTGATTTTGGCAACAAAGATACACTATTGAGGTCTTATTATTTTGTCTTGCCTAATGTCAAAACTACCTCACTCCGTTGTTCAGTTAGTACAGGGGCTCTACACAAACCTCATAAAGTAATCTTATTATAACCTTACTTTGTCTTTAACCTTGTTTTAATGGTACATAAGAAAAGACAAAACACAACGTAAGATTTAAATAATACTGTTATAGTAGGTAGTAAGCCCCCAGGTCAGGTCGACCGCAGTTCTGTGGCTTCCATTCAGTCAGTACAATTTGTGTCCGGTATATCACCGTTTATTCTTCCTTTCATCACAACACGGTCTAAATCGCATCAGTATTTAGTTTCGTTGCCCGACTACCGAAGTCAAGGAGAGTAATGTTTTTCGGGCCTAAGTATGTATGTAATTAGCTAAGATTTTAACTGAGCTGTCATTAGATTCGTAATAATTGTGGGAGTGATATAGGGTATATAATATTGCAATGTAGCGTTTGCAAAAACTGGATTTTTTCTTTTTGACATTATTTTAGGTAGGCGGGCTTTTTGTTTTTTAATAACGTTCTCTTTTGGTTTGATCGTATCGGCCAAAAGACGTTCACTGGTGGCCATAGGTCATTATTTTATCATTCTATTAACTATTTGGCTTACACTGAATATATTATTTAAAATTTGAATAGCCTTTTTTATGGAATGCACCTTTTGTGTTCGTACTCTTAATTAGCAAGGTAAATAATTAAAAAAAGACTAGTGGCCAAGTACCAGTATACCCTAAGTTATACTTAAAGGTACTTATTATATATATCTCTAAATCTCACCTCAGAAGTGACTGAGATAGCATAAGACTTAAGAGGCATTTAAAATTACAAGATGTCTTAGTATTTGAAGTACCGTATTCTACCGAAAGAGAAAGAAAAGAAAATGAATCTCCGCATCGCTTCCTTTAAGTCTCTACCATAAATTGACGTGTGTTTGTCTCTTTGTAGTTAAAAGCCATCAAAGGCTAACAACCCCCTCGGCAAAAATTAGTCTAACCATCATGACAGCATACAATTTTATGTCAAAATTTAGTTCTCAGACTAAATACCAGGGGCGCTGTTATTTCACAAACAAAATATTATGCTGTATGACTGGATTACGAGCATTTATGGACAGTTAAATAATTCACATTTTAATGCCTAAATGGGTTCTTTAAATCCCAATGTGCCGGATATCGTAAATTGTCGCTGTTTAACATTACAAAGCTCTTAATACTTCAGGCGGTTCAGTAGGTAGAGTTTATTTTATGTACTGTTGTTAATGTGGCGAACAATTTTGAAGTTTGATAATAACATGGTAGGCCAGAAATTACATTAAATCGAATCAAAAATCAAAGATACATTAAAAAGCATCATTTTGTAAAGCAGGATTAATAGAGAAGAGATTGTGAGGTCATCAATCAGACTAACAGCAATAGCACTTACAAAGTAATAAAACGACAAAAATATTTTACGACAAATAAACAAAAATACGTCATAATTCGCAGGATTGCTTTACTGAAGTAGCAATACAGCACATAGCTTGCAGATCTAACGATCGTGAAGATAAGAGCGGTTATAGTGTGACGACCACAAGTAGGAAGACGCTAAAAACGATACGGTAAAAATTACAACTGATGAATGAGAACAATTGATCAACGTGGAAATGTTAAAAATAAGATAAAAGAGTTAGGCGATGTTTCACCACTTGCTGATAAAGTGCGTGATAACCTATTCGAAACTTAACTCACAGATAGTAATCAAAAATCAGTTCCACAAGTGCCTGATAACTGACAAATAAACTCTTTTAGACAGATATGACTAGAAGGTGATACATCTGTTTGATATATATCTGACACTTTAGCAGCTAGTGGTGAAACAGGCCTTTAGTAAGAAAAAGAAAATTGTAACAAGACAAAAAACAAAAAGGAAAGTTTTGAATACTACTATTAGGTGTAAGGATAAACTAAGGTGAAAGAGATCTTAGTGTCAGCAATTCCTCTAATATCACAAAAGCCTAACAGCTAAAACAAGGAAGTTAGAAAACCAACGAAAACAGAATAATATTACCTTTTAAAATGTATAAGCATGATTAATGTCTTAGATGATTATGACATTGATATGACTATAACATCTCTGCCAAAGGTTGGATGTACATAATAGCAGGATTTAATTACTATGCATGCCTTATCTAAAGTTCGATCAGATATGGTTGTCGACGTTGAAAATGTTTTTAAGCCCTCAAAAGTGATGTGATGACAAAATGCATAATTACGAGCACCCGTAACCAACGTGTGTGTATGAAAAGATTAATGAGTGTTAACGAGGCTAAGGAGATATGTATGTATGTAATAAACTACCACTCATTATTTTTCCAAAAACGCCATCTTCATTGGGCCCCATGCGGCATGATGTATTACTATTTACCGGACAGACTTCGGTATAGTACTCAAAATTTCTCTCGAAAAAATCGCCAGCCTGGAGATATCAAATCAAAGACTTTGCGTTCCATTTCGCATTCAGAACTTCTAAATCCCTAACGCAGTATACTAGGAAACCCTTATTATAGTTCGGAAATGGTATTGAGTGAATGAAAAATTCACAACATCTTTTGTTATGAATTAAAAAAAAAGACACAATCAAAGAAATATTTTCAGATATTTCTGCTTGCCCTCAACCCTATTTGCTTTTGTTAGTACACAATGTGCAATAACTTAGATTTAGTATAGTTAACTAAATGATATGCATTGTGTTGGCTCACCCATTAATTATAAGTTAGCGCTGGTATTTATATTGTTCATAAAGACCGCATTTGTTGTGAGTGTGGGACCATTAGTCATCTCCGTATCTTCACAAGTATGTAAAGTGCCTGCATTTGATTCCTTTTTAGTCTTCCTTTATGTATTTGATTGTGTCTTGGTGGTATGTATACTCTTTATTTATGTATTTTTAAGAGATCCGCTGTGATACAGGCCCTATTACCTAGCACGGAAGTTATCTTTTCCAAAAACAATAACTTATTAACTAAACAATAAGTATTCGTAGACTACAGCTATCTATGTAGAATCTAAAAATAATTGAAGCCTTTTTTTTTATTAAAGTGACTCCATTTTGCCTGATGGTAAGCAGTGGAATACAAAAGTGGTGAACACTATATTTATTTATTTTATTTATTTATTTAAACTTCATATACAAAACATGTATAAAGGCGGACTTAATACCTAAGGCATTCTCTACCAGTCAACCTATTGGCTGATGCAGAGATGAAAGTTTTTGTTTTCAATGTTATCCTTAATTTTTGTTTTTATTTTGATACTCAAGATCTGTCACCAAGAACATCCATGGTGTCGCCGACAATCGAGCATTAATTTACTAAGTAGCTTTTTCATATATTGCCACACTATTCCCTTTACTCCGAATAGCTAATAGCGAAGTTTATTTGTCCCCAATACCAACACATGTTTGCTTCGGCCATAAAAATCCGCCACCCCTATATTGAGTTGTAAACTTCGTAATACCTAACAACAGTTGCGTAGTTAATAAAGATTTTGATTTCTTTTATAATTGCTAAGAGCTTGATATTGAAGAATTAGGTTTAGACCTTACAAGGTCATGCTATCTCTTTCTTTAGGGCGTGTTAAACCGAGACGGATGTCCTGTAAATTTTTAATATGTTTATGTTATAAAACAAAAATTACCGTGTCACTCCCATTCATCTATGTGAATGCATGCCTTCTTGTGTTAGCCTTGAACGCCACGCTTGCTCAAGGAGGATTGACAATTTCAGACTTCTTTTTATTTTTAGTTAAGAGGCCCTAGACAAGTGGCATAGATTTCTATTCTATTCATAGAATAGATTAAAAAATGTGTGAGATTGACATAAGCTAACGCCAACATTGCCGTTAGCTTATGCCACTTGATTTGATTTTCCATAAAGATAATAAAGGCAAATAAAAAACAACGGCTTTACTTTGGCACTTATTAATAATAACTTTTAAATTTTCTACAATATTAAAATAAGTAGGCATTTTCAGATCACATTTATAACATGAGACAAACGTTACTATATATATATATTCTATTATAATTAACAGACTTTATAATATTAATACAAACAACTCTAATAACTAATTATTTCTCATTCTAATTTATTTTTCTTCCGTGTCTACAAATATAATACTTTTTAAATTAGTGTGAACTTCTTCTTTTTTTTATTGCCGACAGTGGCAGACGAGCAAACAGCCCACGTGATGGTAAGATGTCACTCATGGACGACTCAGAGTCCCTAGCATTGCTTCTGCAATGCCAAGGACCCTGCGAAGTCGCTGCCTACCGTGAAGGGAGTTGGTTAGGTGAAAGAATCAAGGAAGGTGAGTAAAAAGGAAAGGGAAGAAATTGGGTCTAGCCATCTTATTATGGGCTGTAAGACGACGAGCTACATAAAGAATTGCGCAAAGAGCAGGAAAGGTCTTTCATTACTATGTCCATGTTTAAGTAATGTGTTATCTTTAAAAAAAGAGAAACAAAATGACAGCAACTTTTTGAAAAACCGCTTTTCATCTTCAAACTGCTTTGCTTTTTATTTTAATGATTTGTCTGATATACAGTAGAGAATGTGTCTATCGATCTAAAACATTCGCTGCTGAACTTAACTTACTCCAAAGATAATTATAATAATGTGTACCTACTTGGGTCTTTATTAAAAGTCGTCGTATAAATCGCCCTTTTTAAAATTAATAAAACGTGCAGAATAAAAAAAATATCTGCAGAAAATTACACTACATTGAATACTTAAGTTATCGTATTTGCATGAGCAATATTAATATAAACATTTATTTGGCATTATAATACAAGGACCTGTTATAAAAATCAACAACGCCTTCTAATCAAATCCTAAATCTTATTTCTACGGAACTGGGTTACAAATATCCTCCTAACAATTTTATACAAAACTTTCCGGGAATTCGTAATCAACACTTTTAGACTTCTGAACAGCTACAACACAGTCAACTTTTATTTTTTGGTAGGCAACTAATTTCTTCTCAGAATCCACACTCCTAGCTTTCGCGCTATTTATCAACACATTTCGTCTTAAAGAATGGGTACGATCCATTTCGTTGTCTGACCTAATATTTCTACTATTGGAATGACCGATAAATTTGTCAGCATCGCTTCGACAATCAGTATTATCAATTTTATGATCAACATCTATCACTTCAGATATCTCGATGTTTCCTTCACTCCGAATTCTGTTCAGTACTGGTTTAGTATTTGAACTAACAGGTGCTGACTGTTGTCTTAAAAAGGTTCTGTTAGGGAATATTCTACCAAATAAACTTTTCTCAGCTTCATCTTTACTTTCAGATTCTATGTCAGTGCGATCGATGCTACCTCTGTGGCTGAACAATTTCTTTAAGCTATTTGTCGTTCTTGTTAAACTACTACTCGTTGTCGATCCATTTGTGATCGTCCTCTGTGTTCTTCTTGTCTTCTTCTCTAACTTCTTTTTATAACAAATACAGACCTTACAAAATCCGATTCGAAATTTTGACGACATTAAATTATAAAGGATCGGATTTATTGCAGAATTGATGTACAACATCACTCTGGAAAAGTAAAGTATGTTGTACCACTTCTCAGGGCTCATATCGTCGTAATGTTCTGGTGGTGTCATAATTATCCACAAAGTGAGTGCTCTATAAGGCATGAGACACAGAAAGAAGCAAAGAACGACGGTACCAAGCATTAATATCACTTGTTTTCTTGCTCTAGCGTTGTAAGGATCTACAGTTTTATTCATGACTACTTTAGAAGCTGCTGTAATTAGATTTTTGGCGATGACGCTATATAAAACAATTAAGATGATTAGAGGTAGAACGTAAAGGAGTATTATGATGGCGATGAAGAAGGTGATCTGCCAGAAATTGATAGCTTGTGTGAGACACTGGTAGTAAGCAGAGCCGTCGGTGCGGATGACAGTGTGGTGCTCGGCGATCGCCAGGATGGGACTGAAAGAGAAGAAATTCTAGATAATGAGATAGATCAAGTAGTCAATGAAACTAATATTAACAATCATATATTCTACCCACTTTCAACTATAGAAGTCATAATAACAATAATATAGAAATGATTTAATAAGGCCATTTTCTTGTATTTACCTTTGATAGTATTCTACTTCTATATTATTATTATTATATTTTCTATGGCTAAGAAACTAAGGCTGAAAACTACTACATAAATATCAGTCTAAATAATTTAAGAAATAAATAACTTATTTAAAATAACTACAACGTACATCTTATGTAACTACTAAGCAATTTATAAACTCTAATAATACCGTAAATGTTATTTTGTAACATTTACAACATGCAGCTACTTGTACCTAAATAAATATGTACTAAAATAAAATTCTGCATATTTAATATCAGCGACTATTAGTGATATGGAATGGAGAAGTTATTTAATTACTTAAAACTTCTAACTTATAAGTGCATTAGTGGAACTAATGCTAAAGACATTCTCCAGTCTACTACTGTATCATTGAGATGAACTAAGTAAGTGTAATATGAATACTCTGTCTGATGAAAATAAGTATGAAATATATAATATAATTTACGTTTTTAGCTGAAAATGTATCTAGGCGAAACAAAGCAACAATATATCATTTAAATATTTCTTATTCTAATCTTGGCCTTTCTAAAACAGACAACATAAAATAAAAATATTATTGCAAGAAATCTTAGCGGTCATTATTACCATGACGGACGTTTTAAACATTAGTCTTATCTTTTGACTAATGCTATTCTTTTGAAAGCCATTTCTGTTTTTCTACATTTAAAAAGCTATAACAATTAATTATTAATATGGTTTTTCAATAATTACGAAACTTTATAAACATAACCTTTTCTTTGAATATGATATATGGTTTTTAGATGATTCTATTTTTGTTGATTGTTTCTCATAATCGTTTAGTCTTTAATAGTATTTTGGCAGATGGAATGTAGGTCAATTCTAATTTGGCTTTATGGTCAAATGACTCATCTATCTTTATATGTTAGTCAGCGGTATAAATTTAGCGCTTATTTGTAGTTTCAGATAATAGATATTGTGTCTACTTTTTTTCGCTTTGTTTTGTATCTTAGGAAAATTTATATCGAGTTTGGCTTATGTTTTTACATGAAAGTTATAATAATAATTGAATAAAACATAATAATATATAAATAATGTTCAAATGTATTTCCAAGCTGGCTAATTGTTTTGCCTCGTTTCGCGTAAAAGACATAAAGATGATCAAATAAATCCACAACACTGACTAATCAATAAATTATTATTAATAGTACCTACCTACTTATGTCATTTATTTTAAGCTTTTTAAAATTTAAATTGCTATATTATATAGTTTTATTTATATAATAGTATCAATTTAATAGATATTCTTCTTCTTAGTCGTGCACTCTTGACAAAATGGTCGTGGTTATGGGTGGATAGAAATAAGACAAAGAAAATTACTATCGAGAAAATTGATACTATCGAGGTGAACTGATTCTTATATTTGTCAACTGTCTATCTTCTAGTCTTACTGATAACTTTTGAAACATAGGTAAGTACATTATTTTTGTACGCATGACAGGTATGAAACTCTAAACGAAAATGATAGACATCATAAAACAATTAAACAGTCCTGAGTTAATTCAATTCTTATATAATTTTACATTAAACACAAAGATGAATTTCATATATTTTTATAAAAATAATAAGTAAAGCACATGCAACAAATGAAACTACAATGTAATGACGTCAACAGTCTATGTATTAAACATATTTAGCATACATGTCTTCTTGAATTTTGTGAGCCCCGTCCCAGGCACGTTTTTTACCACACTCGCTGCCTTCCGTCCCCCCATCTATCATGTTATTTGCGAATTTTTTAACAACTACTTGACGGCTTTAAGTATATATAAGTATGTTCAATGTTCATACGTATCGTTGGTATAACGATATTAGATCCATCTGTCGGTTCCTAAATAATTGAATTAAACCCTGGGGGTTCCCAGCGTTAAGTTCCACATGCGTAGTAATTTAACTATCTACATATAATAGGGCACAATTAGCACACTAATAATATGAAGATCGAGGAATATAATTAATGAATAAACACAATTTTTGCCTTGGTGGTTGAGTGGTACTCTATACGGCCTGTCATGTAACTCCAACACATTAATTAATTTAGATCACATGAGTGATACTTATGAACGTCAAAGTAATTAAAACAAAACGTCAGCTATTTAACCTACAGTCAATTTGCTCACGAGGTAGAGCCATTAAAAGAACTAGCAAGATACCTCTGACTACCATTTGGTGGTGAATTTATGTTATGTTCAAAAATTTATATATAATATTATATATAAAATTTTTGAAAATTGTAGCATCACTGCACACGAGTGATAGTACAAACATAATGACGTTATTACCACGTATCGTATGCTAAATATGTTACTTATATTAAGTTGTACAAATAGACAAGTAAAGCTTGTTTACAACACAAATATCACGTACATTGATAATAAAGCGATGTTATACGAACCTTGTTTCACAAAGGTTTTGTTTTTCACACTGAGACCCGCTGTTACAAACTGTGAATCAATATCAAGCCGCTTCGTTGGGAGATATTAAATAACGTCAAATCAATTTTAGTATAAGTTTATACTTAAATCATCAAGGTGCATAGGTGAAATAAGTCTTCGTATACTTAATTACCTAAAGCGAATTAATCCAGGTGATTTAAGTCTAGTTCTACTACTTCTACTCGTAGTTACGAGACTTTTTCTTGTACGTCTTTAGATTTGTTCTAGTTTTTAACCAAAGTTTTCGTAATTTTGGTCGCAAAAATGTATGAAATTTGAGTTTTTAGAGACATTACATGCCAATAATGAAGAATATAAAAACAATATTTACAAAGACATATAATTGTGCCGTGCCTATTCTCTTTTTCTCTTGTACTAAAATTGATAAATAGGTGTCCAGTATAGAACACGTTCAGAAACAAAACTTCTCGATCAAGTTGGTAACAACATAAAAGTTCAGGCAGCTTATGCTGAAGTAGTTAAAACGTCTAATAAAGCTTTACAATTTTAAAGTGACAACTTTTATACCCATTAACAAGTATAATAATAATACCGTCGAACCACAGAGGTTGTCAAGTACAAGTATATTATCATTTATTATAATGAAAATACGTAGAACAATATGTAATACAAAGACTACAAAAAGTTTCAATTGAATTTTAATAAACCAAAAAGCTATTGTAATTTCTTGTATGTATCGTAGGTTTATGACATGTTGCTTTTGTATTAGCTATCAGTAACTTGCATCCTATTGAGTGAAAGAACGAAATAGAATGGAAAACAAACACGACTAAACATGATATTCGAAAATCGATAATTTCAAATTAGTATTAATGAGCTTAATAAGATCACGCTGTGAAAGACTGCACTGGTGTAAATAAAAATCAATTGATACATTTTTAATACAGATATTGTTATAGAGAAACATCATATTTGTCATCGTACCAGCCTATTTATAAGTAAAGGCAGGGAAAGGTGCCCGCAGAGATGATATGAGCATTGATCGCCATGCAGCTCAATGCAGATTGGCGATTTTTGTGCTTTTTTTTGTAAGTCCAAGTTTCCTTTCGATGTTTTTCCTCATTGTAAATCAATAATGTTTAACGGATACTGAAAAGGTCAATATGGATTTGATAAGTGATATAGGTACTTGTACGGATTCGATCTTACCACCGTGCATACGAAATAGGAGCCTTATCAACCAGACCATCACGACTTCAATCTGTGTAGAGAAGCAATATTTCAAAATTCAAGCTCTTATTAACAAAGAATATGATTCAAACACAAACGGTAATTCAATAGATTTTTCTCACAAAAGATCGTCAATAAAAACCATTTCATTCAGTTGCACAATGAACGAACCGAACGACATCCAATATGGCGGCGGAAGATTTATTGTAAAGCGCCATCTATTATTTAAACTGGGAACCAATATAGCTGCTAACGTCACATGTGGATGCAATAAGCTCTGGTATTAAAAATTCTTTAGAATAGACAACACTAGTCCACTTTGTTGCTGGAGATTCTTTGTTCAAAGAATTTGTTAATATAGTCGCGGGAATTGAAGTTGCTTAATGCTTATGACAAATTTTATGAATAGGATACATAAACTAGGCAGATGTCTATTTAGCATATATTATGATGTTGAAGAAACGATTATTTCGATCAACGAAAAAGGCAGTAGCCTTCTTCGTCGATCGGTTTTTGGTTAAAACCTCTTATCCAATTAAACGTATGAGAAATATGGCATACATTGAATATTTACATAATTAACTAAAAAATAATTTCAGGTGTTGATTTAAAATGTAATTGCCAAACTTGATACATGAAAAGTATTTAATTTTACAGTATTGACATGAAAAGACGTATTACACGGACTGTTATAAAACATGCCAAAAAATTTTAAAATCTTTCTAAAACTAAGGTCTCAGTTTCCAGGCAATAAAATGCAAAGCGCAGTTTGCAAGTAACGTTTTGACAAGCGCTCAGCATTTATACGTCTATATAGCAGCTGTACGGTAGAAAATTGTGGAATGGACCCAAAACTTGAGGTTTATGATCCAAGTGAACTTGTTGTTCCTTGTATTTAGGTTAAAAGGGTTGAAGGATCCGTTGAAGCCCTTATTAGCCAGAAAGATGTGTGCTTATGGTTGAAAGAATAAGGGTTATAAAACAAGTAAATTCGAAGTTCGTGTTGATGGTAAGGAAAACTAAGATTATACTGAGCTAGAAAAACTGACTCGATTATGATTTCAGTTAGTGTATCAATGATTGCTTGAAGAGTTTCATTTTGAATATATATAAATTAAAATAAATATATAATGAATTCTTAAGATATAAAAACTCTTAGATATTAAATGAAATATGATGAAAGAAACCATATATATCATCGACATAATTTTTTTTTAAATTACCTGTGTGAGCAGAAAACATTTTAATGTATGTCGAAAAATATATTGTCATAATTATCAAGATTACTATGCGTGTTGCTTTCTTATACATGACATAGTAGGGTCATACAGACACATACAAAGAGTGCTGCCTAATGCAAGGCTTATCTAATCACCTTGTAAGTGGCTCTGTAGTCAAGTTTTTCAATATATATGTCGGAATTTTCGTTTACCGAGAATTCTTTAATTTCATTGTTGAGTTCTCTCTCTCTCTCTTTTCAAAGATAACTACCGCAATAGGAAACAAGCACTTGCGAGGCACTTTAAAAACATACAAAATTTTAAGGACCTCACAAAGTTTTGTCCCTTGTGGGATTGAACCCACAACTTTTTGCACAACCTTCAACTGCGCCACCAAAGTAGCATATTTTAGAGAATGGAGTTTAAGTTTTATTTAAACGTTTTTATAATAGTATTGCTACACAATTAATGATGCCAAATCCGAGTGTGTTTCGATATTTAAACTAACATTTAAAGTTTTAAATGGTTGAAAACGAAGGACCAAAAAATATTCAGGTATAATGAAAAATAGAAACCTTTTTAACATATAAGATAAATTAATGTTAGTTGAAATACAGTGTTGGATAGAATTAATGGAATATCTGTGTACAAATGTAGAATGTACTTTGAAAAGTATGTAAACTTGTAATTATATTTTGAAACCATGAGACAATGAATCAGTACTTTCTTTCAACATTCTGTTTTTTTTCTATGAATTAGGTAACCCTAAAAATAAAGAAAAATACAAAGTAAGTCAACTAATTCTGACTGATTCATTTCAATTGTACTACAATTTGAACAACAAACTAATTAACACCAATCCTTTAAAAATCACAAGTAAATTCAGTACTTAAAATAACAGTCGAGAGGATACTGTCGCGACTAAACAAAATAAGACTAACCAACATCAAACTAAAACTAGATAAAACAAAGAGTCTCTTTGTTACTACGGTTGTTAAACGAGAAACAATTTAGAGGAGATTATTTGTGGAAACTATTGCGGACGAAATAACAATTGAAGATTTCAAAACTTGTGAGACTTTTAATAGAAAAGAGACAAACTATCTAAACACATCAATAGTAATTGGTTTTGATGTTGTGGTTATAAATGAATGTAATCTTGTAAAATTTTAATACTAATTGCAGATCCACAAAACACGAAAAAGAAGATTATTGATGTAAAACAAATATGTTGGTTTATTTAGATTCAAATAATGACGTTCGTATAAAAAAGTCTGCAATTGTCAATCCGCTTGTATACGCAAGTGTGACGATAAATGCTCTTGCCATGTTTGAGAAGATGTCCATGCCCATGCCCTGAATTATGTAAAATGGCCCGTTTAAAAAAAAAACAACCATCAATTTTTACCATTTTAAGAAAAGTGCTAAATAAACAAACTTGTCATAAAGATATATCTGGAGCTATTATTGACTCTATTGTGTTACTAAGTTACCGAATTCAGTAGATTTATTCAAACATTAAATAAACTTAAAGTTTGGTTAATTACTTTCAGCTTTAATTCAAGTTCGCGCCCTTAAAGAGTTGTTGATCCTTCCAAGAAAGCTAAGTGGTTTTCCCCAACATCGTAAACAATATATTTCCATAATAAGAAAATTTCTCTTTGCAACATCTAAACACTATAACCGAAATAATGGATCTGTTTGTTGCTTAATTCAGACAGATTTGATTCTGTTTGTTTTGTAATTAAGTCTCTAATTTTGAAGATATTTCAAATTTAAAACAATATTATGGGAAATTTAGAACTTTTGAATTTCTATTAACAGAAATAGAAAAGTTGGAGCAGAATAGATCCAGAGTGATGAAAGACGCAACATCCACCAACGATCTGGTCTACCACGAGGTGTATGAGCGATTGAGTAAAGAGCAACTTTATTCAGATTGAAAAATGAATTACACTAATAGGATTATCTCTAGCTATTTCTTCTTTAGAGGATATCAAACATCTCTAGGGAGAAAAATACTTTTTTTATTATGATAGATATTGATTTTTTTTATTATGATAGATTGATCATGAAGTTATTATTAGTGTCAAAATAGTTCAAATTGGTTCAATAATGTTAGAGATTTAACCTCAACATGCAAACTTAAAAACAAATTTTACCACTTCATAAAGTCAATAACTCGTCTCGTTAAAGCAAGTAGAAATTAAAACTAACGATAATACGAAACCGTACAATAAAACAATAGTTAAAGACGCCAACTTTTGCATTCACAAACTAACTCATAGTAATAAAACGAACGATCTCACATCTCAATACCTTTTAGGTGCAAATTCGTCTGCATGAATTCTAACTTTGAATAGAATCTCTTAGGAGTTCGTTCTGATAATGTTCGTTTTATATGCAATTCCACACGCTATAATGAACCTAGATACATATCAAATTGAATGTTTGTAATAGAAGATAGCAAAATTGATACCAGTTAATCATTCTAACTACTTGATTGGGGTCGGGTTGGGTCACTATTTACTAGTAAACGACTAAAGTATTGGTATTGTAAATGCAATGATAAAAGGGAAGACGACATAACACTGTATAAATGAAATAAATAAGCCGTGTTATTCGACACGCAAATTTTAAAAATAAAATAGATAAATTTAAGAGATCTACAGAAATTGTAAACGCCCGAGGCTCTAATTACTCCCCTCTTCTCCTCTTCCCTTTTTCCTTCATCCCTCTACAAGGTCAACAACTTCTTGGTTGTATTTGTTTTAGCATTTTATATACAATGTTTACACATCTATGTCTATAGGTCACGGTTACCATCACGTTCACACTTGTTTGTTACCGAAGTTCTATAAAAAACAGACCGTCAGATAAAATTTGTTGTGAATCAAAAGGAACATAAAATGTGTAAGTGTAAAACGGTCTTTATCTAGATCAAGAGTTATTAGCTACCCGTGATGTGAGCTCTAAAAGTAAGACGAAAGGGCACCCTTAAATGGTCTATTACAAACTTGAGGAAGTAGAATAGGATTTTAGTTTTAGTTTTTGGGTTAAGAGAAAAAGTTTTATGTGCGCCTGAGGACGTTCTTGAAGAAAGTGCTCTAGATTATATTTCACAGTTGCAAGAGTAATCAAAATTTTGCAAACAAGGGCAACTATATAAATTGGGATGCCAGCCGTAAAGATATTTATGTGAGAGTATTTTCACGAGCTAAAAATAGATCTCGAGCTATTTCAGTTGATACAAAGAAATTAAAATGTGGTACCTACTGTTTTCATTTATTTGTAGTGCATACGTTTCTATTTAGCTTTTATTGCTAGTTTACGAAAGTACTGGGGTCACAAAAAGAGTAGGAATATTGTTGTCATATTTACTGAATAAATCAGATTAGAGTTTTGAAACACAACAACAAATAGATACGGCAGTAAATTATAAATGTTTAGTAAAAGTAGGTTCACTATTTGTTTTAGAGTCTTATCTTTTTCTGTAGAATGAATTGCCCTTTTACTCTCTCTTATTTTTGATTTTGTAGATCTAGAATATTGAAATACTTAGTAATACGCTAATATAAGAAAAGTACGAAACTATTTGCGAAAATGTCACGTGCACAAGGAAAAGTTTATAAAGTTTCAAAAAGAAAAAACTAGAAGGTTTCTATTCTGAAAGTGATTGTTCCCTGACTCTTATCAGCATCCTTGACATCTAAGTGCTGCAATCAAAAAATAAACCCAAAAAGAAGATACAAAAGGATTTAGTTAAACTGATGAAGAAGGATTTGCAAAATAGAATCCAGATACCAATAGCGGATATTCACTCTTCTGTTTTTATAATAATAAGAGTCACATCTTTGTATTGCCAAATAATATAAAGCCACATCCAATGACACTCATCTATCAAAATGATCGACACATGAATGATGTTTTGCCCATAAGAGAATAAAATCTTTTATCTCAGATAATGTTGCCATAAGCAGATGTGAACTCAAAGTATGATAAATTACTGGAAATCTTATACCAATTCGATGATTTATTACGTCTGTTGTTTTTTTTTATTTAGACTTTATAGCAAAAGAAACAAAAAAGGTATAGGAGCAGCATTATTACCTTGTTATTATATATTTGTCGTGGTCCTTCGACCCACGACAGTTTTTCATAATATTTCCTTTATCAAACATACATATATGTAGACGATCATAATATAACTCAGTTTTGACCGACACCTTTACACATCCAGTCCTCACACCTCAAACATTTTAGGACGTAAGTGTATGATCACTGTAGTTATATTAGTCACATTATTAAAAACCTCTGCATTAAATAGTAATCCGGCAACCTTTAAAACATCACGTTTAAAATATTAATTGTTGATACCTAAAATTAAATCACCAGTCACATCAAAGCCAAGCTCATATATTAGTTTAACATTTTCAAAAGCAGATCACCCAATGTCCATTTTGGATGTAGTTAATAGCGGCGTCCTTACACTGTTAGCAAGCAACAAGGGCGTTTGCACGCCGCGGTCCAAACGTGGCGATTAAGCGCTCGTAGTGTCTTCTTGTCGCTAGAGTTAATCACTGCAGACTTAACAACGGTGATACACATTATACAAAAATTATATTAGATTCTTATATTTCTTATATTCTAGATTTGTAGCGTATTATTATTTATATTATCTAATAATATTCCTTTTAATGACTAGAATGCTAACATTATTCTATTTAGTGATATATAATGATAAATATTTTGACAAAATCTGAGAATATCAATAATCAAAACAATTTAAGTAACTGCCTAATATTTTACTGTAATAAAATATCAATTCCTAAATTACTTATAACTATGTTATTAAACCTATTATTCAATGCATTCATATAACTTCTTTACCATCTTCTAAACTTATAGATCATAAGTTAGAAACTTACTTCTAGAACCTTCCAAACCCTTACCTAGTAAACAACGCAGCGAAGAACCACACTAACGCGCAGATCAGAGTCGCCCGGGTCTTCGTACAGACATAACCAGCTCTCAACGGCTCGCAGATCGCGTAGTAACGTTCAAAGCTGATGGCCAGGATTGTGAGAACTGAAGCGTGGGTAACTGTTAATTCCACGAAGGGTACTGCCAGGCCTGAGGACAAATAGTACAAATTAATTGGTGATCTGTTTTTATTAAGTTTTACATCCATTGCTCTAATTTAGGCGCAGCAAAGTCGTGGGAATGTGCTTTTAACAGGGTTTACGCATCATGAGTTGCAACTTCGTAATTCAGTGTCTTATTAAGTGGATTTCATTTTTTATCATTTAATCGGAGCTATATTTTAGAAAATATGTTCTACTAACATGCTAGAATTGCTTACAGTTATTTTACTACGAAAATAACGCTACCTAAGTTTAAAAAATGTATTATTAGCATATAAATAGAACCGTATACCGTGTAATTTATCTATAATATGTATGTATTTACAAAAAAAAATGTATATAAGTAGTATTTCCGTTGTTTAGTACCCATAACACAAGTAAATATAATTACTTAATTTGGGACTAGATAGCTCTGTGTGAATGTAGTAGAATATTATTATTATTATATTATATATATTAACCTAATTCTAGCATTTAAACATAACACATTTTAAAAATATAGCTCCGATTAAATAATAAAAATTGAAAACTACGAATTAAGACACTAATTTGCGACATTACCTCTTATCACGCGTAAACGCTCTTAAACTGCAGTAATCTAACTTAAATACATATAGTTAGAAGTTAGTTAGTCGCAAAAGTCCAATTTATGCAATTTTGCTTTACTGCCAGGCCTGAGGACAAATAGTACAAATTAATTGGTGACCTATATTTATTCAGCTTTCTCATCCATTGCTCTAACTTAGGCGCAGCAATGTAGTAGGGATGTGCTCTTATGAGGGTTTACGCGTCATGAGTAACAACGTTGCAATTTAGTATCATGATTTGTGGTTTTCAATTTTTATTATAACGTAGCTATATTTTAAAAATATGTTCTGCTAACATGCTAGAATTAGATGACAGCTGTATAAAAAGTACAGTTATTTTACTATGAAAATAACGCTACTTAAGTTTCAAATGTATTATTAGCATATAAATAGAACTGTATACGCAATGATTTCTTACTTTTTACACAGCTTTCACCTAATTCTAGCATTTAAACAGAACACATTTTTAAAATATAGCTCCGATTAAATAATAAAAATTGAAAACTACGAATTAAGATACTAATTTGCGACATTACCTCTTATCACGCGTAAACGTAAACTCTTAAACTGCAGTAGTCTAACTTAAATACATATAGTTAGAAGGTTGCAAAAGTCCAAGCAGTTTTGCTTTGCAATAAATTAACTTCGAATCAAATTAGCAAGAATTATTTTATGAACTAGTGGGTGTTTTGATTTAGGACTATTTGTTTCATTTGCAGAGTTAGAACATCGTAGACCTAACTAACCCATCAATTTCTTTATTTCTTTCTCCTCTCTTAGCCATTACGGTCGGAGTTAGCTTTCATTAAAGTTTACAGGCGAAGGGAAACCAGCCATGTCCATAACTTATGGTACCCAACTTTCAGAAAAATATAATGGACAAATCGATTACGACACATACATATTTTGAAGACAATACCTATAGATGCAAGCTACCTAACACACCATTAAAATTTTATTAATAAAATCCAATCCGAGCATTTTTATTCTTATAAAGTTAACAGGAAAAAAAGCATCATCAAAAATTCATTCAGACAAATTACTCCCAAACGATTTAATAATCTCACTCATATTTTATAACTTGCGACAAAAATAATATACAAAACATAAAAACAGACTATATAACTTATCGTATTTATGGTTATGATAAAATAGATAAACCGTACAGCAAAAAATAGGAAATAGATGAACTCGAAAGAGGATTCCGTACCTTATATATGAACAATTAAAATATATTATTAAAAACAAAAACTCGCCTGCTTAAAACAAGCTCAAAAGAAAGAAACTCTTTTTTTGTGCCAACGCTACATTGTAATATTATATATTAAGGTAGGTATGTAATATTACAATTGACAATTAATACGAATCTAATGACACATCATATGTTAAAATCCATTATGTCATTTAGGCTACAGAGCGTGTCAAAGAAATAGACATACAAACATACACATAAATACATACATACATATATTATGTATATATATGTATGTATGTACGCACGAAAAACATTACCCTTCTTGACTTTAAAAATAAAACTGTACTCAGACGATGCGACTGCGTGTTATTAGTCTTACCATAACCAATGTTGTCGTTTAAGTATAAATAGACCGTTACCTCCCTTTATGTGGTTATCATATTAAGGTGTTAATTATTGAGAATATTAATTTAAGATATAATTGTGTAGCTCGGCAATAAGTTGCGTATTTCTCACCAGTAACATCGTAAAATATTCTTTAGAAAATAAACAGCGCCTCTAGTATATACTCAGAGAACTAAATTTTGACATACAAAAGTTGCAATGTTAAATCAACCATGATTGGAAGCCCTTTTTAAATACAATAATTTTATGAGTTACATACGTTGAGCATCTTGTCGCTTTTGCGTACTCCACAAATGATGTAGATTTTATCTTCTTGTTCATACAACTTAGTGGCAAACAATGGCCTATCTCATAGTAAGTAGCTTCCATGGTAAATGGGCAAGGCTATGTAGTCTAAACACTGCTGGGATGATGTTAGGAAAACATAAACAAACCGCTGCCTACCGTGAAAGAGAAGGATGAACGAGTAAAATTGTTGACCGTTACAGAAAATTGTGCAATATCAAACAAAACATACAAACAAAGCAGAAGAGTTTGTTTGTATGTTTAAACGCGCTAATCTCTGGAAGTACTAGTCGGATTTAAATAATTCTTTTTGCATATGATAGCCCAGTTCCTGAGGAAGGTTATAGGCTGTGTAACATCACGCTACTGGCGATGGAAGCAGAGCAGTAAGCAAAGACGCGGATAAAACTGCGTCGCGTAAAGCTAGTTATTAAATTAAACTACATATATTCCGAGCCTTTAAAACTTCAAGTGAATAATTTAAGCATTTGCGTTACGGAACCCAGAAAACAACTGTCACGGCGGACGTTTTTTCTAGTGAAAAAGTACAGGAAATACAGTAGCTATTGAAATATTTTCACCATGTTATATATTTTTTTACTACGCTAAAAGATAAAGAATAACTAGTCTGGTACAAAAATAACCTTATTAATAAAAGGCAACAAAACGTTTGTATAATTTTACTTATTTTGTGTATTATTAAGCCCTAGGCAAATTGTCTGACGTCTTCTTTTTACTTATGACGTATTTTTAAGATAGGTTTTAGCTTTATTTTGTATCAAATGAAATAAGTAAATCTGTTTATAAAATATTTTTATTTTGAATATTTGGTAACCAAAATGAGCCTACTTTAACTGAATGAAATATGTGTTAACTATAGTTACATTGCGAGTTACAACTTGAGCAAGAATTAAACTTGCAATACGCAATACTTCGCAGATTCGATTTTTACATGTTTAATCCACAAATATTTATATCGATAATCAGAGTAAACAGAGTAACAACAGTCGCCTAGCCATAGTAGTACAAGCAGTACTAGCGCTGACACATATGTAATGTGTATGGTAGTGAGTCTTGGGTATGGTAAAAAAGGCATGAAAGTAGAATAAATGCAGTAGAGATGAGAGCACTGAGAAGCATATTTGGATTTAAACTGTCAGGTAGAGTAAGGAATAGCGTGTTAGTGGGAGCAGAAGGGAAATTATATAAGTGAGTATGTATTTAAAAAAAATGCAAAAATAACACACAATAAATGAAAACTGTTCGATCCGTAATATAAGTTGAAATCTGCTTTAATTACGTTGACAGTGCCTGTAAATTGTAATTACATACCAAAAATTTATTAACTATTAGTTCTTAAAAAAGTAGACTCTAATTTACTTCCAGTGCTTCTTACGGCGTTCATAAGTACCTATAATTCGAATATCATCTGAGTTTGTTAATTTAACATTACTTAAATTAGGTTTATTATCCTTTATTACATAAACAAGTTTCAGTACTATTATTGTAATTCTAAGTGCTCCAAATAAGTCTAGATACGTATAATAAATCCAACCCGCATTGACTAGGAACTATTAACACTACAATTTATACATTACTGTTAAATAGTAGCCATTGCCCTGATTTATATATCACTGATAAATGTGTTTTGGTAGGTTAATGTTAGTGAAATCTTCTATTGATTTCGTAGGTTTTTGTAAGGTTGACAATATCGTTTGAGTTATAGTTACATTATCTTAAAAGGTTTTGGATTGTTTGATAAGGCAGTATTTAGGTTTTTATTTTGTCTAGGCAATCTTACAAACAAAAAAATTGTTTTTTAAATTTACAAAAATTTAAGCAATAATTAGCAGGAAATGATTTTTGACGCAAAACGCATTTAATTTTATAAAATTTAGTTGTATTATTGTTTTGAAGGCAACAGGAAGATAGCTTTCTTAACATAGGACGCTGTTTCTGGATGGCAATTGCTGGCTCTCCAAATTTATTGCTTGGAGAAAGCCTTTCGTCAGCATTGAACCGTCTTTCGGTTAAAATATGTTCTACTATTTATACAACGATACTTAATTTAGTACTGGCGCCCTACCACAACATCGAGCAATCTTACTATAATCTCACTTTAGTCTCATTCCTTGTTTTTAATGGTACAAAAGAAAAAGAAAAACACAAAGTGTTTAACATTAAAACAATACTGCATACGGCCCCCATCTACATTGACCAAATGATGTCGATATCTAAAATATAGAACGACTCTATTTCTGTCTGTGAGAGGGAACTATAAATAAAATATCTACAATTGATAACAATTATGAACCATTCAATAACATCTTTTGACATGAAAGGTCAAGGTACTAGACGTCCCACGTAGAAATTTCACTTTGTAGTATGACAGTTGTGTTGTCAAAATATCCATGTTTGACAGTAACATAAAGCTCTAATAATTTTGTTAGTTGAAATGCGTGGGTGTGACAACTGTATGTGAAACTAGTATGCTTGAAAGGTTTGTTTTCCTTTTTTGTTTCTGTATATCTACAAATCTATTAAAAAATAATAATATATACGGTAGTAGATCCACGCATGAATGAGCCGGATCGACCGGGAAAGTACTATCCTTTCATAGAAGATCGACGTAAAAGTAGTAGTATTGCGTTTCGTTTGGTGAGTGAAAACGCCGGAGGCTCAATTTCCATCCTTTTCTTTTTCCTCACCTCCTTCAATCCTGATCTAATCCTTCTCTGAGTCGTCCATGAGCGACAGTTACCACTTACCATCAGATGGACTGTTTGCTAGTCTGACACTGTCAGCAATAAAAAAAAAACAGACTTGATGGATTAATTATTACTTGCTCATCCACATGATATTAGTTTTGAATAATACTAGCCACGTTAGGATTTATTCTCACTTCAGAATTGTCCGTGAAATATATAGAATATAGAATATAGGTACGCAGTTCAATGAGACTGGCGTTAGTTTCATTGATCAAAGAAAAAGAATCAGATAAAGTAATGCTTCGTGTTACGGTAAACCTATGTATAATGAGCTGGTGTCTTTGGAACTGTCGATGTCCCGATCTAGCAATTATTTTGCAATATTTTAAACGCATATTTGTTTTCATTTGCATTGTTCAATGCAGATCAGTCAGGATTCCGGATCAGTGTTTATTTAGGTCCTTGAAAAGGGCCTTGTTTAGTAATAAACATTTTTGTTATGATATAATAATCACTGAATCACAAGACGAAAATTCCATTGTCCATTATTCGCAGCAGCAAATGTCCTCGAAATCCTAAATGTTTTCACATAAAGGTTTTTGGCAGCCATATTACAAGGCGCCATATTGTCGAGCATACATTATGGCACATTTGCAGATATGCAAATAGGTACCTATAATGATTAGGTTTAGCAAAAACAACGCCTACCTCAACAATTTTACACCGAATAATAAGAACGGTCGCACATTAGAATCTATTTGTCTGCGGGCAGTTTTGTCTTATTACACGGTACTACAATGTATGAAAGGTCACACATTACAGGGTACGAAAACTGTCGATTCGTTACCCGTGGTATCAGTCGTACTACCACAGGTCATTTTATTTGCCCGTGTTACAACTCACTGCTATAGCAGTAACATCTGTGTTACTACTGGTAGTACGACTGGTAGTACCACGGGTCACGAACGACTGGCCCTAATCTAAAAACAACACGGCAGAAAGTCTGCAGACTGTCAGGTCTGCTAATGTGAGCCCGACTTAAGAGTGGAAATATTAAAATGAGCTGAATCCTGGAACTATTTAAGAGGTTCTTCTTAATTAATGATATTCATTAAATCAGAGAACATACATTAAAATAGTATTTTATTGATTCATTGGCCTCAATAACTTGCTTAGTTGATTACGATATGTTCAACACAGTAAATATTCTGACTGCGTTGGAGGTAGTAATGTAGTTGGACCAAAAAAAAATGCTAATCCTTTTCTACAGATCCAAAGATCTTTTAAGGATTCAAGCCTTAGTACAGATCTAATTGTATGATATGAATTGTAATCATGCAATAACTAGTTTTTATGTATCATTTTCCCAAGTCAACAATATCAATTTAAATTCCAAAAATTATAACGTGAACTTTTTAACAAATATTTTTATTCTGCTATAAACAGTTTGCAGTTGTTCTTAGAGTCACAATATCTTTTGCGAGCCAATTTTACACTTGTCGCGAAATTTAATACTTTAGGTATGCATTAGGTTGCGACGGTTAAAATGTCGTTGAGTGCCAAATTTTGTTTGTTTTAGTTTATTTCAAACTCTGTTAGTAATTTTAAGTGTAGAGAATTGCTATTTAAGTTTAGACTACTTCTAGTACTAGGTCAGATGTAGGACTTTAGCGTTGTTTAATATAAAATGTTGCTGGCTATTGTGTAATGGCTATTTTAATTACCGAATAGGTAAATCGGTAGTCACATCGTCATTTAAGGAGGTCAGCGAAAATACATCAGCAAAAAACATATAAATTTTGCAATTAAAGTAGTCCTATGATTAATTTATATAACAGGTAACAATTTTTAATACGTGTTTGAGTCAGTAATAACTTCATTCTTTGGTTACAAATTCATCATTTTGCCTATATATATGGGATTCTATGTACCTGATAGCGAGTGAGACTGTTGGTTGCGATATATTGCCGTTGTCGGGCACAAGACAATGTTCGAAAACAATAACTTTTTACGTGGCCCGAGGAGCGCACACACGAAGATGGGAGAGCTCAAACGTCTGACAAAATAAGGTTAACTTTTAGTACCAAAATTTAATTCTTAAGCACTTGATAAAAGAGGCTTTTGTACCATAAACATTGAATATGGTAATATTATTAGGGTTCCAATGTTTTACTTTTTATCTACCAGTATAAAATAAAATGATCCAAATACATTTCCCTTAAATACTATTAACGCCAGTGTCAGTGCCAGGGATTCAGGTATCAGATCACGGAAAGTATAGGGTGACCAAATGCTTAAAAATGACGAAATTTTTTTAAACACAAACTTGAAAAGAAGGTATTTGTAGCAGAGCCTTTAAAAACAGAGGTATAATTACTCTAAATCACGTATTATATAGTCAAAAAGAAAAAGTCATTAAGTCATCATATAGTCACTAAAATAGTATTAAAAAAAGTTGATACATGATATGAAATAGCAACAGCGTTACAGCTGAAAGTTTATACACCGTTACTTCTTTTTCTTCTTCTTAGTTAAATCTGTGAGGACCAATACGCTGCCATTAACAGTGCGTTGTGTGTAGCGTTGTACAGGTCCATGCGTATACAGGTGACTGACAGGACATGCAGAACAGGATAATAAATGTGCCATGGTCTCGGGAGAGACGCCACACAAGCAAGCTATTTCCGAGTGAACGGTGAAAGCAAACATCGTAGGGACAAAAATATAACAGAAAGAGACTCAGGGGTTGAAGTGCTATGTAACATGACAGCAATTATAAGATAAAATACTAATGCAAATAATTTATAAGGTGAGAAAGCGACACGAAAAGCTTTTCATACACGACGAGCAGTAGGGTCCTATGATAAAACTGCCACTACTGCGATTGCCATCTATTATAAACTAGTTTTCTGCGGCGCTTCCACCCGCGTCTTTATAAACCAGCTTACTGCTTTGCTCCCGTCGCTAGTAGCGTGATAATACATAGTCTATAACCTTCTTCGAGAACTGTGCTATCATACGCGCAAAGAATTTTTTATATCCGACTGGTAGTTCTAGAGATTAGCGCGTTCAAACAAACAAACTCTTTCGCTTTATATAATAGTATAGATATGGAAGAAGAGAAGAAAAGAAGGCCACGGTTTATGCTTAACTATATACTCGTAGTAGTAGACATACTTTTTTTGACTGGCCTGTTGGTCTAGTGGTTAGTGACCCTGACTGCTAAGCCGGAGATCGTGGGTTCGATTCCCACCCAGGACAAACCTTTGTGTGATGAGCATGATTGTTTGTTCTGTGTCTGGGTGTAATTTATCTATAATATGTATGTATTTAGAAAAAAAAAATGTATATAAGTAGTATATCAGTTGTTTAGTACCCATAACACAAGCAAATATAATTGCTTAATTTGGGACTAGATGGCGCTGTGTGAATGTGGTAGAATATTATTATTATATTATTACTTTAGCTAAAATGATAAAACTTTGTTACATTTATTTTATGGTAACCCTACGTGATTTATAAAATTCAACAGTGTTCTTATTTTAGCGTAGAGTAGATTCGTTTGGGTTTAAAACATGAGTGATAATTTGACTTGCTATTTTATTTTATAGGCGTTAAAAGTACATAAGACATATGTCACACTTCGTAATATCCTATTAATATGATAAATGCGAAAGTTTGTGTGTATGTTTGTATGTTTTTTTTTTTTTTTTTTTTATATTATCCTACCAAAGTGACTCCACTCTGCCTGATGGTAAGCAGTAAGTGGAATCCAGAAGTGGCGGACACCATTCCAAAAGCCAAACTACTGGTATGTGTGCTTGTTACTTATCAGCGCTTAAACAGCTGAACCGATTTCGATCAAAATTTGTATGTAGATAAATTAGGTGCCAGAGACGGACCTAGGCTTCTCTTTATCCTGAAAATCGGTCTGGTTCCCGAGGGAGACAAAACTCATTTTAGGCGCGGGCGAAGCCGTGGGTCGCAGCTAGTCGTGGGTAGTAGCTATCATAAGCACAGAATATAATAATAATCCACGATAGGCCGAAGTGGAAAAAAAATTACATCCTTATTAAGTCAAGAGACTCTGTTCACTAAGTCTAAGTGACTTAGCTAAGCTAACGCCAGCGCTTATGTCAATCTCATACATTTCTTTATCTATTCTATGAATAGAATAGAAATCTTTGACACTTGTCTAGGCCTCCAGGAGTCTACATTATATTTATTTTTTAGATTGTTTATATATTTTTACCGCACTAGATAAATTTATTAGCGCTAGATATCAATCTAGTGCAGCTTGGGTAAAATATATTGCTTGATAGGTTAGTTAGATACAGGTAATCAAAGCAACAACCTCTTACACAGCAGTGTACAGAGCGTATACGACGGTATTATTTTAAATGCGACATTATAAAGCGAGACAAAAAAAAATAACTAAATACCTTCAATAGTTTAGACACAGGACTACTTTATTAATTTATTTAATTCTAAACACTCTGTAAATACGTCAAACGGTTACACGTCAAAGGATAAACATTTCCGCTCATTGCAGGTCAGTGAACTTGACACAATAAACGGTGTATTATTTTGTTACTACTAAAATATTATTTATTTTGTTAAAAAAAATTAAATTTTTGTTTTACGTTAAATCATTTTTGTGATTAATTCATTTAACAGCTGCCTTTTCATTTAATATTAAACCGTCGTATACATTCTGTATAATACCGTATTTATGTAACACTTAAGAAAATAACCTACAGTAGCAAGTACGTTATTTTGTAACTAAAAAACACAAACAAAATCGTTACTCTACAGATACTCGAAAAAAACAACTTTAATGGCTTAGATAGTCCCATAATGCCCAATTCTAAGTAATTGAGTAACTCTAAATTGTGTAGACAATCAATTTAGTACTGATTGGCCTTAGAAGAATTGATTAATGGCAAGTCAGATAGCCTCTTTGGGGATAAGTTATCGTATATACGAGTACGTGGGTAGTGACTTACATAAGACAACGTAATAGCCACTTAGAACTTTGAATCTTTATTTTGGATGTGATCCGGATTTGCTAATGCTACACCAAACATATCTTGATTTGATACCCATTAAATAGCCTGGTGAACTATGCAAAAGGTTGTGACAAATTTCTAAATAAAACAAAACTTTGTGTGCTCCATAATTTATTAAATTACAAATTTGAAAAAATTATGCGTAATTATGTTTCTTTTAAATTGCGCTTTTACAACTGTAATTACAGTCAATATTAGTTTTGCTATTATTATAGCCGCAATGTTGCTAGTAGCATTATCTCTTCGTTTATTTTTTAAAGTATCAACATTTATTGAAGTTGCTTACCATCACGTTGAGCTTGTTATTATTTTAGAGACGTATTGTAACATATTGTATCAACTTGCATTTGGCTTTCAACTGTCTACAGAAAAATTATCCTTGTTACCATTAGCATAAACGTTAATGTTGTTAATTTATCTACGTTACCTCATTCACTTTATAACCTAAAGATATAATGGGCAGTTAATAAAACGCTCGTTAACCTGATGAACACTTAAGCTTCGCGGAAATTTTAATAAATCGGCCATATGGTTTCAGGTTTGTACACACGAAACAGTTTGATTCTTTTGATTTATAAAAAGTTATTACGTAATACTTATGTACCAACTAGGTGTATGCTCAATGCCTCTGGAAACTAAAAATACTAATAAAAAGATTATTTAAAACTAACTTTCTGCGGCGCGTTTTCACCCGCGTCTTTGCTTACTGCTATCATCGTCAGTAGTGTGATGTTACAACGATTAGCGCGTTCAAACAAACGAACAAACTTTGCCACTTTATATATTAGTAAAGATGATAAAATATCTATCTTAAAATGAAGCAGTTCAATTGAAAAATAACTCTCAGAACGAACATAACTCTTTCAATAGCATCTTGTGCGACTTTGAACTTAATTAGCCTCTGCGATAAACGCCTTTTTACAACAGTACTCACATTATATCATTCACTTTTATTGTATATATTCTTCGTTGTTTACTAGCCCTTATAACTCTTTCATGAGTCGGTACGTGTACATCACCACAATTAACTTAATCTCAAAAGTTGTTTGTTTATTTCACGAGATGTCACAGTGCGTAATTAAACCTGCTAGATTTAAGTAATTTCCTACATTACACGCCGTTAGAAACACTGTTTAAAAGTTTCTGAACTTATTCTATTACTTCGTGACTTGTTTGATAAATCTTCAGAATATATTACTATATCATTATAAATATGACTGCTACAATCAGATAATTACAGTCCTTAATTAGTGAGAAATAGCTAGAAAAATTAAAGAAGGTCGCTCTAAGAGGACGTACGCGGACGAAATGGATTATGTGTTGGCAAAAGGCAAAATTACAAACACCCGCAACTGACGTGTGTGTATGAAACGATAAATGAATGTTGAAAAGGTAATAGAGGTACGGTTGGACCGTAGCAAATGGTGTTCTAAAGCCTCTGCTTAACCCATTAATAGTTTTTATGTATGTATAATTTCTAGAGATGAATCTATCAAACAAATTAATAATGCCATTGTAATTAATGTTAATGTACACAAATTCTTGTCTTCAACATCATATGACATAGTTTCAGATAACTCGATCCAATATGTACGAAAACACACGTTTTTAATATAAGAAGAATGCCGAACAAAAGTAATGTATAACAAAAACGTGCTTTGTTGATCTTTGGATACTTCAAAAATTTTTATCCCACACCTTCGATAGTAAAGGAGTTAAATGTAAACATAATAATTATTAATTTTCAACCTTAACTTAATAAGAATAAGACGAAAATTGCAGCAACAGCTGTATGAGTATATCAGCAATCGCTTGACCGATCTTTAATTTGTTATTAAGGGAATCATTTAACGTTTTTGATTGATCAACTGAAAAAAAAATTTTTAACAACATTTTAGAAATCAATGTTCTGTACATAATTATAAAACAACGTACAGTTAAATTGCTAAAGTTTGGTGTATCAACATTTGCACAGGTGTTTTTAGGTACCTCAAGCTACTAAAAATAAAGTCTTGCTTGCTTTAAAGCTATGCATTTAAGTGGGAGTACAAAAATAAAGTAAAATAACTATCACAACAACTACACACAACGCCATCTAGAACTAAAGTAAGCATTTAATATAGCTTGTGTTGTAGGTGGAACACGGATATAATATTTATATACTCTTTTTTGTAAATACCTTCATATTATACGTAGAAACACCCAGACCAATGCAAATAGACATGTTCATGCCCTCAATATTTGCACTGAGCAGGAATCGAAATGAACCCACTTTACCTGTAGTAAGCAGTGTATAATATGTTGTATAAAACAATCTAGACAATATTACGAATACTATTATGAATATTTAATATAATAACTACAAAACTGCTCATCACTAAATGTTAAAAGTCGATGTTTTTCCCTCACTGTTTGTCCATTAACTTTTTCTAAACTATACAACAGATTTTGATAAGGAGAAATTTATAAAAAGTATATAACATGCATATTATAACAGAGAAATACTTTTCTTTCTTTAAAAAAGCCGAAATTTAAAAATTAAATAGTACTTTGTGAAGCCGATGCTGAGCGCTAGTTTGAAATAAATCATTGCCTCCGTCGAGTCAGGTGCTTCTTATTAAACATTATAAAGTGATTTAAAATAAAAAACACGTTATAATCTAAGAATATAACACAGGTGTGTGGTAATGGATGCTGTTAGGTACAGGTGTGTTTCATGAAATTATTAAAAATAAACTTATTTTTAAACTTTTGGTATGATGAGTTGATCTTAAAACTGAGTGTCTGTACACTAAGCTGGTTTTTACTCGTGATTTGAGCTTAGCTACATAAATAATAACAAAAGGCTATACGTATGGGCTCTAAAATTAATATTAATTTAATTTTTCTGGATTCGTACCTAAAATAGGTAAATTTGTGATGTTAATATGATGCAGTCATTTGAAAAGATATTAATTTGGAAAAAGTGGTGGTAAAGCCAAAGAGAATATCTCGGAACCCATCAAAGTAGACTTGGGGAGGCGTTGGACGTCTTTTAAATGCAATGAATGCAATGAGTGTTTGTATGTGACGTCATCCAAAAGAGATGTCATCAGAATCTCTCATGAGGTGCGCAGCTTAAAGATGAGATGGCACCCTTTCACGCCTGCACATTGAAATACCTCCTGTTAGATTTAATCTATATTTCCAAATACATAAAATTTCTTGTTAATATAATACAAATTCTTTTCTCTTGAATGAACTACAACCTTGTTTAAATCGTCTTGTACCAATACAAGTCGCAATATGTATTCTATGAAGTATTTATTCTGAACGCGTATTGCACAAGCGTTGCGAACTTCAATATCTTGGAAAGCAATATACTAGTGATTGCATTCGATACGAATGGAGATCAAAATATAGTTCTTTCTTTACAGGTCTTAGATACTGGATGTAGGAAAATTATGTGAGAAAGATTTGACTAAACTTTTAGATATTTCCATTCTTTTAAAACTCATAACTTAGCATCACGCTACTTGCGACAAAGAGATGAGCAGAGGCAATATATCACCGTTACATCAGCTACGTTTAGCCTTATTTACAGAGGAAAACCCTGTTATCATATTTCGGGCAGACTTCGTGCTTATATGCAATCAAAGCAGCCGACTTCTAGATAAAACTCAATTATAATTACAAGTTACAAACTTTTCGTATACGGTACAAAACACACTTAGACTACCAACTACCTATCTAAACTTTGCACGAATATTACATTTTGTTTGACATAGGAATAAAAGCCTGTATCCAGAAGTAGAGTATTTAGGCTGTTAATTCTGTGACGTAAATTTTCTGTAATCTGTGGTGTGACATGCGTTAATACTTTGGTATTTCTAGTATAACAAAAGAAACTACCAAAATTGACGATAAATAGAAAATCAAATACGACCAAGAATTTTATTTATTTATTTATACACACATACAACTATTTTTACAGGTGAACCCTAATACAATAGTGTAGAACATTAATACTTTTTAAGAATAAGAATAGATATAAAATTACTTCAGTTACTGACCTTTTAACGTTACGTGGAACATTATCCTGTTTCAGACTCGTGCCAATAAAGAAAGTGTAGAGTAATGTCAAATGTTTTTGGCAACAAATGTTAAGCGTTATTATTATAAAGTTATAGATGATATTGCAGATATTGAGATGTGACCTATTTTGGTTCAAGTGTATGAGTAAGTTTTACTAAAGGATCATGTGATATAAAAAAACTACGTACTATTAATATCACAATATATCATATAATCACAACAACTACACACAACGCCACCTAGAGCAAACTAAGCATATTTTATAGCTTGTGTTATGAGTTCTAGAATGCGAATATACATACTTAAATATTTTTTTTGTAAATACATATTATTATACATAGAAACACCCAGACCAAAGCAAATAGACATGTTCATGCAGATAAATATTTGCATTAAGCGGGAATTGAACCCGCGACCTCTGCGTGACAGATACATAGTTTGTGTTTTCCAAGCATTGTGGTTGTTCGCACCTTGACCGCTTAGTCCATTGCATGTTTATATGCCACGTAAATTGTATAAAGAAATCAAAATAGATTTCCCAATTAATTACGATTTAAATAAAAAGTCTCCAAATAGATATCCTGTATTGCGTATTGATATTTCCAATTTGATGCCAATTTATTTATTTGTCTCTGCATTTCGTAACTGATATAGGTCAATTATTATAAAAAGATTCGATTAGCCGATAAAAGTTGCACAATTTAAATCGGACACGTTTTTAAATTATTTGGTATAGCGTAGAAAGAAATGGATTTTTTATTTTATAAGAAGCTGACAATGTTTTTGTGATTTAAACTTTATCATACAACATAATATAATATAGCATCACTCCTTGTCTGAAGGGTTAGGTTAGTGATGAATAATACTCGCGAGTCGCCAGCATATTAGCGTAACTCATTGGAAATTTCTTCTAATTTTATTTTGTCCATCCAACAAAAATAAAAATTTCAATAAAAAATTATTTATATTAATATTTTATATCTTGTAAATATTCCATATCCTTCTCTTGTTTCTTTCTTTTCAATTTTTCAAGCATGTAGGTGATTCATTTTTTTCATAACATAGGTAGTTTATTTAGACAATGAAAATGCACACACGCATACCTTGCCGGCTGGGAAAACTTATCGCCTTAACGGATGGGCCGCTGGAACCTGATACTACATAAACCTTTACCCTTAATTCAGTTCTATCACAAAATAGGCTCGGACGTGTCTTACCTATAAACTACATATGTCGAATTCCGACTTTATTCTAGTTTTCGAGATTTGTTTTTTTGTCAGTTACTTTCGCTTCTAAATAGTTTTGTATTAAATCCTGTATTTCATATCTAATCTCCTACTGTTTTCTATTTCAAGTACTGCACTTCACCTATATTTATTTATTATAAAAGTGCGTCAGTACAATAAGTTTTGAGTGTTTTATTTATAGGTTTATTAACGGGTTTATTCAATCAGGTCATGGACTTTAAAAGACAACTATTCACTAGAGAAAAAGCCTTGTGTTATGAATGCTTCACATGCATGCTATAAATAAATATTTATTGAGAATAGAAATGTAGTCTACAAAACAAAGCCATTGCTTACGGCTAATTCAATGCTAGAGACTATGTAATTTGACTTCAATGCAAAGAGTAGAAGCCCGAGAAAACTCTCCTACAGTTAGCTGTTGATTTCCTGGATTATTTAATATACTACTAACACTGGGATCGTTCTGTAATAATATCAAAATCACCGCTTGTCCTTAAAGCTATTAAAAAGTAATCTTTATATCTCACAGCTCTAAATGTCTCAATAAACCAGTCGCCATATTTTATGTTGTGACGGGTATTGCCCGCCTTAACACCGATACCAAATTTAGGGTAAAATATTTGATTTTTATTGGTTTTTTACATTGTCTTGCCATACTTATAAACGATTTATGTACGTTGATTGTTTTATTTACGGCAGTCGATCATTGATGGTTTTGACATTAGAGATCCAATCGATATCAATTTCAAAGAATGTTGACGTTACATCAATCACCAGTAACAGAAGGTTGACATCTATTAAACCAAATACTTATTTACTAAAAGACAAAAACACAAAAAGAAACTCATCCTTTTAGAAGAGAAGTCTATTCTGTCAAGGCTAGTAATTAAACAATTTAAATAATGGCATCTTATTTTCGTAATTACCAAACCTTTGTTTAAGTTCTTTCTTTCTAAGTAAACAAGGAAATCTGGACGTAATTAATTTGAATAAAAGACTATAAATGTGTGGTGAGTTAAGTGTTTCTTCTTCTAAGAAAAAAAAAGTTGTTTGATATTTTAATATAATCACCGCATTTAACAGTCATTGGCGACAGCAGTAAGGTTTCAGCTAATTTTCCTATAACCAATTTGCCGACTCAAGAGAAACATTGACAAGAATCTCCTTTATTTTCAGATATTTATAAAGTTAAAAATAAGTTTTACTATGGCATATAATTTAGAAAGGACGACATTTTACCCTACGCTTTCCATTCCGTGATTTTTATTTAAGAACTTTTCGATTCCATCCCGCTCATTTGCTTCACTGCCAAATTTCACATTCTACCTTGGAAGAACATCTTAAGGAGTATCAGGACAATCCCACCTACATGCCCATCACTGTGACTCCTGTAAGCCAGGACTAACAGTGATGATCAATAATAATATGAAACAGCTTTGACACTCGGAAGTCTCGGGGACTGCTAAACCTAATGTCTTGGACCCCGCAACGAATTTAATCAGAAGTAAAAAGAGGAGTTGTAAAGGTTGTTTGTTAAGAAGGAGTGCAAACTTTGGCTTTACAGATGACAAGGATCTATAAACTGCTAACGCTTATGATGAAATATCTTTTACCGAGATCAACAAAAGAAAATGTTCGTATCATTCGTAGTTTATTCACAACATGTCTACCTGTTACTTAAACTCATTTCGAACAAGTTCTCGTGTACTCGTAATGTTTATTTAATGTGCGATACGGAGACGAACTATTTAAGTCTTTTCGATGACGCAGCATCTTTTTCAATAACGTAAAGTGTGAACAATTTTATTGTTGTCATACCATTTTAGTTATGTCGAGAACATGCTAATGGCCGTTATTATGTTGTATTTTGAAATGTGTGAAATATGTCATCATTTTTAATGACACAAAATGTAGCGGTTATCATTATAACTTCATGACTTTCAATTTAGTTGTACGCTGCTTTAACATTAACTTTGAATGAACGTCGTAAACGGGTTTCCTTGAAGTTGTAAATGATGAGTCAACTCGCATCGTTATTACCACTGTATAACTTAATTTTGTTTGAAACTTTAAATACAATTATATAGTTACTTACTTCCTTTATTTAAATTAATAGGCATGTCGTAAATACATTTCTTCTCGAATGCCGAAGTCAAGGAGGGTAATGTTTTTCGGGCCTATAAATGTATGTGTATCTATTTCTTTGGCACGTTCCACAGCTTAAATGGCTTGATGGATTTTAGCGTATGTGATATCATTAGATTCTTATTAATTGTGGGAGTGACATAGGGTATATACAATTTTAATGTAGCGTGAGCACGAGAAAAAATGGATTTCTTTCTTTCTACTTTGTTTTAACACTCACAAGTATTGGGACTAAATTTCTTACAGAACTACTAGTCAACAGAAAACCAAATCTAAGATCTCTGCTCAATCAAATCATACAAATAATAAAAAAGATATACAAAAAATTTAAAAGTACTTACATAATTCTTTCCCAAGCACCCACGTCTCTGGCTTCGAATTCACCTCCACAAGCACAGTTGGCGTACACACCAACAGTACCATCAGATCTGCTATGCTCAAGTTCACCAGAAATATATTAGTAGAGTTCCTCATGTCCTTAGTCTTTAGTATCACTATCGGTACCATCACATTCCCTATCACACCCAAGCACATTATCACTATACAAAATGTCATCGACGTCGCCTTTATGTAATACGGGATCTCAGCGTATTCCGTAAAATTGTCATTCGACATCGCGAATGTCGCATTCGTGAAATTCGCTTTCGTGAATCCTGAATTTTCGTAATTGAGCTCCGAATTTTCGTATGTGCAGTTGTTTGTTTCATTTTTGTAGTATGTGTAGTTTCTACAGGCGTATTGTATTGTGTTCACATCAGTCGTGTGTGTGAGGTTGGCTGTTGAAATCATGTGTGTTTGTCAGTTCATATTTTCACATTGTTCTTTTGGCGCTCTTGAATAAAGCGCTTCTATGATCGCGACATTTTTGATGATTGTATCTGTAACAAAGAAAACTTGAATTAAAATGCATTCTCTATATAAATATAATTCTCTAAACCAGTACCTAACTTTAAAAATATTTTTCATGCTATTCATTTTTTAGTTTTAATTTTAGATATCCAGAAACACTATACAAAATGTTATTTTCCAAAAATTTAAAGCTGTTTATTTTATTATCATTTTCACTTATTGAATTCTACTAGCAGCTACAAATTTTGGTTTAGTACCTATATATTATTATGAATTCCTTCCCTGTTTCTTTCGTATTATTCTAATTAAATAATAATTACCATTCCCTCAAATGAAAGCTTTCTTGTTTGCTTGCAAAGATTTTTATTTTCCTAACAGTTCTATTTTCACGCCACATTAACATTCATTAGGTAATGTCACTTCCATATTTTTACAGCACTTTACGTGTCTTGTACTAGAACTTAAATTAGTCTCGTGAAGTTGAATTAAATGTATTGTGTGATACAAATAAAAGGAATTCAATTTTATGATGATGACATTTATTACAGGAACTGTCTTTTATGGTTTATATTATCCAAGTACAAAATAATGACCAGTATATTAGCGACACGCCTCAGGCTTCACACAAAGGTAATATAATGTTTCTTTTTAAAAAAATATTTTTTTCTAATCGTCTTCCCATGTGCATAATTGCGTTTTTACTTTAAAAAGGGCACTGTCTGATAGAGAGAATAAGACAGCAGGTGCTATTTGAATAAATCCGTAAAATCTAGATTTGTTTTTGCTAGCAACTGCTAATAATAATAATAATAATAAGATATATTTATTTTCTCTCTACAAGGTTAACAATCTACATAGTACATTATAATCAGTAAGAACATCTTCAAACTTTACGAGAGACTGGTGCATGTTGTCGATTTTAAAATCTGTTGTACATGTCACCCTTCTCTTGGTTTGGACGATGTAAAAAAGTTACCTACTCACTTACACTGCACAGTTAAACTTTTGCTGTGATCCCTAAAGTTCTCATAGCTTTTGGATTCCACTGACTGCTTACCAACAGGCAGAGTGGAGTCACTTTGGTAGGCTAATAAAATAAAAGTTGAATGAAAATATAAAAATATATTATTATAATATATTTTTTCAGCCTCTTAAACGACAATCACAGGCACATCTGTAAACGCGTGTTCTTGATTGAATTTTTTGCTGACAAATGCTCATTACCTTAAGTACTTCCATGTAATTTGAATATATTGCAGGCGTAATACTTACTATCTGCTGTTACGATAATGAAAATGAAAATATATTTATTCATAGAGGTCAATTAAATTTACACTTATAAACATTAAAATTTACAAAATGTCAGCCAATCCTACAGTTCGCTGACGAAGTAGAGCCATGAGAAGAACTGACAAGAAACTCACGTCACTCTTTTTAATCGCCAGGTTATTAAAATTTTTGTCAGTTACAATTTCAAGTAGCATGCAAAGTTACACAGGCAATACACTTAACTCTATAGGTAATTAATTACAGCTTTCTATGTTGTAAAGAAAAATAAAAAGTAAAATGTGTGCTTTACAGGCTACCTCAATTTGCATATTGCTACAAAAAGGTAAAGGCAACATGAGAACTCTGGCAAATGTTTCTATGTAAGCATTATATTATAAACTGTTAATATTTGCTATAAGTATAAAGTAAGACTAAACTTAATTTACCACAGGAGTTCACAATGTACCTCTATTTAAATTTATAATCATACGGGAATTAACGCGATCATGCATTAGGTATTTACATACCTTATTTTGCTAATTTTGCTAATTTTAGCATCGTTGACATATTTAATTAAATGTCGTGATTGGGACATATTACCTACGTGTGTACGTATTAAGCCGCGTAAGGACATCGCATTTTCTCGTAGAATTCTATCAAACGCGAGTGTACGTCTCCTGAGACAGTTAATACGTAACAAATACAGTGAGCTCAATAGTATACAAAGTGCATTGTTTGTGTTACATTTGAAGTGTAGTAGTGTTTTAACTCGTGAAGACTACGATGTGTGTGATCGGGTAACCTTTTTGCAAGCTAGTCGGACCTTCGATTTATGTAGTGAGTCACACGAACGAAAGTTCTCGAAGGAGTATAACCGACGGTATGCCGATAATAAAACGTCACCCGCAGTACCTGACCAGCCGAAGGATACTGTTATCAACTTATCAGGCGTGAGTTTGAGTGAACCTACGATGAACATCTTGGCCAAAGGCATGAATTTCGCCTTAACACCGAAGCGAATACCGTACGAAAATATAATCAGCTGTGTTGAAGAAACGATTGCACGTAATAAGATACCACCTAGCAACGCCGAAACGCTGAGACAAGATATCGCGGTTGCATTACGTAAATCGAAGCTTCCTATGAACAATACCACAACAGAAGAGCGTCAAGCATTGAAGAACATTCGGGATAACCAGGATATATTAGTGCTTAAGGCCGACAAGGGAAACGCCACTGTAGTGATGAATACGGCTGACTATCAAAACAAAATACGTACGCTGTTGTGTGATGACAAGGTATATAAACCGGTATCATACAACCCAACGGCCAGAGTAACACGCAGAATACGGGCTTTGATACAGGAACATCAGGACCTTTTCACAGAAGATGAGTACCAGAAGCTATATCAGCCAAAGCCACACCAACCACCAAGATTATATGGTTTGCCAAAAATACATAAGTCGGACGTGCCACTGCGGCCTATCGTAAGTCAGATTGCATCTCCTACTTACGACCTTGCAAAGCACGTCGCGTCAGTATTGCAGCCATTAGTGGGCAAAACACTATCTTATGTGAAGGATTCTCGCCATTTCGTGCAGATAGTAAAAACCCTAATATTGGAGCCTGAGGACACCATGGTGAGTTTTGATGTGGAGTCACTTTTCACCAACGTTCCAATTAAGGAGTGTCTGGACGTCGTGAAGGACAAATTAAGTGACAACGAGATGCCGTCAAACTATATAGATCTACTGAAGCACTGCCTAGAGGGCAATTACTTCCTTTTCCAAGGTCAATACTACCTCCAGATTGATGGCGTCGCAATGGGGAGTCCAGTGGCCCCAGTACTTGCTAATCTCTGGATGGAACATTTTGAAGAGAAGGCGTTGAGTGGTGGACCGAAGATTATCAGACTTTGGAAAAGATACGTCGATGACGTATTTAGTATAGTAACGGGCGGTAAACAGGAAGTGGATCAATATATAGTATACCTAAATTCCATTCACCCAAATATAAGGTTCACATACGAAATGGAAACGGAAAGATCGTTGTCATTTTTAGATGTCAAATTGAGTGCGAGAACAGATGGGTCCTTATCACACTGTGTCTACCGCAAACCAACACACACGGACAGATACTTACATGCTACGTCGCATCACCACCCTCGTCACTTGCAGTCCGTTATGACTTCATTGAAGAACAGAGCCTACGATCTATGTGACCCTGAGCATTTAGAGCAAGAACTAGATCATGTTCAGGAGGTACTTAGTCGTAATGGATATAAAGGGAATCGGCGACGTAGGCAGCCAACGAAAAGGGTCAAACGTCCAGAGGTCGACAGACAACCTGCCTTTCTGCCCTACATTAAAGGTGTGACTGATAAGATAGGAGACCTGCTTAAACAATACTGTATAAACACAGTCTTTACACCTGGGGCCAAAGTAAACAGCATGGTAGGCACGCCAAAGGATATTTTGCCCCTACAAACACCGGGCGTTTACAAGATCAATTGCAGCTGCGGTAGTTCGTACATAGGTCAGACTAAGCGGACTATTGCTGAAAGGGTCAAAGAACATATCGCCGCTGTAAAGAATCGACAGACCAGCAAATCAGCGATTGCCGAACATATTCTTCAAACGGACACCAATCACTGGATTGAATTTCATCGTACGCAAGTCCTCTCCACTGATTGTACCTATTACTCTCGGGTTGTACGAGAAGCTATTGAAATTAAGAAACACATAAATTTCAATAGGGAAGACGGCTTCAAGCTCTCGGCTACGTGGAATCCAGTGATTCAAATTACGCAACCTCGCTTTGCGCAGTCGGTTAACGCTCGGAATACGGACGGCATACAGAATAGGGACACTGTCAGTGTGTTTTGTGATAGTACGTGGAAAGACAAAAATGTGAGGGTAGATCTAGAATCTACTTCACATACGGAGCCGTGACATCGCCTCACCAGTCTGCTTGTGACCACGGCCGGTGTAACCTGGTCGAAACGTCAAGCAAAATAAGGTATGTAAATACCTAATGCATGATCGCGTTAATTCCCGTATGATTATAAATTTATATCATGCAACGCGAAAGTTTAAAAGTAAGTACCTCTATTTCACAAATCACAATGGATAATTTTAACACGACACAAATTCGTAAGGACAGCATTATTTAGTGTCTGCTACAAAAATGTAGTAATAGTTGGCCTAGCATATGAAAACAATCGAATCTCGTAGATATCATAAGAATAGATATAAGAAATGCCAGGCAACGTGTAGCAACAATACTTGCGTACTAAATATTACCTGAATGTAGTCACCAATTTGTTTATGACTGGCAAACTTCTCACTTTGGAAGAGGCGCATGTCTATGCGTCTTCAGTTTCATGATACGCGTAAACTCATTTATATTTAAAACCTCTACGCCAAAACATGAGTAGACTGTCAACTGACCTACTTAATTTTCGCTAAAGATTTGCATGTTTCATTTCAAACAAGACCAGAGCTTTCTTCATCTCACCATATTATAAAAGCAAAGTTATTAGCGTGATGAATTTCAGTGTTGTAATGCGTCAAATTTTCAAACTAATTTGTATGGTAACATCGCCCGCCGGCAAACACTCATTTGCGTCCTAATTTAGTGTAGAATTTTGTAATTTAAACGGTTAGGATAAGTAATTTGTTTTGTGTGAAGGTTTAACCCGGTATTTGGTGTTTTGGGTTAAATATTTAGTGACATGCTACCGCTAATGAAAAATATACGATAATTAAAAAATATGTTATATTTTTGTATGCTACTGAAATGACACTACTTTGTTTTATAATAAGTAGACCTAATTTATAGCTGCACACTATATACATTCAGCCTACTTCCATCGTATTCCTTTCCAGGCATTTTACTTTTTATGCAAATTAAACAAGCAAACAGGTAGGTAGGTTTTAACAACAGTAGATCCACGCTGGTTTCATCATGAATGGGCCGGCTCTACCGGAGAAGTATTACCCTCTCATAAAAGATCGACGTAAGAGTAGAAGTATTCGTACTACTGCGTTTCGTTCAATGAGTGAGAGCGTCGGAGGCCCACTTTCCCCCTTTCCTCTTTCCTTCCCAGCCGCCATAGTAGAGGCCACCATACCAGCAGTTTAAGACAATGGCTTTTGGTATGGTGACCACTGCTTCTGGATTCCACTGACTGCTATCATCCGGCAGGGTGAAGTCACTTTGGTAGGCTAATATAAAAAAGGTAGTTAAAAAGTTATTGTAGCCTTACAATGAGATGTAACTTACGCGGCCATCACCACTCTTAAGACATCTACTGCTCAATGTAGGTCTATAATTCACTTTTTTTCCTTATTTAACGAGAGATGTCTTCAGACTTATGTTTTAGAAGAAAACAGTCATTAGTGGAGAAATAAAGCTACTCAATTTTTTAACTTTATAATAATACTAGCTGCGCCTCGCGTCTTTGCCCGCAAGTAAAATGAGCTTTGTCTCCCTCGGGAACCAGACCGATTTCTGGGATAAAAAGCCTATGTCCGTCTCCGATACCGAATCTATCTACATACCAATTTTCATCAAAATCGGTTCGATGCTCTGTGGTACGGCTGTTTAGGCGCTGAGTGGTAACAAACACATACACACAAACTTTATAATATTAGAAGGATAAGCACAAAATAAAAATTACCAAAATTATGTATTTTGTTGAAAACATTATTCAAATAAAGGTGTGATTATAACATAATCACACCTCTCGGCAGTTCTTGGAACAAGTTAAATTACTCATTCTGCTACATCGTTACACCAAAACTTATGTAATTTGGAAGCCCTCAATAGCGTAGAATCGTACTTTACTGTGTGTTCAGACATATACGTGAAAAGTTGTTTCTGTAATTATTTAATATAGTATGAAGAATGAAACCCAATTGCTGTAATTCAATTAAAAAATAATAAGGCCTTAAATTGATACTACATGACTGCCTTTTGTAGCACAGTTAAATTTTTACGTGGGACAAAATTTGTGTATAAAAAGTACTTAGTTCCCATTTTTTAAATCGTCTGCGATCTGGCTAGTGGCCCTTTTTCCTTACGTTGTTCGCGATAAACAGTTTCTACGCCAGCTGTCCCATTAAAATGACGCAAATATTATCTATCAAAATTTTATAATTTTGTTTAAATATAATTCGCAAAACATCCTGCTCACGCTTACAAGGTATCCAACCATATCGTTTTCAAAGAGCCTATCGGTTCATGCGATCTCCAAGTTTCCGGGATATGCTTACAATTAACGTTCACTGTATCATTAGCGGGTTCCAACATAGTATCCAAGGTTTGGGATATCTTGAGTAAGACTGAAAGGATTTGGAGCGTGAAATTAAGAAAAACTTTTTAGGTGCGCTTTTACCCGCGTCTTTACTTACTGCTCTGCTGCCGTCGACAATAGCGTGATGTTTTATAGCCTATAACCTTCCTCGAGAACTGGGCTATCATACGCAAAAAGAATTTTTAAAATCCGACTTTTAGTTCCAGAGATTAGCGCGTTCAAACAAACATACAAACTCTTCCGATTTATATAGTATAGATAGTTAGATATGTTTGTGTATTTTAACAATTTGCTTTTTAGGGTGCCGTACTTTAAGAGGCAAAACGGAACCCTTATTAGATTACGTTGTTCTCCGTCTGTCCATCAGGAAATTGTTCTCAGTAAAGCGATAAATTAAAATTTGCATCGTATATTTGGAACCTTTTGAAGCTGTGAAAAAAAAAGTAAAAGCTCTACGTCAACGCGATGAAAACGTTTACGTTATTTTCGTACCTAACTATAAGTATTTATGAAATGAAATGATCTTTATTGTTAAATTCGAACATAATTATTTTTATTTTCTTATGCATTATTAAAAAAATATATTAGCATTCTACACTCCTTTTCTATATAAACTATAAGTGTGCGAAATTTAATACTCCTTCGTCCGCGCAATATTCGTAAAAAGGGGTACAAAGTTTTTACTTTAATATACAGATAATAAATAGGTTTTCGAATATCATGTTTCGCCGTAACATACGCATTGGGTGAACTTTAATATTTAAATTGTTTAATACAATGAAACGCTTAAGCATTTGTAACAGGCATGTGGTTGTGTGTGGTGATTTTAATGTAAACTTACTTGAACAATCAGCTATATGTAGTAGATTAATTAGCTTGTTTACCTCATTTGACTTACATTATTTATTCCATGAACCTACTAGAATTACTACTCATTCTGCTACATGCCTAGATAATATTTTCTGCCTAGATAATATTTAACATCTGATCACTGTGGGCAAAAGGTTGAATTGCCTGTAATTAAAATACCTAAAGTTAATTATAAGATCACATGTAGGCCAGTGACTTCTGAACGCCTGAAACACTTAAGCGAGAACATTAGTACTAAAGTTACCAATATAGATCTTAGTCGCGACGATCCTGACAGCCTCTACCTATCTTTGTTTAATATAATTAAGGTAGAATATGAAAATATTTTTAAACCCAAGACTTTCAATAAAAATATTAAAATTAAATTTTGTGACTGGGCAACTACAGGCATCTATAAAAGTAGAACTAAACTGTTTGAACTATATGGTATGAATAAATATAATACAAATCCGAACTTTGTAGATTACGTTAGGAATTATTCAAAAATTTTTAAAAAGGCTTGTACCACAGCCAAATCTTTATAAATAAGTAATAAAATAAAAGAATCTGACAATAAAATCAAAACAACTTGGAGTATCATTAACAATGAAACTGGACGAACCAAATTGCGGGATACTAACTTTGAACTTAACGTAAATAATAAAATTATTTCAGATAATTTAGATGTAGCACAAACATTTAATAATTTCTTTATAACATACCTGTTAATGCAACTAGGTCCTTAGATTCTTGCCCAGTCAAAGCCGAAATCTTAGCTAGGGTTAGCGTGGGCGAGTGCACCGTTTTGTTTATTTTCAAGTACATTAACTCCAATGATGTAATAAACGTGTTTAAGTCACTTAACTCAAAAAGAACTGCTGACTTATGGGGTATTTCAACGAATCTAATTAATAATATAATATCTAGTATAGCTCCACACCTTGCCACAATATTTAATAGATGTGTGGACACAGGCGTGTTTCCTGATCTGATGAAATACAGTAAAGTAATACCTTTATTCAAAAATGGATCAAAAAGTGACACAACTAACTTTAGACCGATTTCCATATTGCCAGCTATTAGCAAAGTGTTTGAGAAAATAATTTTGCAGCAATTAGAAAGTCACTTTGTCTCAAATAAATTGTTACACAAAGAGCAATATGGCTTTACTAAAGATCGTTCTACAATAGATGCAGGTATTACGTTGATTAAGCATATTAATAGTGCCTGGGAAAATTCGATGGATGCTATTGGTGTCTTCTGTGACCTTTCAAAAGCCTTTGATTGCGTCGCACACAATACGCTTTTACGAAAACTCAGTCATTATGGTATTAGGGATGCTGTACTCAATCTAGTTGCCACTTACTTAAGCAATAGAGTACAATATGTTGATATAAACGGAAGTAGGTCTACCGGATTACCTGTAGCTATGGGCGTGCCACAGAGTTCCATTTTAGGCCTTTTTCTTTTTCTGATTTATATCAATGATTTGCCATTCCATATTCAGAATTTTTGCGACATTGTACTGTTCGCTGATGACACATCACTTTTATTTAAAGTGGATCATAAGGAAACTAAAATTGATAAAGTGAATAGTTCACTAGTGCAAGTTCTGGACTGGTTTAGTGCGAATAACCTGCTGCTTAATTCAAAGAAAACTAAATGTGTTAAATTACTATGCCCAATACTAAAAGCCTAGCTATTAATATAAGTTTAAATAATGAAACTTTAAGCTTTGTTGAGTCTACAGTTTTTTTGGGTTTAACTTTAGATAACAAGCTTCAATGGGGTCCCCAAATATCGTGTCTTGCCGGTAAACTCAATTCCGCAGCCTTTGCGATAAGAAAGGTAAGACAGTTTACCGACGTAGAAACAGCTAGACTTGTCTATTTCAGCTATTTCCATAGCGTGATGTCATACGGTATACTGCTCTGGGGCAGGGCTGCGGATATTGAGTCAATTTTTATAATTCAAAAACGAGCAGTGCGATCTATTTACAATTTGGGTCCTAGGATTCCACTAAGAGAGATTTTTAAAGAAATAGGTATTCTGACGGTGGCGTCTCAGTATATCTTCGCCAATATTATGTTTATCAAGAAAAATATAAACTTGTATTCCAGAAACTGCGACATGCACTCTGAATTCTCGAGGTAAACATAAATTAGTTGGTACATATTATCGCCTACATAAAGTAAACAACTCATTTGCGGGTCTAGGTGTACGTTTCTATAACAAATTACCCATTGAAATTATGAATCTACCCCTACAAAAATTCAAACAATCTGCTAAAAACCACCTTATCCTAAAGGGTACTATTAATGATTATTTAAATTATAAAGCAGCATGGGTATAATAGTTGCTCGTTTAATGCAAGATTAATGTTATATTGATTGTTATTGTTGTAGTTATATTGACTATTATTATCATTAGGTATATTGATATTATTATTATTGTACTTATATTGACTATTATTGTAATTATGTTGACAATTGTAGTAAAAGTTTAATGTGAAGTGGATGCATACCATGATCATTATGAGTTCGTAAGGCATAATACATTTTATTATGGTTCTTTTACCACCCATGCCCTGCATTGTCATGCTCACTAAAATGTCATTGCTTGTGGTGTCGTATTGGCCGGGTCATCACCTTCCCTCTAATATGGCGAGGGTGATGATGGCTGGCCCGTGCGTCATGCTCGTGAACGGGTGCTACTTGGGATGACTGGTCAATCTTGGCATGGCATACATTTAATATTCAATCCAGTATTACCTTGTCGTGCAATGTGACCAGAAGGTGCATTTACCAGTTTAACTAAAATACGTAGTCAAATTACCATACTAGATGAAACTAAATAATTGAAATCCTCTCTATTCTTTCTTTAATCTTAGCAATTATATTAATTGGTTAATTTGTAATAATAACTTTGTATGGTTCTTTGGTTGCGTTGAATGTTTAAATTGTAACTCATACAAATAACTGTAATTATCTGGCGATTGAAAAGAGTGGCGTGAGTTTCTTGCCAGTTCTTCTCACAGCTCTACCTCGTCAGCGAACTGGCTGTAGGTCTTCTTCTTCTTCTCCTTTTTTTTGGCAACAGAGCCGACGATTGTGTCAGCTATTTCTGCCAGCGTCAAGTGTAGAATAATATTCTTGTTGATGATATTAATGGTATATTACAATGATAAAATAGAAAAATGTGGATGAAATTAAATGACATCCATCTTCCGTGAAAACAAAAGATCAATTGGCTGACTTCATGTAATGTTGACTTTTCATAAGCATCATACTTTATGATCTTTTTCTTCTTCTTCTTCTCCTTTTTTTTGGCAACAGAGCCGACGATTTGTGTCAGCTATTTCTGCCAGCGTCAAGTGTAGAATAATATTCTTGTTGATGATAATAATGGTATATTACAATGATAAAATAGAAAAAAATGTAGATGAAATTAAATGACATCCATCTTCCGTGAAAACAAAAGATCTACTTTATGATCAAAATGAAATAAATACTTTGACTTTGACTTTGACAAATGCCTTTTTTTAATTTTTAAACGAGTCAAAGTGAAAAACAACAAAATTTCTCGTCTGCAAAGTCTTACTTAGTTCTTAACCTAAAGAAATAAAGAAGACTGCACCCAGCAATAATGCTTTATTATAGTGCCGGTTTTTATATGAATGGATTAGATCGACTTGAGAAATAGTCTTTCATATAATATAGACGTAAATTAGTAGTATTCGTACTATTGCGTTTTATTTGATAAGTAATAGCGCTGGAGGTCAATTACGTTTAGTTTTCCTCCTTTTACTCGTTCGCTTTAATTTCCTTCCTTCCTCATAATCAGCGAAAATTCGTTTGTTATTTTTTTTAATTATTACTGCAATATGTAGAAAACAGCCACGTTCATTGGTAGGGTAGGTGGACCTGGTATTTTTACCAGCTAAGTTATATAAAGCAAAAAATATATTTATTGGTATATTTTTTTGAAAATGATGTCTAATATAATGATTTAATTTAATTTTAGATTAATATTAACCTAATACCGTAAAACACAACATGCAAATAAACGATTTATTTGTTTATTTATTTTGTACTAGCTGCGCCTCACGATGATTTTTGAGAAAGTAGACTATGTCCGTCTCTGGCACCCAAACTATCTACATACAATTTTCATCAAAACCGGTTTAGCCGTTTAGGCGCTGAGTGGTAATAAACAAATACACACTCACACATACAGAGACACAATTTCTCATTTATAATATTAGTTGGATGTATATTTCTTTCGTGTAGGATACATACATACAGGAGCCCGAATCTGCTACTTTTATAAATTCGTCATTACAACACGACGCAACTGCAATCCTATTGTCATTTTGCTATATCTTCAGTGAGAATCGTCGTTTAGGTGACCACTTCAACTACAGTCAACCTACAAAGTCTCTTATAAACACAAACAGGAGCCATCTAACTTTATCTGCTAACCCTCAGTCAATTAAGATTATCGACACATCTTAAATACAACAACTTCCGAGAACGCAAACATATTCGCTCGTTATGACGGGCATCAGCTTTAATGGCTATTCGATTATTAGTTAAGACTTTGATATGAAAATTATATTTTAAACATTTTGCGATTTCTATATGTAAAGTTTTTTTTTCCTATTATAACCATAGTTACTCCTGTCTGCTTTATGGTAAGCAGTTAGTGGGGTCTGGATACTGAACCGTTTTGTTGAGATTTCACTGTGAAAGGGTAACACTTCAGTCCCAGATGTGTCGTTCTGGACAGGAAAGAAGGAGTGGGACCAATTCAAAGTGTCTTTCAGAACACCTATCTAGTTCTTCACAAGGTGACGTCTCTATACAGCTGTAAAGGCTAACGGAACATAGATACCTTTGCGCTTACGATGATACGTACTGCCCACCCCTGCAATCTGTCGAGTGCATCCAGTAACGCGGAGTCATTTTGATGATGAGAACAGTACATCACATAGGAGTGAACCGAGCCTTAGATAGAAGACACAAATGATTACTTAAAACGGAATCGTCTGATTAGTTGGTCGACTAATCTCGTACTACTGCCAGACCCTTGTTTCTAATTGAAACATTCAATTTGATATTTGATATTGTAACATACCCAGATACCCTGGAGTATGAATTATGCGTCATATTTACATATTACATGTTACCTTATATGCTTGTGTTTGGTTGGAATATGTTATTAAGGGAAAACTGAATTGATTTGAAACTTTGCTATTGTTGTGTTTCAGAGACCTATTTGGAGTTGAAAATACTGAGCTAGCTAGATTGCAACAGTAGCTGAATCTCTAGACAAAAACATAAAGCAAGGGATAAACATTCTCGTATTACGAAGTAAGTGGAGAAGGTGTCTTTCAGTCAATCTACCACATTTCAGGTAAAAATCATGACTCTAGCACGATATACAAATTAATTTAAGCACTATTAAATTTCATTAATGAATTCACTACAAAACTAAAGCAAATACTAACCCGACTCTAAGGCGTGGAATTCTTATGTAGGTAGAGTTTGATTTCAGTTCATCTGTATCTATATATCTATATATACTATTACATATATACTATTACATATCTTATAAATTGGTCACAAATTAAACAAGAACCAATCGTAAGTTTACGACCCAGAGACAGATTATTTGATGGCTTGAATGTGGCGAATGTCTAGACTATTTAACTTACTAAGTAAATTATGTGAAGTATTGAACATGGTAGGTATGCACATATGTGATTTTGTGGTTTTATAAAAATCGTCTTTATCCTTTTATAGTTTTTCAGAATGAAAGGTAATAATCCCATAAAATATTTGTCAAAGTATTAGTTTAATACTAATGCGTTTTGTTAAGTGAGACTACCAAGCGTCCAAATGCCCTCAAATTCCTTAATTCCTTCACCTACCCCACTCTCTTCACGGTCGGCAGCGGCTTCGCAGAGTCCCTGGCTTTGCAGGACCTCTGAGGCCCTAGACAAGTGGCAAAGATTTCTATTCTATTCATTTATTAGATTATAAAATGTATTGGATTGACTTATACTAACGCCAACGCTTATGTCAATTTCGTACATTTTCTTATCTATTCTATGAATAGAATAGAAATGTTTGACCCTTGTCTAGGGCCTCAGAGTCGTCCATGAGCGACAGTTACTGCTTACCATCACGTGGACTTTTTGCTTGTCTGCCACAGTCAGCAATAAAAAAAATATTATATTTTTATTCTTGTTCCTCATTCTCTTCTCCCTATACGATCGGAAACAGCTTGGTTATATTACAATTATATGTGCAATGCTTATAAAACATAAGCATGTCAGATTACCGTTGCCACTTCCTAGGTAGGCTGTATTATTGTCTGCCCTCAAAATTTTATAAAAACGGGGTGATACATTATCGTACGCACCTACATGACTTTATAGTTTTGTAAGCCGACTATCGCTTTTATTCTACCTGTCAATCTTTGGGTTGGTATTAAGAAATTGACAAGTTGAAGCGGTAGTAAATTGTTCCTTCGCGAACAGCACATGTCTCCAGTTGCGACGATAGTTGTCAGGAGTATAAAAACGACACAGCTCGTCATGTAGATCTAGTGCATCAATTTACCCCCTAAAGATTTTGCACATAACTACAATTTGGCACATATTCCGCCTGACTTCCAGTGAGTTATACCATAAAATTCCTAGGAGATATTTAGTAGGGTACATATAAGGGTAGTACCCGTACATTCTCTTGTAAAAATGCCTAAGGAAAGCTTTTTGCACCTTTTCCAGCATCAGAGCGTAAGTAATTTTGTGTGGACTCCATACGCACATACTGCTTTCTAGCTTGCAGCGTACTAAAGCTCCAAAAATTAACCTTACCACATGATGGTTACGAAAGTCTTTAGTTTCTAAGGACAAAACCCAGACGTCTAAAAGACTCATTTGCCAATGCGATGATGTGGCTGTCTAAGGTTAATTTATAGTCAAATGTCACACCTAAGTCTTTGATGCTAGTGGGACGAGACATACTAGTGCTATTTATTTTGTAGTCATATTCAATTGGCTGACGCTTGCGTGCAAAAATCATTGCATTACATTTACTAATGTTAAGGTCCATTTTGTTTTCTTGACACCATTGTACTGTGGCATCAATATCAGTCTGCATACTCAAACAGTCGGCATATGATGTTACCTCGGTGTAAAGTTTGAGACCGTCAGCGTACAGTAAACACCGGGTGTGTTGGAAAACCGCAGGAAGGTCATTAACCATAATTAAAAACAATAATGGTCCTAGTATCGAGCCCTGGCTCACACCGGAACGCGTATGGTAGGGTTCAGATTCGTACATGCTAAGTCTGACAAACTGCTGGCCATTACGGAGATAGTCTGCGAGGAACCGCAGAAGTCCAGGAGCGAATCCAATGCTGCAGAGCTTTACCAACAGTATGTCGTTATTATCCCTGTCAAACGCGTTCCGAAAGTCCAAGTAAAGGACGTCTACCTGAGAAACTCGGTCTAATTTAGTCGAAATGTAGTCGACTAGAGTCAATGAGTCCACTGATCTTTTTCAAAGTGAAGATATTCAAGAAAGGCCTGTTAACTATCAAGAAAAAAGGGAACTGGCTGAAAAGGGAACTGGCTGAAAAGGGATCTAGCTAAAAAGGGAACTAGCTGAAAAGGGAGCTAACTAAAAATGGAACTGGCTGAAAGGGGACTGGCTGAAAAGCCTGTATGGCTGTTACTATTCATGAAACTAGCTATGAACTCGCTGAAATTTTCTATAGAATACGGGTTTACTATTTCATTAAAGCTGTTACAAATAAGCCAAAAAATCCGCGCTCATATTTCTGGACAGAACAAAATCCCACTTTCCTCTAACACTACATTAGGACAAGACTGCTTTATAGCGTGTATGGCACAAACTATAAAGGAGTATTGTATATATTTAATTGAAGAATAAATTCACCTTACCACAACAAATACATATATTCTTCGCCTAATATTTATTATATACCCTTTCGCCGGCTCGACACGTTGGTTCTAAAGACACTCATTTAACGTGTGGATCTACAAAATAGCATTGGCTCCAACGTTGGGGCGAACGTTGCTACTAAATAACTGTTAACTACTAAGTTAAAGCTGATTTATATTGATCCTTTAGCTGGCGCAAACATCGCTGGATTGAAAACGTTTACATTGTTAGAGTGCTCATTAAGTGCCGAAATCCAATGGCGCCAGCTACTGTATCATTGTAAATCAGCCTTTACAGTCAATGCTATTTTCTAGATCCACACGTTAGACGGGAGTCGAGCCAACGTTGGAACCAAACTGTGGAACCGGCCTTTAGCTCCTACACTCGGGTAGATAAGTAAAGTTACTTTTGTTGTGAATAAACAAGATAGCATAAGATATTATGTCGGGGTGATACGCTTATCATTAGCATACACATATTTCATGTTCACGCATGTTTGGTTTGTTATTTGTTTAATATATTTCTAAATTTATTTTAGATTTGTTTTGCTTTTCGCTCTATAGGTATTTGTCATTGTAGGAAGTCAAACATATGGGGAAGGAAAAATTAAAGCCATTTGTTTGCCGCCTACGTTGTTTTCAACTTAGGTTTAGCTTATATTTGGAATGGTATCATCACTTCTAAGCCCCATTGAATATATACCGTCAGACAAAGGAACTTTGGTAGCTTGAAAAGCCGTTGTGATTCTAATGAATATAAATAAGTCGATTAAGTGGCTAATTTAGTATAGAAGTCTCTATATGTTGAGCATAATATTCCTACTTTGCATGCTACTTAAAATTGTAACTTACAAAAATTTTAATAACCTGGCGATTAAAAATAGTGGCCTGAGTTTTTTGCCAGTTCTTCTCATGGCTCTACTTCGTCAGCGAACTGGCTGTAGGTTAATTGGCTGACATTTTGTAAATTTTGACTTTCATAAGTGTTAATATAATTAACTTATATGAATACATATATTTTCATTTTCATTTTATTTTACCACGCAGTAGGGATATGCACTAATCACAAAGGATCTCAACGTTTCACAATTTCAAATGTAGGTACATTAGTTTATAAAGTGTTATAGCAATGTTTGCCAGAACTTCAGTTTCACTTTATGTGAGCAATGTCTTGAATAAACTCAGAAACCACATATGATTTTAAAAGTCATATTGATACGGCTCCATTTCGAACCCAAATCTTCAAGCACAAGAAATAAGTAAGCCGCAACCACAAGACGTTCAAACAATGTTAAATAAAGGATTTAAAACTAGGTCATCTCTACAAAAAGTTATGAAAAGATTCAGTAATAATAAGATAAGAAACGATGTCTTAGTTAAGATTCACAAAGACGCTCTTTTTTATCAGTTCTTTGAGAAAGTAAGCATTTTAAACATTCAAAAGGGTATAAAGCCCATATAATAATTTAACTTGAACATATAAATATTAATTTAATATACTGTACAAAATTAAAAACTACACAACTATACCTACACATAAAACCGCTAACACTCGTACAATATAATTAAAAAACATCTACACATTAAACACTTAAAAAGAAAAAAGCTTTCTTTATTCTAATCTAAACAAATAACAAGCAAATGGTAGGAATATCCCTAACACCGATACAAAAACATTATCTCGATTCGATAACGCCATAAGAATTTCAGTAGTTTTATTAAACTAAACTATTTTCATTCCTCAAAGTGACGTCAATACCTACTGCAATATATCACTAGACACAAACATTGACCACGAGTCAATTCCCGCTTACTATGCTTTCTTACAAACAGAATAAATTAGACAATACAACTCACAATAACGGTTGATACACAGTCTTGGTGAAATAAATCCAAATTTAGTCGCCTATGTGATAAATCAGTGTTTTACACTAATTGGTAAAAGACGTTCATCCTATGACCCTTGCGATGATGAAAATCTTATCAATGGTGGAGCTAACCTAATAGTCTTCTTCTTATTGGGTGGTTAGATGGTCGGTTTAATGTCAGGATTTGTTCAGGTCTCCTAAAATTTATTATAGAGACATCCGACTTGACCGACTGTTATCAACAAGAATAGCTTTGACCGATTTTAAACGTTCCCTCCGAAGCACGGAGATTCTCAGATCTAATACTATGCGTTCATTTATAAGACAGCGTCACTCTTTATTGCTTAACCACCTAATCGTGAGCACCAGTTAGCGATGATACAGATAGGAAAACCAGCGAGTAGTTTTATAGTTTTTAGAAATGCAAATATTCAGTTTACCCAAGAAATGTACTTCATTTAAACTTTTCAATGAAGTACACTTAAGTTGTATCTACCCAACACTAACACAATTATTGAAGATTGGATTAACAAGATAAAAGATACAACAATAAAAAAGGCCTAACTCAATTTAACTGCATCGCTGGTTTATTTCAAAGCTGAATTTAATTTATTCTTTACTGACAAGTCTCGCTTTAAATCCTTTCTATACAGAGCTGGAATTTAATTTTAGACGAGACGATATCGATACGACTACAGAACGACGTATTTTTAATAGATTTGTTGGTTTAAAATTAGTTCTTAAAACAAAAGTAGTTAGTTAGAAAAATCGATTATTTGAGAACCCAATAACCTTCTTTAGAATGTTAAAATTATAGTCAAGAATAAGAACTGTCTGAAAACGAATATGAATATAAAAGTGAGAAAATAAAGATTTTCATCTTTATTTTCTTACTTTCTCACACAGTATGGCTGCATTAATATCTTGATAGGAGCGACGAAATTGATAGTAGTAGCTATTATTAAATCTCTTTCACATTTAGCTTTTAGTTTTTAGTGATTCCTTTATAAATATTTTTTTGTTTTCTTTTCATTAATATACATAATGTAATTTCTACTTCTAGTATATTCAAAAATTTGAATTAATAACCTCCTTTACAAAAAATTTGAAACGTTGTGTCATGTCATTATCGTCTCATATAAATGTCCTCAAGGCAAGATACTCCTTTCTTTGCCTATTTCCATGAACATTTAATTAATCTAGCGGTCTGCAGGGACGTATGTAATCATTTCAGGCACGTACATAGTATTAAACTTGCAAAATACGGGCTTCTCTTATGTTGGTAAACTTTTTACGACGTGCCAAAATATTAATTAGGGCTAGAAGCCTGAACTTGACCTTTTCGAGGTAAATAAAATGTTAATACGAGAACCTTTTTTCTGAATTGTTTAGTTTAATTTAAGTCCTACAAATCTTTAATCAGTAGCTCTCGCCAAGTTAACTTATGCTTGTGCCCGGTAAAAAAATAGTTCTTACGATAAATACTAGAGGCGCTGTTCATTTGTCTTTTTTTGCTTATCAGCGCGAAAAATATTTTTTAACGCCATCACATTTATTTACTACTAGCTTTTGCCCGCGGCTTCGCTCGCGTGAATATCGTTTTTCCAATAGATATTTTTAAATTATTTAAATACTGTTTTCAATACTATTTCTAATCTCCCATTCACACAAACCCTCTTTCGCCTACCTAAGTATATCCTCCGTAAAAGCAATACACAATACACAAAGACAAATTTTCACTACAATAACTTTCCTCTTTCCCTTCTTTCCTCTCCCCTTTTTCCCCACTCCACCTTTTCCGCTTCTCTCCTTCCTTCCCCCTTCTCCCCTCTACTTCCTGCAGCATCCCTTGCCCTCTCTTCTAGCATCCCTTGCCCTTTCCTCCACTTCCCTCTACCTTGCCTCCATTGCCTCGATTTCTCCTCTCTTCCCTAGCCCTTTCTCCTCCTTTTCCCTCCTTTTTCCTCCCTTTCTATCGCTTCCTTTCCCTTCTTTCTCTTCCCCTCTAAAAATGAAGAAGTTTCATACAATCGTTTTCATTCCTTTTCACACACTTAGGGGTTGAATTTTATAAAGCCCTTTCTTAGTACACCTCTAGACATTAAGACAAATACACTCTTCAAATTTCAATTCTCTACGACCAGCGGTTTAGGTCTGTCAATCAGTCAGTAATATGCATGGATTAGAAGTATAGCCCTCGGGGATCAAAGCATACAGGGTGCTAGGAATGCTAACACGTGATAGAGCCACATAAAGCTTACCTTCTCCTTTAGATCCAAACCCACAACTTTTAGCATTTTTTTTTATATTAGCCTACCAAAGTGACTACACCCCGCCTGATGGTAAGCAGTCAGTGGAATCTAGAAGTGGTGGCCACCATACCATCTTCTTAAACTGCTGGTATGGTGGCCTCCACTATGGCGGCTGGGAATGGGGTTAGGGGAAGGGAATGAGGTAGGTGAGGAAAGAGGAAAGGGGGGAAATTGGGCCTCCGGCGCTCTCACTCACCGAGCGAAACGCAGTAGTACGGATACTACTCTTACGTCGATCTTCTATGAGAGGGTAGTACTTCCCCGGACGATCCGGTCCATTCATGCTGAAACCAGCGTGGATCTACTACCGTCAAAACCCTTGTCTACCTTGGGCTTTATTAATTGTCATCGCAAAACATAGGCTCACTGGAAACTAAACTCGTTTAAAACTAAACTGAAGATTGTTTAGAATGAGAGAAAAACACTATTAGCTATTCACTACTTATTTAAGGTTTCGTAGGTTTCGTAAATTAACAAATGTTCGACGTGATTCTTTAAATTGGCATAACTTTTTTATTTATGAACCGATTGGCATGAAACAAACACTAAATTGTTGTTTAGTACCCATAACACAAGCAAATATAATTGCTTAATTTGGGGCTAAATGACACTGTGTGCATGTGGTAGAATATTATTATTATTATTATTATTATTAAATGTTAAGTGAAGCTTACCACAATGTATCAGTGAAAACCATATCTAAATCGGATAAGCCGTTTCTAAGATTAGCGTGAACAAACGCATAGACAAACAGACAAACAGACAAAAATTGTAACAATCATTGTTTTGGGTTCTATTTGCGTTTATAAAGATCCCAATAACATTTTTTCTAAAATATCTTCAATGTACAGACAGCGACCGGTTACTTTTTTATTATATGTATAGATAGATAGATAAGTGTACAAGTTATCATTGGACGACAATTTACCTGTCACGTAAAACCTTGTTTTTAGTGTGGCTAAAATCTATTTAAACGCACACGGGAGATGTGATGGATGGAGATTTGTCTAGTACTAAACTTCGTAGACAAGTTACTAACCACTGTTTTTAATAAAAACAATTCTTAAGATATTCAAGTATACTTCCTACGCCGTTTTTACTAAAGATAAAATCTACTTCCTAGTGAAAATTTTCAAGGAGAGTTTAGCTTTAAGTAGCGCAATAATCTCATTACAGAACTTGCGGTCAGCGAAGCCTGAATATATAGGAACTATCTAATTTCAACTGCAACCAAGATAATCCTAATGAGATTTTGAAAGTGCAACGTATTTTAGGTCAACTTCCACTGAATATTTGATTTAGATCAACGAACAGATATGTATTTTAAAAGCAGCATTTATTCTGTAAGATACGTAGCATAATTATTCCTCTTGATCTTCAGTATTCATCTTCCCCATTCCCTTTTTCAATAAAACAGTTCAGTCTGCCACAATTTGTGACATAAATAAAAAAAAACAACATTTTATTTTGTTATTTAAAACATATCTAAGAAAATGCAGTTCATATTTCTAGTTTCAATAACCGTATACCCTGAAGCGAAGCAAACGGTAGCTGGTTGATGTTTTAATTAATTACTGAGGCAAAAAAATAAGGCAATATTAAATGGGTTCACATCAACGTGCTGAACTACAGGAGTTTTGAGTGAGAATATTATTTATTTTGACTTCGTTCTTAGTATTACATTTTCGCTTCGTGCAAGATTGCAGCAGAGTTTGTGATTATTTTACATATTACCAGTAATATAGCAGTATACCAAGGTCACAATCAGTGCATCGATCCGTAACTCTTTAAGTTCTAGTATTTATACGTTTTTGATCTTTTCACTGCAAATCGGAGAACCTGGCCTTACAACTCTATAAAGGTCCTTCCTTTATTTTTCACGGTAACGCTCTTCGCCATTTTTTGATATTCTTTTTGACGCCGCTCACAACTACGAGTATGTAAATTAATTAACTTTCTGCCTTCTCATATGAGGTTTTAACCACCCTCTTTTGATGGACTAATTACGCTTAAGACGTTTATACGACCACTACTTTCTTAAGAGGCGGTTCGATTGTCAGTTTCGTAATGATTATTATGTTATAATTGAAATAAAATCCAAACGTTTACAATTTATTTGCCAAATATTAGTTACCGTTTATGCAAAAGTAAAGAATAAAATCGGAAGAATATTTCTAGAAAAAAACTCACGTTTCGCAGAACTATAAAACCTACTTTCTGTCATGTTAGTTAGTATATTTATGTGCTCACGTACCAAGGCAAGTTTAGCAGGCACACGAGCTGAAACGCTAAGTGAGTATAGAGAAGTAGGCACTCGAATAAAATCGAGAATATGGCAGGCGGGTATAATATTTTTAAACCAGCTATAATTGTAAAATACGCATTTAATTTATGAGATTTTAAATTTACTCAATCGAGTTTTTTATGTATTTAACTTAATATTTAAAATGTCATCATCATCATATCAGCCAAAAGACGTCCACTGTTGGACATAGGCCTTCCCCAATTTTCGCCACCGTGGCCGGTCGTGAGCCGCACTCATCCGGTTGCCCGCCACCCTTATAAGGTCGGCGGTCTACCTTGTGAGGGGTCTGCCCACGCTGCGTCTTCCGGTTCGATTGTCAGTTTCGTAATAATTATTATGTTATAATTGCAATAAAATCCAAAAGTTTGCAATTTATTTGCCAAATATTAGTTACCGTTAATGCAAAAGTAAAAAATAAAATCGGAAGAACATTTCTAGGAAAAAACTCACGTTTCGCAAAACTATAAAACCTACTTTCTGTCATGTTAGTTAGTATATTTATGTTCTCACGTACCAAGGCAAGTTTAGCAGACACACGAGCTGAAACGCTAAGTGAGTTTAGAGAAGTAGGCACTCGAATAAAATCGAGAATATGGCAGGCGGGTATAATATTTTTAAACCAGCTATAATTGTAAAATACGCATTTAATTTAAGAGATTTTAAATTTAACTTAATCGAGTTTTTTATGTATTTAACTTAATATTTAAAATGTCATCATCATCATATCAGCCAAAAGACGTCCACTGCTGGACATAGGCCTCCCCCAATTTTCGCCACCGTGTCCGGTCGTGAGCCGCCCTCATCCGGTTGCCCGCCACCCTTATAAGGTCGGCGGTCTACCTTGTGAGGAGTCTGCCAACGCTGCATCATCCGGTTCGTGGCCGCCACTCTAAAACCTTTTTCCCCAACGGTCGTCAGTTCTGCGAGCTATGTTGAGTCCTGCCCATTGCCACTTCAGAGAAGCGACTCTGCGAGCCACATCGGTTATTTTGTTACACCTACAGATTTCTTCGTTTCTAAAACGATCGCGCAGGGAGACGACTAACATGGCCTGCTCCATCGCCCTCTGAGCGACCTTGAGCTTTCTGATAAGTTAGTGACCACGTCTCTGATCCGTATGTTATCACTGGCAACACACACTGGTCAAAGACCTTGGTCTTGAGACACTGCGGTAGTGCGGACAGGAAGATATATGTTAGAGTTATATTCAAAATGTGTTTCAAACAAATAAAGTAAATGATCAAATGAGTAAAATTTTGGTAGTACCTACTTAAAATTCGTCATTAAGATTTAATACTTAAGATTAAATTTTGGCTGCACATCTCGTACTCTAATGAAATTAAAAGACCAGGAACACTTTATTGTACACTAACTAAATGATACAATAATAATATAGAAAAACAAATTATCATTTTGAACTATCTACCTATATATTGTGCTATTTGTTTTGCAATAATATGTGGAGTTAGCATTAAACAATATTTCATTTATCTATCTACTTTTAAAAACCGGAGTCGTATATATTTCTACACTGAATATATACAAAATAGTGCTATGATCACTGTGACGTGGCACGCACTTCCTCGCGCCTCGTACCAGGGCAGACACTACACACGCAACTAAAACAACTAGCAACTTGTGTTGTCATTCACCTCTGCTCCTCGCGTACTATATTCTACGATTTATGTGCAAATTTCGTACGATATTAAGGTTTTTCTCGAACGTCCATAGAACACCCTTGTAAAGTTTCATTACAATCCGATCATTGGTTTCAGCACACATCGAACGAACATTCAAACATTGATTTTTATATAACAAGATGTAAAAATTAAAAGCGTGTTCCAATAGAGTACAATAACAAATTATATAAACTTTTAAATCTAAATCTTATGTTAAGATATTGAGACAGACATATTTCGTATACTGCTATAAACAGAAAAGCTTTGCATGTCGCACCCGTTTGCTGCAAACGTCCCTGTGATACTCAGCAAATGTTGACTGACGTATCAACGAAGTACCTTGGTACCTTCACTGTACATTTGAGGCCATGAATTTCTACACGATTAAAATATTAATTAATCTTGTGAATTTACTTTTAATTTTTATAGTTTAAGTAATTATACAGTACGCATTAGGCACCAGTTCAAAAGTTGAAAAATTCTATGTAAACTTTCAGTCCATGTTATTCAAATAAACCTTCCAAGTTTATCTTAGAGATTAAACATTTTAAAACACTATAAGAATACTTGAACTACAACAAAAATGTATCATAAAAAAACGAAAATCAGGAGACAGCCTCATCTTTTTTTAACCGGCTTCAAAAAAGGGGATCAATATAGGTCGTAGGTATATAGGTCGTCTAGGTAGGGGGGAATTAGTATAGGTCTTTTATTATTATACTCAGGCACATATAATAATAATTATTATTAGGAAGATAGTTTTTTACAACGAAGTATAAGCAATAAAAATAAAAACACCTTACAGAAAACTAAAATTCAAGAAAATAAAAAAGTACAAGACGAAACGATGGTTGAAAGAGGTATTATCAGAAAAATAGGCACTGACTATACATTTCATAAAATGTTTCGAGATACTTACAACTTTGCCCTAGAGACAAATTAGTTTTTGCTTCAACGAGTGAAAGAATTGAAGCTATTCTTGCTCAAATATTTGGGCCTTTGTTGTTAAAATAATATTAGTGCCAGCCTTAGGCCTACTGCTTCCTCCCATATAGAGAAGGCATGAGCATTAAACACCACGCTTGCACAAGGCGTATTGGCAATTTCTGACTTTTAAGTCCAGGTTTCCTCAAAATGTTTTCCTTCACCGTCAGACAGAAATGGCTCCTCCTCAGTGTTTAATCAGTTGCCTTATCCATTGGGCCAGTTCAACTTTTATATAGATATTATTATAAGTTTAGAAGAAAAATAATTGAAACTAGAGTAGCGGACAATGAACCTTGTGAAAGTACGAACGAATAAAAAGAGGAATCAAATATGTATTTTTTTACCTGATATTAAGTGGCTAGCGTTGTCGATGGACATGGCTGTTAGTAAACAACTCAAAAATAATACCAATGAAAAAACAAACAAGTTGCTGACCGGAAAGATAAGGAAATAAAAGATGAGAGTGTATGATATTAAATGCAATTACGTATGGTGTGTGACATTATAAAGAGAGACAAAAAAAAATCAACTAAATATCTTCAATAGTTTAGACGACACAGTAGACACAGGACTACTTTTTTAATTTCTTTGATTCTAAACACTCTGTAAGTACGTCAAACGTTCACTGACTTAAGTCATAATCCACGTTGAAGGATAAACGTTGCCGCTCATTACAGGTCAGTGAACTTGTCATAATAAATGGTTCATTACTTTATTACTACTAAAATATTATTAATGTTTTTTGAAAATTTTTAATATTTTTTTTCGTCAAATCATTTTCGTGATTAATTTGAAATCATTATATGGACTAGTAACAGCTGCCTTTTCATTAAATATCAAACCGTCGTAAACTCTCTGTATATAAGACTAGTATTCCTCAGCTCAGTTTCACCCGCGCTAAGTTACTTACATCTTTGGTTACTGCTCTGTTCCCATCGCCTTCCCCAAGAACTGGGCTATCAAGTTCAAAAATAATTAATTAAATTCCATTGATAGTTCCAGAGATTAGCGTGTTTAAACAAACAAACTCTTCCACTTTATAAACTTTATTAAGTAAACATACCTACACGTTGTTTTAACGTAAACAATAATAGATAAATATCTATATTTTTACACAAAGTGAGTATTTTTATCTTTTACAACCCAAACACTGGACAATACTACTAGTCTAATATAATCTTATATCATACTGATATTTGACAATTGTGCCAATATCTCGACTTTTCAGTCGTGTAAACAGTAATGCCTAATATTTTTCTTATATTTAGCCTTTCATAATTACTTCATTTTGGCTCATGGTAAGCAGTAAAGTCTAACGTCTCCTTACGCACAAATTTGTTAGGTTTCCGCCAACGACCATTGTTAGATATACCTTTTTCTAGCACAAATTATAAGCAGAACATCTTCTCCATAAGAAGCGCACAATTGTTCAATGGACTTCCTCGGGATCTCAACATTGACCTGTACTGCACTAGTGTAGCTACCGTGAGACGACTGTTAGCTGACACACACTTTGTTCAGAATAAAATAAATGTATAAACTTATTTCATATTTTCTATTTTTTGTTATATTTGTGTACAATTTCGATCTTATTTTATTGTTAAAATCGATACTTCTTTTTACTGTTTTCTGAAACATATGTGGGATCCTTTAATTGGCAATTTGTGAATTTACCACTATACCCACTCCCTTCACGGCAGGCAATAGCTTTGCAGAGTCCCTGACATTGCAAGAGCAATACTAGGGACTCTGAGTCATCCATGAGCGACAGTTACCACTTACCATCACGTGGGCTGTCTACCACTGTCAGCAATAAAAAAAGCTTTTTATATTTTACAAAAATGACTACAAAATTGTTGATACTACTTCATAATCCAGATGGCCGGTTACATAAGATAAAAATATCTCTGTTTAAATATAAGAACACGTAAAGTACACAGTGCGATATACCTGTCATCGCATAAAATATTGTACTAAACTCAAAAACAACTGTAAGAGCTTGAATGTATGAATAAATGAATAATGAAACACATGAATAACGGAATCAAGAGTGTTGCCAGGTATAGTGGTTTGTGAAACTCTTGTATTTAGGGACTTTCATAAGTTATTTAAGTTAATTTTAATTTATTCAATTTGTAATTGTGAACTATTGAGGTAATTTTGAAAGAGTAGGCTATCCTTGTAATCATTTTCTATATGTTTTAAATTGTAATCACACATCACACCACTTAGGATTTGACAACTACTATATTATCTATTATTTAAAAGTTATTTCTGATAACAAACCTGGAACCTGGAACCAGCAATAAAAAATAGTAGTAGATATAAGTTTTGAATATACACTTATACAGTAAGTAAATACAATATGTTATATCCGCATGATCTTTAAATTTAACAATTGATGACGATAAAAGACGGCGTTTTTATACCGGCAATTTTATACTTTCTGATATGGCAACACAAACAATATGTCACAGAAATATAATAAATAACTCACAACACAGATAATGTCCGCCCAAGACAGTATTCAATTTGATATCGGTATTTTACTGTACTGTTTATAATATTAAGATAATAATATTCATTTTAGCCGAAAAACATATTTACTGTTAGACCAAGGCCTCCTCCAAGCAATATGTTTAGGTGTTTTGTTATAATTACTACTTTAAGTGAATTGCACACACAGGTTGCAGGAGCGATATTTTTGATAGTCGACTTTTCGAATATGTAATATTTCAACCGACATCACTCGATCATATCCATCAAATTGTATTATACTTTCTTGTGCTTAAAAATACAACATTTGTGTGCACTACGAAATGAGCTCTATCTCGCAGGATCGTATTAAACATACATGTGCACCTAAACGCTACAAATATTTATAGGCCACACAAAGTTTTAAGTTTACTGAGCTACAGAATTTGACTTACAAAGAGTTAAAGATTAATCTAAATATTCATATATGTAAGTATATTATAGTCCTATTTATTTACGGAAGTCCGACAACTTACTACTTTAATTATAGTATTTTTACAATCTTACTTTTTGTACTGATATCAATGATATCACGTAATGTCAGGGGTCTAATTAAACTGGTCATTCAAGAACACAATCATCTAAACGTATCGCAAAAAGCCGAACATCAGAATGAAGGTCAATCATAACTATTTTTTATGATACACTAATATCAAAGAACTTTTATGAGCCGACATAAAAACACTTCAATAATAACCATTATTGCTAACGTCATAAAGTATAAAACAGCAAGAACTAAATTAATTTACGAGTGTCTATTAAGACTATTGTCTTTTCAGCTAGTTTGTACTATTTTTGGGTATATTTTTTATTGCAAGACGAGCAAAAGGCCTAATTATTGGTAAACGGTAAGCATCTCTGAACCTTAGGAACGCCAGAAGTTACTGCTGTACATTGTAGTTCCAAGCAAAACGAAATCTTTGTAATCATGCACTGATTGTTTGCTAATACAGACTACAGTGCTTTATTTAAGAGCATTAGCAACCTCGACGAACCAGTACGAACACTATTTAATCTAAATAGTGTAGCTTATTTCAGTCTTCTAAAAATATCATAGCAGCGATGGTCTAGGAGCTAAGGACCTTCTAAGAACCACAACTTGCATTAGCATTTGTCCTAATTGCCAGCACTTACTTCAGTTCACTAAAAGTATATCACAGAATTAAAGTTATAAACCAACTAGACAATCAGTCTTTTCATTTTATTTACAAAGTGTACTCTAAATGTACTGTTTTTGCCTAACTGCCGAAGTCAAGGAGGGTGATGTTTTTCGAGCAAATGTATGTATGTAGAATAAAATTCCCTCAATATCTTCAACATCTGAACACTTCAGATTACTTGGGCCAGCAGTGTAACCGAGTGGGTACGAGTGTAACACTGAAACAATGTGGACAGCGTTAGCCACTTAACTTGAACGCCTAACAAGCTGAGAGAAACGTAATACCGCTGCTGCACATTGGTGATATTTTAGATCATATTAAAAGAGGTAAGAACTAGTAGTATTTGTGTAATAATTTTCTATATCTATACATATAATAAAATTGGAGTGTCTGTTTGTAATATTGAAATAACCGTTTTTTACTACACGTATATAAATATATGTACGGTACATACACCAAAATATTTTTTTTTACAATTTTTGTCTGTCTGTCTGTTTATTCCGGCTAACCTCTGAAATGGCTGGACCGATTTTGACGGGACTTTTATTGGCAAGTAGCTGATGTAATAAGGAGTAACTGAGGTTACGTTTATTTTAGAAAAAATAAATATTTTAGAGAAATAAAGTAATGTTGATTGACTGTTAGGCGGAACAAAGTTCGCCGGGTCAGCTAGTTTAAATATAAAATAATAGAGAAGGCTAAAATTCGTATCTATGCAAACTTATGCTAAAGTATCCTGAGCAACGGCTATTAGTTATTATCTGGTAGGTTGTTAACTCGTCTTCCACCGTATATATAACTAGCCGCCCACCCTCGCTTTGCCTCGGTATCAAAAGTATCTTTTACAACAATTGCTTAGATAAAATAAGATAGCAATATTGTTTGCGAAATATTATTGGTCTACTGCAAATTTACTTTTGCTGTCTACTGATTGCAAATCTAACAATATTGAAATTATGAAAATTGATATAAAATATGTTAGCCTTTGTTACCCGCTTCAAACCAGTAACGTAGATTTTTTGTTAAATCGTTGCTAACAAACAAGTATACAAAAAAATAAATCTTTTCTTTTTATAATATTAGTTTAGATAGTTTAGATAAGATATAGGCTGGTAGTTGCACGTCGATAATTCCACTGGGATTTGTTCAAAGATAGTTACGTAACATGTCAAATCAATTGCTGATTAAAAGAATAAAAATCAACTACGACTAACTACGAGCATTACTTGCAGCTTGTAAACATTCACCATTGTGTGGTCGCGGTTTTATATCGAAAGTCAATATTACCACCAGCGTGTGTGTACCTTAATGATTGAGTTACTGCTTTGTTTTGATATGTTAACTTTATGGTACATTTTATTTTATATATTTTGGACAAAAGCAGTTACATATCACTATGTTCTGGAGAAAAAGTAGTTACACCGCGCCGATAGCGATATCGATGGTCATTTCGATAGTTCTTTACTACAGTTAGAAAAGTGGCATATAAAATATACGTATAAAGCGTCACTCTATATTAGAAGAGATAGGTAGAGGTTTTTTTAACATCTCCGTTGATTGGCTCCAAATCTATTGCCATATTTTGAACATGTAACAACCAAATTTTAAATTTTATGAAGCAGTCTTTGTCGGTATTTAAATCTATCCTACAGTCTTGCACAGTAATTAATACACTTCCATTACGACACCAAGACAAGAAATTTTTTACACGTGGCTCTAAAATTAGTTATTTCAAATGATAGCCAGTCTGTAGCAAGGGAAACACCATAATGTTAATAAAGTATGAACTTATTCATTCCTTAGGTGTGTAGATCTATAAACAACATTTATGAAAGTAGGTTTGTGTTCTTAGTCGTAAATAAAGCTAAATAAATTTACTTTGCATGCGTCATGCTGCACCTTTGACGTCACTATATCAACCGTATATGCAGTTCATACAAGCTAATAATAGTGGAGTGTCTAGCGTGGGTGTAAACATAGTAGCTCTTGCAAAAGGCAACTTGTGAAAAGGTAAGCCAAGTTATAAAGGTTTATATACGTGTCAAGATATCTTAATGACTTACAGCTTAATTTGCTCGTGGTTGAAAGTTCCAAGCTGAGCAAGTACAAGTGATTTTTAAAAGCCTTGTGCTTTTTAAGTTTATCTTGGATATTACTAATGTGAAGCAAAAATTTTAACTATATCAAAAGCATACTCAAAATATAACCTGGTTCGAAGTTTTTAAGTATATTAAAAACAGCCCCAATTATAAAGAGTCTACAAGCAAAATATTACTGTATTATAATACAAAAACACAATTTCTAAAGTTAATTGACAAACACGCAAACAGCTTAAAAAACGTAAACATGAATATAACATTGACACTCTGCCCTCAATACAAAAGCCGTCAAATTTCTAAAAACGCCGATAATCCATAGTCCAGTAGATCTTAAACCAAGTCGAACACATTTTACGAGGCGAAGACAGTGTGATTGATGTTTTGGCAAGCACAAAGCAAATTGGGCTTTCAGATTTTTCAGATTTCAGATTCGAACTTGGCGGTCAACACTACACGACACGTTAATTACAAAAAGTGACAAGTGACAACTTAAAAATAAATGTGTTTTTATATTCTACGATTTTAATTTTATATAAGAACTTAGACAAATATTGTGATTTTCCTAATTTGATTCTAGAATATGAATAAGATATGATTAGGTTATCGTAGTCGGATCCGAGTACGAAAACGAGTAAAATGTAAGTGATATTGTATTTCTGTATCACGAAATGTTTAGTTTAATATTCTAATATGAAATTTGGCTTCGTGTAGAGAATAACGATAAATGTTCTATCGAGACTAGCGTTATACTAAAAGGTGAAGGAACCTATTTTGTTTTAGAAAATCAATTTTTATATCGAAAAATCATACCCACATTCTGAAAACTCAATTTTTTTTACTTCATTAGAAAAACACAAACAAATGGTAAGGTAAGTAAGTAGAAGAAGTTATTATTAAGCTAGCTTTTCGCAGCGCGGTTTCACCCGCATCTTACTGCTCTGCTCCCGTCGCAATAGCGTAACGTTACATAGCTTATAACCTTCCTCGAGAACTGGGCTATCATACGCAAAAAGAATTTTTCAAATCTGACTTGTAGTTCCAGAGATTAGCGCGATCAAACCAACAAACAAACTCTTCCGCTTTATAATAGTATAGATTTGACAACAATATATTATATTCAGTCATAGCAATGCTACAGCCATGAAAAATGGAACTCAAACTTTTATAATTTTATTTTCATAATTATATACTTTTATACAAACTTTTATAAATAATAATATAAATAATAATAAATAAATACGCTTAAGTTCTACATACTACATTCTTACAGATAAATGTATGGTATTAAAACACCTAGACGGATATTCTCGAACCAAATAGGTGATGTGTTAACAAAGAGCACAATTACAAGCACCCTTATCCGACGTGTGTATGAAAAGATTAATGAAAGTTGAAGAGGCAAAGGACGTATTTTTGGATCGCAGCATGTTGTCTCTGCTTACCCCATAAATTTGAGATAGACGTGAAGTTATGTATGTTACAGATAAATAATAAATTTCATGTCGTCTCCGTGTCGTGTTGTCTAGCCTAAAAAACCTTAGTGTATAACATTTTTATACGATATAGATATAAATGGAGTAAGGGAATGAACTGTCGAGTCCTAAAGGGTTGTAACGAAATAGGTCGAGTTTCCGAAGCAATATTTATTTTAGACTAAAACCAACAAAATGTTGAAAGAGAATGAAATGATAATTTTATTAATGAAAGTCTCTGTACGAGAGCATCAAATCTCATTAAAAGTATGTTAAAAATTAACATGTTTTTCAAGCTTTTATAAATTTAAAGAGCTTTGAGTAGTAACTACTGGTGTATTAATACGTCACTGTTTTTATAAAACTTCTTATTGTGTTCACAACCAATCCTATGTCGATCGTAAAGGGAGTGAGTGATGGAAGGAGGAAAAGAAAAAGGATCTAATGTATATTGGGCCTGCAGTACTATCACTCACCGGACGAAACGCATATATGTAAAATAATAATTACGCCGATGGCTAGTACTTCCTCGGACGATCCGGCCCAATCATGCTGACATCAGCAAGAATTATTACCATTACTGCCCTTAGTGGATTATGTGTGTATTACGCCTCTACCTATCCCTGCCGAAATAGTCGTGATATTACAATGTTTTTTTTTATGACTTGTTGGTGACAAATATTCGGCCCCAAATAAAATCTTTGGGCATCACTAGCGCATTAAAAAACCTTTCAACGTATCGCTTGAGAATCTCGCGCTTTAGTCTCTCAAGAAAAAAATAACGTTATTTTAAATCGTAAAAAGAGATAGCAAATAGCGGCTAGGATTGTAAAGATACACTCAAAAATTTTTGCTCAGCAGGTTTAGACAATAGATATTTCTTTAAAGAATCTAAGATTTTAAATGCCGATATAGAAGAATTTAATGAAAGATTAAAAATAGAATATAGAAAGCGGACGTTAATAAAATTCTGATGTATCCGAGTAAATAATAATCCATTATACCGACACCTACTGGTGCATGTCAGAAACTGTTTCATTCGTAGAACAAACAAACAAATATGACAGCCGGAAATCCCGTAGCAAAAGAAAAATTAGAAGAAATGTAACTCTGATGTTTAGATGCGTTGCTGACACGCTTGCTCAAGATGGAATGCCGACTTCAGACATTTTATAAGTCCAAGTTTTCTTACCTCGCATTTTCACTGACGACACAACATGTTGCAAACAGCTACCTATCCCACTCACTCTTTGAGAGTTACCTAGTTAGATAGATGTTTGCAACGTCAGCGAAAACGCGAGGTTACAATGCTTTTTTCAATAAATCAGCAGTAATTACTCATTGTCTTATTTATAACATTAAAAAGTACATCATATCAGCTGAACGACTTCCACTGCTGGACGTAGACTTCCCCCAATATTCGCTACCGTAGCCAGTCGTGAACCGCCCGTCGATTGCCCGCCACCGTTATCAGGAAGTACAAATTACTTTAAACTCACACTGATACTTGCCCGGTAACAAACCAGGTAACTTCTTGTATAGCAATAGGTACATTATCCACTAAGCTTATTAAACCAATTATACTTAAAGCACCAACTATCATAATCTTTGATGTTTTAGATCGCAAATATAGGTCAAATACATTGAAATTTGCGAGCTCATTTTCCTATAGTCAAGTACTTACAACTGATTTAAATAATGTTCATGCCATTATTGTAAATCATATCGCCGCATATTGTAGTTCGTTAGTCTGTAAATAGTGCAAAGCTGCTGTTTTATCTGTCTGTTTGTCCCCTGATTTCTTTTAAACCACGCACGGCTTTTACAGTCATTTAGATAATTTCTTTTTTTTTATATTAGCCTAGCCTACTAAAGTGTCTCCACTCTACCTGATAGTAAGCAGTCCGTGGAATTTAGAAGTGGTGGCTGGTCTCCCAACGATACCCAATAATACGGATACTAATATTCTTACGTTGATCTATGAGACAGTAGTACTTCGCCGCTCGATCTGGCAAATTCTTACTGAAACTAGGGAAAATCTACTACCATATGTATAATACATGCCTTTTGTAATGAAATAAGCGAAGAATTTTTACAGTTTGTAATCATATTGTTAAATTAAATTATAACCTAAGTGTGAAGTTGGGGCAAGTTGCTAGTTCGCAATAAAATACAATCATGCCGAGCAATTCTTTGTAACTGTCTTGCAAAATAAGCTTACAAAAATATATTAAGATGATACTGATTTATGAATTTTCGAAACAGACCGTGATAGTGATCACGTTCATCATTCTAATATAGGTATTAATATAAACTATACTAATATACAAAAGCTGACAATAACTTATATTAGAAAGAAGGAATAAATAAGAAAAATAATTTATCAAAATTAGGGCAAACTTTCATTTGATCATTCTGTAATAGATTTATCAGTTTGATTTCTTAAGATTAAAGAATTTTAGTTACTGAAGAAAATCAAATATATTTAACAACGCTATTAACTGTTAAATGTAATAAATATATTGACGGAACATTCAACTGTGAAGTAAATGTAGTGAGATTAAAATGTCATAAAACAGTCACACACATCGCAATAGTGTCACCGATAACTTCTATTAAACAGATTAATGAATTTGACAATATTCTGGCGCTTCACGACATTTTCTGCTAGAGATATTTTACTGTTAGAATAATTATTAACATACTTTGGTTCTAGAAATAAAAGTAATAATGGTCCTGGTAGGAATAAGCAGATGATTATTTTAATATACAATCCCATGTAATTGAGGGCGTATTTATTTTAAAATGCAGTTATGTGTTTATTAAAGTATAGATATACATATACCTCAGTATAGTTATCCGTCGCCGTATACGACTCTCACAGCCTGAAAGATTAAATTATCTCTGCAGCTGGGACTTATATAAGAAATAGATTAATATATTATACACCAAAATCCTACTTAGTTTTCTTTTCTTCTACGCAGTTCTTGAGATCAGCAATTTTATACAGACAGGTGATAGCGACTTCCATTTATACTATACTAGCGGCCCGGTATGTGCTTCGCTACGTATAAAGTGAAATGTGATAAATGGAGAACGGCTCGACCGATTTTGTGCAAACTTCACATAAACCATCTACTAAATAGTCCAAACAAAGCCTAAACATTTGGTTTGGATAGGTGAGCCCGTTCTTGAGTTATAAAATTACAACGAAAAGTGGCACTGATTTGATTGACGATACAGATGCTAAATTAAAGGTTTGTTTCATTATATCTGCCGGCAAGTCATAAACCATCAACTAGACAGATCTGGCCTTTGACCTAAACCACGATATAGAACAATACACATTCCATTTATCAGCATCGGGGAATAAAATCACAGTAAACGCTATTTATGATACTATAACTAGTACAGAAGTACTCATAAAGATGATCAGTTGTAATTCCAGATAGTTAACGGGTCGTAGTGGTTGTGTCTGGACAACGGACGTTGACGTCACTTAAAATTTATAGTACTTTATGTGTAACGTACTGGCTAATGCTAAAGTGTTAATCATTTCGTGCAAATCATTAGCCAGCCTACAGCCAGTTCGCTGACGAGGTAGAGCTGTGTGAAGAACTGGCAAGAAACTCACGCCACTCTTTTCAATCGCCAGATAATTACAGTTATTTGAATGAGTTACAATTTAAAACACTCAACGCAACCAAAGAACCATACAGAGTAATTATTACAAATTAACCAATTAATATAATACTAAGATTAAAGAAACAAAAAGTTCTCAATGTAAATACTACAAGCGTTGTTCATTTTCTCAACGCACGTTAAATCGTGGTAAAATTTGAATAGCACGAATTAGTGTTGATTTTAGTAACACGTACGTACTCAAAATAGCGTATTGTTTTGATTTGTGAAATAATGCTAAGAGAATAGACATGTTCTAATTTGTACGTATTAATTTTAACACAATCAACTTTTGCTTCTTTGTGTTTGTCTAGTTTTTTTTCTGCAATGCTTACTTAACAGTGATGTCTAGGTAGATCACATACGTGTTACTCATTAAATTTGTTTAAAATAATCGTCTTGATAACAATGAATTTGCTATAAAAAGTCTTGCTTATACTTTTAAGCCAGTCATATTAATAAACGAACTAAGAATTCGTCATTATTTTTAGGTTTTATTAAACTTTTTGTGTAGCGCCTACTTTGAAAGTTGTTAAAACTTTTGACAAGTAATTTTTAGACTTATGAGTTGTCATTTACCACAAAAATACAATAATGGTGGCCCACTTAATAAACTTTTAGGCATCTATAATGAACAGAGTTTGAAATAAGATTTAGGTTCACGGATTAAATTTCCAAATTCTTTGTTGTACAATATGAAAACAGATAAGGGAAATTAAAAATAAATACTATGGACAAAAGCAGGCTTAACTCAGAATTGAATTTACCAGCATTTTAGAGTGGTAGCAATTTTAAAACAAAACGGAGATAAAAAATGAAACCAGACAAAGTTTGTACATAGTACATGTCTTGTATAATGTGGCCTGTAAACAAAAAACATATGTAATGACCAAAAAGATTTATTTTTTTATTTAAAAAACTTCATGGACTAATGTACAATGGCGGACTTATTGCCATAGGCATTCTCTACCAGTCAACCAAGGTAATACAGAGCTACGCGAAGTAGCTGCAATGAAGTTGTAGTTATGAAGAAAAAGGAAGGTTTAAAACATATCACAAGAATTCTCATCAAATATAGACACACTTACTGCCAATCAGTAAATGTGTGATTATTATCTAAAAGATAAAACAAGAGCTCTCCGTGAATAAGTAGCACGTTACCTTGGACATATGTATATAATTATGACAAATAAACGTTATTGTTAGAAATATATTGTGCCCTTAGAATCGGTTAGATATTTCTTTTCAAGCATCTTTCGGCCAGGCTTGTATGGGTCATCCAGCCAGTGGAACGTTTCAGAACGCCTTTTCGAAAAGGATGGTGTTATATCTAACGGTCATTCTTGTCAAAAACGTCTCCCAACTAGGCTGTATTGATGCTAACTAGGTGCTCCTTTCAATGCATCCTAGGAATCGTTTGGCATTGTTTGATCAAACCTAGCTCTAACAAATATACCAATGTTGGCCAACAATGGGGTAAAAACTTGAGTTGTAGAGTTGGTAGTCACTCCATGTGAAAAACTGATAATCAGATGGTTAGACTGCCATAGGCATAAAGAATAATGAATTTTACGAAATACCTTATTGTGATTCGTGAGAGTACTTCTGTGGATGTGTTTAAGAGAAGAACAAGAGAACATTTCCTATCTTTGGTTAAATAATAGGTATATATAAGTAGATATATTTATTATAATTATGTAAGTTTATACATTTATATATTTTAATATATTATGTGTGTATTATTAATATGTAAGTTTATTTGTTTAAATTATGTATACACTAGGTATACAATAAATTAATAGGTACTATATTTCATTTAATTTCCTTTCTGTCTGTTTGTACACTTCATTTGTTCTCACACTTGATATTTTTCCTCTTCCACTCTGAGGTTTGCTGGAAGAAAACTCACTTTTGAGTTAAGCTCGCCTTTGTACATGATATTTCTTACCAATTATGTATTATGTTCTATGTGTGTACAATAAAGAATAAAGATAAGATAAAGATAAGGACCCAACAGAAGTAGCACCTCACACAAAACTCAAAAACATTATTTCTTCATAGAATTAAGAAGGTTTAATTCTCGGAGTAAACACTAGAGGCGTTATTCATTTTGAATATGAATATTTTTATTTATACAAATATTTAGCGCTGTCTGGTGTGAGAAACGCTCATACTGATTAACAGGATCAAAGCGATCATTATCAGCACATCCGACCTTTTGAACATTATTTTATATGTACTTTAAGTCAAAATTTGTTTTTTTATTCGCAATATGTTTCTTGTTTGCTGATAGCCATCGTTCGCGATTGTACATCAGCTATTGGCGATTCGCCAACGCTTTGATGTTGAATCGCTAATCTAGCCAAAAGTGAAATAGTTCCGTAATTTATATTTGCTGTTTTTTCTTTCTTTTGTATTATTGTCGCACAGTTTTCTGATAAAATTTAGGGACAGTTAAGATCAGACGTTATTCTAAGAAATACGAAATGAACTGTTACTATTAGTAAGAATTGAACACTCTAAATTAGGTGATACTAGATACATAAAGGTACCTGGAAATGTTCAAATTAAAAAATTGGGTTGTAATAAAAATAGTTGGTTAAATATTTCTGCTGCCTTTCTCTTTAAATAACAAGCTTTACACAGCGCGGTTTCACCCGCGTCTTTGGTCATAGATCTGCTCCCGTCGCCAGTAGCGTTACATAGCCTATAACCTTCCTTAAGACTTGGGCTATCATAGACAAAAAGAATTATTCAAATACAACAGGTAGTTCCAGAGATAAGCGTTCAAACAAACAAACAAACAAACTATTTCGCTTTATATAAAAGTATAAATATAGATTAGATTAGATAGAGAGCCAGATGTGCAGTTTTTTTTAAATAAATTTTTTTTTTAAATTTTTTTATGTATATTATATCTGAACACAACTAGAAGGATCTTTAATTTTGTCTTTGCAACCAACTTTTGTAATGCACGGGGCGGTAATTGCACGCGTGGGGGATATGCCTGAGTGCACTACCCGAACGCGGTCATACTCGTGATCGCAGACGTCATTGATAGTTGTGTTCAGATATAATATACATAAAAAAATTTACGCGCACTTATCAGATTACGTTCGATTTTTTGTATTAAATCTATATTATTCATTCATATATTAATAGATTAATCAAGAAGGTTTTTTTTGCTAGTAGGTAGGTTATTTTTATGAAGGTCATTATGATCCTTCTTGGCTGGCACCGACTCCAAAATAACTGATTAAAAACTATAAATAGTAAAGTATTATAGGTATCAAGGATTGCGTTGATTCCCCTTTAATGTTCTTTGCTATGAAGTAATTAAAATATTATTTTCTACTTTTTAGTTAAGGATTGAACATGTAGGTGTTGTTTGAAGTCGGTTTTCATTTTTTTTCTAAAAATAATTTTATTTTTAAACTTTTAGTGGGAATTAATTGTGTATAAATATATTCAATATGGGTAGAACTACTAAACGTGCTGCGCAAATGAGACAGCGCCGCGCCGTTTGAAAGAAAGTAGAGACGAGAGGTAAGATTGTAAATAGAGATATAAGGTCCTTGTCAACACTTTCTCGATCGCTAAACCCTGAATCCCAGAAACCATAAATCAAAACAAAAAAGTGATGATCTACCAACAATAAAGAATCATCAAAAATCATAATTTAACTGACCGAGCAATCGCTCAGATATACAAAAAATGCATATGGTCACTCATCCAGGGCCACTTCGTTTCTAACAAAAAAATAATTTTGTAAATCACTTCGCACTTGTAGCATGGACATGTCAATGTCAGATAATTCGTCGCAAAAGACATCGACGTGTTGCTTTACACGTCTTCACTTCTTGCAAACGTTTTGTTACAAAATATTAAATTGAAGCCAAACTACTAAATCATTCTTTATAAAAAACACATGGGACCCCATTTCGGAGTATACCCTTTCAAATAAAAGAAGAATTTTCCAAATTGGTTTATAAATGACGGAGTTAAGTTGTAGCAAACATACAACCACTGAACCATTTCTTATAATAAAAAAATGGGACCATTTTCAGAGTATACCCTGGCAAATAAAAAAAAAATTCAAATCGGTTCATAAATGACCGAGATATGAGGTAACAAAAATATAAAAAAAAAAAAAAAAAACATACGATCCGAATTGATAACCTCCTCCTTTTTGAAGTCGGTTAAAAATGAACTGAGAGGAAGTCAGTAGATTTCAGGATTGCAGAAAGCTATCTAGATTGCTGCCATACGAAAGCAACTTCGTGTAATAATATTCATGCCCGACTTAAAAAGACTCAGGATCAAAATTAAATGAATAAATAAAGTTAAAAATATACAGTATGTAGGGTTATATTTGTTACATATACTAGAACTTGGTTCATATGTTTCCAAGCCGCTAATTCTGTGTCCTCAGGGATCAATGTTAGGTTTATTGATTTCCCTAGAGTAACATGCTGGGCTGAACATAGACCAATTATACAGACTGTGTCTTACAAAATAACATCGGGAAAATTATTATAATATTATGTTTCACCTAGTTCCTGATTCACGCATCTATTGTTTGGTTCTCATATAACTTTTCAGTTCGCTCCAAAAGGAAGTCTAAAAATACTTGAATTGACCTTTAATTAAATTCTATAATGTCAGTAATATTATGGAATTTAATTCAAGCTGGTATTTTATTAAGAGAAAAGATTTAGTTTATTATTTTAATCAAACCGTCAATCAAATTATTCCAATTGGTGAAATCTAAAAATAGCTTTTATGTTTTCGCAAGGATGTTATCGATCTGGGGTTTTTATTTGAACTGTACTGTTTAGGGAGTGCCAGAAGTCTCTGGTTTATGTGTAGAATCGGACACAATTACATTGAGCTATTCTATGGAAAATATGACTCTGGAATTGTGTCCGTTACAATAATAGAACTACATGTAAATGCATGTTAAGTTTCATGTGCATCGTAACTGTACGATAAATATCCGGCGCCTTCACTCACCGAACGAACGCTGAAATTTAGATATTTACTAGACGATCTACTTCATTTAAACACAAAGTCTCTCTGGCCATCACATCTTCGAATATTATGTTCAATACGCTGCATCATAGTAAATAGTCTTTCTCTTATCTGTACTGAGTAGCACTATTATTTCGCTGACAGCAGGTATAACAAATAACAAGGTATTCACAGATATGCACTTGAGATATGATTGAATGTGATATCAGATCTATTGTACAGTACAGTAACTGGGTCATGTTTTAATTTGGAGTACAGTACTGGATAAAGCGGCATTTTGATAATTAAAAATTCGCCAAAAATTTACATACTTAAATGCTTTCCGCTGCAGCATGCGCGTAAAGAATGCCTATCAAAAACCACGGTATTCTGAACATTGAGATTAGTACTACAGGATGATGACATTATCCACTGTCACTGGTCCAATTAGGCATTCAATTACATAAACATTCACTAAACAAACACTTTTATACAACTACACCCACTCTCATCTTTGCTTTCATTTAACGTCGAATGTCACAACATGATACAGTATAAAGGCTGATTTTACATTGATGCAGTAGCTGGCGCCAGCACCACCGGATTCCGGCACTGGATCAGCACTTAGCAATGTAAACGTTTTCAATCCAATCCAGCATCCAGTGTAAACGTTTTCGATCAAGTGATGCTGGCGCCAGCTACTTTTTTTTTTTTTTTTATACGTGGGAAATGCATTACGCATACGCTTCGCCCGGGCAAGGCGAGGGTTATGTCGGACTCTCCGACCGCACTCAAAGCGCGACCAGCATACCGACTAAAACCCACGGTGTTCCTCCAGACGGCCAGAGTGTCGGGGTCACGGGAGTCGCTTGCGCATTCATCCGCGACCCCGACGGGCCATGGCTCGCTCACCGCGAGCGGGCCCCGTCCGATTTAGGGGCCTAGCCTCCCCTCCTTCGAGAGGCGCGTGCGGAACACGCGCACTGCCGTCTCGGGCCCGTGCTGTTCGGGCGGCGACTGCCCGATCGCCGCCCGCAGGCCAACTCGGCCGCAGAGGATAGGGAGAACGGCGCATCGCAATACCGACACTCCTCTTCCCCTGCGGCCCCACCGCGTCCGCAATCTGGCGGTAGCGGCCCCGCCGACGCCTCGGAAGGTAGGGAGAGCGGCGCACCGTTATACCGGCACTCCTCGCCCGCCGCGGCCCCGCCACTCCTCAGCCGCAGTGTCGCCGAAGCAACACTGCAGCCCGACCCAGTTGCGGTGCCGCCCAAACAGCACCGCAACCCACCAGAGCTGCTCCATCGTGGGCTTACCGGCAAAGCCCAGAGGAGTGGCGCCTCCTTGGGGTTCCTCTTGGTTCACCGTGGTCCTTGGTAACCACGGCTAATAAGCCCCCCCGCCGCGACAAGGCGAGAACCCCATTGGGGAGGGGCGCCAGCTACTGCATCAATCTAAATCAACTTTAAGGTAAACGGTAAAGGCACTCTTCTTCATTTGCATCACTCGTGTTGTTTCCAACGTTTATTGGCTCTGTAATGATCGTGCAAGATTCAACGTCACTGGCTTTTTGTGGAGCTGCGGGTTCATTCACATTGTATTTAATATGGAGGTTACAACAAACATACAGGGTCGTATAATGTTGTATATTTTCAGTAAGGCAGTAAACTAGGGTAGTTTTAAATGTCGTCTATTGTTAAATAGACCCCCTGCTCGCATATAATGCTGCTGACATCTACTGCTAAATAAAGCTCTATTGATTTCCAAAGGCATCGATAGGAAGCAGTCTAGATACAGCAAAATACAGATGGATAAGAATAAATTTATTATAAAGTAACTATAATTTTAATATTTATATCACTGTAATGTTCATATTTTGCTTTTTAAATCTGAAGGCTATTGGACTTAAGCCTCTCTGAAATCAAGGAGTTTCTTATACCAATCTAGATAAGTGACAGCAAGGTGATAATTATTTATTATTTAAATAACGCTATATGATATTCTCTGAATCTCTTACATTACACTAGTGGTGGACTTACCAGCAGACTGAGTAGGCTGGAGCCTAGGGCGCTTACTTTAACCTTATATATATTGGTGGCAAATCCGCCACTGCATTACACACGGAAAGAGATGGAGTAGTCCCGACTGGTGGGTGACTACACCTCTCACAATTTAAATGTATATATTTGGTTACAAATCAAAACACAGTAAGCTTTTATTTTATGTATAACAAAGTTTTAAACTTTTATCTAAATTTTATATCGTATTTAATGACAGTCATAAACAAAAGGAGAACATTAAAAATCCATCTGTGTTTACTGGTGTTCAATCTTCAATACTGGCTTGTAATAAAATTGGATTGGTTCATAGTACTTAATATTTAGCAAAGAGTGAAATTAAAAAGTAAAAAGCCTGTAGGTACTTTTTTTCTGTAACATATTTGCAATACTTCAAGAAAGGTAATGTTTTTGAGCGTATTTATGTATGTATGTATATGAGGATATGTATGTCTATTTGTTTAGCACGCTCCACAGCTTAAATGACTTTATGGATTTTAACGTATGAGGTGTCATTAAATTAGTATTGATTATGGGAGTGACTTATAGTATATAAAATTTTAAAGAAAGTGTCAGTACGAGAATAAAAATGAGTTCATTTATTTTACACTTTGACTTTTTTAGGCAGGCGTGATTTTTGTTTTTTGATATTATATATTACTTGTTTTCGATGTATAAGATAGAAACTACAAGAAATAACCAATGAATCATAGACCGCTTGAATCACGTAGTATTTTTCACTTCGCGCGATTGAGGCAGTCAGATTTAGTATTAGAACTATATAACCAACTTCGTTATATTTTTTCTGAAAAAATATAATAAATAGAAAATAATTAAATAAAGTATATTTACAACAAACTTAAAATTCCAAAGTTAAAATTGGAAATTATAATCAAACTGGCCACTAACATGACAATCACAATACGACTCTTTTACCACCTGGTACTGAAGCAGTGCCAAATGTACTGAGTGATTCAATGACAACGTTAACTCTTTATCACGTTAGGACATGCTTTTTATATTTGACAGATAGTTTTTTGGCTCTTATATTTATAAGGCGTGTTTGCACTAGTTATATAATTTATACTTTTAAAGAGTACCCAAATTCCGTGCTGTAATAATAATAACTTTCTTTTTATTTAGATCATGGCACTGAGACTTCTGAACATCAAAATAACAACAGCATAGTTAATTAATCTACAGCTAGTTCGCTGACGAGGTGGAGCCATGAAATGAAATTGCAAGAAACTCAGGCCACTTTATTCCATCGCCAGATTGTAACAGTTTTTTATAAGCTACAACTTTAAGTATGACTTCTTGCATACAAATGCATGTGTCTAAAAACCGATCATGCAACTAAAAGAATATTATAAATTAAATTTAGAAGACCAGACAGAATGAAAGAGAAAATCTTTTAGCGTCGACCGGATCACCCCAAGCAATAATATAAGGCTGGGATGGACGGAAGTAAAATATGACAAAGTCGATATCAAAGCAATCGTTTCTTCAATATGAATAAATTAAAAACCACTTCTATTCGAGTATCTTTAACTTTGAAGTAAGTGGCCTCGGGCAGTCAATAACGATACGAAAGGGAAGAAAATCGTTTCGTACGATATTTGTAGGTTCCAATAGGACAATTTATAGTTTTCTAGCGTTCTACTATTTAATATGATATGCAGTTAGTGGAATTGACCATTAGAAAAAAAAATTGTAATAACCATCGCTCAATTACTTTTCGCCAGAATTAAAATCATATAGCTGCCAATATCACGGAGATTTGCTTTCCTCTCTTTGTTAAAAGAGTAGAAATTTATGAATTTACCTTTCATTTTTATAAGCCAATAGTCACAGACCTAATATAGTCGCCAAACAATTTATAACCACGATGCCCATGTTAAATGTAAATGATGTAAACAAATGTTTACACAAAACAAATAGTATAAAGTAAAATCGCTGTTTACTCCTTTCGTGTCTCCATCTGTTTAACTTCTTCTAAGCCATGGTTTAGAAGAAGTTACAAATTTCAAGGAATGATGAAAAGATTTTCATCATTCCTTCAGAGACATTCATCCTAAAGGTTGTATATGTACAATAAATATATATTGTAGTAGAGAAACCCGAGAGTTCTGACGATTTGTAATGATGTCGTAAAAACATATTAACACGTCATGCAGAGCCGGGGTACGTCAGTAGTATTTAATAAAGAAATCTTTATAAATGATATACAACACGTGGAAATGTCGGAAACGTCAGTTTAAAATGAGAGGTTTTGTTGAAAGGAATAGCAAAGTTAAAAGGGCTGTCAAGGGCATTGTACAAATATCCCGAGTAACAAAGTATATTTAATAACTAGCTTTCTGCAGCACGTTTCACTTGCGTTAAGTTTCATTTTTGGTTACTGCTCTACCCTGTTCGCTCATAGCGTGATGTTACATAGCCTATAACCTTCCTCAAGAACTGAACTATCAAACGCAAAAATAATTTTTCAAATCCGACTTGTACATCCAGAGATTAGCATGTTCAAACAAACAAACAAATTTCCGCTTTATATATAAGTATATACTATGCTCGAAATAGCTGTAAATAACTAAGGAATGCCATTTCCTATTGGCAAAGAAAATGCTTTGATATGTTGATGTATACTTATAAGAAAACTATCTTTTCGCGGCGCGGTTTCACTCGCGTCTTTGCTGCTGCTCTGCTCCCGTCACCAGTAGCGTGATGTTACATAGCCTATAACCTTCCTCAAAAACTGGGCTATCATACACAGAAAGAATTTTTTAAATCCTACTGGTAGTTCCAGAAATTAGCTCATTCAAACATCAAGCAAACAAACAAACAAACTCTTCTGCTTCATATAATAGTATAGTAGATGGGTAGAGTCAACAAGACAAGTAGCAGCAAGACTAGCTTTTTCCATTATGACAGCGGCAGGTGAAGACGTTAATCTTAAAGCGATATGTAAAGGCCGAAGCATACGTGACGGGTTTTTATACGAACACAACCTAAATTTGCAGGGAATCAGAACGGAATTAAAGAATAGTAATAATCTAAGAGTATCAGATCTGGACGATCGGACCGGAATAACTCGACAGTACAGGCAATTTCGGCAATATCTTTTCATACAAAATGTATATGAAAGAGCATAATATATGTCACGAAGATACAAACGGAACGGGAACGTGGTGGAGTAAAGAAGACAACAACGTTTCCTTACTGAAACCGAAACATAAATGCCATGGCCTTAATTCTAGTTCTTCTGGGATCAATACGCGAAAGTTATCACTTACCAACAGACTATTTAAATTATGTTTTAGAAAATGTTTATAAGACAATAAATGTCCTTACCATATAATTTCTTAGTTTTTTGTCTAGTGCCTTTTATCAAATTTATCTTTTTAAATTTACCCAGATCGCCCACGCTGACATGAATAACGACCCAAAAACAAAATTAAAGTATATATAATATCTCCTAATCTAAGCGATTTAAATTCGCAAATTGCTCAAAGGAACTTGAGTTACCTAAGCATGAGTTTCTAAAACACCCACTAACACCATATAAGGTTACGATTGCTAAAACTTTGCTGAATCATATACCACAAGATTTCTATCACCGTAATCGGTTAAACACTTGACCTATAGCAATAAAAATTAAGATAGCATTTGATTTATTTATTATTTTATTTTTATTTATGGGTGACAGATAGAAACATAAAAAATATAAATAGAATTTATTCACAAAGGCGAGCTTAACTCAGAATAGAGTTTCCTAACAGTAAACCTTAGTCCACCAAGTCAAAATGACCTAGTGGTTAGAGCGGCACAGTGTTTAGAGCACCCGTTTCGTAAACACGACGTAGTAAGTTCGAATCCGGGCAAGTACCAATGTGATTTTTCAAATCATATGTAGGTACTTTTTAAGTTTATCTTGGACATTTCTGACTGACGGTGAAGGAAAACACAAGGTATACGATTGCTAAAACTTTGCTGAATCATATACCACAAGATTTCTATCACCGTAATCGGTCAAACACTTGACCTATAGCAATAAAAATTAAGATAGCATCTGATTTATTTATTATTTTATTTTTATTTATGGGTGACAGATAGAAACATAAAAAATATAAGTAGAATTTATTCACAAAGGCGAGCTTAACTCAGAATTGAGTTTCCTAACAGTAAACCTTAGTCCACCAAGTCAAAATGACCTAGTGGTTAGAGCGGCACAGTGTTTGGAGCACCCGCTTCGTAAACACGACGTAGTAAGTTCGAATCCGGGCAAGTACCAATGTGATTTTTCAAATCATATGTAGGTACTTTTTAAGTTTATCTTGGACATTTCTGACTGACGGTGAAGGAAAACATCGTGAAGAAACCTGGACTTAAGTCTGAAATTGCCAATCCATTCAGTGATGCCGTTTAAGGACTTCTACGCAGAGGTTCGATCTCCTGTTGTGTTACAAAATTCTGAGTAAAATCCGAAGTATGGACTTGTGTTCGATAGACGAAAACAAGCTCGCCTCGTGTTACAAAGGACTCATGGTGAATTGTAGGTGAATTATATATACACATCTATTTACCTCATAGGAAAAACAAAGTGATGAAGAACTTGTGAATGCTATATAATATTGTTTTCTCTAAACGTTAGAGCCCTTGAACCAATAGCGATACTTGATGTTTAGAAAATATTAAAATTTACTACGTTTTTACTACTATTTGATACCTAACTTTAAATATTTGGTATTTCGATTGACACCGAAAAAACTCATAAAACAAGTGGTCAGACATTCTGACATCAGGATGTCTGGACCACTTTTTTTTCATAGCTCTAGAACACAACATTTGTATGGTGCAATACTCTAAGTACCTAGTTTTAGATACAGAAAATTCCGGTACCAACATACAATAAATGACTGTATTTCAGCGGCACTAAAGCACAAAATAGCATGAATAGATATATTTTTAAGCTTGTTTGTCATCTAAAATCTTCTTGGCTGCAATATTGCACACGTTTTACGCTGTTTATTTAGCCTCAAAAAGATTTGCTCTATATTACTCGTAATATGCGAATGTGAATTATCTTTATCTGCTGATGCCAAATAGAGGAGAGAGGTCTTGTTGTCTTGGAATATAAAACAAATCTTAGGTCAAATACATAAACAATTAATAAAAATACACACAGTTGTTTTGTTAAATATTAATATAATATTTCAACAACTATACACAACGCCATCTAGACCCAAAGTAAGCATATTATATGCTTGTGTCATGGGTTTTAGAATGCGGATATACATACTTAAATACTTTTTTTTTTGTAAATACATACATATTATACATAGAAACACCCAGACCAATGCAAATAGACATGTTCATGCACACAAATATTTGCACTGAGCGGGAATCGAACCCGCGAATATTGTCCTATGTGACGAAGTGGAACCTACATACTTCGTATACAGGAATCGAACGCACACTCACTGAGACACAGAGGCAGCCGTTCAAATAAAAAAAGTAATAAATTCTACTATCTATCCTGTTATATAAAGCGGAAGAATTTGTTTGTTTGTTTGAACGCGCTAATCTCTAGAACTACCGGTCGGATTAAAATTCTTTTTGAGTATGATAGCCCAGTTCCTAAGGAAGGTTATAGGCTATGTAACATCACGCTACTGGCGACAGGAGCAGAGCAGTAAGCAAAAACGCGAGTGGAACCTCGCCGCAGAAAGCTAGTAGATTAAACTTTATCTTGTAATGTAAGTCAATTCAAGTAGATACCTAATGCAAGCTTTTTGCTGCGGATCAATTTACAAATCCAAATTTAAGTGGATTTTAGACATCTATGTTCATGTTGACTGAGTCTGAGTGGTTTCCCGATGGAAGAAAACCGGTGGTCGAGTTTCAATAAGTGCTTTAACAAATTGGCACGCGATATTTTTGGAGAGAAGCTTTTTGCAAACAATGTTTATTTAGATATAGACGAGTGTTATGGCGATGTATTAATTGTAGCTGATAAAATTAGAGTATGAATGGATTGAGCTTTCTAAATGAATGACGCACTATATGACGAATTCGCTGTAGAACATGATAAAAAGATAATAAAATACAAAACATAAAGGGCCGTTGACCTATTTAAAGGTGACATTAGTCCGATATATAAGAACTCGCAGTTAAAGTAGATATTACTTGTCTTTTGGTAGAAGCAAATAATAAAACTAAAATGCACATTTCATATTATAAAACTTTAAAATTGCACTGGAGCAAGACACCTCCCAGCCTTGTTTCTAAAAGTATTTTTTTTACATACATACATAACTTCACGCTTGTCTTTCATTAATGGGGTAAGCAGAGACTATAGAATGCCATATTTTTTTAACGAAAGCATCATATCATGTTATGACAAATAAAATAAAATCCCACATGACACTATAAAATAAAAAAGTTTTACTCACTATCATTATATAAGTAAGACATTGAACATGGGCCTCAACCATCGATTTTCAAACAGGCGTTTAACCGGCGACCTTTATAAAATTTAACAGTCTGCCTATTTTATTTTAAGACGTCTTAGCCTGCATTGTGCTGTTCGTGGTCTCCATTTTTGCCAATGTTTTCGTACAACTTATATATTTATAGTAGTCCTAAAAACCTAAATTTTGCAATAAAAATAAAATGCTTATCCCTAACACAATATTCGGTGGCACATTACGCTATGGTCCATAACGATCGCTCACTAAAATTGGAATTTTCAGGCGCCTGAGGCAGTTTACAGACTATATTCAGGATCACATTAAACTAATGTCCCGGAAAGACAATACATAACATCTCTCTGTGACAGGGGTGTGGCGAAAACATGGTGTCAGCGAACGTTGTAAAACTCAATCGAGGACAAAATTTTACTCTACGGTTACAGTTCAAAGAAATGTAGTTGGATTTCAACGAACTGTCATTATTTAGGTTGTCACAAGCATAAAGAGCTTCGGCTGGTGCAGGTCTTGACCGGGCTTGGTTGCTTCGGTCATTATCTGCACAAAGTCGCGAGGAGGGAGAGGAGTCCTGCCTGCCACCATTGTGACTGCGACGATGACTCGGCACAGCATACTCTGGAGTATTGTCCGGCGTAGGCGTCTTAGCGTCGGGACTTCGTCGCAGTCACCGGCGTTGATCTCTCGCTGCCGGTCGTGCTACGCTCTATAGCTAGCAGCGACAGATGTTGGAGTGCGGTCGCATCCTTCTGTGAGGACGTCATCTCGCAGAAGGAGGCGGCGGAGCGGCTCAGGGAGGAATGTCTTTTCGCTGATCCGATCCGCCGCCAGCGAACGGGGCGCCGTCGGCGCGCATGGGGTTGCGAGTGGGAAGCGGGGCTCATCCACAACTTTCCTCGTAGGGACAACGAGCCCGGTGCACCCGGACGCTGTCACCGGTGTTGGTGCCCGCGCGGTGTTGGCTGTCGCTGGTTGAGCCGCTGATGTAGTGTCAAGTGCCGGCGGCCCAGCCATTAAGGCGAGAGTAGGTGCACAGGGGGGTATTAGTCGGTATTTTGGCCACCTACCATCACAGGCCAGTGAACCCGACATAGCCATCTCGTTTTCCTGGACGAGGTGGTATGCGTAAACGCATTTTCCCTCTACAAAAAAAAAGCATAAAGAGCTTGCAAAATGCTGTGTAGGTCTATCACATAGTGGATGATGATTTGATAGAAGTGGCGAACAACACTGGTTATGATGCAGATACTTGGAGTAAGCAATGGACGTCCATCGTCTGGTGATGTTAAAAACGGGTAGTAAGTGTTATAATAGATATTATATAAAACGAAAGAGCGTTTATTGGTTTATTTAAAAAAAAAATTGTAGGTACCTATGATAGCCCAGTTCTCGAGGAAGGTTATAGACTATGTAACATCACGCTATTGGCGACGGAAGCAGTGCAGTAAGCAAAGACGCGGGTAGAACCGCACCGAGGAAAGCTAGTACATTATAAAAAATATTATTATAAAATATTTGTTAATACCAAAGTAGATAATTGAGTCTATACAATAGTACGAATACAATTGGACATTTTATGCCTGGACATTATTATAGTTGGTCATGTATCTGGTTGGTTATATCTACAGTTTGACATTTTTATAGCTGATCAAATTACATACTGGACTATTTTGCAGTGATGGACGTTTTTCTTTTTAGACATAAGTCGTGCAAAGAAAAGAAACGTGAAAGCTATGAGTCTTCTTAGAAAGTCTCTTCCTATGGAATAGAAGAAAAAGGAGAACAAAAGTGTCTAACGACTTGTCTTGACTTCATCACACAGATGACTTTGGAAATAATATGCTCTGATAATAATGACAGTTTTCAGTATACTAAATGGTCGGGAAATATCCACACATGTCTTCAAACTTGCTTAATAAAGCGCAAAAATATTGGTTTAGATAGCGTTAATGTTTCCATTTCAAATATTATCCGTATTTCATTATCAATGCATTTCCTAATGAGTATAAGTTCTTTTTAAGAACCTGTTTTTCTTGTTTTACAAGAGAATTGATAAGAAAACATCGATAAGAGGCTTAATGATCGATACGTAGGAAGTAAGTGCTTTGAAAATGGAAAGAATACTGGAAAATGTTATTTCTTTAAAACACTTTGCAATGTTAATACTTTGAGTACCTACCTGAAGTTCTATCGCAAAAAGTACAGCATAAAATATTTGTACGAAAAATAAATAGCCCCTTGATATTTACGCTGGGAACCAAATTTAAAAATTTTCCGGTAAGAGGGCCGCGAGTAGAATGGATCATATCATACTAAATATATAAATCATGTTCTTTGATTCGCTGAAAGACATAAGCTTTTTCCAATAATGACCGCTTCTAACTCAAAGCATTTATTTCATTTTGATCATAAAGTGTGATGCTTATGACGTGATTTTGAGAGTAAATATAATCAGTACAAGAGTGCTGTAATATTCGGTTAATTTTAACTATATAACATAGAATCTTTATAATGAAGACAGAGATATGATAAAATACTAATTTTCATCAATGTATATCATAGACCCATTGCAATAAAGTTTAAATTGCAAAACTGCTTTTCACATTTAAGTTACTTCGGCACTGTGAGTGCTTTAAAGAAGCATAAACTGCAGTAGATATTAATTATGTATTTAACTCGGTTACGGGCTAATCTCTCAACGAGGCCAACTGTATAGATATCATAGTACACATTTCGGCATTTTCGCTATTCTTACACTCATTAACAGACATTAATCTGTAAGGACCGAAGTAATAGACGTAGTATAAGGAGTCCACAAAAGTAACTGTATGAAACAGTAACCAAATTAAAATACGAACTCGACAACGACATGGACACAAAGCCAAGAAAAAGTTAATAATAAAATTGATAGCTACGATCTTGACAATTTTATTGAAGGCAAATAAAAAGATAATTTTACATAATTGAAATATGCTTGTCAAATGAAACACTACTTGTAGCTGACATGCGAACGTTAAGATAGAGGGAAAGTCTAAAAGTGTCACCAGTAACAGAACAGTAGAAAGTAAATCGTATCTATACATATAATAAAAATGTAACCGATCGCTGTCTGTACATGGAAGATATATGAAAAAAAAAATTACTGGGGCCTTTATCAACGTAAATAGAACCCAAAACAATGATTGTTACAATTTTTGTCTGTTTGTCTGTTTGTCTGTTAGTCTGTTTGTCTGTTTGTCTGTGCGTTTGTTCACGCTAATCTCAGAAACGGCTTATCCGATTTAGATATGGTTTTCACTAATACATTGTGGTAAGCTTCACTTAACATTTAGTGTTTGTTTCATGTCAATCGGTTCATAAATAAAAAAGTTATGCCAATTTAAAGAATCACGTCGAACATTTTCTGATAGAAACAGAGACTTTAACAGGTTACGGAATAGCTGATAGCGTTTTTATTTTTCGGATTCCTCTCATTCTAAACAATCTTCTGTTTAGTTTTAAATGAGTCCAGTTTCCAGTGAGCCTCTGTTTCGCGATGACAATTAATAAAGCCCAAGGTCAGACACAACTAAAAGTTGTGGGCGTGGATCTAAATATTAGCTGTGTTTCGCACGGTCAGCTTTATGTGGCTCTATCACGTGTTAGCATTCCTAGCAGCCTGTATGCTTTGATCCCCGATGGCTATACGTCTAATCCATACATCCATACACCCATACATATTATATAAGGCTTTGTCCTGACTGACTGACTGACTGACTAACAGACAACGCACAGCCTAAACTGCTGGTCGTAGTGACTTAAAATTTGGAGGATGTGTTTGTCTAAATGTCTAGAGGTTGTACTAAGAAAGGGTTTTTTAAAATTTAATTCCTAAGTGTGTGAAAAGGGATGAAAATGATTGTATGAATCTTCTTCATTTTTTAACTTACAGTTTTGAAATTTTGTTTTGGAATACTTCTATTTAAATAAAAAATATTCTTATATTTTTATTTTAACAGGGGTGGATTTAGAGGGGTGACATTAGGGATAAAATATTCTATACATAGATCTTTAGCTTTTGAAGCTGGCGACTTGAAATTTGCAGGGAGGGGAAGGGGGGGGGGGAAAGGAGGGAGGAAAAGGAGGAATTGAGGGGAAGGTGGAAGGGAGGGGAAAGTGATAGGGGAGAGATGGAGAAGTGAGAGGAAAGTGATGGGGAAAAGAGGGGGAAGTGAAGAGGAAGTGTAGGGAAAATGCGGGAGAAGTGAGGGGAAAGTCAGGGAGAAGTCAGGGGAAAGTCAGGGGAAAGCCAGGGAGAAGTGAGGGGAAAGTGAGGGGAATGTTAGAGGAAAGTAAGAGGAAAGTGAGAGGGAAGTGAGGGGGGAGTGAGGGGAAGTGAGGGGGAGTGGGGGTTAAGTGAGGGGTGAATGAGGGAAAATGAGAGGAAAGTGAGGGGGAAGTGAGGGAGACAGTAGAGGAAGGCAGGAGAAGGGAGGGGGAAGGAACGCGGAAAAAGGAGTTCTCGAATGGTGGAAAAAGGGAGGGAAAGGGATAGGAAGCGATAGGAAGGGAAAGGAAAGGAGGAAAAGAAAGAAGAAGGAAGGAAGTTTGTGTGAAAGTGGTTTGTCAGTTTTAGCGGTAGCGGGTTTAAACTGGATTCGCCATAGAGACGGATAATACTGATACAAAGTACGATGGCCATAAAATCTTGCACGCAATATTCTCATAGAGGCACTCATCTGAATTTTCACGCGAACGAAGTCGCGGGCAACAGCTAGTGTCTTAATATAAAGAGAAGTGGTAATATTCATAAGTGCAGAGGGATGGGGGAGGCCAAAAAACATGAATGGATTGCGTAAAGGATGTCATGTAAGAAAACTGTATGTTTTCAGATGACGTGTGATAAAAGAGAATGGAAGATCTTTTTGCGTCAAAGTAATATAGGACCAAAGCGGGCAGAATGAAATGCACCAGTCTACATAAATATGTTTAATAGTAGAGAAGTATTATAAATGTTAAAAAAAATTGAAAATGTTTATAGCATAATTTATTTTTTATGTTTTGAACATTTCGCACTAGTACTTACTTAAAACAAATAGACTCACCTAAATCGTTCTAAAATCGCAATGTTTTAAAAATATTTAAGCAGCTACGGGTAATAAAATTATGCAAAGAGGTTATAAATTATCTGTTACGATAACACGGCTAAGGATGTTCGTAGATACGTTAACGTAGCAGTTAAAAGTCGCTGTTATGCATATCAATACTATTGTGCATGTTAAGTACGGAAAGATAATGTTTAAAGTACACAAGGCCTTTGCATATTATGGTCGTGGGTAGGAGTATATGATCCATGTACTTTCGTGTAATGTGTGTCCTTTTTCTTGCATTAGGCAACGATTTTCAAAAGAGCAATTTAAACGAAAGAAGTTAGGGCTTTTCGTAATAGGCATTATGACTCTTAGAATCTGCTGAGCTATATTTTATTATAATTCGAGGTTCTTCACGATGTTTTTCTTCATTATTATTATGTCAAATATAAACTTAGGACTGTATATATGATCTTAAAAAACATGTTCACTGGTACATGCCAGTGCAAACGTTATAAAACCCAACCTCGTGCATAATACGTACAAGGACTCTTGTTCAGGGTTGTGTGATAAGAATCATATATCATATAGTCTAAATGAAGGTTGTTTTTTGTCGATAAATAGCAAAGAGGCTTATAACCTGTCGTCACTAGTATTCAAAACTGAACAGCATTACAAACTTATTACTTAGATTCGATTCCAATCGATTTCGGGCACGGCGACTAATTAAACTCCGGTATTGTTGAAGTTCATGTGCTCGCATGTGACTAACATAGCCAATCTTTTTTACGAAGATACTCGCACATTGCAGCCATGTGAGACCGTTGCTATATTATAATTGCTTGCCACAGGTGGTCGGGCTTTTATTTCATCGCCTATTATCGAGGTCAGCATTAATTTAACTTTCGCATTATAACATGACTAGCTTTTTGCGGGCGCGTGTTCACCCACGTCATTGCTTACTGCTCTGCTCCCGTCGCCAGTAGCGTGATGTTACATAGCCTATAACTGTCCTCGAGAACTGGGCTATCATAGACAAAATTTTCAAATCTGACTGATAGTTCCAGAGATTAACGCGTTCAAACCAACAAACAAACTCTTCCGCTTTGTAGAATAGTATAGATAATCGTAATAGCCGAACTAATCATCTTTGACCAGTGTGGTACTAGTGACGTCATCCGAAGCAGAGACATATTGGTCGCTAGTCATGGATGGTAGAAGAAACCTTAAAGCTACTTAGGAAGAACTTATACTTACTACATAAAGAGCATGATAGTGCGATAGAGCGAGCTATATTAGCTGCCTCTCTACGAGGCCGAGGTGCTCAACACAAGGTACTCCACAGAACCAAAGTGACTGACCTCTCAAAATAGTTTTTTTTATACAACTTTGGTGGTAAACAAGCTTACTTAATGTGGTAGTGATGAGCTAACATATATCTTATTTGATAGCCATTGAAACAAAAAGCTCTAGCAAATTATTTTGTGAAGAAACTGTAAAATAACTGTAATTAAACCGATAAACAATTAGTAGAAGCTACTTGCAACAAGTTTTGTATATTTCCATTATTCGAGAGCGTCAGATAAACATTATAATAAATATAAATAAAATGTATAATAAATTCATAAACGAAAATTAAATTATTTGCCATTGCAACACTGAGCTTGGCGGGAAGTTTTGACAGGTACTCTCAAACAACATATTGTATTGAAATTTATTTTCATTGTTACTTAAAAAGAAACTTAAGAAGGGAAAGGAACATCGAAGTTTGAGATTTCTTACTTAGATTGAAGCACTCTACGCAATATTGTAGTCATAGAGTACATAGTCGATGAGAAGTATTACTTCGTCATTATAATTTTATATAGGTACGAATACAACTTAGATGACAAGCTATGGCTAGCGCCTCTATATTGTTCGGTTTTGAGTTGTACCGATATACGTCCGTGAAGTCACACGTACACTTGGTTGAAGAATTATGGTAAGTGGTTGTCGTAATATATATGGACAGGTTGTATGCCTATGTTTTCAGTTAGAAACAAAGCGTGTAAAGTACCAATTGGGTTGCTAAAAGCATAATTAGATAGATTTGATCTAATTAGTATCTAATTAGATCTAATTTAAATAAATACCAATGTTTTTCGCATGCTTTTAGGTACTTCACATGAGACTTAACAGTAGATTAGTTAACTTTTCATTGATCAGAATTTCAGAAACTGGGGAATAGTCAAACTAGCCAAGTCGCTGCTAACCACGAAAGAAAACGGGAATGTCGAGTTAAATCGGGCCTCCGCGATGGCGATCTCGCTCACCACACGAAACGTATGCAAACTACCAGTATGACTGTATACTAGTATTCTATGAGTTCGACTAATTCATGGTGAACCCAGCAAGGATCTTTTAAGATAAGTACTATTCAACATAATAACAAAAGCCATCCGTTTAAATTAAAAACATTATTCGATAAATAAAACGATTAAAACTTGTGCCATAAAAATGTATTACCAAAAATTCCGTAAAGGCCTTTATTTTATGGGAATACTTGTACAAACTTCTAAATTTGCAGTCAATAAAAAACAGAAGTTTGTTAAACTTAATAAGTTGGAGCTATAAAGACGATAACAATTTATAATTTGACTATTAAATTGATTTTACTAAGCCTCACATGAGTCAGACAGTTAGGTTCAAAATTGGTGAATACCATTCCAGATTGTTAGCAAATTAGTAGTTTATCAATAAATTACTATTGAAGACCTTTGTAAAATACTTCTTCACGCATGGTATAATTTTTCCAGGTAGATCTTACTGTTCCCTTTCTTAAAACTCTTATACATTTCTCTAATAAAATATTTAAATCTACCAATTAGTAACTTAAGTGGAACTATTTGCACTAGAAGATTAATGTCTCGACAATAATAATTAAACAACTTATAGGTAGGAATTATTGTTATTAAAACTCACACACTTCAATTAAATATATATCATATATCATAATACTTAATGAACTTCAAATATATTTACCAAGAAGCTGTTCTCTCCAAAATCTGTAACAAAAAAGTACAAAATAAATAAAGTAATTAAATCCTATAAACTTTTTTTCAGTTATTCAATTATAGAACGCGAAATGGCCGTTTCTTATTTATTTGAAATAAAAACTTTTAAAAGAATTTATTAAAACTTTAACGGTAGACTGAGTCATAATTTACTTTGAGAAGTTAATTAATTTATTAAAATAAAATCGAGTTTTGCTTAAGCTACTAAATACGTAGTCGTACGTATGTACGATGACCTATGTCCAGCAGTGGACGTCTTTCAGCTGATATCTAAACTAATATTGAAAAAGAAAAGGTTATATTTTTTGTGTGTTTGTTTGCAACGATTTAACTATAAAATTAAGTTACTGATTTGAAAAATTCTTTCAACTTTAGAAACCAATAGAAAATAAAATTAAATCTTTCCCCCAGGGGATCAAATCTGGGGATACAGACCGAAATAACTCATATATGAAGTGGGTAACGCTAAATTTTTTATGTTTAACATATTCTTCAGACATTTTCAGTATTACAATATTTTAAGCGCCTTCGTAAATCTAAATGGTGCAATACGACACTCTTGCAATGATATTATCTGTAAGCGTTTGTTGTAAGACCAAATGAAACTTTCGATACCAAAGCGAAGCGAGGGCGGCGTCTAGTAATGAAATAAAGAGATTTTTAAAAGGAAAAGCCGCAATCATCACGTGTTTAGGTACGTTATATTTCCATAATGTAAAAAACAGTGCATTTGCACCAAAAGGCCGACGTCCTTCTCCTGCTTAAGCACTGCCGCAATAGCACTGAGAACTAACTATTCATCAACACTACCTAGGTAGTGGTGTAGTGTTGACTTTTACCGCTAGCAAAGTATATACGACCGCTTTATTGTATACACTTCTCTTGTCGTCGAAGTCATCAGTTTCTCATTCCAGTATTTATTAGGTAGGTTTGTTGACCTATCTAATAAAAATAACTCCTAGGTTCCTCGAGAATTATAGATACTAAATCCAGGCTACTTTACCCAACTTACTCGATATTTTATTACACCGTTTTCTTTACAATCTGTATTGCCGTAGCGTTAGCTCGTAAAACCTATTGAAAAGGGTTAGTTATTCTCTGAAAAATTTAATTCTATCGCATTTGCAAGCTTAGTTTAAATATTTATTAAATAAGTGTCTATCGAAAACATATTCTTAATTAAATATACGAGTATAAAAAAACATCGTAAGGAAATCTAGGCTTGAAAATAAGTCTAAAATTGCCAATCTAGTAGCGATAAATGGACATGCCTTCTGTGAAGAGACCTTTCCTTGCAGTGTGATTATATTGGGCTCGTCTTTCTTATCATAGATGTACTATACAACTATTGTAGCGTAAAGACAAAGCAGCAATGAATCCCAAAAAACTAAATATTCAAATATATTTTAAACATTATTATATTAATTAATGTACTCTATATATATACATAGATAGCATATAAGATAAATAACTACAGTGAACAAACAATCGTTAAAACTAATTGATCGAAACACAAAACCAAATTGGACAAATTAGGTTTTACGATGTTATGGAAGTAAGTTAGCCTTGACCGGGTATTAAATAAGAAGATTAAAAAATAGTGTGGGATGATCGGTGTCGCGAATAATATAAATAATACCAGCCTGTTTACTGTCCCACTACAGGGCAAAGGCCTCTTCTCGTATAGAGAAGGTATGAGCATTAATCACCACGCTTGCTCATGGCGGACTGTCAATTTCAGACTTTTAAGTCCAGGTTTCCTCACGATGTTTTCCTTCACCGTCAGTCAGTTGAGGTCAAATGTCCTAGATAAACTTAGAAAGTACATATGATTTGAAAAATCACATTGGCACTTGCTGGGATTGGAACACACTTTTTCGTTTTTACAAAGGGTGCCTTATTCACTGGACCATTTCGACCGGAATTGCGATTATTGTGGATTACATAAACTAATGTTATTTTTACATTATTTTCTGATTTTAGTTTTTAATTACTTTTAGTTTTACCTTTGTATTAATTTAAGTGTGTTCTGTTTGGTGTACATTTTTTTTTTTCTTATTAAGGGAGATAAATAAACCAAATAGAAATACAATTGATGGCAAATTGTATCAAATTAGAGTAACTTAGCTGGGGCTGAGTAACATCAACATCTTAAATCGTCATCGAAAGGTGCATGTTGGGCAGACTTCTCACAAGGTGGAGCAACGACCTGTGAGTGGCTGACAATTCACGGATGATCGCGGCTAACGACCAATCATGGTCGCAAAACTTGAAAGAGGCCCATGTCCAACAGTGGACGTCTCCTGTTATGATAATGATGACAACATTTCTAAAAAAACACAGAATTGGCAATAAAAGATATTTTCTTAGACTGTCGCATGCCATTTTTATTTAACAAACACACAGTATTATGTTTGAGTTGTTTTATATTTCATATACATTTGCATTAAATCTATAACAATATTATAATAATAATATAAAAAACAAACTCTTTCGCTTTAAATTATAAAAAGCGGCAGAGTTTGTTTGTTTGTTTAAACGCGCTAATCTATGGAACTACCATTTGGCTTTAAATTATTGTTTTTGGGTATGATAGCCCAGTTCTTGAGGAAGGTTATAGTGTAACATCACGCTACTGGCGACGGGAGCAGAGTAGTAATTAAAGACGTGGGTGAAACCGCGTTGCGGGATGCCAGTTACTTATAATTAAAGTCTAAATTTAAAGTAGATAGTACAATAGGTGGCCTTATCGCTAAAAGAGCTATTTCTACCAGTTTTAATAAGTTTAAAACAAAAGTTATACAGTACTTATCTTATTGCCCTCTAGTAACTTAAACCTAAACCTTTTTGGTGAAGGATAGTGTTAAATAAAACATGTATTTAAGTTTAAAACACAAGTTTGATTGCCTCAGTGGTTCAGAGATACTGTGCACGAACTTCAATGCAGAGGTCTCAAGTTCCATCCCGCGTCAAGAAAGTAACATGGAATTTTTGTACATAAACTCACAACCTGAAATTTAGAATGTGCTCATTCATTTAAGCATGAGAAAGAATCCAACATAAGTGACGAAATGGGTGTTATACCTTCAGTCAAAATAACAAAAGATACTATGTTATACATACATACCTTCACGTGGGGTAAGCAGAGAACACCATTTGCTGCGATCCATTACATTTACATAACTCATCAACATTCATAAATCTTTTTATACACCTACGTTACGGGTGCTTGTAATAAAACAAGACTATATTTATAAATAACCTTGAAACCCTAAGTTTACACAGAATTAATTTGTAATTTGCCATTTGAATTGCTAATTTGATGATCAGCTAATAAAATAAAAATTGCCATGAACTTACATAACCATAAGAAAGACATGCCAATACTAAGCTACTATACTAGCAAAAAGTTAACCTAACCAGTCCCTTCAATTAAAATGATCGCATAATAGAACAAAGACTTAAAAATGATTATTACTATCAAGCTATTTGAAACTTTATCTTCTTTGAAATAAAATAGAAACTGGCAAAAGACATTTAGTGTTGAGCCTTTATTTAATAGGCAATATGAAAATACTAGCTGTTGCCCGCAGTTCCGCCCGCAGCTCCGAACGCTTGTGGTGTATTAGAAACTCTTTAGAACGCTGTCTCTATGCAAAAGAAGATATTAAAAACAATGACATGTAAAATATTCTGTCACAATTAATAAATGATTTTACGAATTAACATTAACGGAAGATGGTTGTCATTTAATTTCATCCATATTTTTCTATTTTCTCATTGTAATATACCATTAATATCATCAACAAGAATATTATTCTACACTTGACGCTGGCAGAAATAGCTGACACAATCGTCGGCTCTGTTGCCAAAAAAAAAGGAGAAGAAGAAGAACAGTATTTATTAACGCTCAATATATTTTTACTAATCATGAACATGTTTATACATTGACGATTTTGTATACAAACTTTTATCCCCTATTTTAACCCCTTCAAGCCATTTTTTCGCAATAAAAGATGAGACTAGACCTTGGGGACATAGGCTATAGCTCTATACCAAATTTCATTAAAATCGGTTCAGTGGTTTAGGCGTGAAAGCGTAACAGACAAACAGACAGACATTGGTAGTTTTTTTCGCATTTATAATATTAGTATGCATTTGGATGTTGATTTGGATAAAAATAATTTGGCTTCTCAAAAGAAAAATGCCACAAGCTGATAAATACTATTAAACAAGAATTAACTTTAACTCATTATTACAAGATGACAATTTCCGTCAACACATATTTCGTCTTACGACATTTTTCTACTGAGAGATTATAATTGATCGACGATTAGATATTTCAAGCGTAAAATAAAAACCAGTTTATGATCGCCTTACATTTTCGTGCAAAAACTAAATAATAATTATTATTGAACTATCTGCTCGCTCGCGGGTTCACCCGCGTTAAGTTACATCTTTAGTTACTGCTCTGCTCCCGTCGCCAGTAGCGTGATGTTACATAGCATATAACCTTCCTTAAAAACTGGGTTATTAAACGCAAAAAGAATTATTTTAAATCCGATTGGTAGTTCTAGAGATTAGAGCGTTTAAAAAAACAAACAAACTGTTCCGTTTTATATTAGTACAGATTAAACTTTTACCACAGTAAACTAAGCAGTAATTTATCTGTTGCTATGATACCAGTCAGTTATTAGACCTCTGCAGAGCAATAGCCTCGTCTCATACAAAGAAGGTATGAATTTTGATCTCCACACGTTCGAAGGCGGATATTATATATTTAAGCCTATTAAAGGACTCTACTCTGATGGCAATCCGTAGGGTCTAGAAGAGGTAGCCATCATTTCAAAAGCCATCTTCCCAAACTGCTGATATAGTGACGTCTACTGGAAGCTTTAAAAGCTGCTTTAGAAGCTTCACCTTTACTAATGCCGTAAATTGGAAAGTTTTATTAGCCTACCAAAGTGACTCCACTCTGCCTGATGGTAAGCAGTCAGTGAAATCCAGAAGTGAAGACAACAACTCTAAAAGCCATCGTCTCAAACTGTTGGTATGGTGGCCTTAAGGCGGCTTGCTGAGATGCTTTTTCATGCCCTGTTTAAAAGACCCAGGATCAAAGTTAGATATGAACACATGCGCTGGTAACGAGATAAGTACTTAAGAATTTGCAAAAAATACTTTTTATCCGTTTGAAGTTAACTTAGTGGTTCACTACTATACGAAGTGGGTGTCATAATCAATAGGTTATTTGGCTACGAGCCCATTCGACCCTTAAGATTTGACCCTGCATTAAAAGTTGTAGACTCGACCCTTTTTTAAGAGCCCATTCGTACCTATATGGATTTATTGAAATATGTATCAAAACCAAAAGCATTCTTACCCTGAAATTATTGTTTTTAATTACTTTTATTTTTCGTTAACCCCTTGTCTGTTGACTTCGCTTTTAAAGCGAAGTGTCAAAAAACCCTTGTCTGTGTACTTCGCTTTTAAAGCGCGATTCAAGATGGCCGCCGACCAAAAATGAAAAAAAAATCGAACATGTCTAAAATCGGTAGTACTCCAACTGTGTTATTCGTTAAAACTCCCTGATTTTAACGGTTATTGTCAACTAAACGCAACTAATAACGATACCAACATTAAATAATTATAGACATTTAGATGTCAAATATAAATTGTCATAAAAGTCTCTTGTCAGTGTTATTTACGCGCGCGAGAGAACTCTTTCGTTCTCCTCTTTTGTTGATTTCTTAAGTTTTTTATATAGTAGCCAGTATTGTTTTTACCTCAACACGTTGGAAATCTTATCTATTTGTGAAGTGTTATGTTTTATTTGAAAACAACGCTATCGTGATAAAGTCATGGAACCTTTTTTTTGTCAAGGACCTTTTTTTTTTTTCAAGTGGTTCAAGTGGTTCAAGTTTTGTGTTATTTTATCGAAATAATAAAGTAAGCACTTGTAACAGCTGCTAACTATGTTTGTGTTAAGTGTGTGAACCAAACTACAAAAAGGATATGCCAGATGTTGTAAGTATTCTTAGAATTTATAAACAACGGACCCTATTGTTTACGTTAGCGATCGGATTTCGCTCGGGTGTCGGGTTACGGCTTTGTCAAGGTCACATTGTGAAATAGTTTATGACAAGGAATGTTATTGTTTATTGAATATAGTAGATTAATGTGTGCAATATGTATGTAATATGTATATATTATGTATTTAAAACATTAACTTTTTCGATTACGGGTATTTTTTTTAAATAATAGATATTTATGTAATTTGAGACGTCATAAAATACCTACTTTTTTTTATATTTTTTTAAATTAAAAATAACAATATATTCCCTTGTAGACCAAAAGTGACTATAGTCCCTTCTTTTCAACTCATAGTAGAAAGCGTTACGGGACTTTACTCCCTTTTTAGCTCCTGTATGAAAATTAAGAGATATCGCGAAATTAAAATTGCTGAGTTGCGAAAATTGAATTTTCGCGATTCGCGGTAATTAGATACACAGTTGCGCGCAATTGACATTTATAGCCTACACAGCTAAGGGGTTAAGTGTAATTCCTTCATCTCTATTGTAAACGAGAAGATGCGAGACAGCCCCAACACAAGTATTTTTATAACTTACTGAAGATGATTCAACTATTTGTAATGAAGATGATGAGATAAAATAGTAATAACTATAACATTGTACTGCAATGACATGGCTGTTGTTGCCAATAAGCCTGACATAGTAATGATCATCGACGTCACCATCCCTCATGATGATAATCTCTTGAGAGCTGAAAAAGACAAACAGATCAAGTATTTGGATTTAGCTCGCGAGGTTGTTGACATGTGGGATGTGGATTCGGCGATCATTGTGCCGATAGTGGTTACAGTGAATGGACTTACTGCTAAGAGCCTAGATCAACATCTTAAGAGGGTTGCGTTAGCTGGTAGGGTCAAGGGTCAGATACAGAAGGCGGTGTTGCTTGACACGGCCCGCATTGTGAGGAGGTTCCTATCTCTCGAGCCCTAACCGCCGGTAGCTTGGTCCCTGTACCCGATGCCGGTGGGTCTCCAATTTTTATATTTTAAATGTAAGTGTTTTTTTTTTAAACTTATATTTAAAAATTTAATTTTGAGAATTATTTTAATAAAGGAAATAATAATACCACAACAACCACACAACGGCATCTAGATCCAAAGTAAGCTTAAATAAATATTAATAGCTTGTAATATGGGTAAAAATAAATGTGTATTTTTTTTATTTAGTTACATATTTCTTGGTATAATAGAGGGTTGCGTGATCATATTGTAGTCTTAGGAACACTATCATTATTTACGTAAAATTGATATATAGATATGCTTGATTGATGATTTCATGTAGTTGATTAATTAAGTACCTCTTCTTGCAGTGGAAATGCGACTATTGTGGGTAGTTTTAGAGTTTAAGGTAATAATATAATACTAATAAATAGTTTATTTTCATTTTCTTACCAGCTAGTTTACATAAATAAATGGGGGTACTCCTTTTAAGTAACAAAATACTTGTGTTAATACTTGTGTTTAATACGCATATATCATTCTTGTTTCTATACTATTATATAAAGGGAAAGAGCCCATTTCCTGGGAAAGTTTAGACTATGTAACATCACGCTACTAGAGACGGGAGCAGAGCAGTAAGCAAAGACGCTAATGATAGTAGGAACAAAGGTAGTATTAAGTTAAAATCTAAAGGCGGGACAAAGTTTTTTTTGTTCCTGCAATAGTGAACACAACCGCTACTTTCACTACTCAACATTAGTTGAACTAAAGGTTTTTAGGTGGCAAACATGACATCTAAAATCGTTTCTAGGTTTATACAATACGTTTTTAGTTTCGTAACTATTTATATACAACTAATAAAAACTAATTGACTGGCCTGTTGGTCTAGTGGTTAGTGACCCTGACTGCTAAGCCGGAGGTCGTGGGTTCGATTCCCACCCAGGACAAACCTTTGTGTGATGAGCATGATTGTTTGTTCTGTGTCTGGGTGTAATTTATCTATAATATGTATGTATTTACAAAAAAAAAATGTATATAAGTAGTATATCAGTTGTTTAGTACCCATAACACAAGCAAATATAATTGCTTAATTTGGGACTAGATGGCGCTGTGTGAATGTGGTAGAATATTATTATTATTATTATTATAATAAAAAGCAAACGGTCCAGTTAGCAGTTACTATAGAACTTTCTTACACCAGAAGTATTGTTCTCGCCTTTTAACCTTTTACGTAATAGAGACCTTTGCCGTTGTCTGTTTGTTGAGGACATTTCATTAGATGTATTTGGAGAAGTAATATCCTTGTAACTGAGTCTCGGCTATTGCTAATTTTAACATAAGAATAGTCTACAGATATATCATATCAGTGCAGAAACAGATATATATCAGTGGAGAAATTATGTGTTCTCTGTATTTTATAGTCTGATGAAATGTTAACTGACACAAACGTAGATAGATTAGTTAATGACAATTTTCCATAGCATTACTGTAAGGGTAGTAATGGATCCGATATATAATAAAGCCAAGGCCTTTATGTTCTTCCTGACGTCAACCCCAAAGGTCATATAATCTGCGAGTTATTGTAACCATCACCTGTACGGCAAGTAGGGCAACTCTGTGAACTTATTTAAGCGTCAATATCTAAATCTATAATATAAAAATGAATTATTGAATGTATTGCTAAGCGCAAATCTCGAGAGCAGCTGAACCGATTTCGCTATTTTTTTTTAATAATATTCCTTAAAGTACGAGGGTGGTTCTTACGGAGACAAAAATAAAAAAAAATTGCCTGAAAAAAAACACTTGTCTATATTCCCATACAAATGTATCTTTATTTATCAAACAATGTTTAAAAAATGTCCACCCGTGCGAAGCCGGGGCGAGCCGCTAATCTGAAATAATATTTTAAAGAGAAAATAATTGATTTTTTGTTTCTTTTTTGTTTCAGCGATTTAAACAATTCTTTCACCATTAGAAAGCTACAAATTAATATGACGGGTATGATAGACTATATTTTATTATGTTTAACATATTTTCCAATCATTTTCAAAATTTCAATATCTTAAGCACCTTTGTAAATCTGAATGATGCAATACATCACCATTGCAATGATATTTTCTGTAGGCGTTTATTGTGAGACTGAATGAGGTTTTTGATATCGAAGCGAAGCGAGGGCGGACATCTAGTATCTAAATATACCGGATGCAAGCAACCGTAAATCGGGCAAGATGGCCTTGAGAGAGGCCTATGTCCAGCTATGGATGCCGTAGGATGATGATGATATCTAAATAACCCAGAGCATGGTCGCTTCTGTCTTTTGTCTATATCTCAGCCAACTTCTTTTATACACCGCTGGACCATTTGTATCTTTGAAATTATCATTGATGGTACAATTGGCACTGATTTGTCCCACTAGTATAAAATTGGCACAAATTACTACAATTCATACGAGTATAACGTAAATGTTGTATTAACTAACTTCTTTAGTTAGATTAACACCTAACCCTATACAGTACTTGTGTTTTTGTACCTATTCATTTTTATTTAGTGAATAAAATGTATTATCTATTACAATTGAAAAAGTTATATTAAAAATAGCAAAACAAATGGTCCTTAAGTTTTATGCACAAACTTTTATAAGGATTGTTTAGTAAACTATAAGTTTTGCTAAATAAAATGTTTGTTTTTGTTTTGGTCTTTACTTTTGCCATGTTCGTTCTATCCATCTGAAATGCTTTATTTTAAAGGTCATATTTTTTGCAAAATGTCGAATTATTTTTTTTGAAACTAAATAAAATAATATAAAAAAGCGTTTAATATCCTGTGATAATACCTACAGCCGTAGATGCAATCATCAATTCGTCTAATAGAATTCGAAGCAAGATAATTTATTTTGAAATACAATCTTATACAAATATAATATAATATTATATTTATTATGTCCTGTAATAACCGGAGTTAGGACTGCTAATACCGATGCTGACGCTGAATTCGTCTAATTTCATTTTTTAAGGTAGAATGTCTAGGCGAATGACTGAAATTTCGACATCGAGCTTTAACAAATTAATAAAAAATACAATATTTTAGTACTTACTATAAAGTATAGTATAATAAATACTTAAACGTCTGTATATGAAAAATTACTAAACGCATAAAAATACCCGTCGTATCGTATGCACCATTGACCTCTTGCGATTATGAATTTAAAAATATTTTAATAGCGTTAAATTTAGTTTTTTTTACCCTTTTTTATTTGTGAGAAATTTAAATAGCCTACTGGCGGCAAATGTGTAAATCCGCCACTGGTGGAAGTTTTTAGTCTGATGATGTTGAAACGTACTTGTACATTACAGAAATTAGAAATAACATACTTAAGTGGTTTTATCATTTTAACTTAACTTTCAAAGTAAAGTAAAACCACACCTACCACTTAAGTTACACACCTCAACTTGACAAGAAGTTGGGAAATTCAAGAACACAGATAAACAAAAACAATGTCTTTCTTTCCTAAACTATAGGGTCTTAATGGTTCAGTACTTCATACTTCTGTCGATTTACGACACACTCGTCAAAACTGTCGCTCATTAAAATCTTGAAATCAGCTCACGTATGCTATGATTTTAATGCAGTTTTCACTACCTTCCAAAGAGTCTCTTCCGAAAAGTATATTACAAATAATAATTATATACTCAAACTATATTAACAAAATAAAATTCAACAATATGTAGTCCTTCTTCCTGAAAGTGTATAATTAAAATAGGTAAATTAAATATAATTTAAAACAAAAAAAATTCAACCACATAATGTAGATAATCATATTGTAAAAATATTATATTAGCTCCCACGTGTAGGTGTAAAATATTTTTTTAAGACTTTCTTTAATTTCTATACTTTAAAATGTATTGTATATTTTAAGAGTACTTAATAAAATATAATAATTACGATTTTATGCTTATATAGGATTAATTTAAAGCAAAATGCTACTAGATGGGATCTCAAAAGTATACATATTTATGAAGCACAAAATAGGCAAATAAGTAGTACATATGTACATAGGTAGGCCAAATTTTCCTCCTTTCCTTTTTCTTCATCTCCCTCATTCCCTTCCCTTACCCTATGCCCAGCCCATCAGCCCAGCAGCTTAAGACGATAGCTTTTGTTATGGTGGCCACCACTTCTAGATTTCACTGACTGCTTAGCATCAGGCGGTTTGGAGTCACTTCGGTAGGCTAGGTAGGTAATATAACAAAAGGTTCAGCCAAGAAGGGTTTAGCGACAGAGCTAAATAAATTATGGGGCTACCGGTCGAGGGCAGTCTAATATCAAGAAATATTATTTTTTAGTAAATAAAAATGATCGCGGAAGTGACTGCCATCATTCAGTTAATTGATTGAACTATCTAAGAAAATAAATTTCATATTCTTATTAATTCTTAAACAACTCAATCATCATTAACACTATTTCAGTCGAAAGATGTTTACTGACACAGGTAGTTTGGCCGGTCGTGAGCCGCTCCCATCCGTACATCTAATACAGTCCGTATCCATATTGCCGGTGCACCGCAGGGTTAGTCTAAGCTGTGTCTATCATCAAAACCATACATTAAAATATTGTCATCGAAATCTTCAATAAATTTAACTTATTACATTATACCGAAAATTGTTGTTTGCCTACAAAACCTATGGAACTGTTACTATGTGTCCCGATCCGCATACCATAATACTGCTAACAGAAACTATTTAAACAAAAGTTTTTTTATTGATTTAATATCACTGCCTATCATAATTCAAACGTGACCTTTCACCAAAATAAATAAAACAAACACGCACGAAACTAATATAATAGACTCACGCCATATTATATATGGTAGTATTTTAAAGACCTATTATTACTGCAATCTTTTTGGTACAATTATGCTACCATATTTTTAAATTCAGAAGATCTAATACTGGCCGTAATTGTTACATTTGACACTTTTACGATAAAACATTTTTGAAAGAAGAATAGAACGTATTCAAATCATTTTTTCGTTTGGTTACCTATCTTTTTTTTATTTTGCTTGTAAAAATATTTAACAGTTAGAGTCTGTTACAATAGGTAATGTTTTTGTATCTTGTTTTTTGTAAAATATTAATTCAAGCATCACAAAACCGAGTTTTATTGAATGATAAACATTTCAAACAAATAAATAAAATATTTTCCTGAATCGCTAACACGGAAGACTTAAACTGTCACCGTCCATTGAGTTTCCAATACATTAACTCCATTCGAATCAAACTTAAAATTATACCCGTCAAAACTATTAAATGAGTTAAATCTTTTACCAAAACTTTCCCACTCATTTTCCAATGACAAGATAGTGACAGTTATTAACTGTCTTACAAGTTAAAATTACTTTTTAAAGTCCAGAATTTACCAACTCTAATGCCTGACACTTAAAGAGTTGACATAAAATGTCAGGCGATGTTGCCAGTATCAAAAATGTGAAAAGAGTTTGGAAAGTTTTTCATGACTGACGATGCGAAATAATACAGTTCCCTTTTCGTTTGTTTTAGAACTGATACTGTTTATATAGCAAAACTTGTTTTCATGTTGAAATTAAGTTGCGGCCTGTTTTATTTTTACCAAATAATTAGTCTATAAATACTTTTGTTCATCTTTGATGTAGGTATAAAAATAATCATTTTTGCGCCATCTATTATTTGTTATTTTTGTATTATTCCTGTTTTGTTACAATATCTAAACTCGCTCTTCATATCTAACTTTCGCACTTATTTATGTTGAAGACTTGACTGAACAGGACTTTATCTCGACGGGAATAATTTTATACAATACCAGAATAGACTTATTTTCTATTGACTTTAAGTTTAATCTTATTTGAATGATTTGATTAAATGATTCGTTTCAAAATGAAATATCATTAAAGTTTGTAGATCATAGAAATGAAAAGCTGAAATTGATTGAGAAATACGTAACTGTTAAAAACCGATCAATGAAGTATAATGTTTGGCTTCTCATACATACATGACAATAAGATAAACTTTGGATATGTTATGTCCAAAAATGCAAAAAGTTTTCTAAAACAACTAATATAATTTATCTAAAACATACAACACTACACTATTGTATAATCTAAAATCCAACTTCAATTTGAAAACCAAAAAATGAAAATTGTATCGTATTCCAAAGTGGAATGCGACACAAATTCTTTCGTTCGTATATAAAATAGGAAAGAGAATACCAAACATTGAGTTCGTAAAGTATTGGGTCTATTTTTGAGCTGAAAAACATTGACATTGTATCCTATGTGCCTGTCAGGCGTGATTCTGTTGTAAAAACTAGGCTTTGTCACATTGTTTTACAGAAACAAAAGAATTTGGACTAATATGTAGTGATGTAATACGGTTTACTTTAAAATCCCTGCATATTTTTATTTGATACTCGAAATGTTATATATACTTCAAATTAAAATAAATTATATATACTTCAAATTAAAATAATTTAATAAGTAAGGAAAAATATTATAGATACTTACCTAAGTAAGATTTAGGTCTACCCATCACTAAAAATGGTAAAATAAAATAATTTTTAACAAAAAGAAAACCGACTTTAAACTGGAAGGAAACTAAAAGTAAAAAATAAATGTACATAGCACAAAGTAATTCGTATTTTGATTTAGTTAATCAAATCAAAAAAGTTGGTGCCAAGTAAAACAATAACTAGGTACCTATAGGTGTTATCAATCTTAATTTGCTATTGTAGTAAGGTTCTTATAGTATTTAGTTATTTAGTATTTCTCTGAGATACCATCATCAGATCCTGGTTTCCTTATTATGGTACCACCCTCGAGATATTTCCTTTCCAACAAAAAAAGAATCATCAAAATCGGTTCATAAACGACGGAGTTATCCGCGAACACACATAAAAAAATTACCTATATATATATACGGTCGAATTGAGAAATTCTTCTTTTTGAAATCTTTTTTTTAAGTCGGTTAATTAATTAAGATAATATCGAACACAAATGAATATCAGTATTATTTTTGCAGACCGTGTAGATTGTGGCTGTATAACATGGGACTTCATTGCATAAATCCTGCTAATATCATAAATGCGAAAGTTTGTGTGTGTATGTTTGTTACCACTCAGCGTCTAAACGGCTGAACCGATTTCAATGAAAAATGGTTTGTAAATAGAATTGGTGCCGGAGACGGAACTAGGCTACTTTTTATCTCGAATATCGGTCTGATTCCCGAGTTACATTAATTAAACTCACTCCATTTTTCGCGTAGGTGAAGCTGGAAGGCGCAGCTTGTTTTTCTTTCTTTCTTTCTTTCAGTAGATGACTTCAAGGCGATGATACTATATTTAAAAATCTTAATATGAATATTTCAGCAAAAGTTTTTAACTAGCAAAACGTGCTAAATTTCGGTTTATTGGTATTGGTTTTAGCTTTATTACGTTCTTTAGTAGAATTTAATAAGCTCAGTAAATTTTAAAACGATTAAATTCGAAGTAATGAACAATTAATAATAGGCAGTTAGCACGCCTATCGATCGTTAACAACAAAGGCATCGTTTGTACGTACTTACACTGAAACATTAGAAACTTATATTTTACGATAAAGTTCTTGAAAACTTTAATGATAGTGTGCATTGATAGATTGTGCATTTATTTGACTGCAACTGCCATATATTGATTAGTCTGTAGCCTTATTGACTAATTTAATGGCACAGTAGGTAATAGTTTTGGTTTTCAAATACCTAATAATAAATTGTATTGAGTATTGCACCTGGGGCCTAAATAGTGTCAGAATGGTCGATCATTGATCTCATAATGGTTGATTTTGACGTACGGTAGTAGATCCACGCTGACACTTTGGTTGGCTATAAAATAAAAAATAAAAAAAGTTTCAACCAATAAGGGATCAATGATCGACCATTTTGACACTATTGTGATAGCAGACTTAGGCCCAATGGTAATATGAATAAGCTTGCCACGAGTTTACACGACCGTGTCTGTTTTGCTACTAACAGAATTTAGGGGTAAATAAGTTAGTAAAAATTAAAAATATGCCTTTGTTACAGAAATTCCTGAAAATCCTGGTTATACCTTATTCGCTTATAATGAGACCCATAGAAAACATAGGGAGGTTGAAGACTACACTGTGATGGGAGGCAGAAGTATTAGGTACCCTTATACCAATTTGGTACTAAATGTTATCTAACAGTGTTTACCAATCAGCTCGCCATTCATCACAACTATAAATACCTTGACTTTTAAAGCTGATGAAGAAACAGTAGAAGAAAAGTAATGGTCGTAAAAAGAAAGCTTATAAACTAAACCATAACTAAATGTAAAAGTATTCTTATGCCTTTCAAAAACAAGCGTTAACTTATTCTTATTATGATTCCTCTTAATCCGATTGAAGTAGATTATAACATCGCCCGGCTCGCCATGCAATAGAATATTCTTACATAAATATCAACGCTTAACTTTTGTTAAATTAAAAACTTTCAGTCTAAATTACTTTTAAATTAACTTACTTAGATCTTGTGTTCATTTTACTTTCTTAAGAATGCTATTGTTATTTTTTTAACTAGTTTGATACGTAGGTAATGTAGGTAGCTCTTGTTCTAAGATAGATAAATATAAACATTATATTTGTGGACTGTAACTAGGACCTAGGTGTTTATTAATTTAACAAATTCTCAAACGTATCATGTAAAAATTACCTCTAAGTCAACCCATCTACATGAAAGGCAATATTTAAATTACTAAATAGACTAAAAGCATAAGAATAATAGATTTAATTAACAATTTTCATGTTATATGGTACCGATTTACCGATTACGTCATTCACACTTAATATATACGATCAGGTAAATAAAGATATTATGAGCAACCATAGACAGTAGGACAGTAGGTGTTGCTATTATACCTATGTATTATATAACAGACCGTTTATATACATACGAGTATATATATTGTGATCAATAAGAAAATCTGTGAGATCAATGGAAATATTTACGAACCTAATGTACAAGACATTTACGATGTTTAACATAAAAATAAATCTACAGATTCAATGGAGATTTACTCAATCGTGGTTGTAAATCACACGCCTATTTTAAACACATCAACTGTAATGCAGGTTTACTTGTATTGCAACCATGCCGACTGACTGAAAGGTAAATAGATATTATGGCCCATGATATCTATACATAGTATAAGGATGCGTTTCCATTGACGCGGAGCTGAGCGGAGTGGAAAGGAGCGGATCGCAAATTGGCCAATCACAGCATTTTCCACTGATACGGAGTGGAGATTTTGAACACTGTGATTGGTTCACACAATTCACGACTCCCTCCTGTCCACTCCGCCCAGCTCCGCGTCATTGAAAACAAACCTTAAAACAAAGTTGATTTTGCTGTCTGTACGCCTAAAACTTCTAAACTACTCAACGGAATTTAATGGCATTCGCAATACCATTCAGAGAATTTCTCTACATGCAATTAAAATCGACTTCCAAGGAGTTTTGCCACCTTTAACAGTCATGTGACCTAAGCGATGTGTAGAGTTGTGTCACCGTTATTAATACTGCTAGATTCCCGGGGCGTGGTTTCACCCGCGTCTTTGCTTACTACTCAGCTCCCGCCACGATTAGCGTGATGTAACATAGCTTATAATCTTCCTCAAGAACTGGACTATCATGGGAAAAAGAATTATTCATATCCGACTGGTTGTTCCAGAGATTAGCGCGTTCAAACAAACTCTTCCGCTTTGTAATAGTATAGATTTCATATAATAATAATAATAATAATAATGGATTTGGCTCGCGAGGTTGTCGACGTGTGGGATGTGGATTCGGCGATCATTGTTCCGATAGTCATATCAGTTAATGGACTGATTCCTAAGAGCCTCCATCAACATCTCGCGAGGCTCGCGTTAGGTGGCTGGATCGTGGGCCTGATGCAAAAGGCTGTGCTTCTTGATACGGCCCGCATTGTGAGACGGTTCCTATCTCTGGAGCCCTAACCACCGGTAGCTTGGTCCCCGTACCCGATATCGGTGGGTCTCCATATTTTTATATTTTTAAATGTATATTTCTATTATTTTTTATATATATTTAAAAATGTAATTTTGTGTGTATTTAATTAAATAAAGAGAATAATAATAATAATAATAATATGTGGACACTATCACACACCGTCATCTAGTCCCAAGCTATGCAGAGCTTGTGTTATGGGTACTAGATAACTGAAATATAATACATTTACACACTTTTTTTTGTAAATACATACTTAGAATACATAGGAAACACCCAGACTGAAGACAATAAAATACAAATGTTCATCACACAAATTTTTGCCTTCCGCGAGAATCGAACCCACGACACCCGACGTCGCAGTCAGTTACACTAACCACTAGACCAACGGTGCAGTCATATTGATCTGTTCTAACAGTACTCGTATCAGTTATTCTGGTAGCTATAAAGCGTATCCGTTATAGCGATTAGTATCAATTTTGCGTTCAATTGAAGAGATTTATGTATCACTGCACTCCATCCGTTAGGATCGCCATGACATTGGACGGATAATTTATGACTGTTAGATAGATGGTAATGTATTTTCGAAATTGTTAGATTGGAACTGGGATTAAATACTTTAATGTGTGTTTGAAAGATTAAAGGGATAAAATCTTTACTATTAATAATAATATAATAATATAATATTTCAACAACTACACGCAACGCCATCTAGACCCAAAGTAAGCATATATTATAGCTTGTGTTATGGGTTCTAGAATGCTGATATACATACTTAGATACTTTTTTTTTGTAAATAATTACATATTATACATAGAAACACCCAGACCAATGCAAATAGACATGCTCATGCACACAAATATTTGCACTGAGCGGAAATCGAACCCACGACCTCTGCGTGGTAGTCCATACACAGTACCACCGAACCACAGAGGCAGTTGCTTCCAATGAGAATGATAGGTCAAATTTTACTTCCAATTTTTGTCGCCCTTTTTACAGTAAGCAACGGCTTGGTTGTTTTCAATGTTTATCAATGTTTAGACCTATCATATTCATTGTTGCCCGTCGAATAAAGGAGGAGATCTAATATAGGAATTTGCCTTCATTCAAGCAATTCATTTACATCATCATAGTAATATTTCTCAATCTAAAATCATCACAACAATTATGTACCGTCACCTAATCATATATTTTTCAACTTATTAAAAATAATCTATGAATACTACATACATATCACCCATCTGTCATACGATATAATAAAAAATAATAAAACCACAGAACATGAATGAAATTCAGTTATTTTCCTGTCCCATTCTCATTATAACAAAAACAGGTATATGTGTCATGTTTGTCTCACATTATTCCATTTACTTTTCTTAGTTTGCTAAAATATTTATAACAAAAAATATTGTTTTTGGATTATATTGTGACATTTATTAGACGGATTTCCTATCAAATACATATGCAATAGAAAAAGTGGTATTAAAAGAGATCTGAGATACAGCAAATTTAATCTCTATGACGTATGACAGAAGAGAGATATTTGCTATGAGATGTATTGTCTTTTTTTTAATTGAAGGTATATTGGCTGTTTGAATGTTTTGATGTAAATGACCATAACATATCAGAGTTAATAGCTTTATTACCAATACTAGCTTCCCGCATCCCGGTTTCAACCGCGTCTTTGCTTACTGCTCTCCTCCCGCCGACTGTAGCGTGATGTTACATAGTATTTATTTATTTATTTTATATTAGCCTACCAAAGTGACTCCACTCTGCCTGATGGTAAGCAGTAAATGTAATCCAAAAGTGGCGGACACCATTCCAAAAGCCAAACTACTGGTATGGTGGCCTCCACTATAGCAGCTTAGTGAGATGCTTTTTCACGCCCTGCTTAAAAGACCCAGGATCAACATTAGATGGGAACACATGCGCTAGCAAAGAGTTCCAGGTTTTAATTGAGCGACAAAAGTATGAAGTGCTGAACCATTTGGTTCGAGACCCTTTAGATTCCACTGTGAAAGGGTGGCACTTTAGTCCCGCACGTGTCGTTCTGGATAAAAAGGGAGGGGGTGGGATTAATTCAAAGAGCTCTTCAGAACACTCTCCATGGTAAAGGCGATAGAAGACGGCCATTGAGGCGATGTCTCTTCGCAGAAGAGAAGAAACTCTCCCGTTTTGTATAAGTATTAAACAATAAATTGAAATAAAAAATAAAGATTAACAATGATGATTACTCAAAATATCAAGACTATTTGAAACTACTGACGAACAAAGAAACGAGCTTAGAGAACGATTAGAGAGAGAGAGTGCAATATATTCCTAAGTATTAAAATTAACTGACCTATAAGTTGACAAATATCTTATATATTATAATCGAAACAAAAAAGAAAAAAAGATTCTTGAAAATCCTGATTTTTCGTTCGGCGCTGAAGCACTTTCAATAATAGACATATTGACAGTTGTAAAATGGATTCAGCGCTGAAAGATCCATTGCATAAAATCGGGGTTTCAAATAAAGATCGTAGGAATATAAAAAGAAAGCCACAATGTAATAAGAACATGAATCAATAAATTTTATACAATACTAGTGACCCGCTCCAGACTCGCAAGATGGTACTAATCTGTTTCTTACGACATGATTTCAAATCGTTGAAGTTCTCTGTTTTTGTGTACTATATATAATAAGAATAAGAAGTAAATAAATAAATATAAACCTTTCGGATCAAATTCTCTAAACGATAGTGAGAACTGTACCAAAATCTGTTGTATTTAAAAGAAGATAGCAGAAATGCCCGTCCACTAACCACTCGATAAGAGAAGTATAGTTGGTAAAGCATCGAGACGTTGCGTTATCTAAATAGAAATTGATTCGGGTCTTATACGAATTTTATTTATCTCGAAAGTTCAGCCACAACTAAGGTTAATACACTTAATAAATACAATAATCGTAGAAAAATAAAGCTTACATCAAAGATAATGAGTAACAAAATATTAATGGTAGTCGTACCAGCAAAATGTATAGAAAATAATGGAAATATATGAAGATTTGAACTCTGGCTTTGTTCCAAATAGCTAAATAACTTCCCTAAGTGTTATTTAGTGAAATCTTTTTTATGTACACAAGACCTTGTAATAGAAAATATAAAACAACCACTCATGTTGTTTATATACAAGTTTCCGGTAATACAGCAAGTAAACAAATAAAAGTGATGAACTAGTAATTGTTTTTTGTTTTTAAACTACTTCGGTGGAGAACAAGAATACGCCTGATGGTAAGTGGCAACAGTAATAGACATGGTTGACGTTGCTGGCCATAAAAACAGAAGGGAATAAGGTAGGAAAAGAAAGAAAGAAGAAAGCGCTCTTATCATACATACATAACTTCACGCCTGTCTCCCATTAATGGGGTAAGCAAAAATTATAGAACGCTATTTGCTGTGATCCAAATATACCTCTTTTGCCTCTTCAACATTCATTAATCATATACACCTCGGTTGCTGGTGCTTATAATTGTGTCCTCTGTCGGCAACGTTGTTGGTTTAAGCGCAATTATCTATGTAACTATCAGTCGAACTTGAATTGTTCTTTATTGCGTATGATAGCCCAGTTTTTGAGGAGGGTTTTAGGCTATGTAACATCACGCTACTGGCGACGAGAGCGAAGCAGTAAGCAAAGACGCGGGTGAAACTGCGCCGCAAAAAGCTAGTACAATAACAAAAATAAATAAATCGTTGTAAGGAATGCTAAATGCTCAAATTCAAGAATGGAAAGAAAAATAATAAGAAAATGTACGTATCTCTAAAAATTACATGCATCTAAAAAATGTACTAAACATTGCATCAAAAATAAAGTAGCTAAAATTGAATATCTTTTTTTAGACTTTATAAAAAGTAATTACAGAGATAAATCATCTTTACGTACAATGTTAGGCGCCTCTAAGGGTTATAAGCGTTCCCCAGTAAGCCTTTTAGTGTATCTCTGAGAGGATTTTTACGAAAAATGATTTATGAGTTCGGAAGGCATTTATGTACAATAAAGATAAATACTCGTACTTCTAAGTCCTAAAAGGTTCGACTTATTAAATTGTATTCGATTGAGTAGCCTTCCATTAGGAAGTCACCTTTTATGAAAGCTTAAATATTTGGCCTTTAAAGCAAGTCAATCAGTCTTTTGTCTTGGTATAGAGCTGCAATCATTTAATATAACAAAGAAAATAAACTACAATAAATAAGTATGTATCTATTAAAACTACAAGAGAAATAGAATAATAAGAAAACACATACACTTATAATAGATAAAAATATCGACTTTTAAATCAGGCACGTATTACCTATTAACATAACAGAAAATAGAATAAAAATAAATCGATCCCCAAGGTATCAGATACAGGGGATCAGACCGAAATAACTCGTATTATTTATTACCAATTTTGTAATGTCTTTTATTTTCTAGAAATCAAGCAGAGTTACTGCAATACTAACACTGCACATTATTTCATATAAGATATCAAACAAACATTAAATTTTAATCTATCACTTCAAATTAAAAACGATGACTTACACATAGTGGATATCCCAATGCCCACCAAAGGTACAGACATCCTACTAACAGTACATAATAAAAACATTTGTTTTGATATACCTAATGAAGACACAGAGGGGTCAATTCTACGACGGGCCTGTTGTTATGTCGAAACAGCCGTACAGACGCTTGTAAATTTTTAATTAGTCTTGAATAATCTACAACATTATTTAAAGCGGCAGAGTTTGTTTGTTTGAACGCGCTAAACTCTTAAACTACTCAGTTGGATTTGAAAAATTCTACGTATGTTAGCCCAGTTCTCTAGAAAGGTTTTAGGCTATGTAACATTACGCTACTGGTGACGAGAGCAGAGCAGTAAGAAAAGACGCGGGTGAAATCGCGCCACGGTAAGAAAATGAATTCTTTTGACAAAGTTTTAAAATGGTCAGCTTTAATAAAAACACTGAGTATGTATTTAAAATATTTTATCAGTAAGCACATAAAGAGGGATAATTAAATTTTGATAATAACATTATAAAGAACGATAAAAATGAATACTCGTCCACAACTCATCATTTTGCGAGTCTTTTCTCCACTATATTGTATTTGCCTTACAGTCTAATGACTTGCGACAAGGTCTACTTCATATGTTTTAAAACATGGTTACCCATTTACAGACTGCGTAAGAAGCGAGTTTAACTTCGTAAATCCATCGATGTTCAAGACCGTGACTCAGTTAACCAATATTTTAAACAAATTCTGATATAATTATTTTTAAGTACCACAATAAGCGACACCTGTTTAATACCAGTCTTATCTTCCACGTAGTGTTGCAGTGTAAAAACTAAAATTAGCACCGTGAGTGATTAAGCGGTAAAAAGTGACAAATTGTTTAAACGTGAGACAAAAGTGTGCAATTGTCGTATTCTTATATTCTTATGTGCTTTCAGCATAAGAATATAAGAATTTTAGGTGGAATAGAAACGCTTTCTGAAACAAATAAATTAGAAACGACGACAAGCAAAGACGATGGCTTTGGTATGGTGGCCGCTACTTCTGGATTCCACTGACTGCTTATCACGACGAGTCACTTTGGAAGGCGAAAATAAAAAATCGTCTTCATCATTTGAGCTGAAAGAAAGTAATGGTAAGACAAAGTCATCATAGGCAGCGACAGCATGGTGCAAAAAGGTGCGCTTGCACGCTCGAAAAAAAAAATATCCGGAAAAGATTATGATTTTTGTATTAATCTTTGAGTTGAAGGTTTTATAGATTGCTGTCTTATTCGTTGTCCAACCTTGTCATAAATTATTGTCCTCTTATTGAGGCGCTCATAGCTCGTTGCACTCACTGATCGGTAATCGATCTGCGTTAAGCAACTAAGAGTGCGGCTGGCCCATGGATGGGTGACCGCATAGTGGAATTTGATCTGAGCGTCTCCGTGCTTCGGAGGGCACGTTAAAAGTCGGTCCCGGTTGTTACCAAGTTGATAACAGTCGTTAGGTCAAGTCGGATGCCTGTATAATAAATTACGGGCGACCTGAACAAATCCCGATACTAGGTTGACCACTAACCACTCGATAAGAGTTCCTCTTTTCAAAATGCAAATGCATCCTCCTCCAAACAATCCTGCAGGTGCCTGTGACAGTCATCCATCAAGCTCTTGATATTATGAAGAAAATGTCTCATGACAGTCGTTTATTTGACATTTAATTCGAACGAATACCAATGTTAATCATTAAGCAGTTTTACAATAAACTTTTTTTTTTTTTTTTTTTTTATATTAAAGCCTACCAAAGTGACTCCACCCCGCCTGATGTTAAGCAGTCAGTGGAATCCAGAAGTGGCGGCCACTATACTAAAAGCCATCGTCTTAAACTGCTGGTATGGTGGTCTCCACTATGGCGGCTGGGAATGGGGTTAGGGGAAGGGAATGAGGGAGGTGAGGAAAGAGGAAAGGGGAGAAATTGGGCCTCCGGCGCTCTCACTCACCGAACGAAACGCAGTAGTACGGATACTACTACTCTTAAGTCGATCTTCTATGAGAGGGTAGTATTTCCCCGGACGATCCGGCCCATTCATGCTGAAATCAGCGTGGATCTACTACCGTAACTAAACTTGAGGTATATCAAACTTTTATATCGTACAAATAATTGCACAGAGTCATACCTTTGTTCAAACATCGCGTGGTCAACAATGTATTTACCTACCTACCTACTTAATCATTCAAAACTGCATGGTAATTTATACTCAATCAAATATAAATGCTACAATTATTTGTACAAGATAACTATAGTCTTAAAAGTATCAGCTAATTCTTCTTTCTTTCTATTTTAAAAAAGACAACTCCCGCACTAGAGAACAACCCCTGTGTCGCGGGGGAATTAACAAACATACATTTAACGGACTTAAAGTACGCCCAGACTCGGAACAACTATTTATGGATCACACAATTTTTTGTTCCGTGTGGGGATCGAACCCACAACCTCGTGCACAGCAGTTGCTTGCGCTCTCACTGCACCAAGGAGGCAGTCAAATCAAAAAAATTCTGTCTGTTGTGGCAAGAAAATTTTGTTATGTAAATTTATAGAAAAGAAAAGTAATTTATAATGTAAGCTTTGTGATCTGCCAAACTTATAGAAAGAAAGAGAAAGATTATACTTAGCACAGAATATAAGACAAACGAACATAATTAATTCTTAGATTAACTGTAGCTTCGCGAAGTCCCTGGCATTTCAGAAGGCTATGATTGACAGTTACCACTGCTATCAGGTGTGCTGTTAGCTCGTCTGCCACTAGAGGCAATACAAAAAAGATTACTTTATTATTAAGAGTACACGATAATTTTATTATCCAAGCTGCTCTTAAAAGCATTCTCAGAATTCATTATAAGAATATCGAGAAATCCTTTACTAAAGTTTGCACCCGTGCATGTGCTAAAATTAAGTTCTGCCGTCGATTGTTTTAATATAGTTGGTGTTGACGTATTGGTTAATCAAAAAGCGAAGATTTAATTTCCTTTAACTTCGACTGAGTTTTTGATTAAAATGGTAGGTATTTATAATTTAATCTTAGCTAGCTTTAATCTCTAAATATTATAAAACAAATACACTGTTTTTTTCTATCTGTTTCTTTGCAATTTTTTTTGTAAATCACGCAACGTATTGATCTGGTTTTCACTATCGTTTAGTTAGTTTTTTCCGGAAGGTTCAAGAATTTTAATGTTTGTAATAATGCCGTAAAAATAATATTAGTCGGTACTCTTAAAGCCGGAGCAAGTCACTAGTTGTAAAATAAATTAATCCTTAGCCGAACTGTCAACAAAATAAATAGGCATAATCTTATTTTCCTTAGTAGTTAAGTGAGACGACAAATAATTTAGGGCTTAAATTAAGACCAGTGTTGCATTACGTTGGACCTATTTATAATCTGGCAACATTAATTAGTTATGTCTAAACATTATTAAGATTAATTGTTGTGTGGGCACAAGATTAATTAATAAAAGTGATTTATTCAAAGAGTTAGTTAATATCGTTTTAAAATAGGATGTGCAGTAACAGATTATGATTTTTAATTGTGTTTATGGTAGTGCGGACATCTTTATTTTATTATCAGTGTTGGCAGGTTGAAATAAATTTGTTCCTGGAAGGAATAACTCAATGTCAAAAAGGTTTTTATTTATATTAAGTTATTACATTTTACCTTCTAGGTGAATCGGCAAAAGAACTAATTTTAAAGTGACCTGATTTAACGAAGTAGCGATAAGCAGGGCACATAGGTAGCTTGCAAAATAGGCTGCATAGAGTTCTGGCGTCGCCGTCGCTCGCTTGCGTTCCTACAGCGCCACATAGGCATTATAGTGTAATTGCTTTTACACCAGAAAAAAACACAGCACAGTCTACATTCACATATACGATATAATAACAATCGTTTTTGCTGCATAATGTCAATTAAAATCTAAACAATTGAAGTAAGCAATAATGTGTTAACACGATGTAAACATTAAGATGCCTCCGTGACATTAAGCCTTTTATTATTTGTTGATCTTGTGTTTATTTGCTTTTTAACTGCCTGTTTAGCCTTGTCACTGTTATTGTGATGACAAGAGTGACCAAAGAAATACCTATTTTTTATTATTATTAGATTATTGTTAACCTTGTAATTAATAATTTACATAAATATATACAGGTTAAACTGCACCTACTCCTTTTTACATTTGATCAGTGTTAAGATGTGCACGGCAGAATGTCCTTAAGCACAAATCCTTTCCAACCCGAGAACGCTCCGCGAAGCTTGCGAACAACAAATAAACAAGTCCACGGCAAGACATAGATCTCATATTATCTTTCTTCGGGTGTTTCGATGTATATGTATTAATTTACAAAAAAAAGTATTTAAGTATGTTGTATATCCGCATTCTAGAAACCATAACACAAGCTATAATTTACGCTCACCATGGGTTTAGATGGCGTTGTGTGTAGTTGTTGTGATATTATATTACCTATACTATCTTTACTTTTACTCATAATTATTATTTCATCTGAAATCTTTCCCAAAAACATGTAATTACCAGTGACCACGCTTTGCCGTGATCGAATTGAAGCGATATTTTGATAACTATGGCCTATATATACCTACCAGTCATATGAAATTGGTTTATTTAACTATTATGTAAAGGGGGGCAATTGGAAATGGTTTCTTATACAGGAGGCCGTAGTCCATAAAAGGTTATACCTACCTATAACCTAGATGAATAGGCAGTTTATTACAAAACCTTTACCATTAGGTATTATAATAGAAAAAATAATACCAGTCTGTTTACTGCCACACTGCAGGGCAAAGGCCTCTTCTCTATAGAGAAGGCAATATTTGATCTTTTTCAATGCTTTTATGTAAGATATATATTTTTTGTTTCAACAAGTCCTTGTTGTCTGCAAGTTCTGAAATAAAGGCCTGTAAATAAATTAAAAAAAAGTAAACGGCGACAAATATTTTACTTTGTCATCGCAAAGATATGTTTAGCTCATGTTGATAAATTTACTGAATACGTTTTCCTTAGTCCGGTCATTTTGAGACCCGTATTAGAGTTGGTGAGTATGCAAAAGGTATATAAATCAATTGCTAACACAGTATACTAGGTTTCCAACTTTGCTTTGTTCCAAGTAAGTTATTGTGTTTTAAAGTAATTAAGGAAGGTACAAGTTAGTTAAGCAGGTTTTAGGCTAACACAAGTGTTTGTAATATACTAATCTAATGCCAATTAGACATTTTGTTTCTGGCGCTGGCACCGGTTACAACCTCAAAGAATTTTCTTTCAGACTTTTTTTAATTATTTTTATCTTTCGAATGTATCTAAGCTGATTTTCTTATAATAATTTAGGTACCATGAGAAAAAAATAAAATAGTCGGTCAATTAAGCGATGGTAGTGTAACTATCAAAGAAAAAGATAATGGTAGAATAATCCAACACAGGATCGAATTGCAAATCCTCAAAATGTAATATTTCAATTTACCTAGCATTATAACTGCGATATATATAAATCAAAGCTATAAGTTCCAATAAACAATTTACACCAAGAAGACCGTATCACTGTTAGCTACCAAATTTGTATTAATAAATCTAGTCTGTTACTATACAAATATGTAAGCTCACTGTTGCTGCCTTATATTGCCGCAATATTGTCACAGATGTTACATCGATACGAGATTTATTAGATCGTCGACTTTATTATATTTCAAGACAAATTTTAGTTTATAAAAATAATGTTAACAGAATAATCGCCATAAATTCTGCTGAAAGACATGTATTTGAATCTCTTGTAATAATCCCCACGCTTTGCAAGGGAATTAGTGATCACAGTGTCATCAGTCTCATCAGAAAAAACTGCTGATTGTCCTAAATGATATTATTTTCTGTCCTTTTCTTTTGTTTGGTAGTCTTTCCACACCGATCAAAAATATTTCTGGGTCTAGTTATCATTGTGTAGTTGTTGTTAATGTTATTATACTGTTTGAAAAATATGTGACCATGGTCGGTGTAATTGAATCAAAAAGCAAAGTTCTTTTTTGTCTATTTGTCCGCTTACTTCCTCTAAACTGCGCGATCGATTTAAGTACGGTTTTTACTATCATTCGGAGAATTTTCTCCAATAGGTTTGTAATGTTTGTAAAAATATATATTAACACCCTGGTAGAAGGCCGAAACCGTTAGTTAAAAAGTAAAAATAACAGTAATATACATTACATTTAATAAAAGACTATTTAAAAGAGTATGTACCACAATAAATTAAAATCATTTTTCTTTAAATTTCCATACCATCTTTCGTGCTAATAAAATAGTTTGATTTAAAAATAAAAGATAGTCATTATTCGTAAGAAATTATTACTAACATAACATTACACTAAGTACTTCCTTTCTTCTACGAAAATAAATATGTCACATACATTTAAATTTTTCTTAACACCGATTTAAAAGAATACAGCCAAGTAAACCACTTAGTATCTACATCCTAATAACCTACTTTAACATCAATTATTTACTAAAATACAAATTTTTATGATACTACAATACTTACATAAATCAAAATGTCGGTCATCACAGGAAAGAACACATAACACAAATTTATATAATTGAAACACATACACTTTTTAAAATTATTACACTAATATTTACGAAAAAACTTTCGCGCGGGAAAATTTATGGAACGCGACGTGAAGACGTCAGCACTCAACGCCGGACAGGCGACAACTAACTAACGCACTGGTACAATGAATTTTCACACCCACAGGAGTTTTCATTTAGAACACGCTCGAGGGCGGGAAACCCGTTCGAATTATAAATGTTCGTAGTCACATAAAGAGTTAATATTTTAACTTCTAAACAAGTGTATTGAAAATAAATAATAAATGGATATATTTTCTTTGAGAGATTTCTGGCTCAAACTTTATTAAAGCAAGACAACAGTGGGTTTTCGCCCTACAGTGTACAGTCATTTAAACATAGTGTTATGTTTTAAAATTAGTATAGTATAGTAGAGTAGTGGTCGATGGTAATTGAGTTGGTATCCAGCGCTTGTGGACACCACTGACAGCTTACCATAAGGTATTAATTTACAGTTACCTAAGAACAGGAGGAGAGTATGAGATTTTGTATTAAGTTACAGATGCAACGTTTCCCATATTTTAAAATGCAGAAAGAAGGAGAGATAGGTATTTAGATCTACGACCTGATAATAAAAATATTTAAATATTCACTCAAAACTACAATGTTCTAACTAGAGTAAGGCCCAAACGTGACTAGTATAACTATAACCTTTTGAATATTGCATTAGATACGAACTATTGTGTCATTAGACATCTTACTTTCAAATAAATTTCATTCACGGATTAACTGTGACAACCGCTATTAAGCTCACAGATTTATTGGTACGTTCGGCGTTTATATTAGCCTAGCCTTAGCGACTTTGTAAGATGTTTTTTACGCCCCGCTAAAAAGACCCAGAATCAAACTTAGATAGACACACATGGCTGTTACCTATTAGCGATGAACCCTTAAATTATAGATTTTTAAACGATAATTTTTGCAACACCTGCGTTATCTGACAAGCTTTGTATATTAGTTAACAAACATACAAATAACGAAGAACATAATATTCAGATTTGGAACAAAGACAGAGACAAAATTTGTTCTTGTATTGGGATCAAGCAGAAACAGTTTTATAGTCATTTACAATAATAAAATACTAAGAAATGACGTATGATTCATATATATTTTACCATCAACAGAAAGTCAAAGATCTAATCATATGATATAGTGTGAAATAACTTCTTTGTAGTCACAATGTCAAAATATCAGTGTCACAGTAATACAAGGCCCGTGTGATCTTGTTAGTGCGTGGGTCAAAGAATCCGGCAACTGTGACTTATTTCTTATTGGTGACAACGTAAAATATTTGTGTTAAAATGAACAGCGCCCCTGGTTTTTACTCTGAGAACTAATAACGACTAGTTTTAGTAAACGTCAAAGTATAACTTGTCTTAAAAATTTTATATTTATTGCTATATAAGATATATATTTTATAGATTCTTTGATTAAAGCATGCCAATATTCTATCTATTAATTGATTTGGTTTGACAAGCGCATAAGAAGTCTATCAAACGATAGCCACTTACCTAAGATACATTTTATCGAGGATTGTAGACATTATTAATAACTATATACTTACATACAGACAAATAAACATCTTTTTACCAGCGAGATGTTATACAAAACACTCACGCTATCTAAGTTGGGTCGACTTTACTAGAGCAAACAGACAACTGAATGATGAAGGTCAAACTATTACATGAGATGGCAAAAAAAAAACAACACAAGGTCAGCTACGTTGTAATATGCCCTGTAATAATAATGCGCGGTGCAATTATGGCATGCATTTCAGTAAAATGTTACGGTAATCGCTTACCAAGAGAGCCACAAAACCACGAAAAAAACACGACTTAATTACATTTTAGATGCATCTTTGATAACTGCACTGTTCTCGTAGCACCGTAGCCCATACATCTCAGACAGCTGTGAAGTTAAGATATTCTAAAAGCTCTAAAGACGCGTATTCTCAGGAGCTGTAAGGTGTGATCGCGAGATCACGTTTATTGTAAGAGAGCCTCCTTAAATATTTATTATTTTTTATTTGTTTTTTAGTGTTTGTTGTTATATCGGCAACAGAAATACATCATCTGTAAAAATTTCAACTGTCTTACTATCATGGTTCTTGAGACACTCTGTTTATAAGATACAGCCTGGTGACAAACGGACAGACGGACAACATAGTCTCAGTAATAGGGTCCCGTTTTATCCTTTGGATACAGAACACTAAAAAATAAAAAAATATATTTTATTAACTAGCACTGTCACACTGCTAAACAAATGTTTTTCCTATGGTTTAGCTTTAGACACCTCTTGTAGGAGCATGAGCCCTTTTATAGAAGGTTAGAAATAAAATGAAAATGTTTAGAAGAAATAATGGTTATTGTTTAATCAAATTATAGTACATAAATGTTAAAACTAATTTAAATAAGTTAGAATAAAAATATTATAAATGTTAAATGTTGACCAAGCTATAAGTTAACTAGAACCCAACTAACTTCATAAAGACGTGACAAAATTAGCTTCACTAAGATTACTAGTGTTGCATTGACTAGGTTAAAGTACAGTGTGCGACTGCTGATCGTACACTTCTATATTTGATGACAACTTCACCCATTTCTTCTTGTAATTGCATTATTACCTTAAAACACGGGCGCATGTAGCCATAAAATTCCATTCATCGCAAGAATCAGGTCACAGCCTCTACGTGTTTCTGAGAAAGTTGACGAATACAAACATACATATTATTACGCACAACTATCACGTGTAACACTATTGCCTTGTGCATTTTCCTGTTAAATTTTGAAGAACTTTATGAAACATGACACATCTAAAATTACAATTATTATTTCTAATAATAACCATTTTAACTAATAATAATGACATATCATGGAAGAAAACAGTACAAACAAATCAGAACTACAATAACATTCCAAAGAACCTATTACTCACCAAGAAGAATGCGTGCACATGCGTTGCCGATCGTGTAAGAAGAAGGGAATGAGGAAGGAAAAGGGAAAAGGAAGAGAATAATTGCCTAATCGTTTTCTTTCTTGCGGCGCTGTATTTTAATCTCGAAGACTGTCAAAGAAAAAAAAAAGGCCTCAAAAATATCGCCATAGTCGCAGAGACTAACCAAACACAACAAAATATTTTTATTTATAAAGAAGTCAGTAGTAAATTTAGACGGACTTTTATTTATTTACTAGAGAGCGTCGAGCGAGTATACAATGTATGTTACATTCTAAAAGAATTTCCTGAATTAAATTAAAATTCTTTGCGTGATTTAGAAGAAATTAGCGGAGAAACTGACCTCACACGATTATCGAGCACATTGTAAATGAATCTATGGAATTCGAAAAAAAAATTGATGCTGAGCGACGTGAAAGTCGGGATAAAACTACAACTTTGAATAATAATTATTTTATTCTTAGATTAACATAAGTAATGTCGACATAACGCTTGCGAATGAATAAATTATAAAATATCCGCACGCGTACGGAATTTTTATTTTTCCTTATTTAAGAACTTTTATTATAAAACATGTCAGTCCTATAGTATCAAAAACATAACTTTATCTTCAAAGTAAAACTGTAATACAAATAAAAATAAAAATAGAAGAGTCTATGAAATAGCATACGAAACGTACTTCACGCTTCATACGACCATTTTATAAGCTCTTCTTGCAGCGTCAGAACTTTCAGCTAATATACTATTAACTGAACCTATTATAAGTTCGTCTTAACAATATTTAAATCCAAAAACAGTTTATCTCTGGCTCTGCGATTCCGATCACACTCCAACCAGAGATGATGGACATCGTCGACTGTACCACAAGTTAAACAGTTGGGCGAGTTTGGTGTGAAAAATGTAATTCCAACATTATGACTTTTTCAAAAAGTTTAAGCTACAGGGGAAACCCTTAACTCGATCGTCTTTTATTAGGCTCAAATAGCAGCTGACTAAATTGTTCAGAGGAGATTTTCTCAAATTTTAATATCATTACTCGTTTTCAAAATATCAAATTCATTCAAACCATTTTTCACTATATTGCTCATAACTTTTTTCATTTTTGATTTTCTCGAAAATTATTTTTGCACCTTACAGCTCTTGAGAATACGCGTCTTTAGAGCCAAAGTTAAAGTCAAAGCATTTATTTCGTTTTGATCATAAAGTATTATGCTTATGAAAAGTCAAAATTATAAATTATTGAGAAGAACTGGCAAGAAACTAACGCCACTCTTTTCAATCGCCAGATAATTACAGTTATTTGTATCAGTTACAATTTAAACATTCAAAGCAACCAAAGAACCATACAAATTCATTATAAAAAATTAACCAATTAATATAATTACTAAGATTCAAGAAAGAAAAGAGAGGATTTCAATTATTTAGTTTCATCTAGTATGGTAATTTGACTACGTATTTTAGTTAAACTAGTAAAAGCACCTCCTGGTCACATTGCACGACAAGGTAATACTGGATTGAATATTAAATGTTAAATGTATGCCATACCAAGATTGACCAGGCCTTTTTTAATATCTTAACTTCACAACTGTCTGAGATGTATAAGCTACGGAGCTACGAGAACAGTGCAGTTATCAAATATGCATCTTACCGCAGGTAAAATCTTGCTGTGGACAACTAGTGTATGTGAAAAACAATATGAGCATGCTATATAGTGCACTATAGAACACACGAGAAAATAGATAATATTTCCAAGTACCTAACTACTAAGCTAATTAAGTAAATACAATCAATCAACAATGTTTGTACACAAACAGTATTTTTCTATCATCCATCATTGCTTGTACTAACACTGCTAATGTTATACAGATGCAGAACTATAGGACTATTAGATGTAGCTAGTATTTTGATTTAATTTGCGTTTGTCTCATCATACCCAAAGTTATAGATGTTAACGAAAAATATTAATATGAGAAACTAAAAGCGCCCCTCGTATTTATTTTGAAAACTAAATTTTCGATTTTGTCCGGAACAGATTTAGTTCACAGTATAAACACTAACAGCGCTGTTAATTTTTTATACAAATATTTTTTGCTGTCACTGGAAAGAAACTCACATAATATCATGGAAGTTACAGATATTAATTCCAAGATACTACTAGGTGTTGTAACAAAATGCTATTGTTCACGACATCGATTTACAAAATACACACGATAACAGCGTATCTGTGCAGAAAATTTAATGATTTCAAGTTAAGTCAAAAACATTTATTCATTTGGGTTAATTCAATTATCACTTATGAACGTTAAAAATTACAAAATGTCAAACAATTAACCTACAGCCAGATCTCTGACGTAGGGTAGAGCCATGAGAAGGACTGGCAAGAAACTCAGATCACTCTTTTTATTCGCCAGGTTATTACAATTTTAAGTCTAGTAGCATGCAATTAATATTAAATAATGTTTTCAATATTATGTAAATACTAGGAAAGCTGTTCATTTTCCATACCAATCTTTATCATAACAATCTTTTATTACCAAGAGAGACAAACGCACGTTAATATTATAACTACCGACATTTCATTAGAAAACCACATTTTTGTTACAACATGCTACCTGATCATATCAATCTACTCAATTTGTAAAGAATGTACAAAAATCTATCACGATCACAAAACTCAATATTCTCGATGGTTTCTAAATATAAGCCACAACAAATGTTACACGTAGACAGATATAAAACGGACGTGAACGTGCAACCATTCGTATATGTAGGGTAAGTGTGTAACAACCCATAGCTTCATGAAATAGCGTTCATTTTGTTTCACCGGTAACAGTATAAAACATTTAAAATTTAGTTCTTAAAATCAACACCCGCTTTTTTTATACAAAATATTTCTACTGTAACCAGTAAGAAAATAATCACATACACTCGTGACAGTAGTAGAAATGTAGAACATAATAAAGAGTAATAAGAACAACATTTACAAAATAAGTCTGCGTCACAGCGGTTGTCAATATCATCATATCAATCAGCCCGTAGATGTTCACTGCTGGACAAATTTTCAATTTTCTCCATCTTGGCCGGTCATCAGCTGCTCTCATTCATCGGTAGCCCTATCGGACTACACTTCACAAGGTCCACCTTGTAAAGAGTCGGCCCTCGAAGTATTTTCCAGTTCATGGTCTCCACTTTAGTTCCTATCTGTCACAGCAGCCATCAGAGGGACTAGTGAGAGTTTGTTTTACGTTAACGCGATCGACACATTTATGACGTTCGGTCTTCCAATTGTCCTGCTCCAAACTCTTAACAAATCAGAGAGCTTAACGCAGTAAACGTTACAATGGCGTTAACGTTAAAACAACTTGCAATCGGCACCGTTCTTTGTCAATATATCACATAGCTATCAAAGGGTATATAAACTGACATTATAGTGAACATAAAATGGGATATCACGAGTCGCTCCTGGCTGTAAGCAGTGCCATACTTTATTTTCTCTTTATTGCTCATGATAACTGAATTGAAACCAAGCGCGTATTTTATTAGTTCATCCTTTAACGATATCAACACGCGGATTTGTCGACGATAAAAGTTAAACCAAGCGTATGAAATAAATGTACAAAATTTCAACGTCGAAGCGAATAAATGTAGAAATAAAACGATCGAGGATTGCGAGAACTGATGGTCTAGACAAGTAGGATAAATGCTAATAGAATAGAATTGATTAAAAAATGTATGGGATTGACATAAGCTAACGCCAACACTGGCGTTAGTTTATGTCAATCCTATATATTTTTGAATCTATATAATAGAATTGATTAAAAAATGTATGGGATTGACATAAGCTAACGCCAACACTGGCGTTAGTTTATGTCAATCCTATATATTTTTGAATCTATTCTATTCTATTAGGATTCATGCAACTTGTAAAGGCCCTCTGGTCTGTGTCCATGTCATCTCTTGACATTGTAGAAACACTGCTAACAAAACACAATCAAGTTGCTAATAGTAAGAAAGAAATGGATTCATAGAAGAGAGAGAACATAAATGTTATTGAGGGTGCAATTTACACTCCGCAGTTCTATAAATACGGTTACTATCACTACCTTATTTTTAAAATTCTGTCTATCGCATGACTTATGTTTTATGTGAATTTCTGTGTTTGCCACTAAATTAGATTGCACTGGCTAAACTAAAATAAATTTAGAATTTTTTTTAAACTCGATGAGATACTCGAGCTATGCCTTTCGATAGATGTTAATAAGTACATGATATAATTTCTTATGTTTTACTTATCATCATAAAAAAATAATCTTCAATTCATTGGTAACCTAATTTTTCTCACCATAAAAATTCTGCATCAGCTTTTATATTTCGTTTATCTTTGGCTTCCAATATTGAATACACGTAAATATTCCTAGCATAAATCATTTTATTTTAAGACGTCAATAAATTTTTGCTTCTATTAGGTTTGCATATACTGTAAGCAACATGAAAATAGAAGAAATATCGGTGTATTTACACTAAGATATCTCAGTAAAATTAAACCATTGCGATTTAACAGGTTATTAGTTAATTTTCCGTTGATCAGCCTTTCAGAAACTCGGAGATAGTCCACTAACACTATCACTGTGTCTTCTCAGTCATTTTGGCAGAGCGGTCGTGGTCATTATATATGCTAGGTAAGATGATGCGCTTCACGACGTTTTGTCAGTTTTCTCTATCAGAAGTCATGCTGTTGCACTCATTCACCGAACTACCCACTGCAGTTTTAATTTGGTAGGTCCATCGCATATGCAACCTTTCACGCGGTCTACTGCCTTCCACTCCCTGGATGACAAGGCGCTTTAAGCAATCATTGTTACTACCACCATGTAAAAGATAAATAATTTACTTGCCTACAAGAACGCAAACTCTGTTGTAGGTAAGTTTCTTAGCATCACTGTTAACCAGTATTACTTTTGTCTATTTATTTCCAAAACATACAAAACAATAAATTTTAAATAAGGTTACGTGTATGATTTGTGTGTGACAATGTTTCGATCTCTTTTAATTATCTAAATTCATATGAAACAACAAAACAGAAATATATGAAATATATCGAAATTATAGCAATAATACTTCTACTAATCAGTTTTGATATATATATTGATAAAAAAGATATAAAGCTAAATTTTCACGGTAGTAAATCCACGCTGGTTTCAGCATGAATGGGCCGGATCAACAGGGGAAGTACTACCCTCTCATAGAAGATCGACGTAATAGTAATAGTATCCGTGCTATTGCGTTTCGTTCGGTGAGTGAGAGTGCCGGAGGTCTAATTTTCTCTCCTTTCCTTTTTCCTCACCTTTTCACCATCAAGTGGACTGTTTGCTCGTCTGCCACAGCCGGCATTAAAAAAACTTTGTTCATTTTTTACCAAATATTCTTGTAAACAACAAAAAAAATAGAAAAAGAGCATCACTTTTTAGTCAAAATACATAATATGAAGCATTTTTTGCAAGCTTACTTGTACTTTTATCGTAACAACGTGAAAGTTTTTTCATTTAAGGGCGTTAACTTGTTTATGTGCCCTCGTCCCAGCGTATTATGTACCCTCAGCAGGATAAAGGCCTCTTCTTATATATAAAAGGCATGAACATTGATCACCGAACTTGCTCTAGGCGAATTGATAAAAATATATATTTTTATATAAATTCCTTTCACAATAAATCCGAAATCTCCAGGATGAATTTAGAAAGTCTATTTAAATGACTATAATTAAGTTCGTATTAGTTGACTAGTAGAGAATGCTTTATGCATTAAGTCCGCCTATACATTAACATGTATGAAGTTTTAATAATTAATAAATATGACTAAAGATTTTCATAAAAACATGCCAAGTGCGAATTGGACTCGCGCACGAAGGATTCCGTATCATTATCTATAAAATACCCCTCTCAAATATTTGTTTTATTTTATTATAATTATTTATTTTTAAAGTGAATATATATCTAAATATTCTGTGAATACTTATTTATTTAATAAATATGGCGAAAAGCGGGTGATTAAGCACCTCTGCCTATCGTTTGTATGTATGTAGGTATTTTAAGCGTCTACCTGTTGCTATTATCAATATCGAGCAAAAACGAGAAAAAAAACACGTTTGTTGTATGAGAGCTCCCTTAAATATTTATTTTTTTTTCTGTTTTTTTATTATAGCGGCGACAGAAATACATATCTGTGAAAATTTCAACTTTCTAACTATCACAGTTCACGAGATACAGCCTGGTGACAGACAGACAGACAGACGGACAGCAGAGTCTTAGTAATAGGGTCCTGTTTTACCCTTTGGTTACGGTACCCTAAAAATGACTGGTTTTGTACTTTGGAATTTAGGAGCTGACACTATTGTCACAATTATTACTACTAACAGTACTATAGTATTCGCCTAAAAGAAATTATTGTTAACTATTTTTAGTACCTAAGTGTCCACGTGGCTTTGCACATGGCACGAAACTGCTTTAATTTTGAAAGTAAACATTAGAGGCGCTGTTCTAAGAAATTTTAATTCTCACAGAAAACACTAGGGGCGCTGTTCATTTTACACTTTTAGTTTACTCAGCATTGTCTATGCTAGTTGTTAATTGCTTAATAGTCAGTTCGTCAGTTCCTCATTGTACACTCAACCTAACATAGATGCATGCTTTCCATCAGCATCACAGCCATAAAACTGTTTGTTACTACAAAATCATCAACATACATTTTACTAACACTGACAGAAGATATTAAACTGATTTATTGCTTACATTTATAGCTTTTTTGTTTGACATTTCTTTCATTCAAAGCATTAATAGATGTGTTACTATTAATATAATTTTAGTATGATTGTTTTTGCGTAAGAAATAATAAGTACCTAATTATGAAATTATATGTTGATTATACCCGGCAAATAACATCACGGTAGTAGATCCGCGCTGATTTCAGCATGAATGGACCGGATTGACCGTGGAAGTACTACCCTCTCAAAGAAGATCGACGTAAGAATATTAGTTTTCATGTTAATGTGTTTCGCTCGGTGAGTGAAAGCGCCGCAGCCCAAATACCCCCTCGGTCAATTCGTTTCCCTTTTCCTTCCTCATCCTCTTCTCCGTGGTCGGCAATGGCTTAGTTGTGCTTTCTAAGCATTATTATTTCTGCGATGCTTGGAAAACACAGCCATATCTATAGATTACGGTTGCCACTTACCATCAGGTAGACCGTATGCTTGTTTGCCCCCAAAGTGGTATAAAAAAACAGGCTTGCGTTTTTTTGCATGGGACCAATCAAGCAAAACTTTTGTTATAGATCTCTGTCTACCTACTCCTTCGAGGGTGAAAGCGTGATGCTATAGGTATTGCATATAATTATGGAATGCGACAGTTCGAAAAGCAGAAGAAAGGAAAGCTCAACAAAGTAGAAATAAACTAAAACCTAGATAAACTACGGTCATAATGTAACTATTATGAAATGAAGAATAAAGAAGCATGTAAAGACTTAAATACTTACGCAACCTAGGACCCCAAGTCTGCTATCACAATAGTGTCAGAATGGTCGATCATTGATCTCTTAATGAATGATTTTGACAAGTTTCAACCAATAAGAGATCAATGATCGACCATTCTAACACTATTGTGATAGCAGACTTAGGCCCCTGTTCACACGCACTTTTACCAACAAAACTGTCTCCGTGACTTCCTCCGTGGTGCAGTGGGAGCGCAAGCGACTGCTGTGCACGAGGTTGTGGGTTCGATCCACGCGGGACAAAACTTTGTGTAATAATAATAATAATAATACCAGCCTGTTTACTGTCCCACTGCAGGGCAAAGGCCACTTCTCATAGAGAAGGAATGAGCATTAATCACCACGCTTGCTCAAGGCGGATTGGCAATTTCAGACTTTTAAGTCCAGGTTTCCTCACGATGTTTTCCTTCAGCGTCAGTCAGAAATGTCCAAGATAAACTAAGAAAGTACATATGATTTGAAAAATCACATTGGTACTTGTGCGAATTCGAACCCACTACCTCGTGTTTACGAATCGGGTGCCTTATCCACAGGGCCATTTCGATTTTAAAGTCGAAATGGCCCTGTGGAACTTTGTGTGATCCATAAATATTTGTTCCGAGTTTTGATGTACTTACTTTGCGTCCGTCAAATATATATTTCTAAAGTCCCCAGCGACGCAGGATTTGTTCCCTAATCCGGGAGTTGATTTATTTAAATCAAATAAATAAAAACAAAAGCTACCATAAGTGAAGGCTACTATGTCACAAATTTGAGACGATAGCTTTAGGGGAGGTGTCCATCAGTAGTGGAACTCACTGACTGCTAATCATCACTAGGAGTGAAATAATCGCCCGCGTCTTTGCTTACTGATCGTCGCAAGTAGCGTGATGTTTTCATTTTTTTATTTTTATTTATTTATTAGGATTACCAACAAGAGAAACACTTACATAAAAAAGTAACAAAAACATAGGTAATGCATGCCTGGTGCTCTCTCAATTATAGGCAACCACATCTAACTTAAAATATTCATACTGCTAAACTTATCACAATATAATGAGTAAAAGTAAAAACACAATAATAAAGTTGTTATGTATAATAAAATGAAATGAAATTATAACAAAAGAATAGAATAAGTAGGTAATTACAAAGGTCAATAAAATGTGAGGAGACAACAAACGTAATAAATACCACTAAGAACGCATATATTTGATAATTTTACACCTAAAATTAGACTGAGTATTACCAAAAATGTCCAAATCCTATGTTACATAGCTTGTAACCTTCCTCGAGAACTAGGCTAACATACGCAAAAAGAATTTTCTAATCTGATCGGTAGTACCAGAGATAAGCGCGTTCAAACAAAAAACAAACTCTTTTGCTTTATATAATAAGAATAATATAATATAATAATACCAGCCTATTACTATCCCACTGCAGGGCAAAGGCCTCTTCTCATATAAAGAAGGTATGAGCATTAATCGCCACGCTTGCTCAAGGCGGATTGGCAATTTCAGACATTTAAGTCCAGGTTTCCTCACGATGTTTTCCTTCACCGTTAGTCAGAAATGTTCAAGATAAACTTAGAACGTACATATGATTTGAAAATCACATTGGTACTTGCCCGGATTCGAACCCACTACCTCGTGTTTACGAAGCGGGTGCCTTATCCACTGGACCATCCCTACTACAATATATATAATAATATATAATAATAGGTAATAAAAAAATAACTATACAAATACTAAGATCCGCCTAGTACAATCACTTGTTTTTTCCCATATTTTTATACGCCGCGAATACATGGACATTGCGTCAAGTTGAGAAGGAGAAAGTAGATGTTCTGGAGATGTGGTGCTGGAGACAGATGCTGGGAGTGTCGTGGACCGATTTCCGCACCAACATCTCTATACTCGAAGAACTCGGCATTAAGCAACGTCTTTCATCAATTATTCAGAGTCGCATTTTAAAGTTCTTTGGACATGTTTCTCGACGCGATAACGACTCCATCGAACGTCTTGTCATTCAGGGCAAAGTAGAGGGCACCAGAGGGCGAGGCAGGTCACCCACGAGATGGACCGACCAGGTGAAGTCTGCTGTTGGTGGCTCCTTGAACGAGTGCAACAGGATGGCCGCCACAAGAGAGAAATGTCGGATGATCGTGAGGCGAATAACATCTGCCTGAAGTCACAACCTGATAACCACGACCGCTCTGCTAAGAGTGGTCACGAGGAAGAAGAATAAAAAAATGACCACGTCAGCGGTCGGAAATCTAAAATCAAACTTGAACAGAGTCAATGTCGTTACTAGTAAAAAAAAAATATAATACCCTTAATGAAAAAAATGAATGACGACAGAGTTTTATTAATTTTACACTTGAGACCATTTGTCATAATAAAAGGAAAGATTTATGGTTAAGTGACAAGTTTAATTGATTTCATGTTTTTATTTAAAGAGTATGAAAATATTTACCAGCAGTAACACAACACTGCGCTCAATTTAATTTTATATCGCGGGTCACATGCGCTTCTATATTTTATTCTATTTCAGGTGATTACACAAAATTATCTAGTGGTATAAAAGAAACGCCTTAAAAAAGCATTATAAAACCCTAATTTATATATATTTTATATCATCGTGGAAAGGCTATAACATTTTCAGAAATATTGATAACCATTATTAATTAGGTCAATGTCACAGCGGCATGAATATCTTATGATTCTTACAATGCATCAATTATTCTACTTATTGTAATAACATGACTATTGACTGTGCAACACTTGTCTTCCGTGATTGTTGTACGAAACGATTTAGATATACCTACCATGGTAGATTTATACTACATAAAATATCATGTCTTCATCATACTAACTAGTTAATATAGTCTGGTTTTTGAAATCCATGACGTACAACATGCATGATAAGAATACAATGGTTCTTAGCTTAATCCCCGACAATATGGTAAGTATTAGGTATTTTGTATAATGAATAGAAAAATCAACTCTTGTTAATTGTTAAGGAATCTGCTCACTTTACCGTACCATAACATGATCGTGCTATGAACGTATCAGGATCGAAAAGCAACACGATGCACACTACTATGCCACTACTACAGCGTCGCCTTATATTCTCTCCGATATTATGGATGCTTCGTGCATGGCACGCAACGGTACTTGTCCTTGACGGAACGATCTAGTGAGCATAGTTTCATACTTTTCAATACAAAGAATATTTTATTGCCTGCCATGTTACTATAACGGTCATAGTATGATACGTAGTAGTGGGCAGAATCCTTTACTTCAGAATATATCCATAATATTTCCTTGTATTACAACCAACAAATACAAAAATTAACATTTCTAATGCCGCAAACATTACATATTATTCCAAAGAGTGACCATATATACAATAAAATCAATATTTAGAACCAAATAATTGTAACTAGATGTCTTAGATACTGGTTCATTTAGTAGCGACGTTCACTGAATTTAAATGTAAATATTCGTTTTATGCTCCATATTACTACATAAGGAAGAAGATAAAATTATATGATAAGTATACTCATATTCATATATTTCAGGATATGTTAGTTTTGGTATTATTATCCAATGAATGACCAAGAACAGTATTATCGAACCAAGTGTTCCTATAAACTAATTATAAGCTCATTTTGTCAATCCATTTAAATAAAATAATAATAATCAGTTAATGGACTGATTCCTAAGAGCCTCCATCAACATCTCGCGAGGCTCGCGTTAGGTGGCTGGATCGTGGGCCTGCTGCAGAAAGCTGTGCTCCTTGATACGGCTCGCATTGTGAGGTGGTTCCTATCTCTGAAGCCCTAACCACCGGTAGCTTGGTCCCTGGTCCCGATATCGGTGGATCTCCATATTTTTATATTTTTAAATGTATATTACTGTTATTTTTTATATATATTTAAAAATATAACTTTGTGAGTATATAAGTATAATAAAAGCCTTTATTCGCTGACCAAATACAGTAGTAGTTTTATCTTATTCATGTACTGGATTTTTTATTTAATTTTTTTTATATATATCTATCTAATAAATATTCTTTCTAAAAAAATATATTAAGTATAATGATATTCCTCAGCAATCAGTTTGTTGGTCAGGTTGTCCTTTGACATAGACATCCCCTAGTTTCTTCCACTTGTCACTGTCACGAGCTAGCCTTCTCCATCCTTTTGGTAAATCATCTTCCCATCTTTTAATTAGTCGTCCTTTTTGCGGTTTTCCACTCCTAGGATACCATTCCATAACATCTTTCGTCCATTTCTCCTTATTTGTTCTTATGATATTTATGTCCAATCCAGGTCCATTTAAGTATTTTAACTTTTTGTAAAATATCGCTAACTTTTGTCCTCTTTTGTTCTCATGATATTTATGTCCCATCCAGGTCCATTTAAGTATTTTAACTTTTTGTAAAATATCGCTACCTTTTGTCCTCTTTCTTATTTTTGAAATTTTCTACCTGCCCTGAAGCTTTATATTAAGCATGCTACGTTCCATATTGCGTTGGCAGACTATCAGTTTCTGATTATTTTTGTTCGTAGATGTTTGACAACCATAAGATAGACATGGTATTATAAAGAAAGAAAAGAAAGAAAAAGATTTATTTTTGTACACCAAACAGAACACACATAAATTAATACAAATGTAAAACTAAAAGTAATTAAAACTAAAATCAAAAAAAAAAAATTCAAAAGTAATGATTACTGGCAACACTACATTTCCCATTTTCTGTAGTAGGCATTTTAAATATTTTGTGGTTTGTGGTAGTAATAACAAAACGAAGCCAGTTTGTCAGTGAGCAGATAACAATTAAAATTATTTATCTAAAGTATGTAATGTGTGAAAGTGAGTCCCATTAATGCCAAAAATTTGGACATTGCTCAGTTACGTTGCGATTCTTATGATAAACCGCAACACTGATATTCTATATATATTATACACTAGCTGTTGCCCGCGACTTCGTTCGCGTGAAAATTCAGATGGGTGCCTCTATGAGAATATTGCGTGCCTGATTTTATGGCAATCGTACATTGTATCAGTATTATCCGACTCTATGGCGAATCCAGTTTAAACCCGCTACCGCTAAAACTGACAAACCACTTTCACACAAACTTGCGACTCTTATTTGCCCATTTAATAAGGGTGGTTTCTGAATATTAAAAAAAGAGTATTTTCTAGTAATTTGGTAATCCTACTATAAAAACTATAGAAGTTTCATACAAACTTTGCCACCCCTTTATACCCCCTTAGGGGATGGATTTCGCAAAATTCCGTGAGCACCTATATTCTAATAGGAATGACAATGCAAAGTTTGAGATTCCTAGCACTTGTTGTTTCTGAGATTTCGTGATAAGTGAGTGAGTGACCTTTTGCGCTTCGCTCGCGTGAATGTCGTTTTTTCCAATAGACATTTTTATATCGTTTAAATACTGTTTTTCATACTATTTTTTATCTCGCCCTCACTCCCCCTCACTTCCCCATCACTTCCCCCTCACTTCCCCTCACTTCTCCGTTACTTCTCCGTCACTTTCCTCTCACTTCCCCTCACTTTCCCCTCACTTCTCCCTCACTTCTCCCTGGCTTTCCCCTTACTTCCCTCTGACTTCTCCCTGACTTTCCCTTCACTTCTCCCGCATTTCCCCCACACTTCCTCTTAACTTCCCCCTCACTTCCCCATCACTTTCCTCTCACTTCCCCATCACTTCCCTCTCACTTTCCCCTCCCTTCCTCCTTATCCTTAGTTCCTCCTTTTCTTCCCTCCTTTCCCTCCCTCCCCCTCCCTGTAAATTTCGAGTCGCTAGCTTCAGAAGCTAAAGATCTTTGTATAGAATATTTCATCCCTAATTTCACCCCTCTAAATCCACCCCTGTTAAAATAAAATTATAAGGATATTTTTTATTTAAATAGAAGTATTCCAAAATAAAATTTCAAAACTGTAAGTTCAAAAATGAAGAAGATTCATATAATCTATTACATCCCTTTTCACACACTTAGGAATTAAATTTTAAAAACCCTTTTTGAGTACAACCTCTAGACATTTAGACAAACACACCCTCCAAATTTCAAGTCGCTACGACCAGCAGTTTAGGCTGTGCGTTGTCTGTTAGTCAGTCAGTCAGTCAGGATAAAGCCTTATATAATATGTATGGGTGTATGGATGTATGGATTAGACGTATAGCCATCGGGGATCAAAGCATACAGGCTGCTAGGAATGCTAACACGTGAGCCACATAAAGCTGACCGTGCGAAAAACAGCTAATACTTAGATCCACGCCCACAACTTTTAGTTGTGTCTGACTTTGGGCTTTATTAATTGTCATCGCGAAACATAGGCTCACTGGAAACTGGACTCATTTAAAACTAAACGGAAGATTGTTTAGAATGAGCGGAATCCAAAAAATAAAAACGCTATCAGCTATTCCATAACCTGTTAAAGTCTCTGTTTCTATCAGATTTCGTAGTAAATTAACAAATGTTCGACGTGATTCTTTAAATTGGCATAACTTAATGTTAAGTGAAGCTTACCACAATGTATTACTGAAAACCATATCTAAATCGGATAAGCCGTTTCTGAGATTAGCGTGAACAAACGCACAGACAAACAGACAAACAGACAAACAGACTAACAGACAAACAGACAAACAGACAAACAGACAAAAATTGTAACAATCATTGTTTTGGGTTCTATTTGCGTTTATAAAGGCCCCAATAATTTTTTTTCTCATATATCTTCCATGTACAGACAGCGATCGGTTACATTTTTATTATATGTATAGATAGATGTATGTATTGTTCAGTTTACTTTTAATTTGCATTGGTATGATATCATTCTTGACTATCTCTTTATCATTCATTTAAATGCTACTTGCATTTAAATTCGCCTGAAGGTAGATTTCATTCATTTTATTAGACGCTGACATTTTACTGAGTACACTGTTGTTATGTTAGTATTCAAAACGTCCTAAGTACATACACGATAGACCTTACAAGTTTGACAGTTTTAAGCGAACAATCAATAGAGTGGGTCATGATTCAGTTAGTTTGATTGTACATAACTACAGTTCACTAATATCAGTATAAAAAAAATATGTAGAACACAAATAAAGCTATGTTGTCCGAGTAAACAACAACGTAGTAACTCCTTAATACAAGTTTGGGAAAATCGCATTTATGAAAAACACTTTAGAAACATTTTTGCCGTATCACGGTTCACATTTGGTCACTTTTTGCTACTTCATGACAGTATTACTATTTTGTTTTAAACCATAATAGTATCACTTACATATTATAATATGAGCTTTCAATAATAAAATAGACCGGTCAATTCAATGTCATTCTACCATTATTGTTTGGCCGAATAATACTTAAATTTTATTTATTTGTACTTTGGCACTTGTCCATCATACTAATGACATCAAAACGTCGTCTGTAAGTGTATATACAACAAAACCACTGTTTGTTTCTGTCTGTTTTACCTTCTCTAACTTCTAAACCAAATTTCAGACGTTATATAATACGCGAACTAATTATATATTTACAAAAAAAAAAAATTAAGTATGTATATCCGCATTCTAGAACCCATAACACAAGCTATAACTATGTGCTTATTTTGGGTCTTGATTGCGTTGTGTGTAGTTGTGGTGGTATTATATTATATATCTATACTATTATATAAAGCGAAAGAGGTTGTTTGTTTGTTTGAACGCGCTAATCTCTGGAACTACATAACGGTCGGATGTGAAAATTATTTTTGCGTTTGATAGCCCAGTTCTCGAGGAAGGTTATAGCCTATGTAACATCACGCTACTGGCGACGGAAGCAAAGTAGTAAGCAGAGACGGGGGGGAAACCGCGCCACAGAAAGCTAGTATGTTATATTATATTAATTATGTGCTGAAGGGCACAATTGCAATCACCCGTAACCGACATGTGTGTATGAAAAGATTAATGAATGTTGAAAGGAAGTATGTTTGAATCGCAGCGAATGGCGTTCTATAGTCTCTGCTTATCCCATTAACGGAAGACAGGCGTAAAGTTATGTTTGTATGTATGTAGATTTTGATACGGTTTACACTATCGTTTATTTCTTTCGGCAGATTTAATATGCACTAGCTGTTGCTCACAGTTCGTCCGCGTGAATATCAGTTATATCTCTGTTTACATTGATGATTTTACATACAAACTTTCATTCCCTATTTCAACTCCTTTAAGATATTATTTCGCCATAAAAGATAGTTTCTATTGTTATCCAAGGTCTAATCTATCTTTATATTAAATTTCATCATCAGTTCAGTGGTTTAGATGTGAAAGCGTAACAGACAGACAGAGTTACTTTCGCATTTATAATATTAATATGGATTCTTATCATTTCAGCTAAATGACATTCATTGCTCTCTCTTCAATTTTGAGCCGCTTTTATCCATCGGTTGACCACCCTTAGTTATTACTTACTAGCTGCACCCCACAACTTCACCCGCGCCTCAAATGTGTTTTATCTCCCTCGGGAAACGATTTTCAGCATAAAACGTAGCCTATGCCTATCTAGGTACATACCAATTTGCATCGAAATCGGCTTAGCCGTTTAGGCGTTGAGTGGTAATAAACAGTATACAGTATAGGTACTACTAAGTACTAAGTAGGATTACTTACCTTAGTTATTAATATTATATTATAGGGGCTCAACGCTCTACGGACGTCAAGCCATGGACTGCATCTGTTTGCTGATGAATGGAAGTTGATCTTGTCTGAATGTATGAGATTGCGAGACGACAGAATAAAAGTTGTTATTTTATGTTTTTCTGTGCTATTGTGTAATTAGTTTAATTGAAAAAAATGTAGTTCTGATTACAATAAATAAATTAGCAAGTTGTCGGTGTATAATACATGTTACTATTATATTATAGTAGAAACATACTCACGCGTGAAGCCAGGTCACTAGTTTATACTACTGGGTGGCGCAAAAGTACTGGCACTAAAGAAAATACTTTTTTTTTTATATATGACATTTTCTGTCATTCTGTTGTTGAAAATTGTGTAGAGAACAAATGTAAAATACACTGAAAATAAACATGGACCGTTTTACTCCCCAAGAACGTGGAATAATTGTGTCAATGTTCTTACGAAATAATTCATCAGTGATAAGAACACAACGTGAATTTCGTCGACGATTTCCCCACCGTCCGGCACCGATTGGTCGCACAATTCGACGCTTTGCCACACGCCTTGAAGCAACTGGCTCAACATTGGATAGACCTAAGTCTGGGAGACCAAGAACAGGCCGTTCAGCTGAAAATATCGATGCTGTGCGCGAAGATGTGGAAGAGTGTCCAGAAACATCAACGAGGCGACGTGCCACGCAATTGGGCATTTCCAGACGGACCCTGCAGCGTATTTTGGTGAAAGACTTAAAGATGTTCCCGTATAAAACTCAAATGACTCATCAGCTGCTGCCTGCTGACCACCGAGCTCGTCTAGATTACTGCCAGCGCGTCATAAACCTCAAGCTTGAAGAGGATGATTTTCCTTCAAAATTGGTTATGAGTGACGAAGCGCATTTCCATCTCTCAGGGCATGTCAATAAGCAGAATACTCGGTTCTGGGGCACTGATAATCCGCGCATTATTCAAGAAACACCTCTACACCCACTAAAAGTTACTGTATGGTGTGGCATCTGTGTTGACAGAGTGATCGGACCCTATTTTTTCGAAGACGCTGGAGGCAATGCGATTACTGTCACTGGAGAACGCTACAGAACCATGTTACGTGAGTTTTTGATACCCAGTTTGGACGAATTGGGGCTGGAGCACATCTGGTTTCAACAAGACGGCGCTACGGCACACACAGCGCGCGACACTATGGACTTAGTGAGGGACGCTTTTCCAGGCCGAGTTATCTCTCGTTTTGGCGATTTGCCTTGGCCTGCAAGATCACCCGATCTGACCAGTCCAGACTTCTTTCTTTGGGGTTTTTTGAAATCTCGGGTGTATGTGAACAAGCCACAGACTCTCGCAGCTCTAAAAGAAAACATTCGTCAAGAAATAACGAACATATCGCAGGAAGTGTTACGGCAAGTTATGCAAAATGTCATAAATAGGGCTCAAATGTGTATCAACTCTGGAGGTCACCATTTAAAAGACATCATCTTTAAATCCTAATGGTACGAAATTTAATGGCACAAATATACATTTAAAAAAATCTAAATCTAGTTTTCTAATTTAGAAAAAATGTTATAGCTGAACCAAATAGGGTCTTTACTTTTGCGCCACCCGTTATATAAGATGCTAGATGAAGACGTAGTAAGCTTTCAAAAGTTTGGCATCAAATTGATGTAATAAAAATAATCATTTGATTGTATTTTTATTGCGATCGAGTATTGAATAATTTGGACTCATCGTTGCCATATTTAGATAATTTGATCGCTTTTGGTGTTGTTGTTTTGAGCCGTTTCTTTGTCTGACTTAATCATATTACGTACCTATCTATACAAGCGGCAGAGTTTGTTTGTTTGAACGCCCTAACCTCAGGCATTACTAATCGGATTTGAAATATTCTTTTTGCGTATGATAGCCCAGTTCTCGAGGAAGGTTATAGGTTAGGTAACATCACGCTACTGGCGACTGGAGCAGAGCAGTAAGCAAAAACGCGGGTATAACTGCGCCGCGGCAAGCTAGTACTTGGAAGTTAGCGGAAAATATCTTTCTCCCCCAGGAAGTATTTTATTGTAAGATTTTTCTGTCGCTTTCTTATGTGATGCTTTGACCCATCATTCGGTTGTCTGATTGGGCTTGTAAAGTATTATACCATCCCTAAATTCTATCTGACTGTATACTATTATAAAAAGTGGAAGAATTTGTTTGTTTGTACGCACTAATCTCTGGAACTACTAGTCGAATTTGAAAAATCCTTTTGCATATGATAGCCCAGTTCTCGAAAAAGGCTATGTAACATCACGCTACTGGCGTCGGGAGCAGAGCAGTAAGCAAAGACGCGGGTGAAACCGCACCGCGGATGGCTAGTACCTATGTATTTCTTTAGTAAAAATCAGACATCATTCATACCCGACAACGAGATAATCATACTTCTAATGTTATATTAAGCAAGTAACTTTCTTTTACTAAACTAAAAAAAATATCTTTTATATACCTACATCACAATCAAAAAACATCGCACAAATCTTCACAAATTATATAAAAACAAACAAATGTGTCCAAATTTGTTCTACAAGGAAAGAACAAAATAAGAAATGAAATATCTTTCCCTTCCCCTCTTTGTTCAGTCTCATCAACTGTTTGTCATAATAAAATATTAATAAAATCGTAACAGTTTTTATGTACAGTGTACCGCTATTTTTAACATCGAATAAAAGTCAATGGACGCAAGGTCAACACTATTTTCAGAGCAACATTAGATGTTGTGTTGTTTGTGACATATGACGTGGTTCCTCTAAGTGGCGATTTTGCTCATAAAATATAAAAAAATTGATAAATATAGAAGTAGATTTTTATACTATGTTTTTGTCCAATGATAGACAATGGTGTCGTCCGCGCAATGGTGTACATATTCTTTGTCTTCTTAAATGTGTATTTCTTCTGCCGATAACTAAAACACTATAAGAGATGTTGCCCATAGATGGAACGTAGTTTAAGCAAACACGTAGTAGGTATGTACTCTCTCATTTCCTATCCCCTTTCCAATTTCATTCTGAAACATTAAAGCGTCATTATTATTATCACAATAATTTAAACCAATAGCCACTTGTACTTTTAATGTCTAAATTATTGCTTCCCCAATCCGAGTCAACAAAGCCACTAAGAATGTTATCATCAATATTACTTCATTTCAGATACAGATATCAAAAATTGATTAGTAATTAAAGTAAAATTATTACTAACTAGCTGTTGAACTGCTAGAACTAGCTGTTGTTGTAGCCACCCACGTGAATGAAGGTTATCGCATATAATTTTATTTCAGGAACAAAAAATACACTGCTATATCTTATATCTATAACTTTCATCCCATAATTCAACCCATTGAAGCCATTTTTTCGCGATAAAGATAAGTATATTTTTCCCCAGGGTCTATTCTCTATAACAAATTTCATCAAAATCCATTTAGTGGTTTAGGCGTGAAAGCGTAACAGGCAGACAGACAGACAGAGTTACTTTCGCATTTATAATATTAGTATAGATTAAAAACGAAGAAATTTGACAAAGTAAAAACATAATAAATATTCGATAATATCGAATTAAAAGTTGTAAATACTTTGATTAAAGTACCGAATTTTCTTTACAATTTCTAATTATCTTTAATTATTAATTTAATTACCATACCATTGCCCAGAATAAATACCAGGTTACGGTTCAAACCTAGCCAAGTCTCAACGTGGTATTTTCAAATTCATATTTTTTATGTTTATGTATTTTGAAGAAATACATCTAGAGAAAAGTATAAACTTGTAAATCTGAAATCGCCAATTCGTCTCGAACATACTTGGTGATCAATGCTCATGCCTACTCTGAATGAGAAGGGATCATTGACCTGTATTAGGATGGAAATGGGATGAAAATTTTATTTGATTCATGTAATATTCCAGCGTAATTGTATTTTCTACGTGACAATGCGGCAGAGCGTTTTGTTCTAGACTATAAATAATTAGCCCCGCCTTAGTCATTCCACTTAATAATTTGGCTGAATTACAATCTGATTCACACACTAAATAATTGTCATTATTTACTAATTATATTCCAAGCAATAGATTGCTGTTATTTATTTACGCATCTGTTAAATGTCTGATATAAATAGAGTAATGTATTTTAAAGTAGGTAGTACGGTCGTTTATATTTCAAAAATGGAACACCTGTTTATGCGATGTTTAACCGTTGAAGACAGTATTGCACCTGCCGCCGTCTCGTCTGGACGTGTTTTGCTATTAAATAAAATGTATTATTTGTTTCAGTTTTTATATAAATTATGTTTTAAAAATGATTTATATGTGTATTGATGTTTTAATGGTTGTTTGTATGAGTTATTATTAGTATTGCGACATAAATATCTAGTAACTATTAATTAAATAAAAAAGTTTGTAATAAATAAATTTATGCGTAGAATTAATATTTTGAACCAGTTTTTAATGACAAAATTTATAATCTTTTTACTTGTTATTGCAATAGAATTTAATCATAAATTTTGGGTAACTTTCGTGGTTAAGATTAAATGAGTTATAATTGGTGATAGGTGTATTTGCTACTTTCATAGTTATCATCAACATATAAAAGTGTTTTCTTTTATTTACACGATGACAATGGTGTTTCACTCTTCTTCAGTTCAGTTCAACCTTCATTTGTCCACCACTTTTACCTCATCGGTCTAACTTTTGGTGTATTTTCTAGTCCATAATCACCAGTCCAGAACGTTTCCGTCGTCAATTCTACGTATCTCGTAGAACTGTTGACCACCCATCACGCTAAAGTATGTCACTTTGTCAATTCATCCATTACAGAGTTCTTTGAATTTATTTTGGCAAACATTTGATCGAACATCATTAACTGCGATTCATATTTTTCTTTGAATTTAACAAACTTTTGAGCAAATATCACAAGCGTTATCCTGAGTCCCAAATTTCTTGTACATATCATAGCTGTATTCCTCGAACTCAAATTATAACGTCCACCAATAATGTTCTTAGAAACAGACATTAATGTGTGAATTAAATTATGAGCGAGCAGATTTATTAAATGTCACCCGATGGAAACATGGTGATAAAATGTATATTCTTTGGTAATAATATAATCCAGATGCAGGATGACTGATCTTATGTACTTACAAAATTTTTCGACGCTTCTAATAGCTAATAGCTGTGCCATTTATTTATTTTTTTAACTCGAATCCATCGTGTTATGGTGAGTTGTTTTTATACAATTGGTGACAAACAAGGAGACTAATGAATACCATGATCTATGTACACAGCAAGAAACAAAAAACAAAAGCAAATATTTTTATTTTGTCATACATGAGGTATTTTTTTTTTATTTTATATTTTTTTTTTTAAATTACTGAAATGATGGCATATGAAAACCAATAAACTATTATAAGCTATCAAGAAATTACAATATTTACCGAACAAGGTAGGGTACCAATAATAAAGTTAATGTTCCAAATAAATAAGTTATTATAAAAGTTACAATAATAATACTTAACATTATTTTATGGGTACAACAAAGGATACACAACATTGCTATAATAAACTATGAAAGTATTTTTTAAGTTTGAACTTAATGTAATTTTACGTGATAGCATCAACAATATTACAACAACAATTCCATTTACATTCCTTATTATAACTATTTTAAAACAGCCTGTTAAAACATATCAGTATTATTTTATTATAAAAGCACAAACTTTATGTATGTGTTCTTAGAATTTTTTATAGGGTTTAGGGCCACACGATTGGCACACGAATTGATCATTGCAGTAGTGACAGGACGCTGCTACCCATCTTGTGATAGATAATTTACCTCCATTCCTATGCTCTGACTGGCATGCTTTAGTTGACTAATTGCACTTTTAAAATATAGGCAAAACTTATAATGGGTAATAAAGTTACCTTTTTGTAACGCCTTTTATTATAACACAACTTTCAGTCTAAAGTCATTCCTCATTAAGGAATAAATATATTCTCATAAAAACTTGTACTAATTCCCTTCTCCGTGGTCGGCAACGGTTGTGTTTTCTAAGCATTATTAACACAGTCATCTCTATAGGCTACGGTTACCACTTACCACCAGGTGGGCCGTATGCTTGTTTGCTACCAAAGTCGTAAAAAAAAATTCTACTGGATTCAATTCTTGATACTAAAATATTTATAGTTCAGCAATTTCTGTGAATACACTAACCAGACCAGCTGAGCTGATTGATTATTTTACATTTGTTTTCAACTGAAAGACATGTTTATATCAATATTTGTAAAATTAGACATTTCGTAGTCATTGACCTGATGCTATAATTTTCCATACAAAAATACCGGTACGCTGACTACCTAATATATAATTCTTTGTACTATAATAAGAACAAAGTTGTGTCTAGTTGTTGCAAGAAATTAAAAAGTTTACTTTTGGAATTTGAATTCAGTTTTTACAAAATGAAGAAAGTTTAAAAAATTTTGTCGCTATGTGCTTAGGAGTATTGTATAGATTTCGTACTATAATATTATTTCGATACGTTTTATGTGTCATCAGATAATAATGTTTGAAGATGTAGACACCGCAATTCGCACTGATAATTGCAGTTTACATAAACTCTATATCGCTTGCTATTATATAAAGCGGGAGAGTTTGTTCGTTTGTTTAAACGCGCTAATCTCACCACCACACCACACCACAACCACCTGTCAGATTTGAATAATTCTTTTTGCGTATGATAGCACAGTTCTTCTTGAGAAAGGTTATTGGCTATGTAACATCACGCTACTGGCGACATGAAAAGAACAGTAACCAAAGACTTGAGTGAAACCACGCTGCAGTAAGCTAGTTTCTAATAAAGTTGTTTATCTCTTGTAGTAAAATTTGATTATTGATTGTTTTAAAAAAAAATGAGTATTTATGATTTATTTCGAGCATTCGTTCATGCTAGATTGTTATAATTTATCACAACAACGTATCGAAATAATATTGTAGTACGAAGTGTACACAATAGTCCAAAGCACGTAGCGACTATTTTTTCAAACTTCCTTCATCTTGTCAAAAATCAATTCCGTCCTCTAAAACTCAAAAATTGATCGCTTTACGATGGCTGTACAGTATGTAGATACTTTAAATCGTTTTACTCAAAATTTAAACAATTTAATTATACCCACAATATCACATTTCTAACACAAATAAAATAAAGCTGCACTTGGCAAACTGCTAAAACAATAAAATAAACCTCAAATTTATTCGCAATCCGCAACATCTATTAAAATGTTCTTCGAATTTCCAAAAAAAAACATTTTGTTGTCCACAAAATTGATTTCTCTCTTAAAGCTGAATAACGTCACATCTACAATAATAATTCATTAAAAAACCAACTTTAATTCTAAGGAATCAAAATTAATTTTGGTAAAACAAAACGTATTTAAATTCACAACACAAGATATATACAATAATATACACACACTTTATTACAAAAGCATTGCGGTTTATTTTTAAAAAGCATGTATTCCAAATCAAAAAATAAATCTTCACGTTAATATTAAAAACAAAACAATACACGTTACACACAGGTTACAACAACACACAGGTTACAACAGGTTACACGTGAAGTGAACAAATTGATATTGCAACTAATGCTTAAGTGTATAGATTTAAATAGTTTTTGTAACAGCTGTGGTCTGTCATGCATAAGTGACACTAGGGCAAGATGACGCGCGTTTTAATATCCAGCTAGTGCTCGGTTCCATTACTTACGGCCTTATTCTAGTTCTACATTACCAGTAGTTATACAGTCCTTTAATATTCCACTGCAAGGAAAGGCCTCTTGTTTTAACGAAGACATTAGCATGATCGCCATGCTTGCTTAATTCAGATTGGCGATTTCAAGTCCAGAGGGCCTAGACAAGTGGCATAGATTTCTATTCTATTCATACAGTGGATTAAAAAATTATATATTTTATTTATAAGTCAGTAATAATATATAGGTACATTATAATATAATATCACAACAACTACACACAACGCCATCTACACCCAAAGTAAGCATATATTATAGCTTGTGTTATGGGTTCTAGAATGCGGATGTACATATTTAAATAAGTACTTTTTTAAATACATACATATTTTATAGAAATACCCAGACTAATGCAAATAGTGTTGTGCATGTTCATGCACAGTAAAGTCTAAATTAGTTTACTATTTCAAATTCACATTACGTACTTTATATGAATTTGTATAAGTCAGATTAGCACTTCGAATTCGAACCCACTACCATAACGAAGCGGATACCAGGAACAACTGGACCATCACGACTGTAATCATACTACATTCAATTACGGCTCACTTTTACAAAACTAACATTTTGACGAGTTTCTTTTTTTTGTTTCATGTTCTGAACACTCGTCTAATTATATGTTTTTGTAATGGTTAAATAAAACAATCAACATAGTTGTTCACCACCAAAGTTATATAAAAAACATTATTACTTAACTTAATTATATGTACGCGAATAGAATCGCTTTCAAAATCTAACGTTCAATAACAGTATTAGCGCTTAATTAATTTAAACATGATTGTGAATAAACATAAACTTAATATTGTGTTGTACTGAAATGACGATATAATCCGGTTCGTGCCGGTTTCATTAGTTAAAGGCTTCTAGTATCGAGTTATGCGTATACACGTTTTGTAAACGTAAATCTAAACTACAATTGTGTGCAGGATTAAAGGATTATTTGTAAGTACTTGAAGCACTGCTTACGCCATTGAGGCACGCACAACCTTTACCTACTTTTAAATGAGTAACCTATTTTCTAAATTAATGCAAGTGACGTACCGATGGCCGACTTGCGAAGTGTTTAGTTAACACAATTATGGCTGTCAAACCATCTCTTATGAAAGCTGAAACAGAAGTGGCGAAACTTAGAAAAAGCCTGTGTTTTGCAGTGAACGTATTTCTGCTGATAAGATGATGTTGATGATCAGCAAAACACAAAATACGTAAAAATTCTCATTCAATCAGAATAAGCCCGCCTAAAAAGACAGCCTACAATCATTAATCTTACGTTGGTCGCTACTCGTGTCACTACCAGACCTACGATCAATATATCGTTGATGTCAAACCAAAATCTTGTGCAAAATTCAAGCTATATATTAAACATACGCATAAATGTTACAAAAATCATAGATGATAATGATCAAATGGTTAAAGCCGTATGTGAGCCCTAGGTAAACTAAAAACGTTTCCTTAGTCACCTTTATGACCCACGGAATGATTTCGTATCCTAGACAGAATATCACCAGAAAAACAAAAGACAGATAAATATAGAACAATAATATATAAATACTGTAATCAGAAACATTCAACATCAAGAAAGACTGGCATGGAAGTGTCATTAATCTCATCAAAGTATTCCTCCTTGATTTGGAGGAGGAAAAACCGTACAATGAATGATTAAAGATATTAAGTGCACGCGATATAGTAACAGATATCAGTGACACTGGTTTTTCTTTCTTTGTTGTGGATAATGAAGTATGAGTAGCGATTTTAATATTTAAATATAGATAAGACCTCTGCTCATTATCTCATTATTAGAGTCTATTAAAATTTTAGTTACTTATGAGACTTGAGAACAAAAGATCTTAAATAGTCGAAGCGAAAAATGGAAACAGATATATCAACTTGTCACAATTAAAAAAACATTGCAAATAGTATTATTTGTAAATCTTTAACACTATAACTTTTAGCGATAGCCGTCATTATAGACAGAGTTTTCTTTTAAACATTACGTTTGCAGTGTTCTAGTTTAGTCTTACATTTATCTGACTGAATGAAAGGAAATACGTTTATTCAACACAGTTTTCCACCACTCCTAAAACCCAGAAAATTTTTGAAAAGAGTTTTATATGCCTCAGGGGTTCGTCAAATATGTCCAGTTCAGCAAATATGAATCTGCTAGTGACAAGATTTTCAACTGAACCTAATTATGAATTGCGCTAGTACTCCTACGTTGTATAAAGTTCGCAAGTGGGTGGTAAAATCTTGACTTTCCGGCGGTAGATTTCTATATTATTTATTCATCATTTGTATAATTAAGTTAAACAACTTGACGTGTTACGAAAGTGAGATGGGTTATATATATAGAGCTTACTATTACGTAGTATGAATGTGACTGAAATATTAACGTTGTCAGTTTAAGTGCGCCCTAATTACAACAACCTTGACATATTTTAATGTTTTTACTTATGAACAAAAGCCTTGGCTGACTTATAGATACTGAGTTTTCCAATATTTTAATGACAATTAATACCTGACTGTCATGGCAGTTCAGTGGTGTTTGATACGGATTGCCCTGCTAAGGTTTCGAGTTTCAATTCCGGATACGGGTAAAGTTATATTGGTTTTTTCTTAAAATTGCAATGGCATCAGCCTAGGCTGTTTTTATATGGAATCAACAACAGAAGTATCTGAAATATTGCCGGAATATACCAATAGGTATATCCATATTACTTGCTACTTAGAAAATGTAGCATAATATTATGTATATAAATAAAAACATAGTTATCATCTTAAAACTTTTGCTCAAATTATATAAAATGGGCGAGTAAGAGGAGAAGTTTTGTAAGGTTGCTTTTTCTCTGGTGGTTTTAGCATGTGTGGAATTAATGGATCAGCAAAAAATCTACATTTTCAAAAGATTAAAACCTAATTACTTTTTAGTCTTATTTTGAAGGCTTTTGGAACGGTACAACATCTGGATCCCACTAACTGTTTACCATCAGGCAAACTTGGAGTCACATAAATAACTAGCTTGCCGCGGCGCTTACTGCTCTGCTCCCGTCGCTAGTAGCGTTATGTTCCATAGCCTATGACCTTCCTCGAGAATTGGGCTATCATACGCAAAAACAATTTTCAAATCCGACTGGTACTGCCAGAGATGAGCGCGTTCAAACAAGCAAACTCTTCTGCTTTATAATATAGTATAGATAAAAAAAACAACATGCTTCACCTTTCCCATTCCTTTCCCTTTTTTAACCTCACGGTCTCCTTCTTAAAAATGGCAACTTGGTTGTATACTGAGTATTGTATCAACAATGTTAAAAAAAACGTATTCATGTCTTATTTGAACTCAAAACTGAAACTCAAAGCATTTATTTCATTTTGATCATAGAGTATATTCTTATGAAAAGTCAAAATTACATGAAGTCAGAATTAATCTACAGCCAGTTCGTGACGAAAATAACGAAAAGACATCTGTGACGCTAATAATTATCTAAACAACTCAAGTCTCCTAACACAATACAAATATGTCAGAAAGGTTTGGACAATACTCAAATAGAAGATTCAATATCACCCCTATCTTATTTGTAGACGCCTGATCTAAGATCAGCTGACCTACTTCGTCAAATATGTTTATATGAAACATTAGTTATATCAGATGTTCATAGACAATAAGAAAACTGGACAAGTTCGAGTTGAAATTGCGTACTAGGCCTGCAGTACTTTGTAGGTACAAATTAGGGAAGACGAGCTTTCCGCAGCGCAGTTTCACCCGCGTCTTAGCTTACTGCTCCGCTCCCGTCGCCAGTAGCTTGATGTTACATAGCCTAAAACCTTCCTCGAGAACTGGGCTATCATACGCAAAAAGATTCTTTCAAATCCGACTGGTACTTCCAGAGATTAGCGCGTTTAAACAAACAAACTCTCCTGCTTAGCAATAGTATAGATATTATAGACAGTATTTGCAAAATGTGTTCCCTACATCTATGTAATAGCAAATTTTCCATTTCCACATCTGAATATTAGTGTATTACATGAATTAATAAAATAAAGATATCTCTCATAGAAGATCGACGTAAGAATATTAGTTTTCATGCTATGTGTTTCGCTCGGTGAGTGAAAGCGCCGGCTGCCCAAATACACCCTCGGTCCTCTTCTCTTTCCATTTTCATCCCATTCTCCGTGGTCGGCAACGGCTTAGTTGTGTTTTCTAAGCATTATTACTTCTTCAATGCTTGGAAAACACGACCATCTCTATAAGTTACCACTTAAAGTTGTATAAAAAAAAAAGATAAAAATAATTTTATTTGTCTGAACATGAGTGTGCACAAATAGTATAAACGATGTAGAAATCCATTCGGAAAACTTACAAATGGGATCAGATAGGTACAAAAACTAGGAAAACATATGCGATACAGAACTCTAAAAATTGGTAAACTCGTATAGGTTCGCAAACTACAAACACTAAATCTATTTCAGTGAAGAGACATCTTCACTAAAATGGATTTAGTCTCGGCACTTACGACGAACTTCAGATTTATTTTACTTTTATATAACGTAAGTGGCAAACAAGCATAAGGTTCACGTAGATGCATTTACTTTTTTAATTAAAATACGTAGTCCAATTACCATACTAGATGAAACTAAATAATTCTAATCCTTTATCTTGGTAATTAAATTAATTGGTTGATTTGTAATAATTACTTTGTATGGTTCTTTGATTGCGTTGATGTGTTAAAATTGTTAACTCATACAAAAAACTGTAATTATCTGGCGATTGAAAAGAGTGGCGTTAGTTTCTTGCCAGTTCTTCTCACAGCTCTACCTCGTCACGAACTGGCTGTAGATTATTTAACTGACTTCATGTAATTTTGACTTTTCATAAGCATTTACTCTATGATCAAAATGAAATAAATGCTTTGAGTTTGAGTTTTGAGTTCAAATAAGACATGAATACGTTTTTTTTAACATTGTTGATACAATACTCAGTATACAACCAAGTTACCATTTTTTAAGAAGGAGACCGTGATGTTATAAAAGGGGAAGGAATGGGAAAGGTGAAGGATGTTTTTTTATCTATACTATCATATAAAGCAGAAGAGTTTGTTTGTTTGAACGCGCTAATCTCTGGCAGTACCAGTCGGATTTGAAAATTCTTTTTGCGTTTGATAGACCAATTCTCGAGGAAGATCATAGGCTACGTAACATTACGCTACTAGCGACGGGAGCAGAGCAGTAAGCGCCGCGACAAGCTAGTTATTTTTGTAACTCCAAGTTTGCCTGATGGTAAACAGTTAGGGGGATCCAGATGTTGTACCGTTCCAAAAGCCTTCAAAATAAGACTAAAAAGTAATTAGGTTTTAATCATTTTAAAATGTAGATTTTTTGCTGATCCATTCATTCCACACATGCTAAAACCACCAGAGAAAAAACCTTACATAACTTCTCCTCTTACTCGCCCATTTTACTCTAACCTTTTTAAACATGTATCACTCACGTAACCCCTCATGCATCTACGTAGTGACGTAAGTAAGAGATAGACATCATTATATCAGTTATTTTAAGGATAACATTGATAAAACTGTAGTAGATGTTCTCACATGTAAGGTAATGTTTTACCTATTTATAACCAAATATATACTATTTTTATTGTTACATCCATGTTAGCAAAATAATATGTGGACACTTTTTGAACACTATTACACATCTAGTCCCAAGCTAAGGAGAACTTGTATTATGGATACTGAATAACTAAAATATAATACATACATGATGTTTTCGTAAATATATACTTAGAATAAATCTAAAACACCCAGACTGAAGGCTAATACCAATGTTTATAACACAAGTTTTTCCGTGGGAATCAAACCCACGACACCTGGCATCGCAGTCAGTTACACTAACCACTAGACTGGTGCATTCATAACATATAGACTCCACTCTGCCTGGTGTAGGTAGTCAATGGGGTCCATGAAGGATAAGCATCATCGCAATAGCTATTATGACAAACAGTCATGGTGACCTCCTTTATGGTGACTTTTAGTAATAGACACCAATCTAATGCGTTAAATATCTGCTGTTTACTTTATGGCCCTCACTTCAAAGACTTTATGAGATGCTTTTTCATCTCCACTTAAACAACCAAAAAACATTGTTTACTGATGAACCAGGCCTTAGTTCAAACCGTGAGCCTTCTAACGGGTCGTTCCTCTTTCACTGAAATAAAATGCATTGTGCAAATACAAATATATTTTCCTGTCCGTTAATTAGGTTACACCGAAAACTAAACAGTAATAAAACACGTTACAGTATATTTACATCTAAACAGATAAATCTCATTGCGCAACAGTAACATTAAATATAAACAACACATTACACAATAACACATTATAAAACAGCACAAACTTTATAAATCAAAATAATAATCACTTACATATTTTGTGCTCATTAATTTATAATATATAGATGATTTGTACGAGGAAAACATGATATTAAAATAAACATAATTTTCATTAGATGAAAACTACTTCGGCGTTGGGATGACCTATCTCTCAAAAGAGAGATACATATATGTATATCTATGTATTAAATAGTCTGGCAGTGACTTTACTAATATTATACCTAAAAAATATTGCATCAGTAATCCCCAGTTTCTGAAAGGCTGATCAACGAAAAATTAACTAATCACCTGTTAAATCTCATGGGAAGTACCTAACAGCATGCTAAAAGCATAGATATTTAGTTTAATTTGGTCTAATTAGTAACTAATTAGATCAAATTAAACTAATTATTCATGCTTTTAGTAACCAAATCGGTATTTTACATAAGATTTAACAGGTGATTCGTTAATTTTTCGTTGATCAGCCTTTCAGAAACTGGGGGTAAATCTTTTATGTTTTAAATAAATAGATTGACTTGGTCATCGCATAAAAACACAATGTATCTCACAAGTAATACAATATTATATTAAATTAAAATGAAATATAATAATATATTTATTCATATAGGTTAATTAAATTAACACTTATGAACGTTAAAATTTAAATTTATTAGAATAATATTTATTAGATTCTTTGGTGCGATTGTCAAGTCAATCTATTTATTCAAGACATAAAATATATTTAATATTGATAATATTATCTTCACTTTAGTATGCGGCGGCACTGCGTGACCCCAGATAATAAGATTGAAATAGTAATGTCAGAAACTCACTGACGTCTGCCTCTGTGGTTCAATGGTACTGTGTACGGATTACCACACAGAGGTCTCGGGTTGGATCTTCGGGTCGGGTAAAGTAATATTGGATTTTTCTGTTGAATAATTCTTAGTATTAGCCCGGAGTCTGAAATTAAGCCCGATATATGGCAATAGACTCGCCCCTGTTACATGGAACCAAAAATAAAAATGGCGAAAAGTGGGTGGTTAAACTCCTTATGTTTACCTCTTCGGGGATAAAAGGCGTGTAGCTATGTATATATTTTCATTGTGTATAAATACTTTTACCAAAAATAGCCTATTAGAAAAGGAGAGAGATCTGCAGAGTTTATGCCAACTTACAAACTTTATAAAAATGCTTCATATTCATACTTTAAATAACTACGTGTTAAATTATATTAAAATCGTCTAACAAATCACGACATAAATCCCTAATATCCTATTTAATCCGTCCAATTTCTCATATATCACTATAAATCACTTATACCCACGGAACGGAGTTTAATTTCAGGAAATTAATAAGTGCTACTCATAATTTGTAGTACATCGTAAATCTGTCATCGCTAACTAACGTGATGTACGGCTAACTGCTTTTTTTAATGGCTAGCCTAGTTAGTTATAAAGTACGATAGAAAAAGTAGAAAATGAAGGCGACAGCGTGCATAGTTCAACTTAATTAATACGATCTGGTCTTGATAAAATATGAACTAGTTATTTAACCTCTAAAGTCTTGATAGCTCAGTGGTTGAGGCACCCGCTTTGTATACACGAGGCCGTAGGTTCGAAACCGGGCAAGTATCAATGTGACTTTTCAAATTCATATGTACTTTCTAAGTTGAGTGTTAACTTTGTAACTCATACAAAAATCTGTAATTATCTGGCGATTGAAAAGAGTGGCCTGAGTTTCTTGCCAGTTCTTCTCACGGCTCTGCCTCGTCAGCGAACTGGCTGTAGGTTAATTGGCTGACTTTATGTAATTTTAATGTTCATAAGCGATCAAAATGCAATAAACGCTTTGAGTTTGAGTTTAAGTTTGAGTTTAAAGTCTCCTTTGAAGATCTTGGACATTACTGGCTTTTCGGTGAAGGAAAACATCGTGAGGAATACTGAACTAATAAAAAAATTATTAAAACCCGCCTTGAGTGTTCATACCATGGCGGTGAATGTTCATGCCTTCTGTACAGGGTCTGTTCTTACTAATGGATAAACTGAGGTCAAAAGTAGTCATGATGTCAGGCTAAAAGAAAATCAGTTTTTCGTGTCAGGGTTGCCAATGCTGTAAAAATTATGAGCACTTTTGTTTTTTTTTATTTTTTGTTACCTTGCATGTATGTACATTAGTTTGCCATTTTAACAACTTATGATATTTTTCGATATTTTCTTTGGTATCGTACTCCTAAAGAGTTCCTATGTTATGAAATTTCTATTGGAAGTGTTATTTCGACTTATAAGTAAATTTTAATTAATAAAACTAATCGTAAAAATGACCGTTTTTGCCTAAAATTATGATCATGAAACGCATATTGCCAAATAACATTCAACTATTTCTAGAAGCCTATTAAAGTCCTATGTTGAAACGAATAAAATTAAATTTAATGTGTAAAAATAAATCTTCTTCCAAATATTTCTATAACGAGGACATTAGCTCGGAAATGTGTTTAAATGTCATCTGATCATTTCTTCTAAGCACATTAATATCTTAATGAAATGGTTTTGAATGACACGATTAATGCAAGCGATGAGCGACCATCTTGTTAATTAGCTTAAAAAGTTTGTGTTTATTTTAACATATTAGCCTATTAAAAATAACTCTTATTTCAGTTGCAAAAGTCATGATACATTGGCATACCCATGGGCGTAGCGAGGTACACACAGACGGGGCAGCTTTCCCGCTTACAAGAGTTGTAGTAACGCTTATTATTTTATAGGTAAAGGTATATTAATATCAGCCAAAAAACATCGACTATCCGGTTTATACTACTTGAAAATCGTCTAAAACAAAATAGCGAATACAATGAATATTAATAAATATTATTTTCCAATCTATCACAAAAGCTTTTGTAAAACTTCTGCGTGAAACATTTAAATATCTTAACGACTTCTCAGTTAGCTTGAATAAATGATTGCAGAGACGGACTTAGGTTAGATCTCTGAAATCTGATTTCATTGTGATCCTATTATCATCCCCATGGATGATAATAACATCCTTATCACGTGTTTAAATGTCGCACTGGCCGTGAGTCGAACATTTTTATAAGTTACCCTCATAAACTTTGCATTAATTTTATTGGATAATGTAACTATATTATTGTGTGTGTATCGAGTAGAAACCTAACTAAGACTTGTCATTTGCCTACTTGAACGCAAATTGTATTAGTTTAACTACTTAGTTTTAAGTTATTTCTCGTAAGTGATTATATGTAATCTTTGAGAAATAAATTGATTCTTAAACCGTAAACCGTTTAAACAATAGAGTCGAAGATAAAAATATTGCAACAACTACACACAACGCCATTTAGACCCAAAGTAAGCATATTATAGCTTGTGTTATGGATTCTAGAATGCGGATATACATACTTTGTAAATACATACATATTATACATAGAAATAACCAGACCAATGCAAATAAACATGTTTATGCATATAAATATTTGCACTGAGCGAGAATCGAACCCGCGACCTTTGTGTAGAAGTCCATACACAGTATCACCGAACCACAGAGGCAGTCAAGAAGATACTCGATGATTGTAGCTACTATAGAAAGTAATAGTATCTATAAAATATATTTATTTCAATAAATATATATTATAATCTATGCTCAAATACAGCGTTGCGTTTGTTAAGTGAGAGTGCTCAAGTTACTATTAGGTACCTACCCACTCTTATCATAATAATTTATTTTTAATTTTAAAATAGTGAACTGCTGTAAGCGAATAATTAACTAGTATTATTGAATTAAATAAAGTGATTCTTTTTATAATCATATTGCTCTTTATATTATTTCAGGCACATGCTGAGATGGCCAGGCGTATTCGCCTAACTCGTATTAGTTATGTATTACCTATCTATCAACATATTTTCAACTAGCATTCTGCGGCGTGGTTTCACGAGCGTCTTTGCTAACTGCTCTACTCCCGTCACCAGTGCGTGATGTTACATAGCCTTACCTTCCTCGAGAACTTGGCTATCATATGCAAAAAGATTTTTTCAAATCCGACTGATAGTTCTAGAGATTCGTTCAAACAAACAAACAACCAAACTCTTCCGATTTATTTAATAGTAAAATATAGATATAGATAAGTATATAATATCCAAAAACAACAATGTTACTTCTACACATATTCGTTAGCAAATAAGATACCACCCATCTGATTGTAATATGTTAACCATAACCTATAGACATAGCTGTATTACAAAGCATTGCAAAGAAAATGGTAATAAAGCGCAACCAAGACGTGACCTGTGAAGGCAGAAAAGGATGATGGAGGAAAACGGAAAGCAAGAGTGCCGAGGGCCCTTTCCTTTTTCCTCGCCTACCTCAATCCTACCCTACTCCTTTCACAGTAGGCGGCGGCTTCGCAGAGTCCCAGGCATTGCAGGAGCAATGCAATACTCTGAGTCGTCCATGAGCGACAGTTACCACTTGCCATCACGTGGGCTGTATGCTCGTCTGACTGTCGGCAATAGAGGGCCTAAGAGGGTAATAGGTACTTCCACTGTCGAGCTGACCCATGCTGAAACCAATAAGGCTTACCGTAGTAGTGTTATTGAATTTTATTACTTCTGTTTTCATGTAAACGATTTAATATAACAATTTTGTTTCCTTTTTTTCTGCTCATCTGTCAATAAATCTGACTCTGTATTGTACGAATATGCAGATCCGAACAAGTTTCACTGAAAACAGTTTGTAAATAAGTTTGCAACTATTAAACAACTACGATAAAGACCTTGTTGAACTCGATTGTGCAAATATGTAGGAAGAAGTAAGATTTATTTGGAGATTGTTTCTGAATGAATACTATCTTTATTGTTTTGTTAAATAAAATAAAGACAACATACTAATTTAAAGAGTTGTTTAGAAGGCAATAGAAAGGCAGAAAAAAAAGGAGAAAGTATCTCACTAAGCCGCCATAGTGAAGATCACCATACCAGTAGTTTGGCTTTTGGAATGGTGTCCACCAATTCTGGATTCCACTAACAGCTTACCATCAGGCACAGTGAAGTCACTTTGGTAGGCTAATATAAAAAAATCTTATACTGCAAGATGCGATCCTTTTGTATATACGAATAAAAATCAGGGTCAGAAAGTTAAGCTAACGCAACCTAAACTTCGGATCACGCAAACGAAGCTTGCCTCATAACAATCTCAAATCGTTTCTACAGTTATATTACAACAGGAAAGGACTTTATTTCTTAAGCTGATCTTTCTTCGTTTTACAGGTGACAAAGCGAGAAGTGATGCATTTCTAGGAACGCCTCATTTCATCATCATCGACCCGCAGCAGTTAACCGCTCGACATAGGATTATACCTTACTTGATCAACTTGAAAATAGCACCCTTGCCAATCGTACTGGTGACTGTAGCAACTTGATATTTAGTACGCATAAGGAACACAGCAGCCCATTACCTAGTATTTCTTTAATCGTATCTTGCGACACCCACGGCAAGAAATGGCGTTTATTCTTGACCAGGTAAGAATGTAATTTGCATTAGGTAGGTAGGTGCATTTTATTTTGGCTTAGACGCTTTTATAATTTTATTACATCTGTTGTAACCTGTCATACATATCAGTTATAATACCATGTAACGTTAGTAAAGCAGATTTAAATATTATGTATGTTGTGATTGTGCTATTAAATAAATAACTTTATGGTATAAACGTATTGAAATGCTATAAAATGAAGTTTTCATAAAATAATTGTTATTATCAAAACATTTTTAAGAAATTTGATATTAATCTTGGCTAGGTGGAACTATTGTTGACGGTGAATACTGGGGTGACTGCAGAATAAAGGAGTATTAAATCTCGTTCCAACATCAATAAAGTACTTCAATTAATGGATTGTTGCACCGTGTTAACTGTAGTTTATATAAATTTAGATGGTTTTGTCATTAGGTAAGGAGTGGACGGACTTGAAGACGTACCAATGACTTATAAAGTTGACAGAATTGTAGGTTCACAAGCGGCCAATTTGGAGATACTTCAGCTCCACAATATCGCCGATAGACATTAACTATCTGTCGAAAATGATGATGACATGGAAAGATGATACCTGTAAGTATTACTGTTACTTACATCCTGTTTCTGAAAGGCTGATCATTTCATATTAATGTCCAATTGATTTGACATTCGGTTTCTTTTTAAACAAACCTAATGTCAAATTAAACGAATCATAGATTAGTTAATCTTGCACTGATTTACGTTTTAGAAACTCAGATTTGATAGCCATGTTAAATTCAACAATCATGTTAATTGAACTACAATTTGACAGGCCTTTAAGAAACTAGGTGTTATTCCCGCTTTTGATTTCAAGGAAAACCTTATTGAAAAAGACACATCTTATTCCTTATCTGTCACATTTAAGTTTGTGGAATCTACCACTTCTGAATTTCACCGTTTACTACCAGCAGATTCTAAAAACGTCGCTTTATAAACGTCGTAGTAGTGCCTGTGATAGTATACGCACGTTTACTAAAGCATTATGTGATTTATAAATACGTATATCTTTCGAATTGTGTACTTTCTGTTCACAAACATACGATTGTATGTTGTAAGGTTTCGTCAAAAAGCTTGGTACCTAGTCAAGTATTTTAAAAATAAAAGAGTGAATGAGCTTATCTGTCATAAACTTATATCAACTAAACGAAAGATTAACTTTGGTATAAGCCATCGCAAAAACCACGGTTGAAAGATTTTAATTATTATTCTTCAAAACGGGGCTTTCTTATGACGAATTTTAACTAACCTGTCAGTTTGTTTGTCAGGGAACAGTGAGCTTTAATTATTTTTTACCATTCAATAATAATCTTCTTCGTCGTTTATACACGTTTGATTAAAACCTGGCGAGGGTCAATGACTCACAAATTTAACCTAACTAATATATTCCTTCTTAAAGTGATTTATTCTTCACGGCGTTTTGACATCGTTTGTTTTATATTAGCTTACTAAAATGTCCCCTCTCTGCTAAACGGGTCACCGTCAGCAGTCTAAGAGTAGTGAATGCCATCTCAAAGTCATTTTGGTAAATTGCTGGCATCCGTGCCCTTATACGTAAAAAAGTGTTTATTTCCTTAATTTTGATCCCTTTTTAGCGAAACGTGAAAAGGGATTAATATTGAAAAGAAATACATGAATATAAATAAAATTCATATGAAATTTGAAAAATTCCATCATACATCTCGCTGACTGTCGAAATGGGTATCATATGTTTTGTTCGAAAAGGTTTTGTAATAAAACTAAGCTGCCCGGGACACAAATTATTCGCCAATGTTCCCGCGACCCGGATAAATAATTCATCCTTGAACTTATATCCAGGAACGATTTGGAAACGATAAAACAAATCTTTAGACCTGGGGCCCTAGACACGTAGCATAGATTTCTATTCTATTCATAGAATAGATTAAAAATGTATGGGATTGACATAAGCTAACAACAATGTTGGCGTTAGCTTATGTCAATCCCATATATTTTTACTTTACAATCATACAAATTACAGACACCCAGACTCAAACAAATATTTATGAATCACACAGTTTTATCCCGTGTTGGGATAGAACCCACAACCTAGTGTGCAGCAGTCGTCTGCGCTCCCGCAGCAACAAAGGTAGACAAAATTCAAATAATAACTCAGCTATACAACGCTATCTAAACCCAAAGTAAACATGTTAAAGCTTATTTGGGCGTTATTTAAAAAGACTGATATCATTAAACCAACATTACTTTATTTATTTATCATTTACACTGTCATTTTCATTACAGATACTTTACAAAGACGTTATAACATAACAAATTTATTACGTTTTTCTCTGAAGAGATAGACAGTGTATATCACAATATTTTTTACGGTAGAAGTGCCTAGCAGGTTTAAAGCATTAATGCTAAGTAAGCACTACCCTCTCATAGAAAATCAACGTAAAAGTAGTACTATCCATACTATTGCGTTTCATTCGGTGTGTGAGAGCGCTGGCGCGGCGACTGACATTTTTTCCTTTCCATTTTCCTCGTCTCCCTCAATTCCTTCACTTGCCCTACTCCCTTCACGGTAGGCAGCCGGCAGGTTGTGTTTTATAAGCATTTTTTTGTAACGTTCGCGTTATTATCACTAGAAATGAATTGCAGACACCAGGCTGTAAATTTCTTGACAGAAAAATTGTCAGTATATGCCACCGAACTGCCAAAGCAGTAGTAATAATAATAATAATAATATGTGGACACTAACACACACCGTCATCTAGTCCCAAGCTAAGCTTGTGTTATGGGTACTAGGTAACTGAAATATAATACATATAAGTACATACTTTTTTCTGTAAATACATAGAATACATAGGAAACACCCAGACTAAAGACAAATACAAATGTGCATCACACAAATATTTGCCTTCCGCGGGAATTGAACCCACGACACCCGGCGTCGCAGTCAGTTACACTAACCACTAGACCAACGGTGCAGTCTTAATATTTATGACATTTCCATATCGTCTTCCAAAATATGCCCAAATACTATGAAAAATAAGAAAGGCAATTTTTATGGGATAACGCCGCTTAATCTGAGGGGGACGAAGTGAAATGTCGCCACTACATTAGGATCGGTATGATGTATGTTTGTTTGTCACTGATATAAATAGTTAATGGGGCAATAAACCGACGATGTTTTATGGTGCATTACAACATCTATTGGGTGAATTTGGAACTATAATTGGGGATAACATTGAGAATTTATTACAAGGTCAACGTTTTAAATGTGTTTTTGGCTTTGTTTGTTTGTTTGAGTTTATTATATAACTTCGACAAACGAGCATAAGGATTATCAGGTTATCAGTAGTTGTGATCACCTATGACACCTATAAAAATATCTGAGTTTTATTAGCATAGCAGACTTAACGCAAAGAAATTTTTTTGCATGCGTTGTCGGCCATGAAGGAAGAGAAAATATGGAGGAGAAGGTACAGGAAAAAGAACTGGTACCTAATTGAGTTTTTAGCTTTCTTACTCACCACAAGAAGCATAATATAAAACTCATAATTTTGGTATACACAATATTTTTATAGCATTGGCTGTGTCTGTGAAAATTTTGTTTTTACTAGATAATAATAAACCTAAGCTTTAAGCTGATATTTTGCGAGAGGATGTTTATTTAACCAGAACTTTGTTTACCTTCAGGCGAATTGAAGTCATTTTTAAAAACTAATTAAACAAAACGATAACTCCCGCAATAGAAAGCAAGCCCTGTGTTTCGAGGCACTTTCAACACCTACTTATCAGTAATATAGTAATCAATTTTAGTCATTACGTGTAATGATGAGAACAACACTATATTGTTGAGTAATTAATGAACATAACTGTTAAACTCTAACTGTCCGTCTGTCTGCCAATGAGCCGATCGACCGGTAAAGTACTATCCGGACAATCCCACCCACATGCCCATCACTGTGACTTCTGTAAGCCAGGATTAACAGTAATAACCAATACGAAACACCGAGATTTGACACTCGGGAGTCCCGGGGACTGCTAAACCTACTGTCTTGGACCCCGCAACGAATTTCATCAGAAGTGAAAAGGAGAAGTTGGCAATAAAAAAGTCCACTTCTCTCCATTGCAAAGCGGGAAGCGGGAGGGCGGAGCGTGCGTAATGAATGAATATTCATAACAGCACTTTCAACTTGCCCTATTAGCACTGAGGGTGCGTAAAGTGCCAACACACTTATTGACAGTGTTATACATTCATAACAACACGCCGTTGACTCTGAAGGGTTAGGCAGAGGTGTGATATTACTAATGACACAATAAACACTAAACTACTGAAGCAGTTAAAATTAAGTCCAAAGTGTATATTCTAAGAGAACATAACAATACCTATTAAATTAAATCTCGAAGATAATACGAGATTAATTCAACACTTAGAAGTACACAAACTACGACCCTCTGTAACTGAACCTCAGAGACCATTCATATTCGTTCCTTAAACAAACCAGTTTCACTGGTTACATAAGTTTCACATGTATGGACCATTTCGTAGAACTGCTACCGCATTTAAGAGCGAATCAAGTGAATACACTCAATCGAAATTTCTCCACAATATGAATGTAACTTTAGGGCTGTCAACAATCATTGGGCTTTTGTTTGTTTAGTCAATTTTATAGACGGTAATAAATCCACGCTGGTTTCAGCACGAATGGGCCGGATCGTCCGGGGAAGTACTACCCTCTCATAGAAGATCGACTTAAGAGTAGTAGTAATAATAATAATAATAATATTCTACCACATGCACACAGCGCCATTTAGCCCCAAATTAAGCAATTATATTTGCTTGTGTTATGGGTACTAAACAACTGATATACTACTTATATACTTTTTTTTTTGTAAATACGTACATATTATAGATAAATTACACCCAGACACAGAACAAACAATCATGCTCATCACACAAAGGTTTGTCCTGGGTGGGAATCGAACCATATCACCACCCGTATCCTTACTACTGCGTTTCGTTCGGTAAGTGAGTGGCCCCCACTTCTGGATTCCACTGACTGCTTACCATCAGGCTGGGTAGAGTCACTTTGATAGGCTAAAATATATAAAAAAAAAAGTCACCTTTCATCTTAATAATATGATGGGATGAGTTAGGAATATGTACTAGTTTGGGATGAATGAAGAAATGGGATGAGACGTCATGGGATGAATACCGAACTACCCGTTAAATATTGTATAATATTTATATTATTGTAGTATTTTTAGTGATTGTATTTATAATTTTGTATTTTATCTGTTTGTGTGTCTTGTAGTGTACGTATCTATAGATAAATGTCTGAAATAAACCGATTCATTTGAATGAATGAATATTCATAACAGCACTTTCAACTTGCCCTATTAGCACTGAGGGTGCGTAAAGTGCCAACACACTTATTGACAGTGTTATACATTCATAACAACACGCCGTTGACTCTGAAGGGTTAGGCAGAGGTGTGATATTACTAATGACACTAAACTACTGAAGCAGTTAAAATTAAGTCCAAAGTGTAAGTTCTAAGAGAACATAACAATACCTATTAAATTAAATCAAAAAAAAATTTAAATAATTTTTTTTATATATTAGCCTGTCAAAGTGACTCCACCCCGCCTGATGGTAAGCAGTCAGTGGAATCCAGAAGTGGTGGCCACCATACCCATAGCCATAGTCTTAAACTGCTGGTATGGTGGCCTCTACTATGGCGGCTGGGAATGGGGTTAGGGGAAGGGAATGAGGGAGGTAAGGAAAAGGGAAAGAGGGGAAGTTGGGCCTCTGGCGCTCTCACTCACCGAGCGAAACGCAGTAGTACGGATACTACTACTCTTACGTCGATCTTCTATGAGAGGGTAAGTAGTACTTCCCCGGACGATCCGGCCCATTCATGCTGAAACCAGCGTGGATCTACTACCGTTTGTATATATATAATAACAAAACGACAGTCTTTCCTTACTTCACTGTGCTAGCTAGTGATTTCTATGATAAAATTAAAAAGTACCTACATACCTATAAGTCAATTTTTGATAGTGATATTAGTACGAAGCTGCGATATACATATATATACATATACGAATTCCAACAATGACGTGATTAACCAGGGTTTCAATAACAGCCTGATCTGTAAAAATATAAATGAGTTTGTACATTCAATTGTATCGTTATGTAGTAGGTAATTCAGCTATAATGTTTTTATATTAGCACACTTGTTTAAATAGAACGTTATGTAATAGTTCTTATTTTTGCAATCACCTTAGTTATGAGAATATAAAAAAGCACAATTATGATTATCCTTTTTATTTTAATTGACTATTCATTTCAAATTCGTTCAAAATTTTCGTCTGTTAGAGATAAATTTGCAAAATTAGGGGCAAAAAAATTGCATATTATATTCACCAAACCTTTGCACAAACATACAACAAACTTATCAAAAAAAAAAATAATACAGCTTCATTTGCTTTTCCCGAGACACAAACTTCCCAAGAAAACCAAATAAATCTCTACATACCACAAATCAACTACGTTATTGGTCATCAAACACAATTCTTATTCAGTTTGGCTACGGAAAACTAGAATTGCAAATCGAGGAAACTTTTACGGTTGAAAAGTATGTCAATTTATTTATTAAGGTTTGGTAAGCGACAACAGACATTATTGTTGGTAAGTATTAAATATTAATAACATAAAATATTAGTCGGTCCTCTTTATTTTCCCTTTTCCTTCCTCATCCCCCTTCTACCTAGATCAAAACTGCCGAAAAAGCATATTTCGTCATACACCTTTTTCTATTGAACATATAATGCATTCCTATTCGAACCGAGCTAAAGAAAGTCCATTTTACTACAACTGCTAAATTTCTTAACAAAAATGTTTTATCAAGACTTGCTACAAGAAATATACGAGTACGAGTACATGTCACAGTATTTCACTGAACATGTGACGGCAATATTTAATAAGGTACAGATGTTTTAAATCTTCAGTTCTTGTATGTGATATGAGTGTCGAACGCTGTACAAAATAGTAATATCGGGAGTGAACTATTGAAATTCCACTCTTCAGGCGTAACCTGCATTTGACGCTACTGATTTTGGATTGAGGCCACAGAGTAGGAGGCGATGCAACAGTTTGACGCGATGGCTTTTGGGATGATATTTTTTTTTTTATTGGCTACAGTGACAGACGAGCCAACAGCCCACCTGATGGTAAGTGGTAACTGTCGCTCATAGACTTCTGCAATGCCAGGGGCTCTGCGAAGCCGCTGCCTACCGTGATATTAATGCTCTCTTTAAACCTCGTTTGAAGAAGGAATTATTAACCACTTTTGGACCCACTGACTGCTTACCTACAAACAGAGTGTAGTCACTTTGGTAACTTTGTTATATGCGACCCAACATAGCTTTCACAATAGAGGTAAAGCATAATTGTTAAATTACACAGATCTACAAAATTTAACTTTATTTGGTTGTAACAGTGTTATTATTTTAATGTCTACTGCCTATGAATATACTAAATAGTGTTTAATTGTCTTACTAAATAGTGGGTGTTATTCTGTAACTGCGTACAGTTTCAGAATAACACTCACTTATTTTTTTTCGGCCAAGTTACTATTTTCAATAGTTTTTTTACGTCATTTTTGTCATTTATTAAGTTTTTTTTGTCATTTCATTGCAAGGAGACAATGAATAAATAAATACAAATACATTTTGTTACATTTGAGATGAAAATGTACACGAAAACTCAACCTAAATTTGTGTCAAATTCATACTTTGTATTAGGATGCATCTAAGGTCCTTAAAAAGCTATAAATTCAAAATATGATTTATTATCTGTATAGTGAACATTCAGAATAATAGGTAAATAAGCCTTATTAGTCAGAGAAAAAGATACTGTTAGCGCCTGATCTATCACTGAAGTTAGAAGTTAGCGTAAAGACAGCGGAGAGCGGACAGTGATAGTCGAAACCTTTTGCCTTTTACGTAAAATGCATTAAATGGTCTGATACAAGCATATTCTACATATAATTGGCATTAAAGAAACACTACGTTAAAGTAATAAATAAAACTGCCTATACTCTTACTTGTATGTCAATGAAAACAGATTTAGTACTGATAATTGTTAAAATAAATAAAAAATATTTTTATAAACAACAAAAAAGACTATTAATGAAGGATAACAATTTTGTGTATTCGATGATTCGATGTATAATATAAAATCGGCAGCCTACTGAACTTTCGTAATTGTATTAAAGTTTTTAGAAAGCTTAGGTGTAACATGGGTATCGAGGTCCAGTACTTCCATAACTATTTAGATATTTTCTCTTTTAAATGTTGACTACCATAGCAAAGAACAAAGAAAGCGATTCGATTAGGTTTTAAAGGTCATGGTAGATGGGTATCAAGGTTAATGGGATGGAGATAATTATGATGGCAGATTATTGCTACAGACAGTATCACCCGAGAGTGTCTGAAAGAGATTCAAGAAAGAAAGTCTCGAAAAAAAGCTTTTTCATGTAAATGAAGATAAAAAGTAAAAAAAAATTCGTATTATGAAGACACATTTTGACTGGCCTGTTAGTCTAGTGGTTAGTGACCCTGACTGCTAAGCCGGAGGTCGTGGGTTCGATTCCCACCCAGGACAAACCTTTGTGTGATGAGCATGATTGTTTGTTCTGTGTCTGGGTGTAATTTATCTATAATATGTATGTATTTACAAAAAAAAAAAGTATATAAGTAGTATATCAGTTGTTTAATACCCATAACACAAGCAAATATAATTGCTTAATTTGGGGCTAGATGGCGCTGTGTGAATGTGGTAGAATATTATTATTATTATTATTATTATTACATGCTACATCTCAAAAACTACACGTGGTATAAAAAAAATGTATACAGTTACAATCCAGATAACTAGAGCTTAAGAAAACCACTTCAGTCATGGCGGCACCAAAACCAATGTTGATCTGTGTTATTAAGACTAAATGGATTTATTAATTTTAGACTACATGGATTAAAATGAAGTTCATTTATTAATAAAACTGTCAATCATTTTGACGTCTTAATTCGACCGCAAAAAGTAATTCGTAATTTTATTAAATAAACTAGATTTGATTATTAATTATTAGTAGAAATAGTTGCAAAATGAAGTATATAGTGAACAGAATGTGTATAAACCCATGTGTCATCGTATATGGAATTTTTGATAGAAAAATATTGAAAAAACTGTTTGTTTACATTGTCCGAAAATGGATTTGGTCGATACTGTAGCTGTAGCCAGCGGCATCGCCCGCATGGGTATACCTCAAAATATATACCCTATATTACTCGCTAATGAAAACACCGTAAACCGACAGATAATAACAGCGATTTTGGTTTCTATTTAGAGATGATACAATTCATCCAAAATTTTAGTATCCGATCCTTTTTTTCATACAGATGGTTGCCGACTGACCTTATGAACAGGGGACTATTCACTCAAGTTTATAGCCCTAACTTACAGCCAATATATGGTTACCACAAAGAAAAGAATAAGTACAAAGGAACCACTGATTAAATTCTTTGTCAGACCATATTGAGGTATTAAACTTTTTTACTCGACCAATATGGTCGTCTAGTCTAATAGAGGATTTGGTTATAGCTATGAATGTAAGTAATCTGTGGAAACTTCTATTTTGTACGAGAATTATAGATTTTGCCTCCAGTGGCCGATAACAGACTACCAAAATTGGTTATCGTTCATAGACATCTGCAATGCCAGGGACTCTGCGAAGCTGCTGCCTACCGTGAATTTATTATGGAAAATTATATTATTTGTATACCTTTATGGTAATTGGATAAATTATTTTGCACTTATTATCATAACAAAGCATTAAACGAGCAACAGCGTCCTGTAAAAAGACTGCATTCGTCAATCGTGACTTCACCAAATGTACGTATCTCAACTGAAATAATTATGATAATAATAGTCTTCAATTCAGGCTTGGCCGTTTTTACTTTTCATCAAGGGTGTAGCAACTGTTAAGAAAATATCCGAGAAAAGCAACCATAAATTACAAAACTTCTTATCACTTAGTTTTTATACACCAGAGGTTATAAAATCAAGGCTTTTCCACAAGACCATATTTTACATAAAATAAGTTATAAAACATCTCAACTCGACCGCAAGTTAAACCGAACGGAAATTATATTTCCAGCTGCAAAACTTACAATAAATGCAGAAACAGTAAATAATTAAATTACAGAAGTTGAACTACGAATAGTATTTGAAACTTTTAAAATATTTACAGAGTGCATTGACGCTAAATTTCTACATTCATTAAAGATTTTGCAAAACTATATGATTATAGGGTAAATAATCATATGAAATTTATTTATTTCGTTTTATTTAGCGTTGGTGTCTGTCTGTCTATCTGCTTGTCATGAACTTTTCTCAGTAAACCGTGGCAGTATCAAGCTGCAATTTATATAAAATAAAATAGATAAAGTTCTATGTTTGTCAATGCAATCAAAAGATATGGCCGTCAATGCTAGTTACGTATATCACGTTTGTAAGGAACCTTCACAGTACTTCGTCAGTACAAAATGCGGATCATATTAAATGACAAACATCTTTCGACGACGACTCCTGAACATGAGCTTTCGCCAACGATTACTAAAGAGGAAGTCGAAGTAGACTTTATACAGTACTCCAGTCACCTTTATAAGCAATCTATCTATTAGTTAACCTACTGTTACTTATCTTTATCATGGTATAAATATGCTTCGTTTCCTGACACCGTTTCTTGAATATCTTTGTTCCAACTGCCTTTCTGATCATTCTTCAGCTGTCCATCATTTGAGAGTAGGCAAGAGATTTATGAGCAAAAGGGTCAACACACTATTTTTGCCATTTCGATTTGGTAGATAGAATACACCATAAAATTTCATTACAACTTCTAGAGTAAATGTCGTTTGCATATCACAAAACAATAATGTCTATTTTTGCTTGCAAGTGACCTCAGTACAGTGACAGTTATCACTGTCATATTGAGTCTTATTGAATTTTAATTATAGTGGAATTTTTTGTTAAAAGAGGTAATGCAAATATGTGGTCGACTATACCATAAAAAAAACCACTGTGGTTAATAGTGGTTCTAACTTGTTAAAAGTTTTCACTTTGAATGGGGCACGACATGCGGACTCGTTTGTTGTATGTCGTATAAGTGCTAGACCAATAAACACGCGATTAATTGATTAGTCGTAGTTACGAACTTATAATAAAGTATAAAAAAAAATACAATCATCTAACAAAAAAGCAGAAATATTCTGAACGAGACATCTGATTGGCAGACCCACAGGCACAGCGCCCAACATTACACAGTACACAACATAACTGAACCACAAAAGCAGTCGTAACACCAGCACAATCTGATTTGAGTCAAATGGTTAAAGCTTAACACAATGTTCTTAACCCTGAGCCTGAATAAAAAATTACTAGCACTACTTTTTTGTATGTGTTGAGGAAGACAATATAATTGTAGTGGTAAATACAAAATAACTTAAATTGCTAATAACAATAATAATTGCCGCAATAATTTGTATCAGTACTACATAATACTAGTAAAGGCTAAACAATACAGTTAGATCCTAATGTCCCGTTTATCTTCCACAGTATCTCGAACATTCATAATAAATCGAAACACAATGTGTTTTACAAACTTTATTCGATAAAACCCTAAGACGGTACAAATAGCTCAACTTTGACAAACGTAAGTAATACGATCTCGCACTTTTTACGCTCGCAAACACGTAAACTTTGTGCCCGTCGTTGTATAAAATAATATTTGTAAAATGACGCTTTAAAATAAACTTGCAATGTTCTTTTGTAGTTGTAAGTTTCAAGAATACACCGTGTATTTTCGATACTCATATAAATCGTACTGACGGTCGTTGGGGCAGAAATATTCTGGAGTTGTGAGCACGAACCGGAAGACGCTGCGTGGGCAGACCCCTCATAAGGTGGACCGACGACCTTATAAAGATGGCGGGCAACCGATGGATGAGGGCGGCGAACGACCGGCCACGGTGGCAAAAATTGGTGGAGGCCTATGTCCAGCAGTGGACGGTTTTTGGCTGATATGATGATGATAATGATGATTGTAACTTCTACTAGAGTAGATCCTATTTTAGTATGAATGGACCATATCTGCCGTAGCAATAACTTGCTTTTTCTTACTCGTTTCTTCCTGATCATCGGTAACGTCTTGGTTATGCCTTATGCACTTAAAGAACACAGTCATATGTAGTAGTACAGCACACATAAAAGCAGACAGCTCAATTACCCCCTAGGTCCTCTTCCTTCCCTTTTTTTTTTTTTTTTTTTTTTTTTTATATTGTAGCCTACTAAAGTGACTCCACCCCGCCTGATGGTAAGCAGTCAGTGGAATCCAGAAGTGGTGGCCACTATATACCAATAGCCATACTCTTAAACTGCTGGTATGGTGGCCTCCACTATGGCGGCTGGGAATGGGGTTAGAGGAAGGGAATGAGGGAGGTGAGGAAAGAGGAAAGGGGGGAAATTGGGCCTCCGGCGCTCTCACTCACCGAACGAAACGCAGTAGTACGGATACTACTACTCTTAAGTCGATCTTCTATGAGAGGGTAGTACTTCCCCGGACGATCCGGCCCATCCATGCTGAAATCAGCGTGGATCTACTACCAAAACCTTTTTCGTCCTCATCCTCTTCGCCGTGGTCTGCAACGGCTTTGTGCAATGCTTAGAAAACACAGCCATGTCTATAGGTCACGGTTACCATTTACCATCAGGTGGGTCGTATGCTTGTTTACCACCAAAGTTGTATAAAAACAAGTTATCTGTATAACACTGGCAAGTTGTACACAGTCGTAAAAGCAGATTATTTTCTAAAACAATTCTTTCTTAGATAATTCGGCGGTAATTTATTCGCAACAATGGCGCTCACTTGCCGTCATGATTTATTATGAGTGTCAAAATTCTTGTGAATTTATGGTTGAACTTCACACGAATACTTTGAACTTTTAGCCGCATTTTTTGGTATTGTTTGTTCACGAGCTGTATGGTTTAATACATATACTTTTTCTTCTTTCTAGATGGTTAGTGGTCAATCTCGTGTCAGAATTTGTGACAGGAATTAATCCTATTTTCTGGATTCGATAGAAGTTCGAAAATAAGACGAAGATCAGATCTCGAATCGGAGTGACTCAAGAAAAAAATATGTTGTCAAAAACACACTATAAACCTCTTTTCCAAAAAGGAAGGCAGAAGATATTTATCGCTCAAAATTTAAGACTCCATCGTAATCCTGATTATTTCACAAAAAGACGCAATATCGTTTTACCCGACTTGGCGATCGAACCCGAAACTTTGAATAGCAGTCCGTACAAAATAGCGCTGAACCACCAAATCAGTCATTACTTAATATGTACGTATTTAATTATTACATGCACTAAATAAATAAAATATAAGGATATACCTTAACCCAATATTAGGGCAATAATAAAACTTTTACTGGCTATTACGAGATTAATATGGCGATCCACAGATATGTCATCGAAACTTATTTACGGTTTTATTGCGTTTGTAGATGACGTCAGCAGTTTATTGGTCACTAAATACAGTTAATTAACAATCCTGCTGACGCCTCAACTAGATATTTGTTCATTGTTGCCAAAAGAAATGGGGTAGGCATTGTCTATCATCGTAATAAATAAATTGAATCTATGTTCACGTCATCAATGTAGCTAAACTTGGGTGATATACTATAGGAGACCACACTAGGCCCGGACCAGCACTGCAAAGTTTTAAAAGCCAGGATCTACGAACGTGTTGGCATATCAACTGGAATACGTACGTACTCAGCTCGATCAAAAACATTCCCAAATATTACATTGAGACAAATTTTCCATAATTACCACACCTACGAGACAGGTTGGCGATCGCAGGCTTCACTCTTATCAGAAGATTATGCTGCCCGTCCTATATTGAATGATTTCCTGGTAACCACCATAATTCTGTTGACTGATGGCCATTGTACACGATAACTAGATTGTATCCATAATAACATACTTTGCTAATAGGCCCTTCGTTTTATTAAGCATTTAAAACAAATCTAACATATAGTCTTCACTGAACAGCCGTAAACACTTTACTAATAATTAACTGTGCCTTAACCAGTACAATTAATAGTAGACATCACTAATCCGGGTCTGTCCACACAATTAAGGCAAGTGGCCCGTTGTAAACCCTCGTAGCTGAGCAATAAAGTAGCTTAAACCAACCTTTGTCAGGTTTCTGTAATAGGCAGATAGGATTGAGTGGTAATCGCTGCTTTGTAAGATTGTAGTATAATATTTTTGTATATAATACCATAAAAAATACCTTACATTTGCCTCTTTTTTCCTTTCAGAACCTTAATCTAGTCTTAATATCAATAAAATAAAAAATAAACTTATTAATTTTATTCAGTCTGTTTTATAAACAAATTCTGCTCCTAGTGCAGTCCCCAATTGCGGATTATTTTTACATACCTGTACCTACACAATTAACTCACATACATGCAAAAATGGAACACACGAAATTGCATATGGAAGTGGAATTTACAGCCTCTTCCACACGCGCTTTTATTTCACTATAAAAGTAGCAATTTCATTTTAAACATTACAAAATTAATTATTTATAAAGCCAAGTTTACTCGCAATCTTTTCCTTCACCGTGAATCCACGATGTCAAGGATAAACTCAGAAACTACTGACATTATGACTAATCGTAGTCAGTGATGGTCGAGTGGTTTTGGCACCCGTATCAGCGCGAAATCGTGACTCGTGTATCCGGGCAAGTATCAATGTGATTTTTTAAAGTCGTATATGTATTTTCTAAGTATATCTTGGACATTACTGACCTGCGGTAAAGGACATCGTAAGGAAACATGAACTTATTAAAAAGTCTGGAATCTTTAATCCGCATTGAGCAAGCGTGGAGATCAAAGGAGGAAAGGATTCTTCTCTATATGAGAAGAGGCCTTTTCCTGCAGTGCACGGGCTGGTAAGTTGATGATGACTTTAAAAAAGTTAAATTAGTACGATTACGATTTAAAACTGGGCGTTTTGAATCCACGACCTCAGATAGGTACTAAAACTCAATTCATGACCATTACGAAATTTAAGAAGCATAAATTACTTAAAGTTCTATGTCTTTAAAAACAATACGTACAACAATTTCTAAGACTGCAAGAGCCATAACAAGTCGTTGATAAAATATTATTCATTGAACCCACGACAGCCATGTAATAGGCTGTCAGCGTAACAAATGATGAAATAACGGCAACACTGGCCAGCGCCATCTTGACTCAAAATTGGCGCGAAAACATACTTAGCTTTTGAGGTTATGCATGTAGAAATAAACATTCTTTTTAGTTTAGGGTTTATTGCACAGATTTTAGTTAACTAATCATGTGTTGAATAAATAAGGTGAATTGGCAGATTTTCTATAGATTAATTGTTAAGTTTCTGTACTTATCCGTCTGATAAAAATTACTGGCGATTGTGAAACGATTTGTTTCACAATAGACAGTTAACAGAATGGGACTGTCAAATAGCCTTGTATGCAGGACCGACCAGGAGGAGGATGGAGGAAGTCGAGATATTTGTTACTCCATCTATATGAAGAATAGCTCTCCTGGTCTATAATATCAGGAACCAGAAACTTCAGACACATTTCCAATATGGCCAAACTAGCATACTTTTGCAATCGGAGCCTGATTGTTAAATTGGGCGAAAAATTGTCGAGAAGTTGCCGAATAAATTTAATCTCGCAGTGGTTCCCTTTCTAGAACATGAAATGAAATGTGTTCTACTTCTAATTTGGCACAATATGTGTGTCTGTTTATAATTATGGCGAAATGTTCATAATATCGCCCATTAATTTCACGAGTTCACAAAAGGACACTCCACATGGTTTATGTACCATCAAAACATTATCTTTAATTCTTGCTTATGCCTATGATAACCAAACTTTTTAGTAAATATATTTCATCGTCATACCAGAAGACGTAGCACAGCGTGGGCAGACCCCTCATAAGTTGGGCCGACGACCTTGGCGATGCGTGGCGGGCAACCGATAGATGAGGGTGGCACACAACCGGTCAAGGGGGCGAAAATTGGAGGAGGCCTATGTCCAGCAGTGGATGTTTTCCGGCTGATATGATAATAATGACAATCTATTAGTCTTACGTACTTACATTGCTACCTTATAGCTGGTGACCGCAGTAACGTGATATTTATTTAGCACGCATGTAATTCTGCTACCTTGTTATATTCCCTTAGTCGTCTCATAAGACGACTACGGCAAGCAATTCGGTCGTTCAATATTATATACTGGAGACCATACGGCCATTTCAGAGTGCTGGTGACGGTAGAAGATTCACGCTGGTTTCAGCATGAATGGGCCGGATCGTCCGGGGAAGTAATACCCTCTCATAGAAGATCGATGTAGCGATGTAGTTGCAAAGTTTGGCGTATATTTTGATCAAGTATTTGGCCACCCTACAAACAATTATGTATTTAAACAATTACGAACACAACAGCGTAATTAACGAGTTGTCTACTACGCATAATTTTAACAATGTCACACTTATGCCATTGAGATATGAAATATTTTTGTTTATTTGGGTTGCAAGCAGTTATCAGATTTTATTTGTTTTTCTACTTTATCCTTGGTCCTAAAATAGGACTAGAATTTGCGAATCACTAGCGACTTTAAGAGACAGATGGAGAACGGTAGTGAGACGCGACCGAGAAACACGTGTGACCACGACTACTCTGTCAAGAGTAAACTTAGAAAAAAACCTACGAAGAGCAACTTTAATATTTAAGGAAATGTTAACAACAAAAATAAAAAGTATACTTGTTTTATAAAAATGTAATATTGTTGTGCTGTGTACATAAACACACGTAGACCCCGCATTAAAAAGTGTAGATAAATTTCTTCACGTCTAACAGCCCACTCCATCGTCCTTTCAGTAAATTTGAGCCTACTAATAAGGCCTCTGCTCCGTATGTCAGCACTGGCTAAGTGGCAATGTTAGGCGTCACCCTCCGCGATAAATGGTCCAGTGGATAAGGCATTCGATTCGTAAACACGAGGTAGTGGGTTAGAATCCGGGCAAGTACCAATGTGATTTATTAAATCATAAAAATTACATATTATGTAATTTTTAAGTTTATCTTGGACATTTCTAACTGACGGTGAAGGAAACATCGTAAGGAAACCTGGCCTCAAAAGTCTGAAATTGCCAATCCGTCTTGAGAAAGAGTGGTGATTAATACTCATGAATAAGAAGAGACCTTTGCCCTGGCATGGGACAATATTATTATTAACTAGTGACCCGCCCCGGCTTCGCACGGGTGCAATGCTGATACCAAGTAAAACAAATGCTGTGAACGTTGTATTTACACATTCTGTAGTATATTTAATTTTACTACAGAATTCTGCCTTCTGCCGCTATATCCCTCCCTGCATTTTAAATATGTAATATCTTATAATATATTCATTTAAATTGTTAAAACATTGATTTATATTAAATGCACAATGTATTTAAGGTTTTTAATTGGATAAGGATAAATGCTGTATTCCTCAAAATCGCTCGGTAAATAAGAGAATATTTCTCGTAAAAAGTAAAGAATAAAAAATGGTTATTGTGGGATCCCTAAAGGTAAGACCTTTTTAAGGTGTACATTACAGTAGTACATTATTTTGATCTATCTTGTAGGGTTTAGCCAGCGTTGCAATGAAAGCGCAAAAAATATGTTTATTTACGACAACACATTAAAAACATCCAAATTTACAAGTGTTTCTCTACTACGTCATGCATGTTATTTATATAAAAACCTTCCTCTTGAATCTTTCGATTGAATCGAATATTTATTAAAAAAAACTCAAATCAAAATCCGTTGCGTAGTTTTAAAGATCTAAGCATACATAGGGATAGACAGTGGGAAGCGACTTTGTTTTATACTAAGTAGTGAAGTCAATTCGTCGAACAAATATTTATTTCTTTGTTATTTTGAATTGAGGTCATGTTTTCAATATCTATTAAGTAGATAGGTTTTAAATTATGTGAATAAATTTTAAAATTATCTAATAAAAACAGCTTTGCTGTGACAATTTGTATTTATGTATATCTTTGCAAATACAAGCACTAGCTTAGTTTGCACTAAAGGGACACTACCTTTTTTGTAATATATGTAACTTATAATTTATACTATTGAAACAATCACAATCTACTCATATATAAATCACTTGTCCTGACCGACTGGTTCATCAAGGCAGAGCCTAAACCGCTGGACCTGAAATTTTGTCAAGTATTTACTAAGAAAGGATTTCTGGAAATATATCTGCGATGCGTTAGCTGTAAGCTGCAAGAAAAATGAGCCTCACTTCTAGCAATGCGGTCATCCTTAGGTACTGTAAGGCGCGGATTCGAGTCCCGTTTTAAAGCTGAAATTTTCCACCTCTATTTTATACTACTGACTGACCTAACTGTGACTACCAAACGGATGAAGTCGCGGGTGAACCAAGATATATGTATAATGACGAATTACATACATTCCCGATAACATTATATGTTATCGACGGGTATTTACATATATATAGTAATGTACTACTTTGGATTAGTTTCACATAAGTTTTATTTAAGAACAGGTGCTAATATAACTTCGTGTTGCTAGTGGCTGTCGTACTTTAACTCTTATAGGTAGGTACGGCAATTTTGTTCGTTGTATATTATAGGTAGGTAGATATTTTCTGGTTTCAGCTTGAATGGGCCGAATTGACCGGGAAAGTACACATCATTGACCAAAGAATTGACAACCTCTGTGGTTCGGTGGTACTGTGTATGGACTGCCACGCAGTGGTCACGGGTTCGATTCCCGCTCAGTGCAAATATTTGTGTATATGAAAATGACTATTTTCATTGGTCTGGGTGTTTCTATGTATAATATGTATGTATTTAAAAAAAGTATATAAGTATGTTTATCCGCATTCTAGAACCCATATCACAAGCTATTAATATATGCTTACTTTGGGTTTAGATGGCGTTGTGTGAAAAAAAAAGAATGAAAATCGATGAAGTAATCTATAGACGATTGTGACGAGCGTAGTGCGGGCGTGCGTGTTCTTGCGTTGTTTGTAAGTATCTCCTAATGTATACAAAGCACGCGTGTGCAACACACTGAAAACGCATTCACGCGCGGTGTAGATGTTCCTTCGCCACGCACCCGCAGTGTGTGGATCGTCATAGAATTTCTTTATTTTCTGTCTCCTCCCTCATTCTGTTTCTTCGTTTACGGTACAATTTTTGATTGTGTGATCTTAGCATCCCTGTATTGCTTGATTGTATATTACGTAATTAACTCTCTATAATTTTCTAGATTTGTGTAAATTTAAGTTGCCGCGCTGAAGGCAGTACACAGCTCACACAAAGAAGAGTTATAAAGAATGGCCTAAGTTTCTTGTAGTTCTTTAATGAATCTAAATCGTCAGCGAACTGGCTTTAGGTTAATTGGCTAACGTAACATGAGTATTTGCATTGGTCTGGGTGTTTCTATGTATGAGCAGAGTAGTAAACTAAAACGTAGATGAAACCGCGCCGTGGAAAGCTAATTTAATAATAATAATATCACAACAACCACACAAAGCCATCTAGAGCCAAAGTAAGCGTATATGACTTCTAGAAAGCCGGTAAAAACCTTGCCTTTTTATTTGAAATTGGTAAATGTCTCACTAGTGTCGTACTGAAAAAAAAACATTAACAACTAACAACAACTATCTATAAGACAAAGTAATTGAATTGTTAATAAGATAGTAGGTAATAAATTAAATGTAACCTCATTGTATGTATCAATAAGACATTTTTATGGAATGTTTCGACAGGTGCCAAATTTACAGAAAATTATTAATTTAACTGTTATCCGCCACTTTTAACACGCCGTATGTTCACAGTTCACATTCTAAGTGGTCTAACCACTCTGCGTCTAAGGCCATCAGTTCTATCAAATCAAATGAAAATTGCTTTCTATAAACATTTAAGTCACCTATGTGACACATATGAACGTTAAACAAAAAAAAAAATAAAAAAAATAAGTAATAATATCACAACAACTACACACAACGCCATCTAGTAGTAACAAAGTAAGCGTATGTTATAGCTTGTGATATGAGTTCTAGAATGCGGTTATACATATACTTAAATACTTTTTTTTTGTAAATACGTGCAATATTATACAGAGAAACACCAAAAAAAATATTAGTAGGTTTAAATTACCTTCTCGGTAAATGATTACCGTAACTTGTAGGTATTTGCAATATTAACGTCAAAGACGACCTTCAAACGTTATTGTTGACTTGTCATAAATTGTGTGAACAGATGCCGGTAGATTTACGCAATAATATTCTATTTGGTATTAAATATCATTTAGCATGTATAATGGAACACAGTGTAAAATATTTTACAAATGGTAGATATCTAAACTAATATTAAAGAGAAAAGATTTGCTTTTTTTGTATGTTTGTTTGTTTGCAACGATTCAACTAAACATCTACGTTACCTTTAGCAATCAATAAATGAAGCGGGTAACATGGTCGATATTTTATAATGTTTAACAAATTTTAAGTAATTTTTAGAATATTATCAATATAGAAGACATTAAAAGTAAATTTGCAGTATAGCAATAATATGTCACAGACGTAGGTAATTTTGCAATCATATTTTATGTAGACGTTTGTTGTAAGACCGAATGAAACTTTTGATACCAAAGCGAAGCGAGGGTGGGCGTCTAGTCTACAATAAGAAGGTATGAGATGGGATGGATATCATTAGCATTGTATGTTGACTGTTGATAGGACAAGATATGTAAATTATATCATTACATTGTATACTAATTATTTAAGATAACAACATAATCTTTAAACAAATACCTTCTTGACTCTGAAAATAAGTAGATAAACTAAAACAGTGTTGAACTGAAATATAAACTGTGAACATGATTTCAATTCTATGGGATCAGAAATCGGCTTCAACAACAGTTGAGAATAAAAGCAAGTACATCAGTAGACGGCAGGGCAAGGTATTCTAAATTAACAATATTTATTTCAGGTAAATTCATACGTAATACCTCCGTTGTACAGCGAAAGCGCAAGCGACTGTTGTACGTAAGGTTGTTGGTTCTATCCCCACACGGGACAAAACTTTTTGGATTCATAAATATTTGTTTCGAGTGTTAACTTTGTGTTCAATTGTATGTCTGTAAAGTCCTCCGCGATACAGGGTTTATTCCCTATTGCAGGAATTGTAAAACAAAAGTTTCTCTTTCTTTCTCTCTTACTAGCATTATTTCCACATGTTGATGGGGGTCTGCTTTTCGCATCTTTCTTCTCCTCTCCACTCTGTTGGATATGTCGTCTGCAGAAACATTGCAAGCACTGAGATCTTTTTTGATTACGTCTTATCTCACTTTCGGTCTTCCTCGTCTTCTGGACGCGGGAATGATCAGATCATTCATCTTGTTGCCCATGTACTCAGGTGGAGTTTATCTGCCATGTCGCGGACGCCGAGACTTCCACGAATGTACTCATTGCAGATTTTATCGAGTCTCGTAACTCCGCAAATCCATCGCAGCATCTTTATTTCGGCCACATGTACTGCATGGACGTGGCTTTGTGTAACGTTTCCCTTCCGTAAAGAAGAGCTAGCTATATTATTGTTATAAAGGCCAGTCTTTTCAATTTCACCGGCATTTTCGGCACGCAGGTTACTCCAGTCATTTCACGCCATTTCAGCCAGGCAGCTGAAATTGGGTTATGATTGTTCGCCTCCACTCCTCCTGAGGTGCTTATCATAGTCCCTAGGTATTTATATTCGTCGCATTTTGCAGTTTGTTGTCCGTCGATAACGAGAAAGTCTTCTTGTGTGTCTGGACTATTACACACCATGTATGGGGTTTTAGCAACGCTCATAAAACAAAAGTATTTTGTGGTAAACTAATCATACGCCTCTGCTTTTTACATGATTACAGATCGTTGAAATTCTTGGCTTTTGTGCACGTATTATACCTATTTATAAACCTTGAAAACTATCAAAATGTATTTATGTGGTTTAGAAATTAGTGTAAAAACAAACAGGAAGAAAACAGTGACTTGCACCTGTTTAGAGATTTTATTTTATTTTATTTATTTTATTAAATAGGTACAGTAACAGACAACAGATCAAAACATACACAATTATGTTGACTATATACAATAGTTAAACCTGAAGTCCAATTATAACTATACACAACATTCTACTAAGTATAAAGCTAAAGCTTTTACGAGTATGTTAACAGACAAAATTATACACATTATTAACTTTAGTTATATTATTTGTTATAAAACAATTGACTTAAGATTAAATGTTATGATTATTATAATTCAGAAATGAAAAAAATGAAAACAGAAGAAATTATAGAAAAATATTATTGTGGAATACATTCTTGTTGCAATAAACCCTTGAATGAATTATATTTGTAAAAAATGTCAACCTTGGAACAAATTGCATTATATTGACTAGGATTGTTTTGTGATACATTATTGTTACTACTATGCACTGAGAACAGCTGTGGAATACGTACAGATCGTGTTGGAATCCTAAGGTATAGCAAGCCAGCAAACTCACTATCAATTGAGCCATTTACTATTTTGTGTAGGGTGCACATGTCGGTTAGCCACCTTCTCTTTTCAACACTCATCATTTTAAATCTACAAAGTAGGCTGTCGTAAGGTATTTTGCGCCTCAAGCCAAACTTAGATGATAACGTTCTAACAAAACGCCTCTGAACTGCTTCTATACGATCTATATGGGTCTGATAGATAGGAGCCCATACTGATGAACAGTACTCTGTTATGCTCCTTACCAAACAGTAGTATAGAGTTATTAGGGAACTAGCTTGTTTAAAGGGTCTAGCAATTCTAAGCACGAAAGACAACATACGATTAGCCTTATTGCAGATGTAGTCGTAATGAGGTCTGAATGACATAGTAGAGTCGAAAATCACTCCCAAATCGCGCACTAACTCTCTCTATAGTGACGCCTTTAACCTGGTAACAGTAGTCAAATGACTTTTTATTTTGGCACTTTTTAATATTCAGCGACATACAGTTCTCCGAGCACCAATCGACAATTGTGTTTAAGTCTGATTGGAGACTTTCGCAATCACGATGATCAGAAATGCGTCTAAATATTTTTGTCATCAGCGTAAGCCAAACATTCACTACCAATTTTAAATAACAAGTCATTGATAAAAATCAGAAATAGAAGTGGACCAAGATTTGATCCCTGTGGCACACCGGAAGTCGCAAAAAAAGGACCCGAGTCGTACCCACCAAGTGCAACCAACTGTGTTCGATTTAATAAGTAGGATGTAAGCCATCTGAGCAGGTTACCATGTACTCCGGCATGATGGGCCTTTGCAAGTAAGCTAAAATGATCAACGCGATCATAAGCTTTGGAAAAATCGGTGTATATTGAATCCATCTGCTTTTTTAGGTTAAATGATTTACACAAATAAGCATAGCATATGAGATTTGAACTAGTTGACCTACCAGCCATAAAACCGTGTTGCAATGGACTTAATAGATGTTTAAGATGGTTGTACATGTAATCGTAAATATAGCCCTCAAAAATCTTAGCAAACCAGTTTAATATGCTGGTAGGTCGGTAATTTGAAACATCGTTTTTATCACCGGATTTGTAAATAGGAGTGATTTTGGCGATTTTCCCAAGTTCAGGAAATGTGCCTTCACGCATCGATTTTTCGTAGATAATCGAGAGTTACTAGTACTGATGCACAGAGTCGAATAAACACTGGTGGTATACCATTAAAACCACTGCCCTCAGTAAGATCAATATTTTGCAAACTTTTTAGCAAATCGGTTTTTAATATATATAATAGATAAGATATGAATTTCAAAATTCAGGGTCATGCGGCGCGACGCTGCCGGTATACTGCTACGTCTATTGCCCTGACCTTTGGTAAATCGTCCTCGAAGTGTTCTTTTGCCGTCTGTCGATTTGATAACGTTTCTTAGTCGGTTGCTTGACTCCCTTACAGCAGCCCAGTCTCAATAGATGCTCAGTTATCATATTGATAATATTATTCTGTGGCACAAATGTATATCGCTTCCACTAGGACACCAATAATTATATCAAAACATTATTAACTTTTCATTATTTACAAAGTCTGTTTTTTGAATTAATTTTCTTTATCTATTTGGTTTATATTTATTCATGGTTGAGTATTACCTTATTAAAACGTGCTGGCTCGTTTGCCAGTCACTAAGACGAAAATATCGAGCATCGCTTGACTTACCTCTGAAGACTATTTGTAAGTTTACTTTCTTGTTGCATTCTAAGTTTACTCCTTATAATTTAGCATAACTGTTAGATAAAGGACTAGTGGTCGAGCTAAAATTTGATTTCCTTATTTTAGATTGTGGTACAAAACAAATAAGAATAATAATAAAAAAAATTATACTGAGCCCAAAAAGTTTAGTGTATGCTTATACTAATCTTTTACCTGGAATATGGTAATGATGTTACCGTCTAATATGCTCTGCCTATCAGTGTGACAATTTAAGTTTAACAAAGCACTCTATGGGTTTTTTTTAGGTTTTCTCACGATGTTTTTCATTACGTCTCTTCGTTCGTGTTCGGTGGTTAACTTACTTTTACTAACAAGGTTTCCGTTACACAATATATTATCTTAATCTGATTTGCATTTTTAGATTGCAGACAACATGCTTTTCTTCGGAGTATTGATGACATTCGGTATACTAACTGCATCAGCGCAAACCCAGTCTATCATAGATAGCATCATCAACACAGTCGCTGCAATCGGTCAGCCAGTAGAACAAGCATTATTTATTATAGCAGCAGGCAATTGTAAGAGCACGTTATTTTTATGAATTTATTTGATTTATAATTTTTTTCAAATTGTCTTTTTCTGCCTAGTAAGTTAGTGGGGTCCAAAGGTGCTAGATACCATTCAAAAAGCTATTGTGTTCATCTGCTAGCATGGTGACTTCCACTACAGCAGCTTTCTGCTGTAATTTTTCACCTAAATCTTCTTCTAATTCGGATTCTACTCCTGAGTTCGTTAAGGACTGTTCCAGAGACGGTAGTAGATCCACGCTGGTTTCAGCATGAATGGACCGGATCGTCCGGGGAAGTACTACCATCTCATAGAAGATTGACGTAAGACGTACGTAGTAGTATCCGTACTACTGCGTTTCGCTCGGTGAGTGAGAGCGCCGGAGGCCTATATCCCCCTTTTCCTCTTCCCTCACCTTCCTGATTCCCTTCCCCTAACCACATTCCCAGCCGTCATAGTGAAAGCCACTATACCAGCAGTTTAAGAAGATGTTATGGTGGCCACCACTTCTAGATTCCACTGACTGCATACCATCAGGCGGGGTGGAGTCACTTTTGTAGCCTAATATAAAAAAAAAGACATGTCAAAAGCTCTGTAAATTTAATAAGATACCGTCACAAGATACTATGGTTTTCGTAGCAAAGAAGCTACGTAAAGTACCCATCGGCTATCGATATCGTATACGGTGTAATGTGTGCCACCATTCCTGCCTTCGAAGCCGTACTGATGCGTCAGATCAAGTAGGGCCTAGAAGCTACTACTAGGACCCCTAAACGCAGTTGCGCTGCTATCTCTATTACCAAGAAGTCTAAGGAGCAGCCATAATACCATGAAATCCTTAAACCAGTGCAAAATTAGGTTAATTCCTAAACCCATTAAGAAAGCTCTTAAACCGTAAATTAGAAACATTACATAAAAAGATTGCAGGAATATTATTCAACACAGAAAAACAGCGTCCTTCTCCGGTAGTTGCACAACTGCCACTACGTGTATGCTTGGGGGCATTTGTTCAGCAGAGTCATTTCAGCTAAAACAAAGATGAATATCAAGGCGTATTTTTTTGTCTGATTATTTCTGTGTCACAGTAGTAATACGGACTGCCACTCAGGCATCTTGAGAGCGATCCCCGGGTCAGGGAAAGTGAGTGCATTTTTCTATCGAGAAATTCTTCATATTAGTCCAGAGCATAGTGTAGGCTACTTATATAGGCTTGGATTCTGGTCTCTACTCAGTTAATGACAACAGGCTCTCTCCTTGTTATATTAAAATCAACATTGCTGATAAAACTGTTTTACGCTTCTGCCTACCCCCTCGGAGAAACAAGATGTTATGCTTTGTTACGTGAGTTTTTAATCATTAGTTTTCTCACAGGTGATGCCATAAAAGCCACTTTGGGTTATTCATATGATGTGTTACCGAGACCAATCTTCGATGAGCTGAGACTAGAACATATTACACCGTAAGTACACTTTATAACGATTATCAGATCGAACTTGAACCTGGATCTGGGCTACAATTTAAAACCACATCTTTTCGTGCATCGCTGTCGTAAAAGGCGACTAAAGGAATCAGGTAACGAACAGCAGTTTTATCAGTGTACGGAAATATATCCGTATTTGATTGGTGATAGTGATCACCAATCCACCTGTCAAGCGTGGGTGATTATAGCGAATCCTGGCAGAGTCCTATGTCTACCACTAGAGGTTTGTAGGCTGATAATGTGAACGTTCGTCACCATACTATCAAATTATCAATGACAATAGGGGTTCATTAGTTAATAGTCATCTAGGTACTTTGAGGTACTAGAAGAACTGTATAATTTAAGAAAAATTGGATAGTTGGTTAGGTATAATATATATTTCCCCAGAATTCTAGGTACTGTCAGCGAACCATCACACTTAAGTAGTTTTTTTTTAATTCGACTAGGTACCTCGGTGGCGCAGTAAAGTAAGTACTGCAGTGCGAGAGAAGGATTTGATTCAAGACAAACTTTTGTTTTGTTTGTGTGCTGAAATATATTTGTGAAGAGTTTGGGTGCGATTTGTAGTCGATAATCGCATGTTTGTTAAGTGAAATTGTCCATAGATATTATAATATGCAGTCTTTAAACAACTAGAGTGTGTATTTGTTCTGTGACTTACACAGTCAGGGTGTCATGTGCCTGATTTCTTTTTAATAATAGGTAAACAGTCATAGGGATCTTGAGTAGTGGAAGTCATTTTAAAAGCTATTGGAACTGCTAGTAGCGTCCTCCATTACGGTGGCTTTATAGTGGTTTTATCACGTTTTTTGATATTCTCAACCGTATTTTGTTTTCCACAGTGACGGCACGGATCAATATACCTTGGCGGAAATCACGAATATACCATCTGCGCCATGGTTTCAACCAGGGAAACCTCTGATTATTGGTTTCCATGGTTGGACCGACAGCCCTTCAGGAGATTGCATTAGCGCAGTTAACCCAGCCTTATTATCTAGAGGTGAAACTTACTTTTATTGATTTTTCTATAAAATAATATAAAGTGTTTTTTTCCTGGCTGTTCCGCCGCCAATTTCTTCTACCACTTAACGGAATTTGATATGGTTTTCACTGTCGCTTACAGCTTCTTTTTGGAAAGTTTATATATAAGTATACTATACATTCTAGTACCTAGAAAAAAGTCTTGCACTACTTAGAAACTATGTATACAGACTACTTTATGTATTAAGAATGTGTAAAGATCCATGTTTTTTTGTAGCAAGTGACATCAACACCGTTATTCTAAACGCAACCATATACGTCGACGGCGATTACCTCAGCGCCACTACAATAGCACGTTATATTAGCGATGTTGTGGGCCCCGCCGTAGTTGCTTATATCAATGGTAAGAAAATTAAGTCTTAAAGCCAGCATACTATATATTTTATGCGTGGATGGTAGGAAGAATTTTACCAACCACCGCACTACTAGATTATACCCATGCCGATGGCGTCCCACCGTATACAGTCGCATCTCGCCGAATGCAGTCGCGTCCCGCCGCATGCCGTCGCGTCAAACCGCATGCCGTCGCGTCCCATTGTATGTTGTCTCATCTCACCGCGACATTCTCTATCGTGCACTTTGCACCGCAAGAATAAATTTCTTTCCGTGGTTCATCCCTAAACTTTGGCATCTATATCTTTTTACCACAAAATACTTTTATTTTAGTAAATCTAAAAATACCCAACAGGGTTCTTAGCTTTTTCTTTAATACATACATTTAAATCGTTTGATACTACTATAAAAAACACCAATAAAGTAAAAACACCATCTAACATTAACTTGATTTCCATAAAATCATATCGCGTTATACAACAATTTATTTATTTTAATTTTTTGTATTATTTCCTTTTCTTTCACTTTTTAAGTAAATAGTATTTATAATACAATACACAGCAGTATTGCTTTATGTTTTAAAAATTAAGTACGATTCATGAGTAAATCTCTGTCAATAGTAAGGTACTTGTTATGAACTTCAAATCAATTTGTTTGTACGTGTTTTGTATTAAAATACAAAATTGTGACATAACTTTTAGGAGTCAAATGCCAATCAATTCGGGTCTTTCTGATAAAAGTGATTATTTACGAATGTTGATAGTTAAACATAATTCCTATACATCATCTTACAGTTATATTGTACACATTTTTCTTTTCTCTAGCTGGTTATGACCCAAGTTTGATCAAATTTGTCGGGCACAGCTTGGGCTGTCATATCGCGGGCTTTACCGCCAAAAAGGTGTTTGAGGTATTGGGTGTCAAAATTGATGTCATCTATGGGTTGGATTGTGCTGGCCCTTGCTTTACGACCGTTCCCGCAGCAGAACGCACAAACGCTACTGATGCTAAATATGTTACCTGCGTACATACAAACTCTGGCGAATATGGGACAGAGGCAAACCATTGTGAGTAGACTCGCCAGACTTATTTATTTTCTATACTTATTATAAAATAAAGTCGGCCCTGCCGTCTGTACGTTTAGATCTTCTAAACTACTCAACAGTTTTCACTGGAGTTACTATCATTCAGAGGATTTCTTTCTGAAGATTTATATGTATAATATATGCGATTTATATCTAAAGATAATTTATACACGAACGAAGCCGGGGCAAAAATATGACAGATAATTTCACTCAAATCAACGTCAAATGACATATTCGGGACCCGGTGGGATGTGGGATAGTAGGGTGGGGGAACACCATTCGACATTTTTAAGTCAAGGTTATCGACCCAAGGTCAAGGTCAGTGACCCAAAGATCAAGGTCAAAGTCAGTGATCCCGAGGTCAAGGTCAGTGACCTTTAGATCATCTACTTCAAGGTTAAGATCAGTGTTTTACACATTACCTAGTTGACGAAGCCGAACTATGTTCAGTCAAAAAAGGTTGATCATAAAACCCGAGAATTATAACAGCTAGTTCGAATGTTGTTGTCAAAGTCCTAAAAAATTAATCCTATTTTGACAAGCTAAACTATTGCTCGGAGACGAAAAGTTCCAAGAGGGAAAACCTTTTAATTTAGTCGTATTACATGATGGAATAATAATAAAAGCGAATTTAAAAATATATATTTTCTTCAAAAATTCGTCTAAATCCTAGGTGCCATAGCGCCCCCAAGGATACACTCCAACCGGGGCAGGTCGATAGTATTCCATAAAATATGTCAAACTAGAGGTTCTCTTATGTTGTTAGGTACTATTGTTACATAAACATAAAGAGAATCATCAAAATCGGTTCACAAAGACGGTTTACATACAGTTGAATTGAGAAACCTCCTCTTTTTTGAAGTTAATCTTTATTCATTATCACAAACATTGTAATATATGGAACGTTAGAAGTTTCTTTAGAATGTTTTTAAATAACAAGCAGATATAAACATCAAAACATAGAGACACTAATATGACTGGTCCCAAGTCTAACATTAATTAATTGCTTGTATTGTGTTAGTAATTAAATTGTATTGAACTAAGTTTTTATGCAAAAAGGATTATTTAATTAACAAAACAATACATGTTTGTGCAGGTCAATCGGATTATTGGGCTAACGATGGTACTAGCCAACCAGGATGTCCAGCTTTCAATATCTCGTGCAATCACCTGCGTGCCTGTCTGTTGTTTGCAGAATCTGTTTACAATCTAACAGCGTTTCCCTCCGCCCGCTGCAGTAGTTTGGCTAATTACAAACTTAACAACTGCGATTGTAATAATATCAGGTAGGTTTACATGCTACCATTCCTCAAATGATGACCCTCCTGGTATCGTTCCCTGCGTGCCCGGATTCCTGACAATACAGTAGCGGTACCTAAGTTTTGGACTAATACGGTTTGTACAGATTTGCCGTCGACACGAAAGAGGAAGAAGGTAGGTTTATATTGCATTTTGTAGAATGAAAAAATAGAATTCATCAATTGGAATCATCTGAGGGGTTTTGGATGTATCAAACATACTGAGTTTGACTGTCAGCAAAACATTTGTTCAGCACAAGATCTGATGACTGATACTTTGCTGCAGTACCGTGTTTCATCGTTATCATTATTTCAGCCAAGAGACGTCTTCATTCTTCGGTTGGTTCTTATCAGGTCTTCGTGCCATGGTCAATATATTTTCTAGGCCTCAGCCTAACAGCAGCATTAGGTAAATTAATAAATATCACTACCTAAATAATTGACCCTGATGTAGGTGAACTACACACGCACAAAAAAGTATAAACGCACTGCTTCGCTCACATTAAACTCCTGTACGTATCCAGGAAATGAAGAATGCAATGCGAATAACATGTTTATACAAATCAATGCTTTGACTCGTTTAGGCAAAGCATTGATTCGTTTAAGCTATTCATCATAAAAGTCGTCAATTTAATTGCACCATTTAAGGGCCACGATTGAGCTTAAAAGAACACATGCACTGCAGGCACTGGTAAAGGTATTTATATCTATACATATAATAAAAATGTAACCGAACGCTGTCTGTACATGGAAGATATATGAGAAAAAAAAATATTGGGACCTTTATCACCGCAAGTAGAACCCAAAACAATGATTGTTACAATTTTTGTCTGTTTGTCTGTTTGTCTGTTTGTCTGTGCGTTTGTTCACGCTAATCTCAGAAACGGCTTATCCGATTTAAATATGGTTTTCACTAATATATTGTGGTAAGCTTCACTTAACATTTAGTGTTTGTTTCATGTCAATCGGTTCATAAATAAAAAAGTTATGCCAATTTAAAGAATCACATCGAATATTCGTTAATTTACTACGAAATCTTTTAGAAGCAGAGATTTTAACCCAAGCTTTATGTGGTTCCATCACGTGTTAGCATTCCTAGCAGCCTGTATGCTTTGATCCCTGATGGCTATACGTCTAATCCATACATCCATACATATTATAAAAGGCTTTGTCCTGACTGACAGACAACGTACAGCCTAAACCACTGGTCGTAGCGACTTGAAATTTGAAGGGTGTGTTTGTCTTAATGTCTAGAAGTGTACTAAGAAATGGTTTTTAAAAATTCAACCCTTAAGTGTATGAAAAAGGACGAAAAAGATTGTATGAAACGTCTACATTTTTAACTTACAGCTTTGAAATTTTGTTTTGGAATAATTTTATTTAAATAAAAAATTCTCATTTTTTTTTTAACTGGGGTGGATTTATAGGCGTGAAATAAGGGATTAAATATTGTATGGAAAGATCTTTGCTTTTGAAGTTGGCGACTTGAAATTTGGAGGGAGGGGGAAGGGAGGGGGAGGAAGAGGAAAGGAAGGGAGAAGTGCCGGGTAGTGAGGGGGAAGTCAGGGCAAAGGGAGGGTAAAGTCAGGGGGAAATCGACTGCCTCTGTATTTCGGTGGTACTGTGTATGGACTGCCACGCAGAGGTTGCGGGTTCGATTCCCGCTCAGTGCAAATATTTGTAGCATGAACATGTCTATTTGCATTGGTCTGGGTGTTTCTATGTATAATATGTATGTATTTACAAAAATAAAAGTATTTAAGTATGTTTATCCGTATTCTAGAACCCATAAGCAAGCATATAATATGCTTACTTTGGGTCTAGATAGCGTTGTGTAAAAAAAGGAAAAAAGAAAAAGGGAACTCAGGAGGATGTGAGGAGGCAGTGAAGGGCAAGTGAGGGGCAAGTGAAGGGCAAGTGAGAGGTAAGTGAGGGGGAAGTGAGGGGGAAGTGAGGGGGACGTAAGGGAAAGTGAGGGAAGTGAGGAGTCAGTGAGTGGTAAGTGAGGGGTGAGTGAGTGGAAAGTGAGGGAAAGTGAGGGAAAGTGATGGGAAGTGTGGGGAAAGTGAGGGAGATGGGAGGGAGACGGGAGGGAAAGGGAGGGGAATGGGAAAAAGGGGGAGAGGAAATGAGGGAAAGGGGAAAGTTATTGTAGTGGAAATTTGCCTTAGTGTATTGTATATTGTTTTACGGGTGATATCTTTAGGTAGGTGAAAGAGGGTTTGTACGAATGGTGATGATGATGAGATTAGAAATAGTATGCAAAACAGTATTTAAACAATACAAAAATGTCTATTGGAAAAACTAACTCATCACGAAATCTCAGAAACTACAAGTGCTGGGAGTTTCAAATTTTGGAAATAGGTGCTCTCTAACCCCAAGTTTTCACTGACGACACAACATGTTGTAAACAGCTACCTATCCCACTCATTCTTTGTGAGTTAAATAGTAAGATATATGGTTGCAACATGTTTTGTCGTCAGTGAAAACGCGAGGTAAGACGGGTTTTTCGAAATTCATTTCCCTGTAGTATAAAGGGGAACAAAATTTGTATAAAGCTTCTATAGTTTTTAAACGGGAGTTTTGATAATACGATTTCCAAACTAGGAACTATTCTTATTAAGTGGGAAAATAGGAGTGGCAAGTTTCGTTAAATATCGCAAAATTTCGTCTGTTATAGGGGTAGCGGGTGAATAGATTTAAATAGGATTCGCCTTAGAGACGGATTATACTGATATTTATTACTAATACAATGTACGATTGCCGTAAGATTAGGTAAGAAATATACAGGCACACATCCGAATTTTCACGCGAACGAAGTCGCGGGCAACAGCTAGTCTATATATATAAAAGAAAGTCGTGTTAGTTACTTCACTTATAACTCAAGAACGGCTGAACCGATTTAGCTGAAAATTGGCAGGGAGGTAGTTTAGAGCCAGGAGAAGGACATAGGATACTTTTTATCTTTACTTTTTGTTTTTTTTTTTTTTTACGTATAATGACAGCTATGTAATGACGTGTGGATGACAATTTGATATTTGTAAGAAATCAATAATAAAACTATTTCTATTAAATAAATAATTAACATTATTGCCCAATTGCCCATTCGTATAAACAGTGAAGTGAACTATAAAACTCGGTATGGTTGAAAATTTAAGTTTTTAGGTGAAGTGAAGTTTAATTAATAATGCCGCGACCAAGACGATCGAATCTTTCCCGACAAAGCCGTGATGCAAGAAGAATACGAAATACTGCAAATGAAAGGACTGAAGAAGAACAAGAAATTGCACGTGAACAGCGCCGCGATAGTATGGCTCGACTTCGTGCTTCTCAATCACGAGAGCTTCATCGAAGAATTTTCAAAGACGGAAGCAAGGCGATGCGGTTCCTGGGTATCCAGATGTGCGTTCTACTGATGCTCTTGGTCGTATGTATACAGTTCATCCAAAGAATAATGAATGTTTCTATTTGCGGTTGTTGCTGGTAAATGTGCGTGGGCCAACGTCATTTGAGTCACTACGAACTGTTAATGGTGTAATATTCCCAACATATCGTGCTGCATGTGAAGAATTGAAGTTATTAGAAAACGATAGTCATTGGGATACGACAATCGCTGAAGCCATTATCTCTGCATCTCCAAGTCAGATACGCACATTATTCGCTATCATAATTTCGACATGTTTTCCATCAAACCCATGTAACCTGTGGCACAAATACAAGGATAATATGTCAGAAGATATTTTACATCAAATTCGTGTCAGTTCCAGAAATCACGATATTGAGATGAATGAGGAGATACATAATCGTGCTTTACTCTTGATCGAAGATATGTGTTACCTCATGTGCGGTAATTTATTAATCAGGTTAGGAATGCCAGCACCATATCGTGAAATGAATGACGCATTTAATCGAGAATTGGAACGGGAACGTGAATATGATCACCAGGAATTAGATTTAGTAGTTCAAACGAATGTACCCCTGTTGAATTACCAACAAAAGGAAGTTTATGATACTTTAATGAAGGCAATCGATGATGAAAATTGTGGTTTATATTTCCTAGATGCCCCTGGTGGAACTGGCAAGACATTCCTCATGTCATTAGTTTTAGCAACTGTTCGGGCGAGATCTAACATAGCGGTTGCAGTTGCTTCTTCTGGAATAGCAGCAACATTGTTAGAAGGATGCCGTACGGCTCATTCAGCATTCAAATTACCGTTAAATCTTCAAACTATTGAAGAACCAACGTGTAATATTGCAAAACACTCAGCAATGGCCAAAGTTTTAGCGGTATCGAAAATCATCATCTGGGACGAATGCACAATGGCGCATAAACGTGCATTAGAAGCACTTAACCGAACATTAAAAGATTTACGCAATGACTCGAGATGTTTTGGAGGAGCAATGATTTTACTTTCTGGCGATTTCCGCAAAATACTGCCAGTAATTCCAAGATCTACGGCTGCCGACGAAATAAACGCTTGCCTCAAATCGTCAAATCTATGGCGCTATGTGAAGAAACTGCAACTGACAACAAACATGAGAGTTACATTGCTTAATGATACATCTGCTGAAGATTTCTCGGAGCAATTGCTGACTATCGGTAATGGTCAAGTACCTGTCGATGAATCGAGTGGATTAATATCATTTCCAAATAATTTCTGTAATTTTGTCTCATCAAAAGACGAACTTATCAACAATGTATTTCCAGAAATTATTTCTAACTACAAAAATTATGAATGGATGAGTGAGCGAGCAATTTTAGCGGCTAAGAATAAAGATGTAGATGACCTAAACTACATAATTCAAAATAAGATCATTGGAACAATGCATTCATTCAAATCTATTGACTGCGTCACAAATGAAGATAAAGCCACCAACTATCCAATTGAATTTTTAAACTCTTTGGACGTGCCTGGCTGTATGATAGATGTATCATTTTAATTATTTATTTAATAGAAATAGTTTTATTATTGATTTCTTACAAATATCAAATTGTCATCCACACGTCATTACATAGCTGTCATTATACGTCAATTTTGTTATTCCGTACTAAAATAAAGAAATAATTATGAATGATTGATGTAGAAATTTAATTTTTTTTGTATTTTTTCCAATAAAAAAAAAATATGATTATTTATTGACATTAAGGCGGAACAAAGTTCGCCGGGTCAGCTAGTAATATTTATTTTTTAATTATTTATTTACATTTATATGTACATGATGATATGGTTCTGAACAATCCCACCTATATGCCCATCACTGTGACTCTTGTAAGCCAGACTTAACAGTGAATAACTCTTACTCAACACCGAACTTTGACAGTTGAGAGTTCCGGGAACTGCTAAAACTACTGTCTTGGACTCCGCAACAAATTTAATCAGAAGTAAAAAGAAGATGTATACGATTAATGAATGTTGAAGAGGCAAAGGAGGTTTGTTCTTTAGTCTCTGCTTACCCTATTAGCGGGAGATAGGCGTGAAGTTATGTATATATATACAATGTATGTAAAAAGAAGGAGTTGAAAAAAAAAGATGTTCTATCTAACCTTACTTTTTCCGTTTCAGCTACCTTGGTTATGGCAGTACACCGGGCACACAGGGCGTGTACTATGTCAAAACTGCAGCCACATCCCCTTACTCACTTGGAACGGCTGGTATCCCATGTAGTAGTACTCCTGCTATTAGTCCTAGCACCTTTGGTGTGCCGGGAGGCAGAGGCTAACCTGTCATATGCACTGACAAGCTCTTACACACAAGCATGTTGCCAACAGCGTAGGTAGCTGCAACCTGCGTGTAAGAACTCCAAGATGTAAGGTTTTTTTATGTATAATATGTATTTACAATGAAAAAAGTGTTTAAGTATATATATCCGCATTCTTGAACCCATAACACAAGCTATAATGCTTATTTTAATCTAGATGGCGTTTTATGTAGTTGTTGTAATATTATTAAACGAATGTGTGTCGTATGCCAATTAATATTAAGTATATAACTGAATATTTTGTACACCTCGCACTTGTAGTAAAAAAATACTATTAAATTTGTTTCGACAGTTTTCATCATTGCGTTTATTAATCTAATGTTCAAAATGGCATGTCAATAATTTTTCCTAAACTCGCAATTTGTTGCGACTAAAGGGAACACACGAAATATTTAAAATAGTAATTAGTTATTAGTTTTTATCTCTTTTAATAGAGTGTGGTCAGTAAATAACTTGTTAGAGGTCTTTGAGCTGTATATTATTATCTTGCAAAAATAAATGTTTTATAAATATATTATAATATGTTTATAATTTAAATAACCTTTTATTATGGGCACGGTGTGGCTAATGAGGCCTGTTGGTAAGTGGTGACTCCAGCTCTAGGTCATGGACTTGAGCAGCCAAGACTAGAAGCGCAGAGCTAAGAAAATGTTTATGTTGTGTTATCATTATAGGCTGAAAGACGTACACTGCTGGACATAGGCCTCCTCCAATTTTCGCCACCGTGGCCGGTCGTGGGTCGCCCTCATCCATCGGTTGCCCGCCACCCTAATAAGGTCGTCGGTTCACCTTGTGAGGGGTCTGCCCACGCTGCGCATTTCGATATATGAAGCTTCGTTATATTATTGACGTTGACTGCACCGTTGGTCTAGTGGTTAGTGTAACTGACTGCGACGCCGGGTGTCGTGGGTTCGATTCCCGCGGAAGGCAAATATTTGTGTGATAAACATTTGTATTTGTCTTTAGTCTGGGTGTTTCCTATGTATTATAAGTATGTATTTACAAAAAAAAAAAGTATGTATATGTATTATATTTCAGTTATCTAGTACCCATAACACAAGCTCTGCTTAGCTTGGGACTAGACGACAGTGTGTGATAGTGTCCACATATTATTATATTATTATTATTATTATATTTAAATTTATTTCTTTAATTTAAATAACAAATGTTAATATACAAAGTAGGTGATTGAAAATCTTCTGTACAAAAAAGCAAAAACACATCGCGGCGATCTTTTTATTTATATATAAGCATACCAAAGTGGCTCCACTCTGCCTGATGGTAAACAGTCAGTGGAATCCACAAGTGGTGGACACCGTTCCAAAAGCCAAACTACTGGTATGGTAGCCACTACGGCGACTTAGTGAGATGCTTTTTTTATATTTCCAGCAGTTTCAGACAATAGCTTTTGGAATGGTGACCACTACTTTTAAATTTCACTGACTGCTTACCATCAGGCAGAGTGAAGTCACTTCACATCAGGTAGACTAATATTTAAAAAAATATTATTCAAATGTGGACCTTAAATAAAACTAATTAGTGCCCGCTGCAAGACTACCAAGACTTAATTAGATAGCATTCGTTCTTATTAATGTTAATGTAAATCCAATACTGTATTTTGTTGCCTCCTAATAAAGTAAGGGCTTAAAGGCTCACGCTTATTTGAGACGCCAGTCTACAATTAAAAAAAATTACTTATTTCATTTGCAATTTATACCTATTTTAGAATTTTAAAATATCACAAAGAAACCTGAACTTAAATTAAAAGAGTCGAAATTGCCAATCCGCTTTGAGTAAGCGCGGTGCTCGATGCTCGTAACTTCTTTTTAAGAGAATAGGCCTTTGCCCTGCAGTTGGACAGTTAACATGCTATGCTGGTATTATTATTAATTTAGATTATACTAGCTGAACCCTGCGGCTTCGCCCGCGCGAGAAATAGTATGTACTTAATTAATATAACTCGAGAACCAGACCGTTTTTCGGAATAACAAGTATCCTATGCACAGGCATAGGATACTTGTTATTCAAATCTTTTAAATTTAAAATCTTACTAGTACGAAGATAGAATCTATCTTCATACTAGTAAGATTTTTAGGCTTAAAAACATATGGGTAACCGATGACCGACCGGTAAAATTTGTGATTCCTTGAAAAGCCTTAAAACTAGTGGTCGCCTAGTGGTCAAAATACTATAATTTTTTAATTTAAGATTTTTTATGCATAATTTAAAAAAAATATTAGCATTCTGCACTCCTTCTCTATAAAAACTATAAAAGTGCGAAATTTCATACTCTTCCGCTCGCGCAATTTTCAAAAAAGGGGTACAAAGTTTTTGCTTCACGTATTAATATTTAATATATAGATGAGTTATTCTTTTCATATTCGCGTTTACGTATCTTTAACTTGTGATTCACACATGACATGTAAAGGTATCAGTTACAAATGGGCGAGAGAACTCTTACACATGTTGATGTATTTTGCTTGTAACAATTGTGCCTCAAGAGCGTCTATAAAGAAACAATAGTAACAGAATTGATATCAGGAACGTATACATTTCTTTTTTAACATATTTTCATATCATAATTTATTTACTACACCTTTGTTTATCTCTGCACCGCCTAATGTTGACTGGTAGAATATACTACTAGAATTAAGTCCTATGTACATTAAGTTTAAATAAATAAATACCCTTATTCTCGAATTGGCGTAGTGGATAAGGCAGCCGCTTCGTAAACACGAGTCGTGGGTTCTAATCCGAGCAAGTACCAGTGTGATTTTCAAATCATATGTACTTTCTAAATTTATCTTGGACATTTCTGACTGACGTTGAAAGAATCCATCGTGAGGAAATCTGGACTTAACGTCTGAAATTGCCAATCCGCCTTGAGCAAGCGTGGTGATCAGTGCTCATGATTTCTGACCTTTGCCCTTCAATGGAACAGTAAAAACAGCGGCGTTTCCTCGTGGCCAAACTATTTCGCCAAACTGATTCGGCTACGAGGAATTCTATTTCCTTGTGGCCAATCTCGAGGGATCGTAGAGTAGTCCTCTAGTAGCAAGTGCTTTTCGATCCCCTGGGGTATGGTAAAAGGGGATCCGTGGATCAATAGTACTAGGCTAGCAGAAGATTGTAGGAGGTTTGTATGAGAAACGCCAAAAAACAGGCTGATATTATTATTATTAAATATATACCTACAAATCCCCTTTGTTATCCGTAGTACACTCAGTAGTACCACCAGTGGTACTACGGTTAGTTTTTCATAACCGTGGTATCCAGTAGTTCCACCAGTGGTACTACGGTTAGTTTTTCATAACCGTGGTATCCAGTAGTTCCACCAGTGGTACTACGGTTAGTTTTGCGGCGCCGGCGCCGCACAGGAAAGATTTCGACATATCGGCGGGCACACGAGCGGCGCGGCGCCGCAACGTTATGTCGCAGCGGCGCCGCCCAGCAGTGTGACAATCTGTATAAAAATGGATCGTAAAAGACGACTGAGTGGTGCCGCTCCGACGTCGCACCGCATTCACAGTTGCAAGTCCGGAGCGGCGCCACAACGCATCGTGTGACATGCCACAGATATTTCTATGTATCACAACGCAGCGGCACCGTTGCTCAACATATCGTGTGCGCCGGCCCTTAATCAGTTATGTTAATATGATTGACAGGAGGTCCAAATAATCAGTTTCCCGGCAATGTTTTTGTCCTTCAATTGCTTTCCTTCACTTCACTTCACACCACTGCCCAAAACGACCATATTTCAGAACGACCAATTCTAAAACGACTACTCCTTAAATCGCCCCCTTCCCTAATGATAACTTCCTCAGATTGACTACTTCCCAAATCGTCCATTTCCAATATGTCAATTTCTCGAAACGCCACATGCTTAAGATACCTACTTAAGTATTTCAATAGGAAAACAAATGACAATCAAAAAACCACATTCCTGATTGTTGCCGTCAGCTACAATGTCATTGCGACAAAAACGATATATACCAACTGCCCCATCAAGCTCCCCATCAATGGGGCGAAGGAAAATATAACGGCTTGCGTCAATTTATTTTTCGTTAAACCTGTATTTTGTCAATTTCGTAGTCAAATTTGTAGAACTTCCTACGCCTATAGGTACGAGTTGTTCCTCTAGTGTTAAGTGGTACTAAAGTAGTTTCTTCATAACCGTGATACCATTGTGGACAGTAGTACCACAGTTATAACCTTAGTACCACCATTGCACGGGTTGTACCACGGTTATGAAAAACTAACCGTAGTACCACTGGTGGTACCACTGGGTGTACTACGGATAACAAAGGAAAAATCCGATAAGGTTCGAAATCAATAAAAAATCTGGCAACAATTCGCTAATATGATGACTTTTTGTAACTTATAAAATGATTGATTCTATCTGTGATAGGTTAGAGCAAATTGATCTCTAAGGATCTTGTCGCTATTATGCACGTTCACTTTAATCATCCCATGGCCCTATAGTATGGTCCATACCCTCTCGGTCTTCTTCCGTTTTACTTTTTACTTCTTTATCCCCTTCTCTCCCTACATGTTTTGCAATGACTTGGTTATGTTGTCTAAGTAGAAAGATTTGCATTGCTTAAAAAACATAGGCATGTCCATGTGTTGCGGTTACCGCTTGCCATCGGGTGGTTTGGAACTAAAGTTATACCAGTAAAAAAGGTTTTAGAAAGCTCATGTATCATGATAAAAAAGGTAAATTAGTACTTACTGAGTCCAAGCAACTACCAGTTGTAAAGATCTGATGTTTCTGTTTAACCAGTAGAGCATCATGGCACCTTATACAAAGAAAGTTAAGTAAAATCCCAGCACGTTTTAAATTACGTTAGGCATAGGCATTTGATGTTAGTTCCCCTGAGATGAACTAAATAACACATTCAAGTAAATCTAATATAAATAAATATTCCCAATATATCAGAAATAAGGACATTACGACCTTGTAACATAATGGGAACACCTATTACATATCAAATAGTGAAATTAATAACTCTACGGAGAATGTTGAAGTTGAGAATATAGATAGACCAAAAGCAAGTATTCAGTAAATCTCATATTTCTCGATATATACTTTAATCTATTTTGTTCCGCTGAAGGGGGAACAAAAGAAGTATTTCACAGTCGCTTAAATTCGTAGCCAACCAAGAAGATTTATGATATAATTACACAACTTCGGCCAATCATCGCCAATATGGCTAGCTTCAACATGTCTTTCAAAAAACTATACCCCAGTTTCTGCAAAGCTGATTATCGAAAAATTTACTTATCACCTGTTACATCTCTTATGAAGTACCTGAAAGCATACTAAAACCACATTATTAATATGTAACACTGTGCTAAAACTATGCGTAATTAGTTTAATTTGATCTAACTACTTAGTTACTACATTTTTGGTATGGTGGCCTCCACTATGGCGGCTGGGAATGGGGTAAGGGGAAGGGAATGAGGGAGGTGAGGAAAGAGGAAAGGGGGGAAATTGGGCCTCCGACGCTCTCACTCACCGAGCAAAACGCAGTAGTACGGATACTACTACTCTTACGTCGATCTTCTATGTGAGGGTAGTACTTCCCCGGACGATCCGACCCATTCATACTGAAACCAGCGTGGATCTACTACCGTCAAAAATATATAATACATTAAACTAAATTAAACTAATTATTCATGCTTTAGCAACCCAATTGGTACTTCACATGAGATTTATAAGATGATTAATAAATTTTTCGTTGATCAGCCTTTTAGAAACTAGGGGGTTAGTTTACTAAGTTTAAGGCCGCTATTAGACTATCATAGAAATATGATCAAAGATGTGTAAAGTCATTTTTAAATAAAGAACACATGGCGGTATAATAACTACATGTGATTATCTATGATCATAGTTTGAGGGTCGTCGAACTATGATCATAGAATTTGACAGATATGTAATCATATTTTATATGATAATATAATACCGCTCGTAATAATGTGTCAGCCATTTTTTCTAGTGTCATATGTAAATTTTCGTTGGGATAATTTTAATGTTAGACACAAATTACAAATTGCCTACATTGATACCGCATTCAAGATCACTTGAAATACCATAATTAAATTGTTATTAATATGTAACCTCTCTACTTCGTCTACAAGCACGGTGACTCGATTATCTCAGCGGGAGACATGGACCACAACGTGCATTATCTATCCTTTCAGCCTTAGCCATGGTTCATTACTTGTCAAGCTTCAAACAAAGGATTTTTCTCCTGTTGCCAAGTAACGGTAAAAGGATTATTCCTTAAAAATATATGCGTATGAATTGGGTAAATTAATATGCGTGTGGTGCAGGTTTTTTTAAGAGGATAAGGAATTGAGTTTGTGTAGGGCGAATTTAGTATGCGTACCGTAGGAGCGGCAGCGGCAGGGCATTGTAACAGCTTCTGGGTTATTCTCTGTCCTCCGATCGGAGTTCCTATTGGTAGGCGAAGCGGCAAATTTTTCCCTGTGATAGATCTTTTGTAAAACGCGGACGCGGTCACAGTCACTGGGCATGAAGATGAAGTTAAAGAATAAAATCGGAACGGTTTAATTAATCTGTGAGGCAAATTATATTTAGTTACCAGATTCGCAGAGTACCAATAAGTGGCCTGAGTTTCTTACTAGTTCTTCTCCCAGCCCTACCCTACGTCAGCGAACACTAATAATCAAGTAGACGTTCCTTGAACCGAGTTGGTGATGTTTCTATAAATTACTATACACAGATGGGGGAGAAAATCGGAAGAATGTTAATTCTGATTATCCACCCCGTCTAGAGTGGATAGACGGGTTTGTTCTCACAAGTTCGACTAATTAATTCGATCGTCGAACTCGAGGAAACGCCGGTATTATACACATTAGTATGGCTGTTTTAAAATGGATAAAAGAGAATAAGTGAAAATTTCGATCGGTGGTATGAAGAGGAAATGAAATTGTAGAAATTCCTTCTCGTACCACCTGTATACCCTTTGTGTCAGTAATACCATTGATGTGGCATGACGACGTTTTAGTCTTGGTTGTCATTAATCGATTAGTCCTAAGTAAAAATTAAAAATTGGTATGTAGTTTGTATTCAGTGACGGACATAGGCTACTTTTTATTCAGAAAATCGTTCTGGTGCCCGAGGGATACAAAACATATTTACCGCGCGGGCGAAGCCGTGGGACGCAGCTAGTATGTACATATAAATATCGAGTGGTTAGTGGTCAACCACAACCTAGTCAGGTTTGCTACGCGTATAAAATAAAAAATGTTTCCTGTAGGTAATTTACACATATACTTAACGGCAGTCTTACTGTTAGGGTGTAGGTATGTCATAGCACAAAGACAGTAAAGTAGGTATCTCTTCTTTCCAGTCGTATCTTCATTATACTGAAGGTCGTGTCTGCTTTGATAGGTTTCTGGCAGCTTTTTAATTATTGTTCGCTGTGTGTTCCTATCTTCAGCGATACGTAAGACGGTGGTGACTGGTAGACCAGTAAGTAATTTAATTTGGTCAGCGGTTAGGTGATCTACCGTGGGGACGCTTACCATCCTTCTTTCCGACAATCATTAGTTTGTCGAGGCTATCTAGGTTGCGACGAACTATGTAGCCCAGGATTCTTTGGTAGCAAATTGTAGATAACCTCGTCTTGGCGTTCTTTTGGCAGTCCATACCATGTTGGTTCTATGGGTCAACTACACCAAGAAATCGCTGGACGTTCTGCGTGTCCAATACAATAATGCTTTTAGAATGATGTTGCGACTGCCTCGCTACTGAAGTGCGTCGGAGATGTTTGCACAAGCCCGCACGGACGGTTTTCCTGCGATAATACGCAAAAAAACAGCTTCCCTGTTAAAAAGAGTACGAGGTAGTCGCAACAGTATTCTTAAAACAGTAGCGGAGAATTATAATTCTCCAATCTTGAAGAAATTTATTAATAGATTAATGTTTTACTAACACTAGTTTATAAGTCTTTTGATACAAGTTTGATACTAACAATACTATGGATTAATTTGTGGTCCGAAATAAATGAATTTATTATTATTATTATTATTATAGCACACGTAACATTTGTCTCCAACACCACATCTCGAACGCGTCGTTTCTTTTGCCCGGACGCTGTGCCGGTGCGTAAAGTTCCTGATTCCCAGCCATAAAGGAAAATAGAGAACACCAAAGTTTGCACTGGTCTCTTTTTGGTTTTATTGGAGACTTTCCTATCATGCCAGATTTTAGTGAGTTTGCTCATTGCAACTTTGGCCATCTGTGTCCTTCTACGAATTTCCTTCTCAGAGCCTCCCTGGTTACTCAGCAGGTTGATTCAAGGTATACAAATTCACTTACTATCTCTAGGTCGTTAAGTTTGCTGGTTAGGACTAAATTGCTAAAGGACTAAAGTAGGTAGGTATATAAAAAACAAAAATTAGTTACATAAAATTTATTCTTCATAAATAAATGTTGTCTGAATACAACTAAAGTGGACGTGGAAGATTTTTGTTGCGCAGTACTCCATGCAGGCCAGGGCCAACGGATAAATAGTCTTCTTAAGTGTCTCATCTTTAATCTGGCGATAGATGATCGCTTTAAAAATACAATAAAAGTTATTCACATGATGATTTTTTTTATTTTATATTAGCCTACCAAAGTGACTCCACTCTGCCTGATGGTAAGCAATCAGTGGAATCCAAAAGTGGTGGACACCATTCCAAAAGCCAAACTACTGGTATGGTGGCATCCACTATAGCGGCTTAGTGAGATGCTTTTTCATGCCCCACGCCCACTTTTAAAAGACCCAGGATCAAAGTTAAATGGGAACACATACGCTGATAAAGAGTTCCAGGCTTTAATAAATATGTAAAGCAATGCTAAGATTGGCCGCATTGTTGCCAAAGTACGTACGTACGTACTTATGTAAGTTTAACCGCAATGAGCTTAGCTGTATTACGGTCATCGCACATTGGCTTGTCTATTATTTGCTTATAACGCAAATATTTGAAAATATACACACACGAAACCAAGCTCCGCTTGAAAGCAAGCGAAGCTTATTAATTTTGCCCTAGCTAAAAATGTGCTTATAAATCTTGGCAATAGAAAAAGTATGTTCTTTTCCTAGCGGAGTAAAAATCCCGATTTGAAATCGCTGTAGACCTGAAAATGGGCACGTAATTCCAGGGGGAAAAGTCGATAGGTTAAATATTTTTCTACTTGTTTCAGTTGGGCCACTCTTCGTGTTGTACCCTGTACACCTTGCTTCCTTCCCATTGAAACCGTTCCGGATCTCAAACATATCAAAAGGAAACTCAAACTTTAATTATGAAACTGCAGTCTATATAAATAGAAAATAATTTAATTAGCGCCCAATTAAATCAAAAGAACGATGGAACAGTTTGTATGCACAATACTCCATTAGGGCCAGGGTCAAAGGATATATGATCTTGTGAGGTACCGCGAACGTTACGAAGTATGCCAACACCGCTCCTCCCGCCGTGTACCAGGCCCATTCATTCTCGTTCTTGTGGCCGTAGTAACAAAGGGACACAACATTACATGCAATCATCAAATTTCCTAGGTGTGGATTGTCGTGTCCAGATACCGCCATGACGAATGGGACGACGCCAGAGATCAAGTGGAGCGTAGAAAGTGTTTGATCTTGGTGATACAAATCTGCCATTAAACATGGCAGAGCTAGGTATTTGGAAGCTTTTAAGCTTATGCCGTAAATTTGAGTGAAGTCGTTATTGAATGTCCCACCTGCAACAATACAGTTTTTGTATAATTACAATTTGCAAGGAATTAGTTCATTCTTACTAATATTATAAATGCGAACGTAACTCTGTCTGTCTGTTACGCTATTACGCTCAAACCACAGAACGCGGACGGAGCTGAGGGCAACAGCTAGTTTCTACATAATCACTTTATCATCATCGTTTGAGCCGAAAGGCACCCACTGCTAGGGAGAGAACTACCCTGACTATCAAACTTTGGTTGATTTTGAGCCGTAGCAGCACTACCATTTTCCCTCTACCCATATCAGGTTGTTGTTGGTTGGCCCACTATGTGGTCCATGCTCCTGCTACCTATTGTGTGTAAGCTACAAGACTTGGTATTTTAACAAACTCACTACCTCCATCTTGAGCAATTATTGTAATCGATCCTCAATCGTTTGAAGAAAGCTTTTTGTTTTAGAGTGAGGTAGTCGTCCAAGCCATTATATTCCCACTGCAAGGTGAAGGACTTCTCAGATTGAGAAGGAACGAAACAATAATGAATTTTATGATAACTAAGTGATACATTTTAATTAAGAAAACTAACTTTGAAAATGTAAAAATCCAATAACTCCATGAATGAAGAAATTTGCATGCATTCCCGGATGGGTGAAGCTTTTGCCTGAACACCGGCTGAGCCCATTCCCGGCAACACAGCAGAGTACGATGTGAGCGAGAGATGTGTTAATATCATCATCCTGTCCCATAGCATTCCAATAACTTTATAAAAAACGTGTACGGTAAAATATAAAAATATTCTGCTCATATATTGACTTTACTTGCACAAAAAAACTGAATATGTCAATAGATTTCAAAGAGAACGCAATAGTAAGTGGTAGAAAAAAAGTTATTTTGAAAAAGTATGCGATTGCGTAGGTTTCGCTTACTCGTGATGCCAAAATTCAATTTAATCGCGTATCGCCAGTCTGAAGAAGTCCCCTTCTGATTATAGCCCTCAAATACCTAAACACAATTTAGTGTCTGAACTTCGCCTATTCGCATTCTTCTGCATAAATAAGTATCTTTCTTGTGCGTTTCTTCAAAGAGGGCTAGACTAGATGGCATGGTCTTAAAATAGATCTGATCACTACAAAATCAAATATGAACAAGAAAGAAGTGAAGTAGGTGTAGTATGGAAGTAGCATGTGGACACAAAGAACCAGCACCAGCGGGCTCTAGGACAGTCAAATAAGCAAGTCTCAGTATAAGTCTATTTAATCTATGTAAGCAAGTTAACTTGGGAAACAATTTCTAATCAGAAGGTTGCGTTGTCCTTGTTCTGAGGATGCGTTAGGTATAAACAATTAAAATCCGTCTACGGTTTCGATACATTTAAAAATCATTACTACTAATGCCATCTATCAACGCTAGATAAACTACTAATGCCATCTATCACCGCTAGATGAAATTAGTAGTAATTTTTATAATAAAAATAATAAATTGATAACCAAAAATTAATAAAAGTAAAATGTTTATCAAAATAACTTATATTTTCTCGTTTATAGGTATTAAAATAAAATTTCACAAAATACACAATTTAAGTACTTGGCTGTTTAACATTTACCGTGCCTGAAAAATAGCAACATGGAGGAAGACATTTTAAAAAGTAAAAATAAGCTGCCATTTTGCTGCATTTGAGGGAAATTGCGTTCGTTTTTGTTAAATTCGACTCAAGTAATTCATTTTGAAACATTTAGTGCGTAGAATTTTATTTCGGATCAGCGTAATAAATAAAAATGGCAGCAAGTGACTCGGGTACGGATGAGTCATTGTATCCCATTGCTGTACTTATCGACGAATTGAAAAATGAGGATGTTCAACTCCGTTTGAATTCTATCAAGAAGTTGTCGACGATCGCGTTAGCTCTTGGCGTCGAGAGAACTCGCTCTGAGCTGATCCCGTTCCTGACAGAGACCATTTATGATGAAGATGAGGTCCTACTTGCGCTCGCCGAACAACTTGGTAAGTAGTTACCTTACTGGTGTTACTTAGAGTTAGATTATACGTTGTAGTGTAAGTTCTTATTCTTAGGTTGATCAAACAACCTGGACATCAACATAAATAATCGTATTATTATTGTAATAAACGGAACATAAAATCGCATTACTCATAACAAAAAGATGTCGATGACAGTTAAATATCAGGTTATATCCAAGCTAAGAGCAAGCTGAGACTTGTTTGCAAACGAAGGGAATCTATCCAATTAGTCTAAAGATGTCTGTAGTATATCTTGAAAGAAAGAAAGAAAGAAAACGTCGTTAATTTGGTACATAACAAGAGACATACTAATTAACATCTTGGGGAATCAAGTGGCTTTCTTTTTAATTAGAAATAATAAAAGAGCCTTATCTGTATGAGGCCTTTACCCTACATCATAATCTCTGGCCTTTTCATCTTAATGAGATGATTGAAGCAGCATTCTTGTGGCAATGTTTGGTGTGGCTGTAAAGCCCGGTGTGTCTGCAGAACTGGCATTTCAGCTGAGGGTCATGACATGTTAAAGATGATGAAAGATTCTATCATTTTCTTGGCCTTTATTGCTTTTGTTGACAAAAGTCTATAACCAGTATTAGCATGCTTGTTGCAACCATTTACTAAAGACTTTCTCCACTGGTTTCAATCGCTAGCCAGGTCTTTACCCTGCACTGAGATAATAATATGCTAGTATTATTGATATTGAAATAAACATAACTTACATATCTTACTACTGAAGTATACTCAGCTTAGTGATTGTATATACTTCACTGATGCAAACAGTAAATCTGTCAATGATCAAACTATCAGATGAAAAGGTGACAGGCTAATTCAGTACAGGATAATCACATGGATGATCGACATCTTGTGATAAGACGATTAGCTGCAATTGCCAATCTGCCTGCTGAGTGAGACAAATATTGTATGAAGGCCGCTGTGTACAGCAGTGGATATATTTTAACTAAAATTATGTTAACGATAAATAATTTGATGTCATTCAATCATCTATTCAATTCAAAATGTTCTAATATATGATGCCAATTTTCATGTTAAGAATTTGTATTTTACACATTCATAACTTGTGTACCTATAATCTATACAATAACATACTATTGTGATACGAAATGAAAGATATGAAAGCACAATACATTATACTAAGACATGGCTGTGTTTTGGTGTGAACCTATGTTTACATATTGATTGTTATTGTTACATATTGCTGTAAGATGTGAATAAGATATTTATTTATAGTTATTATTTTGTCATAGTTTAATTTTATATAAATTAAAACTTGGTCAATAATATTTATGCAGCTGTAGCCATCATGGCAAATAAATTCATTTAAATTACTGTCCTAACAAAACACAATCATCATCATGTTATTATCTTGTTACTCCGTTCAGGGAAAGTCCTCTTTTCATACAGAGAAGGTATGAGTATTGATTACCATACTTGCTCAAGGCAGATTGGCAATTTCAGAGTTTTAAGTCCAGGTTTTCTCATGATTGCTTCAAGTCAGTAATAAAAAATTAGAAAGGAAGAAAAGACCTGAAGAAGATTGTATAACTAATGTTGTGCTTTCCTGTTATTTGTTTTATAAATGTGCAATAAAGAATATTCTATTCTATTCTTGGACTTTTCACTTCTCTGGATTCAAACCCACAACCTTTGATTAACACATATTATATTTGTCTTTATTACTTTATAGGCAATTTCATCAACCTAGTCGGCGGGGGTGAATACGCGCACTGTCTGCTGCCCCCACTGGACGCGTTAGCCACAGTAGAGGAGACAGTCGTCCGCGACAAGGCCGTCGCGTCACTTCGTGCTGTGGCCGCCCATCACACGCCACAAGCTTTGGAACAGCACTTTGTACCGCTAGTGCAGCGTCTGGCCGGCGGTGATTGGTTCACTTCACGCGCGTCAGCATGTGGGTTGTTCAGGTAAGCATAATAATATTTTTTTATTGTCTAGTGAAAGACAAGCCCCCCAGATGGCAAGTGGTAACTGTTCATGGACTTCTGCAATGCCAGGGCTTCTGCAAAGCTGCTGCTGACTGTGATATTAATACACTCGTTTTTTTATGTAAACAAAGAAGGCTATCTTTCTTAATAGGTCAGCAGTTAGATGCTAATGTTTAATGATAGTGATTATTATGGTGAAAGTGAAAGTTGAGCTATTTTTATGATGTGTAGTCAAACAGTATAATAATCTATATAAAAATAGCTCACACAAAATTTCTATTGTAACATAGTTTATAGGTTTACTGTGTGGTCATCAACCTAGGTTCAAATTTTTTGTTATATTAGCCCTAAAGGGTATTATAAAAATACTGCTCCCATGTCTACTAAGTATCTAAGAGCCAAACCAGTTTATTAGACAACAGCATTGTCTGCATATTAAAATCACCTTACTGCACTCACCAATACAATAGGCTTTCTGTAGTGGTTTTGTCGTAGAAAAGCTATATCTTGCAATGCGGCATCATTATTACTATCAAAATGCAATATTTTACGAAATCTTTTCATCCTCCAGTGTATGCTACCCGCGTGTATCAGCACCAGTGAAGGCAGAACTCCGTCAACATTTCCGCTCCCTGTGCCAAGACGACACTCCCATGGTCCGTCGCGCGGCCGCCTACAAGCTAGGCGAGTTCGCGAGGGTGGTTGAAGTGGAATATGTCAAGAGTGATCTGATACCTATGTTTGTACACATGGCCAAGGTGAGTGAAAATATTGTTGAATATGATGAATTCTTTAAATGTATAATTATAGTGTCTTTTGCGCAGTTGTAAATGTATTTCGTCAGAAATTTATAGCCAGTTAAAAGTCTATTCAAACCTTAACCGAGAAATCCGAGTGAGTATGTGGTAATACAACTGTTCACAAGCGGATTTTGCGTCACGAAGGTATTAACTTTTCGCCAGTTCGAATGGGTATGCGGTATTCCGCTCTAGCCGCGGAAATTCATACTAAATACCTTAGCGAAATCCGCGTGGTATGTACCTCTACCCACAGCCACAGCGAATACCACTTATGTTTGAATAAGCCTTAATGTTCAATATTGTATTGACCGAAGGCAGATTCTGTCAAGGAAGGACACCTTCACTCTTGTTGGTTGAAAATTATAGGTCTAAGAAACGAAATACACTTTTTTTATATTAGCCTACCAAAGTGACTCCACCCTGTCTGATGGTAAGCAGTCAGTGGAATCTAGAAGAGGTGGCCACCATACCAAAAGCTTAAACTGCAGGTATGGTGGCCTCCACTATGGAGGCTGGGAATGGGGTAGGGGAAGGGAATGAGGGAGGTGAGGAAAGAGGAAAGGGAAGAAATTGGGTCTCCGGCGCTCTGACTCACCCAACGAAACGCAGTAGTACGGATACTACTACTCTTACGTCGATCTTCTATGAGAGGGTAGTACTGCCCCGGTCGATGCGGCTCATTCTTGCTGAAACCAGCGTGGATCTACTACCGTACTTCTTGTAAGAAGACAGTAGATGGGTGACCATTTTTAAAACACATTGAGACTCCATTGTTTCTGGTCGACACAACTTCTATGACAATTTTATTCATAGTTTGAGAAGTCTTGAGTACTGTTTCATCCATGTAATTCTGAGTTGTAAACATTCCCTGACAGTTTCTTTGTCTAAAATACTTATATTAACTGGCAACTGATTGCAACCCCTACATATTTTTACGAGACAGTAGTAGCAAGAATTTATTCCACCATTATTTTAATAAATATATTTTATTAATTGGAATTTTAATACAATATGCATAGTTTATACAACTAGGCATTCATGCAAAGATTGAATTTTGAAAACATGAATTCCTTTGCCACATGTATACATTTAGGGTTGAGGGTTTTAAATCAAGTCAAATATGGTATTTTGATCATATCTTTCACAAGTTTATTTTGAACTTTACTGACATATAGGACAACATTGTGGTAGAACCCTGAACTCTTTCTTTAGCAGAAGACATTTTTTCAGGTAAAACTATGTTGATAGTTAGACTTAACTAGCCCTCCGCGGCGCGGTTTCACTCGCGTTAAGTTACATTTTTCGTTACTGCTCTGCTCCCGTCGCCAGTAGCGTGATGTTACATAGCCAATAACCTACGTCAAGAACTGGGCTATCAAAAGCAAAAAGAATTTTCAAATCCGACTGGTAGTTACAGAGATTAGCGTGTTCAAACAAACCGTGAGTGGCGATACTTGAGGAAGTTCTGTGTCCAGCAGTAGTGATCTTTTGCCTGACATAATGACTATGACACAATACTTTTCGAATCTATTTTCCTCCTTCCTTTTCCTTCCTCTTTTTAACTAATAATTTGTTTGTTTCTTAGGATGAGCAGGATTCAGTTCGTCTCCTAGCAGCGGAAGCTTGCGCTGCAGTAGCTGCCCTGCTGCCTCCCGAAGATATGGAGCAGTTAGTGATGCCGACGGTGCGAGCTCGCGCTGGGGACACCTCCTGGCGAGTGCGGTACATGGTCGCTGATAAGTTAGTATGATGTATTACATATAAATTTATATTATTGGTATTTGGTGTTAGGTTTGTTATTGATAATAGGATTTAGGTTTGAAAGAAACTTCCTTCTGCATACAGTAAGGTTGTGGAATAAACTCAAGGTACTGTTTCAATAGAATGAGGTTCTGTAGTCTATGAACGGTTGCAAGACGTAACTCCCAGTTTCTGAAAGGCTGATCAACGAAAAATTAACTAATCACCTGTTAAATCTCATGTGAAGTATCTAAAAACATGCTAAAACCATAGATAATTAGTTTAATTTGATCTAATTAGTTATTAACTAGATGAAATTTAACTAATTATTCATGTTTTTTAGCAACCCAAATGGTACTTCATATGAGATTTAACAGTTGATTAGTTAATTTTTCATTGATCAACCTTTCAGAAACTGGGGGTTAGAGTATGGTTTGCATGTTATCTATCTAGTAGTCTATTTGCTATAAAACACGATTAATAGTATGTTAATAAAAATAGGTGATGTGTTGACAAAGGCCACAATTACAAGCACTCGTAAACGACGTGAATGTTGAAGAGGAAAAGAGGGTATGTTTCGATCGCAGCAAATGGCGTTCTGTAGTCTCTGCTTACCCCATTAATGGGCTACAGGCGTGAAGTTATGCATGTAATAGTATATTTATTTAATTTTTAATATAATATCATGTCCACAGATTCGTGGAGCTCCAACAAGCCGTGGGTCCTGAGTTAGCTCGCTCGGATCTGGCACAGATCTTCCAAGCTCTGTTGAAAGACCCTGAGGCCGAAGTAAGGGCCGCTGCTGCTGGCAAGGTATACACTTGTTAATTATTTATACATTCGCTAGCTGCCCGTATTACGTGTTCACCCGCGTCTTTGCTTACTGCTCTGCTTCCGTCGCCAGTAGCGTGATGCTACATAGCCTATAACCTTCCTCAAGAACTGGACTATCATATGCAAAAATATTTATTCAAATTTGACTGGTAGTTCTAGAAATTAGCGCGTTTACACAACAACGCGTGTAAACAAACTCTAAAGTTTTATATAATAGTATAGATAGAATTCACAATTCTCTTACAAAATATCTTTAGGAAGCATAGATTGGGTCGGTAGGAAAGTGACTAGAACGCAAAATGTCAACTTATCATAAACGACGACATCGCAGAATGTCAATATCGCCGAAAGTCTTAGTTTAAAAATGCCTTAATCGCAAAATGTATTCATACGCAAAACGACTAAATCGTATAATTTCATAGTCTCTTATTGTCTACGTCTAAGAACACCTTAGACGCAAAATGACTACATCCCATTATAGCTAATTACTCTTTTGACCAACATGATAGGTGGTGAGCGTATCGCCGTGGTGAAATGTTGGTGTCTGCTAGCAAGTTGCTATGGCTACCCCGCTTAGAAATGAAGCTGTGACGCCATTTATTACATATCGAGGGGTAAAAGGTTTTAGAAGCGACATTTTACTAACTTTACAGCAGAGCCGTTTAAAGATTCAAAATTTGGAAAAAAAATTGCTTCTCTTACTTTAATGGGAATCAGGGATCTTTATTGCAAAAGAAATGCTTAATGTTTAGTATTATTTTCCAAATAAACAGTTCTAAGTTTCAAGATAAATGTCGCTCAATACAAAATAATCTGTATCGTCTTATTTTCAGAGTAAAGAAAAATGATTTAACTTCCAAAAGAGCAACAAATACAGTTGGTTGGTTGACGGCAAATTGGTTGAAGCGACATTTCATAGCGTTAGTAGTGGCAAGCAAAATGTATTAAATGAACTTACATCGAAAGTTTGTTATATCGGTAAACGCTTTATCTGCTAAACTACTGAAATGTTAGGACGAAAATAACAGCTTATGCTTCGATTTTCTGTTTTTGTGCACAACTTAATCATTTAAGTTGTGCACAAAAACACAGGTTTTAAAAAATGCGGCAAATTTGATGTCGGATTATACATCATATTTGGGCATTATGTACTAAAATTTCAGTCTTCACAGCCAAAAAAGTGCTCAGAATTGTACGCAACTCGGCTCATTTGACGCAGAAAAAATCGCTGAATCCTAATATGTATAATAATAATAACTCTATATCACCGAAAATGTCGCTTCAAACAAATAGTCTTTCATTTCTCTTCTTTTAAAACAACTTCCAACTTAAAAAAGCATACGAAGAAAACATAAGAAAACCTGTATGCAAATATATTAATCATGGCATTTTTGCGATGTAGTCGTTTTGCGAGTAAGGCATTTGACGATCTGCAAATAAAATAGTACATCTGCGATGTAGTCATTTTGCGAGTTAGGCTTTTAACGACCTCGTCATTTTACAAATTGAACTGTGTGCATTCTGCCATGTCGTCGTTTATCACAAGTGGACATTTTGCGTTCTAGTCACTTTCCTACCGACCCCATAGATTACCGTACCAGCATGTATTTGGTGCAGCTACAGGACGAAGGTCAAGATTCGAATAAACTGATATGCACCAATCATAGTGAGCTCTTATACCAGCGAATGCCGTTATGAGTTGTGCTCCTATGTTGCTCTATAAGCGAAATATATAGGGTCTTTTAGGGTTATCTGAGTTGTACGCAATAATATCAATAATATTTAACCATCTCGCACCCAGTTTCTTAAAAGCTGATCAATGAAAAATTAACTAATAACCTGTTAAATCTCATAATTAAATTAAATAATTAGTTACTAATTTAGGATTAGGTACTATTTAGATCAAATTTAACTCATTATTCACGCTTAACAATCACGATTTAACAGATGATTAGTTAATTTTTCGTTGATCAGTCTTTTAGAAACTGCGTGTTAGTCATCCCAACCAAATTTCTTTTTTTGAACTCTTCAAACTAGTACATAAATTTATCATTACACATTTCAGGTCAAGGACTTCTGCATGAACTTGGACAAGGCACACCAAGAACACATCATTATGACAATGATTCTCCCACAAATCAAGGAACTAGTCTGTGATGCGAACCAGCATGTCAAGTCAGCACTCGCCTCTGTTATCATGGGATTGAGCCCCATCGTCGGACGACAGAACACCATCGAACATTTACTTCCTTTATTCCTTACTCAACTGAAGGATGAATGCCCAGAAGTTCGACTAAACATCATATCAAATTTGGAATGTGTTAATGAGGTTATTGGAATTCAACAACTAGTGCAATCCCTCTTGCCCGCTATCGTGGAATTGGCAGAAGACACAAAGTGGCGCGTCCGCTTGGCCATCATCGAACATATGCCCCTACTAGCCGGACAACTAGGACAAGAATTCTTCGATGAAAAGTTAACCGGATTATGCATGTCCTGGCTTATCGATCATGTTTACGCTATCAGAGAAGCCGCTACACTCAATCTGAAGAAATTAGTGGAACAGTACGGATCACAATGGGCTGAAACCAACGTTATTCCCAAAGTACTCGCTATGTCCCGTGAACAGAACTACCTTCACCGAATGACATATCTTTTCTGCATCAATGTGCTGTCTGAAGTTTGTGGCAAAGATATAACAACTAGAGTACTCCTTCCTACTGTGTTGTCTATGGCCGATGATAATGTTGCCAACGTGAGATTCAATGTTGCCAAAACTCTACAGAAAATGGCGCCTTTCTTAGACCCAGCTGTCATTCAGCCTCAAGTAAAGCCAGTGTTGGAGAAATTGAATGTAGATCCTGATGTTGACGTCAAATACTTTGCTTCCGAAGCCATTGCGGGCATCGCCGGGTAGATTAGCTTTAGGCCATATAAAAATTGCATTTGCATCCAAATTTCAGTAATGGAATAGCAGAAATGCAATTTCGATTACACTTTTATATAATATAGTAATAAATCACGATTCATAGGTATAAGCAGGAGTATTGTTTATTTAGTATTTATTCCGCTGATAAATTTTTCTTAAAGGTTTATTATTATGTACCTATACGTAGAATAATGTCATTCCAGTCAACATCTGATACTACATGTATACAACAAACATGTTTATAACACTTTGAATTAATACAAATAAACGTTTTTAAAATACAAACACGTAATTTTGTTTCATTTATACAATGTTTTTAAAAAAATGTTTCATATGTATTACCACTAGCGACAGTGGGGACTTCATTTGGCGCAAGTGGCGAAAATTAGGAATAGAACAAAAGACCCTAGCAATGTCCATAGGTTACCACTTAGCGCTCAAACACACGAACGGCATGTTACCAACGGCAGTCGGCAGTAGCTAGCTGCCGACGAGAACTAACGACGCATATTATAACAGACCAAAAAGTCTATACTCTAGCTAGTGCATTCTAGGACAAAAATAAAATATTGTCTACTACTTTTAAATTCCTCAAAACCAAGGAAGAGTATGGCTCATCTTGGCATTGCCACCATCGTGAACTTAAAAATCTAATTACATGACGAATTAGTCGGTAATTAGTCAAAATTGGTCGCAAAATACCAGAATTAGTTGGTCCACCATTTAAAAGTTATTGATGGCTGTGCCAAACTGAGCGCTCAGGTTGCCACAGCCACCTCATATCTCGAAAACCGTAGCACCTAGTGAAAACTTGATTATACCTAAAATTTGTCGTTAATTAGTCGACATGACACAAAATCTCGGAACCCTACTGCCAGAATACGTTGTGAACAAAGTCACCAGTTTTATTTTTGCCTTATTCCGCCTGTTGTGAGCGCCGCTGTGAAATGTTGACGACCGCCGTCGGCGCGTCTACTGCAGTAGTCTCTAGTGCGTGTCGGAGGTTGCCGTTGATATCGTGCCGGTCGTGTGTAAGAACGCTTGTACTTGAAGGCGCTACCAACATCAGGTAGGTCCAGTAGTTTATTTTGAAAATCAAAAGACGTCTCACCAAACTGTTTGTGTATTTCTCACACGTAATACATGTAAGAATCTAGAATACTATGGCCTAGCGTGTATAAGACAAGGCTACTTCAACAGTACCGTAAATTGGGGTGAATAGAAAAATTCTTAATAATAAGTTCGATAGCCTATTATTTGAAAACTACTACAGCGGTTATCATTGTTAGATTTTTTTATAGTAGCATTATTTCTCCTTTGTTCTGGCAACATTTGAAGTCTTAGTTAGAAATTTTATCAACAATGATAACACTTTATTTAAAAAAGTAGTCCTTTCTATTTACCCATGTAACTTAATTTCATTATATATAATATAATAACCAGTTACAAACTAGGGGTGAATAGAGCTAGACGACTAAGGAGTCAATAGAAACGCCTGAGGTGAATAGAAACGGCAAATGGTAAAATAGGGGTTCAATAGAATTGCCCCATTCGCGTTTCTATCGATTGAACCCTTTCTAGTTCCTATTCACCCCCTTTCCCGTATAGCTTTATTCACCCCTAGTTTGTAACTGTTGTACTTTAAATTAAGTTAAACGGGTAAATAGAAATGGACTAGTTTTTCGGCATTTCCTTGTAAAAAGGGAATATTTGGCCTTAGAACTATAATAAAATTATAAAACAGCCTAAGACGCCCGTAATAAAAGCAACTTTAATACTGGAAATATAGTAATTCAACTCGTTTCTATTCACCCCATTTTATGGTAGCAAGATATTAAGGATAAAGAAAGTATAATTAAAATAACAATAAACTTTCTATATTTTATTTCCATTGAAAACAACATTATCCTAATTCACTTAATAGCAGAATACAGAATCTAGCTTGTGAACAAGGACTCAATTTGGAATGTAACATGTTGTTACCGGGCTATTTATTTACACAAATTTAACCGCTACGTGGAAGCAATATCACATACAATTGATTTATAACAGATTTTAATTAGATATTTGAAATTCAACAATATTTTAAATATCAAATACTGTTGATGAAGCACCAAATAATAAAAAGAAATGGCATCAATAAGTTAATTTGCTCAGCACATTCTAATAAATTATATACATAGACGGTATTCTGTATATATCATAGTAATAATCGTTTATATTTTGCACATCATGATAATACATGTATTAATACATTATACTATTAACAACTTACTATTAAACAATATATCTTACAAAATATTGTGGCCATCACAATTACAAGATATAGATCATACGGGCATCATTTTTGTTCTCTCCTTTTATGTTGTTATTGACACAAACATACTAAAAACCAACTAAATCATGATCTACCGCAAGCTTAGCTTTAGATTGTCAGTATGTTTCTTTAATCAAAGTCATTGTAGCAGCTTTATAACAAATCTCACCTATTGTAACATTTGCATGCCTTTTCTAGGCAGATTACGGTATGTACTTGTATTACCATTAAGCCACCTGGTTTCACCTGTACTCTGAGCAAATAAATGTTCTTATTTCTTATTTTGTCAAATGATACTAGTAGGTCGAAATTCGCCTGAAACATATTTCCTTGATGAGTTTGTATATTTTATTAGACGCCGACATTTTACTGAGTACACTGTTGTTATGTTAGTATTAAAAACGTCCTAAGTGCATACAAGATAGATCTTACAAGTTTGATAGTTTTTCAGGATTTAGTTGGTTTTGATTGACACCCTTAGAGTAAATGTCGTTTGCATATCACAAAACAATAATGTCTATTTTTGCTTGCAAGTGACGTCATTACAGTAACAGTTGTCACTGTAAAATGAATCTTGTTGAATTTTATTTTTGATGGAAATTTCTTCTTATTAGTAAAGCAAATATGAGTTCTACTATACATAAACCTCGTTCGATGGTGGTAGATGGCCACATGTTTGACGTTTGTTTAGTGACGCGAGTCTCTGGGGTAGAACTCGGCTAGGATGGAGGCTGGGATACGCTTCAACATCTCCTTGGGGAAGATACGCAGCAACTGCCAGCCGATGTCGAGCGATTCAAACACTGTGCGGTTCTCGTAGTTACCCTGAACACGAATAAACATCGAATTAGTATTTAGCTTAGCAAACCAGCTCCACTATAATGGCTGGTTTAGAAGGGCTTAGTAGCTAAGTGATTAGTACTTGTCACAACACTAAGCTCCAATATGACAAGTGAAAAGTAACCGTTTACACGTTGTAGAAGTAGAAGGTAAACTTGCAACTTGTCACTAACGACACTAACTTGTCGAACTGTTTACACAAGATCAGCAAGCAACAACACGCGGTTAAATATCGACTTGTCGCTTAGTAAAAAGGATAGATTTCTATTCACTTGCACTATTCACAAACACTAATACTAAGCACTAATCTCACAGTTTATACATTAAGATTTAATATTAGTGGTAAGTACTAAACACTTAGCTACAAAACCCGTGTAAACCAGCCATTCTGGTAAATAGCAAAAAAAGTAAGCCCAGAATTAGTGGATATCATTCTAAAAGCCACATTACGCCTTTGTTCATTATTTTATAAAAAGTAGATGTGTATATGCGCCATAGATTATCTCCATATAGTAAAACATTTTTTTTTAATTGAACACAAAATAAGGGTCAAGAGCGGAATGTGCGAAATATTTTTATTTTTTTTACACTCCCGTCATCTAGTCCCAAGCTAAGCAGCACTTGTATTATGGGTACTAGACAACTGAAATATATTACATACTTCTTTATTTTTTGTAAATACATACTTAGAATAAATAGGAAACACCCAGACTAATGATGTTCATCAGACTAATATTTGCTTTCCGCGGGAATCGAACCCACGACACCCGGCGTCACGGTCAGTTACACTAACCACTAGACCAACGGTGCAGTCTTTGCAGTCATTGCACTGTGATTAGATATTTCAAGATCAAACATTCGAATGCATAAAACACCAATCGTAATAGGTTGTTATATTAGCAAATGCCAGCATGAGTTGAGTGTTTGTTATTTTGTAAGCGGCACCTGTAGTGTATGCGAGCGGAGAGAGGATATTCACTCTCTTACCGGTGCACGCATAAAACAGTCAGTCACTGCCTGACCGTTGACTGAGTAACACGTAGTTAGCTACATCGTGTAGCTTCAAGCCAGTAAACAGTAGTGTTATATACTGAACACTACATGTAGCACAGATACTACAGCACCTATTAGGGGTGATATGAACATACCTGCGAGATGAAGTTCTTCTCGAACTTGGTAAGGAACTCAAGGTAGAGTAAATCATCAGGTGTGAGCGCTTCTTCACCGACGACAGCCTTCATCGCCTGCACGTCTTTACCGATGGCGTAGCAAGCGTACTAGAGAAAACTAAGTGTTAATAACAAGATGGCATAACGCTTAAACGGGTAGATAGATATGTATTCCTTTTTCAAATTCTCATACAAACATCAAATAACAGACAAAAAGTAACAGTTTAACTTTTGAAACAAAATATTTGTGAATCACATAAAAATTTTATACACCACACTGTAATGGATGCAAGACGATCCACCATATTAAGTTAATGTAAAGTCTGAATTTCTTTGGTTTTTTTTCATTATATTATATTATTTTAATGTTGTGCTGCCTTGCTTATTGAGCAAGGCAGCACAACATATATAATATGTTTAATAACAATATTTTGTTCTTCAACAGTATAAAACAAAGATATAACTTACCAGCTGGTTAGAGACGTCGGAGTGATCCTTGCGGGTCATGCCTTCGCCGATGGCAGACTTCATGAGACGCGAGAGTGACGGCAGCACGTTCACTGGAGGGTAGATCTGTCTGTTGTGTAGCTGACGGTCTACGTAGATCTACAATAATTAAAATTATTTATGTTATTTTGTTGTTTAATGACGGTGTTTAAAAAATGTTTGCTACCAGTTGGCGCTACTTTAGTAAAAGGTCTTCCATTTTGACAGCGCTATCAAAACAAATATTTTTCAGTGAAATTTAATGTTTAATTTACAAAATGGATAATTCACGTGCTTGGACAAAAGAAAATTGCTGAGAGGCTTTTTGAGAGGTTTTTAAAATGGCGCCCACGAGGTGGCAGCATCGATGCGTCAGGTCTAGCTGTCAAGCACTTTTTGAAAGTTAACCCTTGATTGGCCCAATGTGACAGTTGAAGTGGCGCTGGTGGCGAAAATTTTCCTAAACACCCCCATTGGAACATACCTAATGAAAATATTTTTTTTTTGAAATTTAAAATTGTTATAAAATTTTCAATAATAATCTAAAGTTAAATAGCATATACATAAGACTGTTACCAATCACCCCGTCTACTTCTTCCTTTTTTAGCCCTGACAAAAACTTTGTTGTATTTTAGTATAGTGTCTGCAATGCTTAGAAAACATAGCCAGGTTATGGTAACCACTTACAGCAAGTGGCCTGTATAGTTGTCACAGTTGTATAGAAAGTTTTATATCATCATACCAACCTGTTCAATTGCAGAAAAAGGCCTCTTCTCATATAGAGAAGGCATGAGCATTGATAAAAAAAATTGAATGTAATAAAGTTTAAAAGTTCTTACCTGTCCTTCAGTAATATAACCAGTTAAATCGGGGATGGGATGGGTGATGTCGTCGTTGGGCATAGTAAGAATGGGGATCTGTGTGATGGAACCGTTCCTTCCTTCTACACGTCCCGCTCGCTCGTAGATTGTAGCCAAATCCGTGTACATGTAACCTGTAAGGAGTAATTTTTAGCATTCATGTGTTTATTAATTTAAAGTATAGTCGACCATAAAATTACTTTACCTATCATAATCAGAAATCGGAATAGGTTGAGTAATAATACCTAATAAATTAAAACAGCAATTTTAATTTATTTTTATACTACATAAGTACATAGAGACTGCCGCATCGCCGCTACCTGGATAATATTAACCAAATTGTACAACAAAATGTATTCAAAGCATAATCTAAAATGTATCTAATACCCACGTAAACAATTCCAACTTAGTTTTATTTTATCTTTAACATTTTAATTTGATACAATTTTACTACAGAATCCTAAAAATTGGAATGTCATTCTTCAATTCAATAATTTGTAACTATACTCATACAGAGTGTATACGAGGGTTTGACATTAAATGAAAAGGCAGGTGTTACTAGCCCATATAATGATTTCTAATTAATCACAAAAGTAATTTGACGAAAAACAAAAATTTGAAATTTTCTAACAAAATAAATAATATTTTAATAGTAACGAAGTAATACACCATTTTATTATGACAAGTTCACTGAACTGTAATGAACGGCAACGTTTATCCTTCGACGTGGACTATGACTTAAGTCAGTGACCGTTTGACGTACTTACATAGTGTTAATTTAGAATTAAAGAAATTAAAAAATTTGTCCTGTGTCTAAACTATTGAAGATATTTAGTAGATTTTTTTTTGTCTCGCTTTATAATGTCACATACGTAATTGCATTTAATGTCACATACGTAATTGCATTTAATGTCATACCGTCGTATACACTCTGTATAATCCTGGGTTTTATTTTTCATATTTAAGATGCCGGGATTTTAGAGGAGATATTATCAACTTCCAACTGTAGATTAATTGGCTGACATTTTGTAAATTTTAACGTTCATAAGTGTTAACTTAATAAACCTATATGAATAAATATATTTTAATTTTTCTTCTTCGAACTTTAAGTAAAATATACTCTACCTATGCCGATCGCAGGTCATATGTGGTGGTGGTGTGGTTTTTTTTGAAGTAGTAAAGGAAATACGTGGTCGACTATACACTAACAGCATTCATATAAAATACTAGCTTGCCGCAGCGTGGTTTCACCTGCGCTAAGATACATATTTGCTCACTTGCTCTGCTCCCGTCGCTCGTAGCGTGATATTACATAGCCTTTAACCTTTCTCAAGAACTGAGCTGGTAGTTTCAGAGCTTAGCGCGGTCAAACAAACACTTTTCCTTTATATATTAGTATTAGTATAGACTATACTTTGTTATTATTACTAGAATCGAACCTGGGAAACCACGTCGTCCGGGTACCTCTTCACGGGCAGCGGACACCTCACGCAGAGCTTCAGCGTATGAAGACATGTCGGTTAAGATAACCAGCACGTGTTTCTGGAGACAGAAGCGAATGGTCAGGCATGGTATAAAGAGGAAATGTTAGAACTAACTTATTACTGTATTTTTTTTTATGAAAAACAGCAGTAGCAAGCAAGCAATGTGTCGCCGGGACTTTATAAACATACAATTAACGGACACATAGTACACCCAGACTTATAACAAATATTTATGGTTCACAAAAAGTTTTGTCCCGTGTGGGGATTGAACCCACAACCTCGTCAAAATTGTTTGATTGTCATGACTATAGACTTTAAAGCTTTCATTAAAGTTTAAAAACTAAATTTCGTTTGTCAAATGAAACATTAGAAATACGCAATAAGCTGGGGTAGTCTTACCTCGCATTGATAAGCCAAGAACTCAGCAGCAGTCAAAGCCAAACGTGGAGTAATAATTCTCTCAATAGTAGGATCGTTGGCCAAGTTCAAGAATAAGCACACATTCTCCATAGAACCATTCTCTTCGAAGTCTTGCTTGAAGAAACGGGCCGTTTCCATGTTCACACCCATAGCCGCGAACACTATGGCGAAATTGTCCTCATGGTCGTCTAAGACCGATTTGCCGGGTATCTGTAGGGAAAACATAAGATATTGATACTAAAATCATAGTAAAAAATCCATACTAATATTATAAATGCGAAAGTAAATTTGTCTGTCTGTCTGTTACGTTTTCACGCCTAAATCACTAAACCAATTTTGATAAAATTTTGTACAGATATAGATTAGACTTCGGGGAACAAATTCTTAAACGGGTTGAAATTGCAGATGAATGTTTGTATGAAACATCGTCAATGTAAACAGAGATATAACCGACATTCAAGCGGACGGAGCTGCGGGAAACAGCTAGTATTTAATAATGTGACCATTTAATTAAACTTCAAGTACGCTTTTGCCTGCGTCCTACAAGGCTAATTTTTAGGACAACAACCCTTGTATTTAATTATTAGGTAGAATAATACAATAGTATCTTTTTTTTTTTTGTTTTATATTATAGCCTACCAAAGTGACTCCACCCCGCCTGATGGTAAGCAGTCAGTGGAATCCAGAAGTGGCGGCCACTATACAAAAAGCCATCGTCTTAAGCTGCTGGTATGTTGGTCTCCACTATGGCGGCTGGGAATGGGGTTAGGGGAAGGGAATGAGGGAGGTGAGGAAATAGGAAAGGGGGGAAATTGGGCCTCCGGCACTCTCACTCACCGAACGAAACGCAGTAGTACGGATACTACTACTCTTAAGTCGAAAACTTTTGGGAGCCCGTTTGATTAATTCAAATAACTTACCTTGACAAGACCGGCTTGTCTACAAATTTGAGCGGCAATTTCGTTGTGGGGTAAACCAGCGGCTGAGAAAATGGGGATCTTCTGACCACGGGCAATTGAGTTCATCACGTCAATAGCGGAGATACCTAGACAAATAGGAACATAATAATAATATACAGTTACACAATGTTAGACTCACAAGTAAGCAATAAAAAACAGATGCAAGCCGTGCTGTTGCTTTTATGCTTTCTTTGTATGAGAAATTCTGATTTCTTGTAATTAAAGTTTTAGCTTCATATCACAGCCTCAGTACAAAAAGACAATATTTTTAATCTTAAGTAAATTTTTGAAAAGGTCCAAATTTACGTCATGTGTCATTCATTAACTACACGACGCAAATTTGGACCTCATCAAAAATTAACTAAAATAATTAAACTGTTTTCTACTGACAGTACAAAATCACCTAGGTATTTTCTAAATTTAATTTAATTTTGCATTTCATTTGTTTATTATTCTTCTATCTTCAAATTTGTTTTTTTAAATAAAAAAAAATCTTTTTTTTTTATAATAACATGTAACTTCTCACTTTGAGCAAGGTGTGACACCTTAAAATGTTGTAAATTCAAATAATTAAAATGACTTTATAATATTTGTAAAAAAGAATGTAACAACTACTGGTTGTCCAATTAAATAAATAAATTCAAATATAAGTAAATTAACTAGTATTTTCTAATACAAATTAACCAAAATAAATAAAAAAAAACTTCCATTTCTGACTAAAAAAGAAAAAAAACGTAAATAATTATCTTACCAGTCTGAATCATCTCCTCGGGGTAGATACGCGACCAAGGGTTGATGGGCTGTCCCTGGATGTCCAAGAAATCTTCAGCCAAGATCGGGGGACCCTTGTCTATGGGCTTGCCTGAGCCGTTGAATACACGGCCTGTATAAAATAACTAAATTAGTATATTTTTATTTATATTCTTTATGGACAGAATTATAGTGAAATAGTGTAGTGACATATTTGTAGTTAAAACGTACTTAGCTATAATGTTGGTACCGAAATTCATATACATATAGTGACAGAGTGATTGGAGGTCCAATTACTCCTTTTTCCTCCCTTAAGATTAAACCATCTGCCGCGTGCTGAAGCGTTTCGTCGCTCTTTCTCGCTCTAGTAAATGACAATTATCAGAGGCAGAAAAGGATGGAAGGAAACAAAAGAGTTAATAAAGTTAAGTTAACAATAAAGTTCGGTTTTGTACTGTCAGATGTGGATCAACCCTTAAAATGATTTTTTTTTTTTAACATGCCTAAGTGACTCCACGCTGCCTAATCAGTGGAAGCCAGTGGTGGCCACCATACCAAAAGCCACCTTCTTAAACTGCTGTTATGATGGCCTCCACTATGGCAGCTGGAGATGGGGTAGGGAAAGCGAATGAGAGAGAGAAAGAGGAAGGGGGAGAAAATCTGCTAAAATTTATATCTTTACGGGCTCTTTGTATGTGTAACTAGGTATGTGAAAATTCAGCATTTTAGGCAATAGTTATATTACTTACCCAACATGTCTTCGGACACGGGTGTACGCAGGATATCGCCGGTGAACTCGCACAGAGTGTTTTTGGCGTCGATACCTGACGTACCCTCGAACACCTGGACGACGGCTTTGGTGCCGCTGACCTCAAGCACCTATAGAAAACGAGAGATTCATTTATATTTCTTCCCGCGTGGTTCACGTTCCCGTGGGAGTATGAGGATAAAATATAGCTTAAGTTACTCAGCGATAATTTAGCTTTCAAACGGTAAAAGATTTTTTGAAATCAGTCCATTAGTTTTTAAGTTTATTTGTTGCATACAAAAATACAAATCTTTCCTCTTTATAATATTAGTGTAGACAACTTTACAAAGAGGTTCTAGAATGCCGATCACGAATCTGAAGGCGGAGCGTGAGAAAACTCCTCACAAGGTGGACCGACGACCGCAAATGGGTGACGGGCAACCGTAGATGAGGGCGGCTCACGACCGGCCAAAGTGGCGAAAATTGAGAGAGGCCTATGTCCAACAGTGGACGGCTTTCCGATATGAAGAACTTTATAAAACGCACATTTATTACTTAAAAACTGTGAGTTATGTAATTATCTAAGGGAGCATCGAACCAACACTCGTCACAGCCAGCGTTTGTGACAAAAACTGTATTGTAATACGCCATAATTATGTGCAGTCAATAATTAAATATTGTAACTGAGAAAAAATTACATCTAAGTTAAAAAAATCCCAAATTCGGATTACTGGAGTGATTCGAATTTGAATATCATCAGTTTATCACCCATTTAAAAATTAAATAAAAAAGTTATAGCTGAGCATAGTAATTAACATTACATTATTGCTCAATTACTTCCCCTCCCCTTTCCGTATCCCTCTTTTCTTTCTCCCATTCAGCTAACACATAAAATGTCGAAATGGCTCTGTAGACAAGGAACCCACTTCGTAAACACGTCATGGACTAGAATCCAGCAAGTACCAATGTGACTTTTCAAATCATAATAATTATGTACTTTTCAAGTTTAACTTCGACATTTCTGACTAACAGTGAAGGCAGACATCTTTAGGAAACCTTATCTGTCGGGATCAATGCTCACGTCTTCTCCGTATAAGAAGAGACCTCAATATTATTATGATATGATACTACCAAGCATGTATGCCACCTGCCATATAGGAAAACGTGTATAAAGGTAGTCTTACCTGACCAGAGCGTAGAGTGCCATCTGCAAGTCTCAGCTGTACAATCTCAGAGAACTTGGGGAACTTGACCTCGTCCAAGATTACTAGGGGACCGTTGACACCCGACACCGTCTTGTAGGCTGTACAAATATAATATTTTTTTAGTATTTTTATATTCAAGATGGTTGAACTCAGAGACTTAAAATAATAGGTGGCTACCCGTGCACCCACTTACTTCTCCCACCAATGGGTGCAAGTGTAATTCCTTTACCCACGCACCCATTATTTTAAAGACGGAATCAACTTTAAAAATGTCGATATATTTTGTTGATAAGTGGACTTAAAAATGCAGTGAAGGCAAGTATGAAACTAGTGTATGAATGTAGTAATTGTACTTTATTATAATCAAATTTTTTCACCCCATTCAAGTTACATATTTGGTTACTGCTCTGTTCCCGTCGCCAGTAGCGTGATGTTACATAGCTTATACCTTCCTTAAGAATTGGACTATCAAACACAAAAAGAATTATTCAAATCTGACTGGTAGTTCCAGAGATTAGAGTGAACGAACAAACTCTTTCACTATAAAAAAAATCAAATTGTATTCCTGTAACCAAAGGGTAAACTACTACATTTGGAAAATAAGTAGATATTATGGTATATTATGGTTGCCAAGGTAACAAGAGTTGTGATAAGCGATTTGTTCTTGATAAACAACTCATTAACTGTCATTTAAATTAGATCACTGATTAGAAAATTGACACAAGTATGCCAAGTTGGCTTTCTTTCACCTTAGAAACCAAATTGCTGTATCTTTAATCACTACTAGTTCACTATAGCTAGTAAAACAATTTCTTACAAAAAAAAAAGAAATAAACATTGATTCATGTTTCTCTTTTTCATTTGTACTCAAAAGACCTTGATTCAAGTTTGCCTTATCATAGACAATACTTTAGTTTCATTGATTAACAGAAAACAGCTGATCAAAATGTTGCCATATGACAAAATACAATGGAGTATTTTTTAGGTCATTTATTTACCTACTTCATTTTCTAATGACAGAAAATTGTTATGCAAATTAATTTAGCATTAAAATAGTTAATAGCTAATGATTAGGTGTTCTAAAAGTTACAGTGTAAGTATTTGTAAAACATTGTACTTTGTGATAAATATTTGTGCGGTGTCTAAGTGTACTTTCTATTTGACAAATTTAATATAGTATGTTTATAAAATACTGAGTGACATGGCTTGCTGCTAAGTATGAGAGGTGTCTTTTAAAAACACTATATAAAATATATTAAATGTTAACAATTTATTTAGAAAAACATACTTATTATTTTTAAACACAAATCACATGACTGAATAAGATACTGGTATGTTAAGTTTAATTTATGTTTTTAAATGGATTCTTCCTATTGTGCTATCCAGTTAAAAATGAGTTAAAGTTGGTAGCCTTTAACAGAAACTCTTTAAGAAAGAGTTAAATTTGAGGCTAAAATAAGTGAAATAGAGAAAGTTACATAGCCAGAATTTCTTAATAGGTCTTTTTCATAGCTTGACTTTAATGAGTAAATGGGCTGTAAGCAAATCAGCTAACATCATGTGTTAGACAATTTGTATCTTCACTGCATGGCAGTATGTAATGTCATAATAACAAGAAGATGTCATCAGATTTGTCTAATGAATAGAGGATTTGTTAAATTTAGTACCCGAGTACCTCTCAAAACTTTAAATAGCTATGCAAAGTACATAGTTACAGGAGTATCTATAACTTCAGTTTGTAATGTACAATAATCTAATGTTATAATGATTATAATTTTAAAATTTTATATTCTAATACTATTGATCTTTACTTTAAGAACACTCTTTTTTAGTTTGTTTAATAAAATTACAACATTCTAAGTAACAGGACATATAAGTACTATGATTACATAAAAGTAGGCTTTAATCAGGTGACCAAAATTTGGTACCTGAATCGCCGATATGAGATTTCTAATAAGAATTTTTGATATTTGATCTCAAATCATGTTCTAGGCATTATATTTGAGTCTTTATGAACTAAGCTATCAATCGGCCAGGACCCATAATCTAAAAAATGGGATTCTGCCTAATGTTAACACAATTATCTCAAGTTTGATTGAATTCGATTGTATCAACTACTAACTACATACAAATCGTCATTTCATCCCTTAATATTTTGAATCAGGGTTTAAAGACAATAATATTTAGACCTAACATGGAAACCGCAATGTAAAATCGATATTTTCGGTGACAGAACCTGTGACGTTAGCTAAGATCAAGATCGAACAAAAAGGAATAGGTACTTACTGAGACGGGGCTGGGATATGAAGTCCCTGTTAACAGCCAACACATGCTCCCTCGTTGCCTGAGCTTGGGTTAGGGTTTTTGCCATTGTTCAGTTTCACTTTTTGGCAGTGCGTTCAATAAAACAGCAAACTGCGCTGCCTCCTCGCCCGAAAACTGACGAATGGATCTATTGTCTATGTTACTTCACGTGCCGTCACGTGATCTATCACAAGGCAAAAGTTGCTCTATGGTAATAATATTTTCCTTGAAAATCGATCGTTGAATTATTTTACCCTAAATTAATTTTCTTTTTAAATTTTATTTTATGAATGTGATTAGCCTCCGAAGCAAAAACGATGGGTGGTTAACGCATCATGCAGATGCGTTTGGGGAGGTCCTCAACCCCCGAGCCCTCCCTCCTCTTTCCTGAATCCACCAGTATAAGTAATGTTAGCGTAATGCTGATGTCAATACTACAGTCACTGTGTCAAGTATGTCGCCTCGACGATGAGTCGCTAATGCCGGAGTCGTATTTATGAGCGTTCCCCCAAAAGAGGGGCAACTTTGCAATTACTTTAGTGTCATATTTTAAAAATAACCATGGAAGTTTCCCATGTATTATTTGCATATAAATAGAACTGTAAGCGTCAAATTTTTCAATTTCCCTTCGCCCGACCTGGGAGCGAGGGGTGTCAAAAGACGCGGCTGATCACCAGCTACACGAGGAGAGTATCCCGGACACTACCAGTGTTCACGGTTTATGGTTACTTACTTTATATACAGCTTTCACGTAATTCTAAAAAGTGTTCTGAAAACATTTTTAAATATAGCTCCGATTAAATGATAAAAATTGAAAACCATGTAAATATGGCACTAAATTGCGACGTTGTCACTCTTTTGTGTGAACGCTCATAAACAGTTTATTGTGCTTGAAGCTATCATTCTGTAATAGATTGTTAAAAATAGTATTCAAATTGGTTTCATGTAAAAGCTTATAAGAACACAGCCATAAAATTACCCAAATATTAAAGGAAATCTTATTTATATGGCAAGACATGCACAATTATGTTTTTTAATTTTAATGAATTGTCTATGAATTGAAAGGGATTCCACCAATTCCACTGTACCATCTAATCACGATCTTATCTGAACTGCTCACAATTTTATTTTACCATAATACCCACGTAAATTTAAAATCTTAATGCTGTTTATTTCTTCTAAAATTTAGTTTTAGTTTTTTAACCTATCAGAATCACCTGAATGACCCCTTTTTTGCAAGACTGAAGCGTAAAGACCCATCTATTTTAACAAAATGTAACTTTTACAAAATCGACCGAAGCAGTATGGTTATCTCTTCCTACAATAGATGGCAGAAGTATGTTTCGAAGTGGCTATGAGTAAGTATTGTCATCACGAAAAATATCGTGCTCATTGGCTTTTCATTTAACTTTTAGTATTTGGATTTTTTAATATCTTGATATACTACGGCATAATTATGTTATAACAATGTACGTAGGCTACAGTATGTTACTGTAAAATTCTATATATACTTGACCAATATAATATCTAAGTGCACATAAATTGTAAGTATTCAATTATTTTAATAAGTATGTCGTAATGTTTTATAAAAGACAAATAAATTTATGATTTTAATCTGTTATTATTTATTTTAAGAATGAAATATTTATAAAAAGAAATTTTAATAAAAATATAAGCGTGCACCCAATATCGTATTTAGCTTCGTGTCAAGTAAACAGCTAATCAATGATTATTGGTTGGACTATTAGAACAGTAATCTCCTGTATAATAGTCCCTGAAAACGGGCTGCCAAATGTTTACATAGACCAATCACTGCTCACCACTTATCCTGTAATTAATGTTTAACGCAGGCTTTTCTTGGACTAACTACTAAGTTCTCATGTGGTGACGTAAGTAGGTACATGCCTTTGCCTAATTTTATTGCATTATGAGCGAGAAAATAAGTGGCCTCAGTTTCTTGCCAGTTTAGCAGCTCGATTTTAACCTACAAAATTGATTATGGACAACTTAGCTAAAATACTGGTTATTAAAATGTGTAATAAATTCATAATAAACAAACTCATTTTATGTCATCAAAAACAGCAACTTGCTTTATAAGGAAAGGCACCAGTAATAGACACTCTATGCTCAAATTTGCATTTGTTCCCAACGAGTCACCCGCTTCTTTTAATAGTTTTATTATATCATCCTGTAAGTGTGACTGGTTGAGAAATTAGTAATAGGTGGCCTAATTATTAATTTATTTGTTTATTATTTCAAATTTGCCTTTAGTTATTCACCTGAGATATGAGTGACTGAGGCACTAGGCACTGTGCAGTGTACGGCGGTTTTTAGCCCGTTTCGGCTTAATGTGTAAGGCAACACTAAATTTATGTTCAAATTATCAAGAGGGCTGGGTTGGGTTTATCGCGGAACTGGACTTTACAGAAATGCCGACGTTGTTGTTGTAAAGTCAAGCAAGTGCTTTTAAAACGCGTATTTAAAAATAATCGATATATACAGAACAGATCTAAGTTTTGATAATAACTAAGTAAGCTCTCGACATGTCCGTAATTAGAAAAATTACACCGAATTTGTCGTGCAGTAATTTCGGTAGGATTTATGCTGCGATAAATGGTGCTAAGAACGATAGAAATTATTTTACTTACACTCAATCATTGACACAAGTGATTGAAGGAAAGAGGCCTGAATTTGTGACTGCTACTGAAGCTTTAGAAAAATGCATGAAATCTGGTAAGTTAAAATTGAATAAAAGTTTATTTTTAATTTAAGTATTTAAGTTAACGTATGGTCTCGCGCTAAACTTATACCTCTTGCTAAATACCTACAAACCTAATGTTTTTTTTAATGTGGTCTGTCACTTGTTTCATCAGCATCACTCGTGAAGTAAATTAATCCTTTTTGAATTTTTTTTTATTAGGTATTATAATATATATTAATTATTCGATTTCAAGCTAAACTACCACAATAAAGTTAAACTGCGTATGTAATTAAATGTATGAATATACCAACGACGTTAAATAGGTACTTACTTATTTCGATCTGCTAAACCAGTTTTATTTCATACGTCACAAATTTTCATTGCAATTTGAATAGCATACCTAACAGTAATAAAAATTGACATAATATCACTACAGAGTATAAATTTACTCTAGTAAAAATTTAATAAATTAATAGACACGAAATAAATATTTCGGATTTGGCACTTTCTATGAGCATTCTTAATTTAAACATAATGAGTCTGATGAGTCAAGTCAAATAAGTACATTACATAGTACTTCAAATTAATTCTGAATTCTGACCTCTTTGACTTTGATTAACTACTAACTATTAGGTACCTATTATAAATGCAGTGGTTAGCTGATTGTATACTGTAATTTTACTCCCATTTGTATAATGTCAATACACTGCACAACATAGGGGAGGATGAATGAAACATTAATAAGCCTATTATGTTGTTAGAGTGAATGCCAGCACTATTTTATTTCAGTTCAAAGTACAAATATCTAAACATCAGTTTTGTTCTACATTCAACCTTATCACTTGGTATTAAAAACCAATTTATCATGTATTTTGTTTGCATTTGTGTGTTGAGATTGTGTTTCTAGGAATTTAAAACTACATTTAAAGATGCACCAGACTGTTAGGTTTTATTAGAACATCATTGTATTTAATACTGAATAAGTACTGTATTAAGTAAATTTTTAGGATTTTGTACAACTAGCTTTTACCAGTCTTTGTTTAAACATTAGTACATTTTATTAAAAATAATATTTTTGTTTGGGTAAATAGGTATGTTATGTTTTGGATCAAATCATCAACAGTTTTTGAGTAACCATAAAGTCTTTAAACTAAGTTTGTTTACATAAAAATATTACATACAGAGATACCTACAGTTTTCTGTTAAGTTAATGTATAAAAGTTAATAAACAGTAACATGAATTAGTTAACATTTTGTGTACTAACAAAGAAAATAATCATAACAACTTAGTAATGACAATGCAATATCTAAACATTTTTACTTTAATTAGTATTAGTAGCTTTAAATTTTGCATAATAATAAATTAGTCGTCAAGTTGTTGTAAGTTAGTCACCACAATATTTAACAATTTATCAATGAGAACATTGTAGTGCCTAAGCTAGGCCAAGGCCTATGTTACATACAGGTCACTAGACCAAGTTTTACAAAACAGTTTAAATCAAATGATGATTCAAATAAAACTAGTTCTAGCTTATTATTAAGTTGTTCAATACAGAAAACAACATTGTTAAATCAGTATGTAAATAAGTATAAATGTACCTATTCTATTCATCAATAAAGTAAGTATTTATTTTACATAATAATAATAAGTAAATAATAATACCAGCCTGTTTATTGTCCAACTGCAAGGCAAAGGCTTCTTCTCATATAGAGAAGGCATAGGCATTAATCACCATGCTTGCTCAATTTCAGACTTGTTTTTCTTCACTGTCAGTCAGAAATGTCTAAGATAAACTTAGAAAGTATGTATGATTTGAAAATCACATTGGTACTTGCCTGGATTCTAACACACATTTACTACAGAAATTATTATTTCTACATACATACATAACTTTACATCCGTCTCCCTTTAATGGGATAAGCAGAGACTAGAACTCCATTTGCTGCGATCCAAACATACCTCCTTTGCATCTTCAACAGTCATTAATCTTTTCATACTCATATCCACACATTGGTTATGGGTGCTTGTAATTTATGTAATTAATTCTAAATTTTAAATATACAAATCTACTGTTACTGTACTGTCATACTAATTATGAACGCAGTAACATATGATATGACAGAAGTTTCTGAAAAGCGAACTTAAACCTACAGACATGAGAAGTCTTTATCTAGAGCATTATTCTTGCGCTTACTGTGTTCTTACTTAGTAGGACAGTGTAACCAATGACAGTAATAAAATAGCTACACAATAAACTTAAAGTTTGTGGGCATATACCTAATTGTTAATTTATGTTTATTGCCATAAATTCAAAATTCAAAGCATCTATTTAATCTTACTAAGATTATAAATACGAAAGTTTGTGTGTGCGCGTGTGTGCGTGCGTGTGTACGTGTGTGTGCGTGCGTGCGTGCGTGCGTGCGTGCGTGCGTGCGTGCGTGCGTGCGTGCGTGCGTGCATTCATGCGTGTGTGTGTGTCTGTGTGTGTGTATGTATGTATGTATGTATGTATGTATGTATGTATGTTTGTTTGTTACCACAGCGTTTTAACCACTAAACTTATTTCGATGGAAATTGGCATGCAGATAGATTTGGTGCCGGAGACGGGCGTAGGTACTTCTTATCCCGAAAATCGGTCTGGTTCCCGAGTTGCATTAATTAAACACATGGTACTATTTTCGCTAAGCCGAAGGGTGTAGTTTATATAAAACCTCTTGTCCACTAATGTCAATCACTAATAAGTTCTGTTTAACCTTGAGTCTTGTGAACTCTAATATACTCTGTACATTATTTACATAAATTTATAAACTTGTTTTCTGTATCAAAAAAAAAATTACAGTAATAAAATAATTGCTCTGCCTCAATACAATTTTTTTTGTAAATATATAAAGACTGTTAAAATTTAATTTCAAGTTTCTTTTTAAAAAGTACTTAATGGTCAAAGCCTTAGTGTTACTACTGTAGCAGTTAGTGGTAACACGGCCTAAAAATTCCCCGCTACTACTGGTTGTAAGACTGGCAGTAACACAGGTAACGAATGTGACCATTATGCCTCCAGTTTACCACAACAACTTTTAGGATAGTATCTACCACATCTGGACATCACTGACTGTTTACCCTCAGGCCAAATGGACCCATTTTCTTGTCCTGTCAATCAGACATCTACTGCTGGCCAAAGGATCCTCAATCAAGCAGATGCTTATCTGCACTATAAGCGGTTATGAGCTGCTCTTATCCATTGGTGCCTCTTTACTGACTTATGAAATACAAAATACACTGAAGCTTTTTTCTTAATATAATTTGCGCAGGGGATGTCCCGTTTTGACATACTAACTAATATTATAAATGCGAAAGTAATCCTGTCTGTCTGTTACGCTTTCACGCCTAAACCACTGAACTGATTTCTATAAAATTTGATATAGAGATAGCATAGACCTTGGGGAACAACATAAGCTATCTTTTATTGCGAAAAAATTGGCTTGAAGGGGTTGAAATGGGGGATGAAAGATTGTATGGAAAATATATTATAACCGACATTGACGCGGGCGGAGCTGCGGGTAGTAAGAAATAAATGATCATGTCGTGGATCTACCAGTGACCTCCTTTATCGATTTCTATTGTTTATGCTATATTTCTGGCGGTAATCGTGAGTAATTAGTAATTATTTATGATATGATTTGACGAAGGTCGCTTTCGGTCGAATAAACGATTAAATATAAGGTGAAGTTCGAATAAAATAACTTTGTAAATACATGAGTAATAGTAATAAATAATAATGTATGTAAATGTACAACTTAATAAAAGTATATACATAGTTGTTACGTTTATGTATTTTCATAGTTTCTTTTTCATTTCATTTTATAAATTATACTATTTAGGTACTTAGATTTTTTAAGAATATCTAGTATCATAATGACTAAAAAAATAATATAATAAGTACCAGCCTGTTCTGTTACTTACTGTCTCACTTTATTGCAAAGGCCTTTATTTAGGTTCATTTTAATCTGTGCCTCTCTATTTAAAAAGGCAGATATTATAATAATATATAAGGCATAAGCATGCCACGCTTGGGTTGTTCCTCTTTCACACCACGAATTATTCGCTAAACAATCTTTTTTGAATTGACTGCCGACGCTCATTACTGATTGTACCTAGGTTTTGAAATAATGACACCGAAAGCCGAAATTCGATAATAGCAACAGAATTTTTATGGTCAAAGTTAAGCTTCGGCCAAACCTGAGCGACTGCGACGCGGGACGCGGGACGCGACGCGGGAGCGTCTGCGGCGCGGCGGTCGCTGCCATATAATATCTATGGCGCCTTGCACACCTGCGCGACCGCAACGCGGGACTGCAGCGTCCGCAGAGCGGGACGCACGCGACTAGTGGTCAGACGTGTGTCGTAGTATAATTAAAGTACTACCCTCTCATAAAAAGTTCGATGTAAGAGTAGTAGTATTACTTTCGTACGGTAAGTAAGAGCGCCGGAGGCCCAATCTTTCCCCTTTCCTTTTTCCTCATTCCCTACTTCACTACCTTTGCCTACCTTACTCTCTGCACCTACACCACTACCTTTGTCTACCACATTCCATTCGCCTATCCCACCTCCTTCACCTAACCCACTCCCTTGCCGGTAGGCAGTGGCTTCGCAGACCGCAGAGTCCCAGGCAATGAAGAAGCGACATGAGCGACAGTTACCACTTACAATCAGGTAGGCTGTTGGCTAGTCTGCCACCGTCGGCTGTAAAAAAAACCCTACCGATTCGTACTCTGTCAATCAAACCATTGAACCAGAGAGGTTACCATTATTTGTCGCGTGGCTTATTCCGCAAAAGCAATAAAAGGTCTTTTTCATCAGAGTCAGAATTTGATGTTAAATACGAGAATGTCATCAGTTCATCACCACAACAATTTAGTAGCTATCCTACTAATATTATACATGCGAAAGATTGTGGGTGTGTTTGTTACCACTTAGTGCCTAAACGGCTAAACGGATTTCAATGAAAATTGGTATGTTAGAAGGGTTTGGTGCCAGAGACAGACAAAGTATTTAAGGTTATTTTTATCCAGAAAATTGGTCTGATTGCCGAGGGAGACAAAACACATTTTAGGCGCAGGCGAAGCCGTAGGGCGCATTTATTACCAGATAAAGACGCGCAGCTTTAGTGATTGTTCACTAACAAATGAAGTTCGCGGTTCGCGTCGCAGTCGCGCAGGTGTGCACGTTAAGTTTCGCGTTGCAAACGCTCCCGCGTCGCGTCCCGCGTCCCGCGTCGCAGTCGCGCAGGTTTGGCCGAAGCTTTAAAACCTCTTCCTTACTTCATACCGCTCTATTATTATTTAACTGCAGGGAAAGAACTCTTCTCATACAGAAGAGGTATGAGCATTGATCGCCACGCTTGCTCAAGGCGGATTAGCGATTTTAGATTTACTCAGAAGTCCAGGTTTCCTAACGATTGCAATGTTTTCTGCCTACAAATTTTTATAAAAAAGTGGGCGAACATAGGTGGGGCAAGTGTAGAATTGTCAGTAACTGAGTACATTTATAGACTATAGAGTACAATAAAATTTAGACTTTGTCAGTTTAGTGACGTTTTAATTTTTGGCAAAAGTTTTTTATCTTTATTAATTGGCTCGGAATTTATATTAAGTATTTATTCCAAACAGTTCAGCAATACGCTGAAATTATACATAAATTAATGATGAAAAATTGGTGTGTGATATACTCGTAATATGGTTTTTAGCTGCGTTGTGCAGAGTTTAGAAAGTGCTAGTTTTAGTAGAATTTATGCCTATTGGCCTGGTATTAGTAAACGTTATTCTAATGAAACACGAAGGCTAACCCATCCTACAGGCAGAATAATTAAAACTGAAGACACCAAGAAAGTGTTAGAGGCGAATTTAAAGTCTGGTGAGTGCATTTTCATTGCATTTTATCAAAAGTGCTTTTTGCGTTGTAGTGTAGAGGCTACGGTAGTGTATTGTATTTCTGAGATGAGTGCGAAATGCGCATCAACTATATATTTTTAGCGGGTAAAAACAGGTGAAAATACAATAACAATAAAACATTAAACTAAGAAACAATAACATACAATACAATACTTTTCGAAATTTTACGGACTTATAGAAACGCGTTCAGGGTGCTCATGATAGTAAGACTTAGTCATCATGGCTCAACGCTCTGCTGGCGTCAAGTCATGGGCTGGATCTGATTGCTGATGAATGGAAGTTGATCTAGTCTGAATGTATGAGGTATTGTGATACGTCAGAGTAAAAGTTGTTATTTTATATATTTTAAGTTTTTACTGTGTAATCAGTGTAATTGACTGTAATTTTGTCGTTCTGATTATAAATAAATAAATAATAATTATCATTATATTATATCAAGCCCAAGAAAATCCCACTTCTCATATACATAGATGGCATGGCATGATCAAATTGAGCATTGATCGCCACGGTTGCTCAATGCGGGTTGGATTTCAGACTATAACCTACTAATAGGTTCACCCACTTTTCGCCATTATTTATTTTAGGTCCCATGCAACAGGGAGCCAGCCTGTTGCCATAATTATGTCGGGCACAATTCCAGACTCCGGACTAATATTGAAATTTTTTCGACAGAAAAGCCCAATATTACTTTACCCGACCCGGGGATCGAACCCGAGACCTCTGCGTGGTAATCCGTACAAATAATACCACCGAACCACAGAGGCAGTCTTGCCTACATAATACTATTAAATATTAATTAGTCTGTTGTAAGACTGACTACAGCGGTCATTAGGGCTTGTACCCGTGCTAGCATGCGCGCTAGTAGTAAATAACATTTGATTGCCAGTGCATAAACAATCTACCATAATGGTAATATCACTTGTCTCACACATTTGTTTCAGTACGGCTTATCTACTCATGTCGTAATATCGCACATATATGAAACATACACCAAGACAGTACGGCTTGTAGAGCAAGCTCTGCTAATTAATTATTATTCATAAAATTCATTAGTAGTTTAAAAATAAGTTCGGTATGAGATTAAAACTTAATAAAATATTTTCAGGTTATAAAAAGCGATGTTAAAAACACTGATTTTACATAATTACTAATTTTATTTTGATTTTATGTTTTAAAAGAAGTTTAGTTTTTGCATCCTGATTTTTATTACGATAAACGGACAACCCAATTGATCTACTAAGTTTACTTAAATATGCCCATATTTTAACCACCGCCGCCGCCGTCTAAAATACGGTGATCCGTCGTCCTTCCACTGTATTATTTAGTGTAATAAGTACGCAAAATCGTATTCTTTCAAAGGATAAAGCATTTGCAGTCGACTTGATAATTAAGACGAAAACCATCGTAGCTTATGAATATATATATATTGCAGAAACTAAAGTTATCAACCAAGCCTTTGATGACTGTGAAAGAAAATGAAAAATGTAAATATTATTTCAGCATAGCTTCTTGCGCTCAATAATCGGTAAACGATTAGCGGGTTCAGCAACTTAGAGTGCGGCTGGCCCATTGATAGGTGACCGCATAGTGGTATTTGATCTGAGCGTCTGCGTGTTACGGAGGGCACGTTAAAAGTCAGTCCCGGTTGTTACCAAGTTGATAACAGTCGTTAAGTCAAGTCGGATGCCTCTATGGGCGACCTGAACAAAACCTGACAGTAGGTTGAGTACTAACCACTCGATATTTGATTTTAGTTTCCGCATCCGCCTTGAGCATGCGATTCGATATTATGCTTATGCCTTCTTTATATAAGAGGCCTTTTCCCTGCAGTGCCCGATACAGTAACAGACTGGTAATATTATTATCATAAAATCTTTCATCATTTTTCCTTATTTCATAATGACGATCTTAACAGGATAATATCTGCTATAAGTAGGTTCGTAAAGCTACAACATATCTTCTCGCCCGCTCTACCGCAGTGTCTCAAAGCCAAGGTCTTTGACCAGTGTGCGTTACCAGTGATGACATACGGAGCTGAGACGTGGTCGTTAACTATGGGTCTTATCAGAAGGCTCAAAGTCGCTCAGAGGGCGATGGAGCGGGGTATGTTAGGCGTCTCCCTGCGCGATCGTTTTATGAAACGATGAAATCCGCAGGCGAACTTAGATAACCGATGTGGCTCGCAGAGTTGCTTCTCTAAAGTGGCACTGGGCAGGACACATAGCTCGCAGAACTGACGGCCGTTGGGGCAGAAAGTATCTAGAGTGGCGACCACGAACCGGCAGACGCAGCGTGGGCAGACCCCTTACAAGGTGGACCGACGACCTTATAAGGGTGGCGGGCAACCAATAGATGAGGGCGGCTCACGACCGGCCACGGTGGCGAGCAGCAGTGGACGTCTTTCGGCTGATATGATGATAATAAATAAAAATAAAATAAAATAAAAATGATAAGTAGGTTTTAAGTTATTCTTGTTTGTGTAAATACGAGTATAAACGGTATAAAAGGGTATGGTTTGCCTCATGATTATATTCTTTTGCTTCGAAACACTTTCCGGGACAGTAAACGTAAATGGCCGTGATAACAATAAAACATCTATTGTGTTTACATTAGTGTCCATGAAAGGGTTAAATTCGATACTAAACTGCAACGTAAGCATAACGTAAGTCTAAATAAATGTAGAGTGAAGTAGGTACAAGCAAAACGCGGATGCGACTTTTAAAATCAAATTATACATAGATAAGATACTACCGCGCCCTTTGAAAGAGGTCACTGATTACTCCTGATGATACCGCATTAATATTTATTTGTTCTGAATCAAGCTAACAGAAATGCTGTGCTGTGATTGGCTATATCCAGCTCAAGCATTTTAATGCGCTGAAATACGCCAATCATAGTCCGCAGTGAGTTCTTATGCTAGGGAATACCGGATTAAGCTGGCGTACGTTGTCCTTTATGCAGACTATTAGAGGGTTATCTATCTGTGACCGTTCCAAATAAGATAGAGTTCTTATGCGTATCAGTTTCCAGCTTCTAAGATTCTATCTTAATCTCTACACACGTTCGTCAATTACCAGTTATTTTAATTTGGGTCTTTTTATACGTTTGGTCGGTTTATGGCTGTTTAAGACGACTCCTACCTGTATTCCCAAACATTTTCGCTTTTCAATTATCCAAATCGCTTTATTCCTATAAATTTTAGTAACTATCACTTAAAGTACACTCTTATCCTTAAAATTTTACCTGGGATTTACTGACTTACTAAATATATTTTCAATTTACTAAAGAAATGACACCTGATATCAATGTACAAACAATGTTGTAGGCTCTATGTCTGCCCATTCACTAACCACACAAACTCACACGCGCCCGATAACACTTTGTACTCGGCAAATAGCATGACATGATCGAATGCGTTTATATTATTAAAATAAACTATTATTATATTTAACTTTGATCTTGTTTATTATAAATAGTAGTTATTTTAATAGGAAATGATTATACACCAAAGCAACTCATTATTTATTCTATTTAAAATTTTAAACAATTCTAAAAAGTCTATTTATCCAAAGGTAAAGCCTGATTTAGAACTTTAGATTGATTAGCATCACAGGATTGAAAACGTTTACATTGATACACTGGATGCTGGACTGGATTGAAAATGTTTACATTGATACACTAGATGCTGGACTGGATTAAAAACGTTTAGCTACTGTATCAATGTAAATCAGTCTTTAGGCGTTAAACGTAAGTTTGTTAAACATAAAAATAAATTATTTTATTATAAAATCTAATTTTGAAGATCGGCTTATAATTATTTTATTTATGAGCGGTGTTTTTTTTTTATAAGGAAAATTTAAAATTTTAAAAACAAAGCTTTACTGAAGCACGTAATCTTATTAAAATAATTATCACGTAGGTACAAGAGCACACAGGACAGCTAAAGCTAATGACATCATCGTTTCAAAAACAACTTGAAACTAAAGTTGTTTTATATGAGAACACATTGCATTACAAGTCTCCTTTTTACTTATAAATAATACAGATTTTGGTATTGGTATTGGTATGAACGGGCTGTTTTCCGCAACTCCACGACTGTGCGCGTATTTTGCGTGTGGGTGGGCGGCGATCACTCGATCCATCCCAGCTCCTCGAGGAAGGCCAGCAGACTTCTGATGTCCCCGACGATCTCTTGGAGTGAATCCGGGTCGCCAAAGTATCTTGCCCTGTATGTGGCGACCTCAGGGCAGTGTAGCAGAATCTGTGCTGTTGTTTCGCTGCCCGCATGCAGGCTCTGCAAAGCGGGCTGTCTGTAATTCCCATGACAAATAGGTGTTTATTGAAAGAACCGTGACCGGTGATGGCAGCTGTGACTGTGCGAAGTTGTTGTTTTGACAATCTGTTTCGTGATGCGAGCATTTAGCTCTGGCAGTGCTTCCTTAGCCTTCCTGCACTCGGTATGGTTCTTCTATTTGTTTTTGTGTTGATCTATGGTGTGATTTCTTACCAGGGTGCGTAGGTGACCAAAGGAAATGGCAACAGTGGGTTCTGGTCCTACGGCATTCATAGCTGAGCCTTCCCTCGCAAGCACGTCGGCTGCGTCTTTACCTCGGGAGCCGCTACGCCCTTTGATCCATTGTATAGTGATGTTGTTATAGTTACCTATCTTACATAATTTTTTGAAAAATGAACAAAATATTGTATGATCATAAGTGATCTAGACTGAAGACCAAACCTCCTTTAAGAAAGGCATAACAAAACTATCTCTAGAAGTGAACTTCTTTTAGCTGATAAAGAGAGAGAGTGTATTTTGCGGCCGTTATAGAATTTTGTTAAGACTCCTTTATTCGTGTATCTTAGGTACCTATGTCAGTAGAGCTCTTACGGACATACCTACGCTGAAAGGAAATGGATTACAGCAAATATAGTTAGTACGAAAATACCAAAACACAGATATTAAGGGCCCAACCAGTATGTAGTAAGGTAGGTATACGAATATAATACTACAGTTAAGAAGTGTAGAATGTGGGCGAATAATCGGCATATTTATTTGGCATCCAGCCAAATCTTGTTGTAAATCTTGCCGTCTGCACTTAGTAAGAAAGGCTTAACTAAAGCGCGAGACACGGTAACAAGACCTTTTCTATTTTGTTATTAAGGTTCATTTTTCTGCAAGTTACATTGTAGTGCTGTTCTTTTCTTAATTTTCCTTGTTCGTAAACATCAGTGGACGTTAGTGTTAGTATCTTGCAAAGTAACAACACGTCACCTCTCAAAGGGCAAGCAGAGATTTCTTTCTTAAGTCTCACCAGATCTGTAAGGCCTTATGTAATACGAGCCTATTGGCTTAAGGACTTCTTACAGCTTGCCCCAATATTTTGTTTCGTTACACAGTAGCATACTTACGTAGTGGAGGAGTGTCTTTATATGAAACTTATTAATTTTAATGAATAAAGTTTGAGGTCAAATTCGATAGATGACGCTATTGCGTTGGTGATAACACTCTTGTTATGCAGATAAACAAACTAATAATCATCTACAAGTTATAGCCTGATTTTACACTGGAACTCAACTCAACAATATACTTTTTATCAGTTTTAACAGAACGCTGCTATACGTTTTGTGTTTTTATTGTTTGAGCGCCCATCATTCAGTTTTTTGGTCGCACTAATGAAATTTAACGACCGGTGTCGGAACGGTGTCTTGGGAGGTAGGGAAACAGCGACTCAGCGAGGTTTGTCACTATTGCGTCAATAGACATTGTGTCTTTGGCTTCAAGGACAGTGTTCCTTTTTCATATGGTAGTCCAGAGGCCAAGACCTCATATAACTAAAAGGACCTTTGTATTGTAGTTGCACTCAATATCTGTGGGCCACGTATAGTCTATCATCATTATTAATAAAAAAAACAATAAACTTATCTTTCGACTTTAAACTAGATTTATTTTATCCAAAGTCCAAAGAGCCATTTGTTGCTTTTTATTTTATAACTTGAAATATCATTTAGTTTTGTAAATGATAACAAGGAGGATCTCTTTATTATAATAACAAGATTTCTTATTATTATGGAAATGTCACTCATAGTTATCTATGTTAAACAAGGTTAATAAACTTTTTTTTTTACAACAAACACATGGACATAAAGACGGTCCCATCCTATCATGGTAAATAGCACCAAAAATATGCTGCACAAAAAATGCTCAAGAAACTAGAAAATTTCGTTAAAATGCCTGGACTTTACAAAAAAATGTACGTCAAAAGATCCCAGGTTGTTTGTTCGAAAACAAGGTAGCAAATAATTCATGAACCTAAACGTATCTTTAAGTATTATAATTGCATGCAGTAGTATTTTATCACTATCACCATTTCAGCCGACAGATATGACATAAGCTAGGCTTCTTTCTGTTGACCTTGATCGATCGTGTGCAGTGCGGTAGTTGGTCCTAGATGGGGCCAGGGTCGAAATACATCGAAAGACTATTGACTGCGACGAAATCCAAAGGAGGTCGCTCGGCGTATCTATCTATACCATTATAACGGGTGGCGCAAAAGTAAAGACCCTATTTGGTTCAGCTATAACATTTTTTCTAAATTAGAAAACTAGATTTAGATTTTTTTAAATGTATATTTGTGCCATTAAATTTCGTACCATTAGGATTTAAAGATGATGTCTTTTAAATGGTGACCTCCAGAGTTGATACACATTTGAGCCCTATTTATGACATTTTGCATAACTTGCCGTAACACTTCCTGCGATATGTTCGTTATTTCTTGACGAATGTTTTCTTTTAGAGCTGCGAGAGTCTGTGGCTTGTTCACATACACCCGAGATTTCAAAAAACCCCAAAGAAAGAAGTCTGGACTGGTCAGATCGGGTGATCTTGCAGGCCAAGGCAAATCGCCAAAACGAGAGATAACTCGGCCTGGAAAAGCGTCCCTCACTAAGTCCATAGTGTCGCGCGCTGTGTGTGCCGTAGCGCCGTCTTGTTGAAACCAGATGTGCTCCAGCCCCAATTCGTCCAAACTGGGTATCAAAAACTCACGTAACATGGTTCTGTAGCGTTCTCCAGTGACAGTAATCGCATTGCCTCCAGCGTCTTCGAAAAAATAGGGTCCGATCACTCTGTCAACACAGATGCCACACCATACAGTAACTTTTAGTGGGTGTAGAGGTGTTTCTTGAATAATGCGCGGATTATCAGTGCCCCAGAACCGAGTATTCTGCTTATTGACATGCCCTGAGAGATGGAAATGGAAACGCAGGAAGTGTTACGGCAAGTTATGCAAAATGTCATAAATAGGGCTCAAATGTGTATCAACTCTGGAGGTCACCATTTAAAAGACATCATCTTTAAATCCTAATGGTACGAAATTTAATGGCACAAATATACATTTAAAAAAATCTAAATCTAGTTTTCTAATTTAGAAAAAATGTTATAGCTGAACCAAATAGGGTCTTTACTTTTGCGCCACCCGTTATAAAGCGGAAGAATTTGTTTGTTTGAACACGCTAATCTCAGGAACTACCAGACACATTTAAATAATTATTTTGCGTATGATAGCCCAGTTCTTGAGGAAGGTTAAAGGCTAACGGGAGCAGAGCAGTAACCAAAGACGAGGGTGAAACCGCGCTGCAGGAAGCTAGGCAATGATACAGGGTCTCCGGCTGCAAAGGCCCTGTAATATTGATACGCCAGACACAGACAGTCGTGAGCCGCCGTCATTCTATTGTCTTTTGTGTTCATGTGTGTTATATCTACCTATGTGTTATATGTTTGTCTTTTTCTAACGACGCGACGTCAGTTAGTAATTTGCTCTTGAACCACATAGTTGTATTTAGTCCAAGAACTGCATTTTAATATACGTTTATAATCTATTGTTTAACAAATTAAATACCTAGGTATTATTCTAATAATGATTATATAAAGGCTATAGGAAACAGAACATATCAGTGCTGCCATACTAAAAGCCACCATGCTACCAATTTGTTTTTGAGAAAAAGGCTTATAAATCTTACTATATAAAAATTACGTGGCATTGCAACGCGTGCCGCATACCGGTTGCGGTTAGTATATTCTATTATCATTATCACATAAATATATCTACTATCACAGGTAGGTATCTAATTCACGATATAGAACGTGATATGACGTAGCCAATCAACTGTCTGGACATACCTATAAGACTGAACGAATGCTTCCACAATAATTGTTTGCCCAAGGCTATTACTAGTTCATTGTGTTCATCAATTAATTGCTCAATTCCTAATAGCTGTTTATGAAGTAGATATACGTGCACATACTGTAATGAATTGATGTAAAAGAGTCTATGGATTGCAGAAACAATGCAATGAAGAAATAAGTAGGAAGATTGGGAAAAAATTGGGGAATTTTGGTCATAGAATTAATAGTTTGGTGTTTTTGAGTAAGGTTTTTAATGTTTTTAATATATTATTTCATAATTAAACAATTAACACTTGTAAAAGGCACGCAGTCAATGCACTTAAGAAAACACAAAACAACAAAACAATTAAAAAAAAATAACAATCACGACATTTTATTTTAGTAAAAATATAGCGCGCCTTTGCCACTGATATTCAGTCAACAAATGCGTTGTTCATTAGCCTAAAGACTTGCACTGCTAGGCACAGACCGGTTTGACAATATTGACTCTAAGGGTGTTCCTCGCAACGCACCAGTTAGAACGAAAAACAAAAAATACACTAACAAGGGCTCTACCACAACCGCATAAAGCAATCTTGTTTTTAATGGTACAAAAGAAAAAGATAAAACACAAAGTTACATTAAAATACTAATATATGAGATGATGGTAAGCCTTCTAGTGCGCTTTGAAGAATACCCCGCCCCTGACTGTCCACTGGAGCGGCGCGGCGCAGAGACTATGCAATCCTATTGGTTAATAGTCCTCTGTTTCTCCTCTCCGTAGCTTCGCTCTGCTTTTGTGGACACGCAGTCTAATGATAGATAGCTTCATTCTTTATTCTTTACTCAATTAAAACTAAATAACAAGAAACAAGAATTGCAATCATTAAACTATTGTGTTTCCCTTCATTATGTAGTAACGATAATAATAAGAGGTCAGCGTCACTTCAACTGATAACAGTTCATACACTCCGTCTTTCTTATCTACTAATAGTATTTATGCTCGTAAAGTCGCTCGTATTTCTTGATGAATAACATCATAATAATATGATTTGACCTGGGGCCCTACCACCACCTCAAGCAGTCTTATTCTAACCTTAGTTTGTCTCTATCCTTGTTTGTAATGGTACAAACAAAGTAATATTAAAATAATACTGCTATAAGAGGTGATGGTAGGCTCCCTGACCAGCCTGGGTCTTTAAGCAGGGCGTAGAAAAGCATCTCATAAAGTCCTCGTAGGTTACCATGTCAGCAGTTTGAGACGAGGGAAACACCATAAGATCATGTTTCATCATATCAGACAAAAGAGTTTCACCGCTGGATAGGCCTTCATCCACCGGTTGCCCGCCATCCTTATTAGGTCGTTCATCAAATTATATTTAGGTATATCTAACAAAATGTTCTGTCTCTTTCCAGGTCAAACGATCTTCGCCCAGGGTGCGGCAGCCACGCCTGTGCATTTGCTGAACACCATGACCGAAGTCGGCAAAGCTGGCAATATGAAAGACATTAAAGTTTATCACATGCACACGGAAAAAGATCTGAGCTATGTCGCTCCGGAGAATAAGGATATATTCAGGTTTGTTTATACTACTTATTTGAAAATCAAACTATTTATTTATTATAGATCCGCCATCGCTTCACTTCAGTGTCAAAAGTTTTATTTATTTTTGATCTCAGAACAAACTCCTACGGAAAATATCATAGCAATAGTGACGTATTGTATCATTCAGATTTACGAAAGCGCTTAAAATATTAAAATTCTGAAAAAGTCTGAAAAATGTTACTTAAACATAATAAAATATAGCGTATAAGTATGTTACTCATTTATTTTTTTTATTTCTTAAGGTCAAAGAATTTTCAAATCGATAAGTAGATTTTTAGATAATATATAATGATGAAACAAAGAAACAAACATACAAAAAGTCAAATCTTTTCATTGTATCTTTTTGTGTTACAGTGCAATTGTTTCTTTTCTCCTTTTCTGGCTTTTTTGTTTTACTTATGATTACCTACTTGTTTTAATATATTGTTTGTGTTTTTTTTTTTCATTATATTAAGTATTTTTTGTATTTTTTTTATATATGTGACGTCATGCGTCATCCAAAAGAGGAGCCATCAGCCATCACGCTGCGGACCTCTCGTGAAATTCGCAGCATGTAGTTATTGCTCCCCACGCATATTGACCAATAACTTTCATCTATACATATAATAAAAATGTAACCGATCGCTGTCTGTACATGGAAGATATATGAGAAAAAAAAAATTGGGACCTTTATCAACGCAAGTAGAACCCAAAACAATGATTGTTACAATTTTTGTCTGTTTGTCTGTTTGTCTGTTTGTCTGTTAGTCTGTTTGTCTGTTTGTCTGTTTGTCTGTGCGTTTGTTCACGCTAATCTCAGAAACGGCTTATCCGATTTAAATATGGTTTTCACTAATATATTGTAGTAAGCTTCACTTAACATTTAGTGTTTGTTTCATGTCAAAATTTAAAGAATCACATCGAATATTCGTTAATTTACTACGAAATCTTTTAGAAGCAGAGATTTTAACCCAAGGTAAGACACTAAAAGTTGTGGGTGTGGGTCTAAGTATTAGCTGTTTTTCGCACGGTCAGCTTTATGTGGCTCTATCACGTGTTAGCATTCCTAGCAGCCTGTATGCTTTGATCCCTGATGGCTATACGTCTAATCCATACATCCATACATATTATAAAAGACTTTGTCCTGACTGACAGACAACGTACAGCCTAAACCACTGGTCGTAGCGACTTGAAATTTGAAGGGTGTGTTTGTCTTAATGTCTAGAAGTGTACTAAGAAATGGTTTTTAAAAATTTAACCCTTAAGTGTATGAAAAAGGATGAAAACGATTGTATGAAACGTCTACATTTTTAACTTACAGCTTTGAAATTTTGTTTTGGAATAATTTTATTTAAATAAAAAATTCTCATTTTTTTTTTAACTGGGGTGGAGTTATAGGCGTGAAATAAGGGATTAAATATTGTATGGAAAGATCTTTGCTTTTGAAGTTGGCGACTTGAAATTTGGAGGGAGGGGGAGGGAGAGGAAAGGAAGGGAGAAGTGCCGGGTAGTGGGGGGGAAGTCAGGGCAAAGAGAGGGTAAAGTCAGGGGAAAATCGACTGCCTCTGTATTTCGGTGGTACTGTGTATGGACTGCCACGCAGAGGTTGCGGGTTCGATTCCCGCTCAGTGCAAATATTTGTACCATGAACATGTCTATTTGCATTGGTCTGGGTGTTTCTATGTATAATATGTATGTATTTACAAAAATAAAAGTATTTAAGTATGTTTATCCGTATTCTAGAACCCATAAGCAAGCATATAATATGCTTACGTTGGGTCTAGATAGCGTTGTGTAAAAAAAAGAAAAAAGAAAAAGGGAACTCAGGAGGATGTTAGGAGGCAGTGAAGGGCAAGTGAGGGGCAAGTGAAGGGCAAGTGAGAGGTAAGTGAGGGGGAAGTGAGGGGGACGTAAGGGAAAGTGAGGGAAGTGAGGAGTCAGTGAGTGGTAAGTGAGGGGAGAGTGAGTGGAAAGTGAGGGAAAGTGAGGGAAAGTGATGGGAAGTGTATGGAAAGTGAGGGAGATGGGAGGGAGACGGGAGGAAAAGGGAGGGGAATGGGAAAAAGGGGGAGAGGAAATGAGGGAAAGGGAAAAGTTATTGTAGTGGAAATTTGCCTTAGTGTATTGTATATTTTTTACGGGTGATATCTTTAGGTAGGTGAAAGAGGGTTTATACGAATGGTGATGATGGTGAGATTAGAAATAGTATGCAAAACAGTATTTAAACAATATAAAAATGTCTATTGGAAAAACTCACTCATCACGAAATCTCAGAAACTACAAGTGCTGGGAGTTTCAAATTTTGGAAATAGGTGCTCTAAGACGGGTTTTTCGAAATTCATTTCCCTGTAGTATAAAGGGGAACAAAATTTGTATAAAGCTTCTATAGTTTTTAAACGGGAGTTTTGATAATACGATTTCCAAACTAGGAACTATTCTTATTAAGTGGGAAAATAGGAGTGGTAAGTTTCGTTAAATATCGCAAAATTTCGTCTGTTATAGGGGTAGCGGGTGAATAGATTTAAATAGGATTCGCCTTAGAGACGGATTATACTGATATTTATTACTAATACAATGTACGATTGCCGTAAGATTAGGTAAGAAATATTCTCATACAGGCACACATCTGAATATTCACGCGAACGAAGTCGCGGGCAACAGCTAGTGTAAAATATGCGTATTGACTAATTAGTTGAGATGACACCCTTTTAAGCTGGCACAGTTTGTATGCATGTTGCTGTGTTAAACGTTAACTTGTATGTTTGTGCTAGTCCTGAATAAATGTGTTATCTTTCTTCTCTTTAATGGTAGTAGATCGTTGCTGGTTGAATAAGCCGTGTGACTATAATAAGTAATAGGCACAAAGTACACTGAGAGCCGAAACAAATATTTTTTTGTCACGCATCAAAGAGACGCACTCTTTTGCAAATAAAAGCGCTGGTTCCCTGGCTTTTGTTTTTCTGTCATTATATCATTATGGCTGGCAACACCGTGATTGTTTTCTTAGTAAAAAATTCTGCAAGCTTTACAAAGCACAGTTATCGACCAAATCCATAGCTAACCTTATTAATTTCTCCCCTAGAGCTGAAGGCCGTAGCTATGCTTTTTTGTCACCAAAATTTTATAATGAATCAGTTTTATATTTTATATATTTTAGCTGGTTATGATGATATATTTTATTAATTGATAATAAATTTATCAAAATTAATTTAAAATGACTTGCACACTTTAGTAATAAACTGGCTGTTGCCCGCAGCTCTGTTTATACTTTTACGATTTTTCATAAAAAAATCATTCCCTATTTCAACCCATTTAAGCCATTTTCCGCGATAAAATATGTTTGCCTATCTTATTCCCCGAGGTCTTATCTAACTCTATACCAAATTTCATCAAATCAAAGGTTTAGTAGTTTAGGCGTGAAAGCGTAACAGACAGACAGAGCTACTATAATATTAGTATGGAATCTTATCTGTGATATGGATAAAGATTACGTGAAAATTGACACTGGTAAATACCGCGTATTACTAATCCAAATAACACGATTTTTCTTATTATCACCTGTGTCATAATTACAAGCGTAGATAAACGCCAGAACGTGTCATCGTCAAAAAAGCTTCATACTAATAGGTAACATGCGCCTTAATTAATTTATACTATTACATAAAGCGGAAGAGATTGTTTGTTTGTTTGAACGCGCTAATCTCTGAAACTACCAGTCGGATTAAAAAAATCTTTTTGCGTATGACAGCCCATTTCCCGAGGAAAGTTATTGGCTATTTAATATCACGCTACTGGCGACAGGAGCAGAACAGTAAGCAAACACGCGGATGAAACTGCGCCGTGGCAAGCTAGTAGGTATCTATATAAAATTGTAAGGTTTTGAGTATTTGAAAAGAATTTTGTTAAATACCATACGTCGAAGGGATGAAACTTAGGGAAGACCCATGTCCAGCCGTGGACGTATTTCAGTTGATATCACCATCATAATTATATTAGCGGGAAAACCTTCACTGTTAGACATAGGCCTTCTCAAAAATTTTCGCTATCTTGGTTGGTCGTGGCTAGTCGAGAGCCTATCCACCGTTTGCTTAGTAGTACTTATCAATAATTAAATAAACCGACATAATTGTATGTTATCAGAATAGATTACGAGATTATAGACCAATTAACAAGTTTGATAATCTGATAACATCATTTTTGTATTTATTTGCGTTTTTTGACAAGGACACTACCAGCCGCACTAGTAGTGTCGTTTACAATCTAAGACGTAGTAGATCCACGCTGATTTCAGCATGAATGGGCCGGATCGTCCGGGGAAGTACTACCCTCTCATAGAAGATCGACTTATAGTAGTATCCGTACTACTGCGTTTCGTTCGGTGAGTGAGAGCGCCGGAGGCCCAATTTCCCACCTTTCCTCTTTCCTCACCTCCCTCATTCCCTTCCCCTAACTCCATTCCCAGCCGCCATAGTGGAGGCCACCATACCAGCAGTTTAAGACGATGGCTTTTGGTATGGTGGCCGCCACTTCTGGATTCCACTGACTGCTTACCATCAGGCGGGGTGGAGTCACTTTGGTAGGCTATAATATAAAAAAAAAAAAAAAAAAGACTACCAAGTCTATTTCGGATTAAATTGTACAGTTAACACAGCAAACTTCAGAAATGTAATGACACTAATATTATAAAGAGGAAAGATTTGTATTTTTGTATGTAACGAATAATCTCAAAAACTACTAGACCGATTTCAAAAATTCTTCAATTTTATCATTGCTACATTATCAGTTTATCACTGAGTAACATAGGCTATATTTTATTCTCGTACTCCCACGGGCACTTCGTGTGCGTTACGATTGCTCCGCCAAGTTATCCAACCAGAAAAAAATTTTGACCATAATTTTGTCGGAATTTGTCGAAATCGAAGTGCACAAACAAAAAATTTGTCGAAGTAGAAATAAAGAAGTTATAAGGGTTTTAAGTTGGCCGCGCCAACGTAACATGTACGATTGCGCGGCCATTGAGATCTCAGCAACTGTTTGGGTTAGAGATCTAATTCTTTTTGCCAATTTAAGACTGAATTTGTCGAAAATTGTCGAAAAAAGAATTAGAAGTCCTTGGTTAATATATTACGAAATATTTACGACTGAATGCTATGGCCGCGCAATCGTAACGTTGTTGATTCTTTATTGTTGATTATTTCTGTATAACTTAATATTTATACATTAAAACTATTACAAGAAGAAAGGTCTTAATTTGTCGAAACTAATAAAAGCAATAAATACTATGTCACTTTAGTGAAACTAACGAATTCAGCCCAAAACAGAAAGTACGTGGCCGCGCAGTCGAAACGCTACTTTGCACGCTGATATCTCATTATCTATAATTGCTAGGATTTCGGCGTGAACATCAAATTGTTCGGCATGTTAACCTCAGGAGAATGACATATCGTTTTATCCTTAGAATGCGTGTTATCTCAAAAATTATATTATCTCATACAATGTTCGAGTAGGGTAACCATACTTTCGATTTGATTTGGCAATACCTGTAACTGGAGATTAAACAACATTTAGCTTAATCTGCAGAAATGATATTGACTATTGAAGTAAAAGTTTGATGTGAAGTGAATGCATATCATGATCATTATTTATTCGTAAGACATGACATTTTATTATAGTTCTTTTTACCACCCATGCCTTGCATTGACATGCTCACTAAAATGTCATGACTTGTGGTGTCGTATTGGCCGGGGCATCACTTTTCCTCAGATTTATACATTAAATCTTAAGTTTTACAGAAATAATCAACAATAAAGAATCAACATCTAATTTTGATCCTGGGTCTTTTAAGCGGGGCGTGAAAAAGCATCTCACTAAGCCGCCATAGTGGAGGCCACCATACCAGTAGTTTGGCTTTTGGAATGGTGTCCGCCACTTCTGGATTCCACTTACTGCTTACCATCAGGCAAAGTGGAGTCACTTTGGTAGGCTAATATAAAAAAAAAAAAAAAAAAAAAAAAAAACAACGTTACGATTGCGCGGCCATAACCGTCCGCTAGTTACTAAATAAAAGCAAACTTGTTCAGGAAAACCCTTTAATCATGAGGAAATACAAAAATTAACTCATATCATACACTATAATAGTCTCCTTACTGAAATAATCATAAATTAAAGTCAATATTCAGCTTGACGGCTCGCGACCGATCAATGTGAGAAAAGTCTGGAGAGGGCTATGTCCAGCAGTGGACGTCATTCTGCTGATACGATAATAATAAAACTTTCGATATTCTAGAAAAGAGTTAGGTACTTTCACAGCCGATATGGCCCATTCATGCTGAAACCTGCTAGGATCTCATTCTTTATAGGACTCATTAAACTTTGAATATGTATAGCACAAATAAAAATGATCAATGGCGTCGAAAAGTTCTTAGGTGGAGACCAGGTAAAGTGCGGGGTAGGACGTCCACAAAAAGATAGGGATTCTCTAATAAAAGCGGTCGAAAGGCGCAGTATTTAATGTAGTTTGCATCAAATTTTTATAATTACAAGTGGCTTGTAATATAAGTCGAAATGGCCCTGTGGATAAGGCACCCGATTCGTAAACACGAGGTAGTGGGTTCGAATCCAGGCAAGTACCGATGTGATTTTTCAAATCATATGTACTTTCTAAGTTTATCTTGGACATTTCTGACTGACGATGAAGGAAAACAACGTGAGGAAACCTGGACTTAAAAGTCTGAAATTGCCAATCCGCCTTGAGCAAGCGTGGTGATTAATGCTTTATGAGAAGATGCCTTTGCCCTGCAGTGGGACAGTAAAACAGGCTGGTATTATCGTAACACAACTGGCTTCTTTGAAAAATCGATGGAAAAGCCCTATGTTCGGGCACATCATGAAGGTGATATAAATCCGAGACCTCAGCGACGCAGTCCTATATTCTATTTTGCATTTTTTTTAAATATAAAATATGAAGAAACAGAATCCCCATCGCTACGAACGGTTTCTGTCTTCGAGTGATCCCAGTCATTTAATTGTAAATTGAGTAACCTTTATATCTAGAACAGACAAAGCTACAAGTTTTATCTAGTGATAAATCTAAATTCACATTTGAATATTATCAAGTTGCTACTCAGATAGAAACATCAATGTATGTCAGATAAGGTCTTTAGATATACGGTCTCATATCCAACTTAATTACGTAATGGAGAGTCCTTGACGTTTTGAAGTTGTAGTATTTATCCGATTTTAAAAAAGAAGGAAAACTGTATATTTGAAACTATGCTATTTCTTTCCGTGGAATATCTAAAAATATACAACAACGTTACCTGCATACTATAGCATAAATATCACTTAATACAATTACCAATTCATGACCTTCTGAGGTTTAAAGAAAGCATTCAAATCACGGTAGCAGCGGCTTCGTAGTGTCCCTGACATTGTACAAGTCCATAAGCGACAGATACCACTTACCATCAGCCAGGCTGTTGGCTTGTCTGTCACTGGAGACAATAAATATAAAAAAAGAAACCGCTTGTCACGCGTAGTAACACGAATTTCTATTTTTCGGAGAGGCCTATCCTATTTTTAGTCCAGCACGCCGTCGTCATCTTCAGGCTGATACATATTGATGACTTTCTGCTTTTCGCAGCGCGCTATCATCCGTGTCTGTTCTTACTGCTCTGCTCCCGTCACCAGTAGTATGATGTTACATAGCCTTATAACCTCAAGAACTGGGCTACCATACGCAAAAATAATTATTTAAATCTGACTGGTAGTTCTAAAGATTAGCGCGTTCAAAGAAACAAAGAAACAGATAGATAGATAATCCTAATTTAACTGTTTTACCTTTGTTACAGATCCAATTCATTATTCATGGGCGCTAATGTCCGGAAGGCAGTAGCTGACGGTCGTGCTGATACCATCCCCATCTTCTTGCAGGACATTCCTAAGTTGTTCCACCGAAAGATCGTCAAGCCTGACATTTGCTTTATTCATGTAAGTTACTTGTAGTGATAGTCATAGCGGTTATATTTTTTTTTTTTTTTTTATATTTATTAGCCTACCAAAGTGACTCCACCCCGCCTGATGGTAAGCAGTCAGTGGAATACAGAAGTGGTGGCCACCATACCAAAAGCTATCGTCTTAAACTGCTGGTATGGTGGCCTCCACTATGGCGGTGGGAATGGGGTTAGAGGAAGGGAATGAGGGAGGTGAGGAAAGAGGAAAGGGGGGCAATTGGGCCTCCGGCCCTCTCACTCACCGAACGAAACGTAGTAGTAAGGATACTACTACTCTTAAGTCGATCTTCTATGAGAGGGTAGTACTTCCCCGAACGATCCGGCCCATTCATGCTGAAACCAGCGTGGATTTACTACCGTCACATGGGTATGGGTCAATGGGATAAGGATAATTTTCTCCGTTCCAGGGGCCCTAACACATTTTCTTATAGTTATCTTATTATAACCTTACTTTGTCTTCATTCTTGTTTTTAATGGTATAAACGAAAAGTACAAAACGAGGTTGTGGTAGATTGTGGTAAGCTCCTTTTGATTGCCATCTATTGATATTAAAAATGGCGACAGCCTATGGATGTCTTCGAAAACGACCCTTTTCTCGTCCGAAGGGGGCAATTTGTTCGTTGGATGCATAAACTTACCCCGATTATGCTATTTATAATCCAAAAATTATGTATCTTATTCAGTGCACTTTAGCGTTAACTTTTCGTAGGAATCTGATGTCCGAAAATACAGTCTTCTGCTTAGTTTAGGAACCAGTCGCCCACAAATAATACATATAAAATTCATAAGTACACATCTAAAATATTATGTCCAAAAAGGTTTTATTTGTGTAAGAAAATAAATACACAATCCAAGACAATAGATTCTTATTTTATTTCTTTACTCACAACGCTAACAAACTTAATTTTTTGACCCATTTCGTCCCACAGCTGGGCAAAGGTCTTCCCCATCATAGTGCTCCACAGCTCTCTATTCAACGTCGACTTGTTAAAATTTTGATATTACTGTATTAAATCAATTATTACTCACCAGGTATCTCCCCCTGACAGCCACGGCTACTGCAGCTTGGGCACATCAGTGGACTGCGTAAGAGCCGCTCTCGTCAATTGTAAAACTATTATAGGTATGATGTTACAATCTATATTTTAGCTAGCTGTAGAAAATATGCTTTAAAGTCTAACATAAAGTACCTATGCAATTGCAAAACTGTGCAATTATTTTGTAACAAAAAAAAATTACATCAAAAACTATTTAACTAGCGCAAATAGTCAATTGAATTATGAAACTATCGCATAATAATTATGAGAATTTGGGGGTAAATCAACTAACACAGAACAGCGTCAGATAAGACTACAGCGTCCTATGATAACTACCGCCATCCACTGCGATTCAGAGAATACTGACAAGACACTTCTCGCAAATTATGTACTTACGATCTAAGTAAATGATTTTTTTTTATTTGAAAACTTTATGGCTTTTAGCCCAAGGATCCACTAACCAGATCTAAATAATTTTGATTTCGATCGATTATGGTAAATGGGCAGTGACCTCTATGACACCAATCAGAACTTAACGCTGTTTTAATAGCCCAGATCATATAACCCTATATTCCTTTTCGCAGCTCAAGTAAACCCACATATGCCTAGAACATTCGGCGACTCAATCATCCACAGCTCGCACATAGACTTCGCTGTGGAAGACAATTCGCCTCTACCCGACCACGGCAGTAAGCCGGGCTCTGACCATGAAATTAAGATTGGGAAGCTTATTGGAGATAACTTGGTTGATAATGGGGCTACGTTACAAATGGGTAAGTTGTCACAAATTTAAAAATTCTGCATCTGGGTCATTTGATAAATGGCAATCGTAACCAACATTTTTTAAATTTGAAGAAATAATGCTTAGAAAACTCAAGCTCCAACCATGTAGGGGGGAAAAGGAAGGAAGAGGACCGAGGGATAATTGGGTTGCCGCATACCAGCGCTTTCAAAATCTCAGGATATGGGGACCTGTATACTTGTATACATCTTACAACCTACACAGAACACTGCTAAAAGAACACAACTATGTTCGTTCCAGAAAAAGAAACAGGGGGCCTACCAACACCTCTTATAGCAGTATTATTTTAACAGGTTCCCTGTCCCATGTATCATATATGATTGAACAATTGAATTTCTATTACGTCTTTTATTTGACAGCGAATGGGTTAATGTTACTTTGTGTTTTGTCTTTTTCTTTTGTACTATTAAAAACAAGGATAGAGACAAAGTAAGGTTATAATAACATTAGTGGGTTCGATTCCCACCCAGGACATATCTTTGTGTGATGAGCATGATTGTTTGTTCTGTGTCTGGGTGTAATTTATCTATAATATGTATGTATTTACAAAAAAAAATGTATTTAAGTAGTATATCAGTTGTTTAGTACCCATAACACAAGCAAATATAATTGCTTAATTTGGGGCTAGATGGCGCTGTGTGAATGTGGTAGAATATTATTATATTATTATTATTATTATTATTATTATTATTATTATTATTATAGTCTTTCTTTTTTATTTTCTCCCTTTTTGAGGGGACAATACTCTACTCACACGGGCCTTAGCCAAGCGTGAGTAGCGGCTAAGTGATTGTGTAAGCTGATGAAATTGATGATGTAGTGAGAAACTTTCTGGTTAATCGACAAGTGTTTAGAATTATGGCTTTTTGGAGTGTATACTGTACATATTGAGGGATCTGTATGATATCAAGACTGCGTTGTAGGCTTTTTGGTATGACTGCTGTTGCGGACAATACTATGGGCACAATATGAATAGTTTCTGCTCGCCACTGGCGTTTCAGTTCTATTGCGAGGTCTTGGTATTTAGTCAGCTTTTCTGCAATAGTAGATTGAAGATTATGGGTATTTGGGACAGCTATGTCAATGAGATGTATAATTTTGTCGATTTTGTCAAGTAGAACGATATCAGGTCTGTTATAGTGGATGGTTTTGTCTGTGATAATAGTTCTGTCCCAGTATATTCTACAAGCATCATTTTCTAGTATGGTATCTGGTTTGTATTTATAATACGGCACCTTCTTTTGTATGAACTTATATTTATGTGCCAAATGTTGGTGTATGATGGAAGCTACCTGATCGTGACGGTGTTTGTAGTCGGTTTGTACTAGAGATCTGCAGGCTGATGTGATGTGTTGTATGGTTTCGGGGTTTGATTGGCATTGTCGACATGTATCTGTGGGTAAATCGCGTCTGTGCATTATGTATTTCTGGTAGTTACGGGTGTCAATGACTTGGTCCTGAATCGCTAGCATAAATCCTTCGGTCTCAGGGAAGAGATCACCACGCTTTAGCCAGGCGTTCGACGCTTGTTTGTCGACGTATGGTAGCTGCAGGTCATGATAATGTCTTCCGTGTAGGGACTTCTGTTGCCATAAAGTCATCTTTTCTTTTACGTCAACAATCCTTTCGTTTCTTTGTGGGTTTCTGTTATGAAGGTTTAATGGTGTAAAGTGTTTATCAGCTAGTGCTATTGTATCGTGTAGTTTAGACCGTTCTGACTGCTGGTAAAAATAGCGTCTAAGAGAGGAAATTTGTTTATTGTGCAAGTTTACAACATCTATTACGCCTCGGCCACCTTCAGCCCTAGAGAGAGTCATCCTTTGCACGCAGGATCTAGGATGATGTTTCCGGTGGTTTGTAAGGGTTTTATTTATTACACGCTGTATGTTGTATAGTTCACTTTGGGTCCAGTTTATTATCCCAAATGAATATGTCAGAGTAGGAATTGCATAACTATTAATTGCTTTACACATATTTCGTGAGTTGAGCTGTGATCTAAAAATAATATTAAGCCGGTGTTTAAATTTCTTTCTACTGTCTTCTTTTGCTTTTTTCTGATCTATCTGTCTCGCTTGGTAAAACCCTAAATATTTATAATAATTGTGTTCTTCTAAAGGTTCAACTGTGTCGCCTGATTCTAAGGTATAACTGTTAGTGACTATATTCCCTTTTTCTACAGTAAAAGTTTTACATTTGTCGATCCCAAACTCCATATGGATGTCATTTGAGAAAGTTTGGGTGAGGTCTGCTAAGTAATGTAAAGATTGTGAAGATCTGCTATATAGTTTAATGTCGTCCATGTACATGAGATGAGTAAGTTCTGTGTTTTTATGTAAAGCAGTGATACTAAAACCTGAGTCTGATTTATTAAGCATATGAGAGAGAGGGTTTAGTGCAAGGCAAAACCATAACGGGCTGAGTGCGTCGCCTTGGAAGATACCTCGTCGTATTGGTATTTGTAATGAATCTGTAGAGGATTGAGGTGTTAATTTTAATTTGGTAGTCCAACGTTGCATAGAGCTTTCAAGGAAATTAATAAGTAATGGGTGAATTTTATACCGGCGTAATACATAAAGTAGCCAGCTATGTGGCACGGAATCAAAGGCCTTTCTGTAATCAATATACATAGTACTAATATCCTTTCTTAAATGTATTGCTTGTTTCATGGTTATGGAATCTATTATTAACTGCTCTTTGCAACCTTGGCTATATTTTCGACAGCCATTCTGCTCTTCAGCAAGTATATTGTTATCAGTAGTGTGTTGGTATATGAGTTTGGCTATGCATGCTGTTAGTATTTTATAAATAGTCTGTAAGCATGTTATTGGTCGATATTTGGCCGGGTTTTGGTGATCTGAGTCTTTAGGTATCATATAGGTGATCCCTTGTGTAACATAGAGAGGTAATATTTCGGGATTTTTGATGAAATCGTTTATGTGATCATGGAGTAATGGATGGAATGTAGTAAATTTCTTATACCAGTAATTATGTATATGGTCACTACCAGGCGCTTTCCAATTATGGGCTTTTTTAAGCACGTCAGTAAATACATCTACAGGTATATACTCAAAAGCCATCGGTGTTATTGCATTTGTCTCAGCGTTATCTGATTGTATCCATTCAGCGTTCATGTTGTATTGTACTGGGTGTGACCAAATATCGGACCAAAAGCAGTGTAATAGGTTAGTCGGTGGAGCTGATGAGTGTTGCGATGTGCTACCTAAGTTGTTGTCTGTATTTGATGTTAAGTTTCTGTAGAATTGTTTTTCATTATTTATAAACTGAGCATTTTGTGTCTTTCTAAATGAACAATTAAGGTACCTTTTTAATCTACTTGAAGCTGCGTTGAGTTTTTGTTTGAGGGTATCAAGATATTGTTCATTACTTAGGTTTGGATTTTCATGTTGTGAATGTATTCGATGCTTATTTTTAATGACTTTTACTAATAAAATTAATTTATTGCTTCTAGTGCCCCTCATATATTCTGTCAGTCTGGCAAGGTCTCTTCTAAGATCTCGTATCTTAATTTGTAACCGCTTTTGCCAAGGTGGAATTCTCTTTTGATTTGTATTTTGTGAAGTGGTTGTGTTTCTAATTTTTGACCCATTGCAGGTGACTGCTGTATATGCTGCGCAGTAAATAATGGTTTGAGTGTTTATAAAACCTAACTCTTTGCAAGTATGATGCGGAAGTATTTGTGTATTTATGTAGTTGACTATTTGAGCAAATTTTCTTGAAGATTTTTGTTTTGGCAGGGACGGTCGCGTGCATGGGTCAGAATTTTGGAATTGACTCAAAGCTCTACTGAATTGCTCTTCAATATTTTCAGTATTTACTGTTAAATTTTGCTGAATGTGTGATGATAAATTAGGTGAACTAGTTTGAGTATTGTTTTCTGATAAGTTTGCTTCATTGTTGCTGTCTTGTTGTACAGAGCTTGCGAGTTGCAAAGTTGTAGATGATGGTTGTATATCTAGATTGTCACTAAGATTGTTTCGTGTTATTTCGGTGCGTATTTCCTGCAGTCTTTCGTCGTTAATCATTTTATTATTGAATATTACTCTGAGCTGGTCTGATATTCTTTGTTCGCTAACACCTGTTAGTTCTGGATTTTCTGCTATTACTGCTTGATGAAGGGGCCTGCGATATGCTGATCGATTTTCACCTAATTCTGTAATTCTGTAGTAGTTTTCTACAATAGATTCATTCTGTTTAGTTGTCCACCTTCTTCTTTGTGCTTTTCTATTCTGGTTGCTGCTATGCGGTTGTGTATGTAAGAGTGTCATAGTGTCAGTTTGTGAACCGGTGTTACAATTTTGTGATTGTTGAAGGCATACCGCTACATCTTCCTTTATGCTGTCTAATGTATCTTGTGAAAGTAGTTTATTTCTTAATATAGCTCTATACTGATCGCCCAATCTTTGCCTAGATGCTTGCATTTGAGGATATTTCTGAGTGAATTCATGGTGTAAGTGATCAAGATATATGTTAGTTGTTTTTAGTTTAGTGGCTATGAGATATGTGCGCCAGATGAATTTATTCATTTCGTCTGTCCATCGTTTCCGCGCACGGGTTTTACCTGGGATGGGTTCAGGTTCAGCGGCGAAAGCCTCCTGAACAACATCTTCAGGGATTGATGATGATGAAATACTTGATCTCGATGACACTTGATAAGGGATGCAGGATGAGGTAGGTGATTCGAATGCATGAAAAGGTGATGGTGTTAATGAAGATCTATCGCTTTGCATTGCGGAGTCCATTAGTATAGCTTGGGTCGTTTGACGGGATCCTTTCGTCACTCGGAGATTCTTAGCACCCCTAGACACAGCTTCAGGCTGACTTCCGTCATGGTCAGAACTGTTGCTGGGCCCGCCGAGTACTTGGGGCCTTTTTTGACTACTTCTTGTTAAAACCATATTGCTTCAATTGGGTTTGGGACCGTTAGTTAGAAAGGTTTAGCTAAGATGTTAGTGGCTATTATATTTGTATCACCTACTGTATCATAAGCAGCAGGGTGTGGTCAAGATGTTAGAGACCATTTAGTAGTTCATGCCTTCCCCTAAGCCCCCCCACCACGGCAAGGTGGCCCCCTGGGGGGGTTATTATTATTATTATTATAATTATTATTATTATTATTATTATTATTATTATTATTATTACCCCAGGATTGATAGAGAAATTGTTACTAAAGTTAAAGGCTCAAAAAAAATGTTCAATGCTGTTAGCAAAAAAAATGTGCGTGGTCCAGCCGCCTATAAAATTACTTACTACAATTTTCAACTATCTAACACAATATTGCCTCCGTGGCGCAGTGGGAACACAAGCGACTGCTGTGCACGAGGTTGTCGGTTCGATCCCCACGCGAGACAATAATTATTTGTGTCAAGTCTGGGTTTGCTTTCCGTTAATTGTATGTTAAAGTCCCCCGCGACACAAGACTTGTTCCCTAGTGCGGGTAGATTTTTTTAATGAAAGAAAAAATATTCCGCTATAGGTATCGGCAGTATTCCTGATGCAGTGCTTTCCTGCTTAAAAGATCACAAAGATCTGGGCATCCATTCGGAAATGTTCAGTATTGGAGTAATAGACCTGGTCAGGAGAGGATGTATAACTAACCATATGTAAGTGTATAACATCTTCACGCTTCTTTTCGCCCAAGAACTGGCAGAAATGTATAACATCTACGTTATGCCAGCTAAGTTTTTTTAAGTAGTAGCCACTTTTTAAAAGTCTAGTGAGTAGGAATTTTCAAATAAAAAACTGAATATTGGTACACTGTTTACTTTAACATGAGTCACGGTACAAATACGAGGGAACGACTAAGTAGAGAACTAAGGAACGACTTACTAAGTTTTTTTTTTTTTATATTAGCTTACCAAAGTGACTCCACCCCGCCTGATGGTAAGCAGTCAGTGAAATCTAGAAGTGGTGGCCACCATACCAAAAGCCATTGTCTTAAACTGCTGGTATGATGGCCTCCACTATGGCGGTTGGGAATGGGGTTAGGGGAAGGGAATGAGGGAAGTGAGGAAAGGGAAAAGAGGGAAACTGCTGGTATGGTGGTGGTTAAATGCTGTTTCACGCCCAATAAAAAAACCCATGATCAAAATAAAAGGAAATACCACCAAAATTAATACAATATTTGGTAGTAAGCAGTCTAATCTATGGGTGATGGATGTTAATCACCATGTTGCTATTGACCAATTGGTATAATTTAATATGACTAGCTTCCCGTGTCTTTAGTTACTGCTTTGCTCCCGTCGCCAGTACCGTGATGCAAAATAGCCTATAACCTTCCTCAAGAACTGGGCTATCATACGCAAAATTGAGAAGAATTGTTAAAATTTGAGTAGTAGTTTCAGAGACTTGACAGAGACGAAAGAGAGGGGGGGGGCAGAGAGAGAGGGGGGGGAGAGAGGGGGAGAAGGGGGGGGGAGAGAGAGGGGGAGAGAGAAATGGGAGAGAGATAAAGGGGTGAGAGAGAGCGAGCGAGAGAGAGAGAGAGAGAGAGAGAGAGAGAGAGAGAGAGAGAGAGAGAGAGAGAGAGAGTTAATAACTTCCACTTTATATAATAGTATAGATATGTTTTATGTTTTGTATAGGAAGAAACGTCACAGAGGCCGCATGGTGGTCAGTTTCCTAGTGGGCAACAAGGAGTTGTACGACTTTGTTGACAATAATCCTTTAATAGGTATGTATAAAAGACTGGCTGTTTGGTCTCTGGTTTAAAATATGATACCTCTATATGGATATTCCAAGCGTAGACTAAGGGAAAACCCGCCAATATTCAATAATAGACAAATATATAATGGGCAGAAAAGTTCTAGAATGGTGAACACGAACCACAAGATACAGTGTAGGCAGACTCTTCATAAGGTGAACCGATGACCTTATAAGGGTGGCGGGCAACCGATGGATGAGGACGACTCACGACCGGCCAAAATGGCGAAAACGTCGTCTTTCGGTTCATATTATATACCTAATGAAATGTCTTCATAGAGCATGTACACACTTGTTAAGTTTGTGAATCTAAAAACCTTCCCTTTGAAAAAGGTATATGTTCATATTTGCCATAAATACAAAGCGGCGCGGATGGCCAATGAGCACTGTAAGGACAGTAAGTACGCGTATACGTGTCCGTTAGTTTACTCTCCGATGTCATAAAATAAATACTATGTTAAATACAATTACAACAAAAACAATTATTTTATGTAATTAAAATAATGCGACATTGATATTCTACTAATATTATAAATGCGAAAGTTTGTGCGTGCGTGCATTCATGCGTGCGTGAGTGCGTGCGTGCGTGCGTGCGTGCATTTTTCCTTCTCTTAGAAGTTATAGTCATTCAAAGCTTGTGCAATTTTTGTCATATTTTGGTAGAAAGGTAGAAAGGCAAAGTGTAAAGTAAAATATTTTAAACTATAAGTATTTTTTTGTTTTGCCAGATGTCCATTAATTACCTATTTAAAGTATATCCCAAATGTTCTATGATTATTAAGAAAAATTTAATAATTATTAAACAATAACAAACGTCTAAACCAGAATTTATATATTTTTATAGTAATAATATGATGACTAACAAAAATTTGCTTAGATTGATTGATGTCCTTTAATAAAATCGCACTTAAATTAAGACTATGTTTTTAATTTGTCATGCTGGTTACAGAAATGTTGGAGATTGACTACGTGAACAATACTCATATAATATCTATGCAGCCGAAAATGACCGCCATTAACTCTTGCATCGAAGTGGATCTTACAGGACAAGTCAGCGCTGACTCCATTGGTAAATAACTTCTTCTAAAAAACATCGAATATTTTACTCTGATTTCACTAGCGTTTTTTATTAGATTTTGGAGGCAAACGCCCATATGACATGGTGATAATTGGTAACCGTAACTTATAGACGTTAGCCATTACCGACCGTCTAGGGAAAAGAGAATGAGGAAGGAAAAAGAAAAAGGAAGAAGACTAATATTAATATCATTGAGAAATAGGTTTTATTTTTCATTAGCTTCCCACGGCGCGATTTCACCCGCGTCTTTGGCTACTGCTCCGCTCCCGTCGCCATTAGCGTGATGTTACATAGCCTATAACCTTCCTCGAGAACTGAGCTATCATACGCAAGAAGAATTGTTCAAATCGGACTGGTAGTTCCATAGAATATATATTATTATTTTTTTACTTGAGAAATTAGTTTATATTATGTGTATTTAATTCATAGGTACTCGCATGTACTCCGGTTTTGGTGGTCAAGTGGACTTTATCCGTGGTTCTGCCGAGTCGATTGACGGACTTGGAAAGCCTATAATAGCGCTCGTTTCCGTAACCAAGAAGGGAGAGAGCAAGATTGTGCCTACGCTTAAACTTGGTTAGTAAAACATTTTAATAAATATATTTTTATTCAATGGCAAACAAACGACCTTTGGACATGGCTATGTTTTTTTAAAAATTGTAGAAATAAATTTTGGAAAATACAACTAAACTATTGCCGAGCATGTATCACACATGATCATGGGAGAAGGAGAATGAGGTATGAAAAGGTAGAAGGATGAGGACCGAGGGTGTTATTGATTGTAATTATAGACAGGTTATATTTATTACTTAGTACAGAGGTATTTCTGTTAACCATTACTTGTTAATCGTTTGTCTCTTAACAGTTAAAATAATGTATATTGTTATTTAGGTGGTGGTGTGGTAACTAGCCGCGCGCACGTACACTACGTAGTAACAGAACACGGCATCGCCTTCCTGTTCGGCAAGAGCCTTCGCCAGCGAGCCTACGAACTGATCAAAGTAGCCCACCCTGATCACCGCGAGAGCCTCGAGAAGGCCGCATTCGAGAGACTCAAGTGCATGCCCTCACCTTAAAAAAAAATAAACGTCAAACGAAAATGTTGCCCGAAATAGAATTACTAACATTTGGTAGTTTTATTAATATTAGTATTACACCCTTTTGTAAACATAGTTGTAAAAGCGCTTGTAATTTTAACTGGCATTAATTTTGTTATATATTAAATAGGTAGTACTAAAGGCCTATTGAGAACGGTTCTAAAATAGATCTATTGTAGGGATAAATAAATCATGGGATGCAAAATTAAATCTACACCCGCGTAAAATATGCGGGATTGTTTTTAGACATCTGTATTTTTTTTTAGTATTATCGGATGCTTAAATTGCATTTGATAAAAATATTTTGTATCGCGTTAGATTGCTAGATGAATATAAAAATATTGCCATTAATAAAAATATAGATGTAGCTTCAATAAAATTGGTAGGTAAAAGGCCTGCGTAATCATGTAATTGTATTTTTGTAGTTCTTATTTAAACATATACAAAATATTTTATTTTCTTGTTTTGTTTTCGGATCAATTTGCAGGTACAGTAATTTAAATGACTTTTGTTGTATTTTATTACCAATTTATACATCAAGTGAGATATATGTTGTTTTTTATTAATTATCTTTAATTTCTCCTAGCTGATAGGTAATCCCCTCCTTTTCCTTAAATCCCTATAAATAGAATCTAAAGTAAGTTCCATAATGCTTACGCCTGAAGAGTGAAGATCCATCGTATAGAGTAGACCTTTAAAAAAAAGAGTTACGGGGTGTGAAATCGCATTGAATGCCAATAAGGTTTAGTTTTTTCTAATATAAGGTATCTCGTACTTACCAATAGGCTTATCCCCTGAAGTTACTCGACTTAGCTGGCGAAAAACCCGTGAAACTTGTATGTACCTCCTCATGCTTCACCTACCTACGTGAACCGTGTGCACTTCTAATATATGGACGTACCACCGGCCAAGAGCGATCATGTTAGTCACATAGGTCAGCATGAACTTGACAAATAAGTAGATGTTGTTTTAACCAGGTACTTTTTAAAATGTGGTGCTGGAGAAGGATTAGCTGGACTGAGTTGATGAGAAATGAGGATGTTTTGAAACTTGTCGATGAGGAACGGAGAATTTTAAAGACAATTGACATTAGGAGAGGAAAAATGTTGGAGCACCTGGACATGACAGCCTTATCTGTAATATTCTGGAAGGAAAGAGAGGAAGAGGAAGGCCTTGGATCCTGTACCTAAATCAGATAAAGAGAGATTGAGCACAGATGCTCTTAGTTTAGATGTTTTTAAAACTTAAATTTTATATAAAACTCACGTATGTACGTTCGAGTACATTCTAAATGTATAACTATTTCTAAATATTGATATGCTGTAAGGTCGGCTGCTGAATTGAACTTAGACATCCCCAGATCCCCATATAAGGGCCGATTGGAAGCAGTTTGCAGCACCTTCCAGCCGCCTTTCTCAGAGCATCTGTCAATTTTGTTTGTGGTCGTCCTACGCGCTTTGCAGTCTGTTCCACTTGAGAACTTTTTGACCTTATCAGTCATTTGTACGTCGTGCTATATTAGTAACACACCGACTGCCTGCCACTTCAACTTGCTAATGCACTGAGCTAATGTCGATAACTTTCGATCGTTTACGGATCTACCCTTTTCAGATTTGTTCTTCTTTCTATTGCTCGTTGCACGACCTTGAGTTTGAGGCCCGTAGTGGCTGGCCGTGGTGATAGTGAAAGACCACTTATCAGTGCCATGTAGCCTACATCAACAATAACAGATAGGTTAAAAGACTTTTGTCTTGAAGCATTGAGTTAGTTTGGTCGAGAAGACGTTGCAGTGTCCCGAACACTGCCCAGCCAGCCTAGGATATTCGATTTTCAACCCGGAGCAGAAACATAACAGTGGCGCCTCTAAACTCTAACGAGTAGGTATAGAGTAGCAATGGGGGACGAACGGTCGTCATTTGACCGATGATGAGGGAACGGGCGGAGATAATCATCATATGGCTGATATGATGAATGGAAGCTGTCTCTGATAGATTTTGTTGCCCCCTGAGTTTGGCGCCCGGGGCAGGTACCGCGATTTGCCTATGGCCGGCCCAGCCGAGTTGGAATCGATCTCTTTCTCAATAGTTGCAACTGCTGAAATTCGTCCTAGGTTAACTGATGTAGGTATACTAGTCAACTACGAGAACTGAATTTTCTACTGATATTGGTGTGAGCATTGGACATAACTTACGTCGACGGTCAGTACGCCATCGCTGAAGAAACTTAATTTATACGGTGCCAATAGGGAGCAAGCTGTGTGCTGGTGGAAATAACAAACTTTCAATTTACGGACAGATAATAGGTACCTACACCCAGACTCAGAAAATATAGGTCACTGTGTCGTATAATATTCACGGCTTTTTATTCATATTTTGTCATGTTAGAAGCGAATACGATGTAAAACTTTTGTGTAAATTAGTGCAGTGATCAAAAGTTCTAATAGCTTTTATAATCTTTTAGGTACCTTGCCTACCAAGACGATGAATTTTATTAATTTGTAAGATTCAAGCTTTGTGGTTTTATAATTTTTTCATTTGATTATATTTTTACGGCGAAATGTTAGCAGCTAACAACAAAGTCCTAATATGCAATAATTAATTATTTTTTTATTAGACAAAAGGTCAACATTCACAAACAGTAAAACGCTTTTATTTTATTCATATTTGTGATTAATTTGATATCACAAATATTAAAACGAAAGGTTGATGTTTTTTGTTTTATTATTGATGTACTCACTGCACAATATTTATGATGGATGAACAAAAAGAAAAATCGTAGGTAATTTATTTGGAAAATGCTACTAAAGGAGAAAAATACGGTAGATAAACTTGGCAACACAGTATATCTAGTTCTACGGCTACGTTTAGAAACTGGATAATGTTACCTTTTTGGCATAAACCTATTTTATTGATTTTTACGATATTTTAAAAATAGAAAACAAGTTTTATGGATAATATACGTTTTATATAATTTTAAAACGTACACACATATTTTAAAATATTTGTGTGTTAATTTAAATATATTTAAGACGCCATTATTTTTAAATCTTAGTCCGAAGAAAGTACTGAGAATAAAGCGTGGCCTACTTTTTGAACGCAATGCAATACGTCCTCCATTCAGGCACAGTTTCGTAAAATGTAGCCGTGAATTTATTATTGTTTTAATCCAAAAGTGCGTAATTTGTGCTTTCTAATTATATTTATCATTACCCGGGACAATTAATAATAATCTGTTATGATGTCGACTTTTATGAGTTCACGTAGAGAAATCTTGGTTACTGGAAAATATAAGGTGATGAAAAAGATCGGCGGAGGATCGTTTGGTGACATTTATTTAGCAATCAACATCGCTACTGGCGAGGTAAAGTTATTTAGATTATTTTGTGTTCATTGTAAATTAAATCGTTTTCGTAACATTGAAAAGGCCCACGCGTCATCAATGGCACGTTATGGCGGGGAGAGGGGTGCATGCTGATTATTTTATGACGTCTACCTAGGGAAATGAAGATTGTTCTTTGATTTGATATTTCCAGGGTCGTTGGAGATTGTGTGACTAATCAATAGTGTTATAATGAATCATATCTTCAAAAAGTAGCGACCCGCAATAATTTCTATTTCTACCTTATTTACATCTGTCTCAAGCTTTCACTACATTGATTATGCGTATTTCGCCCCAAATCGTGACCTTCTCCTGTTGAATCCACAATATTTCGTAATTTGTAGCATCCTTAAAGGATAATAGCAATTTATTCTGCTTAATATTATATTGTGAAAGATAATACAATAGACAATGGGGTTTGTGTCACTGTTACATCATAAATATCAAGTCATGACATTATGGTACCATATTTTCTGTGTAAAAAGTTTGAAGAGAAATAATTTTTGCTGAACTAAAATAGATGTACAGCTTTGACCTTGGTTAACTAAAGCAATGGGTCTCTATCACATTGTATGATATACTAAATTACATATTGAAGAATGATTTTTTTCTATTGATGATTCATGCTTGAATGTTTACAATAACAGTTATAAATTACATGAAGCAAAATATTAAAATATCACAAGAATAAGAATGCAGTGGTAATCTAAACATGTGCCCTAAGATTGTTGCCATATCCTATCTCAGTATTGTGCTATAGCATTATAAAGAATCAGAATAGTAGAACCTAACTACCAACTCAGAATAAAAATTTTCAATATGAGATGAGAACCTCTAAGCCACCATAGTGGGGGCCACCATACCAGTAGTTTGGCTTTTAAAATGGTGTCCACTAATTCTGAATTCCACTGACAGCTTACTATCAGGTAGAGTGGAGTCACTTTAGTAGGCTAATATAAAAAATAAATGTCAAATGATAAAGATATCATTAACTAGCATCCTGCAGCGAGGTTTCATCCACTTATTTGGTTACTGCTCTGCTCCCATCACCAGCACCATGATTTTACATAGTCTTTAACCTTCCTTGAGAACGGGGCTATCATACATAAAAAAAATTATTCAAATCCAACTGGTAGTTCCACAGATTAGCACGTTCAAAGAAACAAACAAAAAAAACAAACATGCTTCATAAAATAGAATAGGTAATGATACTAGTCCATTGTTATCTCGCTGCAAAGAAAGGCTTCTCATATAAAAGGAATGAGCATTGATCACCATACTTGCTCAAGAATAATTAGTTTAGTTCACAATTCAGTTTTTTGTTAATATGTTCATATTTCCTTATTTTTCAAGAGAAATATTCTTTGAAAGTATATAGATGACTAAAAACTCACATTAATATTTAGTTGGTTTCAAACAGTACAACTTTGTGTATACGAAGTGGATATTGCATTTCCTTTAGTGACTGAGCTCTTATTTCAACCTCAGCGTCTTCATTTTCTATCTTCCTCAAAGTGGGTGCACTCTTCACAGTTTGCAACTGCTTGATTGTGTATGCTCGCAATGCATAAAGTTACCAACCATATTATGTAATTGTCAGTAACTAGTGACCTTAACATGTTTCTTAAAGCTGGTTGCATAGATATTAAAAACACTATGTTGTGATGGAAACATTAAGGAGCATCTCAGGAATGTTCTTGTTTACCAAATTATGCTAGTGAATTATCTACTGATATCATCATAATCATAGTCAAACTGTACCTAAACATTTTTTTTTTATATTAGCCTACCAAAGTGACTCCATCCCGCCTGATGGTAAGCAGTCAGTGGAATCCAGAGGTGGTGGCCACCATACCAAAAGCTATCGTCTTAAACTGCTGGTATAGTGGCCTGCACTATGGCGGCTGGGAATGGGGGAGGTGAGAAAAGAGGAAAGGGGGGAAATTGGGCCTCCGGCACTCTCACTCACCAAACGAAACGCAGATACTACTCTTAAGTCGATCTTCTATGAGAGGGTAGTACTTCCCCGGACGATCCGGCCCATTCATGCTGAAACCAGCGTGGATCTACTACCGTAAATTTTTTAATGCTGCATGTTGGGTCTTTCTATTGACCCAATTTATTTATTATATATGTTATTATTTATCGTTACGACGCGTAGGAATTCTCAAATAAAATACTGAATATTGGTCATTGGTACACTGTTTACTTTAACATGAGTCACGGTACAAATACGAGGGAACGACTAACTAAGTAGAGAACTAAGGAACGACTTACTAAGATTTTTGTTTTATATTAGCCTACCAAAGTGACTCCACTCTGCCTGATGGAAAGCAGTCAATAGAATCCAGAAGTGGCGGACATCATTCGAAAAGCCAAACTACTGGTATGGTGGCCTCCACTATAACGGCTTAGTGAGATGCTTTTTCACGCCCCGCTTAAAAGACCCAGAATCAAAATTAGATGGGAACACATGCGCTGGCAAAGAGTTCCAGGCTTTCATTGAGTGACAAAAGTATGAAGTGCTAAATTGTTTGGTTCGAGACCCTTTAGATTCCACTGTGAAAGGGTGGCACTTTAGTCCCGCACGTGTCGTTCTGGATAAAAAGGGGAGGGTGGCATAATTCAAAGAGCTCTTCAGAACACTCTCCATGGTGAAGGCGAAGTATAGAATTAGGGAACGACTGAGAGCGCTGCGCTTGCGTTACATACGCGTCCCTATAAAACGCTTAAAAACTAAAGGTCAACTGACGTCTACACTGCAGTTTAATCATCCATACTAACATTATAAATGCGAAAGTAAATCTGTCTGTTACGCTTTTACGCCTAAACCTCTGATTTTGATAAAATTTGGTATAGAGATAGATTAGACCTTGGGGACAACATTGGCTATCTTTTATCGCGAAGGGGTGAAAATGGCTTGAAGGTCGCAATAGGGGATGAAAGTTTGTATGAAAAATCGTCAACGTATAAGCAGAGTTGTTCATGTGCGCCATATCCGCCATATTCACGCGGGCGGGAGCTGCGGGCAGCGGCTAGTATTTCTATAACTTTACATTGCATTTCATTTTCTACTTACTTAATCCTTTCTTATATTTATTTTTATTTCTAATATTTTTAAGCTAAATTTGTATAACAAACTTTTTCTACATAAACATTAATTTATAATTTTATCATTTTTGAGATAAGTACCTACATATAGTTATAATAATAGTGCTAATTTAAATAAATAATTGACAATTGATTACTTAGATATATTTTACATTAAACAGTAGGTAGTATGATAACTAAAAATAACATCTAGAAAATAAATAAGACCATAAACGAAACGAACGTGTAAGAATTAAAAAAAAACAAATAGATTCAGTTCAGTGGTACCCTTAGGCTCGGCGCAGACAGAGAGGTGTGCGTTACGGTTGCTCCGCTGTTATCCAATCAGAAAAAAACTTTGCCCAATATTTTGTCGGAATTTGTCGAAATCGAAGGGTACAAACAAAAAATTTGTCGAAGTAGAAATAAAGAAGTTATAAGGGTTTTAAGTTGGCCCCGCCAACGTATCGTGTACGATTGCGCGGCCATGGAGATCTCAGCAACTGCTTGGGTTAGAGGTCTAATTCTGTTTGACTATTGAAGACTGAATTTGTCAAAAATTTCATTAATTAAAATTATTGAATTATAGTGCAATGCTTCAACCTGACAATAAATGCTCGCGCATCCTCAAAAATACGCGGGAATATAAATTATGTACTTTAATTGAATAATTTTTAAGTTGACTTTCGTGTGCTATAATAAAATCCTCTGTGCTGCGCTCCTCTGTCTGCGTTGAGCCTTACTGGTAGATAAGGTAAATTATTATTGATTAAGTACTTAATCAACTAAAACCACTCTGAATTATTATTATTGAATCATAAATTTATTTATTAACACAACTACTTGCATTATTTTGCCAACATATTAATTCAAATTTATACGTATCTACCAAAATTTTCGTAATGTTTTGGTTCATTCATTTAACATTAATGCATAAAATGTTAGTATTGATCCAACCGTCATGGCAACATCACCGCGATAAACCATGGTAGTTTTGGAACATTCTAAAAGCTAGCAACACTGCCAGTGTGACGTCATTTGAAATAGGCTGACGACACCTTTTTAGACTTCGCAATAAAATAGTTTTCATTGGATTTTTTTAGTGTTTCTACGATCTGTAGTGTTTTTAAACCATTGTAAACGTTAAAATAAAATAGTGTTTCATTCGGTGCGATGGGCTACCTATAATTTTAGTGACAACGAGTGATGAAGGAAAAAGAAAATGGCTGCCTTCGAACGCATGTTGTTAGCCAGGAAACATGTAATTGTAGCTGAAAAATATAATGTCGTCCGCAAACTTGGCGGTGGAAGCTTTGGCGACATCTTTTTAGGGATAAATGCTGACGATGGAGAGGTAAATACCGTTTTATAACATACATTTTCATTGCTCATTTCCATACAACAATTTCTTCTCAAGACGGCCGTGTATTTGTGGGTTTTTGTTCTTGAAAATGGCGGTCTGGGCGTATTTTGATTATAAATAACACAGCAATGAGCGTATAATTTCCTTTATCGTACATACTACAGAAATTCACGTAAAGATTTCACGATTTACGTAATTAGGACACAATTGAAAAATACACGGCTTTGGTTCGAAAAGGATTCTATTGTGTTTAATAACTTGTAATAATTTTAGCTGTATGTTCATTCTTCATTACTGCAGTAAGACAGCTGTTGTTGTTTTGCAATGTTCCATTGTAAAAATCCTGACTATTGAGAAACTTTGCTGATCAGTTTTATGTTTGTAATTGTTTATATATTGTAGTCTTATCTTCTCTACTTCATAAACTTGATTTTTTACATTGTTACAATATTGTATTAATCAAGTAATCATAATTTTGTAAGCCTTAAATAATCTATTCTTACTTTGATACATAGACAATGCTGTAAACAAATTCTGTGCCTGCTAATAATGCAATGAAATGAAAGGAAACTATATTTATTGTGTTAATTAAAATATCACATATGAATGTCATAAATTTAAATGTCAGCCAATTGACATAAAGCCAGATTACTGATGTAGGGTAGGGCATGAGAGGAACTGGCAAGAAATCGGGCCACTCTTTTTAATCGCCAGGTTATTACAATATTTTTAAGTTACAATTTCAAGTAGCATGCAAAGTGACACATGCAAAACACTTAACTAACTCTGTAGGTTAATAAACTATACATATAAATCTGGAATGGAGGATAATAACAAATGTCCTTGTTATTAACTATGCCTTGCTTGTACAAAGTACAGTAGTTTATTTAGTTGTATCATTGATAAGAATGTGTATCTTACCCATACTGTATTCCAAACTGTATGTGGTTTTTCTGCCCTATTCCTAAACAAAGGTGTACCTACATATTTTTCACTGATAATCATAATTTTGAGTTAGTAAACAAGATAAAAATAAACATAGTTACTCTGATTGGCTAAAAGTGAGCTAAAATACTAAATTGAGACAATACTATATTGATATTAAGACCATACATTTTTAAACCTTCATTACACATTCCCATTTAGTTTTATGCTGCAGTGTTTGTATGAGTGTACTTTATCCATGTGTGTACTAGATATATGATTTAGATTCATTCATAACTTTACTCATACAAACACTGTCATACATACTTGCATTCATTCATTTGCCTTTGCATTTGACAAAAATAAAAACATTGCGTTTGATAATCAAGTTACTACTAAATAATGAGATTAGGATTATGAAACCACTACCCACTACTTTTAATAGTTATTCATACATATAGTTTGGAGTTTAAGCTGATCAGCTTGTTATTACTATTATGTACTTTTACATTGCACTGTAGTGCTATAGCTAGGATACTGTCAACAGCTGGAGCCTCTCACAATTTTTTCCACCTTGGCCTTGTAAAGTAGGTACTTGATAAATTTTAAATATATTTTAGGTAATTCCATAACACAAAAGATTATTTGTATGATCAAAACAAAGCAATGCATACAGTATTTTCAATATCACAATACATATTGATATGATAGTATACCTATTTTCCTTGTTTATTTTATTATGTATTGATAATTACAACGATGCACAAATAATTTCATCAATATTTACTTTTAAACTTTCGCGTTGCATGATATAAATTTATAATCATACGGGAATTAACGCGATCATGCATTAGGTATTTACATACCTTATTTTGCTTGACGTTTCGACCAGGTTACACCGGCCGTGGTCACAAGCAGACTGTCTAAATAATTATACATATTTATCTTACTCCTGAAGATTACTCCTTAGATTCTGAAAGTCTGATAATGAATAATTGCCTAGATGGTGTGGATGTTGTGTGTAAGACTACTGTGCAAAGTAAATATTGTAGTTTTAACAAGGAATGAAAGTCATAATGGGTGAAAAGTATTCAACTTAATTACCTTTTCCATTCCTCTCATCATGAATTGTTATGCTCACCAAAATATAATTTTCCAGTATTTATATTATGTACTAGCACGTTCGTGTCGCGGTTTCACCCGCGTCTTTGCTTACTGCTCCACTCCCATCGCCATTAGCGTGATGTTACATAGACTATAACCTTCCTCGAGAACTGGGCTATCATATGCAAAAAGAATTTTTCAAATCCAACTGGTAGTTCTAGAGATTAGCGTGCGTTCAAATAAAAACTATTCCTAAATTTTGATCAGCAACTTTCATTTTTCATGTATTACATTCAAATGTATGCCTGAATATATTTGTTCTTTCAGTCTCTAAATACCAAAGTGTCTAAAGATTGACATAACATCATTAATTAATAAATAGACTTGACTATAAACAAAAATGTATTAGTAATTACTAATTTCTAGTACAATACACAGTGTAATATGTGTATAAGAATATCTAATCTAAATGGAACTTGTGCTAGAAAAGAATTTGTTTCTTTATTTGGTGTATGTTAAGGATAGCTGATTAGTTAAAATACTATATAATTATACTTATTATGCGAGTTTGAATTACCACGCCGAAACGTTTGTCAAGAATAAGAAAAAGCTCTTTTATAGTTGGTACTTCACATGATAATTATGTGGTACAGCAGATAAGGTCCCCTTGCTACTACTATTTTGATGAATTGTGTTGAGCTAGATTATCATGGGATAAATGCTGGCTCTGACAGACAGGTGGTGGACATACAGATAGGTGATTTCAAACTTTTTCTAATGTGCAAGTCATGTCCAAGATAAACTTACCTACGTACTTGCCTGATTTTGAGCCTTTGACCTCTCCCCAGAACTTAAACTTATACAAATAGCATGTTTCAAGTCCATTTACGTAGTTTTTTAACCTCTGCTGTTATTTCGACGCACCTTGTCGTAATTGGAATGCTGTACTATAAAGGTCCTTGTCCACGAGCAGTTTTTTTTTTGCCAAACGGGGCCACGTCCGGCTGGCAATGATGCGTGACGCGAAGCTTGGGAACCAAACTTGATAATTGTCATTACAGTAACTGTTTCGTATGACAAACTGACGTTACTGCTTGCTAACATCGTGGTTGTGACTTTGTCGATAGCGTGAACCAAAGCTTAATAAAAGTGAATATAATTTGATCTCGAGTCTTTTATCTGGTGCACTAGAGTTGGTAGTCATAGTGGTGAACAATGTATAAACTGGCGTCAAGTCGCGTTATGCAAATTAATTGTTTGAAATCTTTAGGGATCATAGCTTACTGTGTACCAGTAATCATTAAATCTTATCAACTGTTGTTTATGTCCTTTATATACTAAAATAGTTATTGTTTTACATGATACTGTAACCGTGAATAACTGCCGGCATGACGCTTGCAAGTGCGCTTTTATAACACGGCTTTAGGGTCTGTGGGACAAACTTAACTGGGTATCACCTGTCCACATAATCGTCTACTATCGTTCGTTATGTTACTATGAGACACTTTCAAACAACAACAGGGCAAAAATGGTTTAGAAGGAAAACTTATGTATGGCCTCGGTCTCTTTCTTCTCATCTTAGCATTGTTACTGAGTTAAACAGAGTTGTCTATAGGTTACGGTTACCATTATAATGTGCGTCTTTACACTTAGTTGTATACAAAATTATATCCACACCACAAGTTGATAAAATTCATAGTACTTTCTAGACTTATTTACTTCTAGACCATTCCGAAGGCGGCTGCAGCTGCCGCGGCTCGGCAGCACGTGTAGCTGCAGCCGCGTTCAGAATGTTTTCCACTAAAATCCAAACATTTACATAGATAACCAGTCGTGCAACCGCCGCATGTGCTGCCTGCATCCGCAGCCTGCAGCCGAGGTTGGAATAACACCTTTGCGGCGATACAGTTTTAATATGCAGGAAGACTAAATAATGAACAATGACACCATCCGATTTCTATTCTGTATATGGAAAGGTCTTTTTCCGGCACTAGCTTTCCGTGGCGCGGTTTCACCCGCGTTAAGTTACATTTTTGATAACTGCTGTGCTTGCTAGTAGCGTGATGTTACAAAACCTATAACCTTCCTCAAGAACTGCTATCATACGCAAAAAAAAATTGGTAGTTCCAGAGATTATCACGTTCAAATAAACAAATTCTTCCGCTTTATATAATGGTATAGATATCCTGCGTTAGGATAACGCTAGTCATTGTAGGAATGTCCCTTCTAAACTTTCATAGCAGTGATTCATACTTGCCATGTTTATACCGTGCGTGTTTTGATGCGTAGATAAGGTACTTCGTGGGCGGTTTATTATTTATGAATTGAATTTAAATTCAATGACGATCTTTACTTTATTGGACCCCACCCTAAGAATAACTATATTTGGTGATCGAACGTGATCGTTCTTGTGACTTCTGGTTAAGACCAGAAGTGCGTGCAAACTGTACCATCACATTAGACTTTTTTTTTAAGGTATTCGTCGTTAATCATGATCCTGATGTTGATACTTGCGTAATAGTAGTTTATACAATCGCGTTTGGCAGTCAACCTTCTCTGACGCAGAATTAAGAATTTACTTATCAGTACTCTTCCTGAAAGAAGTGGGTTTTGGCAAGATCTTTTAATTTAAGTTTTTTATTTATTACGACTACGAACTGCATACTTAATAATTTTACCATGAGCATCTTAGCACTACTGTAGTACCAAACATAAAAACACTGATTTCAGACTTGTGGCGCAGTTCCCAACCGATCCATAGTCACACCAAATTGCCTCGCTAGTGTAACTATAGACATTTTATTTATTCGTAGTCACATTAGTATGACTATGGTTCGTTTTATTTATCCGAGTAAATAAAGAGAAAATTACCCAGGGTAAATAAAGAGAAATATGTATCAATCCAATAAAAGACACAAATTAGCTTAAGGATGTGTTGGTGTGACCACGGATCGGGTACAAATACCCTTAGTTACACTAGTGTGACAACCGATAAATAAAATTAACCATAGTCACACTACTATGACTACGGATAAATAAAATGAAGCATAGTCTCTAATGTTGCAAGTTTATGTGACTACGGATCGGTTGGGCGACTGTTGTAGGTTCCACTCCCACACGGGACTAAACTTTGTGTGGTCCGTTAATATTTGCCCATAACTGGGTGTATTTTGTGTTCGTTATGGATCCCATTGGACTCATACTAACACGGAATTTAAACGAACGGAATTATCAAGTTGGATATTGTTACTCAATAAATGTAGTCATTTAGGAACGAAGAATGAATAGGTTTTGTTTCTGCGATTCATATATTATGTTTATTCCGCGAGCTTTGATTACTACTTATCCTGTCGGTGCCTAGGCATTTGTCAGCTAAATCAGGCAATAAAAAGGTTTAAACGTTTATGTTACCTATCCTTTATCTATGTTTCTCCTCCATAAAATCTTTAATAAAATGTTTCATTTGTGTTAAAATTACTTCGTTTTCATCAAATTTCAGGGTTTGCTTCTGTAGTTGTTTAAGAGCGTCAAGAGCCCATTTCACCTTATTATTCTCTACCATTTTTCCTTTTCTTCACGGTTACACAATCTTGGTTTTTTTTTTGTATCTGCAATATCAATAGAATTCGGTAATCTTATCACCAGGTTTGCCGTATAGATTAACTCTTTCGCCAGTATTTGCTGCTTTGCCAAGCTTGCTTCAATAATTTACGGTGCCATGCTAGTTTTTTGAACACTTTTAGTAGAAACACGGGCTTTATATCTCCATACTGTTACGTGTCAGGATAGGGTTCAGAGCGAGTGTCAATACATTTACTATAATTTGTCACAGATCTGTCTCTTCACTGCATTGTGCATCAGTTATTCAACAAAATGGTTTAAAACAAGTCCTACATGTTGGTGGACCCCGGTTGAGTAACAGTTCTCCACGATAAGCGTCATAAACAACCCGTGGTGCGTACCAACCGGTTTTTATTACCCGTCTTAGGAACCGAACTAGCCGTTATGTTTACATGTTAGTCTACGGCTGCCGCACTTGTTTTAGACTGTCGAAAGAGATTTTGATATTCTCCTTAATTAAAAATATAACAAATTTTACTACAGGTTTTATTATACTCGATTTCAACCAAATATTTGGGTAGTTCTATCAGTATCAGCAACTCAGGGACCCTACCACAACCTCATAAAGCATTCTTATTATAACCTTACTTTGTCTCCATCCTTTTTTTTAATGGTACAAAAGAAAAGACAAAACACAAACCAACATTAAAATAATTATGAGGTGGTGGCCCCCAGCTCTATGTTGGCCAATGTGAGTCTATGAATTGTTTAGGCATTATTTTATGATATTTAAACTGTATTTGGAATGTTAACATAACATTCCAAATACAGTGTTACAGTAACTTAAAAGTACATAATAACAGGCCGTTATTATATCACTACAGGATCCCACCAACTTTAATTTATTTACGCGGTACCGACTCTACAACATTCGTTCTTGAAACTTGCGTCTACGGTATCTTAGTAGCATACAGTTTCTATTGAACGAAATAAATAAAATAAAATGTATTCATTATAGTCATCATAATTCAATATAGTCATCATAATGCACCAAAATTAATTATATTATCCATCAAGAAATAAGAAGGTTCGGTGCAGCAAAATGCTAGGTCAGGACGTCCTGATAGCGATTTTCAAACGAACCGTTGTGGAGTGTTACAGCGCGGTTCAAACATGAATACAGTATCAGCGCAGTGCTGTGTACCGTGATTCTACCTCTAATGCGTTTAGAATATTGCAACAAATCCCCGATACCCGTATAAAAACTTCTGTGTACTTAAAAAAACCCGTACTAATCGAGTCCCCAAAATCTTCCAAAGTTCAGCCAGACTACCTACTATTAAATGTTGATCCAATCACTGCCTCCGTAAATTAAATAGGTCCCAAGTTCAAAATACCATTATGCAAAATTTCACCTTATTTTAATCATCACAAGATATAAATTACCGAACAGATTTTGTCTTACGTTTCTTTAAGAGGAGGATGCTGTTATGCACTTGCAAGTAGCAATGCGATCAGATTAACCTGAGTCTACATGTACGATCCGACATCATTTAACTTAATCGTATTCCTTCTATTTGTTATTTCGCTTCATGAATTTTAACATGTTGTTCCTTTTGGAACGAAGCCTAGTTTTTGTTGGTTTTTAGAGCAGGCATATTTCAGCTAAAGAAACATTTATTAATCCACTTAATTGTAAAGCTACAATAAATAAGGTTAATTATAATAGTAAACATTCTTTGTTATGTATAACCTCATGATTTGAAAACAGGGCAGCGCCCTAAGAATAGAAGTTAGTAATTTATTGATAGGTCAATAAGTTTATTTGATGTTTCTACTGAAACTACTGGGTAGCATAATTATTTCATTATCATCAGCAATTTTTTGTAGCCTATGCACTCTTAACGTTGTTCTCACGTCTCTTACTGTTACCCCAAGGAGCTTGCCGAAGGTTTTAAATATTTTAGAATATAATTATGCTTTCTCTATAAGCGCTCTATCGATATGCGCGGCTGTTATTTGGTTACAAGCTCTTCTTATTACTCATCATCATAGCCCTAAGACGTCTACTGTTCGAAGAATGGCCTCTTCCATCGAATTCCAATGAGAAATTGGGAAACATTTTTGCCGACTTCTTTATATTAAAATGAATGTTGTTTTGTTGCAGGAGGTAGCAGTGAAAGTAGAATCTATAAAAGCGCGGCACCCGCAACTTCTCTATGAGAGCCGAGTATATAAGATGCTCCAAGGGGGCATCGGCATACCACACATAAGGTAAGAATTAATTTATTACATACGAATATTTGCAAAGAAATGGCTTGAAAGGGTTAAAATAGGGGATTTGTATGAAAAATCGTCAACGTTTATAACCGACATAACCGACATTCGCGTGGGCGAAGCTGCGGGCAACAGCTAGTACTTAATATTTTCGTGTTTTTCGCAATATGTATGTTTTACTTTCAATGTTTAGAATTTTAACCTACTGTTTTCTATCGATATTTGTGTTTACGATTGAGTTTTCTATTTGCCGACAGTGCGTTTGACTACTACCGAACAAACTACACACAGATTTTCTAATATACAATCATTATCTTCCGTAACAATAATCAAAAGGTTATTTGAACAGTCGTAGGCGACTCAGACATAACGACCCGTATTACTTTTAAGGTCATGATGTGGCCCAATGTGGCTCAACTATGGCCTTCACGCAACACACCTTTGCGGTTTATAACGGTTTAGATGCACACGTTTAAGAATATTAACTTACTGACTGATTTGGAGTCATGCCTCAAATGCAGGAGCTTCTTTGTAATTCAAATTTATTCTCATTGATTTTGCCACGAAATTTGATTGTGGTAAAACGTCTTTGAACGAGGTTGAGATTTTAGTGCCGGGCTAGTTCTACTTCGAGTTTTCATGTAGAAAAGACATCGTGACAGAATTATCTCTATAAATATTTTTGAAAGAATAATGGTAATATGGTAGATATTACCATTATTCTTTAAAAAATATTTGCCTCCAGTGGCACAAATCCACAACATTCAGCGTAACGTTGCGACTGCGCAATACCGCAAGTATTAACAAAATGTCCACTGAACTGAAAGCTTAAATGTAGCTGAGTGTTTACCAACATATTTTGGGCTCGTTGATGCGTAATGCCGAACGCGATCCGGCGCATACACTATTCTCCACATTGAACTTTATGTCGATGTCCTAGTAACCTGTTTTATTTAAGCTAACAGCTTAAATAAATCCTCCGATATGTTTTCTGCTTTATCGTGGCTTGCCAACTTAAGAACAGATTGATAACTAAAATCAAAATTAAGTGACGCTGCTGATCCTGGATCTCAGTTTGCTTACCATTAAGCATAGTGCAGATCTGATGTTTTCGAAAGAAAATATAAAAGTGAGGTCTGCGTTAGGTTCGGAATTTTGTGATTCAATGAAGAAGTCTTCTTTTTTCGTAATGTATGGCTATTGGCATGAAGCGATACAGTCCATAAGATATTATGTGGTAGAAAGATAACTATTCGTTGTTTTAGATTGGACTTGAGATATCTCTATAGTTTATGAAGAGTATTTAGCAACGTCAGATGTGCGTGATTCTATTTTGATAATGTGTACTTGGTGTATCAGTCTGACCAGAAAGACCGACCCGCTTCGTTTAATTTCAGGCTGTTGACAGAATGTATTTTCCCGTTACTATACACCCAGTGTTATGACTTGAGATATTCTTATTCGAGTTAGATTTGGAATCCGTAAACATATTTTTATTTTTTCGATTGGAAATAATGCCGCGATACATGACTTATTTGTACTTAGAGCACGAGTCGAAAAATAAAATGAACAGTTCTTAAATTTTATTTACTAACACTGATGATCTCTCTTATTATAACAATAGCGTATATTAGAAAACTTTAACGCACTTGCAAAAACGAGACTATAAAATCGTATACGTAACACCAAATTGCAAGTTAGATAAACACGCTTTCTATGGCTTTTGTGGCTTCGGTAACTCGTTTAGTTATGTACATCGAAATCTTATAAAGCCTTGTAACCATTATATTGAGGTCAACCTTCCGTTTTTAACACGAAGGTTTGGACTCTAGGACATGTTAATAAAATAATTAATAATTCAATTTGAGTGTTAATTTTCATTTGGGAATAGTGTAAAGAAATGTAGGAATAGTGTGAATGGGAAATACGGGACAAAACGTGTAATACATGATTTGTTTCGAGTCTGGATCAGGATTACTCACAATGTACGTTGTGTCCATTAATTAGATTTTTTGTCTTTTTTGAGTCTGGAATACTCTGGATGTACTTTGTGTCCTTTGTTTGTTAATGCCCCCGCATTGCAAGGCTTGTTCACTAGTGCGTTTTTTATAAACTTGCATTATCCCAATGCTGAGCAATTGTCTCTCCTATTGATTTTCTCGCCTCTCATTGATGACAACGTCATCGAGCACTCACCATAAGTATCGAGGTTAAGCCCGCCAGTGCAGCTTTCGTTTAGAAACAAATTTTCTAAGATACCAAGAGCAACTAAACATTTCAGGCAAATGTCCAGGAATATAGTAAAGTCCCGAGTTTGGTCTCCACTAAACGGTGTAATTAACGTCGACGTATATGGAGTAATTTACCTGAATATATTTGGGCACACGGCCGAGTATTGGTGCGCAATCTGTCCAAACATCTGTGTTGTCGATTGTCGAATATGCATTAAGGTCACTGTGTTAGCGTTCTGCTGTTATTAACCTATGCGGTCATTACCGGCTTTATAATTTATCGCTTCGTCTTTTTCGTTTAAAAATTGATTTTTCGTTGCTATAACAATTGTTACTAAAAACCCGATAGCCGACGAAATGCATATTCGGTATTACGCAATTTTTGACATTTTTAAGATCCAATTTACACTCTGTTTTATTATGTTTGCATTTTGCTGTATACAGCGTGGTGTTTTAAACGCGGCACTGCGTGCTACTTCAAATTATAACTCTCAAAAGATTTCGTAAAAAGTGTTTTTTGTATTTATATCAGGCAACCCTTTTAATTTCATGTCCATGTCATGAAAGAGCATTAGAAATAATTAATTCGTTATATTAGAGTTAGAATATCCTTATTTAAAGGCTGATTCACATTGATACCAGTAGCTGGCTCCAGCACCGGCACTGGATCAGCACTGTATCAATGTAAACGTTTTCAATCCAGCGATGCTGGCACCAGCTACTGGTTCAATGTAAATCTATCTAATCTAATAAAATATTTTGCTACCTACATTTAATTTAAGAATTTTATATATTTGTACAATTTATACAAAATAAATGATTTAAAATAAATGATTTGATTTGAAATCACCCTTAACCAAACATGCATTGTCATCCAAAATAAACATGTATAACAATTAAGCATAATCAGTTAAAAAAAACTGTTTTAAAATTTTACTGCGAGGTTATAGTATAGCCCTTGTCCCTAAATAAAAGCTTGTGAAAAAAGTCGCCTGAGTTTCTTGCTAATACTTGTCACGTCGCTACCTTGGCCAGTGGACTGATTGTATTTGGCCAATTATTTATATTTTTATTAATGTTTTGATGATCAGAATTTTAATGAATTAAAACACAAACAAAGCGATGGCGCTTAGCTAAAAATACTTCTTGTAATATCGTTTACCACAATAGAGAAACTTAAGTGACATAGAAAAGACGGATTAAAAATAAAATACAATTTCTAGTGCCTCGAATACATACATTAGCTTTTATAATTAGTTTGCGTTTGCCCCTGGGTTTGGCCGATTTTTGTCTAGACAAGCATATGCTTACTATAAATAATACTTCCTCAGGTGTTAAACGGTTGCACTGGATTAAGTTACATCATTTGTGACGTAAGTAAGCGAAATTTGAGACAATAACAGTTTGGTTTACTAAGTAGCGACATGTGACTTTATAACTATGGCCGTTAATTTGTACGTATCTATGTAAATTTTACCTTTGAAAAATCTATAGATTTTTATTCAACAGTGGACATCCAGAACCTAGGTCCTCTGTCCATTTTGTTTATATGTCCCTCATGGCTGTTGCTTATGAGATATTAAAAGAGAACAGAGACATTTAGGTTTTCTCTGTCTAATGTAATGTCTTGTTTGTTCCTAATGATCAAAATATGATAATTTTCAAAAGTAGAATAAACTTGCTAAAATTTTAAAACAAATAAATGCCATACAATACAACAACTACACAGTGCTATCTAGACCCAAAATTAACATAGTACTATGTTATAAGCTGGTAATATGGTTTTTAGAACGTAGTAAATCTTATTAATATCATAAATGCAAAATATTGTGTGTTGTTTGTTACCACTCAGCGTTTAAACGGCTGAATCGATTTTAATGAAAATTTGTATGTAGTTAGATTCGGTGCCGGTGATAGACTGATTCCCGAGGGAGACAAAATACGTTAATAAAAAAAAAATAGTTCGTCTCTAAACATTCGTGTTTATTGACATCTACTGGGAGTAACAACAAAAATACTTCACTACACAATAGAGTAGTTTACTAGTTTAATACGAAGGTTAATTCTATATCTTCGTATTAAAGTATTACATCAAGGTTTTGGTGATATGAATAGGTGTTGTGAGTGAATGTCCCAGCATTGTTAGTTACACAGAGATCTGAATATAAATGTTGTAGAAAGCATCTCATAGAGCTGCTATAGTGAGACCATGCCTGAGACAACTATGGAAATGGTGGCCACCAATCTTGGATCCCATTTACTGCTGATCATCAGGCCAAGTGGAGTCACTTAGCCTTCTGCTATAATATAATATAATAATAATATAGTATATCATTTATTTTAGGCATTACATTACATTAAATACATAACGTAGACCCATAGACAAATAAATACCTTATAAAATAACATATATATATATATATATATATAATATAATTATAACACTTAACTACACTTAACTAAGTACTATTTTTGTATCGCCGTCGTATAACGTTGCGCTGTGTTGCCTAATCTACCACGAAAACAACGATAAACAACACCTTTCGGCCAAAAGTCTTCTTTGAGAAAACTCTCAAATCTCTGCTATATGGCTGCACTTGCGATTAGTTGTGAATTAGGTCAATAAATCTTTGTTTTCCAATTGTTATTCCTATGTGCGACATATACGTGGTTTAGCGGTTAAGTTCTACTATCGTTACGTATCGTTGTGGTTTCAGTTGCCGACCGTGGTAATATTTTTATCGAAGTTATGGATGTACTAGCTGGGCCCTGCGGCTTCGCCCGCGTGAAAAATAACATGTGTTTAATTATTGTAGTTCGGCCGTTTTTGAGTTTCACGATAAAAAGTAGTATATTTCTCTCGAAATCGGTCCAGCCGTTTAGGTGCTGATTGGTTATGAACATACAACACAAACCTTCGCATTATTTTATAATATTAGTAAGATATTGATGTTAGTAAATTTGTCGTATAACGCTAGTCCTATAGAAAAGAAAAATACGAATATTAGTGCAGTCACATTGGTGGCTATCATAAAAAAAAGAAAAATTTTCATTCATCCAAATATTTTTAGAACGGTATCCACAATAATACTGCTGACCTTTATCTCCTCTTACGACAGCCCTGAGAAGAAACAGGATGGAATACTCCAGACAACAACACTATTATTTCTACGTCATTGTTATCATGATATCTATAGTGTAACTTTGTCTGAGCACGATAACCTTCGAGTGCAGTTCGCGATCTTAGATACGAACAGTTTCGCGTCTGCCCACGTTATTGTTTTATTATACACTGATTTATTTATTTCATGTAGAGGTCTAGCAGTATTGAGGTCCAAAGGTGGAGACCTCCCAAAGTAGTTTATTTATTTATTTGGTACAGGCACAGGATACAAATTATAACTTGAACAATAGTAATATGTATAGAATACAATTTAAAATCTGAAGCCCAATTACGACTGTACACAACATCTTAATAAAAAATAATAAAACTATATAGCTTCATTGAGAACTTGTACATGTTACATACTATATAATATAAATAATACAGAAATTAACATTAATGATATAAGACAATTGTACAATAAAATAATTTGTCGTAATGTTGCAGTAGTCTTGATGTTGAAGGAAGTTATAAGCGTTTCATTTTATCATAATTATGATTGAAATTGTTCTTTAGTAAGCTGGTTTGATCCTAGTGGTCTTTTATAAGGAAGTATATATGCGATATAGTTTTTTTAAGCACGATTAAAGGGAATAGAGAATCATTTGGTATATGGCTGTTTTTCACCTTAATTTGATTATAACAGTACTTTCAGCATAACAAATATTGATTTGGTTAAGATTGTAGATGTAAGCTAATGTAAAATCAAATAAAGATATGTATTTTATGAAAGTGTTTGTAGTGTATATGCTACAAGCTCTTTCGCGACATTACAAACATACAAATTAGCACACACAATATAAATGTTCATAGATTAGAATAATATAAGTCTGTATTTAACCCACGGCACTCCGCCCAATAGTAATGAAAAGCTAATACCTTAACCGCTAGACCATACGTGCATGAATAATTAGATGCCGAGCTCAATGTGTGAAAACTACCATAAGATTTTGGCTTCATAAAATCTATACTATTAAATAAAGCGGAATAGTTTGTTTGTTTGTTTATTTAAACGCGCCAATCTCTGGAACTACTACCAGTCGGATTCAGACGTTTTTGTTGCTTGGCTTGCCATTACATTATCCGTTTCCACAACATACATTTAAAACTTCCTACATAAGACTTCCTTGTCCCTATTGCTTTTTGTATTTCCAATGTAAAAATGTAACAAAGAAAAATATGTACACATTGTTAAAAACAAAAGTACTAAATACTAACAGTTGATAACACTGGACAGTCACGATTGCCCTGCGGTCATTGCATGTGATAACAGATAACCGAATTCAAAATCAGGGTCATGCCCTCACGTATCTTGTATTTCCTTTTATACAGCCATTCAGCATAAAGGAGTCTGTCTCATTACACCGTACCATACCATGACCGTGCTATGGACGTATCAGGATCGGGAAGCAACACGATACGCTCTACTATGCCTACTAGAGCGTATTAATATAATTTATTCTCGTCGACAATTTGGTGAAGGTCCGTGCATGGCACGCGACGGTGCTAGTCGGTGACGGAACGGTCTAGTGGGCATAGTCTCATACTTTTCAATAAAGATTTTTTTTGCCTGTCACGTTCATAGCACGGTCATGGTATGGTACAGTGTACTACACCGTACCATACCATGACCGTGCTATGAACGAATAATAAATTACAGTAGGACGATCATGGCAGTCTTTGTAGCGATTGCTGTACTGCTTTGGATCTCTTGAAAATTTGGTACCTAGTAGTAGTACCTACTTACCTAACAAGTTTTTACAAGTAAGTATACGTAATTTAATTACGTGTGAGAGATTCAGCTGTGACTTTTGGTGTATCTCCACTTGTCGCGGTTTATCCGTGACTAGCTTTCCGCGGCGCGATTTCACCCGCGCTAAATTACATCTTTGGTTACTGCTCTGCTCTCGTCGCCATTAGCGTGATGTTACATAAGCTATAGCCTTAGTCCTTAAGAACTGGGCTATCAAACGCAAAAAGAAATATTTAAATCCAACTGGTAGTTACAGAGATTAGCGCGTTCAAGCAAACTTATCCGCTTTATACATTAATATAGATTGAGTGACCTGTTTCTCGCTGTCTTTAGAATATTTAGTCTTAGTTGTCGTAGAATTATATAGGGCAATCGTTACAGTTACTTTGATGCCTTAATGTCTGCTGGTACAACCACCGAAATAGGTGATGCGTAGTAATAGGGTTCTTGAGGTTAGCTGTCATCTAATCTAACCTCTTCATCATACGAGACCGTTATTATCTCACCAAGAAAAGGCGTCTTCTAATCACGTAAAATCCTAAAATAGTAGAGACGCAATTACACTGGGCCTCAACGTACAGTAGAGAAGGAAGATAATGATTTGTTATTGATATTATGAACCTACATGTGTAACCGGTATATACTACGCAGTTTGTTTTCTTTTAGAAACTGAATACATTTACAAGATTTTAGTGGATATCGCAAGCTTTTAACATTGAACCACAACGATTTGATCTCGTTTCACAGATCTAACAGTGTCAAGGTGAAGTTTGTTTAGTATTTCGTGATTATATTTAAGAATTCTTTGCGTTTTCTTCGTTAATATAATTTGGCAATATCTGCGCGCTTATTTGCCTGTTGCCAAACATTATTACAAAGAAAATGGTTTTCGCGTTCATCTGCAGGCAAAGGCATTCTCATTAGAGAACGCTTGATAGTCACATAATGCACGTTTTATTTACAATCCTTACTGAAACTGCTTAAACAAATGTCTTAACTTTCTCCTCATTTCGCTCTAGCTGCTAAGTACAGACTTTTTCTAAAAAGACAATGCGTGCACTAGGAAACGAAGACTCGTGTCTCGCTCCCGGGGTCTTTCTCGTACAATACAAATTTACACCCGACCTCTATAAACATACACACTACGAAACAGGTATATTTGGTACACACTACGAAGCATGACACTCGATCAACTAGTAACTACTTATCTACTGTCGAGACAAACTAACCGCACCCGTGCATACTGCACGTTTTCTTTCATACGTATGCATCTACGTTTATCGTTTCATAACACTATGCGCATCAATCGCCTGTGACGAACGTGTCACGTGACGTCATTAAATTCGAAATATTGACTAGTCGATTTTGGCATAGAGGCCTGATAGTGAAATAAAGAAAATGTATGTAATGTATTGGAATAAATATGTAACCGCGTTGTGAGTAGTACTTTGTCGGGTCTGATATAATATTTTTTTAATAATATTTCAACAACTACACACAACGCCATCTAGACCCAAAGTAAGCATAAAATATTATATGCTTGTGTTATGGGTTCTAGAATGCGGATATACATACTTAAATACTTTTTTTTATAAATACATACATATCTATACATATAATAAAAATGTAACCGATCGCTGTCTGTACATGGAAGATATATGACAAAAAAAATTACTGGGGCCTTTATCAACGCAAATAGAACCCAAAACAATGATTGTTACAATTTTTGTCTGTTTGTCTGTTTGTCTGTGCGTTTGTTCGCGCTAATCTCAGAAACGGCTTATCCGATTTAGATATGGTTTTCACTAATACATTGTGGTAAGCTTCACTTAACATTTAGTGTTTGTTTCATGTCAATCGGTTCATAAATAAAAAAGTTATGCCAATTTAAAGAATCACGTCGAACATTTTCTGATAGAAACAGAGACTTTAACAGGTTACGGAATAGCTGATAGCGTTTTTATTTTTTAGATTCCTCTCATTCTATACAATCTTCCGTTTAGTTTTAAATGAGTCCAGTTTCCAGTGAGCCTCTGTTTCGCGATGACAATTAATAAAGCCCAAGGTCAGACACAACTAAAAGTTGTGGGCGTGGATTAAGTATTAGCTGTGTTTCGCACGGTCAGCTTTATGTGGCTCTATCACGTGTTAGCATTCCTAGCAGTCTTTATGCTTTGATCCCCGATGGCTATACGTCTAATCCATACATCCATACACCCATACATATTATATAAGGCTTTGTCCTGACTGACTGACTGACTAACAGACAACGCACGGCCTAAACTGCTGGTCGTAGTGACTTGAAATTTGGAGGGTGTGTTTGTGTAAATGTCTAGAGGTTGTACTAAAAAAGGGTTTTTAAAAATTTAATTCGGTATGTGAAAAGGGATGAAATCGATTGTATGAATCTTCTTCATTTTTTTACTTACAGTTTTGTAATTTTGTTTTGTAATACTTCTATTTAAATAAAAAATATCCTTATAAATTTATTTTAACAGGGGTGGATTTAGAGGGGTGAAATTAGTGATGAAATATTCTATACAAAGATCTTTAGCTTTTGAAGCTAGCGACTTGAAATTTACAGGGAGGGGGAGGGAGGAAAAGGAGGAATTGAGAAGAAGGAGGAAGGGAGGGGAAAGTGATCGGGAAGTGAGGGGGAAGTGAAGAGGAAGTGTGGGGGAAATGCGGGAGAAGTGAGGGGAAAGTCAGGAAGAAGTCAGAGGGAAGTCAGGGGAAAGCCAGGGAGAAGTGAGGGGAAAGTGAGGGAAATGTTAGAGGAAAGTAAGAGGAAAGTAAGGGGAAGTGAGGAAAAAGTGACGGAGAAGAAACGGGGAAGTGAGGGGGAATTGAGGGAGAAGTGAGGTGGGTGAGAGGGCAGTGAGGGGGAAGTGAGAGGGAAGTGAGGGGGAGTGAGGGGGAATTGAGGGAGAAGTGAGGTGGGTGAGAGGGCAGTGAGGGGGAAGTGAGAGGGAAGTGAGGGGGAGTGAGGGGGAAGTGAGGGGGAATTGAGGGAGAAGTGAGGTGGGTGAGAGGGCAGTGAGGGGGAAGTGAGAGGGAAGTGAGGGGGGAGTGAGGGGAAGTGAGGGGGAGTGAGGGTTAAGTGAGGGGTGAATGAGGGGAAAATGAGAGGAAAGTGAGGGGGAAGTGAGGGAGCCAGTAGAGGAAGGGAGGGGGAAGGAACGCGGAAAAAAGGAGTTCTCGAATGGTGGAAAAAGGGAGGGGGAAGGGATAGGAAGCGATAGGAAGGAAGAGGAAAGGAGGAAAAGAAAGGAGAAGGAAGGGAGAAAAGAGGGGATAACGAGGAGGCAAGGTAGAGGGAAGTGGAGGAAAAGGCAAGAGATGCTGGAGAAGGGGCAAGGGATGCTGAAGGAGGTGAAGAGAAGGGGGAGGGGAGGAGAGGAAGAAGGAAACTGTGCAGAGTGGAGAAAAAGTGCAATAGGGAAGAAGGGGAAGGAGAAAGTTGTTGTAGTGAAAATTTGTCTTTGTGTATTGTATATTGTTTTTACGAGGGATATCTTTAGGTAGGTGAAAGAGGATTTGTAAGAATAGGAGATTAAAAATAGTATGAAAAACAGTATTTAAACAATATAAAAATGCTATCTATATACATAAAAGCAAAAGGTCACTCACTCACTTATCACGAAATCTCAGAAACAACAAGTGCTAGGAATCTCAAACTTTGCATTGTCGTTCCTATTAGGATATAGGTGCTCACTTAGAAGGAATTTTGCGAAAGCCATCCCCTAAGGGGGTATAAAGGGGCGGCAAAGTTTGTATAAAATTTCTATAGTTTTTATAGTAGGATTATTTTTTATTATTCAGCAACCCCCCTTATTAAATGGGCAAATAAGAGTCGCAAGTTTGTGTGAAAGTGGTTTGTCAGTTTAAGCGGTAGCGGGTTTAAACTGGATTCGCCATAGAGACGGATAATACTGATACAATGTACGATTGCCATAAAATCAGGCAAGCAATATTCTCATAGAGGCACCCATCTGAATTTTCACGCGAACGAAGTCGCGGGCAACAGCTAGTTATAAATAGAAACACCCAGACCAATGCAAATAGACATGTTCATGCACACAAATATTTGCACAATCGAACCCGCGACCTCTGCGTGGCAGTCCATACACAGTACCACCGAACCACAGAGGCAGTCAAAAATATAACGCAGTATATTTTCATCTATCACTTCTGCTAACCCTATTGGGTATGATAAGGTAAGCAGAAGTGTCAGGCTAAATTCTCCATTTCGGACTTACCCATAGAGTAAACAATAACAGCTTCTTATTATTATACCCACCTAAATTTGCATTTACCAATTTTTTTTTATAAGCCCAAGTTTTCTTACTGTTTTCCTTTATTTCTTAAAGGCACTTACTACTAGCTACTATATGAAGGAACCTACTAAGGTGACTAATTTTGAATGAAGTTTTCCCCAGAACCGTTTTACGATACAATGAGTCAGAATCAAGATAAATTATTGTGACGTAGAAGTCCATTGTTAACTTGTTTAAGTACGTTCCTACTACAGAAGCACATCCTTGTTTATGTGGTTGAGCAATCAACGAAAGTCAATATTTGAAATGTTTGATAACGTGTATGAGATTTTGTTTAAATGACATACTATAGTTTAAATTGTCTAGAAATGTAAGCTTTGTATTAAAACTAAACTTCTAAGGTACAAGTTAGGATATCTTGAGATTTCTTATCAATGAGGGTGTTCAGGAAAATTTTCGCCACCAGTTGGCGCCACTTTGGTAAAAGGTCTCTCCTTTTGACAGCTCTATCAAAACAAATATTTTTCATTGTTCATTTCGAAAATTTTGAATGTTTAAATTACAAAATGGTTAATTCACGTGCATAACGACAAAAGAAAATTGCTTGAGAGGGTTTATATCTCTTTTGTTTCTGATCCCCTGTACGGAGGATCAGAACGGAATAGAAAATAAAATTAAAATAAACCGATCCCCAGGGGATCAGATCTGGGGGATCAGACCGGAATAACTCTCTAAAATGGCGCCCACATTTGTAAATAAAGTATAGTTTTCAAAGTCTTATTTGTTTTTTTTTTCTTAAAATTATGTAATATATTTTTTTTATATTAGCCTACTAAAAGTGACTCTTGTATGTGAGTTGTGTCTTAATAAAATATTTTCTTCTTTCATAATCCGATGTCCTACAGTACTATTTTCCTTTCCCTACAGTTATTACGCGTCACTGATAACCATCTAATCACGCACGTGACCCTTCGTTTCGTTCCTAAACGATTGATAATGGACATTGGTCACGTGTACTCAACAATTTCCAATTTACTATCAAACAGATAGTAGACTAGCTAGTCTAACAATATATGTATCCCTTGTTACAGATGGTACGGCTACGAGAAGGACCACAACATCCTAGTGATGGACCTACTTGGTCCGTCACTAGAGGACCTGTTCAACTTCTGCTCGCGTCAGTTCACCATCAAGACTGTTCTCATGCTGGCAGGTTTGTACTTGTTTGGAACAAAGAAATTCGTCCAACAGTGAGGTCATTCAAACTTTACATGACAACATCAGCGTAAAGATGTGTCTAAATTATGTGCCTAGTCTTGAAAGATTTGGTACCTTCATAATTCATCTTACACTTGAGGATTAAGGTTAAAGTATGTAAATATCGTCTAATATTTGAATATTACGTTTTGTGTAGAAATTAACTTTGTCTGCCGTGAGCCTACCTACAATACAATATTCTTTATTGTACATAAAGTACATTAAATAAACGCCAATTTCATCCAGACGATAAATTTGGTGGTTGATGGTGCATTAAAATAACTACTTAGTCCAAAAGCCGATCCAGGGTTTCTCTAATAGAATACCCTACAATAAACCATTACCAGCACACCAGTCGTACTCGTATCGGACTTCTCGTAGGCAGTTCTAACTTTAGGTTTTTCTATCGACAAATTCTCATTATTACCAAAGAGACTAGGATTGTGGCTGATAAATAGCAACAGGCACGCCCTTTGTTACTTAAGACCGAACCGCGGACCGTACATAGCTTATTCCGCGAATAGGTAGGCTTCGGTAGAAAAGAAGCTTATTTTTATGCTAAGGTCGTTCTTCTACATACTTATCATTTTAATAGACATACTTAATAGTTAACTTTACTTAGATCAAATGCTTGGTCGCGTCGAGTTCATCCACTGCAAGTGTTTCATCCACCGCGACATAAAGCCAGACAACTTCCTCATGGGCATTGGCCGCCACTGCAACAAGCTCTACATGATCGACTTCGGCCTCGCCAAAAAGTTCCGCGATCTACGCAGCAGGGCCCATATCTCGTACCGCGAGGATAAGAATCTTACCGGTAAGTTGCTTAGTCACTAGCTGTTGTCTATGGCATATATCCCACTATATATCTTTATAAATTATAGACTATGTGTTATTATGATATATGATCTATACTATTGTAAAGTATCAATAAATTCCATTTAGTAGGTTTTGCGTGAAAGAGTAACAAACATTCATACAAATTTTCGCGTTTATAATGTTCATAGAACATGCATAGTTTAGTTTTATAAATACACGGAAATATTATTTGATTATCATCATATCTTCCTTTCGAGTGGTTATAGTGGGAAACTCAGTGTCAGGATTTATGCAGGTCGCCCATAATTTTTTATAGGGCTTCCGACATGACCGAACGACTGTTATCAAAGTTTAAAGACGTCCAGTAATATAGGCCTCCTCAAGTCTCACTATCGTGATCGGTTATAAGCCGCCCTCATCCATCGCTTGCCCGCCACTCTTATTAGGTCTTGGTTGCATTTAATCTTGCTTTCTTCTGTAATTGTTTAATGACGTCAAATATACTATTCGAACAAGCTGAATTAAACCTAAGACAATCTTGTTGCCCGCAAGAACACAGGTGAAATTATTAATGACGATATTTATTTATTTACGCATAACATAACACATTCATTATTGTAACCAGAAAACATAATAGATAAAGTCATTATTGAAATATGAAATTTATAATATCTTAGTTTCTTATCATTTTGTGCGCAGTATCAGTCTTAATTATTATGAAAGTATATAAATTGCCTTTATTTATTGTACGAAGCAGTTCTTTTAACAGTTGCCAAATAAAATGACCGAAAAATGTAAACATAAAAACAAATTGATTTGTTTTCGAAGTTTGTTTGCCTCTACGAAACATGGCTTCAGGGATTTGTAACAAAGATTGAACCAACTTAATTTTTTTGTGAATCAAAATATTAACTTGTGACGTGGTTTCTAAACTCTTGCAAAACAAATATCTACCAGTCATATTCCAAAATATCAAGTTCTTCAAGTATTTGGTGTTGAAAAGTTTTTTATAGGGTCGGCAACGCGCAATTAATACTCCTGGAGCTGCAAGTGTCCATAGCCTACGGTAACTGTTTACCATTAGGCCGTATGCTGTTCACCTTAGCTGTATAAAATAAAATATTTTTTACAAACTTTGTGGTAACCGTAACCTATAGAGATCAAACCAAGCTGTTGCCGACTATGTAGAGAGAAGGGGATCAGGAAAGGAAAGGAAAAAGGAAAGGCGCTCTCTAAATAAAAACAACATAATAAACAAAGCCACGTTGGTTTGTATCAGGTACTGCCCGGTACGCGTCGATCAACGCCCACCTCGGCATCGAACAATCGCGAAGAGACGACATGGAGTCTCTTGGATACGTGCTCATGTATTTCAACAGGTAAGTTTACTTTACTGCCCATCACTGTGACTCGGATAAGTAGGCAATCGGCTCGATGTAAAAAGGCAAAAATCAAAGTTACGTAAACATTCGATAGCTACAGATATTCCGGTTTGATCGATCGTTATAAAGTCCTTTTCATGTTTCGACTTGCTTCTCGTGAATCAGGTTAACTTTAAAATGTGTAACAGGTTCTATAACCGCGATGTGAATATCAAGTATTGTAAAGTTTATTAAGTCATTTAAGAGTCTTGGATATACATACTAAAATACACTATCATTGTAAATACATACATATTATATAGAAGCACTCAGACCAATGCAAATATTTTGCACACAAATATTTGCACTGAATGGGAATCGAACCCACGACCTCATTTCTGGCTACTTGCATTTCGGCTTCATAGGTCAGGTAGATGAAAAAATTAGGGGGTTTAATTCTGCCAATAGTAAACTTTCAAAGGGGGTCCAGGATTACATACACACACAGTGGACACCATTCCAAAACCTATCGAGATAACTGGCATGGTGGCTTCCATCATAGCTGCAAAGCGGACATTTTATGCAATCTTATTAGTTAATATTTTGCAGTTTGTCCTCTCCGCAGTCGCAGCCGAGTATATCTATGATAGGCGGCCTAAAATACTTTATATCTTTAATAAGACAGAGTAGAAATAGATAACACAAGTTATGATCTCGATATCGTTGTGTAGTGTCATATTATAATTATGACAGATTAGTCAATATTAGTCGTTTTGTTTGTGAGCAGAGGCTCGCTGCCCTGGCAAGGCTTGAAGGCGATCACCAAGAAGCAGAAGTACGAGCGAATCAGTGAGAAGAAGATGTCCACTCCCGTTGAGGTGCTCTGTAAGGTACAGTACAAAAAATGCTATTAAATAATACGGTATTTTAAAAAGAATTTGTGTATAAAGTATACTAAAATGTGCCTTGAATTTGACTCGAAAGTGGACACTAAACAGGTAAATTAACAATTGTATAACATTATGGAATGCAATAAAAATAAAAAATATTTCTTTCGTACTCTGAACTTTATTAACCTATTTGAGTCTATTAGGCTTCAAAACGTTAGCTACATACATGGACTAATTTAACCAAATTCTGATTGTAGTAATAATAACAATAATCTTAATTTTCTCCTCACAATACAATCAGTAAACAACTTTTGGGTATTTAACAATTTGTGATTGGTGTATGTGGGAAGCTGGAGTCCGTGGTAGGTGTAAACCTGTAGTACAGAACACCAGGCTCTCACCCCATGGTAAGGGGATATAAACGAAACAAGGATTTTATCTGTAGGTATATATATATATATATGTGATTATAAATCTCACTTTTTAGGAGACTACACACAAAACAGAGTAAAGTTATTGATATCAACGTATGTTGTTAACTTAATTTGACTTTAGGTCGTTGCATACATGACGGATTTCTATACGGAAGGGCGGGAAATTTTAGAAATATCGTTTCATACAAAATGTATAACGACGAGCATAATATATGTTATGTCAAGAAGACACGAACGAGACGGGAACGTGGCACTCACGGTTCCGAACGAACAAGGTGACGTGTCACTAAGACTGGATCTACCATATGGCTTTTTAGGCTTCAGCCCAGGGCCCCGTGGATTTCCCAGCTAAGTCAAGTTAAGGTCACAAATAGACAATAATGCAAAAATATTCATAATTTTATTAAATTAAACAGATCGTAAGGTTTGCAGCCCTGCGAAACTACGATTAATCAAACCCATTTAATTTATGGAGGCATAATATATTTATTATAATATACCTAAATCAAATATTGTCTTTTTTTATATACTTTAAGTAATTAGGTGGGTCTTTAAGTAGTATTAGCTCAGGGCCGCCTATACTCACGGTCCGACCCTGCGTGTTCCGTTCACATCCCGTCCTAGGAATTATTTCGTTACGTACAGCTACCTTTATAATGGCATAGGTAATGCGTAGCTTGTAACTTAACAACAGAACTAACTTTAGACGTGAGTGGTTTTGAACCTGCGACCTCATTGAGAAGGTTGCGGATTGAATCATACTGATTTTTCTAGCTGTGTCAGCTGTTTCAAATAGGAACATGAAATATGTGACGCTTGTTTCCTACAAAGAGACCGCTCAATATTTATTTGTTTGTTAGCCTGGTACTTGGTGTCGATTAGTGCATAAGACCATGTTTTCCTCAGTAGAGATTTTAACCCTATGTTACGGAGGACTAGACAAACACAATAACAGTACAAAGCCCGATCACGTGGTCGATGTAGGAAGAAGGGAATGAAAGGAGAAGAAAAAGAACCGAGAGGGGAAAGGAATACGTTCATTGCATTTCCGGCGCTCTCACTCACCAGATACTTCTCCGCTCAATCTGGTTCATATCATGAAATCAACAAGGATTCGACTATTACTTTAGTTTTTGAAAGACTAATCAACGAAAAATTGACGTATCACCTGCTAATCTCATGTGAAGTACCAATTGCATTGCTAAAAGCATTAATAATTAGTTTAATTAGATCAAATCAAACTAATTATCCATGCTTTTAGCATACTTTAGTTACTTCACATGAGATTTAACAGGTGTTTAGTTAATTTTTCATTTATCAGCCTTTTTAAAGCTTGGAGTTAATGTAATATAATATTAATTTGATGTGTGTTGTTTGCGCAGGGATTCCCGGCCGAGTTTGCGATGTATTTAAATTACTGCCGCGGATTAACCTTCGACGAAGCTCCAGATTACATGTATCTGAGACAGGTGAGTCTTCTATTGTATTATGATAACTTGCATAATATACAATTTCACCCTTTTAGTAAATGTCGTTTAGTGGTATAAGCAAGTAAATAATATAAGCAAGCAAAATATAGTCAAAATATGATTGACTATTTTACAAAATTTGTAAGTACAACCATCCGCTAAGGTGAGTTTCGAAAGCCGCAACCAGCATTTTGACGTTAAGTCCTGTCAAAGCTGAGAAAAAAAAACCACCACGCGTTACTTGACTACGCGAGAAACATGTCACGTAGTTTTTTTAGTTGCTATTGTAGAGTATAACATTAACATAATACGTTTAGCCTTCTCTTTAAGAGGTCTTGTTAGGAATATTGGCTGGTACTATGACTTATTAAAAACTAAAATTATTAATAAAAACTATACCACCATTAATAACAATACCACCCATTTAATAATACCATATCATGACTGTAAGCTAGGACTCGGTATCTTACTGCGTTTGCAGCTTTCTAACCCAGTAAGAGTTGTGACACAGAGTGACACACGCGTATCATGTAGCCAGCAGCAGAGGTCACTTTTTTTTTTTTTTTTACAACATTCACACAGTGCCATCTAGCCCCAAATTAAGCAATTATATTTGCTTGTGTTATGGGTACTATACAACTGATATACTACTTATATACATTTTTTTTTGTAAATACATACACATTATAGATAAATTACACCCAGACACAGAACAAACAATCATGCTCATCACACAAAGGTTTGACCTGGGTGGGAATCGAACCCACGGCCTCCGGCTTAGCAGTCAGGTTCACTAACCACTAGACCAACAGGCCAGTCAACTGCTGCCGACCCGTGTCGGTGCTGATGACGCATCGACTGCAGTTGGAATGTCGACGGCTGCAGTTAATACCTCTGCTATTAGCAACATGCTGCCCGTGTGTAACAGCGCTACGATACTCGTGAGTCACGAAGACCGCTCATGTCGTGTTAGTGTTGCGGTTTGATAGTCGTGCGTGTGGTTTCAGCTGTTCCGCATCCTGTTCCGCACGATGAACTACCAGTACGACTACACGTTCGACTGGACGATCCTGCGCCAGCGCAAGCAGCACTTGGAGGCCGCCGTCGCCGCCGACCGGCGCTCGCCCTCCGTGCAGCGCCGCGCCGCGCAGCAGCCGCCCCAGCCGCCGCCTAACAACGAGGTACGCACAACTCATTCTACCTCGCCCACCCACACACTCACATCCCTCTCATTCAAACGACCCCTCGCCACTCATACACTCCTATTCATTCACATCACTAAAACAAATCTCCAATCACTCACACCCCACCCAAACTCCAGTCACACACACCTCCACTCTCCACTCACACCACAACCCACTAACACACACAACCCACTCACACACAACCCACTCACACACAACCCACTCACACACACAACCCACCCACACACACCCCTCACTCACACACACCCCTCACTCACTCACACCCCTCACTCACTCACACCCCTCACTCACACACACCCCTCACTCACATCCCCCACTCGCATACACTTCCATTCAATTACCCCCACTCACTCCGCTTACTCACCCTCGCTTACCCTCGCTTACCCTCGCTCACCCCACTCTCGCTTACCTTCGCTCACTCATCACCAATCACTCACACCTCACACACACACGCCTACTTATACACGCAAACTTACTCACACGGTCACCCGTACGCCCTCATTCTCTGCCACATACTCACACTACCTCCCAAACCTAGACAAATACTAAATATCACAGATTACCTCGTAGTACAGTATATATATTTCTTTTCAAACGAGTTGTCCACAACTGAAACAATGTGTAACTTTGTAAAAGAATCAAGGATTATTCTCACGCTTTCTATACTAAAGGCCTCATATATTTTGTCGTTTTTCTCCCCAGCGCCAGTATATTTAAAAAAATTACCATGTGTTCTCGAAACTGCAAATAGGCATCCATACTTAACATTCGTGTGAGAAACTCTGATAATAAGAACCTCGCGAAAAGCTAATAAGGTTATTGATACAATCCCTATCATTTCCTTTTATCCATTTATTGTCCAAACATATTTTATTTATTGTCCAAACATAGGCGAAATCGATGCATGCGACAAACGAGACGTCTAACAAGCAAAATGTGAAGGGTCACCAATCTGTCAGTCAACTCAAGAAAAAACTTACGGCGATATCATAAACTTAACCCTTTTATAATTTATAGCGTTTATATTACAACGATACATGGATATGCGCATTTATTTTATTTAAATTTCGGCTAACAAAAAACACTTATATTTGAAAATCAGTCGTGAAAGTACTTTGTTTAAAAATTAGGCTTACAAAAGCACTTTCTTTAAAATACGGTTTACAGAAAGAATCTTTATTAAAAAAATAGCGCACGTTTTTAATATTAATAAGGGATTATTAGGTGAGCAAAATAATTGTATAAGCAAGGCAACACTGATGATTGGAATTTTGAAATAGGTGATTGAATATATTCCTGTACAGAGTATGTCTAACTCACTTGAAATTAATAGCTTATCTCTAGAGAGAATTATAGCTATCTATAGCTATCTGAGATAGTTGCCAAAAAAATTTTTGTTAATATAATCAAAATAACGACGGTTGCTAGGTAACGAAACCAGTTCCTGGCAACTAAAATAAAATAATAATAATATTCTACTACATTCACACAGCGCCATCTAGTCCCAAATTAAGGAATTATATTTGCTTGTGTTATGGGTACTAAACAATTGATATACTACATACATTTTTTTTTTGATACTGATATTTTATAGATAAATTACACCCAGACACAGAACAAAAATCATGCTCATCACACCAAGATTTGTCCTGGGTGGGAACGAACCCACGACCTCCGGCTTAGCAGTCAGGGTCACTAACCACTATGCCAACAGGCCAGTCATCATATCTCAGATGTTATATATCAGATAGCTCTATCTATCTCTATTAATTTCTCCCGAGTTTAGGTTAAAACATTTACACTGATTGTAGTGTATTTCTGCAGGGTAGACATACTCCGATCTCGTCATAAAGACAGAGATACTTGATTTACACGAAGTTACAATAACTTCAAAAATAAGTGCTATTTATTTAAACAAACAACCTTCACACCTGTATATTTTTAGTACGATTTCGATTATTTTACGAAATGAAATTAAGTTTATTTTCCTTCCATATATGTCTAGCGCCCTCTATCGGAGACTTCGCATAGTTTCCATGTTTGCAAATTTGTACTCAAAGTAAAGCCATCTGCAAATTTTATAAATATTTTAAATAAAGTGCATATCCATGTAACATGTTTAAAATTTTAGTAGAATATCTAATCAAAAGAATTGTTTCAGTTAGTAGTATAATTTTCTTGATCTGGTATTTGCTATTTAAGTTCAAGCGAGTGGGACAGAGACAGTAATAATTAAATTGTTGATGAATACAGCGAAAGTATCTCTGGACACACTCGCGCAATCATAATAGTGATTAACTTCGCCAGTTTATGTCAAAAAATACATTTTAGTTCGAATTTAGTGAAACATTTTGTAACTCTGACCTCTTATGGAGAACGACGTAAATGCACATAACTTATAAGATATACACGGGGATATCTATATATAATTTTACCCGAAACTTAGACAATGCAGATACGTCGTTTGTCCTTAGCGGGGTAGAACTGTGATTGAATGTAGTGTGTGCGTGTCTTGTTCACTGTAAATTTTAACATATAAAGTTTTAATTAGTATATAAAAATACCTAACGTTTGTGTACATTGGTCTGTTTTGAACAAATTCTTTTTTAATAAATACTAGTTATATTTCGACACGAGGACATGTACATTAATATATTTTTAATTGTCCTAAAAATTGTATAAATTATAAAAGGAGTTTAGTAAACACTAAAATATATAAATATTGTAATGTGTGAAGTTTAAATATAGAACGACAGCTTACGATGTGAATTTTGTATAATTTAATAAAAGGAAAACCTTCGAGTAATGGCTTCAACTTTTAATACAATGAACATACTCGAGAATTTCGGTAATTTCCAATTTTATATTTTTTTCCTAGAATGGAAGGTACCGATATTTATAATCGACAGTATTTTAGAGAACAACCTAGAAGCCTCATATTCATAATATATAGAAAGTAATAGTTTTTGTATGGAAACACCTTGATCAATTCAGAAGTATTTAAAAGTACAAACAATTACAAAAGTAGAGACATTTGCTAAGCCTTTTATTAGATCCATGTATTAACATAGTAATAGTGTGCATTCGTTTAGTAAAACGATTCAAAAAATTGAATGGTAGTTTCAGATTTTATCGTCCCAATTATCACTTCATTTTAAACTGTATATTTAGTGAAATGCCCATTGTCTCCTTCGAGGTGGTTCTATTGTCACATCATTGATTTAGTAGTTGATTTAATACTTCATCTTCCTTTTCCTTTTGTCCTCGAAGGACACTTGTTACACGTAGATATATACAAATAGTATACTAATAATCGTTTTTCTTCCACAGTGAAAGAGATTACGACGTTCGGCAGCCAACGGTGGTCCGGCGGCTAAGAAGAGAGCGCGATAGCATATGTGTGTGCGTGTGTATGTATGTGCGTGTGTGCGTGTGTGCGTGTGTGTGGGCGGCGCGTCACCAGTGACGTGTGACCGCGAGCTCTCCGCGGCGTCGAACGCGTCGAACACTGTACGGACTAGTTTTCTTTCGAGTATAGAGGCCTTTCGTTATATCAAGAACCAACTGTATGTATGCTTGTGCATACATTGTTCATCTCTGTAGCAACAGATTAACTTTTTATTTGTACTGTATAATACATTGTAAATTATACAGGTGTTGATGATACATTTTACAAGTATAGAAAACGATTCAGTTTGTAGCTAATTGTAACGCGATGATTGTTTAGTTTGATGTTAGTTTTTTTAATAGCTAGTTTACACAATTTAATGTAATGTCGCCCGTATTTCACATTGATACCCTATAGATTAAAGAGTGACGTTTGAAATGCGAGCGACGTAACAAACAGAATATCGGCTAGAACTGTTGACTAAAATTCGCAGATTTCTAATGAATAAAGTAGTTGATAACAAACGAAAAAAAAAAGGTAAAAATATATAAAAAAAAACGAAGATGTAGTAGATATTAAGAACTGTTCTCTGGGATGTGTCACTATACTTATAACAGACGTAGTTTTAAGATTATTTTTACTGATTTCTTTGGCATATTTCACTTATAAATTGTACATAGATGGGTGGTGGCGCGTCCCAGACAACAGTGATACGGCGGTATCTTATTTCAAGATTATAAAATTGTAAATATTTAAGCTAGTACTTGTTTTTAATCACTACATATTTTTTTAAGGAAGCACTAATTGATTTATAATACGTATTATGATACTGAAATATAGAATATGCAGTATTTTTAGCACGAGTTTTAGTACAAAGTAAAAATCCTAACTAGCGCCTATACCGGACGCTTAGACAATCAATATTTCAATGAAACTTCATTACACATCTGATTAAATTAATTATGGAGTTAAAAAGGTTTAGCGGTGTTGTATTATGTATTAGCATACGTAAGTCCTAGGACACGAATGTGCGCAAGGGTTTTCATTGTTAACCCTAGCTTACACGGGGCTCATCAATAGACATATGGCTGCAATTCTTCCAAAAAAATATTAAAGATTGCAATTTATTTTGGTTAAAACTCGTACTACACATACTGAAGTTTACTGTATGTAGCTTTGTAATAGCAGGTAGGTATCACATAGTCCCGCGATGAAACTAACTTCACAAGGAAAATTTATGTAAAGAGATGTGAGTTTGAAATAGAATCTAATTTCGCTTTTTCCAATTAATACAACTTTCCGGTTTTATTACGATGTTCACACCAGATCAATAAGGTTGGTATATAAATACTGTGTTATTTCATAAACGATAAAAAGCCATTTCTGTAGTGATGTATGTACAGCACAGATATCGCATAAAATCGTTCAGAAAATGGTAGGTAGTAATTTTAAATTATACGGCTACTTGTGTTAAAAATTATAAAAATGTGCCACTGAGAACTTGATATGAAAAAGAATTTCAACGACACACAAAAACTATACTCAATCTGAACCCATGAAATAATTAAAAATGGGTAATGATTACAAATTGTTTATGTTAAGCAATTAAATTGTCAATCAAAAGCCTAAGTTCCAAATATGATCGTTTACAGTCTTGTGTGGATATCGTCAAACCTAATCTAAAATTCGGTTTGTTTTCGAGATAAGTTTCGTTTGAGGTATAACGCCTCAGTTTTTCGAATGAGATAGATTTCGATTACAACTAAATAACGATTCAACAAATACAACGTAGCCTTTACTAAATTAGTGTTACTATGACAAAAATATTGGCGCTAGCAATGTTTTGTAATTATAATTGTCGTGGACCGAACGCCGACCCCGTACGGATATTTTTATATCTATAGCTTCCAAAATGTTCCAAGTATCATAATACGTCATATATGTAAGACATAACTATAAGTTTCCGGAATGATGTGAACGATGCGTGAACGAACAAATGGAGACAAAATAATGAAAGTTTTGATATACCATATAAATTGAGTATGTTTGACCATTGTGAGTGATATTATGGATCTCATACCTAACAATATTCCGTTCGAGACTCATTGGTAACTCCCAAGACCGGCGTTTTGTCTCCAGTTGTGTGTATACTCAGTGTGTCAACACTCTATAAATTAATAAACAGTAATAAACTAATCGATGTCGTTTTATTTTTTATATTTTTGCTAGATCTGATGCCCAACTTGTTCTAATAAGAGCCACTATATAGTAAAGGGACTACTAATCTATGTTAATATTATAAATGTGAAAGTAACTGTCTGTCTTGTCTGTTACGCTTTCACGCCTAAACCACTGAACCAATTTTGATGAAATTTGGTATAGAGATAGATTAGACCTCGGGGAACAATATAGGCTACCTATTATTGCAAAATGGCAAATGGCAAGAGGTTTTAAAATGTGTGCGTTAAAATAAAGGGATTGACCCCAGTTTCTGAAAGGCTGATCAACGAAAAATTAACTAGGTAATCAACTGTTAAATCTCATGTGAAGTACCATTTGGGTTGCTAAAAACATGAATAGTTAGTTAAATTTCATCTAGTTAATAACTAATTAATAATTAATGGTTTTAGCATGTTTTTAGGTACTTCACATGAGATTTAACAGTTGATTAGTTAATTTTTTGTTGATCAGCCTTTCAGAAACTGGGGGTAAGTCTTGGACGACGACGACATAAAGACTTGGGTATGGCTCATATTAGCACAGCTACCATTGCGAACTGGAAATTTAATTACATGACGAATTAGTCTGTAATTAGTCGCAAAATACCAGAATTGGTCCAGCGTTGTAAGTTATAGTATATATTGGTGACTGCCAAACTGAGCGCTCAGGTTTTGTCATACTCCCCGGCAGAACGACTTTGATGTAAAAATTACACTGGATTATAGTATAAGATAATGTCTTTATTTTTGTAGGAGAATATCGAAATTGTATATCGTTAGTTTCAGTATCGAATAACAAGATTAATACATATTATAGTCCAGTCAATATGACTGGCCTGTCGGTCTAGTGGTTAGTGACCTTGACTGCTAAGCCGGAGATCGTGGGTTCGATTCCCACCCAGGACAAATCTTTGTGTGATGAGCATGATTGTTTGTCCTGTCTGGGTGTAATTTATCTATAATATGTATTTACAAAAATAAAAAAAAATTAGTAGTATATCAATTGTTTAGTACCCATAACAAGCAAATATAATTCCTTAATTTGGGACTAGATGGCGCTGTGTGAATGTGGTAGATTATTATTATTATTATTATAATATAGTCTAGACTAAAAAAAGGATATAGAGTACGTGAGGTGTGGGTGGAGTTGTTTTTGGTATCAGAAAGGTAGAGTAGATTGGATCGTTTAGATTCTCAAGTAAAATAAAAAATTGCGGTGTATCCCACTATTTCCATTATGTATTTCCATTGATGGAAATACTGGGACAGAATCGCCCACTATTTCCATTGCAGGCGGCGCGGCGATTAAAAAAACGCTGCATCGCCTCTTATTGACGGCGAGCACATGGAAATTATGTTATTAATTCATTGTGATTGATTATATTATGGCAATCGAATAAAATATTGAATTCGATCAGGTGGAATAAGGTTTTACCTTTTCTTTCCGGGTACTAGTGGTTTTTTGCCGTAATGGAAATAATGGGATATAATTTGTATAAAACGCTCGTCCCACTTTTCCATTTCGCATTCCCATGGAAATAGTGGGATACACCCCAAAATAGCGCAACAACTAATTGTGAAGAGGCTAAAGAAAAATTGTTAGGTAAGAGACACTTTTAAACGAAATTGTCCAATTTATTTGTCTATTGTGGCTTAATCTAAACCCTCTATTCATTTCTGATAATAAAAACTACAGAAACAGCCACAAAAATAATTTATTTTACCTATTTTCTAATATATTAATAGTCATTATGATCTTATTACGGTATTACTAAACAGTTCCAATTTTGGTGGCAAATAAGCATACATGTCATCAGGCTCACCTGATGGTAAGGGGTAATCGTAACCAATACATTGTTACATTTCTGTTACGGACTGTACTATAACATTCACTCTTTCTACTCTTCACTCTTAAGGTGTCCCACCCACGGGCGTCGCCAGCCCATGGCCAAGGGGGTGGCAAGTTGATATGGAGAATGAAAAAAGTATGAATTGTAGGTAAATGAGAGAGCACATGAAGCTTTTCACTTGTAGTACGAGCCTTACATCTACAGTGATTATAATAATAACGGCACAGAGTCAGACAGTAGAATAAGTGTAGCGCTTCACGAATTCTTTAACAATAACAGAGCAGAGTGTAGTTAAGCATACGAAATATTAGGAATGAAATTGGTGAATTTATTCGAGTTTCGAAGTACGGGAATGATTGATCAAGCATGTCATGCAAAGATAAGGTTGCTTTAAATTTGGCAAACTTTTAGAATCTTGCCCTCCCTTGGCGACGCACTTGGTCACACCTCACGCACTCTACATCCCTTTTTAGTCTGTATTGACTGCTCTATATGTATTAATCTTCTTATTTGCTCAGAAATTTATGGCAGGCGCATTCCGATTACACATTGATGGGTGACCGCATAGTGGAATTTGATATGAGCGTCTCCGTGCTTCGGAGGGCACGTTAAAAGTCGGTCCCGGTTGTTACCAAGTTGATAACAGTTGTTAGGTCAAGTCGGATGCCTGTATAATAAATTACGGGCGACTTGAACAAATCCTGACACTAGGTTGACCACTAACCACTCGATAAGAAGAAGAAGATAACACATTTACATATTATTTAAAATCAGCAAGTATTTATCTAAAATTGTAGATGTTATCTAACAATAAATGTATATCAAAATAATAAATTATATATTATGACCTGCGCATACTCAGCGTGAATGAACTGTTATATTAAAGTGGTTCTGTTGGAGAGTATACTCTGTAGCGTAAACACTTTGATTTGTAATTTTCTGAGAAACTAACGATACACAATTTTTGATATTACGCTACCAAAATATAGACATTATCATTCTATATTATATCTGTAATTTTTACATCAAAGTGGTTCTGCCGGGGAGTATGACACCCTCAGGTTGGCACAGCCACCTCATATCTCGAAAAATCCGTAGCATCTGACGAAAATCATGTATTCCCCGTGGTACACCCATTGATATTAATCAACTTTTATTTATACATAGGTATACATAAGTTCCAACACTGACATATATAAAACTAGCTGACCCGGCGAATTTCGTTCCGCCTAACAGTCGATCAACATTACTTTATTTTTGTAAAATAAAAGACTTTTTTTAAAATAAACGTAGCCCAAGTTACTCCTTATTACATCAGCTACCTGCCAATAAAAGTCCCGTCAAAATTGGTCCAGCCATTTCAGAGATTAGCAGGAACAAACAGACAGACAGACAGACAAAAATATATATATTCATATACATGTAGTAAAAAACGGTTATTTCAATATTACAAACAGACACTCCAATTTTATTATATGTACCTATAGATTATATAATATATTATAAAAAGGAAATAAATGGATATTAAACCAAAGAGTTTTTACAACCCTTTTTGTCTGATTAATAATATTTTCCTTTTGAATTATAGTTGTATCACAGAGAATATTTTTAGTTGTTACATCGAACGATTGGTCCAACGAGAAAAAACGTTTCCTATGGTACAACCAGTTGTGTAAATGGTTTTATAGTTGTATTAAAGTAAAGTAAATCTATGACCACAGGGAATGTTTTTAGTTGTTCCACCAAGGTTGATCTATCGGGAAAAAGCCTGTGATACCCTGTGGGTGTACCACGGGGAATACATGACTAAAATCTGATTGTACCTATACCTAGAATTAGTCGGTAGTTGGTCGACATTACACACAAAATTTCAGGTTTCTACGGTCCACCGCTCAAAAGTTATAGGGGGGATCTGTATCTCGAAAACCATAGTACCTAGCGAAAATCTAATTAAGCCCGGAGTTAGTCGGTAATAGTCGCAAAATTCCAGAATTAGTGGATCCACCGTTTTAAAGTTATAAAGGGGTATTGGTGGCTGCGAAATTCTAGGTAGGTATAATCAGATTTTCGCTAGGTGCTACGGTTTTCAAAATGTATGTGATGTGTGAATTTATAAACGGTGGACAGACTAATTCTGATTCTTAATTCTGATTTTGCGACCAAGTTCGACTAATCACCGAGTAATTCGTTATGTAATTAGATTTTCAGTTCGCGATAGTGGCTGTGCAAAGATGAGCCGTTGATAGATTCGGTGCCGGAGGGGGAAATGGTGTATATTTTACTCCGAAAATCGGTCTGGTTCCCGAGGGATACAACAAAACATATTTTACGCGCGGGCGAAGCCGTGGGCAAAGCTAGTAAGTAATAAGTAGGTATAATTCTTATAAATTTTTGGCTTCGTTTTTATAAACAGCAAACTATTATTCAACATCTTGGTCACACGTCTTTTCAGTTCTTGCCTAATCTTAGTCAGAAGACAGACTGTCTTCATCACAGGCGCTACATCCAGTGATAACTGTAATTATTCGTCACGCACGAATCACAAACTACTGAAACTATCACACAGGTTAAAGATAAAGATAAAGATAAAGAGATTTATTTATTAAGACACATACATGTAGTACATAATAAAACACTGATAGCATGCTTATTATAGGTGGAATATAGTCAATAGTTTGATCGATTGTATTGTATTACATGAATCATAAAACTTCGTTTCGACGTCAACTTAAATCCATGATTATTTTTAAAATTTTAAAACATTAAGTAGGCTTACCTTTGGCTGTTTATGTATTAAGTATTTTAGTAGTCAAAAACTTACCAGCCTTAACGAGGATCAACCATTATTCAATAAACCGTTTGTTTCTTCAGTGCAAGCTTCATATGTTGCGTTACGTTGCTATGAGAGTGTTGGAACCCGAAGAATCTTCTCGTTCGCGTTTAGAATGTTATTCTAGCACGAGATGATTTAGACACTACCGACAGATTAACGCGAAAATTATTACTTAGGCAAATAATAATTTTAATAACACTATTGTAATAAAATTCAAACGGTAATAATTGTTGATTAATTAAATTTTATAACACTTTAACAATTTGCAAAAAAAAAAGAATTTCAGAGATATATGAAAATTAGAACCGCACGCGGTGAAAGTAGACTACAATATGAAATTGAATCTATGCCGCGTCCTAGCTGGTTATGCCATTATAGCGAGCTTTTTTCATATTTCTTTTATTTATTGTGAGGGTAGATTTTCCTTTACCGTCGCAGTCAACGGGTAGTTTGAAAGAATAATGCAGGCGAGGGTACTTACCTATGTATCCATATTAACAAAAATATGCATAAACTTAATTTTTCTAATAGATATTCAGTTAACTATATTAGTAGTAGGCATGAAATAAAAAGATGACACATATACTTTACACTTTATTTAACATTGTCATATAACTTACAGTAATTAACAATCAATTTTCACGTAATTGTTTACTAGCCCTGGCGAGCTATGTACAGAACACCTAGTCTATTCGTAACATTCGAGAAAAACACCGACTTTAAAACAGCGTAACAAACGAGATAGGTATTTATTTCACTAAAGGTAATACTGCAGGATCACTAAAGGTCATATTTGCATCTTTACAAACTAATCGACTGTCAAAATTAAAAGTTTTAAGCAAATCAACTATAATTACTGGAAATCAGCAAGATTAAATGAACATTTAGTAGGTAGATATACATACGTTTATGTTTAAGAAAAGCGGAATAACAGTTTTATAGATGCAAACTACCTTTATTCGAGTACGAAACTATAATTATTATTTATTTTCAAAATTCGTAAGTGTCCCTCTACCACATTATAAAGTTGAATTTGAGTTTAATATTAATTTGATTTTAAAATTAACTGATGACATAATATTCTTACCATTTTACACACTGGTACCAAAATGGTAGAAAATAGTATACACTTTTTTAATTTGGTAGCAAAGCGTTTTGGTAGGTCAATGTCTCTGTATGAGTAGATAACAAGCTGGTGTGATGATAGAGACACTTACTTACAAATAAGTTTTTCAACATACCACGAACACCAATTAAATATTTGAATAGATTAACAGGTGGAAAAACTATCATTAATATCTAAATACAAATGATTAGCAAGGTGATCTATACTAAGAATAATAAGCCGATTGCTTTTACTGTTTACTGGTAAAAATATGCGTTGCGTGAATTATATTGTAGGTACCTAATTTTAGACGTGTAAAAAGAAATAGTTCACTTTTTACTCGTACAAATAAAACGTTTAATTTTGTTTTTGGTATTGACATTCGTAAACCGCATTCCAACATTCTAAACAAAAAAATTAACCTTCATAAAAAAATTATTGCGTAATAAACTGTACTTACTCGTAATAAGTCATCAGTCATCATCATCATATCAGCCAAAAGACGTCCACTGCTGGACATAGGCCTCCCCTAATTTTCGCCACCTTGGTCGTAAGCCGCACCCATCGTAATAAGTGAACTATATCAATTTCGTACAAATTTATTCTGGTCTATTCCACTTTGATCACCTGGGTGTTCATAGGCGACTGTTTAGTGTCCTTTGATCACCTGCGAATATAATCACCTGGGTGCTCATAGGCGACTCCAATAAAATTATTATTTTGGTGTCCTAAGAGTCGCCTATGAACATCTAGGTGATATCACCCAGGTGATCAAAGTGTAATAGACCTTTATTCTAGAGCCTAGAGCCTGATAAAGTCTTGCTGTAGTTATCTAGCATTTTACATTGCTATCTACTGTATTGTAATAACTCCTCACTGCTATCAATGTTTATAGGTTGGGATTACAGCTATTATTTAAAAGAACTGATTACTACGACGTGTTTCAAAATTATACCAACCTACGCGTGCGAATTCTATATTAGTCTATGGAAAAACGATTTTTGCGCAGAAATAATCTTATGGATACGGCTTTTATTATGTATAAAATTATTTCAATGGTTTTTTCTTGTAAAATTGCATTTTTGTATCTATTGTATCTATGTTAAAATTATTTCATATTTTCTTTTAAAGATTGATTGCAAAACATTCTATAATAATGATATGAACAAGCTTTCGCAAAACTACCTAGGTATATCATACAAAATGCTAACACAAAATAAATTATTAAGAAAACAGCACAAACGGTACTCTATATTTTAAAATACACATTTTATGGTCCACTACTATTTACATAATATATTTTATGAATATATTGAATGGCAAAATGTTAGTTTTACCTTCAAAATTCTATCTTCAACGATACCTTCGCGAGGTACCTAACTGCAATTTATTACTATCTGTAAATGCAATTTACAGATAGTTTAATAATTAAGGTAACATAATTATATTCATTCGAATATCTTTACGCAGAGGTAAATTGGATTTACACATATCAATAGGGTTTCATATACTTAATATCTATGTAATTGAGTTATTATATCAAATTGACATTATTAATTGAGTTGCATTTAGATCTGAGTTTCAATTTATCATTTGTGTAAGTTGGCGTTGACATCAGCGTTTATTAAAAATATTTTATTACCAATTACCTACGTTACAATGCAATATATTCAAGTACCTGAATCGGTTACAAGAAGCAATCTAGACTGAATGGATCAGAGAGTTTGTATGCCCCCAGATTGTAAAACCACATATTTATTAACACTGAAAACTATAAAATCTATATAAAATGACTAAATATATCAATTAACATTTCAGCTGAACATCAGAGGAAGCAAAATTGTATCATCCATGTAGAGCAGGATTACATGGAGGCATTACCTACTCATTGGAATGTCCTAAACCTTATTATAGTAAGATTACACATAAACATTTAAAAAATTAGGAACAATACCAAGGTAAATTTCGTTATATATTTTACCAATGTTATGCCGTTAATAGTTTCGTAACATATTCACAGCAACACATACAACTATAATATGAATAAAGAGAAGCTAAGTACATAAAGCGATTATTGTCGAAAGACGCCGAATAGTTCAACACACATTACACAAAGATGTAATATAATTGACAAACACTACTTCATATATATATACATCTACATAGGGAACTTTTACATATCAATATAATATTATAACTGGTCAATTTTCATTTCTATCGCCACCACTTTGTAAAGAAATTTTCAATTACACTGCAATTTAGAAGATGCACACACTGCCCCGCATCACGGAGTGTAGTGCGGGTGTGCGTGTTCTTGTGTTGTTTGTAAGTATCTCTCTTTGTGTACAAATCACGAGTGCTGCAACACACTGAAAATGCATTCACGCGCGGTGTGAAATGTTCTTTCGCCACGCACCCCGCAGCAGTAATTTTAACGGTTGAGAGCTTTCTGCTCACCGACAGTCCGCGTAAGGTTGTGAAAGCCATCAGAGGCTAACAACCCACACCACACACAAAAACAAAAAACAAAGCACCCCGCAGCGTGATGCAGGCCAGTGTGTGACTAGTCTTACATAATTGAAAATTAATTAATTCATTTCACTTAAACTCATTTTAAAAGTTAAATAAATGTGTATACAATTAATACTCACGTCCTCTATATTTCATATTGCAGTGATTTCTTAATTTTTACTAGACTACCCATTGAACAATTTTTCATTCAAAACTAAACTTTACTGGAATATAGGCTTATATCAGAATCTTTTTAAATAATATAATAGCATCTTTATTTGTTTATGACAAAAGTAAATATATCAATATCTATATTTTAATAATAAGTATATATTTAATGTCATGCCTTCGATTTCGATCTCTAAGTCACTACGTCATAAAATTAAGGTTAGCCTTAAATTAGTCACAATGAGCCATCTGACAAAAGTACGGCTGCACCATCGTTTCTTCCAATAAAGTGTTGTATATTTTGACTAACTCCAGACCGTAGGCATGTTATTAGATTTACCATAAATTTTGAACACCATTCATCGAATATATAGACATCTATTAAATTTATCACTCCATTAATAATAGTCAAAACCAAAAAAAACAGAGAACAAATGCAACCACCCTACTTTACGAATACTTGTTCAAAATTGCGCCGGATGTTGCTGAAAATTTGGCTCATATAAACTAATTTAAATACACATAATTATGGCCATTAAAATTTTTACTCTCTAATATAATGGACTTTATTTTTCCGATGGCTGTACAAAGCTGTTATTTTTGCCCTAACATACGATCTTTAGTTAAGTTTAGATCATTATTAATAAGAGTCGCGGGCGACATGTAGGTACTAAGATTTATTAGACTTTTTGCACTCTGTCTGACTTTTTGCGGCAAGCTTTTGTTAGCTTTATAGCGACGCGATACTTCATAAGTAGTTTAAGTTAGTACAATCAGCGGATTATCTAGCAACAGTCTAGTTATTATAGTATGTGCCTATTTCATTAAAGTAAAATTTATAATTTTTTAAATTTAATAGGATCTAACTTTTTGCAACACTATTTATTTTAGCTATCTATGCAACGTTTTTATTATTGAAATAGACACATGCATTCTAATTTTACAAAATTACATTAAATAGATCACAGAATTGGAATGGGGTAATGTATCGAAAATTTAAAGGGAAGTTATAACATAATAGTGCTGAGGTATAAGGTTTAGCTTGGAAAACATAGATTGTTGGAAGTTGTCACCAATAAATAACATTTCTACAATCAATAGCTATAGTTACTAATAATAAAAATAAGACGTTTATGCATGATTCTTACTGTATTTACAATATCTAAGAATATATATATGTATGAAAGAAATAAATAGCTCTATATATTATGTGGAAGATCTGAAACTATTGACACACTAATTTAGATAAATTCAGGTCCACCTATATTTTATTACAACTATTTCGAATAACTGTAGTAAAAAGTACAAAATGGAATAAAAATTTAATTTTATCTATTGTAGTAATTCGTCAAACATCGATGTTTCTGGATAAAAATATAACTTACAAAATTATATTGTCACTTTATCTAATAATTTAAGCTAAATATGAATTATACTAAAGAGTGATTTCGTTCATTCAGTTTTTAAAAGTAATATCACAAATAAAAACTATTTTTACGCATTCTACGTGTTAGTATGCTTTATAATTTCATGACTAGATTATTTCCAAATGTATTTTACTAAAACTATGCAAATATTCATAAGATTTATACATTAAAGCGAATTATCTCTTCTTGCTCTATGTCACATTAAAGCGCCCTGTTATCAATCAAATTTGTTTGTCAAACTTCACGTATCATAAAACAATAGCTTAGACGATCAAACCAAAGATCAAACAGATTTGTCCAGTTACCCGTACATTCAGTTTTCTCCTTTCGTGACACGTCGTCAATCAAGATTTTCGTTAAACGCGTCGCCGGCGCCGCGTCGAACACGTAGACTATTTGACAAACGCATCAAACACAGCTGCACACAATCAAATAATTTGACAAACACGTAAATTTGTCAAACTAATTTGATCGTTTACAGGCCGCTTTACACATTGTAATTTGTGAAGCAATTATCTGTTGTCTCGGTTTAATTCACTGCATTAAACAAAGACAACAAGGCAAACTACTGAATTTAAATCGTAACAGCACTGTTTTCGAGTTAAGTAGGTAGCATTACACGGATTGGACTGCCATGAGTTTTATGAATAATAAAATATGTACACCCAATCAAATCTGAGAAAAACAATTTCATGGTAAGCACTAACGTATGCGTAAAAAGTAGCTGATTACAAGTATCTTGTTTAGATTGTAGTAATTAGAGATTCGATAATTATATTCTCAGACATTTAGATATCTACAAATAAACAATAAATAGGTTTACTATTGTCAGCGCCACTTATCATTGACGTGTAAATATATAGTGAAATTTTTTATTTGTGCGCAGGCAACTCTTTATCTTTAGTGAGATACAAAGCTATTTACAATGTCGAAAACTCAAAAACTCCAGTCATTGGCTTGAAAACAAAGTATTTAACAAAAATCTAGCGATGGCCTATAGGCTTTTTAACATAATCCAGGCATACTTTGATTGTTAAAGGGATTTTTTGTAGCAAATGCTATTATCGCCCACTACGCCTACTGGCTAAGTATTTACTTTTAATAATATTATTTTAAAATATTTTTCTTTTTCAATCACTATATTATGAAGCATGCAATAACTAAAACTGTATCAGTGCAAAGCTATCTAAAAAATCTTTAAACACTAGCTTTTTTACTGTGATAGCTGTCATACCATAATATACTTCTTTTTAATTTATATTGAAACTAACATCGATGCATGTTTAATCATAAGACAGTAGCGTGTAAATGAAAATGAAAATATATTTATTCATATAGGTTAATTAAATTAACACTTATGAACAGCACAATATCAGCCAATTCAACTACAGCCAGTTTGCTGACGAAGTAAAGCCATGAGAAGAACTGGCAAGAAACTCGGACCACTCTTTTTAATCGCCAGCCTATTAAAATTTTTGTAAGTTACAATTTCAAGTAGCATGCAAAGTGACACAGGCAATACACATAACTCTTTAAGCGTTATTCGATAACTAGTATTCCTAAAGTAAATCAAGGTACGTAATGAATGAAATGAAATTGGTTTACAAAAACAAAATTAGATATTTACAATTAATAATAATTTACACAATTCAAACGTTTAAGTACTGTGTATTATTTTAAACATAGACAAATAATAGTATCATTATATATAATAAAAAAGTGCGTATTTTAATTAAATCATATCCACATATTTCTTACGTACTGAATTTAAGAGTCCTTGAATAAATTTCAACAGGAGCTGTCAAATTGATATTGACAGTTATCTGACAGTCAGGCGTGCCAATTCAACAATGAAACTGTTGCCATTAATAAAATTAATATTTAGAGATGCAATCTGGGTTTGTGAAGTCTCCGAAAATGTTTAGTTCGTAAAGGCTGGCCAGCGTGATGAAGAGAATGTACCAGACCATCAGTACTGCGCCGTACTTTCGGTCTAGCTTCCAGCCATTGGCGTGTGTGGCTACCACCAGGAAGATTACAGTGGAAAATAATGACAGTGTTGAGTAGATCAAGCCTAGAAGAAAATTAAATTTAATAAGTCAATTTTATTGGTTTTGGAATGTGCCATAGAAATAGCATACTTTACCAATCAATTATTTATATTATGGTTAGTAAATTAAATAACACATGATTAGTATTGCTATATCATCGATCGTCACCCTATCGATTGTTTCGAAGCTTTTAGAAATACCTATAGTTAGCAACCAAGTCTCTACTCTGTATGCACTGGCAACACATACTGATCAAAGAGCTTGGGATACGGGCAGTTTGTACGGGTTGTTTTTTATATTATCTTATCTTTATATTATTTAGTTGTACCTTTATGATACACATTGACGTGGCTGCCAGGGTGGATGATGGCAGTCTGTATGAACCACGGCAGACCCAGGCACACAAGGATGTCAAACACGTTGGACCCCACAGCGTTTGATACCGCCATGTCACCATAACTGGAAATAAATCAAAATGTTCATATTTGCAACGTCAAATTTTACCAAATGTTGCTTTTAATTTTTAAGAGACACCAATGAATTATATATAAAATCTATGTTTCATTTTTACAAAATATAATCACTCGGCACCTTCTTAGGACGAACAACGAAGTTTAATTTTCAGACATTTTAAGTGAATTGAGAATACCTAGACTTTATTAGATAGTCGATGTTTTCCTTCAGCGTAAGTTAGCAATTCCGAAGATAAGCTTAAATATAAGTAGGTACCTATAAATATGAAAAATGAGAATGAAATATACTAAGTTCTACTTGTAAAATTCAACAAATTTCGTGACAAGAAACTAAAGGTGCTAAGGAAATGAAAGAAAACGTTGCATTACAATATTTACCCTTCTTTGATGACCGCGAGTGAAGACAATGCATCGGGGACAGACACTCCGGCGGCCACGAACGTCAGACCCATGACTGTGTCTGGTATGCCCAGAGTGTAGCCTGTGTAACATAAAGCCCGTTATTACCGCTCCTGCTCCGAGGCGTTCATAGCTCGTTGCGAGCACTAATCGGTAATCGAACAGCGGGTTAAGCAACAAAGAGTGCGGCTGGCCTATAGATGGGTGACCGCTTAGTGGTATTTGATCTGAGGTTTTCACTGGTGCTTCGTTGCCACGTTAAAATCAGTACCGGCTATTTTAACATGTTAATAACAGTCAAGTCTGATGCCTTTGACACTAAGTTGACCACTAACCATTCAATAAGAAAGAAGAAAGTCAGAAAACATTTTACAACATCTTTTTGAAGGCACTCACCAATAATAGTGATCATCCAAACCATGAAGTACGAATAGAATGATATCCAGAGCATGCTGATGATGAACGTGACGGGGTACCAGGGCCCGCGGGAGTCGGGCATGGTGTGGCGACACGACCAGTGCACCGGGTACGCCACGTACCAGCACGCGAGCTTCACCGCGTCTGTAGGACAAACATATATTTATGTACAATCGAAACAACTGAAACACGATCCATTTTGAAGATAGTTCGCTTAAAACTGTCAAACTTGTAAGTAACTTGTAACTTTATAGCTTGCACTTTACACCATTGTTATGTCTGGTATCACCTGTATTCTACGCAAATAAATGATTCTTTCTTTATTTCTTTCTAAGATCTATCGTGTAAAATGCATTTATTACGTTTTGATACCAACATAACAACAGATACTCAGTAAAATTTCAGTGTGTAATAAAATGTTAACAAGCTCTTTTCGTCTTCAAGCTAATTTCGATCTACTTACATTTAGATGAATTGACAAAATGAGCTTAAGGTCATGGTCAATGGGTCATGGTTCAGTTGGTTTGAAGTACTTTGTCATAAGCACAGAGCCATAGATTATCCCCTATTAATATATACCGTATTAACATTTTATTAGTCCTGAATCAAGCTCACATTAAGGGACAAGAGCGGAATGCGCAGAACGTAAAAGCTGCGCTGTGAATGTATATTTTAAAGTCGAGTTTTCGAATGCATAGAAATACACCAATTGTAAGTGTCCGTAGTGAGTTGTTATAAATGCTAGCAAATACTGCTGGGAGTAGCGCATGTAAACTTTATCAGCGCATTTACTTTCCGAGGACTTTTATGTACTTCAAGGCTGCCATGGAAAAGGTTCCTATGCAATCACCATAGTGAGGGTTTCTAAAATGGCGCCTACGAGGTGGCAGCACTGAGGCGTCAGGTCCAGACACCTGTCAAAGTGCTTTCAGTCGTTGATAACCTCGAACGATTCAAATTGATTTTGAATGTTATTAAATTTTGTATCTCGATTTTGAATTTTTGTAAATGGATGAACTTTCACCTAAGTGGCGCAAACTGGATGGTGAAAATTTCTAAAAACCCTCATTAGCTAGAGTTAGGGCTAACTTAAGCCCTCCCAAACGCATCTGCATGGTCTAAAAAATATCTGTGCTTATAGTGTTTACCTTGGCAAACCCTACACCAGTGGCGTGAAGTGTTCCACCCCAAATCCAAGCCCGTCATGGGGATCCGCCACTGGCTTAATCCATACCGAGTTGGGTGCAAAATATAGAAATGCAGTCGTAGTAAGGAGTTTTGAAGTTATACTTCTTTTGGCGCGATTGGGAAAAATGATGAGAGTTAATTTTTACACCGACAGAAAAAAGCAACACCCTGAAGTGAGTTGCGAACCTTTGTGTGTCGTATATCAGTACAAATAATCAGTGTGAATAAATAAAAAATATGTTGGCGTTTATATCAATTCAATTATATTTATGACGATGATAGATATTTTTTATTGATCATTTATCAGCAAAAATATTTATTTTGAATATTAGTGGTAAAAGTGGTTTTAATATACTGTTTTAAGTGCATTTATAGATTTGAGGTTAACTGTCGGTATGTATAATTTATTTACATTGCAAATTATAAATTATTACATTATTATCTAATAAATATTTCTTTTTGTTTTCTTTATTTTTATTTTTATTATATTTTATGATTTTTCATTATTATTGCATGCTATTTATGTATATTTATGTATGTATGCGTTGTGTTATTATTTGGTATTTTTGGATTGTTACGCCAAAGAAGTATAACTTCTTACGCGCGTACATGAGTACACACTCTTTTTTTTATATGCTTACTAAAGTGACTTCACTCTGATTGATGCCAAGCGGACAGTGTGATAAAGTTAATAAAGAGTGACGGACACTATTTTGTCGAGTAAATACGCTCCCAGCCACTTTGCGTCGTCAATTCAAAATGAATACCTTATGTCTTAATTAAAATTAAATGTTTTATCTTAAAAGGTTACTCACTAGCCCCAATGGGCTTTACGAGTGGATCGACATATGTATCGGGGTTGAACTCCTTAGCCTTATAGTACGCAGGGCCGGCAGGAGGCTGCGGGGGTTGCTCTGCTACTTGCTGTTGCTGTTGTTGCTGTTGCTGTTGTTGCTGCTGTTGTTGTTGCATCTGTTGTCGGGGTTGCTGCTGTGCGGTGTTGTAGCTTGGAGCTGACGACTATTTGATGAAAATATTAAAAAATCTATAGTATATATTCTGCCGTCGAAGAAAGTTGTATAGTGCATAAACAATGCCAAACAAAACACGTCTCTAGCTTAGTTAAACTTTAGGTCCACTTTAGGTAAACAAATCGATTTAAAGCATCTATTTTATAGACTGCATTTAAGGACAGACCACGTTTGCTCAACGTGAATTCAATGATATTTCCATAGTTCATCAATTGTTGTTGTCAGTGGAAAATAATTTGTAAGATGTTTAACGTATTTGGCAATTTGCATTATGACAATTAGGCTACAGTTATTTCTCAACTAACGACCTATTTTTCCTGAGGTAAGTCAGCAATAAGTAAGTAAGCTAAAATATAACAATTTTTTTTTTTTTTTTTTTTTTTTTTTTTATGTTAGCCTACCAAAGTGACTCCACCCCGCCTGATGGTAAGCAGTCAGTGGAATCCAGAAGTGGTGGCCACCATACCAAAAGCTATCGTCTTAAACTGCTGGTATAGTGGCCTCCACTATGGCGGCTGGGAATGGGGTTAGAGGAAGGGAATGAGGGAGGTGAGGAAAGAGGATAGGGGGGAAATTGGGCCTCCGGCACTCTCACTCACCGAACGAAACGCAGTAGTACGGATACTACTACTCTTAAGTCGATCTTCTATGAGAGGGTAGTACTTCCCCGGACGATCCGGCCCATTCATGCTGAAACCAGCGTGGATCTACTACCGTCAAAACTATTGCTAGATAGAGGTCACTTCCAAAACAATTCAGTCTAATTTTTTGTAAATATACTTGTTTAATGAAGTAAAATTTAAGCTTGTGGACATACCCCATCATCCCAAGCAGTGTTGGGATCCCAGGAAGTGTTTGGGTCCCAGGCAGGTGTGGGCTCAGCGTTGTATGCGACGTTGTCGTAAGCGCCATCTGGATTGTATGCTGTGACAAACATGACGATTGTAAAAAATAGAGGTTAGTGTTGCTAGATTAAAAAATATATAAGTACAGCTAGTATAATATAAATTTTAATCACAGACAGTTTTTTTAAAAACATTTCCCGCACTAGGGAACAAGCCCTGTGTCGCGGGGGACATTACAAACATACATGTAACGGACACAAAGTACACGAAGACTCGGTACAAATATTTATGGATCACACAAAGTTTTGTCCCGTGTGGGGATCGAACGCACAACCTCGTGCACAGCAGTCGCTTGCGCTCCCACTGCGCCACGGACGCAGTAAATTTACAAGCCCAGCTTTTCTTGCGATATTTACCTTCACTGATAGTCAGTACAAGATAAATTTAGAAAGTACCTACCTCACCTAGTTATTTATAATCTAAGACCTACCTGCATATGAATTTAAGTTACATCGGTACTTTCTTTTACTCCGGTTAGAACCCATAAACTCGTTTACCAAAATCAAGACTCTTAACTAGTAGGCCATCACAATAAGAAATAAAGTAATTAAAATTTGCGTCTATAAATGTTATGCAGTTCTGTATAAATATGTACAAAGACGAGCTTACGAGAATCCTGCAGCGGAGTCTCCTTGGTCTGTCCCTCCATCTGAGAGTATGTGCCGTCGCCTCCTGCAGCGGGCGCCGGGGGCTGAGCGCCCGCACTCCTGCGAACGGAACTATATAGTACCACGGTGGTGTTCCGCTGTTCCAATTTTAACATGACAACCAAACCAATACCGAGTCAGTTAACATTTGCACCATTTATATTTCCCACTTCGTAAAGGACATTATTCTTTTGTACCATACTAACGCACTCATGTCGTAGCTCTCATTAGTGCAAACAGAAACAACTAAGTAGCCCTTTCTAAACATCTATACAAATTAATGGACTCATACACCAGTCCCTGGTGCTCAATGATTCAAATATTATGTAAATAAGTATTATGTAAATTTGGATTGCACATTGATTTAGTGGTTAGTTTAACTGACTGCGACGCCGGGTGTCGTGGGTTCGGTTCCCGCGGAAGGCAAATATTTGTATGATAAACATTTGTATTTGCTTTCAGTCTGGGTGTTTTCTATATATTCTAAGTATGTATTTAAAAAAAAAAAGTATTGATGTATTAATATCAGTTATCCAGTACCAATAACAGAGCTCTGCTTAGCTTGTGACTAGATGACGGTGTGTGATAGCTTCTACATAATATTATTTCCTTTGCTTAAAATCCTTCACAAAATTAAATTTTTAAATATACCTATGTTTATAAACCAAGACCACGCTACCGGCGGTTAGGGCTCCAGAGATAGGCACCTCCTCACAATGTGGGCCAAGTCAAGCAACACCGCCTTTTGTATCTGACCCTTGACCCAACAAGCTCTTTCATTATTATTATTATTACTTGTTTTAGATGGGTGTTAAATCAGGGCACACAGTATAACTCTAGAAGTAGACTGCAATGTTGCGGCTAGGCCACATTTCAAAATGTATTTAAGTAAAAACTCCCAAGTCTTAATATAAAATACAGATACGTACTTGTAAGTAACCAGCGCGGCTTGTTCCTCACGCGTGGGCAACTTGAACGGCAGCGGTATTGTCATTGCCCAACGCTCCAACGTCGAATTAAACCTCAGAGCCACGCAGTATACGCCATACATTATTAACATGAATAGCGCTTCGGGCCTAAAAAAGAAAGAAAAAAATGGATAATTATAAATATAAAGTGGAAGAGTTTGTTTGTTTGTTTGAACGCGCTAATCTCTGGAACTACCAGTCCGATTTAAAAATTCTTTTAGCGTGTGATAGCTCAGTTTTCGAGGAAGGTTACAGGCTACACGCTACTGGTGACGGGAACAGAGCAGTAAGCAAAGACACGGGTGAAACCGAGCCGCGAAAAACTAAGTAATGGATAATAATTGCCTTCTAGAAGGCGCCATATTGAGTTTGAGAGGATGTAACATAGCCTATATCTAGCGGGCAGTCAAGACGTTTCTAACGATACCTCATTGCTCGACTGCCGAAGTCAAAGAAGGTAATGTTTTTTGAGCGTATGTATGTATATTTTTGGCACGCTCTACAGTCTAAATGGCTTATTGGATTTCAACACGAGGTGTCATTAGACCCTTAGTTGCGTCGGCACGAAAAAATATGGGTTTCTTTCTTTTCTGTTTGTTTCGGACAGACGGGCTTTTTCTTTTTTAATAATATCATTTCCTTGTTTGTTAAATTATGATGGCTAGCTAAGAGGTTACAAGAGAGACAAAAAAAAAAAAAGATAGGAATCTTTTTATTATCGAGTGGTTAGTAAAACCTAATGTCAGAATTTGTACAGCCCATAACTTATGGAGGCATCCGACTTGGTCTACTGTTATCAATATAGTAACAGCCGGGACCGACTTTTAACGTGCTCACTGAAGTACGGAGACGCTCAGATCAAATACCACTATGCGGTCACCCATCCATGGGCCAGCCCAACTCTATGTTGCCTAAACCGCTGATCGTTTACCGATATGTGAGCGCAACGAGCTATGAACACTGTCTAGTGGTTTTGTTATCTATATTATTTATAAAGTGCTAGAGTTTGTTTATTTTATTGTTTGTTGAACGCGCTAATCTCTGGAACTACCAGTCGGATTTGGAAATTCTTTTTTGCGGACGACAGCTCAGTTCTCGAGGAAGATTATAGGCTACACGCTACTGGCGACGGTAGCAGAGCAGTAAGCAAAGACGCGGGTGAAAACTAGTTATTATTATAAAATATTAGTTACCAAGATACGTATTCGTTAGCTATGGTGCACAGCATCACAAGTATAGAGATGGCGTAGAAGAAGCAGTCGCGACAGAGAGGCCACCAGTTGAGGTGAGAGACGGTCCCGGCGCACAGCGCGCACACCGAGATCACGAACATTATGTTGAATACTGCTGACCCTATCACGCCAGACACCCCTGAAAAGAAAACCAAGAGAAATAATTTATTTTGCAAATTTTCAATTTCTTTCCTTTCCTTTTTTCTCACCTCCTTTAAACCCTTCACCTACCCCACTCCCTTCACGGTAGGCAGTGGCTTCGCTGAGTCCCTGGTATTTTAGAGCAATGCCAGAGACTCTGAGTCGTCCATGAGCGACAGGTACCACTTACCATCAGGTAAGCTACTCGTCTTTTACTGTCAGCAAGAAAAAAATTTAAATAAACAAAAATAAACCTAACAAAAATGGTCTCAGCATTCATAGGCTACGGTAGCTGCTTACTATCATGTAGGCCGTATGCTTATTTGTCACCTTAGTCGTATAAAAAAAACAGAATAGATGAGGCAGACTAGGATAGGACAGAAGAACTTACAAGTTAACGACCATCATGAATCGCGTAATTTTTTAAAATGGCGTGCATTTTAATTTCACCCTAGCATAAAGCTGCTTCGACATATTTCGATAATGTTGTGGTAGCGCTGGTATTCTGCTGAAACCAGTTTTATGTGACAAAATAAAGAGTACAGAAAATATTTTATTTACGGTTAGATATATACCTACTTGAAAATTGTTCTTTCAAATAATGTGGTGTTTCATTTTATCATTTTATTAAAATAAACTTTTGAAATGAAATTAATACCGATGCGAAGTAAGGGCGAGACACTAGTTGTGATATAAAAGTTTTCTCACCAATATCATCTTGCGCACAGAACACTCCGATGACGACGGTGGCCAGCTCCGGCGCAGAGCTGCCCGCCGCCATGAACGTCGCACCAGCCACGTCGGGAGCTAGCTTCAACTCTAGCGAACAAAAGATTAAGTTAAAAAGACGACTGAGGGCAAATGACACCGCTCTAAGGAAGTAGGAGACTAATTCATTTATTTAAAATATCATCCTTCTTCTTGAAAACTCTATGTTATGTTGTAAAAATGTGGTTTCAGGCGACTGGGACCGGGACCACGGTCCCTAATCTAGTTGCCTGATTAGTTTTTATTTATTTATTTCATCAGGCGAGTGGGACCTTCTGTAATTTTAACTACAAATCCATTGTTTAAACCAGTTTTTAGTACAGTTAGCAGAAAAAGTGACACAAATAAAACAGAGATATTAACTAAAAATAAAAATAATGTTTTTATATAATGTATATGTACTACTGAGAAAGTATAACAATTTTAATTTATTCTAAGTAAACATTTAGAAATCGTCGTCAACAATCATTTAAAAATCAGTTTTCATGTTGATTTATGTCTCTTAAATATCTACATTATCCAGGAATCATGGCGTGTTTAAAAAGTATGACAATTAACAAATAAAAAAACATCCAAAAATCACAGTATACATTAAATAAAAGCCTGAGTTGTATAACTTTAGATTTTCTGTTAACCGTACATTGAAGCTAATGGGTGGTCCCAGTCAACCAATTCGAAAAGGCTATCAGGCGACTGGGACCGCAGTTCCAGTTCTTTATGGTCCCAGTCGCCTAAAACTTCGTAAAAATATACACTCTATAATTATTAATGTAATTACATTGAAAGATTATTTTCTGAACTGCAACACTCATTAATTAACCCTTTCGTACGATAGTTACATCCTTCACATTACTCTACTCTTACATCAAATCTTAAAAAGTCAACCAAAAATACGTTTTCTAACTTCCCAAAAATTATCATTAATCCGTTGTTTATTCATTTAGTTTAATTAATTAACACTTATAAACGTTAATAATTACAATATTTCAGCTAATTAACCTACATCATCAGAGGGCCTAGACAAGTGGCATAGATTTCTATTCTATTTACAGAATAGATTAAAAATGTATGGGATTGACATAAGCTAACGCCAACATTGTCCTTAGCATAAGTCAATCCCATAAATTTTTAATCTATAGAAAAGATTAAAAATTGAATAGAATAGAAATCTTTGCACTTGTCTAGGGCCTCAGGTTATTAATCTATATCATTCTCCGAATAACGCCTCTAGCTGATTCTTACCCTCACAGATCCTATCGAGACTGGACACGAAGTACTCATCACAAACGATTGCTAATCCGATGAAAGTAAACACGCAGACCAAGATGTGGAGGATCAGACCACCGTGCTTGCGAGCAGACTGGCCCATCAGAGGTTGGGGGAACTGCGGATGTCAAATAGAGTAATAAGTTTAACGGTGTAGACTCATATGCTTAAATTTGAAATGATTAAACTTCAAGATAACGACTTTTTTTAAAAATTTAGTTTAAAATTCATGTCAAAGCGACTAATAGTGAGATTTAAGACTTAAAGGGAATTAAGAAGGGTTTTTGTGGCTAATTCATGAATACACTAAGCTATCACTTAAAATTTTGTAGTAACCTAATGTGTTTGTTTTTAAAATGTAATATTGTCACGTAGATATCAGATTCTGTTTTATTTAATAGAATCATAATAAAGATTTTTATTATAAATTAATAATATAATATAAGTACTTTAATTATAAATGTTCGAAAAATTAAATTTGTTTCTTCATTTTCATTTTGACTGGCCTGTTGGTCTAGTGGTTAGTGACCCTGACTGCTAAGCCGGAGGTCGTGGGTTCGATTCCCACCCAGGACAAACCTTTGTGTGATGAGCATGATTGTTTGTTCTGTGTCTGGGTGTAATTTATCTATAATATGTATGTATTTACAAAATAAAAATGTATATAAGTAGTATATCAGTTGTTTAGTACCCATAACACAAGCAAATATAATTGCTTAATTTGGGACTAGATGGCGCTGTGTGAATGTGGTAGAATATTATTATTATTATTATTATTATTTAAAATATGAGACTATTGCCTGATAATAAAATATTTATAATTTTTAATTTAATTTAGTTTAATTTAGAAATAACTTACAGAGTTGATCTCTAAAATATCACCTGTTCGATCGCTGGCGGTGTGCAGTTAACCCTCAGAGGTTTGATCGTAGGGATGGACGACTTCCAATTCTTTCTCTCGTTCTCCCGAGCTGCTTCTGTCTCACTGTCCTGTTAAACATTATTACAATTTATTTTTTTGGAGTTAGGATGTTTAGGAAAATTTTCACCACCAGTTGGCGCCACTTTCACTTTCATATTAGGCCAATCAGAGGTTAACTTTTAACAGCGCTTGACAGCTAGACCTGACGCATCGGTGCTGCCACCTCGTGGGCGCCATTTTAAAAAATCCTCTCAGCAATTTTCTTTTGTCCTTAAGCACGTGAATTATCCATTTTGTAAATTAAACACTATAATTTCCGAAATAAACACTGAAATATATTTGTTTTGATAGCGCTGTCAAAATAGAAGACCGTTTATCAAAGTGGCGCCAACTGGTGATGAAAATTTAACCATTCTTTGTTAGTGATGATGATAATCTGAGTCATTTTGCATGCTATTTGAAATTGTAACAAACTGATTAATAAAAAGATTGGCCTGAGTTTCTTGCTAGTTCTTCTTATGGTTCTATTTCGTCAGCGAACTAGTTGTAGGATAATTGGCTGACATTTTGTAATTGTTATATTGACGTTCATAAGTATCACTGATGTGATCTAAATTACCTAGATAAACGTTATTCTATTCTATTAAGTTCTTTGACCAACGTTATCACTGAAAACCAGATGCTGTTAGGTGACCAGTAGCCGCCGTTGCTAGAGATGGAGCGCACAAACAAGCGGAGATATTTTAAAATGGTTTTTGTTAGTGCTAGTGCAAATATTAAGAGTTTAGGTTTTAATTCTTCATTTTTATTTGTTTTCTGTTTCTGTAGTTTTGGTATTTTATCGTCTCTGGGCATAAAATAAATACTTTTATTTTTATATATTAGCCTACCAAAGTGACTCCACTCCGCCTGATGGTAAGCAGTCAGTGAAATCCAGAAGTGGTGGCCACTATACCAAAAACCATCGTCTTTAACTGCTGGTATGGTAGCCTCCACTATGGCGGCTGGGAGCGGGGTTAGGGGAAGGGCATGAGGGAGGTGAGGAAAGAGAAAAGGGAGGAAATTGGGTCTCCGGCGCTCTCACTCACCGAACGAAACGTAGTAGTACGGATACTACACTACTACTCTTACCTCGATCTTTTATGAGAGGGTAGTACTTCCCCGGACTATCCGTCCCATTCATGCTGAAACCAGCGTGGATTAACTACCGCATAATCTTTCTTTCTTAAATTTACGAATAAGAATAATTCTCCATTCTTATTTTTTTGATATATTAGAGAGCATCTATTTTATTTGTCTAATAATATAAATATATAATAATAAAAGTGTTAGTAAAATATTATTTGTCTGTTAAAACATCAAAGAGGGATGAATTTACCGCCCACTAACAAAATATAGCGAGTTGCGCGGAATAGAGCAGTAACCAAAGACACGGGTGAAACCGCGCTGCGGGAACCTAGTTTATGATATAGCGTAAATTGGAAGAGGCCTAAGTCCAGCAACTTATTTTGGATAGATAATGATAAATTAATGGTACATACATATTAAATACCAAATTAGTTCAGTTAGTTTAACCTATTTACACGTATCATAAATACCTTTAAATATGAATTGAAATTCAAAATATAATTCAGTTTTCTCGAGTTCGGTCTTCGTACCTGATGACATACAAACTTTATATTTGACTTTGAAAATAAATTAGTGTAACTCAATCAGTGAAAACGAGTCTAATGATGGAGTACTTACTTAGGTGCTTTTAAATAATGTTCTGTTTTTAATTCTTTTTTAATATAAAAACCTAACTTTGAAATTTTTGCCATCTTCTGGAGCAGCTTCATCGTAATATCCAGTTAGGGATAGACAATTATCTAAAGCATAAACTCATGTTTTGCCAACAATATTAATTGGTGCCATACATCTAATAAGGGGCAAAATCGTGTAATATTTCAGGCGTAATTCCAAATAGATGTATTTTTATAGCACAGAAAAATAAAAATAAATAAATACGTACATAAAAAATCTGTTTTAAATAGAATTTATGTAGCCAGCTCAACTTATAATCTTTTTTTGTAACAACAAAGCTATTTCCTGTTTTCTTTTGAATAAATCAAATAATTCAACACAATTACTCTACCTCGACATATCCAGCGTCTTTCTGCGTCTTCTTGTCTGGTTCGTCTTCCTCCAGGATGCCCTTCATCTTCTTTTTGTCACCTTCTTCAGGATCCTCATCCTCCTTTTCCGTTGGAGTAGTTGCCGGCAGTGGAGTCTCTTCTGCAAAAAACATTATTTCGAATGTAGCAAATTTTATTTTGAAAAGAAAAGAAAGAAGATAGATCAGATGGGCTTTGGGAGAGACTGGCAGTGGATTGCAGTAAGCCGGTGATGATAAAGTCAATTTGGTAAACAACTTTGTGTCCTACAATAGAGGTCTTTAGGCTCATAATATGATGTGATGTAAGTCGATGTAATAACTACAGTATAATGATAGTCTGTCGCCAAAAGAAAAATTGTAAGGAAACATAACATTAGTACTTATAATAATAACATATAAATTTAAAATTAAAACACCCGACATAGTGTACTTTATTCTACTAGTCAAGTCATTTCATTTGATACCCATATTTTGAGAGTTGTGAAAAATAGGAAATCCGCCATATTGTGGCGCCGAGATGGCCAAGATGGCCGATCTTGAACCGATTCTCATCAAACATATAACACTTCCGATTAATTCACCTTTCAAACAAAAAAAAAACAAAATGAAAATCAGCGTCTGTTCAGAAGCTACGATGCCACGGACAGGCACACACATACAGACACGTCAGACTTATAACACCCTGTCATTTTTGCGTCGGGGGTTAAAATAGCCAAAATTGCTAAACCGAACGCGATCAATGAATATGCCTTCATGCAGTTAAGCAGTGGGATAGTAACGGATAGTATAACATTATAAATAATTACTATTAAAATTCAATTTACCTTTCAAAGTCTCAATCTTCGTGATATCCAATCCAGTGGTGCTTTTCTCGATGGTGTCCAGTATTTCAGCAGGAGTCTTCTCCACGGGCTCTGATGCGTTCGATGTGCTGAACACCGCTTGGAATATAGAGTACGCCACGAAGAACACAGACACCGTCAGCCATCTGTGTCGACGAGGTCTTCGCATCCTCTGTAATTAAAGAATAATAGGCTATTAAAATACTTGTCTTTCCTTTTTACTCATGTCAAAAATTAATTATCTGGTGATTAAGAAGAATTGTCTGAGTTTCTTGCTAGTTCTGCTCAAGCCTTCCTTTATCAGTGAAAGCCGTACGCAAATTAGCTGATTTATATTTAGTTATGACGTTATTTACTGTCTTGCATATTGGTGAAATTGAACCAGCTTGACATACAGAGGAACAGATAAAGCAGTTATCTATACATATAATAAAATTAGAGTGTCTGTTTGTAATATAACCGCTTTTTACTACATGTATATGAATATATATACGGTACATACACCAAAATAACATTTTTACAATTTTAGTCTGTCTGTCTGTCTGTCTGCCTGTCTGTTTGTTCCGGCTAATCTCTGAAATGGCTGGACCGATTTTGTCGGGACTTTTATTGGCAGGTAGCTGATATAATAAGGAATAACTTAGGCTACATTTATTTTAGGAAAAATCTTTTATTTTAGAAAAATAAAGTAATGTTGATCGACTGTTAGGCGAAACGAAGTTCGCCGGGTCAGCTAGTTATAAATAAATATGTTTATCCGCATTGTACCATGTGGTAGAACCCATATCACAAGCTATAACATATGCTTGGTTGTGCTATTATTATATCATCACAATCCATGTAGTGTTACTACTATCAAGTAGTGGTTGCCATATTAAAGGAGATGCTGTATTATGAAGTGTTTGCGATAGATGGCCAAGTTAAAGTAAGTCAAACCTTAAGTTATGGTGTGATGTTTCCTTTTGGACTCCAAATTTCAGAAGCATTTTTATTTTGCTTCATCATTTGTCAAGAGATTTACAATGTAGGTATATTATATATATTATAATGTAAAAATCGGTGTCTCGTTTTTCGTATTTGCCACAACAAACACAACATTCATAAATGTCAGATACATTTTTAAGAGTCTGATGACAAGGATTTTTTTCATTCAGCCGAAATAAAACCTTCTTTACTATTAAAATAATTTTATACTTTGAAAAACGTTTACGAAGTCTGTCATCACGCATCTTCTGTTGTAGGTTTGAAACGGGGCAAGTACCAATAAGACTAAAAATCATAATAAAAGCGCCGGAGACCCATTTTTCTCCCTTTAATTTTCTCACCTCTTTTAATCCCTTCACAGGCAGCGGGTTCGCAGAGTCCCTGGTCGTCTATGAGCGACAGTTACCACTTACCATCACGTATGCTGTTTGCTCGTCTGCCACTATCGGTAATTAAAGTAAGTACTACCAACCTGCCTTGAGAAAGACTGATGAAGTGCATCGATAATGATGCTCATGCCTTCACCCAACCCAAAATCTTATCTGTGTCGTACCTACTTTCTACACAGTAACTAACGCTGAATCACCGTAAGAAAAGTAAATAAAATAAACAGTATAACCACAAGGTCATGATTGTACTTTATGTCCCATATAGCGGCGATTGGCTCGATAAAATGTTATTATTTTTACGATATACGCACAATAAACTTAACCGCAATAAACTTAAGGTTTATCGAGTGACAAATTATCACTGTTTATGTGTTTATCGGTCAATGGAAATGTACAGTGGCTGAAATAATACACACAGCTTAACGCCTTTTACCCTAAGAGTTGTATTATATGTAACACCCACGTTTTAAAAGCTATATAAGTCCCATCTGGTATGTGGTATATGGATGGTAAGCGTTCCCGCGGTAGATCCCTTTTGATCGAGTTACCTTAAACGCAAGATGCCAAGGAAGGCGTTATACCTAAACATGAAATTTGCCTAAAAAGCTGTTAGCCATCACCTAACCGCTGGTGTGACCAAATTAAGTTACTTACTGGTCTACCAGTCACCACCGCCTTACGTACCGCTGAAGACAGGCACACACGGCGGACGATAATTAAAAAGCTGCCATAAACCTATCTAAGCGGACACGACCTTCAGTAATGGAGATACGACTGGAAAGAAGAAGTCCCATCTACCAGGGAGCAAGCCTGTTGTTGATATTAAACGGGTAAAATGCCAGATTCTGGGCTAATACTGAGAATTTACATACATAACTTCACGCCTGTCTCCCATTAATGGGGTAAGTAGAGACTAACGCCACGGAAGTTACCATTTACAGCGATTTACATACCTGCTTTAATTCTTATTCATTAATGTTGTCATACCTACACATATTAAATAAAATAAAATAAAATATCACACATCTCTGCGTGACAGTGCATATACAGTAACATAAACTATTCTCTGACTAATTATAATCATAACAACTTTAATTTAAATTACTGTGTCACAACAAAATTTGGTGAATATGCTGTTATTATAAGTATGTGGTATAATTACCATTTATGTGAAGGACCTTGTATTGAAGGTCAGTTAGGAATGCATTGAACCTATTTTAATGTTATATAGAAAACTGTAGGAGTGTCGATTGGTGAGTTTTTATTAATATTATTCTACCGAAGTGACTCCACCCCGCCTAATGGTAAGCAGTCGATGGAATTCAAAAGTGGTATTCACCACTCCAAAAGCCATCGTCTCAACCTGCTGCTGGTATGGTGGCCTTCACTATGGAGAATATAAAGGGAATGAGGGAGTTGAGGAGAGAGGAAAGGGGGCATTTGGGCCTCCGGCGCTCACACCCACTGAACGAAACACATTAGTAAAAAAACTAATGGGTACTTATGATAATGCTATCCGATCAACTCCTCTCTCTCGGCTCATTCATATCGAAACTAGAAATCTACTACCGTAAACATAAAAGTGAGAATTTCTCGCAAGAAAAACCCAACTGGTTTTACCTAATAACGAGAAATTATCTGTATAAGCTCGGAGTCCGGGAATTGGGACTGGTAAACTGTAAGACTCGCCCGCTCTTACATCGGACCTACATAGCCGGTGAGGGACGAAACGTGGTTGTTATATACTTCTATCTTAGCCTTCTGAGTAACAGTCGTGATGTAAATTAGTCTAAAATATCTAAGAGTACTTGTAGAAGGTAGTAATCCAGACGGCGTAGGATTAAACACGATCGTCATTGAAACCTTTTACGTTCGGTGTTTGTGCTCGCCAATCATTGTGAGAAACGTGCAAGGAATATGCTAACGTATCGATTGGTTAGCGTCTGGGTATTACTGGATAGTAAGCGAAATATGGATGTTGCACCTCTGCCTACTCCGTAAAAGGCATGATAATATGATTAGAATCTGGCACATGCTAAATGACGTACTCGTAGATAGGGTAACATAGGCTATTTAATTATGTTTAACATATTTTTACAGTCATTTTTAATATTTTATGCGTCTTTGTGAATCTGAATGATGCAATACGTCACTATTGCTATGATATTTTCCGTAGGCGTTTGTTGTGGGCCGAATAAAACTTTTGATACTGAAGTGAAGTGAGGGCGAATGTCTAGTACATACAAGAAAAGCCGAAAAAACATGTCGTAAGAAGCATAAAAGTAGGTACCCGTGTACAAAACAAGGGTAGGTCGCTAGTAAATATACAAGTGAGTAATGACAAAGCGTTTTCTTTAAACGATCAATCACTATCTGAGGTCACGGATAAGCTCACGGCTGCTTCAGGAACACATTTAGCCGCCATCATGTCATTCACGTTCGTTAATATTGTACACAACATTCAACATTTTCGCAATGATTTCTTTTAAAAGTTTGTGAAATTACGTTAAAATCATGTTTTAACTTTATTTTAGAAGGATCAGGTTAGAAATAATCCAGTTATTCTCCTCACAGGGTGTTAGGAAAGGAATAACAGATGGATGACCGTACATTACGAAAAGAGAAATTTATCTTTTAAAGTACTTTAAACACTATAGAATTATATGTAGTCGCCTAGAGTACTACCATAGAGTAAAGTAATACTTTTATACTAGTAATGCTAAAATCTTAGATACCTGCGGTACATATTTTATCTAAGCCAAATGTAGTCTCGTATAGCAGCGTACAACGATTTTATCGAATCTTTTAGACGATTACTTCTTTCTCGTAAAGAGATAAATTTGGACGAAGTATAAATAGAAAATTATTTTGGATATCGCTTTTCAAATTCAAAACATTTATTTCGGATATTTTTTTTTACAATCCATATGTATATATACCGTATAAATAATATTTAATACATACAATAATATAAACCTAAAACTAATACGAGTGCATCAGCTTACGACGGCGTCATATTACGCGGCTCAGTATTGTGTAACCGCCCACGATAGCGCTTCGTGCTATGGCGCGACTCTAACCTCTCAACCCTCAAAGTCCAGTTGGTTTTCTTTTCGATATACTCCACGATCTCCTCGGCCTTCGTAGAGTGATGTAATCGGGACACGTATATAATCGTTGTCGGTGTTGCGTGACGTATCAGCATGTTCGGTCCTGCTAACTCTGAACCACATTGAATTCAACAAGTGGACTTACTCTTTCTCTACTCCACTGTGATAAAGCCATCATTGTCGCACGTGTCCTTTACCAGAGCCCGTTGTTTTACGGTCTTCTGAACAGGCTTATCGTTCGTCTGCTTGCACCCTTTCTTTTCGAGTCGTGTTGTCGGCACGGTGGCTTTGCCGATAATTTTTCTTTATAAGAAATAAATACTTATGTATATTTTTAGTATTTATAAGAATAAACTGTCTCGTCGTTTAATGGTTTTGTGTAGAAACTGACACGTAAAGAACTTGGGTTCCACTTCCATTCCCTGTTTGTATAGTGTCCGGCGCGACACTGATCGCGACTTGATAATTTCTTTAGACGAAATTTGGGAAGAAATATCACAATTAAACTTTCAATACCTGCACCTGCTGCTTTCAATGCACTTACAAATTATTTTGCTAGAAAAAGTCCATAATTTTTTTTTTTATAAAAGAACCCGAGGTCAGACAAACGATAACCAACATTAAATAGATAGAGACCTTGTAAGTGCGAATTATTCTTGTTTTCCCTGCATTACAGATCGACGACCGCCGGAACGTAATCGTTACTATAACAAGTCCCGACTATATTACACACTTTTTTTTATATGGGTAGGCACTTAAGCAGGTGTATAACAATCACATAACACATTTCGACTGATAAGTTGGGTGCCCTGTAACAGAAGTCTGTTCTTATTTATCAAACAATTTCTGAATCTGGGACTGCTTTTTTACTCGACTTAAAAAAATCATGGTACTTATTGTATATTACAAATTAATTGATTTTAAATTATTTAACAAGGTCGTCAGAGATCTTAAAAATTTCTATCAAGCTGGGCACCGCGGCTTTGCCCGCGTGTAAAATGTGTTTTGTCTCTCTCGGAAACCACACCGATTTTCGGGATAAAAGCCTATGTCGATCACCGGCACCGAATCTATCTATATACCAATTTTCATCGAAATTGGTTCAGCCGTATAAGCGCTGAGTAGTAACAAAATACACATGCAAACACAAAGTTTCGAATTTATAATATTAATAGGATTAATAATCGTGTCGTGAAGCGTACCACGTGCGACGCCCACCCGGGTCCCTTCACTAGTAAAGAATATTCTATCTATTAGTTTAGATAACCTGGTATTAAGTCTTAGGACGACAAAGCAACCATAAACTCTGATTAAATATAATTAAAATAGATCACTAATACCCCACCTAACCTCTAATAATGTATTGTTATCCAAACATAGCAAATCCGGACTAAACTCAGCAAAACCGTACAAATTTATCCACATTATAAATTTACGAACATTATTCGGGCCACAAGTGTATTAGAGTGCTGAAATCCGTCCAATACACCCGAGTGTACAAATAGGGCGAGCTGTGCCATTTTTACGGCATATTTGCAATTGCCGGCGAGATTGGGTGTTCACGAAGTTTATGTACTGAGATTTTTTCTGCTTGTGTAAGTAGTACGATTATTTGGTCGGGAATGAATCTAGTTTTTGTAAGTGGATTTTGTTATTTATAGATAAAAAAAAAATGGAATAAGTTGTCGACTGAAAATATTGAAAAGTCTCTGCTGAAGGAAAAATACTCTTCTTTCTTACTTCAGCACCTTTATCAGGTCTACCTTGTGAGGACCCACGCTGCGTCGTCCAGTTCATGATCCACTTCAAGTCTTTGCTGTCCATACACAGTAACCTATTATTCTCCTACAGGACTTATACTTCTTCTAATATTGCGCCAGCTAATCATTTTCTATGGCAAAAGTATTCAAGGTTGATTAAAGATTATAAAGTTAAGTAGTAAATCCTTACTTTACTGACCTATTACTTCATTGTGTAGTCCGTAATATACAAGGTAAACTTTAATCTTACCTACTTAAATTATGTTATGATACCTTTTCATATCCGAACCCACAACCTCGTGCTTAAGAATGTCTGCTATAACCACATGGTCATCACGTTTTATTAACAACTACCTTTACACGGTACAGTTTCACCCGCGTCTTTGCTTAATACTTTGCTCCAGTCTCCGTAACGTGATATTACATAGCCTATAACCTTCCTTAAGAACTGGGCTTTAAGCAAAAATATTTATTCAAAATTTGACCGGTAGTTCTAGAGATGAGCGCGTTCAAACAAACAAACTCTTCCGCTTTATATAATAGTAGAGATAAAAAGTAGTAAGTAATTTGTTGTTAACAAAAGATAGTAGAATTAGTAATAGTCAGTTGAAGTAGCTACAAAGCTAGAGAAAGCTACACTTCAGAACTCGAGCAGATAATAAAACATCAAAATTTTAATTGCTTGCAAATATATTTGACCTAGTTGAATATTATAAAAGCAAGAATTACTACCACCTCACAAACCAACCTTTACCAAAGGCGTAGAATATAGAATTTAATCCGAAACTAACACAATCAAAATCTCAAACATATATCATACAACGTTTTACACATACATAATAAAATATGTTACACACTCAGCAATACGAGTCCAACATAGCAGGACCTTCCTCGTCCCTATTAACGCATTAAAACCCGTTGACTGGGGAAGTGAGTGAACATTTTGAACGTCTATCTATACTGGTAGACGCACACATAGCCATCCAGTTCGATCAATACTCCTAGTGACGAGGTTTGCTTTCAAACTTCGTTCATTTGAACGTTATGTACAATGAACGATATTGAACGAGTGAATGGATGAACGGTTCTTATTTTCGCGCTTATTTGATTTTCAAGGAGTGATGTTGAGATTGTAATATAGGCCGATGGTATGTAGACTGTCTTTTTATAACTGGTAGCAAATAATCTTACGACCAACCTGAAGGTAAATGGTTTCTATCTATCTATGTTATATAAATCGGCAGAATTTGTTTGTTTGTTTGTTTGAAAGCACTAATCTCTGGAACTACCAGTCGGGTTTGAATTATTCTTTTTGTGTATGATAGCCTAGTTTTTAAGACAGATTATAGGCTAAGTAACATTACGCTACTGGCGATGGGAGCAGAACGGTAAGCAAAGACGCGAGTAAAACCACTCAACAGAAAGCTAGTAACTTATAAACATTGGTGTGTTGGACCGTGGATATTTTGAATTGGGTTGCCGAAGCAATTACCGAAATATTTAGCTTTTGTTTCTGATCTGCTACACGGGTTCAATCCGTAATAAAAAAAGAATACATCGATCTCCAGGGTATCAGATACAGGGGATCAGACCGAAATATCTCATGACTGAATAGTCACATTACCTGGTTTCGAACCCTTAACCTCGTTTAAAAGGCGTGTTATTTAACCGATAAACCATATCGACAAAATGTTTATAAATAATAAAAATCTCTTTCTAAAATGGTCCCACAATAAATTATTTACAGTACTTACCTTCTAAAACAGCCTAATAATAATAAAAGGAAATGGGCCATTGCTTTTAAGTGCCCGTTGACCTTTTTAGACCTATTTCAGTTTTACTTTAATATAGTTATTACTTAGCGTGAAGATCTGTTAATGCAAGTAGACTTAAACAGATCTATAAAAGGATATTGCTGAAAATCGTCCGTCTGTATGGAAATATCGGGAACTGTTCAACGGATGCGGATTTTGCTGTTATATTGTGCGTTTCTCGTGTTGCGTTTTGCAATACATAAACCTACTAGCTGCTAAAAAGTAGCCTATATCCATCTCTGGCACCGAATCTATCTATATATAAATTTTCATCGAAATCGGTTCAGCCGTTTATGCGCTGAGTGGTAACAAACATACACACACTTTCGCATTTATAATATTAGTAGGATGTCCTATAGAAACAGAGCAGCAACCGGGCAAAGTTGGTAGGGTAACCACAACTTTTGATACCTACTGACGCGAAGGGTCGCTAGTACAATTTAAAAACTGGCCAAGTGCGAGTCGGACGTACGTTTGTTGTATGGGAGCCCCCAACATTCATTTTGTTCTGTTTTTTAGTATTTGTTGTTATACCGGCAACAAAAATACATCATCTGTAAAAATTATAACTGTTTATCACGATTCATGAGACAGCCTGATGACAGTCAAATAGAAAGACAGACAGCGAAATCTTAGTACCTAATAGGGTCCCGTTTCACCCTTTGGGTACGGAACTCTAAAAAAAGAGGGGTCTCGAGTAAAATTCAAATTACTCGAATGTTGAAAATACAATTTCATTCAAAGCTCGCATTTGTAATATAAAACTCAATTTGTAGAATGGAATTCTATAGTAACCGTACGCCTGCCTTTGATGAAGAATTTATATTAACGAATGATTAAGCTAACTCGTAGTACTCGCTCTTGAGGATTGTTATTTTTAGAGTAGTTATGTTTTGATTTCAAACATTAAATGATTGTCAGGCCAATGATATCGAACTTGTGCTGATTGAATTACTGGCTTGTTTATCATAATAGAGTATTTTACTCTATATGAGAAAACATCTAAAAGTATAATATTGAGATAGCTTAGGCAAAAAGCTGTCGATAAATATTTAAGTTAAAAAAATTACATCCTAAATTTTAAAATTCAATTCAAAAATTTCAACTTTTTTAATCTGTTTCATCATCATTATCGTCATCATCATATCAGCCAAAAGACGTCCACTGCTGGACATAAGCCTTCCCCAATTTTCGCCACCGTGGTCGGTCGTTCGCCGCCCTGGTCGTCGGTCCACCTTGTGAGGGGTCTGCCCACGCTGCGTCTTCCGGTTCGTGATCGTCACTCTAGAACCTTTCCGCCCCAGCGGCCGTCAGTTCTGCGAGCTATGTGTCCTGCCCATTGCCATATTAAATAGTAGCCGCCATGTTATTACGTCATACGGCTACATAAACGTAGAAGTGTCAACTGCCAGCTATCAGCGTAACTTTAATCTATGAAGTCTATTTATTATTTTCTAAACCAATGTAATTATTATTGAAATAATTAATACCATGGAGGACGGTTTTGTTAAAGGAGACAACACAAATTTACCAAGAATAAACTCTTTGATTGTCGGTAAATTCTTTGCTGCAAATCCTGATTTCTATTCTGCTGAGTTACGGCATGTTAAAACTTCGATAGTAAGTAATGCTATAAAAGCTATTTGATAGCGATATTTATTTTAATTTAATATTTGATTTGTTTACACAGGCAACTGACGTCATGACCACAGAGCAATATGGCGTCCACGCTGCGTCCAGCGTTTTCGTCAAATTACGCGCAGAATTTAAATGCATTTTTAAGTGTCATGCCAAAAAGTATTTATTCTTGCATGCTATTAAATAAATTATAACTAACAAAAGATTGTAAACTTTACTCTACAGCTAATCGAAGTATTTCGGTGGCATATGATGAGCGCTACGAGAAAACGTGTCTACTAATATGTGATAAGCAATATAAAAGATTTGCTGAAGACACGAAAAGAAGATGAATATGTGCTTTGTTTAAACCTATTATCAATTGCCATGGTCTATCGAAAATAAATAGGTGTGTTGATCTCATGTTGTCAACGCCATTTTATCTACCTATACTATTGGAAGAGTTTGTTTGTTTAAACGAGCTAATCTTTAGAACTACCAGTCGGATTTGAATAATTCTTTTTGCGTATGATAGCCCAGTTCTTGAGAAAGATTATAGGCTATGTTATATCACGCTACTGGTGACGGGAGCAGAGCAGTAACTAAAGACGCCTTTTATAAAAAAAGAAAAAAAGTAATAGCTTTGTCCTGATTTTTACCAGCTACAAATGATGTCTGAAAAAGAGGGAAAAAGGATAGGGGACTAAAGTTAATCGAAATTTCCGCCCTCGGACGTATCTCATTAACAATAACGTTCGTATTCGAATAATTTTGCATTTCAATTAATTTGACAAAGCTTTTTTCAAGTACTTATCTAATCTTTGAACCTGAGACTGCATCTGTGGTTCGTTGGTACTGTGTACGGATTACCACATCCAGGTCTTGGTTTCGATCCGAGAAATGCTCAGTATTAGCCCGGTGTCTGGAATTGTGCCCGGTAAATGGCAAAAGGCTCGCCTCCTGTTACATGAGACCCAAAATAAAATGGTGAAACGTGGGTGATTAACACCTCTGCCTACCCCTTTGGGGATAAAAGGTATGAAGCTATGTTGAACCCGAGAATTTTTCTACGTAATAATTTACCTCGTGAGCAACGAGGAATGTAAAATAGTTTTAAAAGACTATTCTTATATACAGCGTACGCAAAAAAGGACCAAAAATACCTACTTATTTAAAATCTTATACTTTACACGTTGTAACTGTGTACTTTTATACCAAATTATATAATATACTCTTATACGCAAATTGTTCAAACTTTGAATGGCTATAACTTCTAAAAGACTATCCTAGGACAAACAGCTTAGTGGGCTATGTTAAGCGTCTACCTGCACGATCATTTAAGAATCGAAGAAATCCGTAGACAAAATAAGATAACTGATGTGGCTCGCAGAGTTCCTTTACTAAAGTGGCAATGGGCAGGACACATAGTCCGCAGAATTGTTGACCATTGGGGCAGAAAGGTTTTAGAGTGGCGACCACGAACCGAAAGGCGCAGCATGGGCAGACCCCTTACAAGGTGGAGCGATGAATGAGGGCGGCTCACGACTGGCCAAGGTAGCGAAAATTGGGAGAGCCCTATGTCCAGCAGTGGACGTCTTCCTATTTCAAACGGATTTTCTTTTTTTTGCGAAACCTGTATTGTATTTTTTCTTCAACGAGGTCTTCTCCTATTCGAACTATTTAAGACCATCTCTGCACGCTTTTAATTATTTTGTTTTTAGTGTTAATTAATACGCAAAGTTTTATCTTTGGAAAAAGTAGAGATAATAGTAATTAACACTTCATTAAAATTTTTACTGTTGATTAATATTATCTCTACTTTTTGCCCGACTACCGCAGTCAAGGAGGGTAATGTTTTTCGAGTGTATTAATGTATTATAGATGTAGATATGTGTGTATGTGAGTATATATGTATATTTCTTTGGCACGCCCTACAAGTCTAAATGCCTTAATGGATTTTAAAATTTGAGGTGTCATTAGATTTTTATGATATGATATAGGGTACATAATACTTAAATGTAGCGTCAGCATGAGAAAAAAAAATGAATTTCTTTCTTTTCACTCTGTAGGCAGGCAAAATTTTTTTAATAATATATATTGCTTGTTTATAAGTGTTATTGCAATCTATGAAACAACAAACAAGGTCTCGGTTTCGATTCCCAGGTCAAATAAAGTGATATTTGGTTTTTATCCAAATTGCTAATATTAGCCCGAAACGTTATGTTGTGGCCGAAAAATGACAACGACTCCTTTTAGGGGACCGAACAAACCTTACGAAGCGTCGGTGTAGATCTCTGCCCACCCCTTCAAGGAAAATAGCGTGATGGTATATTACGTGTTACGGTGACTAAAACTATAATGAATTTTTACAACGTGCCTACATAACAATTAGATACGAACTGATTAGTGTAATTAGGAAATAGCTTATTAATCTCTAATTCCAACACATTATAACATTTAATGTATTAATACGGATACTTCTGGCGTAGTGACATAGAAACAGAATCCAATTAATATTATAAAATGCAAAAGTTTGTGTGTGTGTCTGCGTTTTGAATTGATTTAGATGTTAGTATGTAGATAGATTCGGTGCTGGAGACGGCTACTTTTTCTTCCGAATATCGGTCTGGTTCCCGAGGGAGACAAAACACATTTTAGGCGCGGGAAATGCCGTAGGGCGCAGCTAGTACCTTTATAAATTGTAAGATACTAATATATAGTACTAGCGATCCACCTTTGCTTCGCACGTGGCTATTTTTATACTTTTACGATATAAAAATATAATAATAATAATATTCTACCACATTTACACAGCGCCATTTAGCCCCAAATTAAGCAATTATATTTGCTTGTGTTACGGGTACTAAAACAACTGATATTATAGATATATACATATTACATATATAGATACATATTATAGATAAATTACACCCAGACACAGAACAAACAATCATGCTCATCACACAAAGGTTTGTCCTGGGTGGGAATCGAACCCACGACCTCCGGCTTAGCAGTCAGGGTCACTAACCACTAGACCAACAGGCCAGTCATATGACATATCATAATATGATTACAAATAGTAGAAATTCTCAGCTTTTCTATGCTACAATATGCATTTATTGATTTTCGACAGCAGTTTGATTCGAGCGAGATGTCTCCCTATAAGAAACTTCCTTCTTGCTTTGTTGCGCTCTCTTTTAATTGCATTTTAAACATCTTACTAACTAACTAAGATCACAGCCGAAACGTATTATCACTTATTTTTAGACGTGTCTACAGCCTACCTGATGGTAAGTGGCAACTGTCGCTTATATACTTCTGCTGCTACTTACTTATCTAAGTATTACAAAAATCAAGAAAGCTAAACTCAAAGTCTGATAAAAAATTCACGACGGGTAAAAGAATCGTGTCGAACATTTTTTTATTTCGTTAGCAACGTGACTTATTTCATTCAATATATTTTTACGACTCGGATAAATGATGAGGTTTACGGTTCACCAGTTCCTTTAGCTTTGATAAGGATAATATTATTAGGATATGATTTGTTTGTGAGACTTTCTGTTATATTTATACGCCGGCAAGATTATTATCTTGCCGGCACTATATTATATATTATCACAACAACTATACAACGCTATGTAGAGGCAAAGCATGTATGCAAAGCAAAATAGCTTGTCATATGGGTTCTAAAAAAACATACAAACTTATATACTTTTTTAATACATACATATAATATACATAACACACACCGACCAACGCAAATAGTCATGTTCATGAACACAAATATTTTTCTTATTTATTTTTATTTTTGTTTTATATTAGCTTACCAAAGTGAATCCACTCTGCCTGATGGTAAGCAGTCAGTGGAATCCAGAAGTGGCGGACACCATTCCAAAAGCCAAACTACTGGTGTGGTGGCCTCCACTATGGTGGCTTACTGAGATGATTTTTCACGCCTCGCTTAAAAGACCCAGGATCAAAATTAGATAGGAAGGCATGCGGTGGCAAAGAGTTCCAGGCTTTAATTGAGCGTCAAAAGTATGAAGTGCTGAACCGTTTGGTTCTTTAGTCCCGCACGTGTCGTTCTACGATTTGCACTACGATGCAAAAAATATGTCTACTAGGAAAGTAATAATAAAAAATAAACAAGCTGTCTATTACACCATAAATGGCCAACCAAATAACAGTCATCACCTTGGGATTCCTAAAAGTCAGTATTAACAGAGATCCTTGCTATGACACAGGAGAATCCCAGCAGCGACTACAAAACTGGGTCAGAAAAGTATCGTCAGTTTAACAGACGTGAGCCGCTCTCATTTATTACTTGCCCGCCACATTGAATAGGTCAACTGTCCTCCTTGTTAGGGGTAAAAATACGATATTTTGAAGCGATTACGTAACCAACATGAAATCATTGTCTTCCTTTCTTTATTAACAGATTTTGTAGCATTTGTAGACATTGCTACGTGAAGCGAGAAGACAGAATTACACGTAGGTAGGTAGCACATCTTGCGAGCACTACGATGTTTGTTTTTGTAAACTTCATTTTGCAAGTTTGTTGACAATGCAAAATCCGTAGCGTAGCATGTTTACCATGCGCTACGTTTTCTGTTTCTGTACAAATCTATGTTAGTGTATGTAGACGAAGTGAAAACCGTGAGTGTAGCGCTGTTGATAAGTGCTACGAATTCTATATAATTACACAATAGAAACAGTATTCTTAGAAATAGAAAGGCAAGTCGTAGCACTGTTCTACACCGTAGGCTTTTTGATTAAACCAAAATAAATGATTATAATGATTTCTGCAAAATGTCCGTATATTGTTAAATGCCATTTGTAACTAATTGTATATATGCTTTAAATAACTCGAGCCAATCAAATTTAAAAGCATCGTCGGCACAACAAAGTTCCTTCACACCGCTATTAATAAAATTAACTTTAAAGATTTAGGGCTGGCAGGTACAAATAGGTTGCGAAAGAAGTAAGAATTTAAAAATGAATATTAAAAATATCGTCAAGTTTTTCATTAAGGGGTAGGCAAAGAACACCCACGTTTCAGTATGTTGAGTCGCAGGTATCAGAGGGTAAGTTTTCTGGTATTTAATTATAGTTAAAGATTATCTCTTAGAAGAATGAAAAGATTATTAAAACCATAACACGGTATTTAACCCGGGGATAGAACTCGCGACATCGCGTAGCACAATCAGTACCACAGAACCACCGAGGACTGAACTACATAAAGATTATCCCTAAAACATACAGGTGTCTCCCAAAGGAGATAGACGCTTTCCGGGCGGGTATATAAATGACAGTAAAGTACAAATTTTTTTCTTTCCTTTTTTCTTTCCTCCCTTAATCCATTCACCTACCCACACCCTTCATGGTAGCCAGCGGCTTCGCAGAGTTCCTGGCTTTACAGGAGCAATCCTAGGGACTCTGAGTCGTCCATGAGCGACAGTTACTACTTACCATCACGTGGGCTTTTGGCTCGTCTGCCACTGCCATCAATAAAAAAAAAACACTAACTTCTGCCGTCTCTTGCGACAGCCATAGAAAGTTACGGTAGTTCTAAATTTCTTAATAAGAATAGAATAGAATCTATGTTTATTTCCTTAGTTAAATTAATGTTACATGTCTTTCCTCACCTCCCTCATTCCCTTTCCCTAACCCCATACCCAGCCGCGATAGTGGAGGCCACCATACCAGCAGTTTAAGACGATGACTTTTGGTACAGTGGCCGCCACTTCTGGATTCCATTGACTGCTTGACTCTACTCCGCCTGATGTTAATCAGGCGGAGTAGAGTCACTTTGGTAGGCTATAATATATTTAAAAAAAAATGTCACTTATAAATTTATATTTTATATTCCTGACTGGACACCACAAGACCAAAAATAGTACGAAACTAACAATAAATCCTTTAAATAACGTCGCAATCAAATTAAAGAATATTGATCTGTTTGCTACACAACAAAGTTTTAAGATATCTAGGTAAATTATTACCATTTTACGAATCGTGATAAAGTCACTTGTATTAATTTATTTTAGTCTACCAGCCGTACCTTAATGGAGGCAGTGTTGAGTCGTATTATGCCTTATTCGTTGCTCGGATGAGGGTAAAGGCAAACAAGGCTCAAACATTTGTAGGCTTTATTTAAATAGGCATGCCTGGCAGGCGTATTTAATCGCAGTTACGAGAGGATTATCAGGACGCTGCTTGTTTTGGACGATTTAGGTGCTGCCTAGGATTGCTTCGTTCTCTGTCTTTTTTAAAAACTTCTGTGGCAAAAATAAAAATAAAGTAAATGGACTTTTTATATGTATATTAGATTACCAAAGTGACTCCACCCCGCCTAATGGTAAGCAGTCAGTGAAATCCTGAAGTGGTACCATAGTACGGATACTACTACTCTTTTGTCGATCTTCTATCAGAGGGTAGCACTTCTCCGGTCGATCCAGCCCATTGATGCTAAAACCAGCGTGGATCTACTACCATGAAAACTGTACCATGTGAACAGCTCGTGGAACAGTTTCTATTTTAAAATAAAATTGATCATTGATCTCAGCAAATAAGCACAGCTGTAATTGGTTGACTAATAATAATCTATACATATAATAAAAATGTAACCGATCGCTGTCTGTACATGGAAGATAAATGAGAAAAAAAATTATTGGGGCCTTTATCAACGCAAATAGAACCCAAAACAATGATTGTTACAATTTTTGTCTGTTTGTCTGTTTGTCTGTGCGTTTGTTCACGCTAATCTCAGAAACGGCTTATCCGATTTAGATATGGTTTTCACTAATACATTGTGGTAAGCTTCACTTAACATTTAGTGTTTGTTTCATGTCAATCGGTTCATAAATAAAAAAGTTATGCCAATTTAAAGAATCACGTCGAACATTTTCTGATAGAAACAGAGACTTTAACAGTTTTTATTTTTCGGATTCCTCTCATTCTAAACAATCTTGCATTTAGTTTTAAATAATTCCAGTTTCCAGTGAGCCTATGTTTCGCGATGACAATTAATAAAGCCCCAAGGTCAGACACAACTAAAAGTTGTGGGCGTGGACCTAAGTATTAGCTGTTTTTGGCACGGTCAGCTTTATGTGGCTCTATCACGTGTTAGCATTCCTAGCAGCCTGTATGCTTTGATCCCCGATGGCTATACGTCTAATCCATACATCCATACACCCATACATATTATATATATAAGGCTTTGTCCTGACTGGCTGACTGACTAACAGACAACGCACAGCCTAAACTGCTGGTCGTAGTGACTTGAAATTTGGAGGGTGTGTTTGTCTAAATGTCTAGAGGTTGTACTAAAAAATTTAATTCCTAAGTGTGCGATGCTGGAGGAGGGGCAAGGGATGCTGAAGGAGGTGAAGAGGAGAAGGGAGAGGGGAGGAGAGGAAGGAGGAAACTGTGGAGAGTGGAGAAAAAGTGCAATAGGGAAGAAGGGGAAGGAGAAAGTTATTGTAGTGAAAATTTGCCTTTGTGTATTGTATATTGTTTTTACGAGGGATATCTTTAGGTAGGTGAAAGAGGATTTGTATGAATGGGAGATTCAAAATAGTATAAAAATTCAAAATAGTACTTTTAGACTCTACACTTAACTGGCGTGCACAGGTTACCAGTGTGAGCCAAAAAGTCACAGGAATTCTGCGTGCCTTTTATCGTCTAAAGAACTTTCTACCTTTTAAAACAAAGACAATGCTTGTGCAGACTCTAATCCTTCCCGTTGTCGACTATGGTGATGTGTGCTATTATGACCTGAATGCAGACTTACTCAACAAATATGACCGACTTCTTAATAACTGCATTCGATTCATCTTTAATCTTCGTAAGTATGATCATGTCTCTACCTATCGTTCCGAATTAAACTGGTTACCTATTCGTCAACGCCGTAGCTTGCGTGCTCTCACTACACTCTATTCTATTCTTAACTCTCCTTGTTCCCCATCTTACTTATCTCCTTACTTCCAATACTTGTGCTCCATACATGACAGAAACCTTCGCTCGTCAAATAACCTTCTTCTTACCTGTCATTCACATACGACAGATTTCATTCACTCCTCTTTCATAGTCCAAGCTGTTCTTCTTTGGAATAACCTTCCTCTAGAAGTCAGGATGTCCACTAACCGTTTAACATTTAAGCTGAAAGTTCGAGCTCTCCTCTTCGAAAAATTGTTGGAATCATCTCGTTGATTATCCATACTATGATATGTATATGTATATATATATATATATATATATATATATATATATATATATATATATATATATATATATATATATATAATATATCTTTATATTTATTTATATATTGTAATTATATATTAGTCTCTAATAAATAATATATTACTTTTATGTAAGTATTAATGTATATTTCATGTTTATATATATTTAATTTCCGTATCTTATCCATTAAAATCTGTGTTCTTTTACAAACACCCATTAATATCACTCTGCTTCGTTGACTGCACCTACTTCGAGTGTCTCTTCACCACCTTGGGTTGACTGGTAGAGAATGCTTTTAGCATTAAGTCCGCCGTTGTACTTTTGTGCATGAAGTTCAATAAATAAATAAATAAAAAACAGTATTTAAACAATATAAAAATGCTATCTATATACATAAACGCAAAAGGTCACTCACTCACTTATCACGAAATCTCAGAAACAACAAGTGCTAGGAATCTCAAACTTTGCATTGTCGTTCCTATTAGGATATAGGTGCTCACTTAGACGGAATTTTGCGAAATCCACCCCCTAAGGGGGTATAAAGTGTGTATGAAATTTCTATAGTTTTTATAGTAGGATTACCAAATTACTAGAAAATACTCTTTTTTATTATTCAGCAACCCCCTTTATTAAATGGGCAAATAAGAGTCGCAAGTTTGTGTGAAAGTGGTTTGTCAGTTTTAGCGGTAGCGGGTTTAAACTGGATTCGCCATAGAGACGGATAATACTGATACAATGTACGATTGCCATAAAATCAGGCACGCAATATTCTCATAGAGGCACTCATCTGAATTTTCACGCGAACGAAGTCGCGGGCAACAGCTATAAAAACAATAAAATGATTGATAATTGCGTTGTCTTGAGTTTGGCAAGCGAGAACAAGCAAGGTTTATTCGTCTGTAGTGATTAACAAGTCCTATTAACATGGCTGTATTCTTACATAAACAATGCTTAAACATAAACAGTATAAAGGGAAAAGGCATAGGCCCGAAGGGATAATTGAGTTTGTGTGTGAATTTTCATATGCCAAAACAGAAAGCCTATATCAGCAAGCCGTTACAGTGAGAAATAGACAGCATTGACGTGCATTGTGGACTCACGAGGTAAACCTAACATCGTTAAGAGTTAAATGCTCAGTCCGTGTGGAAAGTTAATGTATTGGGCTTTGCGTGCGCTGTATCTACCTTGAATAATGGATAGAGAAATATAGCTCTGAATATAAAACACGACCAGTCAAAATGGCGCAACTTAGGGGAGGCAGTGTCCAGCAGTGGACTTCTATCGGCTGATATGATGTTGATGATGAATTGATGATGATATACAAGTACCTTACATAATACTTGTTTTCGCGTTAAAATATATTTATAGTCAGATTTTGTACAGTAGTAGTTCTTTCAACTTATATGAAAGTGAATTTTCATTACTAAATTTTTTAAGTCTTTTTATGTCTGAAGTTTGATTCGGGCCAGGTAAAGTGATATTGTGTTTTTCTGTCGCGAAATTTTCAGCATTAGTGTAGAATCTGAAATTGTATCTTGCACATTATGGGATTCGACTGAGCTAGCAAAATGAGGCTATACGCTTTTATCAATCCTATCGGAAAAAGGATTATGTTATATTATCATGCAAAAGTTTTAGGCAACAAAACAGAATACGAAGATAGACCTACGCTAGTTTTAGCTTGAATGGATCGAGTCGACTGGGGAAGTACTGCCCTTTCATAGAAGATCGACGTCAGAATAGTAGTATCCGTACTATGGCGTTTGTTTGGTGAGTGAGAGCACCGGAAGCCCAATTTCCCCCTTTCCTTTTACCTCACCTCACTCAACCCCTTCACCTACTCCACTCCCTTCACGGTGGATAGCGGCTACGCAGAGTCCTTGGCATTGCAGAAGCAATGATAGGGACTCTGAGTCGTCCATGAGCGACAGTTACCACTTACCATCAAGTTGGCTGTTGGCTCGTCTGCCACTGTCGGGAAAAAAAGGATATCTTGCTATTCTTTTAGTGAGATATATTGTCCGATACCCCAGACAGTTTATTTCCGTACAATCAAACGGTCTCGGATATAGGGCAGAACGTCCATAAGGGCTGGCCATAAATATTTAGTGTCATCATAAAAGAAATTGGATTTTTATGAGGCTCCAAATTGATTGTTTAGTGCTTACATAAATTATTTATGTTTTAATTACTTGATTGCGTTTTAGCTTTTAGATTTTGTTTCGTAAATCTATTATTGAACATACATTATTCCTATCGCTATCACGCTAATCCATGGTTTTCTATCATCCAAATAATGGGTGAAATCGTTAATTCGTAGTTATGTTAATGGAAAAATTTAAGAGAAATGTGTTGAATGCTTAATGTTTTTTGGAATTGATAAACTCAAAATATAAAAATTCTTTAACTAGAAAGTTACGCTATCAGAAAGTAGCATAGGTTATATTTTATTTTCAAAAAATGGAAGAAATCAAAAAATAATGCAATATAAAACCAAGGTATCTAAAAATGTATTCTAAATTGTACCTGTCAAAGTCGCTAGTTACCAATATTAATCTTTTCACGCCATGTAGCACAGGGTCAGGACCATTCTTACCCGGTCAATATAAGGTGTATTGCAAAACTGCAGTTTTCATTCAGTTTTACGTCAAATATACTGCAGTTAGCTGCCATTCAACCCCGAACATTAAGTCTCTTTGATCGCATGACGTCAAACGGCGACGGTGCGGCGAGATACAGGCACTAACGGAAAGAGAATATTAGGTCGCGACAGCTGCCAAAAAAGTACACACTATTTATCAGACAAAACTTAATGCTCTTACGTCATGAAGATGGCGGAGAAGTGAAGAAGTCCTATTTAATGCCCTAATGCCATATGAGTAGGGTGATTTAGGAGACGTAACCAGGATCAACCCTACGGATTCAATTAACTATAAGCCTCATATTGGTGTGATTAACGTATTTCTTTAAGAGTAAAAAAAATAAAGTATTTAATTTTACACGATTTTTTTTGACACTACAATTATTTATTCGTTATTAACCGACTTCAAAAAAAAAGAGGAGGTTTCTCAATTCGACCGTATTTTCAAGTGCTGTCATTACAGATATGGAGGTTGGGTAATTAGTTAGCCTATGGTGACCATAATTTTAGAGAATTTAACTTTTACTTAACAAAAAGTAATAAAATTTTAAAAGGTGTGATCTTTTAACTTAATTAAGATGGTAAATGATCCACCAATATTGATTGTATATGTAATTTTAGTCCTGCTTACGTCTCATGAGTCACCCAGTATACTATACCCAATTTTCGTCACCTTGATGCGGGTAAAACCACGCTGAAGATAGCTACTAATCTATACAAATCAACACGACCTATTTAAACATATAAGTCAGTATTATCCAACGTTCAGATTTTAGCCGTGCAAACACTGTCTCATTTTCTACGCTTAATGAACCAATGTTTGCTTTGTAAAGATATCACGTTAGAATACTTAGACGCTTGCTTTTAAATGGAACTTAATGACGCTCATCATTTACGACCTCTTGATGTTAAAACGTATTGTTTTCTTTTTATATAGTTGTTAAATGTTTCTATCACTAGTGTGAAATTGATTGCCTCTATTGCACAGTGGTTCGTACCGACTGTTGTGTACGAGGTTTTGAGTTTGATTCCTACATGGGACAAATTTCCTTTGGTGTGAGTCTGGGGTGTGTTGATTTAATATCTTTAATAAGTATTGTGTAATATAAGAGACTTAAAAGCCTCACATTATACTCGCTAATTTTAATCTTACGTCAATTAATTTAAAGCTCAAAATTGTTAATTATATTCGTCGTAGTAAAAGCATTCGTTTTGTATTATTTTCACTAAAACAACTGGTACGGTTCATTCTATTGCTGTCGTAACCGGGTTATTCGTATCAAAAAGCCACTTAAGATGGAGTAGGTCACGCTTCCGTGTAGCATGAATTATACAGCTGGAAAAGCCACGTGGTAACAATAATTTTAAAAGCTTATCTTTTTCTTTTGTTTTAAACTTAAACTTATTCTTCATCTATTTTTAATGGCAACTGAGCATGTGTCAACTAATTGTCAGTGACAAGTATAAATCCATCTTTCGTAAAAACCAAAGATTTGATTAAACTTATTTATTCAAATTGAAAATAAAATAATAAAATTAAATTCAGTAAAATAAGCAACAACATTAATTTTCTGACGAGATAGAGCCATAAAAAGAACTAGGCACTGAGATACTCAATCCACTTTTTTTAATCAATTTAATTTTTTTGTTTGTTTGCATCTTTGGAAATACTAATCGCAGATTCTCAGTCAGGGACAACGTCTGGACGGTGCCCAGTTAGTTAGGATGGGCAGAATCACTGACCTCTATTGTACAATATTTCAGGTCAGTGGGCAGAATACACATGTTAACAGATAGTAGTGCAAGTAGAAGGTTGCCCTTCGTCTATACGGGACGGACGGGACGATCTATGTGGGACCAAATTTTTCGTAAAGCATATTTCATCGCATCAACGATAGATCATGTAATTAGTTTATTCTTGTAAAAATCAATAGTAGTTTTTACTAAGAAGCAGTAGTAATTATTATTACAGAATAGGAGAAAACCTATGAAGTACAAGGTAGCCGTCGAGGCAGCTATATCCGATTATACCAATTGACTTCTGACCGCCAAGAAGTGGCGACAAGTAAGGTGAAGGACGAAACGATTCAAATGTTTTAGTAGCTTTTAAGTGGGGTTAAAATGAAACTAGTGTGGATGTTCATCTGTAAGGGAAATATATAATTTTTATTGTAGATTCTTATACGGGACTTTGGATGTGATAACGTAATATAAATTGATGAACAACACACGAAAAAATGTCACGTACCGCGTGTAAGCGAGAGCGCAGAACAATCGTTAGAGAGGCACGATTGGCCTAAGCGTTCGGCTTGTGACGCAAACTCCATCTTTGTAACAAAATAATCATAATTCAGTGATAATAATTCAATTCAATTTATAAAAGTATGCAATTTTTCATCAATGTTTTCAAAATGGTTTATGGTCAACAAACTGGCTGTAGGCGAATTGGCTGACATTATTTTTGTTATTCATGTGATCTTAATAAATAAATAACATTTACTTAAATTAAAAAAAAAATGTTATTTTAAATTTATATGCGACAAAAGCATAATATTAATTTAGTTAATTCTATTATGAATATTATAAATTCGTAAGTTTGTGTGTGTGTGTGTATGTGTGATTCGGTGCCGGAGACGGACTACTTTTTATCGGGCGAAGCCGTGGGGCGCAGCTAGTATAATTATAGCATCCCAATTGTCCCTACTTCGTTACGATTCCCAGACGCTAACCAATCGATACGTTAACATATTCCTTGCATGTTTCTCACAATTGGCGAGCACAAACACGGTTTTAATGAGGATCGCGTTTAGTTCTGCGGCGCCAGGATTACAACTACCTTCTACTAGGTCTTATAGGTATTTTAGAAAAACATCACGAATTTTGTTTAGAAGAGGTAAGTAGAGGTGTATTTCTACGTTTCGCCAGATATGTTGTGTCATGTATCATGGGGTTTGTGTGACCAGGCATAATTTAAGTGAGAGTCGAGAAAATTACTCGAATCAGAGGGCCTAGACAAGTGGCATAATGTAAATGGTGTATATGGGTATTGACATAAGCTAACGTCAACATTGTCGTTAGCTTATGTCAACCCAATACATTTTTAAAATCTATTCTATAAATAGAATAGAAATCTAAGCCACTTGTCTAGGGCCTCTGAGATCTACGCGTGGTAGCATGTATAATCGACCATATATTTTTGAATTCAATTAGACTCATGACAGTGACATCTATCACTGTACTGAGGTCACCTACAAGCAAAAATAGACATTAATGTTTTGTGATATGCAAGCGACATTTCACTCTAAAGGTGGTAAGACAATTTTATTGTCGCATATACCTATATTTTTGAAATAGTATAGAGTATCGCCAATTGTTAAAACTTTTCGTAAGTTATACTTTTTTGTAACATACAAGAGCAAGTAATATTTATAGCACAGTCGGTCAAAAATGTAATCTACGACCCTACAGTTAAGCTTCATTTGAGTATCATGTAACAATAAGGTCGTTTTATCCTACACTTTGTTATAAAAGTCAACCTTATCGATAATTAGATGTCACAGAAACTTTTGTCAAAACTGAAAGATATTTTGGCCGACCGTACAACAAAAAGATATAACGGTCCCCAGAGGTCATAGTTCATAGCCTATGATACGATAATACTGTAGCAAAAATGTAGTCGCATTATTTCCTTCCAAAAAGGGTCAAATGCCAATACGTCTACCTCTCGTAGACCCTCTACGAACCGCTACGAGTATTCATAGTCCCCTGACATAGAGCCATAAAAATAACTAGGCACTGCGATACTCAATCCACTTTTTTTAATCAATTTAATTTTTTTGTTTATTTGCATCTTTGGAAATACTAATCGCAGATTCTCAGTCAGGGACAACGTCTGGACGGTGCCCAGTTAGTTAGGATGGGCAGAATCACTGACCTCTATTGTACAATATTTCAGGTCAGTGGGCAGAATACACATGTTAACAAGTTAGTAGTGCAAGTAGAAGGTTGCCCTTCGTCTATACGGGACGGACAGGACGATCTATGTGGGACCAAATTTGTCGTAAAGCATATTTCATCGCATCAACGATAGATCATGTATTTAGTTTATTCTTGTAAAAATCAATAGTAGTTTTTACTAAGAAGCAGTAGTAATTATTATTACAGAATAGGAGAAAACCTATGAAGTACAAGGTAGCCGTCGAGGCAGCTATATCCGATTATACCAATTGACTTCTGACCGCCAAGAAGTGGCGACAAGTAAGGTGAAGGACGAAACGATTATGTTTTAGTAGCTTTTAAGTGGGGTTAAAATGAAACTAGTGTGGATGTTCATCTGTAAGGGAAATATATTATTTTTATTGTAGATTCTTATACGTGTATTTCTACGTTTCGCCAGATATGTTGTGTCATGTATCATGGGGTTTGTGTGACCAGGCATAATTTAAGTGAGAGTCGAGAAAATTACTCGAATCAGAGGGCCTAGACAAGTGGCATAATGTAAATGGTGTATATGGGTATTGACATAAGCTAACGACAATCGTTAGCTTATGTCAACCCTATACATTTTGAAAATCTATTCTATAAATAGAATAGAAATCTAAGCCACTTGTCTAGGGCCTCTGAGATCTACGCGTGGTAGCATGTATAGTCGACAAATTCAATTAGACTCATGACAGTGACATCTATCACTGTACTGAGGTCACCTACAAGCAAAAATAGACATTAATGTTTTGTGATATGCAAGCGACATTTCACTCTAAAGGTGGTAAGACAATTTTATTGTCGACTATACCTATATTTTTGAAATAGTATAGAGTATCGCCAATTGTTAAAACTTTTCGTAAGTTATACTTTTTTGTAACATACAAGAGCAAGTAATATTTATAGCACAGTCGGTCAAAAATGTAATCTACGACCCTACAGTTAAGCTTCATTTGAGTATCATGTAACAATAAGGTCGTTTTATCCTACACTTTGTTATAAAAGTCAACCTTATCGATAATTAGATGTCACAGAAACTTTTGTCAAAACTGAAAGATATTTTGGCCGACCGTACAACAAAAAGATATAACGGTCCCCAGAGGTCATAGTTCATAGCCTATGATACGATAATACTGTAGCAAAAATGTAGTCGCATTATTTCCTTCCAAAAAGGGTCAAATGCCAATACGTCTACCTCTCGTAGACCCTCTACGAACCGCTACGAGTATTCATAGTCCCCTGACATGGGTATTCTTAACAAGTCGATATGTTTTGTAGACTATTGTCTATTAAAGTTACCCCACAAATCTCAGTGGGGCAAATGTCTGGCCCGGCTTGGCACGAAATGCGTTTAGTTAAGAAAAGCTTTGTGTTTTTTTTTCGTTATGATTTTTGTATAAACTAAAGATTATAACTCAGAATTGAAACAATTGACATGTGCATTATATTTGTACCTATTTAAAAAGTAATAAAATAATATTATACTTTATATGGATCAATTTTAGACATCTATTTCTAGTATTATATAGTACCCGCGCGATTTCTTTTGGTTAATTTTTACGATGTTTTTATTCAGTATAGCTATTAAAAAATGTACTTATTAAAAGCCTACATGTGTAGTTAAAAAGGCACAAGGTGAAATATTTCTTCGGCAGTAGTCAACTTCTTTACTTACCTACAATTAAGGCTTAAAATAGTTTGGCCACATTTTGCATATTATTTTAAGACGCACAATTACTTTACCTACATATAGTCGTATGTTATGAAAAATAAACAGCTTTAATATCGTGAATATTATTATTACATAAATAATTGAGAATTGTTAGACGTACGGAATTAAAGAATAATAATAATCTCAGGGGATCACATCTGGGGATCAGACCGGAATAACTCGTAAATAGAAATGAACGATTGCAAAAGAAATCAATTGTGATGAACTTATTTTGTATAAATAACAATTATTGTATTCTATTGTTATGATGTTTATATTTTATAGAATATCTTATTACTAGTTCTATAAAATATGCTATTTAAACATTTTTGTACACATAGTGATAGAAAACCTATATTTTAGCGTTAGCAATAGCGTTGTTCAGAATGCACTAGAGACGCATATTTAGAAACATAGTACAGGCATCAAAAATGAGGATAATTGTTCTTTCTTTTTTAAAAAAGAAATAAATTGGCAATATAAAATGTGCCTTTTTTCCACTTTTTGTTTTAATTCATCCTGATAGATTAATATTTGTAACTAATATTCTATTACAAGAAAAAACGAACGCCGGAGCCGATTTTTTCATTACCATAATGTACAAAACAAAAAAAAAATATTCGATAAAAGTAATTGAAAAATCACAAAAGGTTTGTTGATTCCCCACCCTTTTGATTAATTTTGCTTGGCTGGCTGAAATGATTAATTTCGTATGTGTATCCTGGACTGTATTCTCCTTCAATATCATAGTAATTAAAAAGATACCTATAATATATGGCCGGCTTGCAATGACGTGCTCTAAAAGTAATTTTAAAGAATAATAATGACAAGCGGCGGCAATAAAAATGTGATCTTTGGCTTCAAATTTAATTTTAGATAGTAAGTAGGTATTATCAAAATAACAGTAGATTAATAATAAAAAAGAAAACTAAAATTCAAAATAAGAACTATCAATCTTCTTTTTTTATTGGCAACTGAGCTGACTGTTGTTTCATATATTTCTGCCAGCGTCAAAAGTAAAATCTTTTTGTTGAAGATTTTAAAGTTATTTAAAATGATAAAAATAGAAAAATGTGGATAAAATTATATAACAACCATCTTTGGTCAAAACAAGATCATCTTTACATTCAGATTTTAAATAAGTAGTAGTAGTATGTACATCAGAATAGTACTAGATAAAATAAAAAAAAGAAGTTTAAAATACGATCTTAGTAGCTATGATAAAATGGGAGTGTAGTATCTCACCGTAGGCTGCATGTCGCCTGGCTGTGGGCCAGCTGTTCTCAACCGTACGCCGCTATTTATACGCCCAGGATATCGATTTTCCCTGGAACGTTACGTAATACACGATACGGCCAAACGTTAACCGCCTCTGCCTGTCACATTCATAAAACGCACATTTTACTACAAATCCGATAAAATACTCAACTATTTAAATGCCAAATTCAAAATTATACACACAAGACTGGCTGTTAACACTTTTTACAAAAAAATAATTAAATAATCAAATTTTAAATATAATATGGAAGGCGGGCATTGACTATTGGGTTTTCTTTTTAATTCACAAAATTGACTGTAATCCGTTGTGGGGAGGTCCGTGGAGGTTTGATACAACCGTGCCCAGTGGCGCCCCCGGGCAAACTGCCGGCTATGCGAGGCGACTGCGCGCTTCACGCATACAAACAAATTGCAACATTGTTTTATTGTTCTCGTCTTTATAACGTAGGAGATAAAGTCGATATTTATTTGCAGACGCCGGCAAATTGAGGGCAAGATTTTCATGCTGTTACGTGTGCTCTTATTATAATAGTAACACGGATTATTTTAGCTTGGTGGAATGTAAGTGTAAAATATGTTGTAGGAAGGTATTGTTTCAGCATTGACGGAAGAATAGACACGATGGCACCTATTTCTCATTCGTTTGTCACAACATTTGATTTAATGAATCCTTTAGTATTCAGTTTGCTTTTCATTTTGTTCATTAACATTAAAAAGATTTTTAATTTTTATATATTAAAACATTCATGATAAAAACATGTAAGTATCTATCACGTAACATTTACAAAATTACTTTAATACTTACTAACATAAGGGTTATTATTTTAATTACGCACCATAATTAATATAATATCTATTACATGCGGCTATGTCGTAGGTTTTCGTAGACACGAAAATTGACGTAGAAGCGAGCTACGAGTAAACATAGTCTCCGATTCAAATAATTTATTACATATCGGATATTTGTAATTGCTTTAAATTATGTAAAATGACAAGCAATCACAAAATTTTTATAAACAAAATCATGTAAGTCACTTAATGATGTCATTAAACATTTACTAAGACTTCGTAGCACACTGCTACGATAATTTGTAGATTCTACGAAAGGTCTACGAGATCGTAGCACATAATGAATGCTAAAATAATTAGGTAATTAATACCTAAACATTCAACGCCTGTTAACTTAAGTAAGACTTAAAAGCGTTTATGTCGTTAAACTCATATTAAAGTAACAGAAGTAGCAAGAGACTTAAGAGCTACTTAAAATTAAGTGACGTCATTATTTAAGAGTAATATTTACTTGAGATGCTTACTAAAGTGGCAATGGGCAAGAGTCAGGACAGTAATAGCCACTGCGGCAGAAAGGTTTTAGAGTGGCGACTACGAATCGGAACCCTCACAAGATGGACCGACGACCTTATAAGGGTGGCGGGTAACCGATGGATGAGGGTAACGAACGACTGGCCACGGTGGCGAAAATTGGGGGAAGCCTATGTCCAGCAGTGGACGTCTTTTAAGAAGAGAGAAGTTTTAGTAAGTAATATTTTAGTAATCAAATTCAAACTTATTAAAAGTTCTTAGATCATAATCAGTGATTGGAGTAATGCGGGCTAAAATACCTAAAGTTCAAAGAACAGAGGCATAAAAACTAGAGACTTCTTTACTACACCAATTTTATTTGGCCCAATTGAGCCGAAAATTAAAACCATTGTCACAGTAAGCTAGTACAAAAACAGAAAAAAACTATCTGTGCCATTTTACTTACATTTTTGAAACGACGAAAAAGAAATTAAGCACTGTTTTTTTTGAACACAAAAACAGAAACTTATTTCGATAGTTGTTTTTCTAAATTAATTTTAGATGTAGTTTAGTAATGTCTCGAAAACCGCGACAATTAAGACGAAAAGATATTTCGTTCTAAGGCGTCACTACTTGCCTCTGTTATTTTTCGAGCAGTAAGTATTTTAACTCCCATAATTCCGAGCACTGATCATAATACACAGGTTGTTACATTTCAGAGACCTCGGGTCAACGTGATATTGGATTTTCCTGTCAAGAAAATCTCAGTATTAGTCTGAAACCTGGCATTGTGCCTGGTAAATAGCAGGCTCGCCTTGTTATAAAGAATAACATAGTGGGCGAAACGTGGGTGTTAAACATTTCTACCGAAGAAAAAAAGATATTTTCATTAATTTCAATATTGATTCTGGTTTTTTTTAGGTTTCTGTACCCAAGGAGTTTTTTTTCTGCCTACCGTGATATTAATGCTATATTTAAACGTCGTTTGAAGAAGGACATGTCATAGCGCTCGGGAAACACCGCAGCTGGTAGTTCGTTCCAGAGCCTGCACGTACGTGGGAGAAATGAACGCTGAAAACGAACCATGCTAGACGAGATCGTGTCCAGGTAGTATGGATGAACTTTGCTGCGATGTCGAGTGGTGCGATGATAGAAAGGAGACGATGGCACCAAGTCAAACAGTTCCTCAAAGCACTACCCGTTAAACATACGATAGAGCAATATAGCAGATAAACAGCCAAAGTCCCTCCGCTAGAGTAAAACAGGATCCTATTACAAAGACTCCGCTGTCCGTCCATTTGTCACCAGGCTGTATCTCATGAACCGTGAAAGTTAGATGAAATTTTCACAGATGATTTATTTCTGTTGCCGCTATAACAACAAATAAAAAAACAGAATAAAATATTTATTATAGATAATGGTATGGAACTCTTCGTGCGCGAGTACGACCCGCACATAGCCGGTTTATTTTTATTGCCGATAGTGGCTGACGAGCCCACAGTCTACCAGTAAATGGTAACTCTCGCTCATAAACTTCTATAATGTCAGGGACTCTGCTGCCTACCGTGACAGGAGTGGGGTAGACAAAAAGGAAAAGGGAGAAATTAGGTCTTCGACACTCTTGTGCAGATGAGAATTTTTTTTATTCAAATTTGGTGACAAACAAGCTTACGGCCAACCTGATGGTAAGTGGTAACTGAAACCTATAGAGATGGCTGTGTTTTCCAAGCATCGCAGAAGTAATAATGCTTAGAAAACACAGCCAAGCTGTTGCCGACCACGGAGAAGAGGATGAGGAAGGAAAAGGGAAACGGAAGAAGACCGAGGGGGTATTTGGGCTACATGTCACAATGGCGTCATATTTAAAGATGGAATCCATTCCTGAACTGGAGTCTTATTGGTAAGTCTGTGGAGACAGAGTTTAATTTTTATTTAGACAGAGTTTGAGTTTAAGTTTATATAAACTTTTACAAACGATTAAACTTTTAAACTGTGATGTCACAATCCTCCTCCCTCCCTCTCCTCGCTCCCCTCCTTTCTTGTGAAACTTAATTATGATACCAGTGGAATATTAAGCGAGATAAATTAAATTGTTTTACTCATTGTTAAATGTTAAATAATAAATATACTGGTTGTTAGATTAAGTACAATTGTTATTTCATTTATGATTATAATTAATACTTTATATTAAACAGTTTCACAACAAACGCCTACGAAAAATATCACAGCAATAAAGAGATATTGCATCATTCAGATTTACAAAGACGCTTAAAATATTGAAATTTAAAAAAAAATACTAAAAAAATATGTTAAATATAATAAAATAAAGATTGTTACCCGTTCTATTAGAAGCTTTCTAAGGGTGAAATAAATTTTTAAATAGATCTTGAATTAAATCAGAACGAACAAACAAAAATACAAAAACAATTCTTTTCTCTTTGTTATTAGTTTAGAGTTAAACTCATGAATTTTCACAGAGAATGAGGGGGAGGAGGCGCGTAGGTAGCCTATACATCATCGACTGGATATCTATGAAGTGGTGATGATGTATCACCAGCCTCACCCTAACTTTGATTTGGCCTATTTTGTTCATTTTTTTCCCTTTGTTGTCAATTTATCTCTTACAGGTTAACGGTCCACCTTGTCAGGTCAATATCGCTTTTATCCGAACCCGGGATCCTGAAAGGCATTTGTTTCTAATATTATTATAATATTTCTATATTAAGTGGTTTCTAGTAAAAAAAATATAGGAATAGTTTATATCTTATTAATCTAATCAGCATAAATGTCTTATTAGATTTAATTAGAACGTTAAATCCTATAAGAATGGATTTGTTCAGTGCATTAGAATGAACAGCGAATTTCATATACAAATACGGTTAACGCCACCTATTGACCGAGAGTTGGTACTATTTACGTCCCACTACAAATTATACGGTTTCGGAATTTCGGCAAATTTAGTTATAGCGGTTTAAACATAGATGGTGCTGTAAACATTTTAATGTAACTGAAGTTTTTGTGATATTGTTTAACTTTTGTATGTTTGAATGGCGAAGGTAATTACCATTATTTTGTAAAGTTTTATTAAATCCATTTGCATTGCAAAGGGAATGTTCTGTTTATACTGTTATGTGTTTATTAGTTCGTTGGACCATTTTGTCCACAGTTACCTTTACGGGTAATCGTTGTTATAAAGTCCTTAGAAGAATAAAGAATATTTATTTTGCTCAAAACATGGTAACATAGATACAGTACAGCATGTCTTACCGTAATATTACGGTATGCAAAAATATACACAGCAGCTATAGTTTAAAACATACAAGAAAAGTTAACAGACACCATATGGCTAAATAAAAAAAAAAGAAAACTATCTACGAAACAATATCTAAATTATAAGACTAGATCATTATGTGTGTTGATACCTATTTAGACCTACTAGTTACATCAATTTACTTATGAACCTCTAAAAGACCTAATTTATTTTTCTATTTATATCATGAATTCTTTTATTCTATACAAACATTTTTTATCTTAAAAGTGGCAATTCTCATATAGATTTTGTTAAAAAAAATTGAATCGCCATACAGTAACTATTTTTTTTATATAGTGTGGTATTCAATAATTATTTTAAAAGTTATCTAGATAGATACCTACTTTATTCAATAATTTTTCTTGCCACTTTAATTTGCTGATCCGCAATTTTGTTATTAGGATTTGTCTCAAGATTTCATTTCTTATATTTCGATCTCGTAAAGACGGTAAATACAAGCTGCTTCCAATGTATCCTTTTTAAAGTAGTTAAGAGAGCCCTACATTCAACAGTAGATAATAAAAGATTACACCGTAGAGATAAATTTAATGTTTTGTTAACATTTGAAATCTATACTATTGTATAAAGTGGAAGAGTTTGTTTATTTGTTTGTACGCGTTCATCTCTGGAACTACCAGTTGGATTTGAATAATTCTTTTTGCGTTTGATAACCCAGTTTCTAAAGAAGGTTATTGGCTATGTAACACCACGCCACTGGCGACGAAAGCACAGCAGTAACCAAAGATGTAACTTAACGTGAGTGAAAACGCGCTGCGTGTAGCTAGTTACGAATATTTAGGAAAGTTTAGTTTTACAATAGATTCTTTAGGTAGTTAATCAAAAGTCACCACAAAAATTAAAAGTAACAAAAAAAATCTCGTAGTTTCCCAGACCGCGGTTATTTTATCGTCCACGCGCATTAACCTTGCAGTGGGGTGACGATTTAAACAGTTAAATGTATGGGTGTGGCGGAACAGATGCGAATCTACTATTGTATTCTATTGGTATATATAAAAAATATTGTGGTTTATATAACTATGCTTGTTAACTCTGTATGTGAGCTAACATTTTAATAGACGTGAATTTTCCTTTCCTAAGGATCAAGATTGTAAAGCACCTTGGCTAAAAACAAATATTTATGCGTAATATATTTATTTATTTATGTATATATTCATCCCAAGACAGTATTGAAAAGTCTTGCATAGTAGTTGCGTTTCCATAGAAGTAGCTAATACTGTGTCTCAACTAAATAAACGTATTGATTTATAATGCAGTTACTTATTTATGTACTTACTGATATTAGAATTGAGTGGTCTAGATTGCAAGTTGTGCGTTTTCTTTTTTCCACTTAACATGTGGCAAGGCAGGTACCGGTACCCATTGCGTAGCTGCGTATAAATATAGTGTCCATCAATGATATTCTATTTAACAGATATGTTATACACTCACAAAACAACAGAAAAAAGTGTTCCGCACAGTACCCGTTGCACACATAGACCTTTTTCATTCATTTCACATTTCACTACATGTCAAAATGATAGAAAAGGATGACTTGAGAAAACAAATATGAAAAAAAGTGACAGCTAGTGTTGTCAATTGCGTATGAATTTGAACAAACATTACTCTAGTTACCAATCACCGCATGCTGTATCATAGACTAACAAATATAACGCGAGAGAAGGTACAAAATTTGTACCGCAGTTTCTACCTATAACAACTACTAAAGGTAGAAAAATAAAACATGTGAAAGAAAATAAATATTTATTTACAGAAAAATTAAAACATTTTTAATAAAAACTGTGATAGGCATAATTACAAGCTTTTTTGTACGTAACTATATTTATAACTGTAGTTGGGTTAAACTAGAAATAGCTTTATTTTATGATTTTTGATAATCTGGTAATATTCAAATTTTTTACACACACTTATTTATTTCTAATTAAGTATATGCATTTTTACATAAAACAAAATTATGAAACAATACAAGGTTAGAAAAAAGGTAAACCGAACTGCGAAGAACGATGACTTTTCTGCCTACGATTTTCGCATCTGTGTTTTTATTCTATGTCCGGGATGCACGCGTCCTTGTCACACGCACCACAAAAATGTATTTTCCATTTCTTTCTTTTTTCTAACCTCCAAATATTCGAATTATTAGGAAAATAATTGAAATATGTTATTAAATCAAAGAGTATTGCGTACTTACATATGGTATGAGATTCCTTGTGTTTTATTTAATTTTGTATAATAATTGGTGCACTTACGGAACACACAAGATGGCATTTTTAAATTTGAAAATTGCATCAATAGTGTACCTACTCGTTGCTGTGCGTAACGCAGACTAAAGACAATACGTCCCAATTAGGACGTTTTCAGGTCTTCACGATTATGCGTTCATAACATATCTGTTAAATAGAATATCATTGGTGTCCATCAAGTGAATCACTGGCAAACTCGTAACACTATGCTTTTAAGAACCTTAAACCAAATAGACTAAGTATACCAAAAGTTTTCTCTAATAAGTAATACAATTTATTTATACATAAGTATGAAATAGATACCTATTCAATTTGTTGCGTTATTACATTTTGATGGATAATCTTAATATTTCGTCATAAACTCAAATCTTTTCACAATATTTGTATAGGTAGACTACAACAACAAAAAATTAAACAATGATTTTATAATCTGTACTAATGCCAAAAAACTATAACAATAATCCTTGATAATATCTGTGACACTTTCTTTCACTTTCTCTGACGTCACGCTGGGTTGTCAATTGAAATGTCAAACGATTCGTCACACACAGCCCCGTCACACGATTTAACTAAAGTCAAAATTCAATTACCCAGTCCTACCATCGTAATTTACCAATGTTTTTGAAAATTGCTTTAAATTCACCTTTATTTCCATATAATGTAAGGGTTACATCCATGTTAAGTGATGTAAATAACATTTGTCAGTTGAAGTACTTAGTATAGATGGCAATGTTGAAAGCATCATGAGTACATTAGCTTTTGTGGTTTCACAAAGGAATATCTTCAATGATATACGTCAACGATGCTAAAGGGACTGCCAATTTAATAACTGTTTCATATCATACAAAAACAAACCTTATTCCGTTTGGCTTAAACATTTTCAGAGTTGTATTCATTATCTTGGTACCTTTATGAATGGTTTGTATAGGTTTTTTCTGGTTTTCGTTCAGTAAATTGGGTTAGAAGTAATATTTGACACTTCGATTCATGATGTCGAGTGTTGGATCATTGTTTGTAATCCGATTAGCTTTTGTTTGTTGTTTTGTTCTATTTGAAAAAAATGTTAAGCGCTTAGTGTTAAGTGGTTTACATTTCATATCAACAGGTGTGAGTGATAGATAAAGAAATATTGAGTTTAAACCCTTGAAAATGAGATGATGAAATGTTTTAGTAGGAGATTTGTTCTGTAGTCTATTTAATATAGAAGTACAAAGTTGTAATATTTTTTTGTTTAAAATAGGTAACTCTTGAACTAACTTTAGTTCGGTACTTACCGAACTCTTGAACTAAACATTCAGCCACAGACAAAAAAAACAGTGAAAAAAATAGTGCTTTTTGTTTTTCAAGATCTATATGCTGCAGTTACTACTTGCCACCAAGTAGGCACTTATGTCTTTTGTGCATCTGCCAGTTCATTTGTAACTAATTTGCTCTAGACCTCAACAATGTCCTAAGCAGACAGACAAGAAGACGAAAGAAAAGAAAAACAATTCATTTTCACATACAGGTGACGCACACAAGCACATAGTTCTTGCATGGTTGAATGGATGTATTTTATGTGCGCATAACTTCGGTTAGAGAACCTTAGTCAAAGTCAAAGTCAAAGCATTTATTTCATTTTGATCATATGGTGTGATGCTTATGAAAAGTCAACATTAGATGAAGTCGGCCAATTAACCTACAGCCAGTTCGTTGACGAGGTAGAGCTGTGAGAAGAACTGGCAAGAAACTCACGCCACTCTTTTCAATCGCCAGATAATTACAGTTATTTGTATGAGTTACAATTTAAACATTCAACGCAACCAAAAAACCATAAAAAGTAATTATTACAAATTAACCAATTAATATAATTACTAAGATTAAAGAAAGAAAAGAGAGGATTTCAATTATTTAGTTTCATCTAGTATGGTAATTTTACTACGTATTTTAGTTAAACTGGTAAATGCACCTCCTGGTCACATTGCACGACAAGGTAATACTGGATTGAATATTAAATATTAAATGTATGCCATGCCAAGATTTAACACCTTGATAGTATATTATTAATAGATGTAATAACGTGCATAAATAGACTATATAAGGCCACGTATGTTAAGAAATTATTTAATTTTCTATCCTATTCTTATTTCTTACGTTATACATTGGCCCGTGTCACGATCATTTTGATTTTTTTTCTCGTTGTGCAGCTGCGTTGAAACTTCAATATCTCATATAATGCATTGTATTTGTGGTCACATGTGACAAAAGCTGACTACCATCGATTAGACATAGGTATAACGTTAACTATAAAATCCAAAGCATTAGCATTATTATTAGACAAAAAGCCAGGTTTTTAGAAACCCCAACCATTGTAGAGTTGAGTACCTTGGACTCTGGAGTCCCGGATTCGAGATTTTTTTTATTAAGTATATAAACAAACCCTTTTAGTATTTCATATTAAAAATATTGATTATTAATGCAAGTTCTAATGCAATAGTATAAATTTTTTAGAGCCACTATTAACAGTCGTTAATACAACAAATACTAATTTTATAACATAACCCACAAATTTGATGATTCCTCAAAAAAATCATAAAAGTTTTAATTCCATCTGGTACGATGGAAGGCAAAGGCGCCGCACATTCAGCCACAAATATAATAAAGTACTTATATAACAGATAACAAATGATTTGTATCCGCCATAGAGTCAGGGTAGTGGCGCGTAAATTCGCTATGGGATTGTGACGAGGGCTGACCGCATCTATAGAGGGGACTGCTCATTGACTGAAGGGGAAAACTTAAGATTACAAATAAAAGTGTTGAAATATTACGATATATTTACGTACTGGTTTAAAAGCGGTTTAATTTGGTGAAAAGTCCGTGATATTTTCAAGTTAACATTTTGAATAACTTACCATCATAGCTTGTTCTTCGTAGTTTGAGCTGCATTACACCTAAGCACGTGTATCTGTACTGTAATACCTGTGGAATAATTTCAGGGATCAGGACTCATGCTAAACAGAATAGGCCTCTTACATAGGTCTCGAGGTTTTGAGACTGCAATTATTTATAATAAAATATTGTTTATAAGAGAGTGTAGTGTAGACTCATGCATTAAAAAACCCACGACGTAAATTCATAAATCAAAATGGTGAGTGAAATTTAATGAAATATTTAAAAAACTGAGTTACACAATTTACCTACAGCTAGTATATCGACACAAGCACAAGAAATTAAGAATGCTTTATTAAATCGTTAGAATTATTATTGCTTAGCTCTAAATAAGTTCTCTCTAATTAATGTGTGGTGTACTTAATTAAAAAATAGCACAACAAATAGCGTACCTAAACATAAGAATTCTAGTAAGTAAGTAAGTTAATTATTTATGACATTTAGGTACATTGTTGTCAGTTTTCATTCAAATCCTATCACTATTATGAATACAAAAGTTTGTGTGTATGTATTTAAGTGTGTTTGTTACTATTCAGCGCTAAAACGGCTGAAGCGATTTTAGGCGCGGGCAAAGTCATGGGGCGCAACTAGTAAGGAATAAATCTACTTGTAGGTCATAAATCAAAGTTCTTTCAGTTATTTTGCGAATTACATCTCAAATATTCTGATCACCTTTTTAATATACTTATATAGTAGGTAGGTACTATTACATAGATATAACTACCAGACCACATCAAAACACCCGTAACCTCCAAAAATTAACAGATAAAAATCGTAAATACTCGTACACAAATCCCACCTTAGCGTAACAGATCTTACACCAAAACATCTCAATACAAAAAAAGTGACATCAATTCGCTCAAAATATTTCGTTAACAACTATTTCATCTTGCCGATATCGGTATGTTTCATAGTTAAACATGCACGAATAAAGAGCTTTTGCATTTAACAAACATACACGTCATCGAATAATAGTGTAAGTTATACTAACGACTGCCGACAAGGAAGGTTCTAAAATGCCGCCTTTACAAAGTCACCGCGCCCCGCCCAGAAATGTCATTCTTTCGAAGGTGACAATCACTTTGTCTGGAAGCACTCAAAGCTGTTACAATTGTAAATTAAATTAAAAGTTGGCGGCCGGATTGATGTGGCGAATTTTTGTTTGGTTTTTGTAAAATACGAACACAGGTGCGCTTGTATGCAACCTTGTGGAAATTTTCTTATAATTTGTTGGTTTAGGAGTTGCAGAAGTTTTGTAACGGTTTAAAAGCTTCTAGTGTTTAATACTTTAATTGAAAAATAATGAGTTGCAGTGTAGATGCCTAGGACTCTCAAAAATGGGCAGGCGACCCTGTGATGTAAGTGGGAGAAACCATAAATGATGACTTAGAAAAGCATTATTTTCAGCGGTAGAAGTTTGCTTTAGGTAGTAATCTTCGTCTTTGTTTGTTACTCATGAGACCTTTAATTTGTGCAAAATTTTTATGACATACAATTCAGATTTTTAAGGATAATTTTATTGCATGCATCTAACGTAAGTATATGTTTCATAAATGTCCAAGATAAAACTGAAAAGCGTGTAAGAACTGTTTTGAAAAATCGCATTAGTACTTCCTCAATCCTCAACTTTGTATAAATTTCCCTAACCGTTATTAAAACATCCGACATGTATAATTAATAAATAAATACTTAATCTATCAATTAATCTATGATGATTTGCGTTTACAAGCACGTTTAGCATGCAAAATATAAATTAATCATAAATTATTTCAATTAGAATATTAATAGAGGTATGCATATTAGTTTTTCTTTCGTTAAAGTCAGAATATTGTAGCAACGACAGCCGCATTTTCCCAACGGATTCGTAGTCACACCAAATTGCAACACTAGTCCAGGTTTCATTACAAAGTTATTCCAGCGATTAGAATGGCGTGGTTTCAGAGTCGAATACGGTGCGAGTTTAGGTAATCAACTTCAAAGAACTATATAATAATAATAATAATATCACAACAACTACACACAACGCCATCTAGACCCAAAGCAAGCATATATTATAGCTTGTGTTATGGGTTCTAGAATGCGGATATACATACTTAAATACTTTTTTCTTGTAAAGATACATATTACAAATAGAAACACCAAGATCAATGCAAATAGACAAATCATACACACAAATATTTGCACTGAGCGGAAATCGAATCCGCGACCTCTGCGTGGTAGTCCGTACACAGTACCACTGAACCACAGAGGCTGTCTCTTAATTCCGGATAAGTTTTATTATCGCCACCTATGTCTTCAACAGTTGTTTATATTTTCATCCCATCACATTTCACACAGACATCTTCTGTCACCCCCTACCTTCGTCAATCCTTTTCACGGTTGATCGCAGTCGCATCTGTGCAAATTGAGTTGACGCCGCCAAACAAACAAACAAAATAAGTAACTACATAGAGTATTGAATGCTATACCTTTTCGCCCACAATATGTATGGTTAAATAATAAAAGTTCGCACTTTATTTCAAGCTAGCTTTCTGTGGCGCGGTTTCACCCTTGTTTTTGCTTACTGCTCTGCTCCTGTCGCCCGTAGCATGATGTTACGTAGCCTATAATCTTGCTCAAAAACTGGGCTATCATACACGAAAAGATTTTTTTGGTAGTTCCAGAGATTAGCGCGTTCAAACACAAATAAACAAACTCTCACTTTCGCTTTATATAACATGTATAATTATATAGAAAAGTTATGGGGTAGCGACCACGAACTGGAAGACGCAGCATGGGCAGGCTCCACAAGGTAAGCAGACAATCTAGTAAAGACGGCTCACGGCCACTCAAAGAGGATATGTTTGAGAGAGACCTATGTCTTTCAGCTAAAATGTTGAACCGCCTTCCACTCGCATTAAGCTTTACGTCTGGCGTACTCATTTGTAGTTAACCATTGACCTGCAAATCTTCTTAGCACTGCTTCCAGTATAACGACTAAAAGTATTGCGAACTACTAACAAACACCTATATTGACATAATAAATTGTATTGAAATCAATCCTTTTCACGGTCAATCGCAATCGCATCTGTGCAAGATGAGTTAACGCAGACAAACAAACAAACACAATATGTAAATACATACAGTATCGCATGTCTTATTTTTCTGCACACTTATTTGTGACCAGTTATAGTGTGATCTTACTATTAGACGATTCGCACACAGCCCCGCTTTTCGCGTGGCGAGGAAACATCTACACCGCGCGTGAATGCGTTTTCAGTGTGTTGCACCACGCGTGATTTGTATACAAAGAGACTTACAAACAACGCAAGAACACGCACTCCCGCACTATGCTCCGTGATGCAGGGCAGTGTGTGAATCGTCTTAAATGTTGGAATAATGTTGTAATTAACCGCTTAGACTTGATACTATCCAAACGCATTATCTAAATACCTATCTACAAAAATAAGTCCATAAATAAATCCTAATCCTTAAACTTAGAACATATTTTAAATGTCTTAATTTTCTAACGAATGAATGCAACCTCATAGAGCAGTATTGTTTTATTGTTACTTTGTTTTTTGTCTTTTTCTTTCGTACCATTAAAAACAAGGATGGAGACTAAGTAAGATTATAATAAGATTGCTATACGAGGTTATGGTAGGGTCTAGGACTAAATATATGCGCGTCACTTTAATCAATCGATTCTGAATCGCTTCCATTTTATATTTTTAATTCCCCTCACCACAACAAGATGTCATCAGTGCCCCTTTGGTTTAACAGGCTGTCATAGGGAGGAGCCTCGACCCCTATAATGGGAAGTTTGTGGTGAAATGGGGTTATGTTCTGGTATTATTACATTTAACTTTTATTTCGTGACGATTCAGTTTTTAAACAGATTTTATTTTATATCAATGGAAGCTACACTTGATAGTAAGTGGTAAAAGCGGTTTATGGTTCTCAGAATTGTATTTTCAACCTAAGAGATAATTTCACTTGCGAATTATAACGTTATAGCTACCACAGCGCGGTTTCACTCGCGTTAAATTACATCTTTGGTTACTGCTCTGCTCTCGTGGCTCGTAGCGTTTACATTCCTTTAACCTTCCTCAAAATTTGGGTTTTTGAATCCGGCTGGTAGCATCAGAGATTACCGCATTCAAACAAACAAAGAAACTCTTGAGCTTTATAATATAATAATAACACCAGACTGTTTATTATCCCACTGCAGGACAAAGGCGTCTTCTCATATACCTAAAGAAGGTATGAGCATTAATTACCACGCTTGCTCAAGGCGGATTGGCAATTTTAAACTTTTAAGTCTAGGTTTCCTCACGACGTTTTCCTTCACAGTCAGTCAGAAATTAACTTTTTTTTTTTTTTTTTTTTTTTTTTTTATATTAGCCTACCAAAGTGACTCCACTCTGCCTGATGGTAAGCAGTAAGTGGAATCCAGAAGTGGCGGACACCATTCCAAAAGCCAAACTACTGGTATGGTGGCCTCCACTATGGCGGCTTAGTGAGATGCTTTTTCACGCCCCGCTTAAAAGACCCAGGATCAAAATTAGATGGGAACACATGCGCTGGCAAAGAGTTCCAGGCTTTAATTGAGCGACAAAAGTATGAAGTGCTGAACCGTTTGGTTCGAGACCCTTTAGATTCCACTGTGAAAGGGTGGCACTTTAGTCCCGCACGTGTTGTTCTGGATAAAAAGGGAGAGGGTGGGATTAATTCAAAGAGCTCTTCAGAACACTCTCCATGGTAAAGGCGATAGAAGACGGCCATTGAGGCGATGTCTCTTCGCAGCTGTAAAGGCTCAAGAGTCTTAGTAGCCTCCGGGCTTCCGATGATACGGACTGCTCGCCGCTGCAACCTATCGAGTGCATCCAGTAAGTACTGTGCAGAGCCATCCCAAAGATGAGAGCAGTACTCCACGCAGGAACGAACCTGTGTCTTATAAAGAAGACAGAGCTGCTCGGGCGTGAAGTACCGCCTCACCCTGTTCAGGACACCGAGTTTACAGGAGGCGGTTTTAATGACGCACTCGATGTAGTTCTTGGGGTTGAGATCTCGGCTGATGTCCATACCCAGGATACTTAGGCTATCCTGTAGTGGTAACGCTGTGTTCTGAAGAGAGGGAAGGGGAAGGAACGGAGATTTTTTTGCAGAGAACGCGCACACCTGTGTTTTCTTGGCATTGAACTCGACCAAATTCTCACAACCCCATTGAGAAATGCGGTATAATACTTGGTCGAGCTCAGCGACAAGTTCTAGGCGTTTTGCCTCGATGTCAGTCTGTTTAGCCGCAGGATGTCCGAGATATCGCCCATGCACTGTACTATCATCTGCATAGCAATGAATGTTGCCAAGGGACAACATGTCATTGACATGCAGAAGATACAGAGTGGGTGACAGGACGGACCCCTGAGGCACCCCAGCGTTGACCTGCAAATAATTGGAGGCCGATCCGTCACAAAGGACTCTAATGCGGCGCTCACGCAGGAATGCGGCAATCCAGTTGCACAGCTGGGGTGGCAGACCATATGCTGGAAGCTTGGACAGAAGCGAACGGTGCCAGACTCTATCGAAGGCTTTGGTTATGTCAAGGCCGATGGCCAAGGACTCGCCATGCCTGTCCATAGCTTCACCCCATTGGTGCGTGATATACGCTAGAAGGTCACCCGTAGACCGTTTTGACCTAAAGCCATATTGTCGGTCACTAATTAACGAGTGACCCTCTAGGTAGCGGACTAGTTGGGAGTTTATTATCCGCTCAAGCACCTTGCAGAGAACTGAGGTGACAGCTATGGGTCGATAGTTGCCTGGCTCGGACCTATCCCCTTTTTTGGGAATGGGTTGAACATTCGCCTCCCTCCAAGCCTCAGGCACAATTCCCGAGGAATAAGATAGGCGGAATAGGCGCGTCAATGCAGGAGACAACTCCGCTGCGCATTTCTTAAGAACCACCGCTGGAATACCATCCGGTCCGCTGGCTTTCCGAACATCGAGCGACCTTAGTTCCGCACGGACATCACGATGCCTAATACGAATATTAGGCATAACGGAGTCGCAGCCAGATATAGTCGGCGGGTGCAAGCCACGGTCGTCGATTCGGGAGTTAGCCGCAAAGAGTTCTACAAGCAAGTTTGCTTTCTCTTGCGGCTCGTGGGCCAGCGATCCATCAGGACATTTCAAGGGGGGCAGCGAAGGCTTGCAGAAGTTGGATTGCACGGCCTTGGCTAGTCGCCAGTAGCTACGGCTACCCGTAGGATGCGAAATGAGTTCTTGCCCAATCCGTGCAATGCGCTGGGCATCCGCTCTGATGTAAGCCCTCTTGCATTCCCTAGTGGCTTTGTTGTACGCTGCTTTTAGGCGATCCAAGCTAGGGTCGCGCCGTGCTCGGGCCCTGATCCAAGCGCGGTACGCCGATTCTTTTTGTTTAACAGTATCGGCGCACTCACGGTTGAACCAGGGACGCGTTTTGCCGGCACTGGTGACATCTGAGGATGGAATGTAATATTCCATACCTAACAAGATCTCACCAGCGACAGCAGTAGCACTTTGCGACGGATCCCTGTCTTTAAAGCAGCGTAATGCCCATGGGACGGAAGCAAAGTAATCCCGCATACCGTCCCAGTCTGCTGACGAGTAGTGCCATAGTCGTCGCTTTACCTCCGAACGTCGTGAGGGAGCAACAAGAGGCACTGAGGCGCAGACCAAACAGTGGTCGGAATTACCCAGTGGGGCGTGGACCGAAACACTGTATTGGTCTGGGTGACTCGTCAGCAGTAGGTCTAGCAAAGAGGGCGCTTGACCTGGAATATCTGGTATCCTGGTGGGATGGATTACCAGTTGCGTCAGGTCATGCGTGAGAGCGAATGCATGGGCGGCTCGTCCCGCATGGTCTGTTCTGAGAGAACCCAACCAGGTCTCGTGGTGGGCGTTAAAGTCTCCCAGAAACACCAATTCCGCGTTCGGAAACCGCTCCTGCGCTAAGTCTGCCGCCTGACTCAGATGGTCAAAGAGTCGAGTTGTCTCCAAATCTCCGGAGTGGGAACGGTAAAGGCACGCGTAGACCCGGCTCAGAGAACCAAGATCAACGTGAAGCCAAAGGATGGGGTAGGATGGGTCCTCTAGGCAGCGCAGACGGCGAACGCAAACATCCGCCCTGACGAATGCGCATACTCCGGCCTTAGCGCGAAAGCGCTCCTCGAGCACATAGCCGGGGTAGTGCAGGTATGCCGTGTCGTCAGGGCGGCGTATTTGTGTCTCCGTTAGGAAAAGCAAAGCCGGCCGTGCCGTCTCGAGGTGTTGGTGGACGGCGTTGAGGTTTGAATGGAGTCCACGGATGTTAGTGAACTCCACCTCAAATAGCGGGTTGGTGGGGGAGGAAGATGCCGCTGTTAGACCTGCTGCTTTTTTGCGTGCTGCCATGTTGGAGGGTAAAGGGAGGGGCGTGGAAAAGATGACTGCCCTCGCAGCAAGGCTAGACAAGGTGCCGAGTATTGCTTCGTCATTTAACTGTGTGGCATGGTGGTAGCCGATCCGCCGGACGGAAGGGCCCCCGTACCCTCTCGGAAATGGTCGCCGGGTCCCACCAACCGGTCACCAACCGGCACGACGAACCACTCCGGGATTATGCGCGACCTGGTGGGGCAGCCTCCTAGGGTGGTTAGGCCTAGTTGGGCCCCTGTACTATGCCGCGGGCGGCCAGCGGCACCACCGTTTCTACGGGTCTCCCTGGCCGGCGGGTCGACCCACACTACCCACACAATGACTCCGCGGATACTCAGCTGGTCCCACAGGTGCTGCGAGGATTGCCATCTTTGCATCAGTTGGGCCTCCGGCACTCTCACTCACCGAGCGAAACGCAATAGTACGAATACCATTACTCTAACGTCGATCTTCTATGAGAGGGTAGTACTTCCCCGGTCGATCCGACCCATTCATGCTGAAACCAGCGTGGATCTACTACTACTAACTTAGATAATCCAGGTTTATATATAACTAAGCTGTCTAAACTAATACTATAAAGAGAAAAGATTTGACTGCACCGTTGGTCTAGTGGTTAGTGTAACAGACTGCGACGCCGAGTGTCGTGGGTTCGATTCCCGCGGAAGGCAAATATTTGTGTGATGAACATTTGTATTTGTCTTTAGTCTGGGTGTTTCCTATGTATTATAAGTATGTATTTACAAAAAAAAAAAGTATGTATATGTATTATATTTCAGTTATCTAGTACCCATAACACAAGCTCTGCTTAGCTTGGGACTAGACGACAGTGTGTGATAGTGTCCACATATTATTATTATTATTATTATTATTTAATTTTTTGTATGTTTGTTTGATATGAATAAACTCAAAATCTATGAAACCAATTTGAAAATTCTTTTACTTAAAGAAAACTAAAAAATCAGCTATATTTTTCGTGGTAATGCCTACGCGGGCAAAGCCGCTGGCAACAGCTACTTAATATAGGTAGTGAAAATCGTATCTTATAGTTATAGACAGTTGCGTAGCTTCGAACTTAGCGGAGAAACCTAACGGACAGGAAAAACCGTAACTTTACAACATAACACAATTTAGTTGCTAATTATTTTTCAGTCAATTACATAGAAACTGCTGTATTCTTCACGCCCAATAAAAGTGCCTCAATCCACCTGTTATCCTTTTAAAATTTAAAGTGATACATCTCAATTTGACGTGCAATAAGTTTATTAGAACCAACAAAGGGTTGATCGTGCGTGATCGATCGGTAACTTGAGTATGAGAAATAATTGATGCGCTAAACAATAGATTTTGTAAAAAAAACGTTAACTTCGGTGGCAAAGAATTATATTGTCCATCTAATAGTACCTATGTGATGACCGCAATCTCTGGACAGAGCTGTATTTTCTGCAGAAAAAATGCTGAGAAAGCATAACCAAGCTATTTCCAACCGTGTCGGAAGAAGAGAGCGAGGAAGGAAAGATAAAATCTGCAAGAATCGACTATAAATGCGAAAGTTTGTGTGTGTATGCGTGTGTGTGTGGGTGTGTGTGTTTGTTACCACTCAGCGCCTAAACGGCTAAACCTATTTCGATGAAAATTGGTATGTAGATAGATTCGGTGCCAGAAACGGACATAGGCTGTTTATCCCGAAAATCGGTCTGGTTCCCGAGGCAGGTAAACACATTTTAGGCGCGGTCAAAGCCGTGTGGTGTAGCTAGTAGTAAATATTGGGTACTTACATTAATTTTGCTTTAGATTGCACAGCTGAACAGTGTCGTAATTTGACAAAAAAGAGGAAATATATACCTATATATTTCCTCTTTTTTGTTAAATATGTACTTAACTTAACTCTAAGATGTCACAAATCCCTAACGTTCACAGAACCTCTTCAAAAAAAGAGAAGAAATTATACTGTTGCTTTTACACCTCGGGTACGGACAGTCTGTGCTAGAAGACAGTACCCATGCCAGTCTGCTTTTATATACAACAAGTTAAACAAAATACTCAATATTTATCCTAAGCAATTATATATGTGTAAACAATCTTTAACGCAATTTTTGGGTTCAATGACTTATAATGAGGTGGAAAATCTTCTAACAAGAATTGCCTGACATTTACTTCACCTCACCTACATTAATGTGACATTTATTCAAGACATTCCTACACTCCTGCGCAACCAAACACACCCACACACACACACACACTAACAAACGCACCCTCGCACGCGCTCACACACGCACACATACACACACACATACACACACATACACACACATACACACACACACCACACACACTCACACACACACACACACACACACACACACACACACACACACACACACACACACACACACACACACACACACACACACACACACGCACACGCACACGCACACGCACACGCACACGCACACGCACACTCACACACACTCATACACACACAAACACGCACACACAATCTTACACACAAACACGCACACACAATCTTACACACAAACACGCACACACAACACACTTACAAACACACACACATGCACCACTATTTTTGTAATCTAACTGTATTCTTAAGGGAAGCAGCGGGTCATTCCCAACACGAGTATCTTGTGATTACTCACTGGGAAGTCTCAGCAATTTATTTGTAATAAGATTACTGAAATAAACATTTTTATTATTATTTTATTTATTACTATAGGTCGTTAATGTTGCTCGTAAGATCGCAAAGCTGAAGTGGGATTGGGTTGACCCCGTATACCGCATATTTGATGAATTGTTGCTGAGATATTATATTAAGTTCCATTTAACACGGAGCAAGTCTGTTGCCATTTATACAATTGCATACTCTGGGTTAATTCTAATTTTTTTAAACCCATATCTTCCTATTGCTGGGCAAAGATTTCTCTCACTCATGGTGCTTCACAGCTCTCTATTGGACGTTGGCATGGTCCAGTCATGCGCAAAGGCGTCCAGGTCGTCACGCCAGCGTTTGCGGGGTCTACCTGGACGACGACGCCCGTCCTCCGGCACCTACAATAAATTTCTTACTTATGCTATATATCAGATTTACTTAGGTACTTATGCATCATTTTTAAAAGGATACCTGCACAAACAATAGTAGATTGTTAGCCTAGGGTTGAAAAGAATCAATTCCCGAGGTAGTTAGACGCGCGAGCTCAGCGAGGGCGGCTATAGTCCGAGTAGGAATTGATTCTTTTCCCGTGGCAAACACTCTACTTTTCATTTAGAATATGAGGAAAATAAAACTAGTTGTTTATCTAAAATATTTATTGATTATAATATATTAGTAGTACCTATTTAAAATTAATAGTCAAATTTAGGACAATTCCTAAAATTAAAAGTTACATTTCTATGACACAATTTGCCTCGTCTGTAATGGAATCTGGTGTCAATATTTCGCTTGAACTCATTTTTAATATTCAATTCAAATCTTAGCACAAAAGTTTGTCACAGATACATACATAACAGATTTTAGTACCCCGCCAATTTGTGTTGACTTTTTAAATTTTAATTATGGAACTCGCCGCTCGCCGCGTAATTGTCGCGGAACTCGCGGCTTATTCCGCTCAAAAAAGTTTGCGCTAAATTCACACTGGCTGTTTAGAATGTCCCGAGGCCCGAGGGTCGGAATGATTTTGTATGAGTTTTTCCCTCCCTATGAAAGGAAAGCAGCATCTTCCACCCAATAATCAAATCAAAACAGCACTACTTTCCGAGTATGAGAAATGAAAAACATTTATTACAATAACTAATAATTATAATAACCGGTAACAATTCTAACACTACATGTTTATTACTCTATACTGTAAACACGCACTAGTGGTGTGAAAAAACCGGCGTCTTACCGTCTACGGCGTTATGAATGGACATTTCTAGTACAATAGTGGCGAATGGGAAATTTATGGCAGTTTTTGTTTTGTTGCCTCGATTATGAGGTCTTGTGTAGACCACACAGGGTTGCAAATATTCGCGTATAGGGTGTGTGGAATGTGCCAAAATGTTATTCTGTTTATTGTAGGACTAGATTTATTTTTGATCACGTGTTCTCCGGTTTTTAAGTTCGGTTCTAGGCAGAATATTATATTAAAATGAAAATATCAATATCGTCTATTTAGGCTGGTCTGTGTTTTATATTCAGGTAGGTAATATCTAAAATTGTGGACACAATCCCAATTATAAACACGGCAAATTAATATCATTATTTATGTTACATATTTCTTTAACCTACTGTTTTATTATGTATTAGTTTCTTTTTGTTCATTGATAAATGATGCGTAATAAGTATCTGCGTAAAAGAAATAAAAATACTACATTTGAAATACTAGCTAAAAAGTCGAACCGATATTTAGATCATCCTGTAAATACCTCACACCTCGTACTCCATTCAAGAACACTACGAGTATTTTATGACACCCGTAGTAATTGACCACAATGTCCGTCGAAAAAACTATTCCATCACTAGAAAAAACCGATATGAAGACGTCACGGTTCTCGAGAAATTCGACTAAAAGGTACCGTCAAAGCGCCTTACTTGAGACAGTTTTGATATTTAGGTGATTATAAACTCTTACTGTGTCAACGAGTGGTAACAGGATCCACATCTATTTATTAGTCTTAACCTTTTTTAGCTAAAAAATGTTTACTCAAGCCCATAGGTACAACACAGATTTTTTTATTTTTTTATTTTTGCTGTCTCATGTTACCATCATAAAGTGCCATACTTGATACTCCACACAAAACATATGAAAGTCTCATGAATAGAATCTAAATGAATACTTGAGACAATAAAAAATTTCAATAGCTGCATGACCAATTGAAATTTTTTTTTTTTGGACATTTCCACTAAATTTTAGGTACCAAAAATGAAACATGTTCTGTATGGCTCAATGTTTATTAATATTAATAAAAATCAGTTTAAACCAACATTGTACGCTTCTTAAGCAATGCAGTGAAAACAAATAATAATACTTTTATAAAGTAAAACGAGGAGAAATTAATGAAACAAAAGTTTAATCTTACATAACTCAAAAACCTTTAAGATTCATACTCCAATATTTTTATATATGGTGGGTACAATAGTTACAAAAACAGTTATACACATTTTGGTTAGCTTTACAAGCTAATCATTAAAATAATTAAACATTAGAAAAATAATCAGGTCAATCAGTTTCTAAAATGAGACATCTCAAGTTGACAACATTTTACTACACATAATATGCAAGTACTTGAACTTATAATTAATAAAATTATAACAATTTACTTATAACCAACAATCAGTCTTTTTTTTAAATACAATAATTCAGTCTTCAGTAATAAAAAGATTTGGCCTTATAATATTACCTACATTAACATTAAAACTGTAACGACCTCTTTTCAACAATACTGGCTTAACAACTGATATAATTTTTTGAGAGTCAACAGTCATAATATCATCAACAGGGGGAAATACATAAATTCCTTTATTTGTACTTTTCCTCAAAAACTTACAGGAATACTCATTTTCATTTAAAATTTCAGTTATCTGAGCAAAGAACTCTTTTACCATTGGTTTATTTTTAAAACCATCGTATATTAAGTGAATTTTTACAAAGTCATATAATTTTACAGATAACACTCCAGAAGTTGCTTCGGTTTCAAGGTCGTTCTTGTTTTCAGTTATAACTTGTTTCAGTTTAATTTTATCAGTTTTGGAGGAGGATGGTTGCTGTGTTGATTTAAACAGTTTTGGCTGTGAAATTACATCATTTTGATCTTTAGGTTTGCATTTTATATCAATGGATTTGGAGGTAGATGGTTGCTGTGCTGGTTCATATAATTTTGGTAGCGAAATAATGTCGTCTTGATTAGTGAAAGATAATAGTTCCTGTGGTGATTCAAACACTTCTAGCTGTGTACTTACGTTATCCTGATCTTTTGTGGAAGAAGACGGTTTCTGTGATGATTTGGATATTTTTGATCGTGAAATTATGTCTTCTTGACCTTTTGATTTCTGTCGCGATTTGGACACTCTTGGCTGGAAAAAAATATTTTCTTGATCTTCAGAATCTAAATTTACAAGTTTTCTTTGTTGTTTTAGTTTTATGTTAGGAATAACATTTGATTGTGTTGTGGTTTCTTCTATTAAATTATCGAAATCTTGGAATTCGGATATATTATCACTGTCAGATGTATACGTTTTCAACCGCTTCATTGGAGTAGTTACGGTATGGCCGTGACCCAATTTTCTTTCAATACCGTCCCATGTTCTGTTAAAAAATAAAGATTTAGGTAAGCCCTAGACAATTGTCTTAGGCGTTTTGCGGCAATTTTTTCTGTCAAAAATTTTACTCTTTCATTAAACTCCAAAAAAATACAAATACACCATTCTTATGAAAAGCCTATTAATCGCAAAAATATTGATTAATCCTTTTAGTTCAGATTCATATCTACAATACTTGACAACAATTTTACATGAATCTCTAAGGTTTCGAAGATTTACAAAAAGATTTCATTGAATTAGTAAAATTTTTGACAGAATTAAATGGCCGCGACAAATTAGAATAGCTAGGATTGTATACGAAAATAAAGTTTTAACAATTAGTATTAAATTGCTAAGTCATCTTGAGACATAGTAGATAACTTGAGACATTTAGTAACTTGAGACAGTAGGTAACATGAGACAGTAGATAACTTGAAACAAATGTATCAAATTACAACCACTTCGAAATATTTTCATTCGGAGTGACATACAGGTCGTAGCTTTAACATATAATTCACGAAACCTTTGTTAATTTGTAGCTAAATAGTGAGGTTAGGTTATGCAAGGACCAAATTTTGACAAAGATCAACACAGTTTGAATAACATGTGAAGTTTTATGAATCACAGTACTTAATAATTTTTTGTGAAAACTTTCTACAATAATTATTCATGAAATAGGCTTGATAAGACTTACTTTAGCTTTTTATTATCTTCCGCACACTTTTCTCTCGTCGCCATGACACTTGCCAGTCGTGATGTTACAATGTGTAAAAAAATATGGGTGCGTTCGAAAACACCTGTTATTTGTATCAAGTTAACCTGCGGTATCAAGTAAGGCACTTTGACGGTACTCGAATAATACTATTTTAAAAAAAGATTTATACGATTTTCATAAAGGCAAACGGATTATATTTAAAGATTTATGAATCGAGAAATAATATACTTAGTCGAATGAATTGTACTATTCGATTTTCATTCATGATTGCCATTCATCGATACCTATTTTATATGTATAGTGGTCACGGTTATTGTTGCATTCTTACGATAATTGTCACCGACTCTAAAGCGGTGGCAGCGTATTGGTAGTTTATAAAGTTTTTGGTTTTATACCCGTGCCTAATAAATAAATATTGCATATAGATTTATAGTTTTTATTCAAAAAGCAATTCAGATTAGAATCCTTATTTTCAAGTGTTAATACTTTCTAAATCCGATACTAATCATAATTCCGAAATCTAACATTATTAGATAAGTTTAAAGACATAATGTAAACCATTATATACCTTTATTTATCTGTTAGCTCTCATACAGCCTGTGATACAGGATTATCCTAGTACAGGCAAGTATTATGTAATTATAGTAGCCAATATATAAATTATTATTGGTAAGTATAAGATTTTTGTCAATATTGCGCTTTATGAATTGAATAAATGATTTGATTTGAATTTGATTTGATTTGAATTTGAATTAACACTTTCGTGGGGTCTTATAGAATTCGTAAAGATTATTCGAATCTGCCGGATCAGCATTAGATGCCTGAAATAAATGATTTATTATTTATTATTATTATTATTATAATCGGCATCAAGACAGAAATTTTATAAACGATTTTAAAACCAAACAAGTGTTAGCCATAACATAAAAAATTGGTTCCCTTAGCAAATCGAATAAATCTCTAATTATACAGTGGATACCATCTCACGTTGGACTTGCTAGTAACGAGGAGGCCGTTTAGCCAGGGCAGCCTTAGTATCGGGAATACCAATACACCTACTACCATCCTATTCTGAAATTATAAATAAACATAGACATCATTGTTATAAATTACTAGTTGACCCGGCGAACTTCGTTTAACTTCGTTATTTTTCTAAAATAAACGTAGCCTAAGTTACTCCTTATTACATCAGCTACCTGCCAAAAAATCGGTCCAGCCATTTCAGAGATTAGCCGGAACAAACAGACAGACAGACAAAAATTGTAAAAAATGTTATTTTGGTGTATGTACCGTATAATTCATATACATGTAGTAAAAAACGGTTATTTCAATATTACAAACAGACACTACAATTTTATTATATGTATAGATATAGATGGAAAAAACATTATGACGAGAGATCCAAATCTAAAGGCATTTGGTATAAAAGTATACAAAGTGAGCCTCCTCGTATAACCTGGTTTGCTAATGTTGAACTAAGTCGCCGTCAAATTATTGTAGCACATCGATTGCGGTCGGGACATATTCTTCTAAACAAGTTTGCGCACCTACTGCGTAAGTCGAAAACCCCTAATTTCGAAGTCTGTGGTACAGTAGAGGATGTGTTACATATTTCAGAGAAATGTGCTCGGTACCGCGATAACAGGCTAATTCTAATGCAATCTTTAAAGTTATCGCAAATGGATGTAGGTTTATTTCATGGTGTTTTTGCAAACCCAACATCAGAAGCAGTAAAAATATTATTCACTATTATTTTAGACAAGTAAATATTACCTAAGTTAGTGACTATGTAAGTATACCTAATAAGTCAGTGTAAAAATTATGTATAAGTACGATGAGATTGACATAGTCGCATGTGCGTACTTAAATCCTGAATAAAAAAAAAGAAAAAAAAACGAAACATAACTTTTCTTGCTTATTGTGAAACAAGCAAGAAAGTTTCTTATTAGGCTACCTCTATGTATGTGGTTAGTATTCAGTTTCGTCCAGGAGTGAAAGACCTTGACACATTTTCTATCGACAGTCCAGTAGGTATCAAAATAAAAAATGCTTCCTCATATTATATAACACTACTATAAAAAAGGCCATTCAATTCACGATTTCAATCGGTTTCTTAGCAATGCCTACTCATAGTACCCACTTTCAAGATCCCTAAGTCGCCACTATCTATTTTAGTGGGCACACCAGCATATCGATCATAAAATCATAAAGGCGCGTAACAAAACATTAAAATAACAGCACTTTATAGGTAGAAGAACGTCTTGTCAAGTTTATGACGAATGTGTTTCTTTGGATTTTTGTAACGAACTTAGTCATTTTGTAGCAAAATGCCGTTGTGGGCATGGATTGATTAAAGTTTTTGTAGAGTAAATAAATAACTGAAGAACGAAGACTGTATTGGTGGTTTCGTGATAGTGTAAACGGAATGACACGTAGAAATCTCCACGCGTCGTCGCTGCGTCGTTGGGTAAATTGATACTAGGCTTTTCTGTCGAGAGTTAGGTACTTAGTCTTTACTTTTTCAAAAGAAGAAAGATGCTGGACGGACAAATTGTTAAAGTACAGCAAAGAATAAATTCACAGAAGACTATCCCCCAGTTTCTGAAAGGCAACGAAAAATTAATTAATCACCTGTTAAATCTCATATAAAGTACCTAAAAGCATGGATAATTAGTTTAATTTTGATCTAATTACTTAGTTACCTACTAATTTGATCAAATTAAAATAATTAATTATGCTTTTAGCAATCCAATTTGTAATTCACATAAGATTTAACAGGTGATGATTAGTTAATTTTTCGTTAATCAGCCTTTCAGAAAGTGGGGGTATGTGTATGCCTCCAACAAACTACCTCCACAAAATGGCCTTGTTATAAGTAGGTAAGTCGTGCAATGCCTGACTTGCAACAGGATCTACGTGAAGGAAGACAAGTCATTGCTAGCCTATCTTCAATATAAATGCAAGGTGTTTATTAAAAAATTGTTTGAATTTAAGTAACTTCAATGAGTAAGTCCAGACTTTGGAATATATCTTGATAAAATATTCTGATGTCAGATCATAAAAATATTGCTGGCTAGAATGAGAGAGAGGTAGGCGTATTTTAAACACTTGCAAAATTCTCAGGATCAAACCTATCAATTCATTTTTACCAAATAAAAATGGTTCATAAAAAGATATTGATTTTACGGAAACAAAATTTTGTACAATTGAATCAATAAAGTGACGCGCGCCAATCGATCATGCGCGCGAAAAATGTGACAGATCGCGCCAAATCCAAATACGTTCGGAAACTCTTACAAAATACATCAAATGTAAGCCAATCAAGACTTATTGTATATGAATAGATAACTTGATTTGTTTAGATTGATACCATCCATCCATTTTATGTGATGACAATCTTGTTTTTATTGAAACCGGGAAACTGATCGTATTTTTGGTTTTATATTTTTTATTCCTAAAAATTCATAAATAATATGCCTTTTGAAGAGAATTAAATATAATTTCTGCTATATTAGTGGTCGTGTGGTAGGTAAGTATCCTACCTAATTATGGAACTAAACTATCTTTTTAATAGAAGTAGAGGCGGCTATAGCTAACAGCGTACTCTACTAAAATATATTACTGCGATCATTATTCTGCCCACCAAATGTGATCACGCCGAACTTTTATTCTGTCTTTAGGCTCTAAATTTATCTTTACTATTATATAAAGCGGAAGCGTTCGTTTGTTTGTTTCAACGCGCTAAGCTCTAGAACTACCAGTCGGATTTGAATAATTCTTTTTGCGTTTGATAGCTTAGTTCCTGAGGAAGGTTATAGGTTGTAACATCACGCTACTGGCGACGGTAGCAAAGCAGTAACTTAACGCGGGTGAAACAGGGCCGCGAGAAGCTAGATATAATAATATTTATGTTAAGGAATCTATATCAAAAGTTCCTATCTACAGCAAGCCAATAAAAATTCTGTTACAGATGTAGGCAAAGACCCTTTTTTTTTTTGTGTGGTGTGGTTTGTTAGCCTCTGATGGCTTTTACAACCTTACGCGGACTGTCGGTCAGCAGAAGGCTCTCAACCGTTACAAAGAGGCGTACATCGGCGTTGCGTTTTATATCGACAGATAATGCGACGTGTATATTAAAGTTATAATAAAAATACCAGGGTAGTTAAGTACGAATTAAAAGTTTGATGATGTTATTAGACACAATATAGATATTTTCAATTAGAGCAGTTGGTAATAGGTATAACCCAACCTTTATCTTAGAGATTAGAGTTATTGTAGACACCTATGTCAAGTATATTGCATTAAAAAAACAAAGACGAGAACGGTCTGGATCCTACTTAGGCGATCTTTAAAGGATATCAAATTAGGTACAAAGGTCAAAAAGGTACCTTTACCAAAAATAAGAAATGTTCTTAGGCGTCGGTAATAACTTCGTTGTGTGACTATTTTTATCATTGTATCTGCAATCCTCATTTAACAATATACAGTTATAATTGAACATCCAGTATAATAATAACAATATAATAATATGTGGACACTATCACACACTGTCATCTAGTCCCAAGCTAAGCAGAGCTTGGGTTATGGGTACTAGATAACTGAAATATAATACCTACACATACTTTTTTTTTTGTAAATACATACTTAAAATACATAGGAAACACCCAGACTGAAGACAAATACAAATGTTCATCACACAAATATTTGCCTTCCGCGGGAATCGAACCCACGACACCCGGCGTCGCAGTCAGTTACACTAACCACTAGACTAACAGTGCAGTGCAGTGCAATATCAGACGCCCGTTTGATTTTCCCCTTGGTTGTTTTCAAGCTGCTGTTTGCTAAGCCCCTAACACCTCAGGAAAGTCCATGTGCTGCAGTTACCACTTACCATAAGATGAATCTTTAATCCAACTAAATATTAATATTATAGTAATCAAAACAAACCACCCGTCAAAATAACCATAAACCAAGTTTCAGCACTCAATTCCCAAATGTGCAATAAAACCACTAAACCAAATTGGTAGTATCCTAAAATTGAAATAAAATTGTCAACTCTCCCATAAAGTTAACAATATATGTAAGTATATAGCACATGCGTGTGTATATAACATCAATACAAATCGGGAACCGCAACAATTGCAAAATCCATTAAAACAAACGGTTCTGCAGCTGCGACGGCGGCCACTCGAGCGGAACGGTCGGCCCCCAAGCCCGCCCCCCGAACACGCACAAAAATCAACATAAATAACAATACACACCCCTATCTCAAACACTATTACACCTCCAATAATATAAAAGTCACAAACACCACTACAAAATACAAACAAAACTCGCCTTTTCAATTTATAGATTAAAGCACAATTTACCGCTGCAATATGTGCGTATTCCCAAAAAAAGTTGGGCTAACCTCAAGTGTGCAACAATTGAATAATATTTCGTCTCTTTCGTCCATTCAATAGACACAGATCCCTCTACTTTTAGGCGCTTCTATTAAATTTATTGTCAAAGGAATGTATATAAAAGTTGTTAAGTTGTAAAGGGCCCCACTCTCACTTTGATCGCGTGTGATACCAGTGTTGCAAAATGTTCTCCGAACAAAGTTACTCTAGGCTTTTCAGGCCTTGGGATGTGAGTGATAACAAAACGAAAGGACTAAATAACTGTGATAATAAAACAGAGCCAAAAATTAAGAAAAGATTAACAGAAGAAAACAAGAGGGAAAATCGTTTGAGGAAAATTCGCGGCACGTTCAAAAAATCAGATCCGAGTCATCAAGACGCTACTGTTTCCACGACTACCATAGACGGCGATGAAGACATCAAACCAGTTATTGACGCAAATTCTCCAGTTGAAAAACTGACATTATGCTGCGACAGGCTTCTACAAGAGCCAATACAAAAACAAGAAAATACAAAACAAGAAAAGCCTATAGAAATAGATTTAAAATCGCAACCTTACCCACTCATTCCACAAATACCGGCGGCTTACAGTCCGACATTCATACCAGATTACTTACCGGCGGCTGACATCGCTCACGCATTGGGCGTGCCTCCCACAGATCCTTTACTCTTAGAATCCCTCGCACAAGGATACGCGATGGAGTTAGAATATGCAAGAATACTACACCAAGAAAACGAAGCTAAACTGAACGCGAAGAAGCAACGTCCAAAGAAATACAAATGCCCTCATTGCCAAGTCGGGTTTTCTAACAACGGGCAGTTAAAAGGTCACATTAGAATCCATACGGGAGAAAGACCTTATAAATGTGATGAGAAGAATTGTGGCAAAACTTTTACTAGAAACGAAGAATTGACGCGGCATAAGAGAATACATTCTGGGGTTCGACCATATCCTTGTTCTACTTGTGGAAAGAAATTCGGCAGACGAGACCATTTGAAGAAGCATACAAGAACTCATTTTGTTCAGGCTGAAAGAATGATGCCAGTGTTTGTGCCATTGTCTGCGGTACCACACGTGGCGAGCTTTCCATATCTCTATGGTTACTGATAAACAAGCTTAGAATCTTCGAAAAACTTGTGAAGATTGTTTGTAAAGTCGGTTAGAATTTGTTGGGAGTAGAGTCAATTAGATTGAAAATATATAAAGGCTGGATATAGTATACGTGTAAATAGATAGAAGTTTATGTAATAAAAATATATTTTTGTAATATTGTTGGATTCTGACTAAAAACAATGTCATTTCTAAATAGATAGATAAAACGTTTAAAATGTATAATAGATACTGTTGTGTATATTTTTAGAACGCAATTTTATAGTACTTAAATATATATATTTTGAACTTAAAAATATATTTTTTGATTTATCCTTTATAACGAACTTAAACATTTAGGTGTTCGTGATTTAAAGAAGGAGAGCAGTTAAATCTTTACTATATCACCACATGGAAAACCAATTTATGCTTCGGATGTAGAAATTTAGTCTTGAAAATAGGAATAGCCCTTTATGTCATCAAATAAAATTGTAGGTATTACAATAAGTAATCAATCTCGTAAGATATTTAAACTGAAGTTAGACAGAACGCAGACTAAATACTAGTTAGGTACCTACTATTTAGACTTTATTATAGGTAAAGTTGCATTTCTGCATGAAACTATCTATGTGTCGCTTGCCTGACGTCACAGCGAGGTAAGCTAAAATAACACACACAATGTGATTTGCATTTTTAACTTGAAATAATTCAGAAAGCGGAAATCACAAATAACACGGCACGGACTGGAAAGTGCAGGATAGGCTGGTCCACTAACAAGATGGACAGACGACCTGATATGTCTATTGTCCATAAATAAAACTTTTGAGGTGTTTGTACAGAATCACAGAAGTGTTTGTACAACGCTTGATGCTTTTTTTTTTCACGGTAGGCTGAGGATCAAAGGCTATTTGTTTGAAGCGACAATTTACAAACTTAACAGATGAGCTGTTTAAAGATTCAAATTTGGGAAAAAAATGTCATAAAAGCAGCTTCTCTTACATTAGGAATCAGGGCTCTTTATTGCAAAAAAAAATACTTATTTCCGGCATAATTAAAAAACTTTTAAGAAAAGAGATTGTGTTTGAAGCTCAAAACACGAGTGCAAAGCAGTTGCAGGGAAATAGGTTCAACCGACGCGTCTTATTGAATTTGGTTGACAGCAAATTGGATGAAGCGACATTGCATAGTGTTAGTAGTGGCAAGCAAAATGTATTGTGACTTTAGATCTAAAGTTTGTTATTATCGGAAAACGCTTTATTTGCCAATCTACTACTATGCGCCGATTTTGCAGAGAAGCTTAAATGAAGTTCTAAAACTGCGGCATATTTGATGCATCATATTATGGGATTATGTAGTAAAATAGCATTGTCTTAGGGCTAAAAAAGTGCTCAGAATTGTACGAAACTCGGCTCATTTGAAGCAGAAAAAATCGCTGAATCCGAATAAGTTGTCGCCTAAAATGTCGCTTCAAACAAAATAGCCATACACCCCTCGAATTATGTTTATGCCTACACTGTTAAAAATCTATAATGCCTACCCTGTCTAAAATCTCTGTGCACGCCACTGTAGGCTATGTAACATCACACTACTGGCGACGGGAGCAGAACAGTAAGCAAAGGTGTGGGTAAAACCGCATCGCGAACAGCTAGTTATATATAAAACTTCAGCAAAACCTAATTGAAATTCTTAAAAACTGCATCCAAAGCCGTTGTGTAGTTTAGAAGTTAGATTGATAGCTTAGCGCAGCTTAGGAGAGAAACAGGAAATACGGCGACTTTGTTCTCTAGCACGTCTCTATCTCGTCTAGCACGGTTAGTTTTCAACGTTCATTTCTCCCACGTACGTGCAGGCTCTGGAACGAACTACCAGCTGCGGTGTTTCCCGAGCGCTATGACATGTCCTTCTTCAAACGAGGTTTAAAGAGAGCATTAATATCACGGTAGGCAGCGGCTTCGCGGAGCCCCTGGCATTGCAGAAGTCTATGAGCGACAGTTACCACTTACCGGTGGGCTGTTGGCTCGTCTGCCACTGTAGGCAATAAAAAAAAAATAATAAAAAAAAAAATTTGTCTTGTGGTATCGAGTCTTCAATATGGTACCAACCCACCTCTTCCTGTAAGACTTACTCATGGAATACTATAATAAGTTATACCTAACAAAATATCACCTTAGTGCGATCACAAATCCGTCTGTTGTGCGTTGTGCGACAGGTCAACCTAACCGTGAATGACATTTTTTTTACAGTGTCGTGCCCTTGAAGGAACTTTATTTAACATAAACTTAAAATCTTGTAAAATTTGACTTGTATACACTAAAATCAACAAATATTATTTACAATAATGGCAATACCTATGCTCTTATAAAATGCAACACATCAATGGCCAGCAGGAAACACAATTACAGTGCAAAATAAATATAAATAGCCTTTAAAATTATTATATAATCGATTAATCATTCGAACAAATCAATTTAAAAAAAAATTGCGCAAAGAGGACGTAACATAAGCACGGACTTCCGCTTACATCAATGGATGAATACGAACTTACAAAATACAATTTGTAAACGAAATGTTTTGACTTTTACGTCAAATAGAATGGTTCTTTATTTAAACACACTTGCAATCATAAAAGATTTTTGAGAATTCTTGAATTTTTCCTATATTTTTGAGTGGATATAAAGTTTATGTTTACGTTTTTTTTATACGGTAGTAGATTTAACTATTATACGTCGCGTAACCGTGCGCGTCCTACTCAGCCCGAATACGCCAACGGCATCGCCCCCACAATCAACAACAGCTTGTCTGCAGTTTGCAGTAGGTAGGTAACCAAAAACATAGTCATATCTATCATATTTTATTCGTGTTTCTGTTAATGATAGTTTCTTCTTTATTAGAGATAATTAACCATTGACCTAGAAATTAACAGTCTATCTTTTCTAACGATAAATCTTCGATCGCAAGAATGTCCTTAGTATCTGTTATTAAACAGCCGCCGATTTGCACTGTGCCCATTTACAGCTAGGCTATAGTGGGTGGATAGTGTAATTTAGTGTAATTTGTGTAAGTACTATGCAACATAACATAAAATATTTATTAATAACAGTAACCGCTTAATATTTAAACCAAAAGAATGTTCACCACATTTGATGGTAGAAAAATATATAGAGCAATAAATTATAACTGTCCATTTTGCGTCAACGCTCTTACTAAATTAGCTACTTTCTCACGATCACTTAAACGCCCTAAATGTAGCAACACTCGGTATATTCTATATTATCGGAAGTCCGTTTGCACAGCAGGGGTCTTCTACTAAGAAATTGAGATATTTTTACACTGGGCACACCGTTTAATTGGTTGAATGAGGTGTTGTCATTGCGCGCTACGTGAGATCTTTATTGTATTTCCTTCCGTGTCGTAATATTCAGATGTGTGGTATGATTATTTGGCTAGCTGGATGCTAAATTATTAGTAGTATTATAGCCTATGCTCCTAATGACAAGGGTTGCATTTGCCTATTCTTAATTTGTTGTAAGGTACCTATAAACACAATTCTAAAACAATCTGTTTCTCTAGGATCTGAATCATTTATCTAATATAAACAAACCCATGACTCTTGTCGTAACAACAGACAGCAGTCAAACGTTTGCACGTTCAATCTGAGCATTTTAAAACTTATTTATTGATTTTATCAAATTAAACAGTCCTTCACTGTTCAAATCCATTGAAATATATAGCAAACTCTACATTTTATTAAAGATCCTCTATCATCGTTTCCCACGTTCAAAAAAATCAGTCAACCTCGCCATCGTAGGTGTGACCCTTGCTTTTTAACCGAGACATCGAAACTTTTTAATTCTTTGGACAAATAAGGATTTTTATGTATAACATTAACAAACCCGCCTACGATTCGAACAAATTTGTTGAATAGATAATTTATTGGTCAGTGTTGCAAAGTAAAAAATCGAATTTAGTTTTTTTTAGCACAGGTGCGACGCGATGCAGCCTGGCCTGAATGAATCCTTTGCGACGAATGTGAAAATTAATGATGGAATGTAAACAATTTTGTTTGTAAATGAATGGATGGTGTTTTTATGTGATAGGTTTTTTACAAATGAGGGAGGGACAGATTAAATTTTGATATTACGTAAGTTGTGTGAGAATTTTTATTTTATGAATGGTCTCTGTGTGAAATAAATTTAATGTTTACAAACACCTTTTCTACAACAAACAGTCCTATTGACGACTTCTGCGGCCGAAGCAAGAAGTAGAGCAATCGACTACCAAGTCGTGCGTTCAATTAAGTGCTCAGTGCAAATTTGTGTGCACGAACACGCTACTTTCAATTGTCTTGGTGTTTGTATATTTATAAATCAGTTGAACCTTTCAAACGAATCGTATAAAAATAAATTTCGTTGCGTGGTTTTAAAGAAGGCGGCCAATTGGACGGAATAAAACATCGACTTTGCTAAAAACTATTTAGATGTCTTAAAATGATCAATTTAATGTTGAACAATTTTTATAATTGTTTGCGTATAATTGATTCTTAACATGTTACAATGGGTAATGGCCATGAGAACTTCGGTCAGGTGACAGTCACGCCTACAGTTACTTTGTCTGGCTACCTGAAGCTCTTTGTGAATTGCCGACACGTTTAGTACCATTGTACAAATATGATAGCTAACGCAGTGTTTTCTATAAAAGAAATCTAGAAAAATCTTTGTTAATTTGTCAGGTATTTTTAACTAAGCAATTGAAGATAGATTGACGTTTTCAGACTACAACGCTTGCGCAGATTTGGAATTAAATTAAAAAAATGTTTAATAATATGTGTCTACCACGACCACGAGGAAATACAATTCTTGGTAGACCTACTAACGCAAATTGTAAATCAGATCAAAATTTGGGGACGCTTCTGAAAAAAAGCAAAAAGGATCAATGTTAATTTTATTAATCTATTTGTTCAATGGGAGCGTTCACACAAAAGAGTGGCAACGTCGCAATTTAGTGTCATATTTTTATGGTTTTCAATTTTCATCATTAAATTGGAGCTATATTTTTAAAATGTTTTCAGAACACTTTTTAGAATTACGTGAAAGCTGTGTAAAAAATAAGTAACCATAATTCTTACAGTTATTTTACCATGAAAATATCGCCATGGAAGTTGTCAATGCCAATTTGTATATAAATAAAACAGTAAGCATTATGGTTACTTACTTTTTATACAGCTTCATCGTAATTCTAAAAAGTGTTCTGGATTTTTTTTTAAATATAAATAAAATAATAATAATACAAGCCTGTTTACTGTCCCACTGCAGGGCAAAGGCCTCTTTTCATATAGAGAAGGAATGAGCATTAATCGCCACGCTTGCTCAAGGCGGATTGGCAATTTCAGACTTAAGTCCAGGTTTCCTCACGATGTTTTCCTTCACCGTCAGTCAGAAATGTCCAAGATAAACTTAGAAAGTACCTACATATGATTTCAAAAATCACATTGGTACTTGCCCGGATTCGAATCCACTATTTCGTGTTTACGAATCGGGTGACTTATCCACAGGGCCATTTCGACATTTTTTTAAATATAGCTGCAATTTAATGATAAAAATTAAGAAGCACGAAAATATGACACTAAGTTGCGACGTTGCCGCTCTTTTGTGTGAACGCTCTTAACTATTTAGTCTGTTGTTGCAGCGGCATATCATTAAGCCGTTCTTTTCTTTATTTGTCACCTTTACCTCTCCCCCAACCTTTAACAGTAACAGAATCATTTATTAAGTTCTCAATTGCACTAATAAATTAGTCTCGACAATAAGTAATGTCCATGGGAACTTTGATCAGGTGGCTCACGCCTACCCTAAAACTTTTTATTGTAGCTACCTGACAAAAAGGTACGTCCATAATTTTTGATGATGGAGGATATTTTTATTAATTTTGAGTCTTGTTATCAAAGTCATAATTATTTATGTACTTCTTTATTGGCGTATTAAGAAACTATGAAGATTGTAATTGTTTTGTAAGCTGTGAAGTATAAATAAACGAATAAATAAATAAATAAATTTACTATAGTGATGTAAGAAAAATATGGTCTCAGTTAATTTGCCTACAGCCAATTAGCTTACGACATTTTCTAAATATTATGAAGTCGCTATTTTTTCTTTGTTTGTCGGTTTACTTCTTTTGTATACGACTTTCAGTGACTTTCTATACAACCTTCAATACAAGATTCTTGAAAATGACATACACACTACACACTGAAACCGGCTGGTGAGGAACTCAGGACAGGACTGCCCATCTCGTCTTTTCGTCTACTTAAACTGTTTATTATTGCACATCTCTGTACAATTGAAGATAAATTCACTAAATAATAATTTAAATATCAATTCTATTATATTTTAACGATTGATTACGATTTGTAGTAAAAGTAAAAAGATACAATTTTGAACTTATGAGGATAGTTTTTTACGTTTATTAAATTCCATTTATACTATTTTGAGATGTTTTTTAAGTTTCCTTACCTTTTTACTTTTGATGGTCACCCTACAATTTACATCAATTGCAACTAAAGCTCTCACTAACAATACAAATAGGATTATTTACCGCGTCCATTACACTACAATGTCCATTCATGCTTTTTGAACAAAAAAAACTACGTTTTATTATTCCCACGCAGTACTTGACTTTTGCACAAATTCGTTACACTGTCAGGTTGGTACACTACACTGACTTTGACGCCTAGTGAATGGTTACCTTTTTTTAAACGATGATCGATTCGATTCAATTTTTGTGTTTATTTAATCGAATGAGCTACTGTCACATAAATTAGGTACACATTCTTGTAACTCCCACGATGTTTATTGAAAAAAAAAAAAAAATTATAATTGTTTGGTTACTGTCAATGATTCCCACTGTAAAACGGATGGATCATGGTAATGTTTTATGATCTGATAGTACACCACCCACCATCTAATGCCCACTAATGGCGATATACCACAATTGCTGCAACTCATAAACCTTTGAATCGTGGGCATATATATTTGGTTGATGTATAAAAAAAGTAACTGGCCGTGTGGTCTCCGGTCCAGAATAAGAATGCCTTGATGAATATACTTATTTAATTTGTCATCGTCTATACAATAAATATATTTACAGAACTCTCAAATTCTATAGATATCAAATCCAATTTAAGTATGCCCGACCACAAACAAAAAATAAACCTCTAATGAAAGCATCCCGTCCGGAAGCGCGGGAAAGTATTACAAAACTGTCATGGCCACCCATGGCGCGTAATTTGTCAATGCGGTAAGTGATGCAAATTGCACAAAGGCTGTCAATACGAAGTTTAATTTGAATAAAATTAGATGAAATGCCAATCGGTTTGCTATTGGGATTCTATTCAATTTGTGGTTTATTATTATCATTACTTTTATTGTATCCTTAGTGAAACCCTGAGTCAAGTTAAAAACGAATTAGAAGACTAAAAGAGACGAGTATATTTATCACTAAGCATTCCTAGGTCTAAGCATAGTCTGGCATAAGCTATAATCTGATACTTTAGGGCAAACAAACATACTAAGTATAATAAATAAAGGTTGCCATCTCTAAAATTTGACAGGACAAGACGAGTGAAAACTTCGAATTTTAGAGCCCAGAACCCGGACATGTCAACAGCTTTTTTTATACACATTGTAATAAAAAACAGATTAAAGCAGAGTAGCGTACGGGCTCAGTGCTTGTGTCACAGACGGACCAAGGCTTTTAATTTTTAAACCCGGACTACAAATGAAGCCCCGCCCGGACGCTTTCCGGATGCCCTCTAAACTAGGACAAATCTGGGGAAACCCGGACAGATGGCAGCCCCAGTCAGTAGGGCATTGATTCGCAGGTGTTGCCTAGTGGTTATCGTAACCTACTCGTATGCACATATAGCATCAACCACAGTACACTATAAGGAGGTTAGAAGTGCTATCGAACAACATTTGTACCGAAACCACTGTCGCCAGTTACACACACTTAGATGATACGTCGTATTTGCAATACATACATGACTTAAAGGTAATTGGTCAGGTTTGGATGACACATAACGGACATTGGTCAAGTTTGCACGATAATTCCAACATTTAAAAAAAAAGCATATCGTCATATTCTTGGGGTTGTTTTTTAAACGCGCAATCTTTGACATGTTAGTAATTATTGCCAGTTAATACTCATTGTGCAAACATCATCGGTTCGTGAACTGGTAAGATCAGTAAAATAGAAGACATTGTAGAAGTTTCTTATACAATGTCTCAATGTCATTTCAATATAATAACTTAAAGTTGTGTGCAAAATATATAATTTTAGTTTTTTGTAAATACATACCTACTGGTTATACATAAAAACACCCAGATCAATGCAAATCGTCATGTTCTTGCACATAAATGTTTACACCTAGACGAAATCGAGACCACGATCTCTGTGAGGTCGGAACCTGTGTTACGCTCGGTATGACTTAAATGTGGCAAATACTCATGGATATTTTAAAAATAATGGAATATATCACTACATAGTATAAAACAAAATCGCTTCCCTCTGTCTGTCTGTCTGTCCCTATGCATGCTTCAATCTTTAAAACTACGCAACGGATTTTGATGCGGGTTTTTTTAAATAGATAGTGATTCAAAAGGACGGTTTATATGTATATAAAATGCATAATAATTAATATAGTAGAGAATCACTGATAATTTTAGAGGTTTTAATGTGATGTGGTAAATAACCAAATATTTTTTGTGTTTACATTGCAAACGCTGGCTGAACCCTACAAGATAGATCAAAATAATGTACTACAGTATTGTACTTACACCTTAAAAAGTTCCACATAAAGACCGCGATGGTATATATAAATATGTACATATATATCCATTTCTTAGGAATAACCCACAAAAACCATTTTTATCCTTTACTTTTTACGAGAAATAATGGCTTATTTATGAAACGATTTTAAGCAATACAGCATTAATCCTTATTTAATTAAGTATTATTTAATTCTTTAAGTATTATTTAAATCTTATTTAATTAATTTTGACTGCACCGTTGGTCTAGTGATTAGTGTAACTGACTGTGACGTGCGGTGTCGGTGGTTCGATTCCCACGGAAGTGTGATGAACATTTGTATTTGTCTTCAGTCTGGGTGTTTCCTATGTATTCTAAGTACGTATTTACAAAAAAAAAGTATGTATATGTATTATATTTCAGTTATCTAGTACCCATAACACAAGCTCTGCTTAGCTTGGGACTAGTTGACGGTGTGTGATAGTGTCCACATACACTGACGGACTCATAAACTGCATCAAAGTAATAGACGACTTTGAAATAAATATTTTAACCAAGTATGCAAACTTTCTATACAGAATAAAATTGAAACCTCTAGATTGGTTCGTGAACTTTAAAACAGCGTAGGTTCATATCCTTAAGTTTAAGTTTGTGTACAGGAAAGGACCTCCCCTCATCTGTTGAACAGCCATATTATGGTCGATGTCAAAAAACCCGCATCTGTGGATCGACCATATTATGGCTGCTGTGCTGTTTGAAATGGCGGTCAAAAAAAATTCTACCTTTTCTAAAATCGCTAATACTCAAACTGTGTAATTCGGTAGAACTCACCGATTTTTACGGTTATAGTCGACTAAATGCAGATAATAACGATACCCAACACTATATAATACTACCAATTTTAATGTCAAATAAAAATTGTCAAAAAAGTTACTTGTCAGTTGTTGTTTACACGCGCGACCGACCTCCTTGGTTGGTTATATATTGTTATAAATCGTTTATTTTATCATTTGCCAATATTGTTTTTTGATAAAAACGTTAATTAGGTCATGTAGTATTTAATTATCACGTTTTATTTGAAAAAATACGTAACTTTAGTAAAGTTTGGAACACAAATGTCAAAAATTTGTGTTTTTCATACTTTTTGGTGTATTTGTGTTATATATTGTGAAAAAAAGCAGTTAAAAGAGCTGCAATTTGTGTTTGTGATAAGTTTAATAAATATACTACAGTGTGGATTAGCCAAAATTGTAAGTATTTTAAAAATTTATACAAATTTAAGCGATTGAAAAAAATTCTTGTCAGTGTTGTTTACACGCGCGACCGACCTCCTTGGTTGGTTTTTCTATTGTTATATATCGTTTATTTTATCATTTTTCAGTATTGTTTTTTGATAAAAACGTTATTTAGGTCATGTAATATATAATTATCACGTTTTATTTGTAAAAAAACATAATTTTGGTGAAGTTTGGAACACAAATGTGCAAGTACCTGTTTTTAACGGCTTTTTCATAGTGTTTGGTGTTATTGTGTTATATATGTAAAAAAAAGCAGTTAGAAGAGCTGCAATTTGTGTTTATGATAAGTTTATTAAATATACTACAGTGTAACAAAGCCAAAACTGTAAGTATTTTGATAATTTATAAAAATATGAACCTATTGTTTACACTTACGCTCGGCCGCGCCCGGTTTTCGCTCCCGCCCGGCATTGTCATGGCTTAAAATATGATATTTTGTATGAAGAGGGTATATTGTTTTTTATTATATATAGTGTTTAATGTATATAAATGTATATTAACTATAACTTTTTTACAAATACGGGTATTTTATTAGATTTTTAACCATTTTTATAACTTTAGCCGTTAAGAAAACCTCGACCTTTTTTGAAATGAGTATTAACAATATAAAAACTCTTTACTCGGACTTAATATATGTTTTGATATGAAGTATATTAAATGACGATTCCAATGACATAAGTTTTATATACACCTGCCATATAATAATTAAAAGATATGACGATATTAAAACTGCGCAGCCGCGAGATTTAAATTTTCGCAAATCGCGCCAAATAGCTCCACAGATGCGCACATTTGACGTTTAAAAGCGTCACAGACGAAAGGAAGGCTTTTTTGACGAAAAAACAGAAATTTAAGGAAAATTGGTTTAATAAAAAAAATGGTTTTAACAATAGACATAAACTTTATGCAAGGGTTTATTTATGTTTTAATAAGGTGTATTACCTCCACGTGCCCATATTACGGATTCTAATCGGCTCCGCATAGATTTTATTAGGGTTATTAAAAGATCTTGCGGAATATTGTCCCATTCTTCTGAAAGTGCTGTTCTTAGTGCTGCCAATGTCGTGGGCACAGGATTTCTCGCATATACAGCTCTTTTTAAATTGTCCCAAACATGCTCAATGGGATTAAGATCCGGGCTGCGTGCTGGCCAATTCATTGTACGTATCCCAACCTCTTCGCAATATTGTCGAACTTGTGCAGCAGCGTGCGGCCGGGCATAAGTAAAATGTGATCTTCACTACGTGATCTTCTAAGATCTCTGTTATGTAGCGATGTGCAGTCAAACCCTCTCTATTACCGTTTTGACGGACCATGTCTATGAACACAAGTTCTGTTGGTCCGTTCATCGATATGCCACCCCAGACCATACATGAACCGCCTTCAAAAGGAACACGCTCCTCAATGCAACTTTGAGCATATCGCTCCCCACGTCGACGATAGACTCTTGTGCGACCATCTGCACCATATAAACATGTCCTACACTCGTCCGTGAACAATACGGAGGCCCATTGCTCTTCTGTCCAATTTAGGGGATCACGCGCAAATCTTAAGCGAGCTTGTCTGTGAGCTACAGACAACTTTGGACCATTTGCTGGTCTTAAAGGGGTAATATCCGCTTCCTTTAACCTTCTTCTTATTGTTCGTGCACTCACATTTACTTCCTTCAGTAAGAACCTGTCTCCACAAACCTTCTGTATATTCTAGAAACTGTAGACTGGTTTAAATTTAAATTTCTACCAATCGTTCGTTGATCCAAGTCCTCCCGCACCAGTGCTACAATTTGAGCCGCTTGTTCGGACGAAGTATCCACATTATGGTTCAAAAACTCACGATGAGTTAAAAAACTAACCCAACAATTCTGCTGGTAACAATAATTCAATTGACAAAAAAATAAAAAATCAATGCGAATCAATTTAAAACTTTGCTTTAAATAACACGCAAATCTGATACTACGAGTAAATTTTCTTTTCCCGGCTATATTCATTTGTTTTACTGCAGTTCTATTTTTAAATTTTGCTTTTTTTTAAGATTAAGAGCCAGTCTCTCCATATTTATATAATTTAATCTAAAAAGTTTGCATACTTATTAAAAAAAATCATTTCAAAGTAATCCTGAACTTTGATGCAGTTTATGAGTCCGTCAGTTTATTATTATTATTATTATTTAATTAAGTACCTTAAATACACTGTGCGTATAATTGAGATCAAAATGGCTCTTTACAGCATGTAATTAAAATGAATATTTTCGTAGATATAACAGATTTAAAATTCAGGAACACAGGGTTTCCGGCGCGGCAGTACCAGCATTCTGTAGTAAATATACTACCTACATTATTTCTAATACAACATTCACAGTTTTTCTTCGCACGGGCACAATGCTGATTTTAAGTAAATATAGTATCAGAATTACACCTGTGCGAAGCCGGGGCGGGTCGCTGGCACAGATATAAATTGCACAATTATGTACTTACCTAAATATGATATAACTGGTAATCTAGCTAGTAGCTAGATATCATGCCAATATCACGCATGACCAACTTTACATGAGGTAAGAATATGATATGTTGAATAAAATTAGCCTAAATAAAGCTATTTAAATAATATGTCATAATTATTAACATCAAAGAAACAATGATGTTTGCACACTTTTTGCACACAAAAATTATGGTTTCGTACTACCAAGATCAGCAAAATATTATATTACTAGCTAACTGAATCCATCTTAAAGGTATTTCTTATCGAAGGGTGCTTCTATTCAATTGACGAATTTATTAAGTGATAGTATAATGATCTTTTATTCTTGCTTATTTTAAGTTTAAATTTGTAATTTAAATTTTTATATTTATTATTATTTGTTTTGACATGTTTTTGATATTATTATTTTTTTGTTTCTATTCTAATGATTTTATATATTTTGTAGCTATAAGTACCTATGTCAAACACAATGTATTATTGTTAATGATAAATAAATAAATAATTTCAATGTTAAAGATGGCATGACTGACAAATTGTCGTAATATTATAACTGCCTGCATATCTCTGTGAACGCAATACATTACGCAGTCACTCATGTATCGTTTTCGTTTGTAAATTACATAATACTATTAAATATTTCCAAATATTTCTAGTATTTAAAGGTTTTCGGACTTATCGGTGAAAAAAAATCCCTCCTCGGCTCACACTACATCCTTTACTTCTATTGCTACAAGGTTAGGACAGCGCAAGACAGCATAATTTGTTTTTTTTTTCGGAACTTTGCACGAAAGCACACTACAAGAGCGACTATTTGACGTTAAAGTGAGTTTCTATCAACTTAAGAGCATTTGCTCATATCAGTAGCGCGCGTGCCCCGCCCACAAGGCACTTCTACCTACTTCACTGTTCTGAGGCATCAATCACTACGTTTAGCTGTGATACATGAATGACAGTGCTCTTTATGTATTGCAGCAACAATGTTAAACTACACAAACATCTTCCTTTACCAACTTTGTGGTGCAAGGAATGAGAAAGAACTACAGGATCTTTCCTTCTAGCACTCTCACTCACTGCAGTATGCTAAGTACTTTAACGGTACGCTATATGAAGATAAGATAGATACTTTTCCTCCAGACGATCTATTGTGAAACCAGCAAGGATCTGTTGCAGATCCTCGCCGGCTAAACCATACTGTAAAAACATTTACAAATTTAGTAAACCACAACTCAATTACCTACGGCATCGAAAAATATGAGCACTGATCATAAGTGTGCTCAGTGGTTACACGAGTGTAAAAAAACGGTGTAACCATGGGTCTGAAGGGGAATAAAATATTCGATAGACAAAATATAAGAACTTCGCAAGCTTTTATTGCTCGTAAGATTAGTCATAGATGTTAGTTTATAATAGTAAATACCTATGCTAACTAAGTGAAGACACAGCCCCTTTACTTACCCGTTATTATTGAAGGCGCGGCAGGACCTGAAGTTTTCAGGAGCTAAGAGACGGAGCGTCACCACGCTTAGTGTAAGAGGTTGATAATTATAGCAAGATTGGTTATTAAAGTCTTATCACTGGAAGAGGTTTTAGTATTCTAGAGTGAAGACCAGATGTTCGAGTGTTGTATGTCACAGATTGGATTCGCGTCGAACTTAGTTACAAGAATTCCCAATATGTACGTAATAATAACAGCGTGCAATATAAATAAATTAAATCAAACAACCTATCAACATAGGCTATAAATTATTGTGCACAATCACAAGGGCGGCTTACAATGGCCTATTGTTGCGCGTACGCTTACGCGTAGGGGATGGTATAATACAGTGAGTTGCGGTCAGACCACACATAGGGTTTATTCAGTTTAGGGTGATGGCTAAGTGGCAAAAATTAAACACCGTTTTTTTAATGTAATGGTGGTAAACTTGTCTTGCTAAAATCTGGTGAATCTTGAAACTGTCATGTAAGTACGGAACAAAATAAAACGTAGGAACTGATAAATTGAACGTATCACATGTGTCCAGTCTTACTTGTTTTCACCTCTCAGGAGCAGTTAATGAGATTCTCAATTCAGAATCACCATAATCCCATGATGCGATCTTTCTCAGACTGGTAGACATCAATTAATTGCCATTCCCGTGAGATCAAGTAGGTAAGGTAAAATTTTACTTTCGTAGTAGGTAAGTACTCTACGAAATAAAACACATAAGTAAACAGTATGTACGAATAAAATTAATTATAATAAAAGCAAATTAACTAAAATTCATCTTTGACGGCGGATTTCAAATTCTCAATATAATCCTCAACAACTAACGTCACTTCAGTAATATTTATGCCATGCAACATAAAAACGTCTTTGTTTTCGGGAGCTTGCACATACTCATACAAAGCCTTGAATAATTTCTGCGCCTTAATCTTTCCTTGAAACATTTTAATACAATACTGTTTTACATTCTTTAATAGCTCAAAAACAGCCATTAACACATTATTATCCTTCGTATTATAAGACCAAGAAGTCGTAAATATATTCAGGAGTCCGTTACAAACCATAGGACTAGACATGTGCTCAAGTAAACCACTCCTTTGATAAAACTTCAAGGATTCCGAATTCAATTTGTTCTTATTTTCTTCGCTCCTTGCTGCTATATGTTCATTGAGAATCTTATTAAATAAATCAAGCAGCGTTTTGATAACATTAGTATCCAGTTTATTTATTTGCTCGTAAAATGGTTGGAGTCCTTTCAATTTCATTACCCGAGACTGCACTTTTGGATTATTGGGCAACCAGAGATAGAGAATGTCTAAAGCATGAGCTTTAAGTGCGAGGTTGTCGTGTTCGAAAATGTGCAGCAAGCTGTCGATCACAGTTATTGGTATCACGGCGTTTGTTGTCACAGGATCGACACCGAAAAGAACTTTCAGTAGGATTAATAAACGACCTTTTAGTTCATCATTGTTTAATTTAAGATTGTTTACCGCAACTCGTTCAATCCCTTTGGCTTTAAGGAATCTGTTTGTGTGGTTATAGTTCTTCAGCATGGTAGTCAGCTCATCTATTAAGTAGTTCATCTCATCGTAGAGTTCGCCAGAGATACCGTAGTGAGTTGTATCGCGGCGTCGATGTTTTTCCGCTAACGCAGACACTTCTTCGAATCGTTCAAGCAACTTATCATTATATTCTATTTCGAACTCGTAGGAATCGATGTCTGTGGTGACTAAAACAGTAAGAAATAACAGGTCAAGATTTCCAAACCAATACCAGTCAGTATCAGAGTATCAATATAAAAATTTACTGACATAAGTAAGTACGGCAAACATAATCGTCGTTAAAATATCTGGACCATAGAAAAAAAGTACCTACACATATCATAGGACTTGAAGTGTAACATGAAAGTTCTGGATAAACCTTAAACTAAGTTTAAGTCTATATTACACAATAGTAGGTACAATTTACTATACTCTATCTACGGGATAACCCGACCCGAACTATGTTAAAGTCAGTTTAAACAATAAAAATATAATAAAAATACTCACGCATTTGCATTTCTTCACAATAAACATAACATATAGTAAATAACAACGCACAAATTATTGGACACTTGAGCATTCTTGTGTTTTTCATAATAATCATGAGAGTTTAAAATAGAATCTAAGAACTACTTAAACCAGAGCGTTGCGCGTTGTATGTATTTTTTTTAAGAATTTGAAAGCAGAAAATGCTGTCATTCTAATAATTTTTTTCATAGTCTGACATAAATGCAGAGTAGCTACGAAAAACTGTTTTTTTTTTCATTTTAATGGAAGTAGGTACCTTCACATTACACCACAGAACAAGTACTAAAGCATAGAAGGACTATTAGGAGAATAAAGCGTACACACTCAGAGACAAATAGAAGTTTAATAGTGCTACGATACCTTCTGACAGTTTATCGATATCGATAGATGAAATTTGTTTATGGGCTATGGTAAAATAACAGACATGCTAATAAAATGAGGTCTGGTTCCATAAAAGCTCTCGTAAACGAACTACAAGAAACAAACGGCCGTTTTACACCTCACCGGAATGGCATAGGCCGGCAGCGGCGCCAGGAGCACTTTCAATGTGAAATAATTTTGAAGTTTTTATTCATGTTTCATGCTGTAAGTTCAAACACAATGTAAACTGTATATGAATAAATTAAATAAATTGAAAGTTGAAATATACATGATCGATCCACACACTGCCTCGCATCACGGATCGTAGTGCGAGCGTGCGTGTTCTTGTATTGTTTGTAAGTATCTCTCTTTGTATAGAAATCACGCGTGGTGCAACACTGAAAACGCATTTAAGCGCTGTGTTACTGATCACACGCTTACATGCAGAGAAACACGTACTCACGCGCGTGGGTTCGAGGCCAGACGGTATGGACACCGTGTTCTGCAGTAACGTGCGTGATTGATGATGCAGACCAGCACTCTCGCATCTGCACGCGTGGCACCGTCACCGCGTCGCCACGCTCCCGCAGCGTAGTGCGGGGCAGTGTGTGGATCGCCAAAATACCGGTATCGGCCCTCTGTTCTTTTCTGACTTTCTTAGTATAGCATCAAAACAGATACCCCAAGGTAAAAATAAACACAGCTGTAAGATTCATGTCACAAATGTATGATTATATTTCCAATAATATTGAAACACATTATTACTGTCCCTTAAAATTACAGTTTTGTTTAGGAATGTCCTGATTATTTGTGCATAAGCTAAAATATTTTTTGTTATGTTATGAATTGGTACTATTAGAAATTTTTCCCGATCAATTTTATCAATAAATTTCTGTAGTCATCTAAAACATTTATTTATTTATTTATTGAAAAAGTAGTTACAATATCATTACAGATAAAAAATCCAATACGATATCATAAAAAAATTACTAAATAAATATACCCATTTATCCAATACTATACATTTTTGTGCAACATCTTCGAATTTTGACAGGGTACATTGAAAATATTAATTTCTATAGAAATAATATTAATAAGTCGTATGGCGCGTGACAATGGAGCAAATTTGAGTAGATTCGTCCTCACCGCTGGAACGTTAATTTAAGACTCTGCATTTATTATTTTAAGATGTATCTATGGTTTCTGAATAAATTATTATTATTATTATTATATGTTAAACGTGTAACAATATAATATATAACATAATTCTCTCTTAATTTGCTTCATGGATCTTCCGGTCTGATCTTTCGGAAATCTTCAAAAGAACACAATGTATGAAACACTATGAAAGGTACAAAGATAGTTACCACAAAATCGTTAACACAAATTATAGTAATATTTTTGTCATCGATAAAATATGCAGCACAAGTCACAACACTATTGAACATGACTACACAAATTGGTAAAAATGTAAAATACTTAAAAATTACTGAATCGAATGTCAAACAGACGATTATAATATGATTGCAGTATAGTAAAGTATAAATCACTTAGGTATTTTGCACGTTTATATAGGTTTTTAGAATATATTATTGGTTTGTTACCTACTCACCGATGGAAGTTGACGATTTAAACTTGATTTTCTTTGCGAAAAGAATGTAATTTACAACCTGCAATAACGCAGGACATTGCTTATCCAATGGGCTTAATTTTACTTCACAATAGCACTATGTAATTATTAAATAACATATATTATTTCACAAAACAGATAAACAATAATGAAAATTACGAGCGGCGGTTTAATCCGACTAAATTGTCTAGAGGCCTTGACAAGTTGGAACATTTGACATTAGTTCACTTTTTAATTCGGCATCCAAAGGTAACCAAAGGTAACCAAATTGACGTTTCTACAGTGTACACCGGGCGTCCTTAGCAAAATTATTTGTCTCTTTCTTTTCAATGTATCCGGCATATTTGGAAAAATAGGACAAGTATATGAGGGCGATTAACACTCCTTCTATGTATGTACTTGTTCTGTGACATTACACAAACCGCAAAAAAAGGCACACTATATATAATTTAGGTACGGTACTTGTATCCTATAGCTATACCAGTCCGTATTGAATAATTCTTTTTGCGTATGAAAGCCAAGTTCTTGAGGAAGGTTTATAGGCTATGTAAAATCAATCTACTGGCGACGGGAGCGCAGAGCTGTAGCCAAAGACGCCGGTGAAACCGCGTTACGAGAAGCTAATTCGTTTTCTTCTGTTTATTTCTTCTCAACCACACAACGGATTTTGATACGGATTTTACTACCGTTTGGAGAATTTCTTCCTGAAGGTTTATATGCTTAGGTACCTAGTATATATAGTAGTAATCCTGCCGTAAAAAGGTACCTAGTACCCAAATCCCAAGCCAAATAATAATATAATGAAAACTGCATAAAAAAAATATACTCAAAATACGTACTGCATACCTAAAACCATTGTTTACATAAATTTGTTTTTTTTTTATTTTACCTTCTCTGTATTTTGACATTTTAGGTCATGTCAAATATATTTTTCTGTTTCCGTGTTAATATCTGTAAAATATTCTATATAAAGAACTAAAACGTTTCTAATTTATACTTCTTTATCTAGTGTTAAAATGTCTTTACTCGAGCAACTTTCGCAGAGTTTGCTCGAAAAATGTGACGACGGCTCATGCTGCTGCATTCCGCTAAGCAAATCGCTCACTGTTATTTCTGGTCTTAATTTGGTTAGTGTAATATCATTATAGTTATTTTACATACCTACCGTTTTTAATTAACGTTGCAACAGGCACTGGCCGTGGTCACGGTTATGAAGCAATGTCCGGGCGAAGTATAGGTCGGTCGAACGTCCAATTTGCACTGTAGTTGCTGACTGAAGAAGCGATGTCGGAAGGGCACTCTATGTGAAATCACAGTTTATTCATCTATCCTCAAATATTTTAATTATTGTGTTCAAAGTCCGACCTAACCGTCTTCCGAGCATAACAAGATTTTATTTTAACCTATGCTGAATTCTATTGATAAATAATTTCAAAGGTTTTATAAATAGGTACATACATACATAACTTCACTCCTGTCTTCTATTAATGGTGTAAGCAGAGACTATAGAACGCCATTTGCTGCGATCCAACATACCTCCTAAAGGTTTAATTTAAATTAGTGTACAAGTTTCAACCGCTTTATTGTATTAAGAACGCTTGACAATTGTTGCCTCCGTAAAATAGCTTAACACCTTAAAGGTATAGTCTTCAACTTACTTACCAAGCGCAGTAACTATGGGAAGCGCTTCCACTTGGATATGGCTTACCTGCAGTGGAGGTCGTCAGGTTGATGATGTGATTACTTACAGATTGCAACAATTCTGGATAAATTAACATCAGTGAAATGTTCGCGACGCAACGAGGTGCTAGTCCAGGTGACATCAATGAAGTCACTGCTTATAGCTGTGTTCCAACTTGCCAACATATTGCTGCTACTGGCTGCCATATTTGTTAGTATTAGAAAATGGAGGGAGGCCTATGTCCAGCAGTGGACGTCTTTTGGCTGATATAATGATGATGGCAGAAAGAGGGCAAGAAAAATAAAAGCTATGGTTTTAAGATATCTGATCTAAGTATCTATACTATTATATAAAGCGTCAGAGTTTGTTTGTTTGTTTTAACGCCCTAACCTATGGAACTAACAGTTGGATTTGAATAATTATTTTTGCGTATAATAGCCCAGTTCTCGAAGAAGGCTATAGGCTGTGTAACATCACGCTACTGGCGACGGGAGCAGAGCAGTATGCAAAGAAGGGTAAAACCGCGCTGCGGAAAGCTAGTATAACATAAAAGAAAACGTGAATGTTATATGCGCGTCATAAATAGCATCGTCATCACGCCTTTTATTCCTAGAAAGCGTAGGCAGAGGTGCGTTTCCACGTTTGAGGCAACTGGTGAGTGATGTTAGATCTTGGATCCCATGTAACTCTAAGCAAGCCTGTTGTCATTTACTAGAACCAGATCCTAGTCCCAGACTACTGATAATTTCACGATGGAAAAGCCGTATCACTTAGCCGATCGAACCTGAGACCTTTGCGTAGTAGACTGCATGCTATATCTATACTAGCGGAAGAGTTTGTTTGTTTGCATGCGCTAATCTCTAGAACTACCCGTCGGATTTGTAAATTTTTTTGCGTATGATAGCCTAGTTATTGAGGAAGGTTATAGGCTATGCAACATCACGCTACTCGCGACGGGAGCAGAGCAGTAACCAAAGATCTAACTTGACGCGAAATGTGTCATCGCTCGATTATTCCTGTTTTAACAACTTTTGTACCACATTTTTAGCAAATAAATTATTATTATTATTAGAAACCACGCTGACGGAAGCTTGTTGTTATATTTTCTGTTGTCAGGAGAACGCGTTGTTAATACAATTATACGTGTGGTACAGCCTCGGCTTCACAGTGTTGTGTCTTATCATTAGTATTGTAGAGTTTGCGATGAAATTCAAAGAAAGTGGCTGTTTAGTGTTCGCGGAGTTTCTTGTTGACGTCATTTTCTTATTTGGTGAGCTTGTTTTTAATTTTACACTACGCATATTAAAGTCCGTGGAACTTAGTTCATATAATACCTATTTCTTATAGTATTATCTTATCTGTACATGGATGTTTCTGATTAGCTTATAAAAAAAGCCTTATAATGTGAGTTTTTCGTCCATCAAACACCAAAAAAGTCAGAAGAATAAGGAATTTGCTTACCACGCTTAATCGACATTGGTAATCGCAGTAAGGCTATTTTTAGTACCTACGCAGGTAATGGTGTTTGGTATTACCATACTCATCTGTTACGAATCTCAAGGGCCATTATTCTAAATCAATAGGTACTAAATGTCTAGAGGAATAGTAGTATTAGACGAGTACTGGAGTGGCTACTAGTAACTGGAAAACGCTGTGTAAGTGGGCCCCTGACTAGGTATGGACATGACAATCTAATAAGTGTTACACTTACAAGCAACTGATGCTCATGAGTTCACGACTGAACAAAGTAGATAGGTATGCTTGAAGGAGAACTATGTCAAACAGTGGATCTTTTAAATTATGTGATGACTAAACTATTTAAATTGTTTTGTTCCAGTAACTTTCCGTTGCTTGCCTGTAGTGGATATGTATAGAAAACAACTAGACTCACAGTACTACTCGTAATTAATAAATATTCTTCGTAATTTGAATTCAAGAACTAGTGTCAGTTACTAAAGTATGGTGCTATCGCATCTTGAGAAGAAGGGTACAAGTTGAGAGATACCATTAAGCAATAGTAAACTGTACGCTGGTTGCAGTAGGATGAAAATTGCGTTGAATACGGATTTCGTATTGCGACTTCTCTTGATTTAAGATGCGAAATGCTTTGATGCCGGGAGATAAAGGATGCCTGAAAAAAGATGCCTGTGCGACCAATGCTCGGCGTTTCCTCGTGGCCAAACTATTTCGCCAAACTGATTCGGCTACGAGGAATTCTATTTCCTTGTGGCCAAACTCGAGGGGTCGTAGAGTAGTCCTCTAGTAGCAAGTGCTTTTCGATCCCCTGGGGTATGGAAAAAGGGGATCCGTGGATCAATAGTACTAGGCTAGCAGAAGATTGTAGAAGGTTTGTATGATCGAAACACTTTTTTTTATAAAGTATTATTTCGATTCTTTCCATCCTGATTTCGTAGAAATAGTACTAGGCTAGCAGAAGGTTGTAGAAGTAGATTATAGAATAGAAAATATTTTTATAATGTCTAGTTTTTTTATCTAATTACTGGTACGAGTTATTCCGGTCTGATCACCTGATAGCCTGGGGATCAGTTTTTTTTTTCTATTCCAATCTGATCCTCCGCGTAGGGGATCATAAACAAATGATAAATATATTTAAATATTTTATTCTGGTCGGATCCTCTAGTTATCCTTGACAGATTTTTGAGACAGTTATCAACAAAATACATACAATAACTCCATGCCTGCCTTCCATTAATGAGTTAAGCAGAGACTATTGAACGCCATTTGCTGCGTTCCAAACATACCACCTCCTTTGCCTCACCTGTAGCAAATATATCACTAATATACACTAAACGAGCCACGGAACGATTTGAATACCGTGTGTATAAGAATCCCCTGAAGAATCGCAGAGTATTCCTCCTATTAGCATGTGCTCTTCGATTCTCTAGGGTATAGAAATAGGAGAGATCAGGGGATCAATAGTACTACGCTAGCAGAAGGTTTTAGTAGGTGTGTATGATCGAAATATTTTGTATTTTTTTTTATAAAGTCTATTTATTATTTGAATATTTTTTAGAAATAGTACTAGGTTTGTTAGCATAAGGTTGTGGTGGCTTGTATGATCGAAAGCGGAATAATTGATTAAATTACCGCTTCTACATTACTAATTAATACTATTTTTTTAAATTGTACTAGGCTAGCAAAATATTGTAGGAGGTTTGTGACGTTTATTCTCAATACAATGAAAAATCCCTATAGCAACTCTTCTTTTTCGTCTGCTAATAAAATGCTACCGGCCAGCTCAAATGTATAATAATTAATAACTGAATAAATTAAAGGTCAATTATAGCTGACTGAAAAATTTGTTCCAAAACAGAAACTAAGCTATTTGGCTATTATTTTAAAACGTACTAGGCTAGCAGAAGATTATAGGAGATAGGGGTATAAAAGGAGAACGAAATGGACCCAGAATGTAATAAGCTGTAATATGGCTTAAAAAAAGCTAATGTATGTATTTCTAATAAATATCTTCAAAAATCAGCCTAATTAGCAATCGGGAAATTATGATAGGTATCTTAAAATTAAATTAGTCAACTCATGATCAATGCGTATAATTCTTATGTATCGATTACAAAATATCGGTTGCCTAATATTGCTAAATTCAGTTATAAAATAAAATAAAATCAATGAATTGAATCCAAAATGTATTAGCTTTTATTAATATAATAATACACTTTTTTAATATTTTCTTCTTGTATTTTTCTTCTAGATTACTTCGCTTTTTCGCGTAGTTCTCATCTTCTCTCGTTTACTCTTGTATGTTTTCTTCTTAAGTAATCTTCATAATGTCGTCGTCATTTTTTCTTATCTTTACGAAATTACCTTCTTATTCTTAATCTTTGTTTGTAAATACTCAACATAATATTCTGTTTATTAGTTTTTGCGTAGTTGCTCTACCAAAATGACCTTTGGCTGTGAATGTAATGAAATGTAATGAAATTTCTTAAATCCACTATAAACCTCGCAACTTCTTGCGAAATTCCTTAAGTTTAGAGACACCATAAAGAATAGCCTTATTGAATCCAGCGTCTTTGATTTCATCAATCACGTATTTTATCGGGGCTGCGTCTTCAACTTTTCCATGAAAAGCATTGCATTAATTGCTAGAAAGTACTGTTGGTATGTTTCATCATTTTTCATTTTATGTGTACACAATATTTATTGCACTATTCAGTTTTAAACCAAATTTTTCGATTAGTGCTTTCTTCAGGTTTGTGCAATCTTTCACTCCTCCAATTTATCGTAAAAATAACTTAACAGTACCTAGTAAAACTAAAAATCGTCTTGCGTATACTAGTATTTTGAATTTGGTCCACTTCATCAAGTTAGAAATAGTTTGAAATTCTTCAATAAATTAATATATAGGTCAGGTATGGTCTTCTGTAAAAACATTCTTTGATTTCTCCAAATTAAGACAAGAAATCTAGTCAACTAGAGCGTACCGTGTTGGCTACATACAACTAAAACTTTACACTACACAAACCACGGAGCATATACAAAGGCTCCTTGTCACAAACCTATATATTTGATAATAGCCTACTTTTCAAAAAAAAATTGGCTAGTAGGAGGTTGAGCTGAAAATGTTTAGTAGTATAGTTCCGGTAAGTGGATAAAAGACTAGATATTATAAAATAAATATATATTTATAAAAAATGTCCATTGTCCAATGTCCAAAATCTGCTCATACAATCTTCTGCTAGCCTAGAACTATTTCTGAATATATTCAAATATGTATCTAACCTATTTTTGCGGTATGCTCTTACTAGTTGACCTTTAATTAATTGAGATATTAAATACCAGCTGGCCGGTAGCATTTTATTCCAAAATGAAAAAGAAGAGTTGTCAGACGGACGTATGATTTTTGATTAACCTTCCAGTGGTAGCAGCCTGGCGCTGAACATGGGGGTCGGGCGCGGTCTGTGAGTCCGCAACTTTACGGGTCTAGTTAAAAAAAACAATATTTTAAATAATTTTGTACGACACAATTTAGGAACTGTAATAATTTGTGTAAATGAGAATATAATAAGTTCTTTTATTTATTAATTTTTTATCGTAATAAACAATTTAATTTGTAACATTTTTATATTTTATTAATTACTAGACGACAGTCCTCGTTTTGCTTCAGTATCAAAAGTTTCATTCGGTCTCACAACAAACGCCTACACAAAATATGATTGCAATATTATCTACGTCTGCGAAATATTATTGCTATAATGCAAATTTACATTTGCTGTCTTCTGTATTGCAAATTTATAAATATTGAAATTCTGTAAATTGCTAAAAAATAAGTTAAGCATAATATAATAAAACATAGCTTAAGTTACCGTAAAAGAATTTTTCCAATCGGTAAGGTAGATTTTTAGTTAAATCTTTGCAAACAAACATACAAAATAAAAAGTCTTTTCTATATATATATATAATAAGAATATTATTAATTAGATTAATATTTTACATACTTAAAGGTATAGTTTTTAATAAAATATTTTTCCTGTAGGTAGTAAGTAACATAAAAAATAACAAAATATTTTGAAAAGTATTTTATGTTATTATATTTGTCGTGTTATATTATTATAATTTTCAATTTATTGTATTGATTGATCCAGTACAGAAGCGGTCGAGCGCGGTCTAACAATAATACAGCACAGGCGTATGCGATGACTGTCATAGGGCTATTTCACGCCTTTGAGGATATCACGGAAGCGCAACAAACTATTGCTTTAGTTTAAGAAAAATTAACAAAATAAGTTTGCTGCGATCTCATAGACCGTACGCGACCATTGTAAGGTTAAATTGAGAATAAACGACACAAACCTCCTACAACCTTCTGCTAGCCTAGTACAATTTTTTGAAAAATAGTATTAATTAGTTAATATAGTAGTAGCGGTAATTAAACACAAAATACTTATTTCGATCATAAAAACCTTCTACAACTTTATGCTATCCTAGTACTATTTCTATTAAATCAGAATGGAAAGAATCGAAATAATACTTTATAAAAAAAGTATTTCGATCATACAGGCCTCCTACAACCTTCTGTTAGCCTAGTACTATTTCTGCAAAATCAGGAAAGAAGAAACCAAAATAAAACTTTATAAATAAATAACATCAAAGTGTTTCGATCATACAAACCTCCTACAATCTTCTGCTAGCCTAGTACTATTGATCCACGGATCCCCTTTTTCCATACCCCAGGGGATCGAAAAGCACTTGCTACTAGAGGACTACTCTACGATTCCTCGAGTTTGGCCACAAGGAAATAGATTTCCTCGTAGCCGAATCAGTTTGGCGAAATAGTTTGGCCACGAGGAAACGCCGCCAATGCTATCGGCAGCATGCTGAAAGAACCCTATTAATTATAGCTTTAGGATAATAAAAAAAGGAAGCTTAATAGTCTCTTGTCATTTCGAATTCACGATAGCCTAGTTAGTGAATTGGGTGTCAGCAACTAGCCACATACATCCTAACATACATCAGTAACGGCTTAGGAATGACATTATTTTGTGTTATAAGTTAAATATCTAAAATACATATTAATAATGTATTTTAGATTAAGGTATTTATTGTATGGGCCTTGATGCCTGAAGTAAATGATTATTATTATTATTATTTTTGTTTAAAACATTTTTTTATAAAAAAAAGTTTTGGTAAGGAATTGTTGAATTTGGGAAATCTTGTAGCAAACCGTATGTTTTCGGCACTAAGTAACGAATGCGCCATCTAGTACCGAGTAACGAAACGTTACACTCGAATGCATTTCGGTACTCGCAATTTTTGTATTACTTATTATTCTACACTACCTATTAAATCGAAACTAAATTTAGAATAACTTAAACACAAGTCTGATTCAAAATACAGAAAAGTGAAAAAAATCACCTTACGCAGCTTGCTAAGTTATGAAGTTTGTTTTCAACAAATCACCAATGTTGCGACACCGCGACGTCACGTACGCGTACATTAAACGACTTGTTTCGTTGCGCTAACATAACAGCATGTTATGAGGCATTAGAAGTAACGAATAACGTAACATTACGAAAGTAACGAGCACTAATCGTTAAAGTAACGAATGCATACGGGCAGGTACGCCTTTTTTCGTTACTTTCGTTACCATAACAAATTGGATGACATCTTTTGAATATTTTGACGTTCACTGTCATATTAAGTTAGTGTATACGTAATATAATAAATAAAACAATCAAAATATTTTTTTACTTTTTCATTTTATATTTTTGTACTATCTACTATATACATTATGAATATTAAATATCTATAGAAAAAAACATCGTACAACAAACTTAAAACTAATGCAAATACTAAAATAACACGGTTCCGTTGAACACATACACACATCTGCTTATTAATAAAAAAAACGAATTGTCTATTCCTCTACAATCCAGAATGTTTGAGAACTATTTTTTTAAACTTGTAGCTTGCTATATATAAAGCATAATGACATTGAATTAGGCTGACCATCCACTTTTTACACATCAATAGATGGTCACCTTTACATACTTAAAATATGAAAACTTAATCGAGCTGTTTTCCTAATACACAAATAAAAGTAAAGATATTGAGGCGTAAAATTACAGCTAACCAAAAACCGCCTTGTAAAGCGAGGCATTTCTTGACATGAAGCATAAATAAGGCTTGTTTACGAGGCAGTTCTACAGACTTATACACAGCTCTTTTAAATAAAAATAAAAATAGCTCTCAAAAACTGGCGAAAAGAAAAAGCCGAAATTGAATAAGAGTTTACCAGATGCATATATTTGAAGCATTTCAAATTAAATAAATGCACATGTAAAAGACCATTGTACTAGTGTACTTTTAAATATTTAATCTGGCAACACTCAAACAGCTAATTTTTTTCAGCATCTATCTATAAGGCTTATAATACAAAGGCACCATTACGCATCCAAAAAAAAAACTCAAATTCAATTCCAACTAAGTACCTATAACAATTGTTTTGGTAAAACATATTTTCTTATACTTGGCAATAAACGCTAAATATTTTGACATTTAGGAATCGTTTACATTATTTATTGTTGGTTGCACAAAGTAAAAAATAAAAAGTTATAACAACACACTATTGGTGTATTTAATTACAAGCTCACAAAAGATACACAAATAATCGAAATGAATAATTGATCTAATCCATAATCTGTAGATAGGAATTACTTTTTGCTCGACTGCCGAAGTCGAGGAGAGTAATGTTTTTCGAGCGTATGTATGTCTATTTCTTTGGCAAGCTCAACAGTCATAATGGCTTAATTGATTTTAAAATATGAGGTGTCATTAGATTCGTATTAATTGTGAGAATGACAAGGTACATAATATTTTGTAACTTTAGCACAAGAAAAAAAATGGGTTTCTTTCTATTCAATTTTATGCAGAGGGGCTTTTTGTTTTATTTATATATGTATATTGCTTGGGTTATACATTTTTCATGAATAGCGCTGCAAGACAAAGGGATGATGGCCAGAGAAAATATTAGAGTAGAAAAACTAACCAAATACTTCAAAAATACGCCATACATTAGAAATGTTGTTGGTATAGAGATTCTGTTACCATTAAGTTAAAGTGTGGAGAGTCCATCTTTTGTTTTCACGGAAGATGGTTGTCATTTAATTTCATCCACATTTTTTCTATTTTCTCATTGTAATATACCATTAATATCATCAACTAGAATATTATTCTACACTTGACGCTGACAGAAATAGCTGACACAATCGTCGGCTCTGTTGCCAAAAAAAAGGAGAAGAAGAAGAAGTTAAAGTGTGAAATTAGCGCACATACGGATCCGCAGATGAGCTAAACAAACCATTTTTTCTATCTACAGATTCTGGATAGTATTATTGATTCCGGGCTGACTTGACGTGATCACAATAATTATAAATTTAATTAATATAACGCGTAATTTACATTCAGGCATTCTTACATCGCACAATTGGTCGTTTGAGTGGCGTATAGACTAGAAAACATTTGTTGTGAAACGTTATTTAACTTGAATGTTGAGTGTACAAACGGGTTACAAAAATTTTAGAAGATCTAGAGAAGGATCTTCCTCCCACATACGATAAGGTATGAACTCCTCGTTTGCACTCCAGGTTTGCACGAAAGTTCTTTAAAAAAGGAGTTGTTTAGTCGGCAGCACGGGAGTGGTATTCCTGTTCTTATAGGACTATGCTATATATCTCCTTAGTTGTATAAAAAAGACAGGATAGATACTTGTAATGTGTGTAATTTGAGGATTCTGTAGCTATTTAGATGTTTTATTCTCATCACGGTTATATACGTTTACTGTCCCGGAAAGAGTTAAACTTAATGTAGAGAATTCTTGAACGTGAGGTTCAATCGTATGGTTTTGCAAAGGTCTGGTAAACAATAAGCAAAATACATCATTCCAGTTGGTGTATTAATATTTTCGTTCAACAAAAGTTTCCCAGTCAACATGATATATCATTTTTGAAGATACGTCTAAAGCATGTTTCAATAGATTCATTACATCGCACACTTTAATTCACTTCGTATTTCTTTGATAAGTAGAAGACAAGATAAATTATTTTAATAAATAAGAATCATTAATATGCCATCCGAAAGGCGAGATTAGAATTGGATGTGTAATATCGAGATTTATATTTAGCGTCAATGTATGATTGAGGTCAGTCAGTAACTGGCAACACTCGTTTTACTACCAAATTATAATCGCCAATCAATGTAACATAACTGCTGCTTATTGATCACAGAAACGCATGAAAAAATTAAAACACTTCTGCCAATACAATACTCTCTCTCTTTCTTTCTTTTATAGAACAAGTAGCTTTCAGAACATTGTTGTACTACACTCATCATAAACATCTCACTCCTACATATCAAAGAATACGATTATCTAACCTTAACATAGAAAGGCTCTGTAGGCATATTATTATTCATTAAAATCTACTGAAAATGAAGTCTATGCATGATATAAAATGTTTCAATTATACAATTTACATTATTATCTTTGTATGTAACATTTTAGTTGCCATATCGATTTAGTTGCATGCTAGTAATTAAGAGAATGTTGGTAACCCTAAAGGTTGACTGGTATATAATGCCTTTGGCATTTCCGCCTATATACATAAAAAAAGAAATTTGAAAACGAATAAGCATTAAAGTCTGTGATCTTTGCAAAGCGATATATTCTAATAAATTAATACTCTCAGCAAAAACAACTTTCACGCGTTGTAAAATATAGAATGATGCGAAAACAGCCAGTTTGTAGGTATTTACATAGGAAGTGAAATTCAAGATTATGGCAACTAAAATTGTACAAAGACCATTTTACTCAAAACATACGTTCTGCATCACGTTTGGCACTAGAAATCATACTGAAAGTCAAAAACATTTAATTTCAATGTCACGTCTTGTGAGATCACAAACTTAAAAACAAGATTCTTCACAAAAACTAAACAAATTTTCCATTCTACTAAGACGCGTAAATATTACCATTTGCAACAATTTTCGTAAAGAGGCAACATTAATACGCGCAAAACTCAATACAACACTTTAATAAAGTTCGAATTTTAAATTGAGAAGGTACGTCATCTTATTTATCGACTAACATTTTAGTTTGAAATCAGTCGAATTTGAATTTTACATACTAATAGTACTTGTTTACAAGCCAAGTTATTTATTATCAAACAAAGTATAAGCGTGCAGTAGAAATAAAAAATAATCAACTTGGATCTTACTTCCGCCATATTTAAAAGAAAGCCATGACTTACCAAAGCCTACTATTGACTTAATTATCTAAATAGGAGGTAAGAGCCAAAACTTTAACGTTAATTAATATGAATACACAAATTTTTACCATGCATCTCTTTCTAATGTACTGGAACAGAGGCAGACAACATGATTTTTTTTTATTGGTTGATAATTTATGTATTTATATTAACCTTCAATATATTATTAACATAATTATTATATTACAAAAAATAGTTCTTGAACTATGTCTTAAGGGTAAGGTTTAAAGAAACATCATTGTCCATGATATAAAAATGAAACCTATTGGGAAAACTCGGGGGTAATTACATGTATGCAGTAAAACAACTTATAGTTAAATATTTGAAATCACAGCCTAAGTAACCCTTTCGTTGCCAAGAACTCGCCTCACGCGTTCATTAGAATGGCTTACTAGGGGCCAAGAACTCGCCACGTGAGTCCAAACTATATGTAACAAGAGTCCAAATCGGCAAACAATATAAAAGAAGCAAAATATTTCACAACATAATACCATAGATTACTACCTAGCTGAGATTAATATCTATTTTAATCAAAATTAAAAAACAAACATGTTTTTGTTCACTAATTTCCATAAAATAATAGCACTTTTTACAATTTCCAATTCTCATTTATTATTAAATAGATAAATCAACCTCAGCTTTTACTATCTACAAACAAAAATAAAGCTACTCACATTGAAATAAAGTCCAAGATTCAATATTTCTATACAATTGTTTTACTGCACACACAACACTGCACATAGGAGTGTTCACACAAAAGAGTGACAACATATTTTTGTAGTTTTTTATTTTTATCATTTATTTGGAGCTATTTTTTAAAAATGTTTTCAGAACACTTTTTAGAATTACGTGAAAGCTATATAAAAAGTAAGTAATCATAATGCTTCCAGTTATTTGACTGCCTCTGTGGTTCGGTGGTACTGTGTATGGACTGCCACGCAGAGGTCGCGGGTTCGATTCCCGCTCAGTGCAAATATTTGTGTGCATGAACATGGCTATTTGCATTGGTCTGGGTGTTTCTATGTATATTATGTATGTATTTACAAAAAAAAAAGTATTTAAGTATGTATATCCGCATTCTAGAACCCATAACACAAGCATATAATATGCTTACTTTGGGTCTAGATGGCGTTGTGTGTAGTTGTTGAAATATTATTATTATTATTATTATTTTACTATGAAAAAAACAATAAAAAGTTCCAATGTATTATTTGCGTATAAATAAAACTGTAAGCATTATGGTTTACTTACTTTTTATATAGCTTTCACGTACTTCTTACGTGTTCTGAAAACATTTATAGAATATAGCTCTGATTAAATGATACAAATTGAAAACTACAAAAATATGGTACTAAATTGCGACATTGCCACTCTTTTGTGTGAACATTCTTAATGGTTTTGTTATAAATATTGTTCATGTTTAGCATAGGGCGAGCTTTAAGCGTTTCGTCAGCCATCTAGGACATTATAGACATATGGAGAAGGGAAATATAACTATTAAATTGTTACGTAAACAGCAGGAATATTCAAAAAAAAAGATTACTAGCATAATTTAAAAAGTGTAGTCGATGCAATTTATATGTTTGAATTTTAACTTTATGTTATTTCTCATAAGAGTCACAAAAAAGCATTAAAATTGCTGCACAAGTTGAAAAAACTTGTGATGACCAAAATCTATAAAATTGTCTTGTATTAGCTATAGAAAATTACCGCAGAACACTAATTATGTAGTAATTGAACGTAGATATAATAATTTCGGTATGAATGAGAAGGCACGCCCAAGGGCAACCTCAACCTCTTAAAGCAATCTTACTTTGTCTCTATCCTTGTTTTTAATGGTACAAAAGAAAAAGACAAAACACAAAGTAACATTAAATAATACTGCTATAAGAGGTGATGGTAAGCCCCCAGGTACACTATCTCTCATAGAATATTACTGTAATAAAATAGTATCCGTAATTTCGCGTTTCGTTCAGTAATTGAAAACACCAGAGTTATAATTACCACTTGATTCTTTCTTTACTTCTAAACATGTTTTCTTACTATTGATTTTAAGGCTTCGAAAACAGATTAAACATACCATCTATAAAAGCATCCAAGATCACTGACTTCAAGCGACACTAACATAAACAATATTCATCACATAACTGACACTTTGATTGGCTATAGACACTATGGATTGTTGGTTATTGGTACTTATAACCGTGGACTCAAGTGGTATCTTCTGTGCTACCATACCATCTATGTGTCAGTATTTCTATAACAATATTCATCACTTAACTGACACTTTGATTGGCTATAGACACTATGATTTGTTGGTTATTGGTACTCATAACCATGGACCCGAGTGGTATCTTCTGTGGTACTTAGTATACTATTTATGTGCCGGTATTTGTTTAACAATATTCATGACTTAACTGACACTGTGATTGGCTATAGACACTATTGGTTGTTGGTTATTGGTACTTATAACCATGGACCCTGTGGTATCTTCTGTGGTACCATACCATTTATGTGCCGTTATTTGTTTAACAATATTTATCACTTAACTGACACTTGATTGGCTATAGACACTATTGGTTGTTGGTTATTGGTACTTATAACCATAGACCCGAGTGGTATCTTCTGTGGTACTTAGTATACTATTTATGTGCCAGTATTTGTTTAACAATATTCATCACTTAACTGACACTGTGATTGGCTATAGACACTATTGGTTGTTGGTTATTGGTACTTATAACCATGGACCCGAGTGGTATCTTCTGTGGTACCATACCATTTATGAGCCGTTATTTGTTTAACAATATTCATCACTTAACTGACACTTTGATTGGCTATAGACACTATTGGTTGTTGGTTATTGGTACTTATAACTGTGGACCCGGGTGGTATCTTCTGTGGTACCATACCGTCTATGTGCCGGTATTTCTTTAGCCTAGTCCATTGGCCATTGTTGTAGTTCATCTGGAAGTGCATCTCTGACAACATAGTGAGATATGTGTCGTCAGATTGTAGAACATTCTCGATATTTTCTGATAATTTTATTGTGACGATGTTGCCTAGGTTTGGACATGGGTTATCTGGAAGAAAAGTGGGGTTTTTATACAGATATTTTGAACATATGGTTCAATTAAATATTAATTATTTTTATATTTAATATATGTATTTACAAAAAAAGAAGGTATTTAAGTATGTTTATTCGCATTCTAGAACCCAAGCTAATAATATATGCTTACTTTGGGTCTAGATGGCGTTGTGTGGTTGTTGTGGTATTATTATTATAATTACAATGGTGAAAGGTTCTTTAAAATATGGGTATACTTGTACCACACTCCATCACTAGTTTAAAGTCGTCGACTAAACATTTTGTTTTAACCGATGTTAGCGTTAGCGTCGCTGTCGTTAGAAACTACCCACTAATTAATTTTATTGCGATGTGTGAAATGAAATGTATTATTTTTATTCTTTTTATTTTGGCACTTATTTTAGACATAAGACCATTTGTATGGGGTAGAGGGTTGTTAACCTGAGACACAGGAACTATCCTAGTTCAGGTAACAACCCGCCATAGTATATTTTTATTGTAAAACAATTTATATGTTTACCTACCTTAAACCTATATTGTGTAAACCTGTATTTTACTATGGTGATAAATAAAGGATATTATTATTATTATTATTATTATTATTTAATACGGTGGCAGACGAGCGAACAGCCCTCCTGATGGTAAGTGGTAACTGTCGCTCATAAACTTTAGCAATGCCAGGGGCTCAGCGAAGCCGCTGCCTACCGTGATATTAGTTCTCTAACATTGTTTGAAGAAAGAAGGACATGCCACAAATACAAATTTATATAATCTGCACTCTTTTTTTTGAGACTAACTTTGACCTTGTCATGGATATGATTATTGAAAATGACAGGAGGAAGTATGATTAAACAAGCATTAACAGAAAATAATACTTTTAAAGAAACCATTGTATTGACATCCTTTTATGTTACTGTTAACTGTGTTCCTGGAGCTTACCAAGATTTTTGGAAGGCTATTATTTGCCATCAGGTTAGCTGTATTCTTGCTTGTCACAATGGTAATAAAAATATGTGAATAGAGAATTGTTTGTTACCTCTAGAGCCCGCCATAAATCCAAGTATAAGTGCCTTCTCTGGCCTTGTAACTCTGTTAGCGTTTCTAAACATGTCTTGCGCTTCCAACATTTGTTCACGCTGTAACAATACATAGATATTATTAAAATTTGAGATATAATTTCACTAAATGAACATATATATTTAACCAGCTTTCCGCAGCGTTTCACCCGCGTCTTCGCTTACTTCTCTGCTCCCGTTGCCAGTAGCGCGATGTTACTTAGGCTATAACCTTATTCAGAGCTGGTCTATCATACACAAAAAGAATTTTCAAATCCGACTGGTAGTTCCAGAGATTAGCGCGATCAAACAAACAAACGCTTCCGCTTTATGTAATAGTACAGTATTATTCTAAACTATTATATAATATTTAAACTCGCAACAACAAGGGGCAGGATGGGCGGAACGTAAAAGGTGCGCTGTGATTGGCTATTTCAAGATCCAATCATAGTGTCCATAGTGAATTGTTATGCTAGCGAATGCCACAACCTCATATAGCAATCTTATCGCTCCCTGTGTAATCTATTAGGAAGTTATCTATGGGCTAAAGTTTATTTATATAATTCACCGTAAGCGACAATCCTCTACGCGGCAACAGCGGTTGTTGCTGTGTCTGTTGCGGCGCTTGTTGCACAGTTTGTTGCACGGTCTGTTGCACAGTCTGTTGCACGGGGGCCGCTTGCACAGTTTGTTGTTGCACAGGTTGAGCTATTTGCACCTAAAAAAAATATAGGAAAAAAATTAGGTATTATTAACACTCGCACGCATCGATTATCGCGATCTCGTACATGAATAGTGATTGGGTGAATGGTTAAAAACTTTAAGCAGCGGTCGGGTAGATCAGGCATTACGTTTTTAATTTTATCTGTACATATATAAGACCAGATAAGTACTACCCTCTCATAGAAGATCGACGTAAGAGTAATAGTATCCGTACTATTGCGTTTCGTTCGGTGAGTGAGAGCGCCGGAGGCCATTCCCTTTCCTCACTTCCCTCAATCTCTTCACCTACCTACTTCAGGGTAGGCAGCGGCTTCGCAGTCTCTGGCATTGCGAGAGCAATGTTAGAGACTCTGAGTCGTCCATGAGCGGCAGTTACCACTTACCATCACGTGGGCTGTTTACTCGTCTGCCACAGTAGGCAATAAAAAAAGATGGAAAATTGTTATTCCAATTTAAATCATCATTTTAGTCGAAAAACTGCTACACATAGTTCTCTTGGCCGGTCTCTCGCCGCCCTATCCATCGGTTGCCCGCCACCCTATGAGGTTACGGTCCAACTTGTGAGGACAAAACTACACTACAATATATTAAGATATAGAAATATACCGGTTGAGCAATTTGATGCTGTAATGGCGGCGGCTGTGTTTGTAAGGTAGGTAGAACTTGACGCGTCGTTTGTTGCATTACAGGGTGTGTTGTAACCTAGACATTAACAATACTATTAATGGATGAATAATGAACAAGTAATATACATTATTAGAAAAACACGGTAGTAGATCCACGCTGGTTTCAGCATGAATGGGCGGGATCGACCGGGGAAGTAGGTCAATTAGCTGACTTCATGTAATGTTGACTTTTCATAAGCATCATACTTTATGATCAAAATGAAATAAATGCTTTGAGTATGAGTTTGAAGTACTACCCTCTCATAGAAGATCGACGTAAGAGTAGTAGCATCGGAGTGGAGTCATTTTGGTAGGCTAATATAAAAAAAAAAACCCTGCCCGCCTGCCAAAACCAAGTGAAAAAAAAGAAACCCATTTTTTCTCGTGCTGACGCTACATTGAAATATTATATACCATACCCTATGTCACTCCCCACAATCAATACGAATCTAATGACACCTCATATGTTAAAAACCAAGACATTTAAGCTGTAGAGCGTGCCAAAGAAATAAACATGACATACTTACATACATACGCTAGAAAATCATTACCCTCCTTGACTGCGGCAGTCGAGCAAAAACTAGCAATTTAACCCGTTTTTTTTTACATACCCTTTTAGATACAGCATTAACATTTATTCATAGAAAATCGACGTAAAAATATTAGTTTTCATGCAGTGTTTTGCTCGCTGACTGAGAGCACTGGCAGCCTATATACCCCCTCGGTCCTCTTCCATTTCCCTTTTCCTTCCTCATTCCCTTCTCCGTGGTCAGCAACAGCTTGGTTGTGTTTTCTAAGCAATTTTTTTTTTTTTATATTATAGCCTACCAAAGTGACTCCACCCCTCCTGATGGTAAGCAGTCAGTTGAATCCAGAAGTGGTGGCTACTACACGAAAAGTCATCGTCTTAAACTGCTGGTATAGTGGCCCCCACTATGGCGGCTGGGAATGGGGTTAGGGGAAGGGAATGAGGGAGGTGAGGCACTCTCACTCACCGAACGAAACGCAGCAGTACGGATACTACTACTCTTACGTCGATCCTCTATGAGAGGGTAGTACTTCCCCGGACGATCCGGCCCATTCATGCTGAAATCAGCGTGGATCTACTACCGTAATTATTACTTGTGCGATGCTTATAAAACACAGCCATCTCTGTAGGTTACGGTTACCACTTGCCATCAGGTGAGCCGTATGCTTGTTTGCCACCAAAGTTGTATAAAAAGAAATTTAATTCGAGCTTACAACAGTAGGGAACATAAACAGGATGCGCCAAACGTAAATGCTGCGCTGTGATTGGCTGTTAAGATGCACCAATAGTAGTATTCGTAGAGCGTTCATATGCTAGCGAATACCGGTATGAGATGTGTATCTGTTGCCCAGGGGACCTACTACCATCTCATATAGCAGTATTATTTTATTACATTGTTTTGTCTTTTTCTTTTGTCCCATTATTTGACTGGTCTAGTGGTTAGTGACACTGACTGCTAAGCCGGAGATTGTGGCTTCGATTCCCATCCAGGATAAATCTTTGTGTGATGAGTATGATTGTTTGCTCTGTGTCTGGGTGTTATTTAATTATATGTATGTATTTACAAAAAAATATATATAAGTAGTATATAAGTTGTTTAGTACCCATAACCCAAGCAAATATAATTGCTTAATTTGGGGCTAGATGGCGCTGTGTGAATGTGGTAGAAGAAGAAGAAAAAGAGATTGTAGTAGAGCCATGTATGCTATTGTTATTATAACTTACAGGTTTTATATTCTGTAACAGTACTGCCTTGCCCCCTGGCTGCAGTATGACCGTGGAGGTGTTGAGTAAGTTCTGTGTGGACAGCAGTAAAGGTTTTCCCCCGGCGCCGCCCGCTATCAGCAGTTTGGGTTGTTGACCTATTACTATTGGTTTTGCTCCGGTGCCCTGTAAATAATATTTAGAATCAAAATTTAAAGTAAGCATGGATGAACACTGTAGTGTATCTTACTAATATTATGTATTAACTAATGTGTCCTCAACAAGACGTTTGTTAAGCCAAGATTTTTTTAAGGATAAAAAAAAACAACTAACTGATTTTTTATTTTTTTTTTCAAATTGCTCATTCATGTTACTTAAATAAATGTCTATAAGTGATGACTTGTAATTGGCTTATTGTAACTACTTACTATCAATTAATTCAGGTTGTTATATAGCTGTAAGTTGTCCATGTAATAAATAAATAAATAAATTATAAATGTGAAGGTTTGTGTATGTTTGTTACCACTCAGCGCCAAAACGGCTGAATCGATTTCGATGAAAATTGGTTATATATAGATTCGATGCAAGAAACGGACATAGGATACTTTTTATGCCGAAAATCGGTTTGCTTCATATATATCTGTTTCGTATAAAATTTTCCGCGCGGGCGAATCTCTGAACAATTACTGTCAGGGACAGGACTAAGCATTTTTTATTTTATTTGAAATGTCCTACCAAAGTGAATCGACTCTGCCTGATGGTAAGCAGTCAGTGGAATCCAAAAGTGGTGGACACCATTCCAAAAGCCAGACTACTGGTATGGTGGCCTCCACTATGGCGGCTTAGTGAGATGCTTTTTCACGCCTCGCTTAAAAGACCCAGGATTATAATGATTATGGTGTTATCTTACCTGCACAAGTATAGGGCTGGCGAGGGGCGGCGGGCGCTCGGGCGCGGGGGGCGAGCTCGGCGGGGGGGGCGCGCTCTCTACTGTACTTGCTGCTGCTGGAGGAACGAGACAAAATATTTTATTTATATTTATAAAACATAAGAAGAAGCAAGGTAACACAGTGTGAGATTTTTTTTTATATGTTTAATAAATATAATGAGGTACACAAAACAATCTACAAAACTTGGTTGAAAAAGAACTTTTCTTTTACATTAGTAGTGTCTTTGCTCGTGACGTAGCTTCCAATGAAAGATATGATATAACATTCTTTTGGTTCGAACACTTTAGTGTTCAGATACGTCTATTTTTTACTAGTTCATTAGATGTCCCTCAGTCCGGCTAGTTCTAATGTTAGTTCTACTAATAGAACTAAACGAAAAAAAAATTTCGTTCTACAGTCATCTGTGATAGAACTAAATAGATTTTTTTTCCATTTAGTTTTATTAATAAATAGGTAATACTGTAAATAGAACTAAACGGAAAATAAATTCCATTTAGTTCTATCTCAGAAGACTAAAGAACTGTTTTATTAGTAGAACTAGCCGGACTAGGGACAGATGTCGATGCTATGTAATGTAAAACCCATAAACTATTTCGTCAATATTGGATGCTTTGTTTGGCAAAAGACAATGTTTGAAAAAGATATATATCTTTTATGTACTATATTTATGACTGAGATGATATTATATCACTTACGAGCAGTAGTTTCATCAGTTTTAGGCGCGGTGAAGTTGTTGAGACCTTTAGCAAAATCAGCCGGAGGCGGAGACGGGGGCGCAGGGACAGTTTTCTTTGCGCCTTCTTCCATTTCTATAAATATAAGATAATTTAATATTATACAAGTTAAAATAAACAAATTATTCTATGGTCCGACCAGTGGGCCAAAATAGTAGGACCACAATATTGTAAACTAGACTCGCTTCGCTTCTGTATTAAAAGTTTAATTGTCTCACAACGCCTATGGAAAATATCATTGCAAGAGTATCGTATTGCACCATTCAAATTTACAAAAGCGCTTAAAATATTGAAACTGAACATGTCTGAAACAATCTATTAAACATGTAGCCTGTGTTACTCGCTTACTTTATTTATTTCTATAGGTGAAAGAATTACTCAAATTGGTAATGTAGATTTTCAGTTATATTGTTACAAACATACAAAAAATTAAATCTTTTCTCCTTATTATATTAATTTAGATGAGTAGTAGATTATACATCACAATTTTTCAATTATTCAAGATATACATACCAAGTTTCCTCCTCTTCTTAATCTGTGCATGTGTAGCGGGTTGTTCCGTGATATCTAACAGTTTGATTCCCGCGCGGGGCGGAGGCCTAGCGGCGCCTGCTCGCCAGCCGCCGCCTCGGGCACCAGAGAAACGAGAGGGCAGGCCTTTTAGAGGAGCTGGAATAATATACGCAAATAGATATAATATGATGTGTATCTAAATAATTTTTTTTATTTAGTAGAATGCCTAATTTAAAAACTATTAAGAAATTGGAAAATTAGAGAATTTTATAAGCTTTCATTCGGTAGAAAAACACAATTCTCTAGACGCATTTCTCTCCATTTTGAAAATATTAGCAAAGCCTAAAAATGAGAACTTTAAAACCCTCGCCTCACTCCGGTCAACTTTTATTATGTTCACTCCCATATGTTTCTGAAGGAATTGTAAAGTTACCCGCTCGCGGATTTCATATTTCTCCATTGATGGGCTAAATAAGCTACTTAAGGATGAAGTTGGTCCAAAACACAACCAATCTTACTTTTTAAAGTCTTATGTGGTCTGTACATTTGTCTTAAACACTACTGACTTATGGCCATGGAAAACGTTACAAATATAATTTTAAAACTCCAAATCATCCAAGTATAGTGAATAAAGGTTGGACCACGGCAGCACGGAACCACACTTTCATATCATTCTATCCTTTGCCGTCACTGAGACTTGCCGTTTACTAGAGCGAGAAAGAGCGACCGAACGCGACAGTACGCAGCGCGTTCCATCACTCTTTTTTAGTACATTCAACATGTGGGTACATTACTAACTGGTGTCAGTCATTTTCCTAGGCATGCCTCTACTCCGTACAGGCACGGTGGGCGCTTGAGCTTTCTTCTGATTGGCTTGTACTTCTGTTGCTTTCGCCAACAATTCGCTACGTAAAGCTACTGATTTCGGCTTGCGTTTTAATGTAAAGTGCTTTACTGGATTTGGTTGTTGGCCCACCTGTAAAATAAAGTAAATACTATTAATTTGTAGTTTGGTACATAAAGGTAAAGAAAGAGATGTATTGCTAAGAATTCTAGGAAGACGTACAAGAGATTTTTTTTAATATTGGTTATAGAAGTTTATCCATAACATACAAGAAATCAAATCTTTTCTCTTTATAATATTAAGTTTAGACGATATAAAATGAATACTCACAACAGAAACCAAAGCATTCTTATTCAAATATAGGCACTCGAGTGGCAATAAACCAAGGTCTGAATGTTTAGCTAGCGCTCGTCTTAATTCACTGATCATATCGCTGAATATTGGTCTGGTCTCATCGAACTCTGCTATCTCGGTATTAAGAGTGCCTGCTGAAGGAAACGTCTTGAGGGTTTCCGCAAGCATCGCCACCCATAAGTCAGAGTCGACAGCCGCAACCTCAATGATCTCTTCCAATTCATTTCGCCACTGAAATTAAACATATTTAATTAGTAAAGGCAAGAAACAGTAACAAGAAATAGATGATGATAGCTCATGTGGTAGCCAGCATTGAGAATTAAGCCCAATCCTTTTCATGCTACCTGTCACCGGACCGGAGCGCAAAACGAAGAAATATTAACCAATTAGCCGCGCCTTACGGCTTCGCCGGCGAAAAAAAATAGTTTTGTCTCTCGAGAACCAGACCGATTTTCGGAATAAAAAGAAGCCTATGGCCGTCTCCGGCACCATATCAATCTACATACCAATTTTCAACGAAATCGGCTTAGCCGTTTAGGCGCTGAGTGGTAACAAACACACATACATACACACACAAACCTTTGCTTTTATAATAAAAGTAGGATATTAATAGAATGGTAACTATCTACTGGAGAAGTATGGAGATTTTATGCCATCGCATTAGCTAATGTTTCTCCGTTTCTCTGACGGCAATATCACTTGGCTTCAATAGACAGGCACCCCTATAGTGCCATTAAAATATAGACTCTTTTCAGGCTGGCTTAAAAAGATTCTAGAGCAGCTCATTTTCCAGAGCTATCAGCAGCAGAAGAACCAAATAGGCTGATATAATAGCTCACAAAGTAAGTGGGTATATTAAAACATTATATTTACAATGTCACACAATTTAAATAGTTTTTAAGAAAAAGCTATTGAAAAGCGAGTGCAGCTTTCTGAGAGGCGATTAAAATACTCGACATAGCATTTTTGCAATGGTAACACACAATCATAGGTATAAACAGGATTAATTTATTAAGCAGCTATTTATTAAGAGAAAAAAATAATATTTTAATAGCTCAGAAGGTTAGATTCTGTTAGTAAATAACAAAACAAAACATAAAGTTATTTCTGACCATGTTGATGTTCTATCTATATCGGCTAACAAAGGTAGGAAACATAGCACAGCACACTGAGTTAGTTTTCCAACTCTAAGGCCCTTTACACACCAAACCCGTGAAATGTGAGTGTTATAATTCTCACTTTGTGGAAATAATTCTGCTGTAATATGATTTTCAATTTACAAATATTTACACAGTAAAAATTTATACAGGTTTTAATTTTAAAATTAACATGAATAATATGTTGTTTCAGAACTTTGTTATCAGGTTCTTAAAGTATAAATAAATTACAAACAGGACTCAAAAATTAAAGCTTATGTATTTGTATTTATTAATATATCCTCGCACTAATCAGAAAATTGGCTGTTCAATGTTAATGCCTTTGCCTAATACATGAAGAACAGGAGGGTCCTTGAATGACCATTTCACAACAATTTGATAATAATTTTAAGAGGTTATGTCCAAGTAAACACATTAAAAATATAATAGACGTAAAAATACGACTGGCATAACTACTATTACAAAATTAAATATATAAATAAAAGCAATAAAATAGAAATTCCTTTTAAAATTTAAAAGAACGTAAAATATACAGCTAACATTTATAAACGACGTAACTAACAAGTTTTGTTGTACTAATAAACGCAAATAAATTTTAAGTGTCGGTGTTAGAGAGCAGTAAATTTTTAATCAATTAGATTTACATAGCATCGTGTAAATGATTTCAATGTAATTTTTCATCATTTAAATTCATTTTCTATGACAACAAATAAAGCTGCTTAGTACATGCGTATTTGTGCATCTCATTCTTACTCATCGCGTATATATGAATAGAAAGAGATAGAAAACACAATACAGTTATGCAAAACCATAGAACATCAAAGAGAAAAGTTACCTCCTCAACATTTCTGCGCGGGATATGAAAGAAACTTAGCAATAATTTTAATTTCACTTGTGTTTGCAAATCCGGAAAACAATCCTTAATATTCTTTAACACTTCAGCATTTAATTGTGTACAAATTGAGCCACTTGTCCACGAATCATTCGAAGTACCGAGTTTATTGTGGAGCCACAAAGATGTGTCACTATCACGCACGTTCGCCATCTTGCAACTAAGATAGTGACGTATACGCCATGTCTTTTTATAAATGGTTCAGAACTTAGATCGATTGTTTAGTTTTATATTGCATAATTTTTAAAATAATAATGATATTAATGATTACAAATTTGCAGAGATATGATAATAATAAGGTTTAAAGCCAATTCATTATTTAAATAATTTCTGACAAATTATGTATAATAATTTAAATATTGAAAAATCCAAAAGAAAAACCAAATATTTTACAAAATGGACATCATTATTAAATACCTCGGATTGTCTATTCTGAAACTAATAATCTTTATCTAAAATCTGTATCAAAAGTTTCACTATGGTTTCACAAAAAAGAAAGTAAAAATTATTTATTCGTGCCATGAATTATAATAGAAATAATGGAAATAGATATGAGGTCAACGCACGTACATAAGTTAACTTCTCGTCTTCGTGGGTCAGAAGTAATAGACATCAAGGGAAAAAAACATAAGTACGCTTGAAAGCTTAGAGCATTAAACCAACAGGAGTGGACACGCGCTCTATTTCCCTTGCGAAAAAGTCTGCCACTTTCGGCGGGCGACGGGGCAACGCGAGCAACGCACACTAATTACAATGTTAACTACTAAAGTACTAATGCATTTTTAAATCGCGTCGTTATACACGCACACAATAAAATTATTACACACTAGTTTAAACTAACACACACAATCACATTCACACACAGGGACATCTATCAGTTTACGCTTCTTTAGCGTAAAACAGTTAGAGCTCGACTCTGTCGATATTTAGTATCGATGTTTAGGATTTCATATAAGTACGCGAAAGATTTAGTTATTTCCATTATTATTATGTTTGCTTATTAAAATGAGCATTATCTTATATTATATAGAACTGTTTTAGGTAATAATAATCTATTATAATTTTTGAGGTTTTTTTTTATTTAAGCACTTTGAAATAGATAAAACTAAAGTAATAGTTCATAAACATGAATTAACTAGAAGTAATTCTGTTAATTCATGTTTATATCAATATTGCAGGAAGAATAAAACAAGTGTTTCTAACTAGCACACTTTTTGTTATTATTAAAAAAAGTCCGTCATACGGTCGGCTTAAATTTATTTCTTAAACATTGTTCATCAAACAAATTGTTATGCGGTCGGGCTCTCCTACTATGTTTACTAATGTTTATTCAATACTTCCGATCCCTGATAGTACAGAACCCTCGGCGCGCGAGTCCTACTGGCATTTAGCCGATTTTTTTATTTTATTTTACTACTGCGCACAAGGATGTAGGTTCAATAACCACCACCTGTTGAAATTTGTTCTAGTGTGGATTAAAGATAGTAATTAATTATTACGTGTCAATTTTACGTGTATTATTCCTAAGTATGTATGTATATTCAAACCAAATAATACTTTGATTTAATTGTCTATTGCTATTAAATTTCGTTCCAACTAAGCAGAGCTTCTATTTGGAGGATTTTGTTCTGATTACATAGTAAGCAGTGGCGTGCAGAGATTTTTGACTGGATAGGCATTAAGTATAGATTTTTGACAGGGTAGGCAGTATTTAATTATGATGATACAATTATGATTTTAGGCAATTATCAAGGTAGGCAGTGCTTTTCTGCCTTTATGGAATGCACGCCACTGGTAACAAGACGGTGACATGAGAATGTATGAGTAGATTTTTATTAGAGCGATATTTTATCTGTACAGATAAGAAAAAACAACAGAATATATTTCAGAAAGTCTTTATTTAAGTAGGTATAATAAAATACTAAAAAGAACTGTGCAATTTAAATTAGCCTAATAAATCTAGTTTAACTAATCCTAGGTAATGCAATAAGAGGAGGCACAGCGAGTTTACTTGCTAAAAACTGAGCTGCCCACCGCTTCGGGGGTAGGGAGGAGGTAGCTGTGCTGGCAGCACAGAAAACTTTGTCTTTTAAGCTACTAGTCAGATACTTGTACGCTTAGGAACCCACTTATATTGTTCCTACAATATTGGACCCAAGCCACTCGAGGCGCTGCTTCTTTTGGAAATCTAAAACAAACAAAAAAAATAATTTAATACTGGAAAACCAATATCGATATTTGTGATTAAACTGTCTCATCTCTAATTATGTTAAAGTGTGACCAGTTTCTTGAAAATAAATACGCTTATTTTTGTAAGAAATGAGCAACTATCTTTCGGAATAAAGTGCACTAATCTAGTATATTTGGATTTATAGTCTCATTTTACTTGTTCGTTTAATATTATTTTGTGCATTACTTGGTAAAAAAACTTTGGGTATAATTAAAAATAAATAAATATGGGAACAGTGACACAACAATTTACATCCAAAATGAAACTTATTAGATATGTCAACAAGGCGAGTTATAAAAAATATTTATGGTTAGTTTATAAGTACATTCAACCTAAAATATTACCCCAGATTAGAGTATTGATGATAAATCTGGCAACACTTGTTGATTAGTATTTTATTTGGTTAATTTGCTAATTTAATGCATTATTTAATAATATTCGAGCAAAATAATACTTACAGATGAAATGTAATGTTATCCTTTTGTAGATTTGATGTTTCTGATCGCTTTAACACCAAAATACATTGCAATTCGGCATTTTTATTGAGACGATATTACGCACGCACTGATAGGTGACGTGTCGTATGATGCGGAACGCGTGTCAACTAGTTTTAGCTATGACCGGTGGGCTGGTACCTTTGGCAGAGGGGTACGCCTGTAAGTGGCCTCTCCGGTTGGTTTAATGCTCTAAGCTTGAAAGCGAAGGTACTAGTTCTAAAATTTATTGCAAATTAGCATTAGTAGATTTTTCTTGTTGTTCTTATTTTTTATAAAATAGTACTCGGTTTGATCGTGCAAATAATTGATGTTTGTAGCATTATCGTAAGCGTTTTTACACACTCCATTTAATGTGTGTATTGTATGCGTTTTATTGTGTGCTCCTTTTCACGAATAGCGAATAGTACTAGTTCGTAAGCATTACTTGTATTTTATTTAATATAATTTATATTAGAGGTCAGTCACAGTGACTATTAGAGATAAAAAATTTTGATATCGTCACTAACTAAAACTAAAGTTGTCTATACTTGTTGTCTACGGTACACATCAATATGTTTTTACGCGCCATATTTAAATTTTGTTTTAATAATTTTATCGATTAAACAAAGAGATATTGTATTGTATGTCTTTACCATGGCTGAAAGTACAACCAGGCACCCATCAATGAATATCTATGAAGAACTTAACGAGCAAACGACTTTGGATCTATCTTCACAAAGTTTGAAATTCGTCCCTGAGATTGACAATAAACATTTGTGCGTAAGTTCCTTTTTCCTTTCTAATATAAAGTAACGCATATTACAATCTGCTAGTACTTAATCTTTAAAATGTAGTAATCAGCAATCCAAAAATGGGTGTGCGTTCCCATTGAGGGACCACATCTGAGTTTTAAGCTTATAAATGCGTCAGCCTGTAATAAAAGTTCTCAAACGATTGTACCTAAATTCAGTCTTTCATTTGTAAAAGTAGGCACTCAAAACTTACATACTTTTCTAAACAATATCAAAAATAACTACAAATATTGCTTTAAACAAAAATCAAATTCCTGCAAAGAAATCTAGCAGCAGGGTGACCACACAGCAGGATTTTTTTGGGACAAATAAAAACTAATGACCGTTTGCTTGTATAAATTTAAGGCATATTTTTTACATTACTTAGCTAACTAAAATCTAAAAATAAAATAATGCTTTTGCAAATCTATCTACATACAAATTTTCATCGAAATCGGATCAGCCGTTTAGGAGCTGAGTGATAACAAACACACAAACTTAAGCATTTGTAATATTAGTAGGATAGTTTACAACCGGCATCGAGACTGTCCTAGCTACCGGCGGTTAGGGTTCCAGAGAAATATTGTTATTATGCCTGCCTGACATAAAACTGCCCTAAGTACCTGCACTTTGCAACTTCTGTTGGGACTTTCTTAATGTTAGTGACGGGCAATCGTTGGCAAATGATATACTTACCACTTCTTTAGTTACTTACCGGTTGCCTGCTATCTTTACCAAACCTTTGCACGCACCATGTGTGCGGTGAAGCTGTAGCTAACCTCCTGGCTGTTGGCTGCCACTTTCCTAGGTAGGATGGATAAAAAGTAAACAACCTTTACCGCACTAAGTTGAGCCTAAACTTTTTATAATAATTTCAGGTGGTGTATCTTCAAAACAATGAAATCACCATTTTACCGGACGATATCTTTGACATTTTGCCGAATCTTACATATTTTGATATAAGAGACAATAAATTAACTGATATACCAAAATCAATAAAACATCATGCATGCCTCACACACTTGTTGTTACAAAACAACAAGATAACTTCGTTACCGAACGAATTAGGTACTGTCACTAATTTAAAAATATTGCAATTAGGCGGGAACCCGATACAGTATCCGCCAATGGAGATCATTAACGCGGGAATTACAAGAGTCAAAAACTTTTTAAATGAAAAATACTTGGAAAGTGTGGTTGTAGGCTCCCGCTCAGATATATCTGAAGACACGGTAAGCATGTCCGGGACTTATTTTAACCAAGAGGCTATGAGTTATAACTCAGTTATAGATGGTGAGACACGGAAAAATGAGAAAACTATGTCGGTTAAATTTAACGAAAAAGAATTCGATTCTTCTGATTCTGAGGAAAACGAGTATTGGAAAAATAAAGGAAAATGTCCAAAGTTAGCGAAAAGTCGTGTAGTAATACCGCCGTACTATCAAAGCTCGAAATATGTAAAACCAGTAATGGCAAACATCAGAAGTGTGCAGGAAGCCAAAATAAAACAAAAGTATTTGAATGATTTGGCCATAAAGAAACATAAAGATCTACTCGCGACCAGAGACAAGATTCTGCAGGGGAGAAAGTGTGTTTACTTAAAAAATATTTTGATTTTAATAGCTTTGCATTCGCACATGCGACTACCTATACTATTATCGCATGTACCCATATCTATTTACCTTATTTTTATTTAGCTTTGCCCTCGTGTACCGCTCATTTGCCGCATACATCCCCGTTTATAAGTTCCAATATTTTGTTAAAAATGTATCATTAAAATCTAGTGCCGCAGGCGAATCAAATAAGATTAGGAACGTCAATGACCTCTACACACATACACTTAAAAAAAGTTTTATCAAAAGAATATCAGTTTAGATTAAAAAAAGTAAACTTATTATTAAACCTTTTTTTTTTAAAACTACCTGTGACAAGAGGAACTCATAGTCAGGTTCTTATTCTTATTTAAATGTTTTAGTAAAATTCCAAAGCTAATTCAACCTTCCAGAAACTTGGAACTAATGAGGAATTGGCGAAAGAACTACTTAATGCATCAATTTAGTGCCGACCCTTCATACAAAATGGACGCCAAACAGTACCCATATGACACACATCCAGACTATATGACATTACTAACAAGGCAAGACATAGAGAAAGATCTCCCTGATAAGTTTAAAAAGAAATTAGTAAGAAAATCTAAGCCGACGGTTCCTAGAAAGAGCAATAATGATATTCATTTAGCGCTCAAAATCAAACAACTGTTTGAAAATTTGGAAGCTATAGATTTGAATAGGAAGGATATGACTCCTCGGAGTGAACAGAAGGTGTTGTTGAGTGAGATACAGAAGGTAAGAAGTTACACGTACATCGTTATCTTGTATCGATTCTCGATTTATGAGGGTTTACGCGTCATGACAACGTTGCAATTTAGTGTCATGTTGCCTGGTATTCAATTTTTATCATTTAATCGAAGCTATATTTAAAAAAATATGTTCTAATAATGTGCTAGAATTAGGTGAAAGCTGTATAAAAAGTAAGTAACCATAATGCTTAACATATTTTTATAAAATAGCTCCCATTACAATGATAAAAATTGAAAATACGAAACATGACACATTGCGACGCCGACGTTGCCACTCATGACGCGTATGATGTTGAATGTAGAAAATGGTAGCAGTAAGTTTTTGTAGTCTCACCTTCCTGGACCTTCTTTATGTTAATTTGATCTGCTGTGAATAAAATGCTTGTATATGTAGTTCTGAATATTTTACCTACAAGGCAATCATTAGTCGTCAATTTGTGCGACAAATCTAATGGTATTCCAAAAAAAGTGTATGTAAATGTTTCAACTACGCGAGAATAACGGAAGGACGAGGGGTCTCAATAAGACTGTAGGTATAACATGTTTAGCGTTTTAAGAGTTCTAATATTATTGACAATATTAATATTTCAGATTTCCGAAATAAAACAGAAATTGATGGAACTCTCGAACACAAACACTAGATCAGTGCCAGAAGAATAAATGCGATATCGAACACAATAATAATTTATACTTTTACCTATTATAATTATAATGTATAATAAACAAAGTAAATAAAATAATAAACCAAGTATTTTATAAGTTTTTATTTCCGATTTATCGTCATGGCCGGCACCATAGTAAAATAATATAAATAACACAAAATATATTTGATATACACACATAATACGACCTTTTACAAAGTACTTAGCCATTATATAAAATAATATTGTCTCCTTAATAATGTTGCCATATTCGAATTAATATTGCCATTGACAAAAAATGTTTTAAAATACAAAAGGAACATTACATGGTTTTATTAACTTATAAATTAATATTTTTAATCTTACCATAGTGAATATTTTTTAATCAAAATTATTATGGTACCAAAACGAAATTGTTAAAATCGGTGTTTTCATAATTTGCTAATACTGAAAAAAATAGTGTTAGAATGATTGAATTTATTTCTATTGACAAAAATTAAATGCGTCCTTTGTAAAACTATTAATAATAAGATATTAAATTATATTGCAGTACTAACTAGTAGGATATACACAGAACATCTATTTCTATGTGAATAAAAATATTGTGATTACAAAATATAGTCTAAACGAATATAAATGAGATTTAAGACTTAATTTTGAGCTGTTGGTAAAACTAGTTTTGCTTAAAAAGATAATGCTCAATCTATACTAAGATAATAGCGATCGGTAGCGGTTTGACTTGAAAGTACGCGCTAGGATAGTCGCGGCTGCGCGAGCCAGACGTTGAAATGCAATACAAGCTGAGAGAACACCGTGGCCGCAGTTCAAAGTAATAAAGAAAGAAGTTCTACTATTTTATGTAAATATTTAGTTCAATAATATTTTCGTTATTCAGAAAAATAGTAGGTTAATAAAGTTCAGCTGTAATGTTTCATTTCATATATTTTTATTAAATATGTTAGACAAGTGACACAAAACGATGGCGACCGCGAGCAAATACAATGAAAGGACCTCAAGGTAAACCATGAAGATATCTATGTTGAAGACGGAAGACCGGGTTGGTTACACAAATTGGGAGAGGCAGCATTCAGCAGTAAACTGCAATAGGCGGCTAGGAAGTCATGTGAGCGGAACGATGCGAATACGAAAGTATACAATCTAATAATAGAATAAGCTTATTTCAAACCATGGGAATGCAAATGAACAGATAATTAATAGAAAATTTTCTTAGCTAGTTCAAATACTACCTATCTCTTGCAAATTATCATGAAAATGCTATTTTTACATAATGATTGTTCAATAAAATTCTTACATCTACCTAAATATAAAATATTTATATTAATTATAACTGTTTTATAAAATGTTAAAATTACGAATGTATAAAATGAATAAATCTTTCTTTTTACTTCTCAAAGTCAAAGTCAAAGTATTTATTTTATTTTGATCATAAATAATGATACTCATGAAAAGTCAAATTACATGAAGTCAGCTAATTAACCTACAGCCATTTCGCTGACAAGGTAGAGCTGTGAGAAGAACTGGCAAGAAACTCACGCCACTCTTTTTAATCGCCAGATATTACAATTTTTTGTATGACTTAACAATTTTAACAGATCAACGCAACCAAAGAACCATACAAAGTAATTATTACAAATCAACTAATTATTTAATAACATTTTTGAAAAAAGAAAAGAAACGAAAATAGAGGATTTCAATTATTTAGTTTCATCTAGTATGGTAATTTGATTACGTATTTTAATTAAAATTAAAAAAAAGTAAATGCATTTCCCAGTCATATTGAACTACAAGGTAATACTGAATTAAGTATTAAATGTATGCCATGCCAGGATTGACCAGTCATTCCAGGTAGCACCCGTTCACGAGCATGACGCACAGACCAGCCATCATCACCTTCGCCATATTAGAGGGAAGGTGATGACGACGATGACGACGATGACGATCTCGGTGGCATACCAGCATACGGTACGCGGTAACCGTAACACATGGACATGGTTGTGTTCTGTAAGCATTCAGAAGAAATGCTAAGGTAAAAACCAAGTCGTTGTCGACCGTGTAGGGAGGAGATTAGGGAGGAAAAAGAAAAGGACTGATAATCTGTCTCTTCTATAGCGTAACTACAAGTAATGTAAGACAATTCTATTCTCGTGATGTTTTTAAATCTTCCATTCTGATTTTTGAAAGCTAGAATCTTATTTATCTTAGCGAAGAAAAAATAAATCATAGGACTAAGTTACACACCTAGTTTGAACCAACCCTAAGTGTTAGCTGCCATTATATTCTTAATTATATGACCATTTTTAACCGACTTCAAAAAGGAGGAGGTTTTCAACCCGGGTCATATGTTTTTTTTTGTATGTTTGGTACTTCATAACTCGGTCATTTATGAACCGATTTGAAAAATCTTTTTTGTTTTATTTATTGTAGACAAGTCAGGCGAACACGACCAAATGCGGATAAATAAGGAAAGCATAGACTATCGTATTAATGTCCTGGATAACCAAAACGTTAAGTTTATTTTTTTGTCATTTGGAAATGTACAGTAAATTTGGTAAAAACAATTTTGACAATACAAAACACGTTATGAATAGGTGCTACAAAGTTAATTTCTTATTTAATATTAAACTTTCGACTAAAGTATGTAACCGTATTGGTCAATCTTACCTGGCGTGCTACGTGCGTCTGAAAGTCTAATTAAATGATAGAAATGTTCTAAAATCTAGAAAATATAATTGTTTAAAAATATTAATACAAAATGAATAGACTAAAATTTATTCTAAACTTTGCTGAGATTTTTATAGTATAATTACTTGACTATTATTACCTTGTGGAAAGGCTATTTATCCTGCCGTTACACTATAATAATTATGAGTTTATGAAACAAAAACTTTCCTTCATACATTCCTTGCCAGTAATAAAAATCTGTCCACAACATTTTCGTCTGTGTATTTGTCTTATAAACCTTTTCTACTTTGCAGCATACAAAGGTCAAGCAATATTAATACAAAAAAGTAGTTCCCTCAACATCCAACAATACCACACTTATTCAATACTTTCTAACTCAGTCTTTCTCAATATTTGACTAGGCAATGTCCATTCTCACTCATTCAAAAGGGTAGGTAGTCTTGTAATGGAAGGGAAAATTTATGAAAATTCAAATATCTACCACATATGCACCGACCTAATTTAAAACTTCTAAAGATTTATATAAACTATAGAATTGGTTAGCCAGTCGCTTATTTAGCATAATATATAATAATATTTTTGTGATTTGTGAAACCGATGACATTAGAAATACAAGTTCTATTCTGCCACGAAACGAAAGTATCCAGATATGGCGACTTAACATTTTCCGAGACAGTAAACAGGGACAGCCGTGATGACAATAAAACATCTATTATGTCTACAGTAGTGTCCATGAAAGGGTTAAGACAGGTCAAAATCGAGGACCCTGTGAGAGACATCATGAGTTAATTCATACAAATTGCGGATAGACGGCCTCATAAAAGTAAGGGTAATCGATGAATAAGGGCGACTTATGACCGATCGAAGAAAAAATGTTTGTAAGACCACTGGGCAACCTTAAAAAAATGTGTTTAAAAATGAATTCACATAAATACAGTAAGTACTTAATAAAATCTATTTTATATATTAATTAAAACATTTTATTGTAATTATCTTGCACTGGCTCAACTTATGAAATAAAGAAGGAAAATTTTCAAAAGCGATTCTATTATGTAGGTTATAAAAAACGTTTTATATTTATATAATATATTTAATGTTATAAAGCAATAAGCTAAATATACAACGTATTAAATATAAATAATTATACTATTTAATATACAGTGAATCAGTTATTGACTAAGGTGACAGATGAGCGCTCTGATGGTAAGTGAACCTCAGAAGCTAGGCACACGGAGTGCCCGTGAAACAATTTGTTCAACTAAAAAAAAACATGCCATTGACCTCAACAAAACTTTAGCAAAATCACAGCCGTGCTGTGATTGGTCGTTTCCAAACATAAAATGTTTGACAACAACGAAAGTGCGAGCGTTTACAACCGACCAATCACAGCAGTGCTTTGGCTGCGACTTTAGCGCTAACGTGTGAAACCCAGCCCCATGCGCACTCAAGTGATGGACCTTAGAAGCGCTAGGAATATAGTTATTTGTGATTTTGGCACCATAGCCTCAAGTCACCGTGTATAAAAAATGCAGTAATTACAACTAACGATACAATTTCTCGCTGCCAATAGTGGCAAAATATGTTTCCCTTTGGAAAAAGCCTAAATATGTGTCTAGTAGCGAACATTTTCAGGTTTTTATTAAATAATTGTGATAAGTTTTACCACAGCTTTACACAGATAATATATTGTGATCTTAAGATAAAAGTATATAAATTGAGTCTTATCACGTGAGCGTAGAGTATTATTATTGCTTGCTTTTTGGAAGATTTACAATTTAGGGTTTTCAGTAGTGTGCATTGTGGTCTGATATTATGTTCGTTAAAGTTATTATAGCAACATTAAATTAATTAATTAAATTATATTAAATTTTTTACTTATTTTACTGACAATATTATGTAGCAATGTTACATCAGAAGAAATGGATATACTGAAATAATAATATTTAATATTTGTGTGTTGACATAGATTTTTTAATAATAGTGCTTCAGCCTTATTCTATAGATACCGTAGAAGAAATTATCCTTATGTTCTACGATAAAAAATGTAGTCTACACGCCGTTTTCGACATTGGATCTGTAATCTGAGATTATTTTAAATCCCGATTTTATACAATGGATCGTTCAGCGCGAAATCGCTATTTCAATATGTCTAAATTGAAATAGAAGTTCAGCTTTGAAAATCGTGATTTAAAAAATCTTACAGAAAAGATCAGATAAAGAAAGCGCTATCTATCTATTTATTTATAAGAGTGGAGTGATACCATGTCACGCGACCTGCCCTGTCGCTTCGACGAGAGGGGCGAAAGCGCCCATTGTCGCCGCATAACACGTGCTGAACATTTTCTGTAAAAATACAAATGTTTTTTAATTTAGTCGACTGAAATGAGTCAAAAACAGTGAGCAGTAAGGTCCAGAAATCGGTTCACAATTGTAGCATGGACATTTCCATGTCAGAAAATTTGTCACAAAAGACATCGACGCGTTGCTTTACACGTCTTCATTCCTTGCATACGTTTTTATCACAAAATACAAAAATAAAGCCAAACTTCTAAACCATATTTTATGAAAAAGATATTGAGCCCGATTTTAGAGTATAGAGTACATATATACCCTTTCAAATAAAAATTTTTTTTTGAAATCGGTTCATAAATGACTGAATTCTGTACGAACAAACAAAAAAAATACCTTTCAAATTGATTACCTACTCCTTTTATAAGTCGGTTAAATACATGTTAATGCGGTATTTATGAGGCGATTATCTATGCTTATAGATAAGTTCTAAGTTGTTTTAATTCAAACATCTAAATAGCATAGGGTATAAAGTATGTATTACCTGCGTGTCCTGTGCGCGTGTGGCGCGTGTGGCGCGTGCACGAGCGCGCGCTAGAAGGAGCGCGCCAGGTACACGCGCCCGCCGCTGCCGCGCGCCACCTCCACGAAGCCCAACTTGCTGTAGAACTGGTGTAGGTAATGGTCTGTCGAGTTTATGCACGCGTGCACGCCGCTCGAGCCTATAAACGTACATTAAAAAGTTTGAGATATATCCGACGTGAGCAATATTGTCGAATACGATAATAGTAAAGCTAAACTAACTTTGTGGCAAAGTCTCAACTTTGAAGTGGGATCTAAAAGTAAGCTGCACAATATTCCTATTTTATATATGCACAAGGTTACGTATTTACGTAGGGCGCGCCCTCCAGCACGCAGCGCGTCAGTAGTGCGTACACACAACAGGTACAGTGAGCAGTTACCATGCGCCCGCAGCGCGGCGAGCAGGCAGGTGATGAGGCGCGCGGGCGCCAGCGGGTCTGCGCGCGGCGCGCCCTCCAGCACGCAGCACGTCAGCAGCGCGGGGTGCGCGCGCGTCACGCTGTCGGGAGCGCGCTCGCACGCCGCGAACTGGTGGAAGTGACGCACGCACTCCTGCGGGACGTATGGTATCACTAAACATACGCTCGAGGAACGCGTACGCCCAAACCAACATTGGGCGTACGCGTACCTCGAGCATAATATGTGCGACGCGAGCGTTGCGCCTCGCCGACGCGCGGCGCACGAACGCCGCGCAATCGTTACGTTCCGTCGGCGCACCGGCGCAAGCGTTGCGCATAGGCGCATAAATCAAGCGCTTGAAGTGCGCGCGTCGCAAATACGCTCGAGGAACACGTACGCATAATGTGAAGTCAGGCTAAATCGGAGTACTTAGCACGGACATTGTAAAGGGATGATAAGTTAGCTGATATAATGATACTACGATTTTAAGGTAACCTAATAATTAATTTATTAAGCGGACCAAATTATGAGTAATATAAAGGAGCGGAGAGAGCACGCGCGATGATCGCTAATCGAGTACTGATTTGTGCATTATAATTTATTAGTAAGTCATGTAAAATTGCTTATGTATGAGGTGTATGGTTTCACCGTAAAGACATATCTCAAGTATTTGACACTATTGATCATAAACATATTGCCAAAACATTTTGATAATGACACTCGATCCGAAGAATTTCGATAAATTGATAAAAAAAATATAAACCATTACGCACATTCTTCGAATAAAACAAATAGAAATGCAATGAAATGTCAACCAACATTGAGACGAGGAACTTGAGTAGTGCCACAAGGCATTATACTATATCTGCCTATCCGGCAATTTATACTATTATATAAAGCGGTAGAGTTTTTGTTTGTTTGAACGCGCTAACCTCTAGACTACAAGTCGGATTTGAATAATTCTCTTTGCGTTTGATAACCCAGTTTTATAAGGTTATAGGCTATAAATAATCACTGTTTGGGTAACTGTAACCGAACACCTCTTATTGTATGCATGCGCACATCAGCAATACCTAATGCTAATAAATTAACTAAAATTAATATCTAAATCAGCACTGCTTTTACTCTCTCGTGCACCGGGTGCCTACCGCGGCAACGTACTCATCGTTAACATTAACATTATTTTGTAACATTCTTTATAACATTTAACTATCCTAATTTATAATTAACATAACTTGTGTGTAAAGTAAATATATTCTTTACATTTCAAATAAACTTATTATCATTTCTCAACCTCACTACACTCCACCACATATTGGTCCTTCGAGCCGGATATGAACCAGCGGCCTATGGATACAAGCGACGGGAGCAGAGCAGTAACCGATGTAACTTAGCGCGGATGAAACCACGCCGCGGAAAGCCAGTTGTATATAATTTGGTTTAATCTAGAAATTACTAATTCGCGTGATGACTACAGAGTCAATAATTAACCAATTCATCAAAATAAATGTACGATTCTATAAATTACTGATTCTACAAATGACCGATTCTAAAATTGACTGATTCTACAAATGACCGATTTTTTTAATTAATGAACAGACACATTTAATAAGGAATATAGTAAATAAAATGCTATGCAAGGAATGGTAAATCATTCATTTCAAACAGATTTAATTTTAATTATTAAAAAATGGCGTAAAAATCTTTCGCCCACACAAAAAAGGATAATAATTATGTTTTCAGTTCTCATATTACGATATATCGTAGTACATTAGCACAAAAATGAATATTCCTTCGTTTCTTAAAAAAAAAACGGTAAAGTGCGAGACGTACTCGCGCACCGAGGGTTCTGTACAAATTTGTAGCCAAAGAACATGAACGGCCTTGTCTTATGATTGCGTTGACATTGATTTTTCACAGCTTCAAGAGGTTGCAGACAAAGTATTTGATATAAATTTCAGCTTGATGCGTTAGAAAAAGGTCTTGACAGACAAACATACACAGACAGATATATGGACAACAAAGTGATCCTATAAGGGTTCCGTTTTTCCTCTTGAGGTACGTAACCCTAAAAAAATACTACACATATAGTTGGTACTAGGGTCGGCTAATAACTACAATACGTACCTTAGCTGCTTGACTGAGGTCTTCCCTCTCAGTAAGCTCTTCAGGATATTTGGTACACATCTCTGGTATCCATGCCACCTCCTGTCGCTTGTAGAACTCCTTGCTGTTCAGAGCTGCACATGCGTATCCTACTATCTCGGGCTTCATACCTATAATTTTAACCCAAATAGATATTTATGGACACGGTTTTATGTTAGTGCGATATAAGTTTTTTTTTTTGGCCTATGTAAAAAAAAAATATACCACCAGTAACACGACTTACTGTAATTATAACTTTGTAGGCAGTATATTGCTAACAGCTTTAATATTTTGACAGGCCTAGTGGTTAGTGACACTGACTGCTAAGCCGGAGGTCGTGGGTTCGATTCCCACCCAGGATAAATATTTGTGTGATGAGCATGATTGTTTGTTCTGTGTCTGGGTGTAATTTATCTATAATATGTACGTATATACAAAAAAAATGTACACAAGCAAATATAATTGCTTAATATGGAGCTAGATGGCGCTGTGTAAATGTGGTTTAATATTATATCGCCATTAGCTAATCGCTCACCGTTAATCCGAGGCTGTCTAGGTCTGGCATCACCTTCTTCGACTCCTTCTGATGACTCCAGTTCTTGTGGGAAGCATTCGTCATCATCTTCTATTACCATACAAAACTCTGGAGTTAGAGTTAGGAATGGAGCTACTAGTCTGAAATGGATAAATGGAATACCAATCTTCACTATCGTTTCATCTCTCTTACCGAACTAGTTCAAGAGGTACGGCGCTATATTGCTAATGGATCTTCATAGCATCTTGTAGTAAGTCACTTACCTATCAGCTGGCAATGTCTGCAGATCGCTAGGGAAGAGATCACTGCAGTCAGAGCCGTCGCGACACGTTTTGTGACATATAGTACACACCTGAAATCAATATTCTTATTGAAGATAGGCAAATCTAAATATCATTGCTGTTTTACAAATCTAATACACACAAAAAAAAACTATGAAGTTAAAAGGGCCTATAATAGAACCTTGAGGAACTCCTGTTACTACAGATTTATTTTTCATGTATTTGGATGTACTGCAGTCGTGTATCGTTCAGGTAGGTGGCGAATAAGATTAAGGTCTATAATCCTAACACCATAGGGGCTGAGTTAACAACTGTAGGTATGACGAAGTGTGGTGTTTGTAATTAAGGTAGTTTGGCACAGTACTCACGATGCTTGAAATAGATCAGTGACGTACGTAGTAGCGGCTTTGCGACTTGTTATGTTTGCGTTTCATTTTAGTGTGGGAATGTTCACACAACAGCAGAGCCCGCCATTCGTCTCCCCACAGTCGCGTAGTCAAGTTGTATTACACTGGACGGACAGCAGGCGGCGCGGGGGCGCAGGTCGGTGCTATAGATCAGTGATCAGCAGTAGCTACGTACGTCGTGCTCGTCGGCGGCAGTGTACGGGCGCACGGTGAGCGGCAGGCGGCGCGGGGGGGCGCGGGGGCGCAGGTCGGTGCTATAGATCAGTGATCAGCAGTAGCTACGTACGTCGTGCTCGTCGGCGGCAGTGTACGGGCGCACGGTGAGCGGCAGGCGGCGCGGGGGCGGCGCGGGCGGCGCGGGGCGCAGCGCGTCGCTGCACTCGACGGGCAGCAGGCGGCGCAGGTCGGCGGTGAGCCCGCCGCGGAACACCCACGGCTCCTGCGCGCCGCTCTCGAACGCCTCGCGCCATCCCTTCGAGAACCCTACCACGACCGACACCTTCAGCGTTGAGGATTTTAGCACACTAGCCGCGTCCACGAAGGGCACATGCGCGAACCCGTATGCCCGGTGTGGGCGCGAATACTGACGACTTGCGAGTCGGTTCAAAGCAAAATAGGTGCGCAGCGAGCACGCCACGAACGCGCGGCTAGTTCGCATCCAGAGCGCGGCAAGAACGCCGCCAACGCGCAGTTAGCTCATGACGTGCTATCCGCGTTTTGCACACTTAGTAACAGAATGAGTTCGCGAACTCGCAGCGAGCCCGCTGCACACTAGCCACACTTGAACTTTCTCGCAAATCGCCAAAGTTCGGAACAGACAGCGGTCGGAGCGAGACAACGACGCGAAGTTTAATAATATACTACTAACATAGACGTCACGACGCGCTGTCACGCTCGGCGTCATGTCTTATGTAAACTAGTACACTATAACCGATCACGTCGCGTCGCCGTCCCGTCCCACCCGCTGTCTGACCAGCCTTTAAAATTTATAACAGACGCTCGTGGACTACAGCAAAACTAATATTTTAACGACAATTATAATAATAATGACGATTAAAATTTTGTAATTTAAAAAAATTCAATTAATTTATTATGAAACACTAAATACTATCATTTCTAATGTTAGGTTTTTTTTTTCAATTTGTCAAGTTATTATATATTATGGGTTGTCTTTTTCTTGACTTATATGCAAAAAATACAATATCTTTGAACATTAAACATATACAAAACAACTGTGGAAAGATTAAGCCGAAAGAAATTAAGTTAAAAAAATATCACTTACAAGTGTAACTTCCTTGTGTATTAGCTGCTATATTGGGCGGAAATTTGCCAAGTTCTAGAACAATAAAAAATTAATACTTAATGCAAATGATAAAGTTTTCATAGAACAAGTATAGAGGGCCAAGTATAGTACCTTGAGGTACACCACACATTACAATAATAATATCTTGACGCGTACTTAATAACAAAACCTAACTTAACAATTTCAGTCGTTTTTAATAAATAAGACTACCAGACGCTTAATGACTTCTGTTGTAACTTAGGCTATTAAATTTTTTTTACATTTTAAAGTAGTAAACAGCGTCGAATGGCTTTTACAAGTCTACAAAGTTCATTAATATAGTGCTATTATATCTATGGTTGGTGGGTAGCTCACGACTGGTCAAGATGGCAAAAATTCGGAGAGGCCTATGTCCAGCAGTGGACGTCTTTCAACTGATAAGATGAAGACGATATCTGTAGTAGTACGTACCAAGCCAGCGCAGGAAGCCATCCAATAACGCCAGTACAGCGCACAGGTCCCACACGTAGGGCTGTAACTCAACGTACAGTTCGCGGTTGTTGGCCGCCCCCAGGCGCCGGGCGAGGCGGCGCGCGCGCGACACCCACCACGCGAGGCGACTGCGACGACGCCGCCACTCGCTCGTCTGGGGGACGACTCACTGTTAGAGATCTTCCTCACGAGCAGTATCTTGCCAACAGAGGTAACTACCGACATGTCGCTGATTGCTTCGAAGTTGGAATGTCAACGGCTGCAGTTACCTCTAGTGTTGCCAACATGCTGCTCGAGTGTAAGAGTCAACACTTTCCAGGCCAGTAAACGTATATGGCTATGATAGCAATTAAACATCTATTCTGTCTACAGTAGTATCCATAAAAAGGGTTTTTATATTATATCGTTTTTTACAAAATGTATATGAAAGAGCATATACACACGGAGACGAGGACGGGATGTCCTGTCCTGTCGTGTCTGCATACGTCACAGGCACGACAGGCTGTTTGTGCCTGTGACGTATGCAGCGACCTTAAATTCAGTGCCCATGGAACAAGTTCTGATTGAAATAAAATTAGCTCGCAAAGAACATTAAAACCTTAGTTTAGACTTATGGCGCTAACTTTGCCCACCTGATGGTGGTAACCTTAACTTATGGACATGGCAATGTTTTCTAAGCATTGCAAAAATAATCCTTAGAAAACACAACCAAGGCGTTGCCGACCATGTAAGGAGATGGGGAAGGAAAAGGACCGATGAAGTGTCGTACCTCTGGCTTGCTTCCTCTCGGCAACATGCTAGCTGCATGTGTCGTTAACCAGTTGAAGTCATGCAGCATCCGTAACCCACGAGATCCATGCTCAAACGGTAGGTAGAACAGATCACACAGCAACACTAGGTCATCTGCTACTAATGCGTGCGCGTCTAATGAAGTATCCTCACCGTCGTTGTCTACTGGCCTAAAAAATATAATGTTATTGTATTTATGTTGATTGTATAGTCTATCATTAATTAAACCAAAACAAAAATATAAAAATTAATTAAAAAAAAGTTTTTATGTAAATAAATTTTAAGAGGGACATAACAAGGATAAAAAAATATTTTAAATCATAACGGTTCTTTAAAATAGTAAATCATGTGATCATGTCATTGTAAAATTGGAATTATATATAACTTTAAAATGATGAAGTTTGTCATTAGCCCAACGCTCTTATTGCCAACCAACTTTCACCCTTACTACCGTTTTTTTTTTTATATTGTAGCCTACTAAAGTGACTCCACCCCGCCTGATGGTAAGCAGTCAGTGGAATCCAGAAGTGGCGGTCACTATACAAAAAGCCATCGTCTTAAACTGCTGGTATGGTGGCCTCCACTATGGCGGCTGGGAATGGGGTTAGGGGAAGGGAATGAGGGAGGTGAGGAAAGAGGAAAGGGGGAAATTGGACCTTTCTAGATCAAAGGGTCTGTCTGACCTACAGCGGGATAATAAATATAATATTAGTGATACTTACTCGTCCACCACTTCAGAAGATTCTATAGCTTCAATAGGTTCTATAATCATGTCGGTACTTAGCGGACTGTGACTTGGTTCCACTTGCATCGATCCATTCTGTAACAAAACATCGTGTTAGGTTTGTACCATTTCTGGCAGCATGAAACCGTATAGTGCAAGTCAACGAATTATTGTTGATGGATGGAAAGTTACACTTAAGAATTTTGTTTGGACTAGTTACGAGATAAACATACTAAAAGTCAGTACCCCTTCGAGGTGAGCCCGAGAGGGAGGGGGGAGGGACACAAAGAAGGTCCCATTTTTTGGTTTTTTGCTTACATCTCAAAAACGGAGCGTCGTACAACATTTTGTTGTACTACGTAATGAAAGCTGATAAAATTCTCTTTGGCTCTCTCAACTTTGGCTTGCATATTTTTTATCTATCGCCAATCTTTGCTTAGCTTCGAAAATGGTCGATTTCCAAACGTTTTAAACTCTTACATTGAACATATTTTAGCATAGCATGTTTTTCTGTTTTGTGTGCTTATAATATATGTTCATGTGCTTGTTTGGTAATAATGACAATATTCATTACTAACCTCGCTCATACCGTCGTTCATAACAACATCGGGGTCTGTAGCGGTTGTTGACGGAGGGTCTACGTCTAACGGTTCGACACCCACCTCGGGGATTGAGACGCGGCTTGGACTTAACGTTTGTGGAGTGTCTGTAAGTAAACACAGGATTATATGTTCATATCACAAGCTATAAGATCGCGGTTTACTGCTCAACTCCCGTGGCTCCTAGCGTGATGGTATGTAACCTGTAGCCTGGCACAACTGAGCTATCAATACAAAAAGAATTTTTAAATCAGACTGATAGTACCAGAGATTATCGCGTTCAAACAAATTCTTCAGCTTAATTATATTAGTAAGTACAGAAATAAATTTTATAAAAAAGAGGCAAATGCATGAAATAAATTAATTAGAAAATTATACTTATTAATAAAAAATAACACAAAAGACAAAAAGATATGTTTCCGCCCGGGATCGAACCGGGGGCCTTCTGCGTGTTAGGCAGATGTGATAACCGCTACACCACGGAAACTTGGTTGAGAAGTATCTAAAATAGCTATTCAGTAGAGAACGTGTGGCCAATTACGTCATGAAGTGAAAGTATATTATAATTATATAGCCTTGATATCGTTATCTTGTATAATAAAATAATAATACAGATTAATATGATTTTTATTACTTTGTAACATAAATTTTACGAGTCTGATTGATTGTTAAAATACATTTTTATTGATAACTAGCGGACGTCACGCGGTTTTACTCGCGTGGTTCACGTTCCCGTGGGAGTACGAGGATAAAATATAACTCAGTGATAAATTGATAATGTAGCTTTGTAATGGTAAAAGAATTTTTGAAATCGGTCCAGTAGTTTTTAAGTTTATTTGTTGCATACAAAAATACAAATCTTTCCTCTTTATAATATCAGTGTAGATTAATAATGATTGTTTTTTTATGACCCCTATAGCGCGTTGAAGAACATTTTACAAATATTTTACGATATAATGACTATGTCTAACGCCTTCTAAAACTATAATATTTTTCATATGTAAACTAGCTTTCCGCAGCGCCGTTTCACCCGCGTCTTTGCTTCCTGCTCTGCTCTCGTCACCAATAGCGTAATATTACATAGCCTATAACCTTCCTCGAGAACTGGGCTATCATACGCATAGAGAATTATAAAAATCTGACTGGTAGTTACAGAGATTAGCGCGTTGAAACAAACATTCAAACTTCCGCTTTATATAATAGTATAGATATATAAAATAGCAATAACTTACCTCCAACACTCATATTACCATTCCTCTGCTGTTCTTCTACTGGACCCTCAACATCATCAACAATAATCTGATCATTCTTTTGATCAAAGTTATTACCAACACCTTTCTCCATATCCACTTTATTACTCTCTTCTAAAGCTTTTAAACCCATTAGAGGTACGGGTAGTGTAGATACGGGTATTTCTGAAGGCAATGATATGTTGGAGCTGGCTATAGGTATTATAGGGTTAGGTATCGACTCGTTGAGAATGACCTTGGTAGGTGATACCAGGGAGTTCATTACAGGGTTAGGTACAGGGTTGAATACTTCTATTGGTGATACCTGTGAAAGAAATATGTGTTTTAGTATGTTTTGATATTTCTGATATAAAAATATGATTTGTTTTAGTATTTTTGCAAATTTTAGTAATTAAAATTATACTCAAATTATGTTAAAAATAAAATATTGATGAAGCCATTTTTATACCTTGCCACTTATAAGGTTTAAACGCTCTTTACAATTTAATTAATACTTAAGCAGGCCCCAACCGACCAAGGTGGCAAAAATTGGAGAAAGGCCTGTTCAGCAGACAATGTCTTTTAACTGACATGATGGAATACACAGAGCAGGAACTTAATAGTGGCGTCACCCAACTTCAACTAGTAACAACGGGGAGGCGGTCGTCATTCGGCTGGACTGGTATGATGGGAGGTGAGCCGTCATCATTCGATATGAAGAGCGAGGGGTGAGCAGTCATCATTCGATATGATGAGCAAACTCAAACTAAAAGCATTTATTTCATTTTGATTATAAAGTATGATGCTTATGAAAAGTCAAAATTACATGAATTTTTGAAATTACATGAAATTAATACAGCTAATTAATTAATTAACCTACAGCCAGTTCGCTGATGAGGTAGAGCTGTGAGAAGAACTGGCAAAAAACTCACGCTACTCTTTTCAATCGCCAGGTTAGTAAGTTTTTTGTACGCAACCAAAGAACCATACAAAGTAATTATTACAAAACAACCACTTAATTTAATAACTAAGATTAAAAAAAAAAGAAAATAGAGGATTTCAATTATTTAGTTACATCTAGTAGGTATGGTAGTTTGACTATGTATTTTAATTAAAAAAGTAAATGCATCTCCCGGTCATATTGAACGACAAGGTAATACTGGATTAAGTATTAAATGTATGCCATGCCAAGATTGACCAGACCAGTCAACTAGCGAGGGGTGAGCGGTTATCATTCGATATGATGAGAGGTGTAAGCCGTCATCATTCGATAAGATGAGCGAGGGGTGAGCAGTCATCATTCGATATGATGAAAGGGGTGAGCCGTCATCATTCGATATAATGAGCGAGGAGTGAGCAGTCATCATTTGCTATGACGAGCCGAGGGCGGGCAGTCGTCCTGTTTGCCCACTTACCCTAGTAGAGAGTATGGGGCGGTCGTTGGTGGAGCAGACCTCGGCGAGCGCCTGCAGCTGGCTGGTGTTGACGGTGGGGATGGGCGCCATGTCGGCCGTGCTGGTGGTGGACGTGTTGCTGGTGGCCGTCACCAGCGACATGCACGTGTTCACCGACGGCATGATGGGGATTATCGGCACTGGAGGCACTGGAATACGACAACATTTTTTTTCTACCGAAACCAATAGAATAACTGAACCTTCGGCGTTCTTGTTCACTCAAAATGCATCGATACTCTATTATAATAGTTGACTAGATTCACGAAAAATTAAAGAAAAAAAAGTTCATTAATGTTCGATTGGATTGTTTTTCATTTCGCTTTTTCACTTTATCTCTAATTCTGTAAACTGCTTGAGCTAGTGAAGAATATTTTTTTTTTTTTTATATTACAGCCTACCAAAGTGACTCCACCCCGCCTGATGGTAAGCAGTCAGTGGAATCCAGAAGTGGCGGCCACTATACCAAAAGCCATCGTCATAAACTGCTGGTATGGTGGCCTCCACTATGGCGGCTGGAAATGGGGTTAGGGGAAGGGAATGAGGGAGGTGAGGAAAGAGGAAAGAGGGAAATTGGGCCTCCGGCGCTCTCACTCACCGAACGAAACGCAGTAGTACAGATACTACTACTCTTAAGTCGATCTTCTATGAGAGGGTAGTACTTCCTCGGACGATCCGGCCCATTCATGCTGAAATCAGCGTGGATCTACTACCGTAATGTATGTCGCAGGCAAATTGAATAAATTCGCCGTTTACATACCGCCTCGGCATTTTGTAAACGCTCGCCATCATCGGCGTTATGTAATATATGAAGGTAGATTGAGTTAGGTTAGGTTAGAACTGTGATCCCTGTGTGTGTTTTAAAGGTTTTAAACCAATTATATTTGTTGTTAAGGGCGTTCCGTCACATATGACCTTGAGCGTTTCGCTTCCTCACCACCCCGCGCCTCACCCGAAAAAAACATTGCGTGCGAGTCCGCCCTCTAGCGTCAAGTAGCAGTAGCACAACTATAAGACAATGACCTTACTTGTCCGAAACCGCAGAGCTAAAATCTGATAGACGCGAAAATAATGAATTATTTTTTTAGTATCTTTTATTATTTCGTTTAGTAAGTATGTATATTTTTTAGTATATATTATTTATATATTTATTATTTATATAGTAGCGAAAGCAAAGATGAGTGTTTAGAATCATGACGTTTGTTAAATATGTAGTAGAAATAAAAATAACTACTGTGGGTTAAACCAATAAACTCAAAATCCAGCTCTACCGTGGTATAACTAAAATGCCGTTAACTGCCAAAGTCGAGTTTTGAGTAAACACTCAAAAAACGCGGCAAAAATTGAAACCGTTGTCACTTACAAATGACAACAATTATTTGAGATTTAAAGGTACCAAGATATAGATCAAATGAAATACTTTCAATTTATTCTCCTGTCAGTTTGTAAATATAATTAAATTTTATAATAAAACGTTTTTTTGCGTTTTAGTATACCATTGGTGTTACAAAAATCTAATAAATCAGCGGCTAAAATGCCACTACGCTTAGCGTAACGGCATTTTAGTGTCTCTATTTCATAAAAAATATTATTTGTTAAAAACCTAAAAAACAAAAGAACTTAATTGTAACTAAAATGTCGGTATAGCACATAATGTCAATTTAGCTTATCATTAATACTTGTGGAACTACCTCATGTTAAACGTGGTTAACGTCCGTTCACTGCTTTTAAGTCTGGTAGTCTATAAATGTGTTTAAATAAGAGTACAAAACTTGATTCATTGTTACGCTTAAACGCGGTTAAACTTAAAACCTTATAGTTTAACGGCATTTTAACGCAACAGAATTATAAAGTATTAGATCATTATCGATCAAACTGAAGTTAAAAGTTATTAAAATACACTCATTTTTTAAACTTACAACTAACACAAAACTTCCCTTAAAACAAGATTATAGGTATCGCATCAATTATTATAAATTTAAAACATGGTTTTTATAAAATTTAAATTGACTTACAAACCACTTTATAATAAAAACAAATGTAGATACTAATAATAAAAATCACAAGTAAGTTTAACTTACACTTTAAACTAATAAGCATAAAAAACAATTGGACCTACTTATGCAAAAAGGAACCAATCCACACATATGCCAAAATTGAGATAATTAAACAAAAAGCATAAAATGCACCTTATAACTATAATATAATAATAATATTCTACCACATTCACACAGAGCCATCTTAGCCCCAAATTAAGCAATTATATTTGCTTGTGTTATGGGTACTAAACAACTGATATACTACTTATATACTTTTTTTTTTGTAAATACATACATATTATAGACTAGCTGTTGCCCGCGACTTCGTTCGCGTGAAAATTCAGATGGGTGCCAGATTTTACGGCAACCGTACATTGTATCAGTAATAAATATCAGTATTATCCATCTCTATGGCGAATCTCATTTAAACCCGCTACCGCTAAAACTGATGAACCACTTTCACACAAACTTCGACTCTTATTTGCTCACTTAATAAGGGTAGTTTCTGAATATTAAAAAAAGAGTATTTTCTAGTAATTTGGTAATCCTACTATAAAAACTATAGAAGTTTCATACAAACTTTGTCACCCCTTTATACACCCATAGAGGATGGATTTTGCAAAATCCCGTCTAAGTGAGCACCTATATCCTAATAGGAACGATCATGCAAAGTTTGAGATTCCTAGCACTTGTTGTTTCTGAGATTTCGTGATGAGTAAGTGAGTGACCTTTTGCTTTTATGTATATAGATAGCTTTTGCCCGCGGCTTCGCTCGCGTGAATATTGATTTTTCCAATAGACATTTTTATATTGCTTAAATACTGTTTTCCATAGTATTTTTAATCTCCCATTCATACAAACCCTCTTTCACCTACCTAAAGATATCCCTCGTAAAAAAAAAATACAATACACAAAGGCAAATATTCACTACAATAACTTTTCCCTTCCCCTCATTCCCTATCGCCCTTTTTCTCCACTCTCCACAGTTTCCGCTTCTCTCCTCACCTCCCTCTTCTCCTCTTCACCTCCTTCAGCATCCCTTGCCTCTCCTCGAGCATCTCTTGCCCTTTCCTCCACTTCTCTCTACCTTGCCTCCTCGCTTTCTCCTCTCTTCTCTAGCACTTCCCCATTTCTTCTCCTTCGTTCCCCTCATTTTCTTCTCCCTTCTTATCACTTCTTATCCCTTTCCCTGCATTCGAGAGCTCCTGCCTTGTCCCTTCCCCCTCCCTTCCTCTCCCATCTCCCTTACTTCCCCTTCACTTTCCTCTCACTTCCTCCTCATTTACTCCTCACTTTTCCCTCACTCCTCACTTCCTCCTCACTTCCCCCTCACTTTCCCCTCACTTCCACTCACTTCCACTCACTTCCCCTCACTTCTAACTTCCCCTAACTTCCCCCTCACTTCTCCCGCACTTCCACCTCACTTCTCCCTCACTTCCCCTAACTTCCCCGTCACTTTCCTCACTTTCCTCTCACTTTCCTCTCACATTCCCCTCACTTTCTCTTCACTTCTCCCTCGCTTCTCCCTGGCTTTCCCTTGACTCCCCTTGACTTCTCCCTGACTTTTCGTACTTTTGTAGCAATATGCAAATTGAGGCAGCCTGTAAAGCACGCATTTTACTTTTTATTTTTTCTTTGCAACATAGAAAGCTGTAAGTATTTAATTACCTATAGAGTTAAGTGTATTGCCTGTGTCACTTTGCATGCTACTTGAAACTGTAACTTACAAAAATTGTAATAACCTGGCGATTAAAATGAGTGGCTTGAGTTTCTTGCCAGTTCTTCTCATGGCTCTACTTTGTCAGCGAACTGGTTGTAGGTTAATTTGCTGAAATTTTGTAAACTTTGACGTTCATAAGTGTTAATTTAATTAACCTATATGAATTAACATATTTTCATTTTCCTTATTTATTTTCGGTTCATCTGGATATCACAAATATAACTTCAGTAAATCGTTCTGTATATTGTATAGCTAGCAAAAATTTTACGGAAGTAGATCTTTTAGAATAAGCAAGAATAAGAATAAGGACGGTTTGGCTGGAGATGTACATAACGACGTAAAGTGTAAGTTTTGTCTGAAAGTCAGTGGTCCGAAGGCATAGTTACCTCCTCGGTCCTCTTTATTTCCTTTTTCTCCCACAGTATCTTTACTCTGTATGGCCACCACTGCACTGAATTTGAAACAGCACCATTCACCAGCAAAACTGAATTCAAATGACGGAGCTGATAAGGATTTTCAGTTACACATGCTTTAAACAAAGCGTCATCATTCCTATGTGTATATCATTATTTCTATAGAAATTGATATTTTTCAATGTACCCTATCAAAATTCAAGGATGTTGCACAAAAATGTATAGTATTGGATAACTAGATATATTTATTTAGTAATTAGTGTTTTTAATTTTAGGTTTTTTATGATATCGTATTGGGTTTTTATCTGTAATGATATTGTAAATACTTTTTCAATAAATAAATAAATGTTGATTATCTTCTAGTAAGTGCCCGTACGTAAGGTACACAATATCATGTACCCTTAGCAAAATAAGTAACACGAACAATTGCCAAAGTAGACGCATTGTACCCACTGTTTGAGTGATTTGGATGTACCGTGAAAATTACCTCGCTAGAGATTCATTATAAGTATAGATTACTTCAATATGTACATACAAATATATGTGTACATACATATATTTGTATGTACGTACATATTGTAGTATTGTAAATGTATAATATAATGCAAAATCGGTAAAGTAGAACTAATGTAATATTATCGCTAAGTAACGGATCCATGCGGACGACGTCACGGGGTAGTTTTACAGTACATACACTTATAATATAATATAATAAAGATACATACATACATACATACATACATAGAGTGCTAAACCATAATTCTTTTGCCTTTACCTAGTTAGGTAAAGACTGTACAAAAAAGAGTAGAATTCTTTATACTGTGCCACCGTGCCGGGTCTATTACTTTCTACATACACCTATTACTCGAAAAATACGGTATTAGTTTTGTTATGTCCAGTAGGCACTCAACAATATATTATTTAATTTTAGGATTAAAAATTCATATAGTACGATAATAAAGGAACAGAGAGTAGGATTTTTAATTTACCTAATAGTGATAATTTCACAGTCTTCAAATATTTTAGTTTGGTTAGAGACTAAGACGTTTTGTAAAGCCTTTTTTCTTCCTTTCTTGCAATCAAATAAATAAATCAAAATAAGATGCATTGAAAGTAGAAGGGTAGGTATTTACTTTAGCCTAGTATCTTATCACTGATTTTATCAGCTCATGAAAAAAAATCTAACGAGGTAAATACTTGAATATTTTATCGGTATTACTTACCGATAGAATATTCAAGTACACACCGTATGTATATATATAGAATGTATAGGTATTTATGCTCGTGCAAGATAACGTAGATAGTTAGGTAGCTAACAGCAGCGTGTATGGTTGTTTTGTGTAGGTACCTAACTAGGTCGCAAACCGACGCATGTCACGTATAATCATTGTAATTTGAGTTCTATGCTAGTTGTACGACCGACGCCGACGTTCGTGTTCCGACCGAAGCACCTCGTACCTACGCCGGCGTCGCCGTCGTCGCGTCGCGTCGGTCGGAATCGGAAAGCGCCCTTGCCACATGAGTAAATATCCAAGTTAGATATTTTACTCACGTGCCCACCTACCACACACCTAGTTCGAAATGATAGTAGACATAGACAATATTGTAGCAAGCTCATATTCATACCCCTAGGGTATATAACAGCAGGAATTTACTGATTCTTGAGGCCTGGTGTTGCCTTGATCTTATCACGAGCGACAATAGGCTCACCACCTGCTACCTAGTTTACGTGGAACTAAACATAATTAAAGGATATCCTAGGTAAGTATCTCAAAGTAGTATTTATTTTACTAAAAATATGAAGGTAGGTATATACCTACTTACAGGATATTCTATTATTGAATCCTTTGCATTTGTATTTGTTTCAGTCGTGAAATTTTAGTCATTTTGATGAAAAATAATAATAAATGTAGGTAAATACCTACGTATTTAATACACTAAAAAAATCTAAATAACTAATCTAATTTATTTGCAACACTAAATCTATCCACACAATATTTTTTTTGATATTATTTATTTGCAATTATTGAATTACGTAAATAATTTTTAAAAAAACCGCATACGTCCGTCCGTCAGAAGGGCTTGCGCCGCTCTGCCGTTCTGCCTCCCGTCGCCCGCGCAGAGCCCCTGCGACGCTGATTCAGCCAAATTATCAATAACTATTGAAACATTATCCTAATAAATGAAATAAACCTACAGAGTTGACATTTGGTTTATTCCGGTTGATTCAATATAACTTTTATATTTATAACTATAGTAATTACAAAGTAATATTTCGAAATAAGTGAAATCACGTTGTTTTAATATCGTTGGTATAAGTTATATAATCAATTATTGTAAATAATTCTTCTACTATTCTAAAGTTCATGAATCAAAGTATATTGTTGGCAAAAAAAAAAGAATAAATAGCATTAGAATCTACTCAATTATCGAGATATAAGTAGCGGATTTCGTCGAAATTTCGTCGGAACCACCTTAAACTAATTTAAACATTCCAAATTAGGTATACACATTGCTGGTAACATATCCGGCGTTATGTAATATGCTGAGGTAGATTGTAAACGGCCGATTAATACAATTTTCCTGCGATTTACTATCTCAACGTTAAAGTAATAAATATAAAATTAATATAGTAAAATAAAATGAAGGTACACGTACACAAATTACCTGTCACCGTTGGTTGAGGTTTGATCACGGGGCCTTGTGCTGTCTTCGGTATTGAGAACTCTGGCAACCACTCGTTTATAGCTTCTCTGTGAACCAAACCATCATCATTTTGGACGACAAACGTCATTGAAAATACTCGTTAAAACACAAAAAAAATCGCAGAAGAACCAAAGTGGATAATATAGTTCATCTAGAGCAATGGTCAAGACAGAGCTTGCAAAACTCGGCCTGGCCGTAAATTCATTTTAAACGAGTTCAAGAAGATTGGACAAATCACACTTTTTGACTTGGATTTTCATAAAAAGCGCTATTATTTAAAAAAAAACCTTTCTTTTAATATAAAGAAGCGTGCTAAATTTAAATTTAGAAAAATAAAAATTACAATCACAAAAAAAGTGTTACCTGAGCGCCTGCCTATGATGGTAGACATGCTTGCCGAGAGTAAGTGGTACTTCATCTTCACATACTCCCTGCTCACCCTCTCGCTCCAGCTTAATGTCCCAAGACACTGCTTCCACTGGAATAGCGTGCATTTATTATAGCTTGGTAAACTCGTTCGTGACACTTCCGCGCGGTTGACGGAGAACGTTACTACCAATCAGAATCCTATTTATCCTCCTATTAATATTATAAATGCGAAAGTTTGTGTGTATGTATGTTTGTTATCATTCAGCGCCTAAACGGCTGAACCAATTTCAATGAAAATTGGTATCTAGATAGATTTGGCGTCAGAGACTGACATGGGCTAAATTTTATCTCAAAACACATTTTAGGCGCGGGCGAACCCGTGGAGTGCAGCTAGTATTATTATAAATCTATGCTTTCAATAAACATTAACATCAACAGCGTTGACGACCATTTGCAGTTCCTGTAATTATACAGAGTGTATACGACGGTATGATATTAAATGCAATTACGTATAGTATGTGACATTAAAAAAGCGAGACAACTATATATCTTCAATAGTTTAGACACAGGACTACTTTTTTAATTTCTTAAATTCTAAACACTCGTGTAAGTACGTCAAACGTTCACTGACTTAAGTCATAATCTACGTTGAAGGTTATACGTTGCCGCTCATTACAGATCAGTGAACTTGTCATAATAAATGGTGTATTACTTTGTTACTACTAAAATATTATTTGATTTGTTAGAAAAATTTAATTTTTGTTTTTCGTCAAATCATTTTTGTGATTAATTTTAAATCATTATATGGACTAGTAACAGCTGCCTTTTCATTTAATATCAAACCGTCGTATATACTCTGTATACTATAGGTATTTATGTACTAAACAAACTTCATATACTGTATGTATGTAAAGTATAATAAATAAACAACTGACTGTGTGCGGGCGCGTCGAGGCTACATCGCGCCCAGTGCGCGAGCGTCCAGATAGGTATCATGTTGGCGTTGTACTCGCAGTTGGGGTTCGACAACACGCCGCGCAGCAGCGGGATCAGCTCCGCCGACCGCCCGCAGTACGGACCTACACACACACGACGTAAGTACGGACCTGACACACACAATGTTAAGTATGGACCTACACACACACGACGTAAGTACGGACCTGACACACACAATGTTAAGTATGGACCTGACACACACACAACGTAAGTACGGACCTGACACACACTACGTTAAGTACGGACCTGACACACACACACACACACACACAACGTTAAGTACGGACCTACACACGCACAACGTTAAGTACGGACCTGACACACACAACGTTAAATAGGTAGGATAGGAAATTAAACAAATAGATAGGATAGAAAACATAAAACCAATTACAGATTTTCACATATAGACATAGAATAAGCATGCGAATTTTGAAAATAAATAAATAAGAATTTAATAAATTTACACTACTTGTGTTTAAGCAGTTCAGTCAATAGATGTGTTTTAGTTCCGATTGTGGTCATTAGATGGCGTTGTGCTAATGACGTCATTTCTTAGAAGTCGGTGTTAAGATTCTCCGCAGTTCAATGACCTCAGTCGATGTTTATATGTATTTTTGATTATTAACAGTTACGGCTATCTAGTTCAAGCCGTCTTGATCCAATATAGATCAGATTATCCTATCAGGTGTTTTATTGAGTACCCTGTAGGAATAATCCCGCCCTGGACCTGCTTTCGGCTCCGACCTTAAACATGGTCCTTCGAGCCGGATTTTTTTGACTTTTTGTGGCCGGTCATGAAGACCGAAGCGGCGTCGACACGGTAGTGGATTGCTACTGATGACGCTGAGGTGCTGACTGGGCACTCAGGTTGAAGAAGTTCAAGAACAAGCCGAGGTCTCACCGGTAGCGAGTTCAGAAGCGGTAGCGGTGTTGTGTGTGTGGCAGCGGGAGTCAGATCACCCGCTTGGCTGCATCGCGAACGAGTTCAAGAGAGGAAGAGGGCTTGTAAACGCAAGTGGATTTATAAGCGGAAGGAGGATTTTAGTGAGTAAAGAGTGCGAGGACAATCGTGAGTACAATTTTAATTTAACTAAAAGAAGAGATTTGGACTTAGAATAATTATCAAGAATTTGGACTTTGCAAATTTTGTGGTTCGTAGTTTTAGACTTAGAATAATTTTAAGAAAAGTGTACCGACGGGGAACCTATGCCCAATTTTTTAATTTTGTTCTTGTTTTCAAACACTTAGAATTATTTTCAAATTTTTGAACTTGTAGTTTTGCAATTGAGTTTGGTCTTTGACCTTTAATTTACTAACATGGAATCCTTAATTAAATTGCAAAGCGACACAAAAAATATAATAGAAAAAGGAAAAATTAATTTTAAAAAATCACCTAAGGAAAGGATTACTCAAGGTTATGTAGAAACAAGATTAGAGACTTTAGAACAACAATGGACAAAATTTAGTAATACACATACAAAAATAATTGAGCTTGCTACAGTAGAAGAAACAATGGTAGATTTATATTTTACAACAGATATTTATGAATGTACGGAAGAATTGTATGTTAGTTATAAATCAGATTTGAAGGACTGTAAGCTCAAATTTGCAAAGAATGATTATCAGGCACGAGTATCACCTAGTAGTAATAAATCAGGAAATATTAAATTGCCTAAGATCAATATTCCAACTTTTTCTGGTGATTATGCTGAGTGGATAAGTTTTCGAGATCTGTTTAAGTCACTTGTCCATAACAATGAGAACTTGGATGATGTACAAAAACTTCACTATTTGAAAGGATTACTTACGGGTGAAGCTGAACAATTGCTTCGACAAATATCTATTACGGAAGCTAATTATGATCTTTGTTGGGCTAAGTTAGAACACAGGTATAATAATAAACGTCGGTTATCTAATAATATATTACAACGATTATTTAATCAAAAATGTATTAATGTTGAGTCCGCAATGTGTTTAAAACAGCTGTTAGATACTACGACAGATTGTATTAGTGCTTTAAGGAATTTAGGTATTGATGTGACTACCTGGGACATCATAATTATACATATTATGGCGTCTAAGCTCGATCCAGAAACACGCAAGCAGTGGGAGTTAAAGGTTTCCGAAGATAGTTCAAATGAACTACCTTCTTTAGATCAGTTCCAAGTTTTTATAGAAGGTCGATTCACAGCCTTTGAAAATATTGAGCCTCATAAACGGGTGACAGTTCAGACACGTGGTTTCCATTCAGGCAATCAAAAGGTATTGCTAGCGACTCATGAAACAGATTTTGCTAAACATCTACGTTGTGAGTATTGTTCAGATTACCATAAATTGTGCTTTTGCAAAGAGTTTATGCAATTAGATTTAGATAAAAGACGACAATTTGTGTCAAAGAACAAAGTCTGTTTTAATTGTCTCGGTGGTAACCATATGGTAGGTCAATGTAAAAAGGTCACAGCATGTCGGATATGTAAGAAGAGACATCATACTCTTCTACATGCAGAGTATGTAGGCGTCAATATGGTAAATCAGAGCAAACCTAACATCTCTTCTGATGATCCAAATTTATCAAACGTCATTACGCCAGTAGTGTCTTGCCTCTCAACAGGAATTACTCCGCCACGTCAAGTTTTATTAACCACAGCGCTAGTAAAGGCTCAGACTGCGGCTCATGATTTTCAGATAGTTCGAGCCTTATTAGATCAGGGCTCTCAAGCTTCCTTCATCACTGAAGCTACAGTTCAGTTGTTGAGATTAAAAAAGAGTCCAATAAGGGGAATCATCTCTAGTATCGGTAATGATAAAGTGTCTATTGCAAATTACATGGTGACATTAGTGCTTCACTCTGTAACAGATTCTACGTTTGAGATAGAGGTTAAAGCTTATGTATTGAAGAATATAACTTCATATCTCCCAGAACGACAGTTAGAACCAGTACGATGGCCAGACCTAGAGCATCTGGTCCTAGCAGATCCACATTTTAGTAAGCCTAACAAAATTGATGTTTTGTTGAGTGCTGATGTGTACAGTAAGGTGTTAAAAGATGGTGTAAGAAAGGCACCATCGGGGTCCTTTATAGCACAAAATACCAGTTTAGGTTGGATCCTATCTGGCATAGTTCATTATCAAGGTAAGATCAAGGAAGTCAATAAGATCACGGTAATGCATACACAAGTTGAAGAACCTGATATCCTAAAGAAGTTCTGGGAAATCGAAGATCAGTTACCAAATACAGAAAGGATATTGACAGAAGAAGAACAAAGATGTGAAGAATTGTTTGCATCGACAACTAGCAGGACAATGGATGGTCGTTACATTGTGAGATTACCATTCAAAGAACAGAATCCATTTTGTGTAGGAGGCAATAGTAGAGAAATTGCGCTGAAAAGATTTAAATTATTAGAAGGAAAACTAAGTAAAGATCAAGATCTGAAAGAAAAGTACACAAAGGTAATTAAAGAATATTTACAATCAGATCACATGAAGAAAATAGATAAAAATAATACTAAAATAAACGAAGCTGTCTTATCGCATCATGCAGTCATACGGAACGACAGATCTACTACCAATGTACGGGTAGTTTTTGACGCTTCCTATAAGAACGGGAATGACATATCTCTCAACTATACTCTCATGATAGGTCATAAGTTACAATCAGATCTTCGATACATCGTCCTTCGCTGGAAAACACATTATATAGTCATCGTCGCAGATATTGTCATGATGTATCAGCAGATTAACGTTGCAGAGGAAGTTATTCAATATCAAAGAATTTTATGGCGATTACCGAGAGTTTTAACATATTGCAGAAGATTTATACATTTTAAAAAGAAAAAAGATAGACCTCCTTATTTACAAGCTAAAGAAATGGAAGAAAGTTTGAAGTGTTGCATAAGACATTGTCAAAGGATCGAATTTCAAAATGAGTACTTGCAACTAAAAAATAAAAAACATATTAAGTTCAAGGGCAGCAAAATTAGTTCATTGTGTCCCTTTATAGATAGCGATTATATAATTCGTGTCAGTGGCAGATTGCAAGAAGCGCCTCTATCAGAACAATTGAAGCACCCTATAATTCTTCCTCATGATGCGCATCTTGCTAAATTACTGGTAGCAGATGCTCATGATCGAACTTTACATGGAGGTTGTCAGCTCATGATTAACTATTTGAGATCAGCGTACTGGATCATTGGAGTGAAGACACTTGTCAAACAACATGCCCGAAAATGTGTGATATGTGTAAAACATAACGCCAAGGCCAACACTCAATTGATAGGTTCACTGCCGTCCGTGAGGTGCACTCCAACAAGAGCATTCCGCCATAGTGGCTTAGATTACGCTGGTCCAATTACTCTCAGGACAACGAAGGGTCGAGGACATAAATCATACAAAGGCTATGTCTGTGTCTTTGTCTGTATGGCCACTCGGGCCGTACATCTAGAAGTCGTAAGCGACTTGAGTACACAAGGTTTTTTAGCGGCTTTTAGGCGTTTTGTAGCCAGGCGAGGTCATTGTTCTCAAATATGGAGCGACAATGGCACCAATTTTGTTGGCGCCGCTAGAGAACTGAAAGAACTGACTACAGTACAGCAGAGCATAGCAGGACATTTAGAAAACATGGGTACAGTGTGGCACTTTGTACCGCCCCATGCCCCAAATTTTGGCGGACTGTGGGAGGCGGCTGTTAAGTCTACTAAATTTCATCTCAAGAGGGTTATAGGAGATTCAACCTTAACCTACGAGGAGATGAGTACTTTGCTCAGTCAAGTAGAGGCTTGTCTGAATTCCAGACCTATGACCGTTATTAATGGTGAAGGTCTTGATGAACCATTGCCATTAACACCGGGTCACTTTTTGGTTAGTGAACCATTAGTGACTGTGTCAGAACCCAATTATGAGGCATCATAATTATATTAGTCCTTTACATCGGTGGCAACTCATTCAAAGGATGTTACAGAATTTTTGGCGGCGTTGGTCTGCAGAATACCTGGCCGCGCTAGTTCACAGGTATAAATGGTCGTATCAAAATCCCGAACAAAAATTGGAGACGTTGTTCTTGTCAAGGAATCTGATTTACCTCCTGCTCGTTGGTTGCTTGGTCGAATAGTCGAAAAACATCCAGGGCCTGATAATGTTACCCGAGTAGTCACATTAAAGGTAAAAGGGAGTTTATTGAAACGTCCTACATCTAAATTGTGTATATTACCAGTCAATGAATAGCTCTATTCACAACTGTTATTAAGTTTAAGTTGTTGTTATACATTAGTTCATTTTTAATACTATAGACAGTTATTTTAGTTCATGTGTTGTGGTTTATATTTTACAGTTCTATAAACACATACAATTATTATTTAGTACATAAGTTTTTATAATTTTAAATTTGTTAAAAGTTTGCTAATACAAGAAAATTGTTTACTTATGTTACAGTTGTAAAGTTTATAAGTACCAGTTGGGCTATAATATGTTAAATTATACCAACAGCTCTTTGAGGTCCTAGTTCAATTACTATTGTTAGATACTTTATTTCATTAGTATTAGTATACCCTCATCAATGACATTATTATAGCTAGGTACCATTAGATCTGAGTGTTTTTGTTTATTAAGGACATATTCTTCGATAATGTCCTTGGTGGGCGGTATGTTTAAGCAGTTCAGTCAATAGATGTGTTTTAGTTCCGATTGTGGTCATTAGATGGCGTTGTGCTAATGACGTCATTTCTTAGAAGTCGGTGTTAAGATTCTCCGCAGTTCAATGACCTCAGTCGATGTTTATATGTATTTTTGATTATTAACAGTTACGGCTATCTAGTTCAAGCCGTCTTGATCCAATATAGATCAGATTATCCTATCAGGTGTTTTATTGAGTACCCTGTAGGAATAATCCCGCCCTGGACCTGCTTTCGGCTCCGACCTTAAACAACTTGATTAATTTGACTATCCATATACTACCACTTCTGGTATGCAAATTTTTACGTACAACAATTTATTTAAGTAACAATATGCATACAGGCTACTTATATACACTTACATACCTTTCTTTCGTTCTTGAATCATTAACTGAAAAACATTCAAAAACTTACCTAAGAATATTCTTTTCTGATCGTAATCATTTGCGTGTAGATTGTCCCATATGACGGGAGGACGTCTAAGCACTTGTGTGATCTCTTCTATGCACTCTGTAGTCAAAGTCTTCGATATCACTTTAGGACCTAGAAAAAAAGCAAATATATTAATATTTTGTAAAGTGACTGCCCGATACGATAGTAAAAAACTTATCAAAAGTATTGCGTGATTTAGAAGAAAGAAGTTAGTGGAAAACAAGCAGAAAATGCTAATTAAAAATGTGCTACATGGCACATATTGAGAAAATTGTTATAGGCTTTTTTTAAAGTGTTTTTACGTAGCTTCTTTAAAGTAAATATGGCTTCATTTCTTTATATTACATACCAGTCCACATAATATCTATCTCGTGCGAGAGCTTGGTGCCCAGCGTGTTGAGGTACTCGGAGCTGATGACGGTGGGCACGGCTCTTGTGGAGCAGTACTGCGTGGGACACAGCAGGAAGCGTGGGCAACCGAGATGCTGGTGAATCTCGTTTGTTACTGACACCTAAGAAATAATAGTGTTTTAAAAAAGATACAAATAGATCAAAAGTGAACATAATTGTACAAATTACAAACATTTTAATATTTTTAACTAGACAGAGATATTTTCGTTACGTCACAAGCTAGTAACGTCATAGTTGACAGATTTTTCGAACTAATATTAGTTTTGTGAAAAAGGGATAGCAATAATTACCACTAACAAACTGTAAAAGCTTATAATTTTTTTTATTTATGAACTATTTTATTTATTTAATTTGCTGATTTGTTTTATTTTAAATTTTAACTATTGTTACTGATGCCACATTCACACTTATTCAACTAATTAGTATTATTTATGAAGCGGAAATGGGTGGGAAAGTTGGTAGGGGTAGCCTAGACAAACATACACAGACGAAATAAGAGTTGTGTTGACAAAGGTCACAATTACAAGCACTCGTAACCGACGTGTGTATGAAAAGATTAATGAATGTTGAAGAGGCAAAGGAAGTGTGTTTGCATCGTACAAAAAAAGCGTTTTATAGTCCCCATTAATGGGAGACAGGCGTGAAGTTATGTATGTGTGTAGTATAAAAGAACTTACTTGTGCATGAGCGAAACTCTGGAATATTTGTTTGTCTGCCTCACTCATCTCTGGTTCAATATCGTCGAAGAGTAATGCAAAACATGTACATCCAAATTGTGACACCTGAAATATAAATATAAAGGTGAAGTCCTGCAGAGTATAATTGCCATACTCTTGAATTGTATGCTTCAGTGTCAAAAGGTTCTTAAGACGAAGAACAAGTAGTTAAGACTTGATTGAGATGACCCTTTTTATAGATATTTATATTCTTGGAAGCAGCATTTGAAATTACTTTAAAAATATTGTGAACATAGCTAATCTGTGGTAGCCTGGGTGGCAAAGTAATATTTTTGGAATATAGACAATAGACTTCTGGCATATCAGTATTAAAGATAATGAGTGTGTTAATAACAATTCTGTAAGAACAAGAGAGATATATCAAAAATAACAAAAGATCTAAATGGTAAGCACTACTAAAACAATACTTACTTGCTCCAATTTCCTCTTCAACGTAGTAATCTCCTTCTGACTACTGTATGTTATATCCAGTCCCGGTGACAACGCGTAGCAGAATACAATGCCTTGAGCCTTAGCCGCTGTGATTAAAGATGTAAGGTGTTCCGCCTCTTCCACTGTGTATAGCTCGCGCCAATACGCGCGGTGCTTGTAGTCGTCTTTTGGAGCATAGACGTACATGTCTAGACCCCATTTTTTAAGCCTGTATTTTTATTTACATGTTTATACTAATTTATTACTGGAAAAATATTTTTATTTTAAACCAGCGTCCCACAGCGCGCATTAAGTAACATTTTGCATAGCGTGATCATACATAGCTTATAACTTTCCTCGAGAATTGGGCTATCAAACGCAGAATCCCTAGCATTGCAGGTACAATACCAGAGACTTATAAGTCGTCTATGAGCAACAGTTACCACTTACTATCAGGTGGGCTGTTTGCTCATCTGCCACTGCCAGTAATAAAAAAAAAATCTACTTACAATTTCGGGAATCATTAAAACTTAATTAAGAGAAATTTAATTAACTCTAATTATAATACCATTCTCTTTTCTTATACTTTGCAAAATTTGTTTATTTTGATTGATTTTACAATGAACATATTGTAAGTACTTACTGTATGTTTTAGTCATAAAATCTTAACATGTATTCCTAGGAAGAAAAATCTATTATGTTGATGCTCTATTATTAAAAATATTAGTGACATGTTCTGTTTAACATAATTTCATAAATCAAATTAACACCTATTGCTGAAATATTATTAGCAGATGCATTGTGATTTATGTATGATTATGGAGGAGGTTAAGTCACCTATACTATTATATAAAGCGTTTGTTTCTTTGAACGCACTAATCTCTGGAACTACCAGTTGTATTAGAAAAATCATTTCCCGTACGATAGCATAGAAAGGAAGGTACTGAGTAAGGTTATAGGCTATGTAACATCGCGCTACTGGCAACTGGTGCAGAGCATTAAGCAAAGACGTGGGTAAAACCGCGCCACAGAAAGCTAGATAGTACATAAAACAAAAAGTATAGAGACAATTAAAAATATTTAAGATCTACTAATAATAACATTCACTTTGTTTATAATTTAATCACTTATTAAAGTGCTTGTTGTTTGCACCTAGTTTGCTAATTCCATTGAAATGCACAATGAACTAGCTTAGAAATCGTTATTCTAAAATATAATATGATACAAGAAATTTATGATGTTAGTTAACGTGCTTTCACTAGCCCAAATTACCATGTGAAGTGTCTATCTAATTAGATTATTATTATTTTAGTTTAATTTATGTAAGAAATAGAAACAGGTGTGTGCTGCTTTGATGAGATTCTTATAGATTTCTAAACTATAAAGAAGCTATTCAAGGAGAATTAACTGTATGTTATTGGTTAGACTGCTGTCTAACCAATTTTAAGATATTACATAGAATTCAAAATGTCAAATCTTTCGAAATGTACGCAACAATAATGGATGTTTTTCACAAATTTACGTGAGCAAGTAGAGGTTATTATTTAGAATACTCACTTCTGGAACAAGTCTTTTCTTTGTTCAGTAGTCCAGGGCCGTCCATAAAAGCCTGTAATAGTCAAACTTAGGTCATTCACTCCATTAGAAACTTAAACAATGTAAGTAACTATAGCAGAACTATCATACGTATTTTCACTTCAAAATACCAGTATTTACCTTCAACAACACCGCAAATAAAGTCCTTTCGTTTAGAACTCGATTCATCTGGAGAACTTTCAGTCATATTTACAAGCTAATAACGATTTAAAACAAAAATATACTTGTGCTCAAAATACTAGATTTCGACGGCAGTAGCGAAATATCAACGCGATTGACGCTGACTCACTAACAGCGGTAATAATATATATAACTGTGTTGTAAATTTCTAAGGAAGGAACACCGGTAGACCCGTATCAGGCGTAAATTAATGAAAGTAGATCCCAACAATGAAATCTCACGACAACGACGGCGACAGAGACACGGGAATCGGCGACGGCACGGCGACGGTATCAATGACAAGTATCATGAATGTGTCAAACTAGTGATGGCCGCCTCGATTATCTAACTCGAGCTATCTGTATTTGAGCTTAGCTCGAACCAACTCAAGTTCGAAAACCGAAATCGACATGTAGCGTTGTTTGCCGACCATAAAAGACTATTCATCTATAATATTATATAAAACGGAAGAGTTTGTTTGTTTGAGCGGCTAATCTCTGGAACTAACAGCCGGATTCGAAAAAAATTAACTATTAATGTGAAGCTGATACAATAAATTGGAAAAAAAAAAAAAAACATTCACTCTGCCATCCAGATAACTTGAGTTACGTAACTCGAGTTCAATCCAATCTACATTATAAGGCTACTTGACTAATTTTGAAAAACAGTTTTATATTATTATTTATGCTAAAATAATTACACAACATTAATATTTCCGAAATATTAACTGTAAAGTGTGTGTGTGTTATTAAAACACAAATAAAAATGAATAATAATAAAATATATTGATGTTAGAATTTACTTAATCGCGCCAAAAACACTTTTCTGTAATGGAGCCGGTCAATATGTAAAGCGTGACGACACACAACAGTAAAACTTTATTTTCGCAGTTGAATTAAATATTATATTATTTGGGTGTGACGTCACCGGAGCTGCAACCACATGACAGACCGCTCACGCATCAGATGAAATTTCAAAAATTATACTTAGTCTATATTCTTCTAATACACAAAAAATACACATTTTTTACATCAAAACAAAATGGAAATATATTTTTTACGCTATTTTCTTTGCTATTTTTTTTACTAATTGTGGTCGTCCGACCACACCGAGTTGACACATCCCTATGTCAAGCTACTCTGTAAATTACCAATATTATCTCGTTAAAGTAAGTACAATAAAGCGGCAGTGGCAAAAATATTAAGATCAATGCGTTTGTGTTTAGATTGTGCGCGTATTATAATACAATTTTATTCATTCTACACCAAACTAACTCCATTATAGATTTCAATCGATTTGTTAAGCAATGGCTATGATAATGGCAACTATGGTAGAAAACTGTTGATAGTGTGACAACCCTTCATAGCGCGGGTATTTTAAAATATGGCAATGGAAACTACTGGTCGGCTGGAAACCACTGGAAACCCACATGACAATGAAGAATGTTACCTATTTTTAATTTTTAGCTCTCCTTATTCTCTATTGAAAATAAAAATATGTGTAAAAAAAATATTTCGATACATTCAATAGTTTTCGAGATATTGAATTTTAAAAACACGTGTCCTCGGCGAGATTCCACCGGCCGGCGGCGCTCGCTGCTGTGACGTCATAGGGCAACACCGCCCGCATGCTCTCGTTGACGTTTGTAGTTTAGTACTATGAGGTAAAGTGATAAATTATGTCTCTAATCTAAACACAAGAAAATCATGTGTACATTTTGGCACACAAAATGTACAAACACGATCATCATCAATGCACCAGAAAAATTGGTTTTTAATTAATTTAAAATAAGTACCTACAACAAAAAATAAATATTTAAAAAGACACTACTTACGTGTCCCATTTGCCTATAAAAGCACAAGTTCTTTGTAACTCTATATGCCTACCTACTATTTGTACAGTTTTACTCAATGTATTCGCAATCCATTCATTTAAGTATTTAGTCATTCTTCGATACAGACAATATTATGATAAATCTATGCTCTGATCTTCCATAAAACGAGTAAATATAATATAATGTATAGGTACTTAGTTAGTATATCTATCTACTGTATTTCAAAGAGGATACCTATCGTTTTTGTCATAGCTTAGCTTTTTGTCAAACCTACAGTATTAAAGGACTAGCGGATAAAGAATTTGAGTTTGGAGGAAAGGGAGAGGGGGGTGAGGTGCGGGCTTGATCATTGACGTATTAAAAGTAGTTTACGAGAGCCCCGTCGGGGTAAGGTTATACCAAAGAAAACACTGCACATACATTATTTAAGCATGCTGATACATTTGGAGAGCGCCTAAGCCCCTTTAACCCCCTCCCTCTCTCCCTCGGGAACCAGACCGATTTCCGGGATAAAAATATTCTATGTTCGTCTCCAACACCGAATTTATCTACATACCAATTTTTATCAAAATCGGTTCAGCCCTTTAGGCGCTGAGTGGTAACAAACACACATTCACATACATACAAGCTTTCGCATTTATAATAATAATAGGATGATAAAAATAGAAAAAATGTGGATCATAGTATATCTACCAACATATTAGAAAATATTTACGACTTAGGGCAACGATATATAGTTAGGTTTTGTATGCAAGTACCTAAACATTGTAGGTACCAGTAGGTAGCCTAATAATTGATTTTAAAAGTAGTTAGGTAGGTACGGCGGTAAACAGGTATCTATGAAGATCAATTTTTGTACTTTTATTCCTCGCATTTCAATATTCTTGGAAAAATACTCAGCAGCCTTATTGTCCATCTATTCTTAGTAAAGTATCCGATTGACCCTTTTTAAATCCTTTTTCCGTGGCAGGTATTTCATTATTTAATACACACTGACCCCATTAATGAAAGTTATGAAAGGAATAGCAGAATAATGCGCGAACAAAACAGCAAATTCAAGCCACTGTATGCGTAAGTTGCGTATTACTGGCCACAGAGCTCGATAGCGAGTTGCCCTGTGACGTCACGCTGCTGTCGTGCGCCTGTTCGCGGCACTCGATATTCACAACAAACTCAAAATGCCTGTAAAATCTTGACCACTTGGTATTTTTGAATGAAACAAAAACTAGTGTATTTCTATACATTTATACTATACTGTAATAAAGTTTCAAGCGATATGCCACACCTAGTAACATTCTCCATTATGGTTTCATAAAATTAACATAAATTTAGTTAAAGGCTTATCAGAAAAATCCTGGTATATTATCTTTCTATTATTCATAACAATTTTTTTGTAGAAAACTAGTGGAGTCACTTTGGTAGGCATAAAAAAAAAGCAATATATAGGAAAATAAAAAACTTGTGATATGAAATTGTTTTATTAATATTACTTCACAATTCAAAGTTTACCATTTACAAATTTATGCTATAACACTGGACATCAGTTAAAACTGATATTATTATTGTTATTATTTCTGCCGAGTTTATTGGAGAGAAACTTTTACTACAATATGTTTAAAATTTTGTAAGTACACTTAGCCAATCCTTACTATAAGTAACATTTTTTTACTAGCAACACCTAATCAAACTTTCTTTTGGTTATTTCGGTCGACTGATACACAGTCATTTATAAATTTAATTACCTAACTTTTATCTATGTTTTCGTGTTATTGCCTATTATGACTCATGTACTTATTTGGTTTTTATTTACATAATTTATACACAGTTCATTTGATGCTATAGGTTTCTATATTGCACCCTTATAATAAGATAATTATCTATATGTAAAGTAGGTAAGTAAGTACTTACCTACTTTTTAATTTACGATTAAAGCACTTTGCATCCTCGTATAGGCATAGAAATTTCGTTAAAATATTACTTGTAAGTAATGAATTTTATTGTAAAAATAGATCTCGAAGCATAATTAGCGTTTTTTCTGAGCCTTGCCTCATGAGTGACAACGTCGCAATTTAGTGACATATTTCGTGGTTTTGAACTGAAACATTTTAAATCTTACATAAATTTTAAAAATATGTTCTACTAACATTTGAGAATTAGGTTTTTTTTTTTTTTATACGACTAAGGTGACAAACAAGCATACGGCCCGCCTGATGGTAAGCAGTTACCGTAGCCTATGGACGCTTGCAACACCAGGAGCATCACTAGCGCGTTGCCGTGAAAGCTGTTTATAGAGTAGAAATATGGCGTTTAAAGTTCTCTAGGTATAAATGCAAATTTGAAACATAGGTTGCATTATTTTCATAGTAAAATAGCTGTAAGCATTATGGTTAGGTATTTACTTTTTAATACAGCTATCACCTACATATTTTTAAAATATAGCTCTGATTAGAAGATAAAAATTGAAAACCACGAAATACTTTTATGACACTAAATTGCGACGTTGTCACTCATGACAACGTTAACGCTCGTAGACATAAAGACAATTTTTTGATCGCCATGGCATTGTCATTTAATGACGGCAAATGCAAGCTCCGTGAGCCAATTGTATTTGTAGTACTCACGAATTTGTGACTTAGCTTAAAAGGACGACGCTTTCCCGTCGTATTGAAATAACTTTTTTAAAACGCCGTTTATGATGTTAAAAGCAACTAATTTATTTTATCTTAATTAATAATGACTAGACAAAATAATACTGGAATGTTGCATGTTTAAATCTATAAATCTAACATAAAAAGCTATTTACAGTAGTTTAACATAAGTATTATATTTACAATAGGTTTAAAAAGTTTTAATAACATTATAGTGTACACTAATCTTTAGATTAAAGTAAGTAGGTACTTAGAGCAAGAATACCTATAGCAAGAATACCTTAATAAAGCGTAGTTAGGTTTTTTTATTCTGTGATATAGCCCACAAGGTATTCTTACTGAGCACAGAGCAAACTAAGTATATCTAAAAACAATATTTCTAATGAGATTGGGTCTTAGCGTGACTTTATGTCACGATATGACGATAGAAACCAAAACGCCGCGCCGCGCCGATGCCGTCAAAGTTTTCTAGAAAACCCTGTAGATTTGAACTGCATTAGGGCGGTCTCAGACTAGCGTTTCTTTCAGACGTCGTGTACACGAGCTTCTGGTGTGCCTTATTGATGTCCTACATGTAGACGGCGGAGAGGCCGCACGTCGTCGGCATGTGTCAGCCAAGCATTCCGCCAGACATGTTGCCGTGAACCCGCATATGACGGTTTAGGTTGCCTGATTGTGAGAACCTGTGGAAATATCAACATTCATCAATAATGTTTATAATTTGCCTACCACAATGGCTCCACTCTGTTTTAAAGTAGTCAGTAGGTACTATTTATTTTGTATATATTATGCTACACAGTTTTTTTTTTACACCTGATGGCAGGTACTAAAAGCCGGGTATTTAACTGTGTAACTCAAGAATGAAAACTCTTATGACTTCCGTGAGAATCGTTGGTTGCTGAGAGGTATCTCGAGGTGGAGAAAACACAATAAGAATGGTGATTCTCCTAAGAGTCCATGAGCTGCCTCACATCCCGAATTCGCATCAAGGTTGTAATCCTACTGAAGTCCTAAGATGTTTGACTCTCTACGGCTCTACGCATATGCGCAATTTAACGCGCGACAGGTTGATTGTTGAGATTTAACAGTTTCACTTTGAAACCGAAAAATAACGATCTTTCGACAGTTAACAATCTTAGGTACGAGATAGATTATAATCTAACGGTTTTTACAATTTTACGGTGACATGCATATGCTATTTGCTTTCTCCCTCTAAACCGTCATCTGCTGACAAGTGCATTTATAGAGTTACAAGATTTGAAAACAAGTAAAACATAATCTTACCTCAATAAACATAATTTACACTGGTAGGGTTTCTCTCCCGAATGTATTCGTAAATGTTTCGTCAACGTTGAGCTATCTGAAAATGCCTTCTTACACGATCTGCACCTGAAATAAAACAAGGTAGGTACCTTATGATATTGGCCTTTTTTCACTGCAGGGCAAAGGTGCAGTGAAAAATTAACGGGCTGAAATTATTGCTTAAGTGTATAGCGATATGTTAAATTTTTAGGGTAAGTAAAGCTTTCATAGCGAGTTAGGTCATTAGTCTGTTTAACAGGTTTCCTGTCCAATGTATCATAATGGTTCATAACAATTTCTATTGTGTCTTTTATTGGACAGCGAATGGGTTAAGTTACGGTATTTTATCTATAGTCAGCATAATGCGTTTTTCACAGGTTCAACACAGTGAAAGTGCCAGTGTGGCTTTTTATAATAATCATACGTACTTGCTATACAAATTAAGGATATTTCAACTACCGCTAGCAAAGAAAACCGACACAGATGGGGTTTTCAAGGGATGCGAACCTCAGGTGTGAGTGCGGCGTGATGCCACAAACTATGGCACACTTAATTTCATGTCCTGCGTGAGTGCATGCCCACACACATGCACGTCAGAGGAGCTCATGGATGCCTCTGACACTGCAGTCAAGGTGGCGACTTGATGGGCCAGTAAAATCTAAATTATAAAGGTGACAAGCCGTCGACACGAAAGAATAAGAAGATGCAATTGTTTAGTTTATTATAAATATCTAAGTAATTGATACCACTTACTGATAAGGTCTCTCTCCTGAGTGAGTTCTCATGTGCGTAGTCACACTGGAACTTTGACTAAATCGTCGATCGCAGATCGGACACCTAGAGACAAAAAACAGACCTTTGTAATGACTATTTATCTTAATAGAGAAGGGAATGACGACCAGGGAAGATGGAACCTACCCGGAATGAGTGAGCGTTAATGAAGGCATGAGCATTAATTACTATGCACGGATTGTCAATATAGATACACTTTGTCAATTTCAGACTTTTTTATTAGTCCAGGTTTTTGTACTATGTTTTCCTTCACCTTCAGATTTCAGATTATTTTATTCTAAACAGTTTAAATTCTTACCTAAAAGGCTTCTGCCCAGTATGCGTCCTGACATGCGCCGTTAAGTTTGCTGCCTGCGAGAAGCTCTTATTGCAGTCTCCACACCGATACGGTCGCTCTCCAGAGTGGGTCCGAAGGTGCGTCTTCAGCGTGCTCGGTCTGGCGTACGTCTTACCACAAATACGACAGAGATTCGGCTTTTGTTCGTCGTCTTCTGAGCAACCGCTTAGTGCTCCCACCTAAGTACCAAAGAAATATTAGATCAAATTACTGTGTACAATTTTACACCTCGGCTAATAATGAAAATTTCTCCACGGAATAATCTAATACCACTAGTTCTTTTTCTTTTCTACAATATTTACTTCGTGCACATGTATGCACAGTTCCATTGAAAGAACAAGGAAAATGTCATGCATTAATTTAAGTGATTATATGAGTTTAAACTTTTAGTTTAACCGATTCTGAGTCGACATTATTGATGTTCCTGATGTGTGATTTCCTGCTGATTAGAAAGTTTTATAGACTAAAAAAAATTCCACCCGTGCTAAGCCGGGGTGGGCCGCTAGTAGTAAATAAAGTATCACATATCCCCAGTTTTATTTATCGATAGCGTTTCCTGTTCCACTAAGTAACATAGCCTCATCGTGACCGATGAGGCGAACTGTATACTATATCTTCTGTGTCACTCACCTGCACTTTACCCGAAGCATTAACACATCCATACCCGTACTCCTGAGGATGCATCTGTCCTTGATGATTGAGCACATATCCATTGCCCATATTCTGTTCCTTCTGCGTCTCCATATATAACTTCGAAGGAGGTCTTTTTAAGGTAGGTCCTAAATTCTTTTGAGGAAAATTGGATTTTTGTTGAAATAAGGAGTAATTATTTGGTTTTTGGGCATTTTGGATTAATGGTTTGAAGGTGGATGTGGCTGTGATGAGAGGATCGCTCTGCGTTGGAGCCCTGAAGTCTGCAGTGAAGGAGTAAGTGGCTGAAGGGTAAGGAGTCGAGCTGATGACGTTCTGTGTTTGAGGATACACCACGTTTACTGATGGAGTTGAAGGGTTTTGGTTCCATTGTACCTGATGTAATAAAAATATTTTGTTAGTTATTTTTGATAGGAAAATACTCTTACAGTCACTATGCAACGAAATTATAATATAAGAGTGAATGAATAGAAATATACAGATGAGTAGTAATATTTATTGTAATATTATTCTGCCGCTCTACCCTTTACCATAAGTTAATGTGTATTTTCTGACAGATCACAGCGAAAAATATTAAGTCCTGTAATGTGAAACCTTTTATACATTGTAATGCCATGGAATAATAGGACAAAATAAAAGACTAAACTGCCCATAGATGAAAGCATGTGCGCATGCTTTAATTAAATATGAAATAGGACTTAATTACGTCCATCTATAAAACTGAACAGTGCTTCTGGTATTTACTTTGAGAACAAAATTTTTCTTGTCACCGTGTCTAATTTGCGCGGGTAGAACTGTAAACTGAAATTGTAGTCTACCATGAGGTGATTTACTTCACCAGCTGGTTCCGTGTAGTAGAAGCCTATATTCAGTTTACAATCCCAAAGGGTTAAAATAATAAAATTATTCTTAGACGCCTTGGACACCTACCTGTGAGCATAACTGTTCTGGAGGACATCCATGCATGGTCATGTTCATGGAGACGTTGACGCTCATGGTGGGGAAGAGTGGTGCACCGCCATAATGCTCGTAGTAAGGGTAGCCGCCGCCACCACTCACCATCATCTACGGTTTAAGATTTACATGAAATATGACTTCATCTGTCGTGTGTTGACTGCCTCTGTGGTTCGGTTGTATTGTCTATGGACTACTACGCAGAGATCGCGGGTTCGATTCCCGCTCAGTGTCTATTTGCATTAGTCTGGATATAATAATTATGTATATATTTACAAAAAAAAAAGTATTTAAGTATGTATATCCGCATTCTAGAACCCATAAACTATATAATGTATGCTTACTTTGGGTCTAGATGGCGTTGTGTGTAGTTGATGTGATATTGTTATTAAATTAGGTATTATATCTGTCAGTCTAATACTACAAGACTAGAAAAGCGATAACAATTCCAATGATAATATAATAAGATGTCGTTATTCAACGTAAAGCAAGTTTGAACATATTATTATCAAAGTTCTAATTAACAGTAGATAACATTTAAGTAAATCTTACCTACTACCTATCACTCTTAACGACAAACATGGAACAGTTCTTTGGTTGCGTTAAGTGTGTAAAATTGTCACTCATACAAAAAAACTGTAATTATCTGGCGATTGAAAAGAGTGGCGTGATTTTCTTGCCAGTTCTTCTCACAGCTCTACCTCGTCAGCGAACTGGCTGTAGGTTAATTGACTGACCTCATGTAATTTTGACGTTCATAGCATCATACTTTATGATCCAAATGAAATAAATGCTTTGAGTTTAAGAACATAGTGTTAGTGGCCCGCTGGGTACGATCACCCAGCGTGGTCGTTTGATCATAAAGTTTCGAACTAAGTATAGGTCATCGTTCCTGCTTTTAGTTTATTGGGTCACATTAATAATAATAATACCAGCCTGATTACTGTCCTACTGCAGGCAAAGGCCTCTTCTCATATAGAGAAGGCATGAGCATTAATCACCACGCTTGCTCAAGGCGGATTGGCAATTTCAGACTTTTAAGTACCTACAGGTTTCCTCACGATGTTTTCCTTCACCGTCAGTCAAAATGTCCAAGATAAACTTATAAAGTACATATAATTTGAATAAACACATTGGTACTTGACCGGATTAGAACCCACTACCTCGTACCTCGGGTCACATTATTGACAACAAACTTTAACAGTAGTCAGCTTTTCATATTGATAGGATTACCTAGTAAGTTTTACCAGTAACATAATACCTACACCTATAACTAAACCTACTTATTCACAACATAACATCAGGAAGGAAACGTAGCACTGAGAGAACAGCACGGAGTACTACTGAGGTGTTGTGTTAGTTTAGTTTTTAGTTTTAAATTTATGTTATTTTCTTGTTTTTTGTATGTTGCCTCTGGGCAAAATAAAATTTTTTTTTCTTTTTTTATACATAATACAAACAATAGACCAGTAAGGTTTGGTCCAACCAGGGATGAGCTTTTGCCATTATTCGGGCACAATGTCAGACATACTCCGGGCTAACATTGACACGTTCTGTAGAAAACCCAATTACACAAAACCGAAATCGAACCTGACACCTCTAAGTGAAATCAGACTGATTAATTAAATCAAAATCTTAATCTATAATTATCACAGAGCATTTCCTAAACCACGATCCCAATTGTAATTTCAATAAATCGCGAAGCTTAATAAGTTCTTTCATAACCGTCCCCTAATAATCCCGATACCATATTAATTACAGCCATTTCATAAAGGAACCCTTAAAGGGCGGCACCGGTTTCTATGGCATTTTCTTCACATTTTCATCAACCACCCCTTTTGTTAGACAAGGACAGCGTATGAAAACCTTAATGTTGAAAGAGAAAGCATAACACGAAATATCAAAAGTGAAAATAGGTGCGTGATACATATGTTGGGCCTTGTCTAGTATATGTGTGTTTGTGTGTGAGTAAAGGAGATGGATGTATACCTGAGGGTGTACGCTCTCGGAAGCGCAGTCGCCATGGACGACAGCGTGCTTCAATGAGAGGAGGACGTCGGCTGCCTCCCCCCCGCCTCGCTCGCGGCATTCTCCCGTACTGTTCCTGCTAAACGAAATAGTAAACATTTCTAAGTACTTGCAATTAGCTTGTATAATTATAATAATATTAAGTATATAAAGCGGTTTGTATTTTTTGTTTATTTATTTGTTCAAACGCGCTAATCTCTGGAACTACTTGTCAAATTTCAAAAATTCTTTTTGCGTATGATGTCCCAGTTCTTGAGGAAGGTTAGGCTATGTAACATCACGCTACTGGCGACGGGAGACGGGCGGAAAACTAGTGTATAATATATTAAGTAGGTAGGTAAAAAAAAAGTTGGATTGGTAGTAAGTATTTGAAATGCTTATAATATAAAAATCATGAACTTTGTAACTTATTAGGAACTTAAATTTCTTTTTAAACGTTACGTACAAACATAACATGATACAGTACAAAGTGAACAAATGGGTCCTTTGTCAATTCCAGTCGATTAACACCACGAGCTGTTTAAACTACGATGTGAATCGCACATCGACCTTTTATGAATTTCTTCTTTCGAGCCAGCTGGTGTATATCGACAAATGTATATTTTACTTCATTGTTTCGCACTACGATATGAAAGACTGAAGAGCTCTTTTTGACTTAGTAAAGTAAACCGACTGCCTCTGTGGATCGGTGGTGCTGTGTACGGACTGTCACGGGTTCGATTCCCGCTCAGTGCAAATATTTGTGTGCATGAACATGTCTTGGTTTAGAAAAATATATTTAAGTATGTATATCCGCATTCTAGAATCCCATAACACAAGCTATAATATGTATACTTTGGGTCTGAGTGGCGTTGTGTAGCTGTTGGGAAAAAAAACTCACTATCTTGTTGTTGTTGTTGATATATTAATATAATATACACCTATATACCTATACCTATAATATACCGTGGTGCGAAACGACGAAGTAGGTAGTACACTTCCACATCATCGTGGCATAAATTATATTAATTTCTGTTATTAAAAGAAATTATTCACATAGCTCACGATTGAAAACAATGATTTGAATTTCTTTTTAGTTCCTCTTACGGCTTTACTTTTGTCCACGCAATAGGCATATTAGTTATACATATTTTTAATGTATGACCTCTAAACAGACACAACACGTCATGTTCTGTATAAGTTATTCGCACTAATTACTTATACCATGCTTTATTTTTAAATGGTAACGGACAAGCAGAATTATACCTCTTACAATCCTTATTGCCACTAACAATGCGTAGGCATTACCGTCTTCTTATCTTTACTACATACATAACTTTACGCTTATCTCCCATTAATGAAGTAAGCAGAGACTATAGAACGCTATTTGCCGAGATCCAAACATACCTCCTTTGCCTCTTCAACATTCATTAATCTTTTCATACACACACTTTGGTTATGGGTGCTTTAATTGTGCTCTTTGTCAACACATCTTTTATTTGGTTCGTGTATGTCTGTCTAGGACGAACCCTACCAACTTTCCCGTCCGTGATGTCAGTCTAGCGCGACCCCTACTAACTTTCCCAAGCATTTTCGCTTCATAAATCTCTTTCGTTATCCTACTACCATTCATCCTTTCTACATGTCCAAACCACCTAACATAATCTTTTTGATTTTAGTCACTAACTATATCATCATTCAACCCACATTTTTTTATATCACGCTATTCCATAATCTATCTATAAGTTTGATTCTACACATGCTGCTCTCATCTCTACTGCATTTATTTTACTTTCATGCTTTTTTTGTCCTGCCCAAGACATACATAATGTTTTCTGAATTTCTAAAAATAACTAAATGTCGAGAAGTGAGCAAACGTCTAGAAGTTATAATCCTACGCCCGCCGCGCTGAATAAGTAAACACACTAGCACAATCAGTAACTAACAGAATTATTATGGAATTATTACAAAAACGATAAACGATTAAGTATAGTAATTTTGCCGGTTATATCGCATTTTACATACAAACTTTCATTCACTATTTTAAGCTATTTTTTCGCGATAAATTATAGCCTATGTGGTTCCCAAGGTCTATTCTATCTCTATACCGAATTTCAGCAAAATCGGTTCAGTGGTTTTGGCGTGAATGCGTAACAGACAGACAGAGTTACTTTCACACTTATAATATTAGTATGGATGTTCCTACCGGTTTCGGCGATGGCGATTGCTAGCTGTTATTAGAGTTTTGGCTAGCTCTTTCATGTGACTGCAATAGCCTATTTTGTTATACACACGTGTCATGATAATTATGTAATACGTGCACATGAACTTTTATTAACAAAATTGATTCAATATAAAGATCAATCATCGACATAGATACGTACCGTAAGCTCAGATCGCTGTATAACGAGAAGTATTATAGACATCAAAAGGCAATTTCTTATTTTTCAAAATAAATGAAAGCTGAAAGTAAAAAGAGGTACAAATCACTGCCTGTCTCAGATAATGCATTGAATATTATCTGACATTGCCAACGATCATTCTTGATCATTCACATCGTCGTAGCTTATTTGCTACGATTGCTACGGCGTAGACGGTTACGTTTAAAACTTATTTTACGACCAACATCTTTCATTTAATTTCATCTACATTTTTTCTATTTTATCATTGTAATATACCATTAATATCATCAACAAGAATATTATTCTAAACTTGACGCTGGCAGAAATAGCTGACACAATTGCCGGCTCTGTTGCCAAAAAAAAAGGAGAAGAAGAAGAAGTTTAATCTCATTAAGTTTACGTGTCGTCGTTAGTCTTTGTATATATATATTAATAGACTAGCTGTGCCCGCGACTTCGTCCGCGTGGAATAGTGATTTTGGGCAGCATTTTTTGGATATATCTTTTGGTTTGTTTTGAATTATAAACATCTTCGTTTAGGTGAATAAGAAAAATCTTTACAGTAAATGCTTCTCTATCTACGATATTAGACGTATAGCCATCGCGGATCAAAGCCATACAGGCTGCTAGGATTACTTACACGTGGCAAATCCACATAAAGCTGACCATGCGAAAAACAGTTAATATTTAGATCCACACTCATTAATTGTCATCGCGAAACATAGGCTCACTGGAAACTGAACTCGTTTAAAACTAAACGGGAAATTGTTTGAAATGAAAGGAATCCGAGGAATAAAAACGTTATAAGTTTTTTTTTTATATTAGCCTGCCAAAGTGTCTCTACTCTGGCTGATGGTATGCAGTCAGTGGAATTCAGAAGCAGTGGACACCATTTCAAAAGCCAAACTACTGGTATGGTGGCCTCCACTATGGCGGCTTAGTGAGATGCTTCTTCACGCCTCGCTTAAAAGTCCCAGGATGAAAGTTAGGTGGGAACACATGCGCTGGTAAAAAGTTCCAGGCTTTAATTGAGCGACAAAAGTATAAAGTTCTGAACCGTTTGGTTCGAGACCCTTTAGATTGCACTGTGAAAGAGTAGCACTTCAGTCCCGCACGTGTCGTTCTGGATAAAAAGGGAGAGGGTAGAATTAATTTAAAGAGCTGTTGAGAAGACTCTCCTTGGTAAAAGCGAAAGAAGACGGCCGTTGAGGAGGCGATGTCTCTTCGCAGCTGTAAAGGCTCAAGGGTCTTAGGCCTCCGGGCTTCCATGATACGGACTGCTCGCAAAAGGCCGCCGTACCATCTCGAAAATGGTCGCCGGGTCCCACTATCCGGTCACCAACCTGCACGACGAACCACTCCAAGATTATGCGCAACCTGGTGGGGCAGTATCTTTTTTTTTGGTTAGGTCTAATTGGGCCCTTGTACAATGCCGCGGGCGGCCAGCGGCACCACCGTTTATACGGGTCTCCCTGGTCGGCGGGTTGACCCACACCCCCCACACAATGACTCCGCGGATACTCAGCTGGTCCCACACATGCTGCGAGGTCAACGCCATCTAGACCCAAAGTAAGCATATTATATGCTTGTATTATGGGTTCTAGAATACGGATAAACATACTTAAATACTTTTATTTTTGTAAATAGATACATATTATACATATAAACACCCAGACCAATGCAAATAGACATGTTCATGCTACAAATATTTGCACTGAGCGGGAATCGAACCCGCGACCTCACAGTACCACCGAAATACAGAGGCAGTCGATTTCCCCCTCCCTTTCCCCTGACTTCTCCCTAACTACCCCCGCACTTTCCCCTCACTTCTCACTTCTCCCTTCCTTTCCTCTTCCTCCCCTCCCTTCCCCCTCCCCCAAATTTCAAGTCGCCAACTTCAAAAGCAAAGATCTTTCCATACAATATTTCATCCCTTATTTCACTCCTATAAATCCACCCCAGTAAAAAAAAAATTATGAGCGTATTTTTTATTTAAATAAAAGTATTCCAAAACAAAATTTCAAAGCAGTAACTTAAAAAATTAAGACGTTTCATATAATCGATTTCATCCCTTTTCATACACTTTTACTTTTCACACATTAAGGGTTGAATTTTTAATAACCATTTCTTTGTACACTTCTAGACATTAAGACAAACACACCCTCCAAATTTCAAGTCGCCAGACTGACAGACAACGTAAAGCCTAAACCAGCGGTTTAGGCTTTACGTTGTCTGTCAGTCAGTCAGTCAGTCAGGACAAAGCCTTTTATAATATGTATGGATGTATGAATTAGACGTATAGCCATCAGGGATCAAAGCATACAGGCTGCTAGTAATGCTAACACGTGATAAAGCCACATAAAGCTGACCGAAAAACAGCTAATACTTAGATCCACACCCACAACTTTTAGTGTCTTACCTTTACTTTAATTACTTAATTAATTAATTACTTTAATTAGTCATCGCAAAACATAGGCTCACTGGAAACTGGACTCGTTTAAAACTAAATGAAAGACTGTTTAGAATGACAGGAATCCGAGGAATAAAAACACTATCAGCTATTCCGCAACCTGTTAAAATATCTGCTTCTTTAAGATTTCGTAGTAAATTAACGAATGTTTGATGTGATTCTTTAAATTGGCATAACTTTTTTATTTATGAACCGATTGACATGAAACAAACACTAAATGTTAAGTGAAGCTTACCACAATATATTAGTGAAAACCATATTTAAATCGGATAAGCCGTTTCTGAGATTAGCGTGCACAAACGCACAGACAAACAGACAAACAGACAAACAGACAAAAATTTTAAAAATCATTGTTTTGGGTTCTATTTGCGTTGATATAGGTCCCAATAGTATTTTTTCTCATATATCTTCCATGTACAGACAGCGATCGGTTACATTTTTATTATATGTATAGATATTATTAAAGTGTTTTTGTAATATTTGCTACTCTTGACATTGACAGGCGATTTGACGATTGCAGGAACGGCAGTTTTATACAGGGAAATGGCCGTTGCTTTACTAAAACGTCTCTTGATTATGTGATCCTTAATTTGCAAAATATCTCTTTGCAAGCATTGATGTTTTTTATAAATCAATGCTTGTAAGGTATTATAAAGTTACATATAATGTCCAATTATGTTTGGCCTTTGGAGGAGGCGTACAAATTAAGAATAAATTGAATAAATTTATAAAAAAATAATTAAGTCACTAAGATTATGTCTTAGTTATTATTATCACAATAAATGAAATTTAAAGTGTAACTTTAAGTTATCTCACGTTTGGGTATAAGGGAAAATGATAGCAAATAGGCATACGGTCAGACTGGTGATCGATCTATGACTCTGTAGGGCCTAGCAAGGTGAGGTAATGACAGGTGGAGTAAAACCATCACTGAATGGCGTCCAAGAAATGGAACAACAAGGGTCGGCCGTCCGGCGGCGGCGACGAGATTGGCGCACGATATTATAGCCGTCGCAGGCCGAACATGGAATAAGACTGGCACAAGAGCGTGGAGCTTGGCACATAAAGAGAGAGGCCTATACCCTCAGTGGGTAGCTCAAGGCTGTGATTATGATGATACCTTCCCCATCAGTTTAAAGACATTCACTCCAAACATAAGCTTCTCCAGCGTTTGCCATAAATTTGTGGACGGAGTAAGGTAAAGCAGCTGTTACGCTGGTATTTCTTTAGTAGTTGCTTACTCCAGGTTTTTTCTTTATTGCAGATAATTCTTTAGTGGCAGACAAGCAAACAGCCCAAGTAATAGTAGTAACTGTTTCTCATGGATGACTCAGAGCCTCTATTATTGCGAAGCCGCAGCCTACCGTGAAGGGTAAGGGTAGGTGAAGGGATTGAGGGAGGTGAAGAAAACGGAAACGAGGAAATTGAGCCTTATATACGATAAATCATGATATTAACGAGAATAAACGGGCTGGTCGAATGATGAGTCAGTGGATAAAGCGCCCGCTTAGTAAACACGAGGTCGTAGGTTCGAATCCGGACAAGTACCAATGTGACTTTTCAAATCATAATAATGTGATCTTTCTAAGTTTATCTTGGACATTCACACTGCCACAGACATTGTGGGCGCTTCAGCGTTCATCTTTGTGATAATTGATATTTTATATTATAAAAAGATCTGTTCTGTGTGATCGGTGATCGGTCTGTTCTGCTAACAGTACAGTGCTTTCCAAAGATTTCAGAATGCCTTAGTTTCGTTTGAAAAAGATAATCGGATAACACTACAGTTGGTAGATTATTCGAGAGTCTACGAAGAAAAATAACATTGGTGTTTTAACTCGTTGTATTGGTTGTTCGTATAGCCATACTTCCATAATAAATAAATGCTAATATACTATAAATGTGAAAGTAGCTCTGTCTGTCTGTTTGTAACGCTTTCACGCCTAAACTACTAAACCGATTTTGATGAAATTTAGTATAGAATAGAATAGACCTTGGGAAACAACATAGGCTATTTTTTTTTTAAATTGCCTTGAAGTGATTGAAATAGGAGATGAAAGTTTCCCCCCCAAACGGGGTTCCCGCCTTGTCGCGGCAGGGGGGCTTAGTAACCGTGGTTACCATGAACCACGGTGAACCAAGACGAACGCGGAGGAGGAGCCGCTCCTCTAGGCTTTGGTGGTAAGCCCACGAAGGAGCGGCTCAGGAGGGTTGCGGTGCTGTATGGGCGGCACCGCACCTGGGTCGGGCTGCGGTGTTCCTTCGGCGACACTGCGGCTGAGGAGTAGCGAGGCTGCGGCGGGAGAGGAGTGCCGGTATAACAGTGCGCCGCTCTCAATACCTTCCGCGGCCTCGGCGGGGCCGCAACCGCCGGATTGCGGACGCGATGGGGCCGCAGGGGAACAGGAGTGTCGGTATTGCGACGCGCCGTTCTCCCTATCCTCTGCGGCCGAGTTAGGGGGTGGCCTGCGGGCGGCGATCGGGCAGTCACCCGAGCGATCCCGAACAGCACGGGCCCGAGACGGCAGTGCGCGTGTTCCGCACATGCCTCTCGAGGGAAGGGAGGGCTAGGTCTCCCAAATCGGACGGGGCCCGCTCGCTCGTGGTGAGTGGGCCGTGGCCCGTCGGGGTCGCGGATGAATGCGCGAGCGTCTCCCGTGACCCCGACACTCTGGCCGTCTGGAGGAACACCGTGGGTTTTAGTCGGTATGCCGGCCGCGCTTTGAATGCGGTCGGAGAGTTCGACATAACCCCCGCCTTGTCCGGGCGGGTGCGTATGCGTAATGCATTTCCCACAAAAAAAAAGGGGATGAAAGTTTGCATAGAAAATGTGATATAACCTACATTCACGCGGGTGGAGCTGCGAGCAACAGCTAGTCAATAATATTTATAAGCTTGGTATACGTTTTTAGTACACATTACCAGTTATTCAACTGATTCAGCGATGCACTGAGAGTAGATATACGATAGTTTTTTGTTTAAATGCCCCAAAGGGACAAACAATACTTTGTGTGACCCATATATTTGTTTCGACTTGAGTGTACTTTGTGTCCGTTAATTGTATCTATAAAGTCATTCGCTCACACATGACTAATTATGACTTTTACTTTTACGATTCAACTTACTCTCTACGTGGGAGTAAAAACGAAAAGGCAAAAATATGATGAACTCATATAATAGTAAAGTAACCAATAAAAGGTACTATCCTAAATCGGGAATTTGGGATTATTATAAACTACAACTTACTTGTACCCCGAGCACGGTGAAAACGGAAACAGGGAAGGCAGTGGATCCAGCTCAAGTGGTGGTAAGGAGAAGGAGCCCATGTCCTCAGACCAGCCCTCTGCTACCTCCCCTGAGAGGCCGACCTCGCACCCTCCGATGCTGTCACCCAAAGCGTTTAGATCTTCGCCATTGTCTGGACAGCAGCTTTCTGGTTCTTGCTGTAAAGACAACACACTTGAGTATGCAGATATATTCATCAAAACCTTCAATAATGAAGAGGCACATTAATATAGTAACAATAAAAACTACATTTGAGAAAGAGAGATACATACCCCCAGTTTCTGAAAGACTGATAAATTAACTAATCACCTGTGATTAGCATTTCAGAAACTGGGGGATAATATTTCAAATTTCTCAAATTAACAAGACAGTGTCAGCCAAAGTTAGCTGACGAGGTAGAGCCATGACTAGAACTAACAAGAAACTCAGGTCACTTTTTTAATCGCCAGATTATTATAATTTCAAGTCACAATTTCATTAGTACTTTTTATAATTTGCGGAAATGGCAGATAAGTTCAATATTATGGTTATCGAATGTGTGCCAAGTTCTGTAGACAATCCTGAAGTTTATAAAAACGTATAACATTCTTATTATCAGCGGATGCGGGGCGGAACACTAGTATTGTATAGCGCTAGCTTTACGGCTGAGCTGAGATAATATATCATGCTGAGATGATGATGAAAATTAATTGAATCATTTTGCACTTACAAAACCTTAAGTAGGTATAGGTAAGTTAAAAGTTTTAGACGGATATGCCAATTAAGTTATGCGTGATAAGGGCACAATTACAAGCACCCGTAACCAACATGTGTGTATGAAAAAAAATAATGAATGTGGAAGAGGCAGAATAGGTATGCCTGGATCGCAGCAAATGGCGTTCTATAGGTACCCCCATTAATGCGAGACAGGCGTGAAATGTATGTACTGTACACACGATTTTTAATATGTACTTATTAGCACTTGTAAACGACAAGCGTGTATGAAAAGGTAAAAGAGACATGTTTAGATCAGAGACTTTGCATTACACCTTACAGTTTATATCGTAGCAAATGACGTTAATAATAATCTATAATTATCCCGTTAATAAGTTATGAACATACACACATATGTATCTACCGATGCTATATGTGAAACACCGATATATTAAAGACAAGCATCTTCAAAATTATGCATATTTTAAATGGCGCCCAACTTGGGACCAACACGAGTAGCATAGTGTGGCTTCTCAGGTAATTAAGCATTATGTTTTTACGAGATAATTACAAAATGTTTAAAATCTCGGCATTTTACACGTACTACAAAAACTCTTAAAAGTAATTCTCTAAATAGTGAAAAATTAAATGGATAATGAAAAGATAGTGAAAGCCTTATCAATATTCATTGGTGGCTTAGAAATAGGTGGATTAGACAAAGAATCTTTTCTTTGTCTAATCCAAACAGTGACTATCATTATAATTATACTATTTAGATGTGTCCTTTATACACCCTTAGGTGGTAAAAAAGATCTGAAATGCCTTCAGGCTCATAAACGCAAGCTAAGTATAACTATTATTCCTTGTCAGTGAGTTAAATTAATATGTATGGATTATAATAATGAATATTATTATGTAGTTATAGCACAAGAAAACCTTTGTAGCCCTCGTAAGGATAACCTAAGCAAAAATAAAAACAAATCAATAACCAGTCCAGGTCTACCACTACCTTTAATATACCCTTACTTTGTCTCTACCCTTGTTTTTAATGGTACAAAAGAAAAAAAATTTGCACTTTCCGGCTCAATGGATAGATAGATAATAAATTGCTATCTATATACCCTTTGTACAATGGACGACCAAACTGAAAGCAATATCTTTCAGAAAATATTTAGATGCGTAATAGACGATTGTTTATGATTTTTTAAAATTAAGGTGTGTTTATAGACAAAATGGTTTTGTTTAATAATATATAACTACTTGCAAGTGTAGTACGGTCTACTTTGCCAACCCAGATTTAGAATCGAAAGGTGGTACAGGTTTGTTAATTACGAAAATTGTTGCTGTTTTCAGCGTCCATTGGCAGCTCACCAAAATAAACACTACATTTATGGACTCAAAAATATATTTAATACATTTTTTTCTATTGGTTTTTCTATAAATACGACACATAGTAATAATTTTATTAGCTTTCAACCGAAAGCTTATAAAATGCCTACAAAATAAGTTACAGAAAATTAATGTCTTATCTGCATTTTGTATCTGTTCAATAAATTATATTTTCTTTCTGTCTAAATAGGTCATATTGACTCACCTGACAGCAATCTTCATCTGGGAATTCTCTCAACTGGTTATCCACACACGTACACTGGAGCGGGTCACAGCAGAGACCATGACAGCCTCCGCAGTAGTCCGCCAACCCGAACTGCGGGTTGTTAGGTATGTATGAGTCCATAGCTCCGCCCTTTTGCGCATGTTCTGTGCAGGGGGCGGCTTCGCACATTCAATGTTTTCGACGCTTGTAATCTTTGGTAGCCATTGTCTGTAATCAATTCAATTATTATACGTATTTTAGTAATATAGATAGTATACAAGCGTATCTGTTTCACGTTTATGTTTTTCATGTGAAAATAGATTCAGGAACAATAAACTGATACAATAGTGTATATGAGATTCTTAGGTATTTGTCAATAGTCTAGAAGTGTATGTGTGCTTTATTTGTATGTTTGCAAAGAAGCACCAGGCGCGGCGGCAGCGTTTGTATTTTAAATTAACTAGGTAATTTCAAAAAAAGTATTTAAGTATGTGATACTGATAAACATACTTGAATACTTATTTTAACTCATTCTAGAACTCATAACACAAGCTATAATATATGCTTAATTTAGGTCTAGATGGCGTTGTGTGTAGTTGTTGTGATATTATTATTAAATTTTAAAACCAACAATCGTGAGTTCTAGTGTTCGTAGTGGCTAATGACTGGTTGGTAAAAGTCTTTAGAACGTTCGTGATCAGTTCGAACACTGATTGTTTTATTCACACTTCTAAGTTTAGCTTAAAAATACTTATTATTCTAATGTGGGGCAATAATGAAGTAGATTTACCTATTATAGAGGTGGTTTGAATACTTGTTTAATGGCATTTAACTAACTCCCTAATCTATTTATACAATAACTTTTTGCATACATTTTTAAAACATCAACATCGCCATACTAACATTATGACGATGGCTTTTAGGATGGGTCGATTTGGTAGCCTAATATAAAAAAATTTGTTGTTCCCTTCCATTCCCTTTCCAGCAATTTTTTTGAAATAAACGATAACCTGTTGTTTCCCAAAATCTATCAAAATCTATCTTATATCTACTTATCTGGGCCAAAGAAAATCGGTTCAATAGTTTAGGCATGAAAGCGTAACAGACAGACAGACAGACATATAATATTACAGTATAGATATAAGCCCAAATTACGTCATGAGTCATGAAGCACTTAAAAACTAACAATAATTGAAAGATGAAGGTCTCTACGAACCTTTCGAAATAATATTCACAAGCCATCTGCACTTTGGGTCTGTCTAAGCTTGTAGTCTCCAAGAAACAAAATTTAAGTCTTCTATTAAAGAACATCATCGTCTTTTCGTAAAAATCGTTTCCAATCGTCTATAACATATTATTCATCAAATATGGTGTAATTGGAGATGTACCGACGACCAGATTAGGGTGGTGGATAACTGATGGATGAAGGCGACTCACGACTGGGCAAGGTGGGGAAAATTGGAGGAGGCCTATGTCCAGCAGTGGACATCTTTCGGCAGATATGATAAAGGTTTAATTTACTAATTACTTAAGGTTTTCCTAAGGTCTAATAAATTTTAACTGTTTTTTTATAGGTGTAAACATATTCAAGTCCCACATTACAAAACCAGAACTTTGTTTAAAAGTGCCCACTATTCTCTAAAGTAAAGATCTTAGGGTCTAAGAATATGGAATTTTATGTCAGAATCTTAGATCAGATTTTCACACAATGTTTTCTTTTTCCACCTACGTTCCATTTGGTACCTACATTCAATACCGAAGTATCGAAACTGCATGTCAGTCACTATCATCCTCAGTTTCTAAAAAGCTGATCAACGAAAAATTTACTAACATGGTTAATTAGAGATGGGAATAATCCGTAAATTTGATCTAATTAGCCTTTCAGAAACTGGGAGTAAAGTTTTAAGTATAATCTGTCCGAGCGATAAAGCGGATTGTAAGGTAAATGAGTTCAATACAGCCATTATTAATGTGTTCTACAAGCAACGACGAGACTTAAATTAGATTAACATTAAACTATACTGTTCTCTCTAAAGGGGCAGACAATTAGTTATCAGCCGCTTAAGCCCATAAGTGACAGTTACCACTTACCATCAGGTGGGCTGTTGGCTCGTCTGCCACTGTAGGCAATAAAAATAAAAATATTGCCAGCAATTTTTGGTTCCATGTTTGATATCTATTAGTTCAGTAAATCCATGCGTATTGCAGAAAATTCAGAAACAACCAAGTCGTTGAAGATCGTAATGAATGAAAGAATGAGGGTGGAGAGGACAGATTTGTTAAGAGTGAGATTAGACCTTGGAGGTAAAACTTTTAACTGGCCTGTTGGTACTAGTGGTTAGTGACCCTGACTGCTAAGCTGGAGGTCGTGGATTCGTTTTCCAACCGTATACAGTATGGAAGTATGGATATGGATAATACGGATGTACCTACAATCAAAGTTATTTAATGTTACTCATTCCTATAATTACGTTTAGTTGCTTCATTAGCAATAGGCAGGACATAGCTCGCATAACTATGTGTCCAGATCCAGACCATTGCTACTTCAAGAAGGGTGGCAAAAATTGGGAAAGGAATATGTCCAGCAGTGGATGTCTATTGGCTGACATGATGATAGGCATACCGAACAGCCTAGGATCAAAAATAATACCAAAAAATAATAAAAAAATACTATGTAATAGCAATATAAACAACTCAAAGAGCGTCTTGTTTTTCTGATAAATAAAGGTATGCCTTTATTTATCAGAAAAACAAGTAGCCTGGAATGATGCACGGTAAATGACAACTTACTCAGTCTCTGTTACACGGACCTAACATAGAAGTCAAAACTTAGGTTATATACACGTTTAAATACTTAATGAAATTGGAAAAAAAAAATTAAAATGAAATGGCAGTAAGCAAAAAGCAAGAAAATCTTAGTTCTCAGAGTATATACCAGGAGCGCTGTACATTTTTCTTAATTTTGTTATTTTTGTACTTTTATTAAAAATTTTCATCATTTATTGTATTTTAAAAGGACGCGGCTGTCGGTTCGATGTTGAATAATTCACCCTGTTTCCTCATGTGATGTTTTGGTTCATTATTCGGTTGACTGGTTGCGGTAGAGAAACTTATGCCATCGGCATCGTTAGGTTGTGAACCGGTTACAAAATATCTGAGTACAAAATATGTTAGATTTTTTCTACTGTTGAAATCTCCACTTGTAATAGGACGGATTGTAGCTAGTGAGATAGACGGACCACAAATAAATCCGTGATAGGTGAGGGCTCCAATAATTCGGAGCACAATGACACTTAAATATTAAAACGCGGTGCTTGTCAAACAAAAACTGTTCAAGTATTTAACTGATGATGTAGGTGTATTTATGAAAAGAACTATCTAGAATGAAATTCTACGCAGTGTCGTAGTTTCGGCAGCTAAGTAGAAGTATGCCTATAAATGAAACAACGTTTTAATTTGAAGGATATTCTCACCTACACTAGCCTCCGTTTAGACTTCGGTAACCGCTTTGACGTCGAAAAAGATGCACTATTAATTCTAGGATTAACTATTTTCCAGTAAAAAAAAATGAAATTTTGAAACAGAAGCTATTGATCTCATACGCTAGGTAAACAGGAGTAAAACTTAATAATCCTGTTGATTTTATGTGATTTTTAAGTACCTACTGACTGAAAATATATTATTGTCTATCGGTCCTATATATATTGTAAGTTTTGTAAGTTTATTTTTTGTTTGTCACGTACTCTGTCATTCTAATTAGATTACCCATATGCTTATAAATTATTATAACTTTACAAAATAACACTCCAATACACACCTTAAATGAAGCAAATATCCAAAACGAATCCTTTTATTCGCACTAATAACAATAAAATAATTTAACACATCACAAATCACTGTATCACATAAAACCTCCTTTCACTAATTGAATTAAACGTATGCTTCGCATGCGCCATGGCAACACCGGAATTTAAAAAGAAAATATCGCTTTTGGGCGGAGGACGACACCTTACAGCACGTTGATGGTGACTAAACTATCTTTTCAAGTGTGCTAAGTGCACTCCCGCCCCTACCGTAATTGGCTGTTTGTATCCATCCCCTCGGCTGAAAAAAAAACATGACATATTGAGCGCGGGAAAGTGAGCTGTCAACGTATCGGTTAACATGGCGGGTGATCGACTAGCAAGCTTTTGTTCTGCGGTGTAATCGTTTAGAGCGCGATCTTGTTTAGATAAGTAATGAGACAATTAATTGATTCTGTTTATCTATAGTGCATGTATCTGAATGTAATTTTTGTAAGGTGATACTGTTTATTCAGCCTTCTTGGTTGTAGTAATGTGTGAGTGTGTTTTGGACACACACAGACATTAGCTTTTTAACGTTTTTCAGACACTAACGTTGTTATCAGGTTCATATTTTTCTATTTACCTAATACCGGCACGAGCGAGATAACTATCAATGGATGGCTACCTGAAGTAAATAGATAATGTCTGTTTGTCCACAAACCTACCGGTGGTCATCTTTGACAAATTATATTGTAAGTAAGTACTTACGTTTGTTTTTATCGGAGTTTAACACCCTATCACTACCTAAAAGAAACATTTTACTTGTAGACGAAGGCATAATCCTTTCTGTTACCAATAATGACCGCAATCTTCGCTCTACAAACAATCTCCATCTTCTGTGTCCTTTTCACACCTCCGATTTCATTAATACCTCTTTTCCAATACAGTCCATCCTTCTTTGGAATGCTCTGCCTTCAGAAATCAGGTTGTCTACCAGTCGTATCGTGTTTAAGGCAAAAGTTAAGTCATTACTTCTAAGCAAATTAGCAGAATCATCACAATAATAAGGTAGTTATATATTATGTATATATTTATATATCTTTTTATATAATTTTATGTATTATTTGTAAATTATATTTATAATATGAATCTATACAAAAATAATATTATTATTACATATTTTTTAATTTACATCACCTTGCTTCATATCTGCATCACCCATTAGGTTGACTGGTAGAGAATGCCTCAGGCATTAAGTCCGCCTTTATACATATGTTCTGTATATGAAGTTTAAATAAATAAATAAAGTGCTTATGTAGTGTCTTCGGAAACACTGAAAGCTAAGTATAGGTACATAGATCAGAGCAAAACATAACATTACGAAGATAGTATTGCTGTGGCTGCGGTCTTCTGTAGGGTAGAAATAGTAAATAATAGATATTAGCGGAGCTGCTCTATATATAGTTATTATTAAAAAATCCTTCTAAAAATCCAAAAAATGAGTTTATTAACCTTATCTATATTATAGAGGTAAAGTTCGTGAGGTTGTAAGGGGTAATCTACAAACCGATTTTGGAAATCTTTATGCGTTTGAGAGCTCAATTCTTGAGAAAGATTTAGGCTATGTAACATCACGCTACGAGTGATGGGAGCGGAGCAGTAATCAAAGATTTAACTTAGTGCGGGTGTAAAGCTAGTTACAGATACTTATAAAACTTCAAAATTACAAAATAGCTGATTTAGTTACAAACCAAAAAATTGTTTAAAAGCTGTAAGTATATTCTTATTGTTTAATATGATTTCTTTACCAATAAATGCTACTTACCTACTTTATTTTTCCCCTATAGTCGCTTATTTTTCCCTATAGTCGTACTTGAGTAGGTACCTAAAACGCAGTCTACCAATTTCGCGTTAAAATGCTGTACCGACTCCAGGAGGTCATCAATATATGAATATCCTTAATCCAAATCCAGTTTGATGACATCATAGTTGACGTATCCATCCTTTAAGTCCACAAATACGATCCGCAGATCAATACCGATTACACACATGGTCCGGTACCGGTCCACGGGCCACCCAGGTAGCGGGAGCCGACCTGTCTCGATCGTTTCGATTTGATTGAACCTACAATATTTGCAGGTAGGCTTTTTTATTGATGAGATTTCGTAGTGAGTGCACGTGGTTCACTTAATACCGTGAAGACAAATATTTCGTGTTTAGTGATTTTAATTACATGTTAATAAAATTCTTCATAACAGAGGTAATGTTCTAAACGTTACCGTTGGATTGGAATACCTACTCAATTAGAAATTTTGTAAGTATCTTTGCACAGAAGAAAACAACGACTTTTCTTTATACTACCAGTATTTATATACTTAGATAACATGAGAAGTCGTTTTTTGTCAATCCTCGAGATTTCAAAATGTATAATGCCCAACGTGGCGAGCAGGACAGGTAGCTCGCAGAAATGACGGTCGTTTGGGTAGAAAAGTTCTGGAGTGACGATGATGAACTGAAACAGCGTCACTAGGTCACGTCCATCACTGCCAGCGGATATAGCAAAGACCACAGCCCTCTTTTTCAGTCAAAGGCGAAAGGTTCAAGCAAAAAAAAAGAAAAGAAAAGAAAGAAAAGAAAATTTATTTCATTCGTCACAGGGGCACAGGAGATGATTTATAAAATTACCTACAGTTTATACAAAACAAAACATACACAGTAAGAATAAAAAATAAAAAACAAAAAACAATGCGTATAATGCTGTCCTGTACGCCTATGGCGAAAGGGTCACAAGCCCAGTTTTCTTATTTTTTTTTTATAAATCTTTGGTGGTAAACAAGTAAACGGTCCACCTGATGGTAAGTAGCAACCGTAAACTATAGACATGGCAGTGTTTTCCAAGCATTTCAGAAGTAATAATGCTTAGAAAACACAACCAAGTCGTTGCAGACCACGGAGAAAGGGATGAGGAAGAAAAAGGGAAACGAAAGAGGACCGAAGAGTTGTTTGGGCTGCCGGCGCTGTCACTTAATGAGCGAAACACATTAGTATGAAAACTAATATTTTTACGTCAATCTTCTATGAGAGGGTAGTACTTCTCCGGTCGATCCGGCCCACTCATGCTGAAACCAGCGTGGATCTACTACCGTGATCATTATTATCTCATGTCCATAAATAGGTAACAGTGACCACTTACTTCTTTCATTGACTTTAATGAAATACCAAATGCCTAATGAATAAAACCTGCACCTAAATATGAAGCCTAACAACAACGGGATGCAGTTAACAAAAAATATTTGGCGTGAGAAATTCGCAAGTGTTAGTGAAAAGTCATACCGTGTGAACTTGGGCTATGCTATTCGTCGGGAGTACGCGGCTCACTGAACAGCAATGCCTCAGCTGGCGATCTCTGAGGTGGTCCGAGCCACACATGGAGTTTCGCCTATGGTAAATTTAAAGTTTCTAACACAAGGTGGACCGATGATCTGATAAGAACAAGCGTAGCGAGGTATGGCAAAGAGGGTCAGCTGATCCTCTCTAGAAGGGTATACAGTTCTTTAATCTGAGAGTAATCAAGCAAAATAGAACTATCTTTCATTTTTACCTTGCCTATCACACTGCTTTGCTAATCAACAATGTTGGAAGAAGAGTGGCTTTTACGCTCTGCTTAAAAGACCCGGCATCAAAATTAAACACAAGTAAAACCTTGTTCCAGCTAACTGCTTTATTGCACCTTAAACAGAGACTTGGAACACAAAGACATACATACAGCTTTTTACATCACAACTTAAAAGACTTAATTATTCTAAATAAAAATTAAAATCCATTGATCCTCACCTGTCGGAAAGTCGATCGTTCGGAAACGGAAGTGTCGGGTGACGTGTCCGCTGTGTCCGCTGTGTCCGGTAACTGGATAGTGGGGATGTACTCCCTCTGACGACCCTCCAGCCGGTTTTGTGTGGTAGTGAGGCATGATGTGGTTAATGGTATTAATTGTACCATTAAAATGGTAGAAAAAGTTTAGAGAGTTTGTCCTAATATTAAAGAAAACTGTTACCTTATTAAAGAGAGGTTTGCCATACCGAATAAAGTTCATGAGTGTGAAGATTACATAGTTAAAACAAAATATTTAAATTAAACAGCGCCCCTGATATTTACTCTAAAAACTAGATTTTTCACCAAGAAGTAACGTGAACTTTGGAGTGAAAAGGATAAGAGATAACTAATAATTATAAACTAGCCGTTGCCCGCAGCTCCGCTCGCGTGAATGACGCTTATATCTCTGTTTACATTGACGGTTTATCATACAAACCTCTATATGTCATTTTTCACGCTAAAAATAGTCTATGTTGTTCTCCGAGGTCTAATCTATCCCTATACAAAATTTCATCACAATCGGTTCAGTGGTTTAGGCGTTAAAGCGTATAACAGACAGAGAGATAGACAGACAGACAGACCGACAGACAGAGTTACTTTCGCATTTATAAAATTCGTATGGATCGCAAAGTTGCTATTGGACTGTACAATCTGTCTTTTCGTTCGACTGATTAGATACACCAGATTAGGTACTGTCAAAAATAAGCTCGAATTCTAAACTGGTCTATTTATGCTGAAATATTTTCCTATAAAGTATGTCATCTCCATGCCTAAATAATTATTATATACCAAATATCGAGTGGTTAGTGCTCAACCTAGAGTCAGGATTTGTTCAGGTCGCCCTTAGAGGCATCTGACTTAATCTAACGGCTGTTATCAACTTGGTAACAACCGGGACTGACTTTTAACGAGCACTGCGAAGCACGGAGACGCTCAGATACCACTAGGCGGTTACCCATCCATGGGTCAGCCGCACTCTAAGTTGCTCAACCCGTTAATCGTTTACCGATCAGTAAGCGCAACGAGCTATGTGCGCCTTGAATAATATATCTATACTATGACATAAAGCGGAAGAGTTTGTTTGTTTGTATGTTTTATCGCGCTTATCTCAGGAACTACCTACCAGACGGATTTCAATAATTGTTTTTGCGTTGAATAGCCCAGTTCTTGAGAAAGGTTAAAGGCTGGGTAACATCACGACTGGCGACGGGAGCAGAGCAGTAATCAAAAATGTAACTTAAACGGGTGAGTCCACGCCACGGTAAGCTAGTTTATGTATAACTATGTATTTCATAACCATCATTAGCCTAACCTAGAGGTCACTCGTCGAATCCAACTCGGCTGGGCAGCGTTCGGGAAGCTACAACATAATCTTCACGTCCGCACTACCGCAGTGTCTCAAGACTAAGGTCTTTGACCAGTGTGTGTTGCCAGTGATGACATACGGAGCAGAGACGTGGTCGCTAACTATGGGTCTTATCCGAAGGCTCAAAGTCGCTCAGAGGTCGATGGAGCGGGCTACGTTAGGCGTCTCCCTGCGCGATCGTTTGAGAAACGAAATCCGCAGGCGAACCAAAGTAGTCGACGTAGCTCGCAGAATTGCTTCTCTGAAGTGGAAATGGGCAGAACACATAGCTCGCAGAACTGACGGCCGCTGGGGCAGAAAGGTTCTAGAGTGGCGACCACGAACCGGAAGACGCAGCGTGGGCAGACCCCTCACAAGGTGGACCGACGATCTTATAAGGGTAGCGGGCAACCGATGGATGAGGGCGGCGAACGACCGACAACGAAAATTGGGGGAGGCCTATGTCCAGCAGTGGACGTCTTGTGGCTGATATGATGATGATGATGATTAGCCTAACCTACGACATTCCGCTGTTTGAACATATGCCTCTCCCGATTCATTCGTATATTCGACAGTAGTAAAGCATTCGCATAAAATATTATCAATTCTTTTTCTCACGACGAAAAATCCTCCACGTTATAATTATCTGTGTTCAGCAACTGTCCTTTGAACCGTATAATTAATCTTAAAACAAACTATTTGACTATTATCATCAATTGACAATTGCTCGACACCTGTGTTTGCCCTAAGGCTAAGCAGCAAGTGTGGTGATTCAACAGCCAATCTGACAGGTAAAATATTTAGCCCGTAAAAAGTAATGTAAAATGAGATTATGGTTTTGCAATTTTATACTTTATAGCGATGTGCAAGAGCTGGATAATTCTTTAAAAGTTTATTTCACTTATGAGGTTTTTGAATTAAAATTGCTATGTTCAAGTTCAGCGACTGGTTGAAGGGTGATCTATTGTATATATTGTTTACTGTATTGGGGTTCTTACAATACGTTTTTTATGACCCTATTTTGTTCGTTACCACAGCTACTTGTTTAATTGTTTAATATTATGTAACCGTTATCACATGATTTGTTATTTAGAGTCAATTCTTCGGGAAGGAGAATTAGGCCACGAGGAACTTTAAAAATGAAATTCTGCCTAACTATAGCGGTGAGAGTATAAACCACTTTTATTACAGTTACATTGCAGAATTAGATAATCTTCTAAAATGTATGTGTGTTTATTTTAAGAACTTAAAACTAAATATAACCACATATATGTATTCAGCCCAATATTTAGTTTCCTTTACCTTATACATAAAGAACAACGTACATTTTACCTATCAAAATTTTAAAGCAAGTAAAAATCTGCTCAGAACTCGATACTCTAACATCATACACTGCCGAAAGCCGTAGAAAGCTATTAGAAAAAACAACATCTCCCCCATGTTTCTCCCACATAATAACAGTTAAGCAATCAACCGTTGTAAAACGATATGTCTCAATCGGAAACGTAAATAAAAGATAAAATGTGTAATTCTATATTTTAATACAGATCCTCAACTTATCTTCGGTCCTCACAGATTTACATTTAATTGTTTGTAGGGATCACGGTGGCAGACGCGTGCCGAACGTGTGCCATTCGTCGGCCATTTAATTTTTTTTTGGCGCGCGCCGAATAAAGATGGTTTTACTAGAAAGTATTTAATTACAGTAATTTTTCATCATAATCTTTGTATGAAGAGCTTCAAGTGCGAAAATTATATGTTGTAGTGAGAAATAGTAGTAGTAGTCTGACAAAAATATTCTATTACTATGCGGATTAAATATTTAGATGTATTGCGTGTGAAGATTTTTTATGCGACTGTTTATGGCACCAGTACATATTGGACAGTTTAAGCACAAATTTGTAGTATTATTGAAATTTCATTAATAATAGTGATTGTTTTAATACAATACATATTGAAAATTAAAGGTTGTTTTTTCTACATTTCTAGTGTATTTAATGTAGGACACTGCAATTGGTTTTAATGCTATTAACATCCATCCATAATTTAAGAGTTAGACTCTTGTCGGTGGAACTGATGCAATTCCTGCCACTTCTCCCTGTCCAGAGCCATCTCTTTAACCTCCTTATACGACATGGCACCAGCACTTTTCTTTATTTGACTCATATAGTTTATCCGTGGTCTTCCCCTACCTCGCTTTCCTTCTATTTTCCCTTCTATGATGTTTCTTATAAAGCTGTCATGTCGTATAATGTGGCCAATCATCTTTCCTCTTCTACTTTCTATTGTCCTGAGCAAGGTCCGCTTTTCTTTCACTCTTCTCAACACATCTTCGTTTGTGATCCTCTCTGTCCAACTTATTTTCTCCATTATTATTATTAACATATTTTATTATTATTATTAACATATTTTATTGTTATTAACATATAAAATAAATATTTTTGCACCAGTTATGGACAGAAGCAAACCCAGTCACCTTATAATGGACACCCCAATAACGGACAATAACTTAGTCCTGGATCACGTAGGTAGTAATCGTCAAGCCTTTGATGAATCCCTAGCTGTGGATTTATTAAATTAGTATATAAATAGGTACCTAGTCAATAACATTCTTTTTTTTTTTATATATTATAGCCTACCAAAGTGACTCCACCCCGCCGATGGTAAGCAGTCAGTGGAATCCAGAAGTGGCGGCCAAAAGCCATCGTCTTAAACTGCTGGTATGGTGGCCTCCACTATGGCGGCTGGGAATGGGGTTAGAGGAAGGGGATGAGGGAGGTGAGGAATGAGGAAAGGGGGGAAATTGGGCCTCCGGCGCTCTCACTCACCGAACGAAACGCAGTAGTACGGATACTACTACTCTTAAGTCGATCTTCTATGAGAGGGTAGTACTTCCCCGGACGATTCGGCCCATTCATGCTGAAATCAGCGTGGATCTACTACCGTATAATACACCATATAATACCAATATAATAGGTACGTTTTTATAAGCACTAGGCATGCACAGTTTCCAAGATGCTAAAAGTTACATGCACCCAATTGAAAGTATGTGCATTTAATAAGTTTCTGACAGTACAGCAAGACATCTCCTTAAAATTGCATTAGATATTTATTTTGCTTGCTAAAAACAGTTCTAGTTTACATTCCTTGTAGAAGGACATACATACATAGGTATGGTCCGTACCCTTGATATTGAAGCTACATGTGACTTAATTATTGTTGATTTTATAACCGTGGTTTCAGTAGGTACCTATTATACCTAATTGAGTACTTAAGTATAAAATACCTACCGAAATCAAGATGTACCTTATTTATGGTAGTAATTTATTCGCAAATAAATCATTGTCGTCGTTATTAGTCCACTGCAGAGCAAAGGCCTCCTTTCATAAAGAAAGCATACGCATTGATCGACCACGCTTACGCCTGGCTCAATAAGACTTTCAAGTCCAGTTTTTTGACGTTTGTCTTCATTGTAAGTCAGTAATGGCTAAAAAAATCACTTTGTCTGGTGATAGGTAAATAGTTACTGAAGAGTTATCAGTCGCAGGATGCGATAATATGAAACATCCAACCATAAAAAAAAGGACATTTACACCCGTTTACTTAAAAACTTACAGCCAACCAACGTGACTTAAACAAAGACGAAACAATTTGTATACATTTAAATAAAATTTCTTCACCCTGAATGATTCGGTAAGCTTTCCAAGTTTTCAACAATATATGTAGGGTCTTTTTTAATTTACGTCGGTACTGCCGAAGCCCTAGCAGCCATACAAGTGACGACTCAATATGGTCAGCTTAAAACTTCGCGTAGCTTTTGTTAAGTTTAGAGATTTTTAAACGATTCTCTCTTTTGTTCTTAGTTTAAATGAATGAGAAATAAAAAAAATATTTTATTGTTGTTGTCACGTTTTTTACTGTTATCAATAAGAACGCTTTCGAATTTTCTGTTAGAATTTACACCACTAGAATTTGGTAGTGGGTACACATTTGCTCCTGTCCAAAATGTGGAAAGCCACCAGCTTAAAATTCATGTAAATTCTCGTCACAAAACGTTGTATTGCTAATAAATTATTAAAAGGCGTTTACTACAGGAATTTACTAATTAGGGTGTTGTGTGTAATATATTATTAAATTTTAATAAGTATACCCGTATTTGCGTTAAGCAAGTTGTATTAACATAAATAGGTAAGTATTTTCTGGGTCTGGTTCTGATGAACCTCGAAGCTATCATACAAATTCAAGCATGACGTAAGTAATATTACTTACGCTTTCTAGTTATACGACGGCGTTTTAGTAGTTATTATCATACCTATCTAAAATAAAAATACTTACACGTGTTAGAAGTTGCGAGTAAAGTTACAAAGTAGAAAGTACCTAGATGTTACCCTGTTTCAAGACAGCCGTTCCATGAGATATTGATAAGTCGCCTTCAATTTGGTATCAAGACCATAAAAAACATTTTAACCTTTATGGCCTTTTTCAATTCTTTTTTTTTTTAAATAAGTATATTAATAAGTAAGCACCTACTTACTCTAATTTAACTAGTAATACTCTTATCTGCAGTTTCTATCATTTCAATATCTCAGTGTAAAATCAAATGTGTTAATTATTAGAAACTAATAATAAATTATGTCGATATGACCCAACAAATTTAAACATTTAAGAATAAATAAAAATAATAAAATCTACTATTGAACCGCAATGTTAGATTGTAATAGCAACTTTTTAAACAACTTTTCAGTCTGGCAACATCTAATTTATAATGTCAAGTTTTTATTGTCGCAAAAATTTTAGTCACTATTTTCGTAATATTATTCGTGACATCAAATAGTTTTATACCTAGTATCAAAATAAATAAATCAAAAGCATCCCGTGAAAGTTACAGTGTAAGTCCGTTGTTTCGGCTGTGGTTGCTAAATTGTCAGTGTTAACGTGTGATAAGGTCTGCATAAATGAATAATGTCGCTGAGGTCGAAGGCATTGGCACTAGTGGAGGTGCTACTGAGGGTGCCGCCTCTGTTTGTGGTGGATGAGTTCCTTAAGATCAGTTTGGGACTGCCGGTGTCAAGCAGCGACGAGGTGTCGTTCCTTAGCAACATAACCGTGGACCACGTCGATGCCTCAGACACAGATGGCAATTACTACGACGCCAATTTCTACAACGCTTTTTTCTTTACCCTCCTCAAATTTCTCGTCTGTTGTTTAGGTAAGTCAACTTACTTAATATTAGAAGTATAATTTCGTCAGTGACTCGTAAAAAAATAGTTCACAACAAGGTATTGAACCTCTTTCGAAACACGATCTGTTTGCATAGTCGTGGCATATGTAATTTTTTTTACTGTATGTTTATTACTTACCTGTCCATCTTTAAAATAAGGCAGTGTTAAATGTAGTTAAAAAGTGAATAATGGTAGTTGAGTTTAGGTTATGTTTGATTTGTCAAAACAAAATTCTAAAGACTCATTGTTGTAATCTGAATACCTACTAAATCTGACTATATTAAATTTAGCCTCAATGTTTTTTATATTTTAAACCTAAAAACTTTATTTCCAAACTAGATCCTCTAGCTATTGTTATAAATTACACATTCTTACCTAATATTATTAACACCCATTTAAAAATATATTTTACTTATGACAAGTGCTTATTAACTGTAGTATCATAACCAATTAAATGTTGATCTTGTCACAAAGCCAATTAAATGTTGATACATGTCAAAAAGCCTAACATTCTTATCCCAGAGTGGTGGTTAGTGGTTAAGAGACAAAAAATAAGATATTTATTAATAGCCTCTTCGGTCCCACTACCGTGCATCTCCATTCATGCACCTTGCACATTTTCCTTCCTATTTAAAAAAAAAACTGTCCATCATAGGTGTGTAGGGACCTTGTACTGTATTACCAGTTTTCTTTAGCAAACCTACAGATTAAATAAATCATTATATGTTTATTGACAATCTATGTGTGAAAGTAAAGGAAACATTACTTAGAACTGCAATTCCATGTCTTTTCCACTAATGAGCTGAGTGGTCCAGAACTGCAGAACTAGCTCTGGGGTCTAAGTCTGCTATCACAATAGTGTTGGAATGGTCAATCATTGATCTCATAATGGTTGATTTTGGCAAGTTTCAACCAATAAGAGATCCCCTGAGGCCCCTGTACTGTTGACTCAAGTACAGCAATCGCAGTCATCACAAGCTTGTCACTGTTTCCTGTGACATTTTGGCTGTCTGAAACTATGTAATTAATGACTAACATTTAAACAGTTTTATTATATTCATTATATCTTAAATCTTAACTTTTTTATTTAATTAGTATCACTCTTAAAATCCGACTTTCATTCTCAGAAATACTTTAGTTCACTTTTATAAGTTTCAACACATTAGTTGATTCTCAAGTTTAGGTGTATGTTTAAACAGGCTACTAGGTCAAAAGATATAAATATAAGCTAATTTAAATAAATAAAGTCATGTTTATGTTAATGAAACTTACACAAATATTCAATGAAAATACACTATTGTACCAGTAATCAAAATTTAAATGTTTACAGAATAATAATACTGCAATTGCTACTTGCAGTCCAAGGGACAACCTATTCTGTTGCCAATATGGTGTCTACATCAGTGGCGAAGCGTCCATATAACACGATTCCTGCCGGCTTCCCCTTTAAAATATGACCTGACCTCCATAAGGAGGAGTGATAGGTATAAACCTATCACAGCTTGAGTGTCTACTTAAAGTCTAACTGGCCTTCCGAAACTCGAAACATTGCATTTCCAATTATTAATACATTTCGGTACAAAGAAATTTGTTGAATCTCGTAAAGGGCCTTACAGATAAGAAAAATAATAACAACTAATTCAATACTTTAATATGCAGATTTTTCTTACAAGCTATTGTTGTGATATTATTATAAAGTAGGTATTTTTTAATATTAAAGGTATTTATTTATTTTCTCATCACAATAGTTTTTAAGGTATTACATTTACAATAAATATACAAGACAAACATTGTAAGAAATCAGAGCCTGTGGTAGGATTTTAATAAATATGACCTACAGGTCGATATTAATACTGTGTGTTTGTGTTTATATAATAATATAACACACACTTACACTCCCAAAACAAATATTCATAAATCACAGGTGGCCAGATCCCACTAATCACACCTTGAGTGAGAAATGAAACGCTATATTTTTTAAAGTGATTATTAAATATTTTTCCTTTATTTATTTACTGCAAGAAGTCAGTTCTATTGTAACACACAGTACAATGCGGTCATTTGGTCTCCACACGAAGAAAAGTATAAATTAATGATAGAACGCATACAAAACAAATTTCTTAGGTTTTTATATCTGAAGCAGTATGGCGTGTTCCCAGGGTACCCACTACTGTATCCTACTTTATTTGTTATGGGAATGGTGGGATATTACAGACTCGAAGTAAGAAGGGAGGTAGCTCTCGCCACCTACATATTTAGTGTAATACGCGGTAAGATACACAATCCGGTTATCTTAGAGACGGTTCAGCTGTGCGTTCCGGATGAATATAGAGGGCGTCGCCGACGCCCGCCGCTGCTGGTTGTGCCTTGCGCACGCACCAACCTACTGCAGCGCGCGCCGCTTGTGCGGGCGTTGCGTGTGCTCAACACGCTGTCTGACCGGATAGATCTGTTTTCATGTGCACTGAACGAATTTACTAAAACTGCTTATTGCATCTGCAGTACTTAGGTTAGTTTTAATAATGTATTAGGATGTAGAAATAAATATAGTTATAAACTAGATAAAAAGCTCAACTTCTCTGTCGCATTAGGCTTGCCTGTAAAGATAGATGTAAGTTTAAGAGTAATAAATAAATAAATAAATAAATAAATAAATAAATAACAATTGCACTTAAATTCAGATTTAAAATAAAGGAGTTTCTACTTATATTTTTTACTGCGCTAGATGTAGATATTATGTGGAAGTCTATAAACTAAGCGGTTTCACCCACGTCTTTGCTTACTGCTCTGCTCCCGTCGCCAGTAGCGTAATGTTACATAGCCTATAACCTTCCTCGTGAACTGGGCTATCATACACAAAAAGTATTTTACAAATCCGACTGTAGTTCCAGAGATTAGCACAGTAAACAAACTCGCTTTATATAATAGTATATTTTTGAAAGGGAATGCCACATGTTACATAGTTTAGTGAAGATCAGGTAAATATGACAGGCAAATGATGGATGTTTCAGGTCAAGGTCAAATTGAAACTTTTATGGGTATGTCTGGCAATCTTTTGGTTGCAAAAATAAGATTATGATGACGTAATTTAATTCAAAGCACGATTCGACTATTTATTCAAGTTTTTTACGCTTGACAAAATATGGCACTTAATGGTCAAACAGCAATAAGGTCATTGCACCATATTTTCCTGTTTGTTGGAAACTTCGTCATCACTAGTGACGTACTGTGAGACCTGTCAGAAGAAAGAATCTACGGACGCAAAAGCAGAATTTGCTGCGAAAAGTAAATAATGTACCTACTGTACTACTTTTCTTACATTATCCATAATTCCTTACTAATATCTTTTATAAATGCGAAAGTAACTCTGTCTGTCTGTTACGCTTTTACGCCTAAACCACTGAACCGATTTTGATGAAATTTGGTATGAAGATAGAATAGATCTTTTATCCGGAAAATGTCTTGAAGGGGTTGAAATAGGGGATAAAAGTTTCACCCCCAACGGGGTTCTCGCCTTGTGGCGGCGGGGGGCTAAGTAGCCGTGGTTACCAAGGACCACGGTGAACCAAGAGGAACCCCAAGGAGGCGCCGCTCCTCTGGGCTTTGCCGGTAAGCCCACGATGGAGCGGCTCTGGTGGGTTGCGGTGCTGTTTGGGCGGCACCGCAACTGGGTCGGGCTGCAGTGTTGCTTCGGCGACACTGCGGCTGAGGAGTGGCGGGGCCGCGGCGGGAGAGGAGTGCCGGTATAACGGTGCGCCGCTCTCCCTACCTTCCGCGGCCTCGGCGGGGCCGCAACCGCCAGATTGCGGACGCGGTGGGGCCGCAGGGGAAGAGGAGTGTCGGTATTGCGATGCGCCGTTCTCCCTATCCTCTGCGGCCGAGTTGGCCTGCGAACAGCACGGGCCCGAGACGGCAGTGCGCGTGTTCCGCACGCGCCTCTCGAAGGAGGGGGGCTAGGCCCCTAAATCGGACGGGGCCCGCTCGCGGTGAGCGGGCCATGGCCCGTCGGGGTCGCGGATGAATGCGCAAGCGACTCCCGTGACCCCAACACTCTGGCCGTCTGGAGGAACACCGTGGGTTTTAGTCGGTATGCTGGCCGCGCTTTGAGTGCGGTCGGAGAGTCCGACATACCCCCGCCTTGCCCGGGCGGGTGCATATGCGTAATGCATTTCCCAAGTAAAAAAAAAAAAAGGGGGGGGGGGGAGTTTATAGAAAATGCGATATAACCGACATTCACTTGGGCGTAGCCTATAACCTTCTCCAAGAACTGGGCTGTCATACGCAAAAATAATTATTTAAAGATTACTGCGTTAAACAAAGTTCCGCTTATATTCGTAGATAGCATTTTTGTTTATCTCCAAGTAGTATATAGCAATGTCCGTTTTCTTTTGTTTTTATCTCCGCTACCTTCGTAACGGCTTTTGATACGATTCTCACATCGGCTTAGAACATTTCTTTCGAAAGGTTTACATGCATATTATTTTTTATATTTTATATTTGACTGGCCTGTTGGTCTAGTGGTTATTGACCCTGACTGCTAAGCCGGAGGTCGTGGATTCGATTCCCACCCAGGACAAACCTTTATGTGATGAGCATGATTGTTTGTTCTGTGTCTGGGTGTAATTTATCTATAATATGTATGGATTTACAAAAAAAAAAAATTATGTAAGTAGTATAAGTATCAGTTGTTTAGTACCCATAACACAAGCAAATATAATTGCTTAATTTGGGGCTAGATGGCGCTGTGTGAATGTGGTAGAATATTATTATATTATTATTATTATTTTGTTTTTGTTTTTATTTTTCTCGGCTAGCCGGTAAAACTGATGGCACGGGCCTAAGCCAAGTGTACATCAGTATCACTAATGGTTTGTGTAGGATTAATGGGTATATCGTGTGGTGTTGGTGTGTTGTGTATGGGTGTGTTGTCGGCTGTGCACTGTAAAAATTTTCTAACTAATCTACACGTGTTCAGTATTACTGCTTTTTGTAGAAGGTGGTAGGTTTTAGGTGGAATGTTGAGAGTTTTGAGAGATTGGTGTAACTGTTTAGGTATAACTCCTGTTGCAGAGAGGACTATGGGAACGATTACTACTTTTTCAAGGTGCCAAAGTCGACTAATTTCATCTTTTAATTCTATGTATTTAGTTAATTTTTCTGCAATTGTTGTTTGAAGATTGTGTGTGTTTGGTACAGCAATATCTATAAGGTATCCGGTTTTATTTGTTTTGTTTACTAATGTAATGTCTGGTCTATTGTAATGAATTGTTCGATCTGTGAGGATGGCACGGTCAAAGTAAAGTTTTGTAGTGTGGTTCTCTAGAATAGTCTCTGGGTTATATTTATAATATGGTGGTGTAGGTGTGTCAATAAGTTTGAACTGTTGTGCAAGTTTTTGATGTATAACTTTAGCAACCTGGTCATGTCTATGTTTGTAATCGGTTTGGGCTATTGATTTGCATGCGCCTGTAATGTGCTGTATTGTTTCTGATGAACTATTACATTTTCTGCAGATATCTGTTGGTAAATTTTTAATAATATATTTTCTGTAGTTTTTGGTTTCAATTACTTGGTCTTGTATTGCTATCATAAAACCCTCAGTCTCTGGAAAAAGTTCACCTCGGTTTAGCCACGCGTTCGACGCCTCTTTGTCGACATTTAGGTTGCATAAATCTTGGCGATGTCTTCCATGTAGAGACTTTTGATTCCATTCGGTTAACTTAGTTTTATCATCTACAAGCGTTTCATTTTTCTGTTGTGTAGTATCTTTAAGGTTAAGTGGAGTGAGCTTATAATCGTTTTGTACTATTGATTTATGTAGTGTAGATGATTCAGTTTTGGTGTAGAAATATTGTCTAAGTGTAGTGATTTGCTTATTGTGTAGGTTTACAATGTCGATGAGTCCTCGACCTCCTTCTATTCTAGGCAGTGTCAATCTTTGCAAACATGATCTAGGGTGGTTTTTACGAAATTTTGTCATTGCTGTGTTAATTTTCCTTTGTAGTTGTTTAAGCTCGGTCTTGGTCCAGTTGATTACTCCAAAAGAATAAGTGAGTAGAGGAATGACAAAGGTGTTGATTGCTTTTACAGTGTTCCGTGAGTTGAGTTGTGTTTTTAAAATCGTGATTAGTCTATGTTGAAATTGTTGTGTCAGCTGCAGTTTAGTTTCTTTGTGGTGTATTTGTAGAGACTGGTTATATCCTAAATATTTGTAGGCGTCTTGCTCATCCAGTGATTTTATATGTGCTCCTGTATCTAATGTATAATCATGTTTATAGTTCTGCCCTGCTTTAATTGAATTTATTTTGCATTTGTCTATACCAAATTCCATTTTTATATCGTTTGTAAATTGTTCTGTTATGGTAGCTAGTTCATACAATTGAGTTTCAGTTTTTGCGTATAGTTTTATGTCGTCCATATAAAGAAGGTGATTTAACATGTTTTGGGTGTTGCTGTCCGTAATTTTTAAAGGGTATCCTAATGAAGTTGAATTAAGTATTTCAGAAAGAGGATTTAAAGCAAGACAAAACCATAGTGGGCTAAGGGTATCTCCTTGAAAAATACCTCTTTGTATTTCAATCGCATTTGTTTTTATTGTTAGGGACGGGGTAGTGAGTGTGAGTATGGTAGACCATTTGGACATAACGGTTTTCAAAAAAATAACAATTAACGGATGAATTTTGTAAATTTCGAGAACTTTAACTAACCAAGAATGAGGGACAGAATCGTAAGCTTTTTTGTAGTCGATATACATACTGAAAAGGTCTGATCGCTCTCGCTGGACTTGTTTAAGAATAACAGAGTCGATAATTAATTGTTCTTTACATCCTTGACTAAATTTTCTGCACCCTTTTTGTTGTTCTGCTAATATATTATTGGTATTAATATGCTCATAAATTAAAGCTGAAATGCAAGCTGTTATGATTTTGTATAGAGTCTGTAAGCAAGTAATAGGTCTGTATTTAGCTGGGTTTGATAAGTCATTACTGTCTTTTGAAATCATGTATGTTCTGCCTAGTGTTAAGTATGTGGGTACTTTGGTGGGGTCTTGGATAAATATATTTATATAATTGTGCAAGTAACTGTGTACAGATGTGAACTTTTTATACCAATAACTATGAATATAGTCTGAACCGGGTGATTTCCAATTGTGTAACTTTCGCAGTACTTCTAGAAAATTTTTACAGGAACATGCTCATATGTCATTGTGTGTATGTGTGAGTCAGTGTTTGAGGTTTGTGTATGTATCCAGTCAGCATCATCATTGTGTTCAATGGGGTCTGTCCATATTCCTGCCCAGAAATTTTGTAATGTATCTGCTGTGGGGATGTTATGAACATCGTCATTCGTACTATTTCTCGGTGTGTTGGTGGTTGCTTGTTTGATGTTACGGTAGAAAAGTTTCTCATTTCGAGTGAATTGTATGTTTTGCTGTTTCCTTAATGTGCACGCCTTATATCTTTGTAATCTACCTGTTGTAACTGCAAGTTTTTGTTTCAGAGTGTCTAGTGTGTGTGTAATTTGTGTGTTTGGTTCTTCATGTACAGTATGACTTTTATATTGTTCTATAATCTTGTAAGCATGTCTAACTACATTTTTACTTCTGTTGCCATTACAAAATTGTGTAAGTCTGCCTATCTTTGTTCTTAGGTCTTCCAGTTTATTTTCTAGTCGCTGTTGCCATTTTGGTTTATATTCTTTTGTTGTTTGTTATAGGGTTTCTCTGTTTTGAAGTGTTAACCGTGCTCCATTAACTTTAGCAGCGGTCCAAGCCGCACAATATATGACAGTTTGTAATGTATTAAAATTTGTGTATACATCAGTATTTTCAGGAAGAATTATTGTGTTTAAGTAATTAACAATGCTCGCAAGTTTTTTTGATGATTTTTGTTTGGGTATGTAGGTTCTATTTGTAGGTTCCGAATCTTTATAAAACTGTAATGCCTGTTGGAAAGTTTCATCTATCTGTGGTAGTCTTTCTAAGTTTACATTAGTATTTTGACCTAATTCTTGCCTATTATTTATGTTTAACGAGGTCTCCAAATTTTCATTGTTATATTCATTAATATTTAAATCGGTGTTAGAATCAATGTTGATAGTATTGCCTAGATTGTTATTGCTTATTCCTAGTTCTACTATTACTTCTTCTTTTATTGCATTTAACCTGTCTTTACTAATATACCTGTTATTAATTATTACTCTCCTCTGATCTGCTATTCGTTGTTCACTTAAATGATTTAGGAAAGGAAATTTACTAATAAAATCTGCATGTAGTAGTGGTCTATAAGCTGTTTCATTAGTACCTAAGTTTGTTATTCGGTAGTACGACCGTATTATTGCTTCATTTTGTTCAGTCGTCCATTTTATTCGGGTTTGTTTTGTATTTTGTGTTTTTTGTGTTTCAGGTGTGTTATGGTGAGTTTGTGTCGGGTTACCAGTTGTCAGAACTCGTTCAGAATCGTTGTGCATTTGCTGTAAATAGTAGCTTAATTGTAATTGGCTTAATTCTGTCTTAATTTCGTTATATATCTGGTCTATTGTATCCTGCGGCAACAATTTATTGCGAACGATTGCTCTACGTTGATCTCCTATTCTTTGTCTGCTTACTTGCATATGGGGAAATTTTTCTATGAATTTAGTGTGTAGAGGTTCGAGATAATTTTTTGTATCCGTGTTAAGTGTAGTTAATTGAAGGTAAGTACGCATTATGAACTTATTCATTTCAGGTGTCCATCGTCTGCGCATCGAAGAATTGTTGTCCAAGGTGGGTGCAAATTGTGAGTCTAAATTGACACTTTGCACAACACTGTTAGACGTACTAGTGGACAAGGTAGATGTTCTTCTTGTCATATAGGAAGGGCGAGTAGAAGGAATCGATGAAATCAACGAGCTACTATCCTCGCCTAAGTAGTCAGCTGTAACATGTTTGTCGATGGGAGCCCGCCGCCTGTTCAACTCCGCATCGCTGATGGTTCGCATGCTGAGACACTCAGCATCAGCTCCAAGTGTGCCCCGGCGACCCCCGGGCAGCGACCGTAAATTATATACTTTTTTACTCATCTCCATAAAGGGTTTACCTTTCCTTGTTAGCCGCGTAAGTTTTATAAGTACGCGTGTCCGCCCCCCACGTGAGTCTGATGTTCGATTCGGACGTAAGGTAGGATTTTAGGGGGCTTATTATTATTATTATTATTATTATTATTATTATTATTATTATTATATTATGGAAAAGAAAATCCTACGGGCGACCTTGTCAACTTCCTAACTCGACGACTTCCAAAGTTGTCCAGTTGTCCTAAATTGTCTACTCCTAAAAGCCATGTATTTCAAAGATAAAAAAAAACAGCTTTCTGCAGCGTCGTTTGCTTCGCGTCTTTGGTTACTGGACAGCTCCCGTGTCGCCAGTAGCGTTAATAAAATGAAATATGTTTATTCATATAGGTTAATTAAATTAACACTTATGAACGTCAAAGTTTACAAAATGTCAGCGTTGATGTTACATAGCGTATAACCTTCATCAAGAACTGGGCTATAAAACGCAACACAAACGCGTTTAATCAAATAAACAAACTCTGCCGCTTTATATCCCTAATAGTAATAATAGTATAGAAACAAAATTATTTATACGGAGTGTGAAGCCGGAGCGGATTGCTAGTTTCAAACTATAAAATAGTCTAGGCAAAAAAAAATATACAAACCTTGAAATAATTCGACTGTGTCGCGTAGTGCGAAGCGCTGTGTTGAAATCTTAGGAATAAATTATAATTATGCATTGTTTAGAGCTAAATAGGTAATGACTTCGCGCCAAATATTCGACATGAAGGTCACTCAAAAACAAATGAATAAAAAATACCTTTCTTTTATTCTTAGCGTGTATGGGACACACTGCAGGGCTTTCCTCTCTTCTTTTCAAGTCTCTTCTTTTACCGCTATTTAGATCCAGCCGTTATATAAAATGACCAGTTCGTCATTAAAATGATTATTTCTAAAAACTCATGCAGTGAGTAAATACCTAGTTACTTTAAATCCATAAATATGTATTCCAAGTTTGGGTCAATGTGTCCTTTGTGACGGAAAATTAATTAGATCATGTTTATTATTCGGGCTTTAAAAAAAGCCTACAATAAATTATTACAATTTATTCCCTCTCAAGAATTTTAAACTAAAATCTATATTCCGCATCCTAACCTTAATATTATAAAAAAATATTGTTATTCTAAAACAAATTAAACAATACATTACCACATCTAACTCCTATTAAATTATCACATGTAAATATTTCTCGATTCTTTAGTAAAAGCTATATTTTAGGGCCCGAATTATAAACATGATCTAATTAATATTATAAACTGCTAAACATAGGCTTTCTCTATAGTTTCTATTTATACTTATGTTAATTATTATCACAGTTCATTCGATAACTTGGTAAACCGGTCCTATACCCTACCGATCGTATAAACCTCTCTGTATCATATATTTATAGTCACACCATCCTCATTTCGACAACCAACGTCCTTTCTCTTTTGAAATCCTGTTATTTTAGCACGTGCTTACGCCTATCGCAACTTTATCTGTACTTACCTGCTGTGTTAACTTCGCCCACTTGGAAATAACACGAGAATTCCTGTTTCCAATCATTTGCATACGTGTGACCTAATTTCTAGTAAACAAAGAAAACGAATAAATAAAAAACCAAGGTTGTTCAAGATATATAGCTTATCTCTACTATGCCTGCTGATGCGTTTTCAGAGTGTGTTCAGATACCATCCCTAATGACATCGTGAAAACTCGCTGCCATAGTGACTCCTGTTAGCTAGCTATAGCTGCCAATGAGATGATTAAATACTTACATTTTTTCTAAAAAGTCAAATCCTTATACTAAACGCCCTGCCCACTGCTTACCCTCAGGCAGAGTAGAGTCGTGCAGTAGTATATTTCCCAAAAAAATCTTACTAAAAATAATCAAAACCGTGGTGTGGTGCTGATGGCTTATATCCTGCAAAGGTTTTAATGCAAGAGACTACAAATGACTAGTAGTAGTAATTTGAACTTCCTCAGTATGTTCCGTCTGAACATCCTTCATACACTGCAGGAAGGAACCGCCAATTTCACCTAGAATGTTCCAGATTGCTTCTAGTGTTCTACACGCTGAAATCATATTTATGATCGCTGTCTTATTCTTAAGGAGTGTCTACTACACCGTACCATACCATGAGAGTACTATGAACGTGCCAGACAAAAAAATATTCTTTGTATTTAAAAGTATGATTATTATGCCTACTAGACACCGTCAACAAATTGTCGACGAGAATATCTAGTGGGCATAGTAGAGCGTTCATAGCATGGTATGGTATGGTATGGTATAGTGCGCAGACTCCTTTAGCTGTCGAAAACGGTTTCAAATTCGAGAGAAAACTTTACGAACAACTTTTGTTCTATTCGAAACGGAAATTTTGTGAGTTTGTAATAAGATCTGTAAAATGTGTTAAGTGGAATAACCCCTGTCGCGGAGGACTTTACAAACATACATTTAACGGACACAAAGAACACCCAGACTCGAAACAGATATTTATGGATCACAAAAAGTTTTGTCCCGTGTGGGGATCGAACCTACAACCTCGTGCACAACAGTCGCTTGCGGAGCTGCACCACAGAGGCAGTCTGAAAATATAATACGCAATCTCACGGATCGGTTATCAGCATTCGAATTAATTAGCGAGCCTAAGTGCATTTTATGAAAATTATTGACAAGTATAAGTAGTCTAAGCATTGTAGAAATATCACAGACACTTTATACCTATCGGCAAAGGTGTAAAAAACGAGTTTCCCATTTTTTTAAATTTAATTGTCATTAGAGCCTATAGTTAGTTCATTTTGCCTACTTAAATTGTGTAATTGCTACATTTTGGAGTATGCAATAGTTGTAGTTTTAACCGGTTAATTGTTTCTAAAACCTAAATTTGTAAAAACTGGAAGAAACCGGTGACGTATGTCACCGTTTACCGAAATCGATTTCAGTGGGGTCGTTGACCGAAAACGGTCTTAAAATTTAATCGGCTGTATTTTTTAATCTATGTTAAATTACTACCGATTATTACTGTTTACTTGAAACCTTTAATTCTCAATGCACTTTTTTAAATGTAATCATACAATTAAGACATCTTTTAATATGAGGTAGAGAATCCAAAACCGGGCAAGTGCCAATTTGCCTTTTCAATGTGAAATTTCTATAAAGTTGAGAATACTTTAAAAAAAAGTCATTTTTGGCTTTTCAATATTTTAAGCGCCTTTATATATTTAAATGATGCAATACGACACTATTTTTTTACAAAATTTATCTTTGATTTGTCCAATCTGTTCAATAAATTTATTGTCCTCCTATATTTTGTTTTTTATGAGCCGTGAATATGCACATTTAATGAAATGCAGTTGCACTCCTCTGATAAATAATCCTGGCGGCGCCCTTGATGAAACCCTAGCAGATTATTGTCTTTTCTTCAATAGTCTTACTTACATATGATTGAATAGTACCATTTTGGTACTAACTAATCAATAAATGACAAAGAGACATTACTTAAATTTCGTCATCAAATGTTTTTATTGAAGAATAGATACCTACTTAGTTTATTTAATGACATCTACTGAAAAATAAATATGACTCGTTTCTTACCTTGAGTTTATATGAATAATTTATTATTTAAGTACTTAGCATATTTTAAATATAATAATATGAAAGTAATATTTAAGAAACGTATCTCTAGATAGTTTTTGTAGAACTATGACAAACAAACATACAGCCTGCTTGATTGTAAGTAGATCATGTTCCGGTTTCAGAACTTTCATACTCTATAAGTGCAAAATAAAATAACATATTAGGCAAAAGTCAATTTTCTAATCAACTTTAATCTTAAAAAATATGGTTTAATTATATTATTAAATTACAAATATTGACTAAAAACAAAAATTTTAAAAAAATAGTTTCGACCGTGACAGGACTCGAACCTGCAATCTTCGGATCCGAAGTCCGACGCCTTATCCATTAGGCCACACGGTCTTTCAACAGGAGGCTCTATATAGCGGATCGGTTTAGACGACTGACCTATTTTAGAATTGCTCTTGGTTTCACGTGGAAGGGGATGAAATAAACGCAACCTTAAAGTTAAAGGCCTGAGGTTCATTTTTAGCCAGTTTATAAAGTGACGTATGTATCGCACGTGTTGCCTTCTTGTGTGAATCCTATGAAAAAAACTTAGGGGTAACTTGTTGCCAAAAATGTTTGTAAGGAGTCTGAAACGTGAGTTGCTTGATATTTTTGCGGGTCTTATGCTTGACTAAACCACCGCTTTATTGTCCCACTGTAGATCAAGGCCTTTTTTCATGGAGAAGCAATGAGCATTTGTCAATAATTTCACTGTTATTGCCTATAAGTTAATTCTGTATTAGTAATATCAAAAAAAAGTTTGACTTTCGGTAAGGATTGTTTTTCTTAATTTTTGAAATACCTACATTGGTGCTAGCATTTAGTTACCTACAGCATACTTAAACGCGGGTATCTTAATCACTACATCGACTGTTCGTCTAACTTACAAAAGATCACAACTAAAAGGAGTTTAATTGGTTCCAGAGCTTCTCAAGCTCTATGGCGGCAAAAATTTAGGCGGAAAGTGAAAAAACATCTCAAAAAGCTGCAATAGAGGAGGCCTCCATGCCAGCAGTTCGAATCGGTGACTTTTGGAATGGTGGTCCGAAAGTGTGTAAGAATTTTATCAGGACATTGAGTTCGTAATTGCATTGAAAACTATGAAAACTATTTACTAGCTAGTGTAAATTAATTTATATTTCTTTGCGAATTCTTCCGGCAGAGTGAAGTCATTTTTATAGCGTAGCAGCGTTTTTTGTAGAGAAAGAGGCCTTTGACCCACAGTGCGGTAATCTTCGATACGCATGTCTGATACGCTTTTACGCCTAAACTACTGAACCGATTTTAATGAAATTTTGTATAGAGATAGAATAGACTTCGGGGAACAACATAGGTTATCTTTAATCGCGAAAAAAGGCATGAAGGGGTTGAAATAAGGGATGAAAGTTTATACGAAAAATGCGATAACCAACACTCACGCGGGCGGTGCAGCGGGCAACAGCTAGTAATCAATATATTTTTAAATTTTTTTATTTATTTATTTACCAACTTATACTGACAGTATAAACCACACGTACAAGTTATTGGTACTTACATAAAATTAAAATTATTAGAGAAACCGAATAGAATATTTATACACAACAACACTTAAGATAGTAGAAACTTTAACATTAGTACATGACTTATAATAATAAATAAAAGTAGATAGATAGATACATAGTAGTTTCTATTAAGAAATTGTACTAGGGGATGCAATTGACTCAAGGTAACGCTCACTTATGGCCAAGAGTCTCGGTTCCTTATCACTAAATAGATCCAAAGATTCATCAAATAGTAACATATTATTTATATGGGACAAAGCTAGGTACAGAGGGCTGTTCAAAAGAGTAACGATACTATTTCTAGGCATGTAAAATAGTGGACGCTTTCGCGGACGAAGTGAGTTTCTAATTGGTGGTGGAACGTTTATATAAATATACTGCAGCAAAGATGGGTTAGACAGAGATCCACGAATTAGACGGATGAAGTATTTTATTAGCGTAAGATTTCTTCTCAGTTCTAGACTCTGGTATGTTGTCATGCCGAGTACGAATGGAGTGGGGTACATATATGGGTAATAATTGTATATTTTGAGATATAGATAACGAACTAAATGACGTTTTGTTGCCTTATAAAATAATATTTTAGTTAAATATATAAATTGTAGATGTTTATTTTCAAGAAGTCTCGCAAAGGTGCAATCTCTGTTTAAGAGCGGCCTACTTTCAGCAAATCAGCAGTAAACGTCTTCAAGTTGATTATATTTTGATAAAACGTATTATTTTATAAAAGATTCAAACATGTGAAGTTCACGGGTGTTGTTTCATACTATACTATTCTAATATTTATGACACGAATGACGCAGTGCCTTTAATGAGTCCCTTCGAGGTTATCCATGCAGCATACTTTATATTGACATAATAAAATAATACATACTAATAATATAATATTTGTTTGTCTTTTTTTTTAAATAGAAGCAGCAACTGATGGTGACGAATTGATGTGTCGGACGGCGAAACACGTTTAATAATAATGCCTTCACCATCATTATCAACAGTCAAAAGTTCACTGCATATAGCCTTACCCCAAATATTTTCATTTTGAACGGCCCTGAGCGGCCCACATCTATCGCTGGCCCGCTACTTTTATCAAGACATCGTTCCTTGGGATGACTGTTCAATCTTGGCATTTAATACTTAATCCAGTATTACCTTGTCATTTAATATCACCAGGAGATGCATTTACTTTTTTAATTAAAATACGTAGTCAAATTACCATACTAGATGAAACTAAATAATAATTGAAATCCTCTCTATTCTTTTTTTTAATCTTGGTAATTAAATTAATTGGTTGATTTGTAATAATTACTTTGTATGTTTCTTTGGTTTCGTTGATGTGTTAAATTGTTAACTCACACAAAAAACTGTAATTACCTGGCGATTGAAAAGAGTGGCGTGAGTTTCTTGCCAGTTCTTCTCACAGCTCTACCTCGTCAGCGAACTGGCTGTAGGTTAATTAGCTGACTTTATGTAATTTTGACTTTTCATAAGCATCATACTCTATGATCAAAATGAAATAAATGCTTTGAGTTTGAGTCCACTTTTTACGGTAAAGACATGTGTGTGATTAGTTGATTACTTACTTGATCAGTCACCAATCACAAAATTTGTTACAACTTGAAATTGCCTATATGCCTACAACAGGAGTGGTGATCAATACTTGTGTCTTTGCCCTATTGTAAATAAGTATCTTAACTATTAGGCTGTAATTTTTTATCTATTAAGTGAATTTATATGATTTAAACTTTGTAATATTGTCCAAAAGAAGTAAATTGATTTTGCTTAAATCACGTGAGTGGTAAAATTATAAATAAATAACAAAAAATATGCCGGTCATGAATAGTTTCAATTTTTAATCTTTGTTTACGTAATGCTAGCCGCAGTCTGGTATCAATAGTACTAATATTAAGTACGTGTTAAGGCGATAATCGGCGTGGTAGATATTATTAGGACTTCAGTGGTTAATTTTTAATTTATTTTAATTTTTGAATATTATGTCACAAGTTTGTTTATCTAAATAAAATACTCCATTATTTCTAAAAAAAGTTATACTATAATTATTACCTATATAGGTTAAGTTTTTCAGTCAAACTGTGTGTGTTCAATTTTGTAGGACATACCCTCTTATATCATTAAGCCATACAATGTATCGTTTAATTACCAATTAAATAAAAAAAATAATTGATTGGACTGCCATGCAAGTCTCAGATACGCCTAGTTATAAAATTTTTATGTTAAGACATTTTTAGTGTTAGCTCGGAGTCTGGAATTGTGGCCGGCAATATAAATGGCACATGAGAAACGTGGGTGCTAGTCGTACACCTCTGCCCCTACTCCTAAAGCTTAAATTTGGAATTTTAATATCGGCGGCCGATAGTGAACTACACATTTTACTACAGTCAGGCTTATTATAATTAAGAAAAGATAAGAATTTCAATGGTTTGTGATCTTGTCGTAAAAAATATAAAAGTACCAACGTGCGAAGTCTGCCCGGGTCGCTAGTATATGATAATAAACTATAGTTGAATTTCAAAGCTCATTTAAGTTGAACGTAAAACGTACCACCCTTCACCCTTGACTACCCACAGTATGCGAATTACTATACTTTGCCATGCGAATATAGTTCTTATAGTTCATAGGTATTGCATGTGGTATCGATCGATTTAACTTTGACGAGACCTAGACAATGAGCAGTTATTACGAACATACCGTTTATAATACACTAGCTTCCAGCAGCGCGATTTCACCCGCGTCTTTGTTTACTGCTCTGCTCCTGTCGCCAGTAGCTTGTTGTTAGCTACTGGCGACAGCATAGCCTATAACCTTCCTCAAGAACTGGGCTATCATACGCAACAAGAATAAGTAAAATCCGACAGGTAGATCCTGAGATTAGCGCGTTCAAACAAACAAACTCTGCCGCTTTATATAGAAAGAAAGAAGAAAGAAAATAAATTTATTTAGCACTGACAAAAGACTGTACGGTGTACGGATTACCACGCAGAGGTCTCAGGTTCGATCCCCGGGTCGGGTTAAGTTATATTGAGTTTTTCTGTCGAGAAATTCTCAATATTAGCCCGGATTCTGAAATAGTGCCCGATAGCAACAGGCTAGCTCTCCTGTTACATGGGACCCAAAATAAAATGCCGTAACGTGAAGAATGTAAGAAGCCGTATACACATAGTTTACGGTTTCCACTTATCACCAGATACCAAATGCTAGTTTGCCACCGAAATTGTGCACAATATTATCTATTTCACTAGACATACATAGCCAGTTAAGTATATAAGTCTGAACTTTGAAAGTATGAGTATATTTAGCTCGCAAAACCGGCTTTAATGATACTGCCGCCCGTTAACCTTGACTGATATTTTATTGATACGTAAATTTAACTATTGTGTCACCACTCATCAAGCTGTAGTGAATTTTTTCTCCTTTTCCTTTTTATGTATCCTTAGGATCGATGAAAGGTTAAGGCATCTGAAGGTCTATGAAACTTGGGTTCAAAATCGAATAATTACCAATGACTGACAACGATACAGATTGCGTGTTTTAAACTTGGCCGCTCTGAAGTTAGTTTCTCCGAAATGCCGCGCATCAGCCCGTAACATCTCTGTTGTCACCATTTATTTAGTCCCAAAAAACGTTTCCGTCGACGTCACTCTCACTTACTTTTGTCCGAATCGCGCGAGGTGTTCGTAGCTTACCTATGTAATCTTATTTCGGTCAAAAATCTCCACGCCCCAGTATCTATGGCATATTTTATTGGGACTTGGTTTTTCGTTTCTCAATCTTTGGAAGTAGCTTCCAGCAGTAGACAATTTCAAGCGCTTACACATTACACAACCACATATTGTAATGATTCTGCTTCTTTATTGCAAAAAGAACCCATATATTATCTTCTTAAAGCGTATTTTCTTTATATTATCAATATATCCAATTTATAGGTTGTCCAATATAATGAAAAAAATATAAAAATGTTCTCTCAAGGATGTTTGAATTATATGTTGATGATGAGGTCACAGGCGTGTGTATAACGGTATTTTGTGTTACGGTATTTACGTTTTTTATATCTATTCAAGATCTTTAACGTGTGTGTAGCAATAAAAAAAAATTAACTGTGCGTTGGACCTAATGACCGGATTTTAGCACAAAAAGAGGTTTTTGTAGTTTGAGTTTCCACTCGATTTAAGTCAAGATATAAGTGGTTGCGTTAATAATCTAGAATATAGACTAGAAGGATCTATGATCTATCCAGGTGATTATTTAAAATAGCTGAGTTCTGTTATTTTATTAAGGCTGCAGAAAATGTTAGAATAATGACTTACACCCTTACTGAACGTCACTTAGACGGAGTCGCAGACACAGCTAGTCTAGAATATGGAATACTTTATTCTTTCATGGGTGTTGTGTAATGTGATTTAGGGAATACTAGGCAACTATTAAGTTAGATTTAGTATTACTGTCTATAAAGTTTATATAAAGCCACAGAGACAGCATCAAACTTAGGTCTATGACAAAATTATTATTTTAACCGTAAGACATTTGCTGCAGGTCCTAGACCAGGCACTACCATGGTCTGGATCACCATGATCGCCACTCTTGACAGGAGGACATCACACACGGCGATCGCCGTGCAAAACTGCGCAAATTAATGTAGACGGTTTAGGAAGACCTTGTCACAAAATTATTCCAAATAACTTGACTTTATTACCTTAACTGACCTTATGGCCAAGGTGTATTTTATTGTTCTTCAAATTAGTCATTTGAGAATAATATATTATATCAACATATGACTGAATATATCCATATTCAGTTTTTTGGATATCAATCACTATCGAGAGGTCGTGGCCTCAAATAGGAAGCAGCGCGAAACAAGCTTTGTTTTTAAGGCTTTTTACATATTAGTCTATTATTTATTAAACTTTATGCAGACACATATACCCTGAACGTGCAGAGATAGTTGAAGTAGGTACAGTATTAAAAAGACAAAAAATATGTCACAAAATAAAATAGTGTAATAAAATAATGGAGGCCAACATACCAGCAATTTCAGACGATGGCTTTCGGGATGGTGGCCACCACTTCTAGGATTCTAATTACTCCTTACCATCAAGCAGAGTCGTGTAACTTTGGTAGAACAATAAATTAAAAAAATGCAGTTTAATAAAAGTAAATTATACTGCACCGTAGGGCATAGTCCTCTCCCAATTGTGGGTGTGTTTGCCATAGACAACACGCTTAGCAGGCAGATTGACCGCTAGAAAATGACATTTTTAGTATACAGGACGCTTCTGCTCTTTACCTGGTATTTCATTAATCGGGATAACAAAGGGATAGATCTATATTCAGAGTCCAAGTTCTTTGACCATATAACCCGGAAAAAAGACTCGATGAAGCGACTTGTAGTCCAAGGTAGATGCAGGGCAGAGGGCAAGAGATCCTGTGGTCGCTCGCCAACCAGACGGGCTGACCAATTAAGTCCCTCACTAACACCATCATGTCCGACTGCTCTCACAACGCCTCAAATAGAGCCGTATGAAGTTGCATAGCAAAAAAGACGCATAGCAAGAAGCACCATATACAGTGGCACTACTAAGAAAAAATATAATCAGAGCTGAAAATCGGGGCCAGTTATAACTATGTTACTAGTCTGAAACTTTTTCTTGTTAATATTTCATCGTGTAAATGCCGCTTAAGTTTTCATCTTAAGCGGTCACTGCTTAACTTATCGCAGCCTTAAACGCATAACATTTGCCGCTCCGCAGCTTCTGCGAGGTCAAAAATAACGGTATTTTATACGTTGCACAATCTTTCATAACTTAATTTTACTTTTAGAAAGATAAAGCTTTTAAACCATATACAAAACCATATACAGTCGCAAAAAGAACGTAGCGTAATATGTGATGGTAGGTTGCCTTCCTCGATCCTCCTCCTTTCCTTCCTCATTCCCTTCTTACACGGTCGACAACAGTTTAGTTCTATTTTATTAGTATTGTTTCAACAATGCTTACAGGACTCAACTATGCCCATAGGTAACGGCTATCATTTACCATCAGGTGGATGTTTATTTGATACCAAAGTCTTATAATATAAAGACGACCTTTTTAAAAGTAACTCCACCTTGAACTAGTTGAACGATATGTTTATTGAACTATTCTAATATAACTCATTAACAATAGGTTTTAAAAACTACATTATTTATTAAAGACTAGTTTATAAGTCTGCCCATGACTTTGCTAGGTCACGATCGTATAGCTATACTAGACGTCCATCCTCGCTTCGCTTCGGTATCAAAAGTTTTATTCGGTCTCACAACAAACGCCGACGAAAAATATTATTGCAATGTGTTGTATTGTATCATTCAGATTTACAAAGGCGCTTAAAATATTGAAATTTTGAAAATGAATGAAAAATATGTTACACATAATAAAATATAGCCTACATTACCTCTCCTATTTGTAGCTTTCTAATGGTTCTTCTACATTTTTTTAAATCGTTTACGTAGATCTTGAGTTAAATCGGAACGTACAAACAAAGAAACATAAATAAAATCAAATCTTTTCTCTTTATAATATTAGTTTAAATAATGAGAAACTTCCTTATTGAATCTATAACAAAACTTTTATTTATCTTTTATCATTCCAGCCTACAAACTGTTCATCGCTAAACTTTTTCAATATAATAGTAAAAGCACTAAAGTTTGTTTTAATTGGAAAATATATTGTTTCTGATGCAATAAAGTTTGTTCTTAATCAAAAGGTCAAAATGACTGTTACCCGTGTGTTACCATGTTGAAAGTTCGTTGTCTCTAACTAAAAAGTTTAAGAATTCATGCCACGACTACGTTTTCGCAACTCTCAGTTTAGGTCCTCGACAATTATAATACAAAAAAAAATGTCTTTTACTATAACCCTGTCTTTTCTTTGTTTCCAGGATGTATGTCAGCACTGTGCATATTCGTGCTATACACGAAGCACTTAATCATCGTGTACCTCTACCTGACCTCAGTTGGCCTCGTGTTCGTGTCCTACTGGACCAACGTGTCAGCCATCAAGCAGATCCAGGCCCTCACACTAGTCACCACTTCCCCGCACCATTCCACCAGCATATTAGAAGACATATTAAATTTAAATATAAAAAACCTCCTTGATCTCGACGGACCAGGCATCCTGGTTATTCAGAACTTTGCCATACAGTTTATGTTGGCGGTGTTATTCAAATACGTTCACTTAGGACCTCGACAACCAACTATACAGAAGTTGCTGCCAATTAGCTTCATGGCACCCTCGTTTCTAGCGATGTTGCCAGTTCCACCGAACCTACTGCATCATTCGCCGGTGTTCTCCGCGCTGTTGCCGCTCTTCCTCGTGAAGTATGTCCTGTGGTCGTCAGCGTACAACGTTATACAAGTAGTATACGCGGGATACCAACATGGACGCCTGTTCGTCAGCAACTACGGACTCTCGGCACTCGTGGAAACCGAATGGATGCGATTGAACGTTCCGTGCGTGTTGAGAGTGTTTTGGGTGTTACGTGTCGCCGAACACGCTATTCTACTACTAATGGACAACTACGATGACGACGCCGATGACGGGTTGAAAGTTTCCACCATACTAGCTGTCCAATCGTTAGCTTCGATGGCAAAATCATTGCTAGTAACGGGATGTGAGACGATAACCGCCGTCCTCGGCATGACATCCGTGATCTCATTCTTCTGCCACTACATCGGGAACTTCTTCCAATGGATTTTGTTAACTGACGAGGAAGAGGATAAAAGCATAGGGACCGTGTCCGCTATCCTTTTCTATATACTTGCTCTGCAGACAGGGTTGACTTCGTTGAATCCTGAGAAGAGGTTTATTCGACTGTGTAGAAACTTCTGTCTACTGTTCACAGCTCTCTTGCACTTTTTGCACAACATTGTGAATCCTATGCTGATGTCGCTGAGCGCGTCGCACAATCCCAGCACACATAGACATGTCAGAGCTTTAGGAGTGTGTGCCTTCCTAATTATATTTCCTATCTCTTTGCTAGTTTATTTATGGTCACAGCACACTATCTCTACGTGGCTGCTCGCCGTCAGCGCTTTTAGCATAGAAGTTATAGTTAAAGTGATTGTGAGTCTCATGATCTACTCCTTGTTCTTAATCGATGCGTACAGAAGTACATTTTGGGAGCAGTTAGACGATTATGTGTACTATATCCGTGCATTTGGGAATACAATAGAATTTTGCTTCGGTATTTTCTTGTTCTTTAATGGCGCGTGGATTCTTTTGTTCGAGTCTGGTGGAGCTATACGCGCTGTGATGATGTGTATACACGCTTACTTCAATATTTGGTGTGAGGCGCGCGCCGGCTGGTCCGTGTTCATGAAGCGACGAACAGCCGTCAACAAGATAAACTCATTGCGGGAAGCGTCTCCAGACCAATTGAACAGGCTGGACGACGTCTGCGCTATATGCTACCAAGAGATGCACTCAGCTAAAATCACGCGCTGCAATCACTACTTCCATGGCGTGTGTTTGCGGAAATGGCTTTACGTACAAGATAGATGTCCACTGTGCCACGACATATTGTATAAAATAGACAGTGACGTTAATAAGGACAACAATTCTGAGGCTGGAAATGAGGAGAACAGCAACAATCAAAACTTGTTGTTAGAAGAGGACCCCGAATTGTTGTTGGGTGAAGGGGTCAGATGACTGCTCGACGACCATGTCTACCACTTAGACTAAATAGTATCGTTTAGAAACCGACTAATTTGAGTGGTATATTTTCGATTTGTATAGTAAGTTATTGTTTTTTTTTTATATATTATAAATCAGATTGATATACCTGTGATTTAAGGGTTAAATTTTGTCTTGTGATTGTATGGTTTTTTTCTCATAATGCTGTGTGTGATTATTTAGTATAAGCTTAGTGGTCTCCTCGATGCTTATCTTCGTCGATGTTTCGTGAACACGTTTCTGATATATTTCAAATTGCAAGTTTTGATAAAAAAACATAAAATATACGAATTGTTTTGAAAATATTGGATAAAAATAAGAAGCTATTTGTAAAGATGTTAAGGTATTTAGAAATAGCTTTTATTATTTGGAGATAACTTGAAAAAAAATAGTAATTTTCTCATAATAAACTGTAAATAAACTATTATTTTAGTAGTAAACCTTGTTTGTTTTGTGAGTATGAATGACCCTATGAGGTAAGCGTGCATGGTTCGTGTTGGTCCTATTAAGATTTTATAGTTATTAAAATCTATAAAGCTCGCGGTTTAAAAGATGATAACTAAATGGCGTACACATTTTTGGCCTCGTACCTAAATATAGTCATGCGGATAGTCAGATCTACTTGATTAAACGCATTTATCAAGACCAGTTAGTAAATGAGGTCTGAATACCTTTGTGCTTCGCAGACAAGGAACAAATGATATTTGCGGACATAATATACATTGAGAAACAAGGCTCAAGGCTTAAGTAACTAGGGGTGTTTGTGTATAATACGAATGTATTTACAAAAAAAAAGGGTGAAGTATATAAGTATGATAATCCGCATTCTAGAACCCATATCACAAGCTATAATGTATGCTTACTTTGGGTCTAGATGGCGTTGTGTTGTTCTTTTGGTATTATTATTATTAAGTAAGACTGGCCTGTTGGTTTAGTGGTTAGTGACCCTGACCGCTAAGCCGGAGGTCGTGGGTTCGATACCCACCCAGGACAAACCTTTGTGTGATGAGCATGATTGTTTGTTCTGTGTCTAAGTGTAATTTATCTATAATATGTATGTATTTACAAAATGTATATTAGTATATCAATTGTTTAGTAGGTACCCATAACACAAACAAATATAATTGCATAATTTGGGGCTAGATGGCGCTGTGTGAATGTGGTAGAATATTATTATTATATTATTATTAAGTACGTAATCACTTTTTGATTAATAGAAGTCATTCTTTGATAAAATAGTAAAGGAGCCACCCAGCCACATAAAATATTAGATTTTAGATGAAAACAAAATTGTGGCTAATATTGAGTACATTTATGACTACCTACTAAGTTAAAACTCGTTAAAAGTAATAAATAATTATCAGTACAACTTCTTTATGTCGATGATTTGGAAGAAGATTTGTAAGTTGCGGAATATATTCACACTTTTTGCTCACGACTACATCGACAAAAGTCCAACACCGTTGTAAGTTATGAAACTAGGTGCATGACTATTGACAACTTAACATTATTTCGAGAAATACACTCGTGTAAATATCCCTTTTTAAAAGAATCGTTATGAGATTAAAGAAAAAATAAGTACCTATATTTAGGCATTGACTTCATATAAGATCGATTAGTTTTTTATTTTTCCTTAATTGTACTGCAATAAAAAGTTAAGAGGGTTATCGATTCATTCCGATGAAGCAAGCATCCAGAAAAAAGTCAATTGTTTCGTTTAAGAATTAAATACAAAATCTTTTACAAATTAAACTGAATTTGTACATCGTTTGCCTTGATTTAACAAAAAAATGAAATGAAAATGTTACTCTAGGTGTTAAAATATTGACCGACCTACAATTGTAAATAAATAGGTATCTGTACACGTGCGTTAAATTGTTAGTAACACGTCGTGTGAAGTGGCATCATCGTGAAGTTTAAACCGACAGGTATTCTCTGGTGAACCCTCTGTGCAAACACCCAGAACGTTATACTAAATACTATGGTGCAAACAGAAATCTCTTAGCGTGCGCCCAGCTGCGCCTTTGCCTACCTCATACATTATTGACAAAGACCATTAAAAAAAAACATGGCAGATATCTCTATTAAATATTTTAACTGGTACCCTGGAGTGTGAGTTGTTTTTACGTTATGCCGATCGAAACGTTTACTGCGTTTGGCTCTAGGAGCTTGCAGCGGGCCAGAGCGTCGTAAACGTGTCGATCAGGTTAACGTAAAATAAATTCGACACTCTGAATACAATAGTCATAGCGACACGACGTGGTAAGTAATGTTTCAAAAAATATTGGTTATTTCATTACCTTGGTGCTGTGAAAAGATATAATAACTATAACAAGCAATATATACCTATAACTTATTGAAAAAAACATAAAGCCTACCTGCCTACAACAAAGTGAAAAAAAGAAAACATTTTTTTCGCGTGCTGACGCTACATTGATATACTATAAGTCACTCCCACAATCAATACAAATCTAATGTCACCTCATACGTTAAAATCCATGAGGCTGTAGTGTGCGTTACCCTAGCAGGAAAGTGCTTCCTAGAGTGATATGAGTAGCACGAATTTGCCACGAATATGAGTGCCTAATTTGCTGTAAATGTGCGTAGCATAAAAAAAATTGTACGTGTTGTTGTTTTGATATAACACCTAAAAAACGATTCCTGCTAGGATAACGCACACGGCTGTAGAGCGTGCCAAAGAAATATACATACATACCATGACCCTCCCCGACTTCGACAGTTAAAAAATATACACAAAAACTAAACAAATTCCGTAACAGTGCTAATTAAACACTATGATATTTTGACCTCCAAATGTCGTTCACCTTGTAAGTGAACTTTAATGACGGCTGAGGCGTATAGAATCAAAATAATCTCACATTACAGTGCAGTGGATTTACTCGAGGTGTATTTGACTGCGTCGATGGTTTTGGAACGAATACCTACCAGCTGCGGTGTTTCCAGAGTCTTATAACGTGTCCTTCTTTACACGAGGTTTCAAGAGAGCATTAACTTCACGGTATGCAGCGAAGTTGATAAGTTTTTGGCAACATACCACTTACCATCAGGTAGGCTGTAAAAATGGCAATAAAAATAAAAATTCTACGCAGAGGGCTCTATCCCTAGGCTTTGGTAAAGCAATATTAGGTTTTCTGTCTAAGAATCCTAAGATTAGGAGTCGCTGCCTGATATATTAGACTCATCATACATCTTGTAAAACGTGGATGATATATACGCCTACCTCTGCGTGATTGTGTCCTCCTCCCATCAAACCTTCCTTTAAGAATAGTTGAGATGAGACTAATTTAAAAAAATACACCACAAAAATCTAAGTGTCCAAGTGTTTTGATAAGCAGAATTAACATCCTCTGAGCATTAACTAGTATTTATTTTGAGGTCACAACAATGAATGTTAAAGTAAAGGCGTTTATGAATCAGATTTATGATAACCAAACAATGGTAGCTATTAAGGAAAAATAACTTGTAATCTTTAATTTCGCACCATCAAAGTTAAACCTAACTGATTAAAAATCACAAATTTCGCGATAATATGCATTTGACGGGTATACTGACATTCTACGTAAAAAAGATAAGTTCTATGTCCTTTGTTAGTAAACATCATGTAACGTGCATTGACCTCTACTACGTAAGATCAAGTGTGTTTGCAGTTTAACGTGATATTATTTACTTTTGGCACCAAAACAGTAGGTACAAGTACATCTGGATAGAGATACAAAAGATTTTTTTTTATTAATGCGTTTATATTTACATAACACAAAGAGCTTCACACTCAGAAAAGGTAGGCAAAAGTGTGTTACCCATGTTTCGCGAACTATGTTGTTTCTTTTACTGGAGTTTAATGGGGTAATGCTAATAATTTCTCGCCAAAAAACCCAATATCACTTTACCCGAACCGAAGGTCGAACCCAGGGACCACTGCGTCATTCGTACTTATGTTGAACTTGGATTCATTAATATCGTCATAGAAGGTTGCTACAAAAAGTTATATTAAAGTACGAGCAAGTGATATTGTATTGCATTGTAAATATAAAATATAAAAATAATAAAAATAAAAATAGGTTTATTTACCACCACAGGATACAATGAGATCACACAAACTTACCTAATTATTAAAATAGAAAAGTACATAATAGAAAGTGTGCTTATTATTAATAATATATGAATGCGAGGTGGACTGGAGTTTAAACTAGGGCAACCCTGTATTTCAGGACTCCAGGACACTCGCACACAGTTACAGGTATAGCTGTGCATGTGTGTGTTTTGTGTGTGTTTGTGTGTGTGTGTGTATGTGTGACTATAACAATATGGTTAATACCGTTAAGAGAGATTCTGTGCCATCATAATCCAGGCTTAAAAGGTATGTTTTAATTGCACTTTTACATTCTTGGAATTCATGAATAGTATATTTAATGTAGAATTGATTTTGCTGTACAAATATGGTGCCAAAAAATAAAGTTGTCTTCTGAAAAATGATGAATGGTGGGTGATTGTATCGCATATCCTATTTCTGCGACGTGAGGAATACGTGACAGCGGGGTTGTACTCAACCTCTTTGTGCTTGGGAAGTATAATGTACAATACAAATAATTGTCCTACTGTCAGTATCTTGGCTTCTTTGTAAAGTGAGGATGTTGGGAAGCGAAAGGGTTTTTTCAGCATTACCTTGAGTACTGAGTGTTGTGCACGTTCTACGTGAATAAATTTTGTCTTGCATGCTCCTCCTCATGCCGATATGCAGTAACCCAAAACTGACTGAACCAGAGCGTAGTAGACGTAAAAGACTTAAAAGAGCTGGCTTGAAAATGTTTCTGAGCTTTTTAAAGACCCATTTTGCGTGTTCTTGCTGATAGCAGTTCAAAATGAGCACTCCACGTAAGTGACTGGTCTAGTTGTATACCTAGATATCTGATACAATTTATTCTCATTAGTGGTAGTCAGGTACAAGTTAGTAAGCTAGGGTCATTACATGAATGAGCCCTAAGAATGAAATCATTCGTGGATGGCTGTGTAGCTTTATTAATAGAGAAAGTTATATATTTTGATTTATTCAAATTGAGCGTAGGGAGATTTTTTTAGCCACTTTACCACTTGCTGAAGACCTTTCTCAGCATGTGAGCGCACTTTGGCACAAGTCTCGCCCTGAAAGATGAGTACAGAATCATCTGCATAGAAAATTAATTTTCCATTCGAAGGTATGTAGTTACAGAGTTCGTTTATGTAAATAAGGAAGAGACTTGGGCCGAGGACGATGCCCTGGGAAACACCGCAAGATATGGGGAGTGGACTGCTATTAATTGTTATTTAAAAAGCTTTGGAAAAGCTTGAGAGGCAGGCCCCGAATTCCTATACCATCAAGCCTTTTCAGCAATAGATGTGTGGAGACTGTGTCGAATGCCTTAGCTAGATCTAAGAAAATTCCTATAGTTCTTTTGCCATTATCTAAGCCGCTTGCTAAGTGATTTGTTAGCTGTACCACTGCATCTTCAGTGCATTTTTTCGGTTGAAATCCAAATTGTGAAGCAGAGAGAATGTTTCTTGTTTTGAATAGTTCATCAGCCTCTTGTTTAGTAGATTTTCAAGCAACTAAAACAAGGGTATTAAAACAATAATGTAGGTAATTATGTAGTACCTAATCATGACTTAATAGCCTAGTGATTGACTTGAGTCTATCATAATGTTGAGGGTTTAGAACCGGTTCAATAAAGACGACGGTGATTTGCCCTTTTATGTCACCCTTACTATAGGGTGGATTTTAGCGACATAAAAACAAGTCATATTTAAAGTTAGGTTAGGTATGAAAAGGATATATAAATTTAAATTCGGTCTGGCGGGTAGGTCTAACATAAGAGCTAATAAAATATACAAAAAAAAAGAAAGTGTTTTTATACTCGATTCTGAAATCGAATAGATTTTAAAAATAAAATACAACATTTAACAAATATATTTATTAACAAACAATAACAAATAGGTTACATAAAATAAACAAACAATCAATTAAATACTAGATCTTTGTAGTTGGACAGTAGGTAATAATTGGAAACATGACAATTGGTGGAAGTTCGGACGACAGTGGTGCGATCGGCGCGCTCGAAGTTCGCCTTCACTATCTCGTAGTAACGGCCATCACTGGAAGCAGACATAGAACATTAACAAAAAGAATTCAGATTGATTTTTATGATGGCGTCAGGGGATTTTTTTAAACATATACATGACAAACAAGCCTACGGTTTACGTGATAATAAGTGGTAACCGTACCTAACCTACAAAAAGGTTGTTTTGTAAGCATCATAGAAACAACGCTAAGAAAATACATAAATATCTACACCTACTATTATATAAAGCGGAACAGTTTGTTTGTTTGAACGCGCTAATCTCTGGAACTAGGTACCAGTCGGATTTGATTGATTTTTTTTATGATAGCCCAGTTCTTGAGGAAGGTTATAGGCTATGTAACATCACGCTACTGGCGACAGGAGCAGAGCAGTATCCAAAGACGCGGGTGAAACTGCGCCGCGGAAAGCTAGTAATGTATAAACACTAATTTATTAGCTAATATATTAACTACTAATTATTAAAGCCTCTTAAAATCATCGAGTAGCGTTTGAGAAATACAAGGTACGAATACAAAAGCGCAATCATAACAACATTCAGTTTCCAATCTACTCGAAAATGATCGCTGTATTGTGATTAAGATTATGTTTTCAATGTAAATACAGTACCTACCTTATAATGTTTCTTTTTAAATGTGTTGTCAGTAGAGAATGATGGCAGACATACACATGATGCATGCCCCTGGTCTTTCAAAGGTGAATAAGAGGCGGTAACCTTTTTTGATACTGATTATTACCTGAGCACTAAGCACTTAAGCTTGAGACACTTGACGCGGAGAATGTCGATGGCTTTCTGACTCTTGTCGCTGAAGCGAAGGTTCTCTGGATCCCAGCGTAGTTCTAGACGCTCCAGGTTGGGACAGCTGTTTGCGATGCCGTCCATCAGCTGGAAAATATACTGTCTTTATAGCCAAATTCGTTATTTTACTTCGTGATTTTCTCCCGGGAGAGTTGTTACCACGTTACGAAATTTATTTCAAAGGCGTGTTGCATTTTGTCCTGGAGTACTTTACAAACGTAAAATTAACTGAATACTCCCAGATGCGTAAAAATATTTGCAGAAACAAAATAATTTAAATGAAATGAAAATATGTTTATTCATTAATTAATTAACCTATATAAATTAACACTTATGAACGTCAAAGTTTACAAAATATCAGCAAATTAACCTACAGCCAGTTCGCTGACGAAGTAGAGCCATGAGAAGAAATGGCAAGAAACTCAGGCCACTCTTTTTAATCGCCAGGTTATTAAAATTTTTGTAAGTTACATTTAAATGGAATCTAACCTACGACATTCAAGTGACAAACCGGCCGTCTAAACCACTACAGCAATGTTTGTTGCCCATGATACAATACGAGCGCATATTCAATTTGATAATTTTGCTAGGTAGTTGAATTTCTTGTGCAACTTTTTAAACGCCCACCGTGAGACGTTGCCTCTGCATCGGTTACTATGAATGAATAAATTAAATGTATAAAATAAACTTTATTTTCCAACACAATGTTATCTTACACTAGCTGTTGCCCGCGACTTCGTTCGCGTGAAAATTCAGATGGGTGCCTCTATGAGAATATTGCGTGCCTGATTTTATGGCAATCGTACATTGTATCAGTATTCAGTATTATCCGTCTCTATGGCGAATCCAGTTTAAACCCGCTACCGCTAAAACTGACAAACCACTTTCACACAAACTTGCGACTCTTATTTGCCCATTTAATAAGGGTGGTTTCTGAATATTAAAAAAAGAGTATTTTCTAGTAATTTGGTAATCCTACGATAAAAACTATAGAAGTTTCATACAAACTTTGCCACCCCTTTATACCCCCTTAGGGGATGGATTTCGCAAAATTCCGTCTAAGTGAGCACCTATATTCTAATAGGAATGACAATGCAAAGTTTGAGATTCCTAGCACTTGTTGTTTCTGAGATTTCGTGATAAGTGAGTGAGTGACCTTTTGGGCTTTGCTCGCGTGAATGTCGTTTTTTCCAATAGACATTTTTATATTGTTTAAATACTGTTTTTCATACTATTTTTTATCTCCCCCTCACTCCTCCTCACTTCCCCCTCACTTCCCCCTCACTTCCCCTCACTTCTCCCTGGCTATCCCCTTACTTCCCTCTGACTTCTCCCTGACTTTCCCTTCACTTCTCCCGCATTTCCCCCGCACTTCCTCTTCACTTCCCCCTCACTTCCCCATCACTTTCCTCTCACTTCCCCATCACTTTCCTCTCACTTTCCCCTCCCTTCCTCCTTCTCCTCAGTTCCTCCTTTTCCTCCCTCCTTTCCCTCCCTCCCCCTCCCTATAAATTTCGAGTCGCTAGAATATTTCATCCCTAATTTCACCCCTCTAAATCCACCCCTGTTAAAATAAAATTATAAGGATATTTTTTGTTTAAATAGAAGTATTCCAAAATAAAATTTCAAAACTGTATGTTAAAAAATGAAGAAGATTCATATAATCGATTTCATCCCTTTTCACTCACTTAGGAATTAAATTTTAAAAAACCCTTTTTTAGTACAACCTCTAGACATTTAGACAAACACACCCTCCAAATTTCAAGTCGCTACGACCAGCAGTTTAGGCTGTGCGTTGTATGTTAGTCAGTCAGTCAGTCAGTCAGGACAAAGCCTTATATAATATGTATGGGTGTATGGATGTATGGATTAGACGTATAGCCATCGGGGATCAAAGCATACAGGCTGCTAGGAATGCTAACACGTGATGAGCCACATAAAGCTGACCGTGCGAAAAATAGCTAATACTTAGATCCACACCCACAACTTTTAGTTGTGTCTGACCTTGGGCTTTATTAATTGTCATCGCGAAACATAGGCTCACTGGAAACTGGACTCATTTAAAACTAAACGGAAGATTGTTTAGGATGAGCGGAATCCGAAAAATAAAAACGCTATCAGCTATTCCGAAACCTGTTAAAGTCTCTGTTTCTATCAGATTTCGTAGTAAATTAACAAATGTTCGACGTGACGTGTTTAAATTGGCATAAATTTTTTATTTATGAACCGATTGACATGAAACAAACACTAAATGTTAAGTGAAGCTTACCACAATGTATTAGTGAAAACCATATCTAAATCGGATAAGCCGTTTCTGAGATTAGCGTGAACAAACGCACAGACAAACAGACAAACAGACTAACAGACAAACAGACAAACAGACAAACAGACAAAAATTGTAACAATCATTGTTTTGGGTTCTATTTGCGTTGATAAAGGCCCCAATAATTTTTTTTCTCATATATCTTCCATGTACAGACAGCGATCGGTTACATTTTTATTATATGTATAGATTATTTACTGCCCGGCAAAAAAAATGGCTGAACTGAGGTACATCAACTCAATTAACTATGGAGGCGCCTAAGAGCGCCGTTACAGTATATAGTATATACAGTATATACAGTATACAGTATATATTACAGTATATATAGTAGTCCGGACCTTATTTAAATTTTTTCCTTTTATTTCCCTCTACCTCCTATACGGTAACATGATTATTCATTAAGTTTTGCTATATTGTATAATACCTATACTTATAATCTGTACCCTTAATATAATAAATATGAGATTATCTAAGAATAAAGATTATGTACATTTTTTTGCCTGAAACACAGGAATACCTAGTTCAGGCACAGACGCTGTTTAGATTACTTTTACCTAAGATAAGACTCTGTATTTGTTATTTTAATATATATTATAGTATGACAATGCAACTGTCGCATCTGCCGAAGCAATCTGCAATGCGTTCTCTTCACATTTTCACTCCATCTTTCTTCATACGGGCAATGATATTTCTACTACGTCTTATGTTGTCCCAGCCACGGTTGATATGAATGTATCGTCTCATATTAGCTCGATTGAAATGAATTTAGAATGTATTACTAGGATACTAAAGAATCTTGATCCTTTTAAATCTGCAGATTTATCATAGGAAGTTTTAAAACAATAGCCCTGCCGATATGTCTTCTTTTTAAGAAATCACCAATCACTTGTACCGTTTCCCATATCTGGAAGTCTGCGTATATAACTCCCGTATACAAGAAGGGCTCACGAAATGAAATAATAAATTATAGGCCTATTTCGAAGTTATGGATTTTGGCTAAAGTTTCGAAAGAGTTGTTTACGATCAGACTTACGCTGCACTTAATAATTCCTTTAGTGTTTCTCAACATGGTTTTTTAAAAGGCCGATCTACTACTTCCAATTTAATAATATTAAATGACTATGTAACAAAGGAAATGGACAGTGGTGCACAGGTCGATGTCATTTACACGGATTATAGCAAAGCATTTGACAAAATTGATCATAATATCCTAAAAATGAAGTTGTTTAGCAATGGAATAAGAGGAGATCTACTCCGGTGGTTTTCCTCTTATTTAGAAAATAGGTCCCAGGCTGTTGTTATTAGCAACTACATTTCGAGCTGGGTTTCGATTCCAAGTGGTGTGCCCCAAGGATCTTTAATGGGCCCTTTGCTATTTATCCTATATGTGAATGATATCAACTCTTGCTTACGCAGTTCTAACCTTCTCTGTTTTGCCGATGATATGAAGATTTATTCAAGTATATCATCGGTGAAGGATATCGAGGCTCTTCAGTCTGATCTTGGCCGACTTAATGATTATTGCATAAGGAATAAATTAGATCTCAACCCCTCTAAGTGCTCCGTAGTTACATTTAGTAGGAAACGTTTTCCCTTGCCAACATCTTACAAACTTAAAGGGCAAGTACTGCCAAGAAGTGATGGGATGCGTGATCTTGGTGTTTACCATGATTCAAAGCTACTTTTCAATGTACATATCGAACAAATGATTTTAAAGCTTCGAAAGCATTGGGTTTTGTATTGAGAATGTCTAAGTGTTTTGAAAAGGCAAAAACATTCAAGATTCTTTACTATACGTTTGTTAGAAGTCACCTCGAATACGCTTCGCAAATTTGGAACCCGCGGTATAATTGACCGTATTGAAAATATCCAAAAGCGTTTCATGAGATTTATGTGTTTTCGTCTGAAAAAACCATATAATCTAAAAAACTACATTAACCTTTGTCAAAAATTTCACATCCAGCCTCTTGTAAATAGACGTCGATTAGCCGACTGTTCCTTTTTGTTAAAAATAATATCTAAAGAAATTGATTGCCCTGACCTTTTGCAAAAACTTCACTTTAAAGTCCCTAGTAGATCTGTTAGATACTACCCACCGATATCTGTGCCTTTTTCATCATCCAATTATAGGCAGAATTCATATATTGTGCGAGCGCATTTTAATAACTTATGTAAGGAATATTCCTTTGACCCTTTCAACACTAAAAGCTCTGTGGTGCGCAATGAGCTAAACCGTAACTTTTTCAAATTATAATTAGTGTAAATTTATTAAATTAATATTTATTTATTTTTAAATTTAGATGTAAATTAGTGTAAGCGTGCTTATTCTATGTCTATACGTGAAAACCTGTAATTGGCTTTATGTTTCCTATCCTATCTATTTGGTAAATTTGAACAGCTGTTGGTTTTCCAATAATAAATAAATAAATAAATAAATATGTATCTATGGTTTCTGAATAAATTATTATTATTATATTATTATTATTTAACACTAAGGTATGGCCGTGTTAATAGCTTGTACATTGTGAGGAACTGCTGCCTGAAATATGTTTATACCTAATAAACCTATAATTTTACGTCATTGGTTAGCTGTTTAGTACGACTCTAGGTAGGTACCTAGGTAATCATTATTAACTTTAATAGGCATAATAAACTAAGATTACCTGATCAACGTGAATATTAACTCCAAGACGTTCCTGGGTGCCCATGATAAGGATTCTGAAACGAAATACAGTTAATTCAGTATATTAGTACCTTACGACTTTATTGACATACAATAGTAGTAACATAACGCTATCTATACCCAAAAAATAAGCATAAGCAATAGTTTATGATATGTGTTTTAGAATGCAGATAAACATCCTATTTAGATACTTTTTTGTAAATACATTTATATACAGAAATATACAGACCAATGCAATAAGTCATATCCATCCGTACACAGAACAGTAGTCGCCACAAGGATACCTATATAGTCATAATTAAAGAAACGGACATAAAGTACCTAGGTATATGTATACACGCAACGTGAAACAAATTAGAGGTGTGTCCCGTGTGGTAATCGAACCCTTCCTCATACTTTAGCAGTCGTCTATATCTATACTACTTATTATATAAAGCGGAAGAGTTTGTTCGTTTGTACGCGCTAATCTCTGAAACTATCAGTCGATTGTGAATAGAGATGGGCAATCAAACGGGTTTAAACCCAGTTACTGGGTTTAAACCCAATAAAAACCCATTTATTCCCTCCCGCAAGGTTTTTATTTGGGTGTTTAATTTATATTTGTTGAAATCATAATTCTTTATTAATGTAATACTTTTTTTTAATATATCGATAATTTTTAAAATCTTTTATATGGTTCTTTGCCGCATATTTGCCGAGTCGCAACTTTTGTTTAATATAAACAAAAGAGTATAGCACCCACTATGGATATTTTTTTTTAAAGACTGCAGTTTAAGATGCCGTCAAGAAAAGTACTTGCTACCAAATATTTAGATACAATTTATAATGAGCGGCGAACAGAATTGAAAGAGGAGTCACAGTCAGCAAGATATCTTCATCTCCAGTGCGATGGATGGAGTAATTTACTTATACAATAAGGTATAATAAATTTCGTAATACCAAAATCTCAACCAGTATTATCAAAAGCTTGAACACAGAAACTAACCGGCATACCAGTGAATATATCGCAATTAAAATAGAAAAGGTGATGAAAACCTACGGTGTTAATAAGTTTGTAGTCCTCATAGAAGATAATGCTAAAAATATGCTATCTGCATATTTTTGACTTACCGATCTAGCTCACTACAGAGCTAAAGAATGCTTCTAGGGAAAACAATTTATTTGGCAGTCCTTAAACGACATAGAACCGGTTGTGTGGTGGCAGTTCAACACAGCTCAGCATAGTCACAATGCCAATACTTACGGCTACGTTTAATTGATGATGATAATGATGATGACAATTACCTCCCTAAAGTTTGTTTCGAAAAACATTCGACTGAGTGCCACTTCGTAGAGTGAACTTTTAAGATCAGTAAGACTGCGTAGATATAGTAGTTATTCTTTGAAATCTTTCTTGTAAAATAACCTTTGAGGCCATTTATAATCACCGGTCCCCCGTAAAGATCTTACATGAAAAATGTATTTAGAAATTTAAATGGTTAAAGTTTTTTTCAATTTTATTCTTCACTTGCTGTGCCCGCGACTTCGTCCGCGTGGAATAGTGACTTTGGGCAGCATTTTTTTGGAAATATCTTTTTTTTTATTTTGGATTATATTGAAACAAAAATACTTTACAGTTATGCTTCTCGTTAGGAATACATCTCCATTATATTTAATTGTTTTAAAAAGTGGTACTACGGTAAATGGTACAGACGGATCCAAAATGAGAACATGGACAGGTGCTGGCACCTACTCCGCTGACTTAAATATTAATATATCAACAGCACTGGGCATGCACAACACAGTTTTCCAGGCAGAATGCGTCGGTATAATACAGGCCGCAGACGCGGTGGCTGCAAGAAAAATAGTGAACCAAGGCATTCGTATTCTAACGGACAGCACTGCAGTACTGCACGCTCTACGTAGCAACACAGTAAAATCAGGACTAGTCCTAGAATGCCACAGGAAATTGGAGGGTATATGTGAGTCAAACGCGATTACACTCCAATGGATCAAAGGACACAGCGGATCCCTAGGCAACGACGGCCGACGAACTGCCCAGAAGGGGATCCGAAACAGAGACCTACAGGGTGGAACCCGTTATACCAATATCGGCAAATCAGCAAAGGTACTGGCTGCGACATAGAACAAGAAAACTACAAGCCGAACTGTGGGCGAAGACGACGGAATGTCGTCAATCGAGAGAGGCAATGCCATGTCTAGACGGACGACTCTCTAAAAAACTGCTGCGCTTAAATAGGGCGGACCTACGGTATGTAGTAGGGACCATAACAGGGCACAGTAATATTAACAAACATTTACATGTTATAGGTAAAACGGACAGCCCACTATGCCGAGCGTGCATGAGGGCTGAAGAAACACCGGCCCACGTAGTCATGAACTGCAGCGAGGTCGTGGAGCAACGGGCGCAACACCTGGGAACACCAAGCACACTCCGAGAGGCCTGCAGCAGACCCGGCAAACTGGCCGCTTTCTGGAAGGAGCTTGGATGGTTGCAGTAGGGCAGTGGGTACACAAACCACACCATCACGCAAAAAGGCCCAACTACGAAGGGACCACATGTGGAATACGAGCCCGCGAAAAGAAGAAGAAGAAGAAGAAGTGGTACTAGTTAGGAATACAAAATAATTAAATTAAAAAGAAATACCAAATGGTATTAGAATGTGGTACTGGTTGGGAATAGATCTCTATATACGATATTAGACGTATAGCCATCGGCGATCAAAGCATACAAGCTGCTAGGATTGCGAACACGTGCCAGAGCCACATAAAGCTGAGCTGAAACAGCTGTGAATACTTAGACCCACACCCAAAACTTTTAGTGTCTGACCTTGGACCTTGCTTTATTCATTGTCATCGCGAAACATGGGCTCACTGGAAAGTGGACTTGTTTAAAACTAAACGGAAAATTGTTTGGAATGAGAGGAATCCGAGGAATAAAAACACTATCACCTGTTAAAATCTCTGCTTCTATCAGGTTTCGTTATACATACATTAACAAATGTTCGACGTGATTCTTTAAATTAGCTTAAGTTACTTTTTTATTTATGAAATGATTGACATGAAACAAACACCAAATATTAAGTAAAGCTTACCACAATGTATTAGTGAAAACCATATCTAAATCGGATAAGCCGTTTCTGAGATTAACGTGATCAAACACACAGACAAAAAGACACAAATTGTAACAATCATTGTTTTGGGTGCTATTGCTATTGCTTTAATAAAGGTCCTAATAATATTTTCTCATATATTTTCCATGTACAGACAGCGATCTGTTACATTTTTATAATATGTATAGATAGATTGTACACAAAATACATGTTACATATTCATAAAATAAATAATTGTAAAAAGGCGAGCTTATCTCAGATTTTAGTTCTCTTACAGCATCAAACTTGTTATGTATTTATATTATATACAACTGTAAAAGAGATGTTTAGGACCCAAAACAACATGAAAAGTAAACTCTGTCACGTCTACAACTCAAAGTATTAGTCAAACTAATTAAAACCCGCTATTTGGGCTTTTATTTCGGTTTAAACCCATTTAAACCCAAAAAACCCGGTTTAAACCCGTTTAAACCCATTGGGTTTAAACCCTCTGCCCATCTCTAATTGTGAATAATTCTTTTTGCGTTTGATAGCCCAGTTTTTAAGGAAGGTTATAAAATATGTAACATCATGCTACTCGCGACGGGAGCTGGGCATTATATATTTATTTACACACACAGCACAGAGACACAGCTTAGATATTATGATACAAAATACAAAACCCTGGAGCCTATAACGCGTAGTTTTTATTCATAATCATCCCTTTACTTTTTTAGTCTAATTCAATCCTTATTTTATCTCTACCATTCTCAAGTAACCTTTACACATTGCGGGCGAAGTCTCCAAACGATAAACTATTACCTACTCGTCCCTAAATACTTGTCAAAGGTAGACGCAGTTAATGCATAACATTCACTATTCAGTTGCAAAACAGCTGTGAGCGTCTGAGTGTTAATTTTGCTAATGTCGTCGCTAAATACATATTTCATAACTATGTAAATTGCGCAGAATGTCTATCGTTTGTGGCGAAAGACTTTTTTACAACTTATTTGACGATACTTACCTAAATGGTAACCTTCATCTATAGACATGACCACTTGGGCATCGCCAGGATTACTTTTAGAGAAGTGCATCTGATATTCAGTAACCTTTAGACGTATAATTCGGAATCAAACGAACTTACCTAGTGAAGTTTGATCTCCAATTATACGAGTGTCTTGACCGAAGATGATTGTGGTTTACATGCAGCAGCACGCGAGATGATGCTGTCCTAGTCACACTTTTAAAGATATTTTTATTGCCTAAAAATATAATATTTTAAATAAATATAAAACAGTAGTGTTTTTGACTTTTCCCTCACCACTGCTCACGCCGCCATTGCCGGCACAATGCTAGCTGTGAACTCATTATTTAAGAGCCCAATTTTTTCGATGCTACTTGGGAATACCACGGGTGGGTGGGAGTGTAATCATCTTCGGTCAAGACACTCGTATAATTGGAGATCAAACTTCACTAGGTAAGTTCGTTTGATTCCGAATTATACTTCGTATCTCTCCCGAAGATGATTGTGGTTTACATGCAGATGTTTAGAGTATCGAAAAAATTAAACAATATAATGATCGATAAGTGCTATTTATTAAATCAAAGTATTACAGATAATTTTCAATAAATAGCTCTAGACTTTTGTGACAATATAGGTGAATTATCTAAAAAGCGCATCTATAAATTCAGTTTCCGCAGTCGTAGATATATTTTTATTATAGTATTTTAGGAAGACATGGGAAGAATTGGACCAGCCTGCTGCTTTACGAATAATTTCAAGATTAACACCTGCTCTATGTGCAGCTGACGTGGATGCGTGTCTCGTACTATGAGCACTGTACATTTTTGTATCTATGCCACTTTTTTCTAAAGTTAATTTAACCCAGTGAGATAAGGTTTGAGAGCCCACTTTTTTATGTGGTTTTTGGTAACTTATAAACAGGGATGCCTCTTGATGGCGTAAACTATTAGTTTTATCAATATATTGTTTAAGAGTTAGAGCTGGGCATATTTTAGGGTTTTCAATAATGTATGGAAGCAGAATCAACGGTTGGTAGGCACCTGGCCTTGAAGTTTTTATTAAGTCTTCGATTTTAATTTTAATGTTATCTGAATCAAATATAATATTTTTTATTTTGATTAGACTTAGCGTCTGCATTCTTTGTGCAGATGCTAAAGCTAGGAGAGTTATTGTTTTAAGTGATAAGTCCTTTAGTGTAATAGAATCATTAGGAAAATAATTTGTCAAGTAATTTAGCACAATAGTGGGGTTCCAGGTGGTATTGTATTTTGAGGCTGGTGGTTTTAATCGATAAACCCCTTTAAAGAATCTTTTAATACAATCATTACAAGTCACATCCTGACCTAGTACAATAGATAAGGCTGAGCGATAGCTGTTTAACGAACTGTAACTAGCACCTGAATTAAATCTGTCAGTTAGGAATTCTAAAACTTGATTAGTGTTAGAGTTCCAGTACTCTAACCCTCTATTATTACAATATAGCCACCATGATTTTATTGAACTATTATATTGTGTAAGCGTATTTGGAGAGAATGATGCCATCATTATATCGAGTGACGGGTTAGGTATTCCGCGTCTTAGCAGTGACTCCCTAATAATTTCCCTGCCATCAGGGTAAGATCCACGTGGAGTGGATGTTCCTCCCTGAAAGGAGAAGACAACAAATCCTTGTTAGGCTTGAAGTATAACACTTTTGAGATAAGCAACTTAGACCAGACCGGGTACCACGGTTGTGTAGGCCAATAAGGTACAACTACAACCCCTTCGGCTTTGTCAGATTTAATCTTGTGTAGGACTTTTGTAATTAGACTAAAGGGTGGAAAAGCATAAAATTTTAAATTATTCCAGTTGAATGTGAATGCATCAATAATTTCAGAGTTTGGATCTAGTTTCCATGAGGCATATCTGTGGCATTTATGATTTTGACAATTTGCAAACAAGTCAAATTCAGGAGTGCCAAGCGAGGCTATTATTTGGTTAAATGCATAGTCTGCCAATTCCCATTCTGTGTCTATATTATATGTCTGACGAGATTCAAAATCTGCAACAAAATTTTCTTTAGACTGTATATAAGATGCAAAGACATATAAATTACGCTTTTCGCACCATTGCCATATATCACGCGCAATATTATTTAGATGTGTGAATTGTATGCCCCCCATTTTATTGATATAAGCAATTGCTGTAGTATTGTCTATTCTGAGTAAGATATTGCAATTTTTGTGGTGTGAAGCAAAGATCTTAAGTCCATAGAAAGCAGCAAGTAATTCAAGAGTGTTTATATGTAGTGCTAATTGAGAATAATTCCAATGCCCATGAGCGGTTTTATTGTTGCAAGCTACGCCCCAGCCTGTAGTTGATGCATCGGTGAATATGACGAGTGTATAATTTTTAGCTTGAAACGAGCAGGACGCAGAACTAATGTGTTCTCTCCACCATACGAAATCATCTTTTAAATAATCCTGTAGAATCATCACTTTATTATAATTATCTGAATAATTAAGTGCCAAGAATTTTTCTCTTTCAAACAGCTTTGTGTACAACCAGCCGTATTTAACGGTCGGGCATGCGGACGATAGCAAGCCTATGAATCTAGCAAATTCTCTGATTGTACATTTTTTTGTATTCAAAAACTTAGTAGACAATAATTTTATACAATTTTTCTTTTTACTGGGTAATGTCAGGCACATGTTTGTAGAATCGAATATGAACCCAAGAAATAAGCACATTTTACTTGGGTTCAATTGACATTTAGCATCATTGATCAAAAATCCTAGTTTAATTAGTAAATTTTTTGTCGTTTCAACGTTATTACGACAGCTAATAAATGAGTTACCAATGCATAAAAAATCATCTATATAATTTACTGATAAATGACCTAATGAGCGTAGATAATGCAATGCGGGTTTTAGTAATTTCGTAAATACGTAAGGTGCCGTACAAAGTCCAAACGGTAAAACGTTAAACTCAAATAATTGATTATGAAATAGCTCAGAACTCCAGTTAAAACGAAGGTAAATTCGATCACTTTTAGCAATTGGAAGTAAGAAATATGCGTCCTTTAAATCTAGGGTAGCCATATAATTATTTTTATCGATTATTTTTGCAGCTGTACGGTAGTCTTCCATTTTAAAATGATTTACATGAATAAATTTATTCAATTCTTTTAAGTTTAGAATGAAACGATGTTCTCCATTATGCTTAGGTACTGTAAAAATAGGTGAAATGAATTGTTTCGTACATGGGTTACACCGAGAAATAAATCCTGATTCTAGAAGCTCAGTAATGCAACGATTGATTACTTTAGTTTCTGTTGGTGTAAAAGGTTTTTTTGTCAAACCTCTTTGGTAGGGTTCACGAATGAATGGTATTTGGTACCCCTTAATCCACGACAAGATGGTTTTATCATGTGTAATATAAGTCCATTCCTTATAGTAATGTTGAAGTCTGCCAGCTATAGATACGTTATTGTTATGTACCTGTGATGGTGTAGTTAGCGACGTCGAGATGGATGGTTGGTAGTCGCTGGGTGAGCCGCAGTCGGCGCGCGGCGATGTTCCTGTGGTGGCGGGCGCGGACGCCGAGTCTGGTTGGGGTACACACGCGGCTCGGCGGCTGGTGCCCGCGGTGTCCCCCGTACGTTTAAAGACCCAGTTTGACGTTGCGTAAAGCTACTCTGGTGAAAACGCTGCGGTTGGATGAATTTTCTATTATTTATGCTAGGTCTCAACTCGGATGCAGACTTTGTTATGGCATTGGTTGATTTTAAGTATTCGGACAGGTTAGGGCCGAATAAATATTCACCTATTTTGGTATTTTTTACGATCTCTCGTTTATGTTTGCTTATCGAGTTAGCGACAGCGAATCTTCTTGAAAGAGATTCCCTGTAGTGCGTGTCACATAGTAGCCGGCCAGCATCGCTTAGCGTTTTTATAATATCTTGTGGGATATTTTCAGTTTGTGAGAGAGCCACGTTCAGCACTTTTCCGATTGCAGAGATACAACTGGACATTTGATTTTGTTTCAGCTCACTGTATGAGTCTCTCTTAACGTTAACATCAGATAGTGCCGATTTCAACTCAGGATTCAATGTGGGTGCTCTCATGTATGTACAATTTTCAGCCGGTAAATACTGCTTTAAGAACTCGACCTTTTCTTCCTTAGGCAACCCGTTAGCCAAGATATATTTCCATCGCGTTGCCAAATCTTTGTGTAAATTATCACCAAATGATTTATTTTGTGTAGGGTCTGAGCCTAGCAATTGTAAAATCTCTGGGTCTAGTTCAAGAATTTCATCAGCCGTTCCTTCGCCTTCGAAAGGTACCTCAACGGTTGGGATCTCGTCTGTAAGAGACGTACAGTATTGTAGGCACGGCTAGAATTTTATAATTGTTTGTCATAGTACCCACACACGCTTTACGTCGGGGTATCACAATGAATATAATCATTTTATGACACTATTTCGATATCCACACACGAATTACGTCGGGATAATGGAAAAACTATTGTAAGTACCAGTTAAAGTAAGTAATTTAAACTCATAATTTTTTGTTGTCATAGTACCCACACACGCTATACGTCGGGGTATCACAATGAACTTAGTCATTTTATGACATTAAATTTAATATCCACACACGATTTAAGTCGGGATATTTGCAAAGGTTTATACTGTGATAGGTACAAGCGATATCTTATGAAAAATAATGAAGTAGTTGATGCAAATAAAGGCGGTATGTGGAGATAATATTAACTAGTTATATTTTAATTTAAGCATTCTCTTACCTTGTGGTTCTGGATCACTGACTAAGTCGTGTGGCAATGATTGTGCAGACGATACCTCTGGCTCGTCTTCCGATGACGACGAGGAGATTCTTCTTCGCTTTTTTACGAGTTTTTTCACTTTCTTCAGTAACGTTTCGATATTATCACTATCATGCTTATTGGTTCGCTTCCTTTTACCCATAATGTATCGCAATGAACTTAGTTGTTGGACGAGGTAGAATAACGTGTGACTCGGACAACACAAAATCACGTAATGAGTTCACAGCTAGCATTGTGCCGGCAATGGCGGCGTGAGCAGTGGTGAGGGAAAAGTCAAAAACACTACTGTTTTATATTTATTTAAAATATTATATTTTTAGGCAATAAAAATATCTTTAAAAGTGTGACTAGGACAGCATCATCTCGCGTGCTGCTGCATGTAAACCACAATCATCTTCGGGAGAGATACGAAGTATAATTATAAAATATTTTTAACAAAAGGAAAACCGAGTTCAAACACGAAAGAAACTAAAAAGTAAAAAAAATATTTACTTAGCACAAAGTACCTACTTAATTCGTATTTTGATTTTCTTAATCAGATATGATTAAATAAGCATTTTATAATTTTAAAGTTGTGGCCAAGTAAAACAATAACTAGGTACCTATAGGTATTATCAATCTCAATTTTCTATTGTAGTAATGTTCAGTATTTACTTGACACTATAAGATGGCGCAACATATATGGGCTCGGTTACTCCAGATCAAATCGAGGCACTTCTAAATTTCCTGAATGAGAATAGGGACCTAGCTCGAGCGAGGTTAAGAAGTGTTTTCCTACAAACTTGAAATCGGGAATTACACCTACTTATATTAAGTGAATTGCGTAGACGATGCCAGTTTCTTCTACGTTTTGCACGTTCATCACACAGAACTTCTTCTATTAAAACCATACTTGCAGCCATTTGAGTAAAATTTTAATAAAAATTTACACCTACGAAGTTTTTAGGCAACTAGGTATTTTGGTCTCGTCATTATTTCCGAACAACTACCTATCTGTCGAATTTTCGTCCAAAGCGTGTAGCTTATATGAAATAGATTATGGTTTAGAAAATTTAAATGTCAAAAAATTTTCGTTCGAACGAAACTTTGGAACGAATAGAACCGGAGTAGAAAAGTTACGAACATTCGATTGAAACTTCGTTTTTCGATGAATTAGAGTAGACCTCTTTCTTACCTAATACCTAAACGGTAACCGAAATCTATGGAACGCTGTGTTCTTTTAATATGATATACTTAAGTAAACGATTTCGGTTAAGATTACACAAATATACCACAATAATAGTGGAAAAAGAGAACCGTACATGGAAACGACTAATTTACGTCGATATTCTAAAAGAGGTTCGATACGACCCATTCATGATGTAACCAGTAAGGATCTCTGGTATACTACGTAGGATAGCAATTTATATTAATATACAAAAGCTAAAGAGTTAGTTTGTTTGAACGCGGTAATCTATAATACTTAGTCGATAATCTAATTAATCCGATTTGAAAATTCTTTTTGTATATGATAGCTCTAATTTTGTTCAGAATAAGCCACGGGAGCAGAGCAGTAATGTACCTATAATATAATAACGCGGGTGAAACCGCACTGTAGATACTGAACATAAAAGTACGTGTGACCCAAAATGCTTCCTCAGTCGATCCAGCACATTCATGAACTGGCAAGGAACTACTAACTTGGCATTAACAAGTAGTTGCAGCACGCTCTGCCACAGCTGATCAGTGATGTGCGGCATGCCGCTCAGCACCAGCCCGTGCAGCTGGCCGCCGTGGCGCGACAGGAACCTGTGCAGCGCCTCGTCCGTCAAGTTGTCTGACGAGTCCACGTCCAAGCCTACTAGGTTTCTGGAAAAGATGTAAAGGTTAGCGGGATTTCAATGATGGAATATATCTACAACTAATGTACGAGGCTAAGGCTCCAAAGACACAGTAAGTATATTTTGGACATTACTGACATTGCATTGTAATCCCAAAAGATGGGGTGTCCTGTAAACACCATGCGTCACAGGCGGCTTGGCCGCCAGAGTAAGTAATATAGCAGATTAAAGCTGTTTATATATGTACTCATTATCTGGTATTTAGTTAATCGCCTCTTACGACTCCCATGGAAAGAGAGGGCATGGTTTTATATTTAGAACGGCTAGAAATTTCCGATGTCTTAACCTTCGTTTAAAAAGCCAGTCGCTTTAATCCTAAAACAATGATAGATCGCATTCTCTGCCAAGCTGCACAAATCACTGACAAGCTCATAATCTACCAACCTAGCAGTACCAGCTTCCACCCACGCTTTGAGCACGGAATCATTAAATCCGTTGATCTGTCCCGCGCTCAAGAACCTCAAGTTTTGGATACGGGTCAGCATATCGATGAGACATTCCGTTGACAAGTCAGTTGCGGTCACATCCAGCTCCTGGATCGAAGACTTCTCCCATTCTACTTGCATCACGTGTTCTGATTGAAGACCTGGGTGTCCATCAAAGGATTATATGTGACGTACTTACTTCATTATTACAAGAGAAATTAAGAAAGTTATCAGAGGCCATGAAATAAAACTTGTAAGTCTTCATGAAGTATCTTATCTCGTGCTGTCCCAAAATTACTTATTAGAAATTCGAAAGTTTGTGTGTATGTGTGTGTGTTTGTTACCACTCAGCGACTAAACTGTTGTACCGTTTTTGAAGAAAATTGGTATGTAGATTAGATAGATCCGAAAATCCAGAAATCCGGAAATGGTTCCCGAGGGAGACAAAACATATTTTAAGCGCGGTGGAAGCCGTGGGTCACAGATGGTATAAGATATGGTCTTTTTCAACTAACATTTGGAGAACTTTTGACGCTGCCTAGGCTGACAAGAATTGGCGATTGCAATCGTGGTAGTCGTATCACTGGACGCTGCATCCTGTGACGGATGATTGTCCTGCTGCCCTCTTATGTGATAGAAAAGAATATAATATTGTTTTTTAGTTTCATTACATGCATATTGAAATAAAAATCTCATTAAATAATATATATTTAACAATAAACGTATAAAGTACATATTTTATTAAATAAAATATTATATGAAACATGTGATGGTTAGTTAAGAATGTCTAATCCTCAGTTTTTGAAAGGTTTTAGTTTTTTTTTGTTTAAAATTTAACAGGTGATTAGTAAATTTTTCGTTATTCAGCCTTTCAGAAACTGTCAAAGTCTGGTCATCTAAGGTTAGATAAATACGTCTTTATTCATGACTTACTGCATCCATTCATGAGCAGACAAGTGAGTCTTCTAGAACGTTGAAACAGAGTCTTCATGGTAGAACCGGTCACCTTATTGCAGAAGTTTACTGCGAGGCACTCCAGCTGTGGGAAGGAGAGGAGGGGGAGGGGGGGAAGGTAAGCACTTATTGTATCATTACATTTTAATAGATTTCCGGTTTAATATGTAATCTTTCTTCTTTTTACTTTTCTTTGTATGACTACTCTCGCACAGGGAACAAGTCCTGTGTCGTGGAGGATTTTACAAACATACAACTCAGAACACGTCACGCAAAGTTTTGTCCCGTGCGGGGATCGAACCCACAACCTCATACACAGCAGTCGCTTACGCTCCCACTGCACCACGTAGTCAATCAGTCATGCAGATCTTTAGAGGTAGCCTTGGTAAAAAAGTATGCTAGTAGTAGGTATTGCTTCTAGCTCGAAGCCTAGCAATTAACTAACCAAACTTCTTGATAGCCTATAGTTTTAAGCACAGGGTTGAGGGTTTGATACAGATCTACCAATTAAGTTGCCTTTTTTAAAGCCATGAAGTAGAAGGTTATAGTATCTATACTATTTGATTTCGTTCAGTGTATGATAATTGTGGGAATTTTTCGTATTCATGTTTCCTATCTAAATGCTATACGAAAATGTACGGTAGTAACTAGATCCACGCTGGGTTCAGCATAAATGGGCCGGATCGACCGAGAAAGTACTACCCTCTCATAGAAGACCGACGTAGAGTAGTAGTATCCGTACTATTGCGTTTCGTTCGGTGAGTGAGAGCGCCGGTGGCCTAATTTCTTCCCTTTCCTTTTTCCTCACTTGCCTCAACCCCTTCACCCCATTCCCTTCACAGTAGGCAGAGTTCCTGGCTTTGCATGAGCAATGCCAAAGACTCTGAGTCGTCCATGAGCGACAGTTACCACTTACCATCACGTGGGCTGTTTGCTTGTCTGTCACTGTCGGCAATAAGAAAAATACCAATACCTGAATACAATTAGAACTGAAGGCATCAATGTGCGAGTCGTCCACAAAGTTGATACCGTATAAGTTGATAACGCGTAAGTTCGGTGTAGCAGACTTGAGTTTGTGCACGTTTATTACTTCGTAGATCTCCTCCTCTTCTTCCTCTACCTTCTCGTATGTACCTGTAAATGTACAGACTTCATTTTTAAACAAAACTGTACCTACGAAAGGAAAACGTAAAATGAGAAAAACTCCTGCTAGATGGAGCGACGATTTACAACGGTCGGCTGAAAAAAACTGGTTGTACTTGCAATCAGTTAAATATCGGGCAATATGGCGCATTTTGGGAGTGTCCTATGTCCATTAGTGGACTGTTGTTGTCTGATACGGCAGTTTGGTCACTGAAGACTGCTCCATGTCTTGCAGTGGGTGTCATAGAAGCTACTAAGGATAGGTAACATTTATTATCTGCATACTAAATATCAGCTTCACCAATTCTTCTGCTAAGAGTAGAATAGTATAGAAAATTCTTTATTAGTGAAATCAGATAGTTCTTTTTTTTAATGTTTGTTTAGTGACTATAACAAACACCTTCCTTGAGTGGTATTTATGTATTTATTAGTTTAATACCGACAGGTGGTCGATGAATCATCTGGTATCTGGTCCATCTGGTAAGTAGTAACTGTCGCTCAAGGCCTTCTGCAATTCCAGGGACTCTGCACGCCGCCTACCCTGAAGGGAGATGTGGAAGAAGAAAAGAGGGGAAATTAATGTGATTACTTACCAATAAGATGTAAAATTTCGAGGCCATTAATAAAGTTGTATATCTTGCGCATGAAACCCTCCATGAAGATGACCTCGGACAGACAGATACACAGGTATCGAAGCTTTGTGGGAAATGCCTGCATCTCGGAGAAGTCGTGCAGTTGCATGGCTGGAAACATTACGTAGATAGGTCGTTAGGTCAAGTCGGATGCCTCCATAATAAATTACGGGCGACCTAAACAAATTCTGACACTAGGTGACTACTAATAAAAAAAGAAGTTTATATTTAAACTAGCTTTCCGAAGCGCGGTTACACCCGCGTTATATTACATCTTTGGTTACTGCTCTGCTCCCGTCGCTAATAGCGTGATCTTATATAGCGTATAACATTCCTCAATAACTGGGCTATCAAACGCAAAAAGAATTATTCAAATCAGACTGGTAATTCCATAAATTAAAACCCTGCCACTTTATATAACAGTAGGAATAGTTTTTTTTATTTGGCGTAGATGGAAAACACAAACTACAGAGGAGAGGAGAGAAGAGACGGTAGTAGATCCACGCTGGTTTCAGCATGAATGGGCCGGATCGTCCGGGGAAGTACTACCCTCTCATAGAAGATTGACTTAAGAGTAGTAGTGGACACTATCACACACCGTCATCAAGTCCCAAGCTAAGCAGAGCTTGTGTTATGGGAAGTAGTATCCTTACTACTGCGTTTCGTTCGGTGAGTGAGAGTGCTGGAGGCCCAATTTCCCCCCTTTCCTCTTTCCTCACCTACCTCATTCCCTTCCTCTAACCCCATTCCCAGCCGCCATAGTGGAGGCCACCATACCAGCAGTTTAAGACGATAGCTTTTGGTATGATGGCCACCACTTCTGGATTCCACTGACTGATTACCATCAGGCGGGGTGGAGTCACTTTGGTAAAAAAAAGGCTGTACATTTTACGTACACTCTGGTATATTTTTAGCTGATTACGCGAATCGGGCGATCATACAATTATACTTATGAGGAACTGCAGTAATTAACTATACTATACTATACTAATTAACATTAACTCAATAACGATCAAACCTGTGTAAGAATTACTTATATTATAATACGCTGTCTGTCCTTAACTAAACAATAAACTTTTACCTTTACTACAAGTACAGTTTTCTCTTACTACACACATAACTTACAAGCTATAAAGTAGTATAAAGTGGTGTACAGTTCACTACACTGTACAAAGGCATTATATTGTGATTAGAAAATTCTGGAATATGTAGATAGGTACCTACCTTGCTCATTCGTTATTTTTTGTAGAGCATCAGTAGAGATCAAAATTAAGTAAATAGTGAGATTATAATTATGTAAATAGGTATGTACCTATTTGTATTTGCATATAAATGTAGACTTTAATTCGGTGATTGTCAATATTTACCTCTACCCACGCACTGAAGGGGAGACACGCGACCGAAGCCTGAGAAACAAGTCTTTAGAAGCAGGCGAAGTCAACAGTAGACTTTAAGATATATTCTCCCATAAATTACCTACACGTAGACTCTCCAAACTAATATTTGTCTCGGATGGCATTTGAATCTGCTGCACTTGGTTAGACTCTAGATAGGCTGTATATCGCCAAATTAGTATAGTATCGCTTGTTTTCTATACGTTTAATTACTTACCAGTACTAAAATCTAGCAACATGTGAGTTAAATTAGGGCATTTAGCCGCCAACTCGTGTAACACTGTGTGCGTGATTAATTCTATCGGCAGCTCGATGTAACGTAGCGATGGCCCGAATCTTATTGATATTAGCGCCAAAAGCGATTCTAGGGACCCTGAAAATAATTTAATTCATTTATTTTACCTTGAAACTTAAAATATAGATATATTTCTGTAAGTTAACGCCATCTATGTGTCAATTTGAGAACTATTGCAACTTGTGACAGGTGCTTATGCAGTGTTGCTTAAATAAAAAATAATTTCTTTTCGGTAGCATTATATATTTTGAAATTTTAGTTAAATTTGGAGTGTGATATTTTTATTTTAGAATTACTTACCAACATGTAATCCGGAGATTTCAGGTCTTAAACTGACATGCGTCCATAGGCGAGTGTCGTAAGCTACTATGCGCCATCGCTTGCATACTGTGGCCATACGACATATTTCTCGATGTGTTAGATACGAAAATATGTTCAATAAGACCTTGTCTGGTAATTTTTCTATTGTCTGAAACAAGAAGTTATATTAATATAGGTATCATTAATTTATTTATTAACTGTTGACTGTATTGGCACGTTTACGTTTGGTGTATTATACAAAACATAATCATGAAAATATTTTTTGTAATTAATATGTACCTACATATATTTAACAGTTATTTTTATCATATTTTTTATAACTGCAGTTTTACAGAAAAAAATATAATATTAATATCACAACAACTACTTAGAACTATTAGCTCCAAAGTAAGCGTAGAAAAAAACTAAACAATAAAATGTTGTAGGTACTATTACTACTATTGGATACGGATATGTTAAATTTCTTACAACAATTTATGGGAACAAATTGAAATTTACATATTATGTGCTCATAAATTGTGGAAGACGGTGTCTTAGCCAGGTTCCAAGCCTGTATTTCAGGTCACCAGATATTAATAATAATAGAAATTGTGTATCAAAAACTAACTAATAAGACGTCTATTTATAATTACATTACCGTATTAGCGAACGGGCTTCTGACTTTTCCATCTTCTCCTAAATAAACTTGACTCGCTTCCAAAGCTAACTGACCCCACACATCCGTAGACAGATCCATAGCTAATATTATAAACTACACATTGAATAACACCATAAATATATGAAAATGCATATAAAAAGCACTTTTGTCCAGTTTTTGCTTGCGAGTTAACGCTGAGCAGATAATTGGAACGCTGAGGTTAATTTTGGAACTACCGGGGATTGGGCGTTAGCGTATATTTGTGAATTCTGTTGATTACTTACTCTTTAATATAAATTAAGACTTTATAACTGCATAAATATATAAAGTTGGTATGTTTAAATATATTTTTTATAATTAAAGACCGACACTTTTTATATTTTTACGAACTCACAAAGTGTTCAAACGCGGGAAATTTGAAAATTTGATCTTGGCGTTATAATGTTTTTGCTGGTATTTCGCTTAAAATTGTTAAACTAATAAGGTCTACCGTGTCTAATGCACGTAGGACGTTTTTAATACTAATGTAACAACAGTGTACTCAGTAAAATGTAATAAATGAGCATATAGTGGATCACGGTTCATTTCGTTCGCGAGGCAGTCAAAATTAGTCAAAATAAGACAAGAAGACATTGAGTACCTATCTAAAGTCAAATCTAAAGGCACATTGGAGACTCTGCCCTAGTAACAGTAGGTATAACATGTCGGCCTTACCAAAGGCTGAGGTGGCTCTAACGGCGTCGAAGATAAAAGTCTTTTGTAGATTATGCGTGTGTTTATCTCGATAAGATGTTAGGTACTCTTACGCGGCACTAATGTCCTACTCATCTTTTTATCCATATGACTAAGGGTTCGTAACCTGGTAAGCAGGTAAGTACCATTTTGTTGTTTTCAGTCATATAATTATGTAGCCAAGTTTGATTTAGACAATGCTAACCTACGATGAGAAATATCTTTGTAGCTCTTTTTAAGCATATCGCAAGCACAGAGAAGTGTGAGTTTTGGTATGGTTAGGTAAAGTTTTAGAAAATGTACCGAAAATAAGATTTTAATAATTACACTGTGGAGGTATCACACCTTATACCTCCAACCAAAGGGAGGATCCTCCTACCAGGCTAGGTGATCGCGCCTGGCGGGGCTACTGCCCAACAGTAATCGGTACTTGTACAGTTAGTCGGTGTGAGAATGTTGATATCGCGAATTAGGCCTGCATACACCTTGTATTGATGGACTGAAATTGTTCATAGCGCTATCTAGTATTTCTATGCTATAAACTCGTAGTATCTTCTTCGCTTGGTTAATTCCTGTACATACCATTGGCCAGATAGATAACGCCACAGCACAAAAAAAACAATGATAAAATTTGTAAAAAAATATCTGTGTTTCTAGTATTTACTCTGAGAACTAAATTTTATCATTGCGCTGTTATTAGTGAAAGGCGCTTAAGTACTTACCTACTCATGGTAGAGCTAAAGATTTAGGCATAATATATTTAGCAACCACTAAAATGAAATATAATACTAATAGAATGAAATAAGTTGGTATTAATTAAGTGAAAGAAAACCTCTATCAGCGAATTGGCTGTAGGCAAAATAGGTAATTTGGAATGAATGAATGGAAGATTATGACATAGGTACTTAAAGGTCTTCTTCTAAAATTCTAAATGATTAATTTTGCATTAAACAAAGACATATATTTTTATTGTGAAATAGTTTAAGTAAACTAAATTGTACGTAAATAAAAGTCTGCAGTTACGAGGACATCTTCACCGAGAAAACAAAATACTATATGACACGTGACCATTTAACGTTACCATTTTAATTACCAAAATTCAAGGTTTTTAACATTGTCGAAGAAAAGTTTTGTTAATACCGAAACGTTCTCTCATTTAATCCATTAATTCCGAGTAAAAGCGAGTTATTGCTGTAATGTCTACGAGCTTGTATTGGCAGCCAGAAGGTATTTCCTGGACGAGTGACTCACAGGCCAGTTTAAATTATTTCCGTCCTTCTCTACCGTCTGTGGCGTTTAGAAAATATTTTTCATTCATTTGAACGCTATTTGTTTACGTTTATTCCAGACGGTCGTGGTTTTCACTCACAGATATGACAATGACAGTCAACGTGATTTGTATGAAATATAAAATATGAACTGCGTCGCAAGTGTTTATTGCGTCAACTAAATTTTGACATCTAGATACTCACTGAATTTGCAAGCGTAATTTTTCACTGCCAATAAAATTATAAAATGATAAATCAAATCTACATATTATTTTGGAAATATCGAATTATGAGTAACACAATACATCATTCGTATTGCTTTTAATTTAGCGTAATAGAATAAGGATAAAAAGTCATCATTACTAGGTTGTTCAAGATTACAAATACATAATTTAGAAGCGCTTTGCAAATCCCTTTGTGAAAGATAAGAAAAAAATCCACCTGTCATTTAAATTTATAAAATTATTTGTGAGGAGGCCCACTTGAACCTTTAGGTTATCCAATAGGTAGGTATAGTCATATTAGCAGACGTGATACTAAAGAGTCTTGGAGAAGCGTTACACCGAAGTGTACTCGTAGCTACAAATGGTGATATTAGCTTCAAAGTCCTCTGACTTTAATAACCAAATTTTCAGTCATACACCCAGCTTCTGAAAGGCTGATCAACGAAAAATAAACTAATCACCTGTTATATCTCATGTGAAGTACCAATTGGGTTGCTAAAAGCATGAATAATTAGTTTAATTTTATGTAATTTTAGCTGATTTTTTATATATTAATGAGATTTAACCTTGATTTAACAGGTAATTAGTAAATTTTTTTTTATCAGTCTTTTAGAGACTGGGTTTTAGTTTACAATGGAAATTAAACAAACCTTCGTAAATAATGACTAAACAAAATTAGGTGAATGACATTGATAAAGCATCAACAAAATCTAAACATGTTTTATAATAAATATAAATTTGGCTGCAAAATGTAAAAATGGCGGTCAATTTCTTAAATTCTTTTACTTTTAATTTCTGGAATGTCAATCGTAAATATTATAGAAGGTTAATAGATTAATAATAACATAGTTTAATTAAACACGACACAGGCAGATGTAATACAATAGTCTAGGCTTTGTACTACCGTCTAGAAAGATCTAAAACACTATTAGTTAATGCTGAAAGTAAATAAGATGATTGAAAAGTAATTAGTTACCTACTGAACGTAACTTAACCTGAAGACTAGTTAAAATAGAAAGATGACTACTGACTTGCTCGGTGGCGCTGTGAGAGTACCTGCTTGCTTCGTGTGACTACTGTGTAAGAAGTTGCGGGACAGTACATTTATAAAATAATTTCAATTTAGAGAAAAATAGAACATTAAGAAAAGTTTACAGCGCTTCTGGTGTTTCTACTAAATTCTGAGTTCTGTGGCAAACACGTGAACATGAACACACAGTGGGCCCACCACCTCATATTAGCAAAATCACTTTGTGTTTTGTATTTTTCTTTTGTTTATTTGACCATAAAATAGCTTTACCACCCTTAGAGTAAATGTCGGTTACCTAAACAAAACAATAATAACTATTTTTGCTTGCAAGTTACCTACAGTAGCCGCCTTTTCCACTGTGCAATTAAGTTGCATGCAAGGTGCATGTTGCATGCAAATTGTATAGTGGAAACAAACAAGTTGCAACTTGCATGCGATAGGTTTGATCTTGTATGCACAACACTCAAGTCAGCTCATTTGTATGCAATTGCATTCGCAAGCGCTCGCGTAGAGAAGGAAGTGTGCAGGGTAAAGGGTTACCTTATGAAAATGACTGCTAAGTAGGATATGGAGATAACAATAATATTTATTGAAGAATATCATAGACATGTTTTTTTTCTATATTATAGCCTACCAAAGTGACTCCACCCCGCCTGATGGTAAGCAGTCAGTGGAATCCAGAAGTGGCGGCCACTATACTAAAAGCCGATGATTGTCTTTTGAAGCCAAAAAGCTGTCTTTACAAAAATCGCCACTAACATGTATGCCACTAAAATCTTGTATGCAAGTTAAACAAAATCGTGTTTTAAATTCAACACACACAAGTGTGACGTCATATATGCATGTAAGCATTTGCATAATGGAAACGCGCCTTATCAGTTATCAGTGTTAGGTATCAGTCAATGCCTTATTGAGTCTTAATGAATTTTTATTTTCGTTAAAAGTGGTGAAGCAATTATGTAGTCGACTATAAAATGAAATGAAATGATATGAAATGAAATGAAATGAAATGAAATGAAATGAAATGAAATGAAACGAATTCATATAGGTTAATTAAATTAACACTTATGAACGTCAAAGTTTACAAAATGTCAGCAAATTAACCTACAGCCAGTTCGCTGACTAAGTAGAGCCATGAGAAGAACTGGCAAGAAACTCAGGCCACTCTTTTTAATCGCCAGGTTATTACAATTTTTGTAAGTTACAGTTTCAAGTAGCATGCAAAGTGGCGCAGGCAATACACTTAACTCTATAGATACTTAATTACTTACAGCTTTCTATGTTGTAAAGAAAAATTAAAAAGTAAAATGTGTGCTTTACAGGCTGCCTCAAAAACAAGTATAGAGACAAAGTAAGGTTATAATAAGACTGATACTCGTATAAGAGATTGCAGGTGATCAAAGTGGACTAAACCGCGTTAACTCGTGGTAGAACAACCAATACTAAAAAACTTTACATTCAGTCATACCATAGCATGAGTTGAAATTAAAATTAATGTGTATTGAAAAAATAAATAAGTGTTTACATATATACACAACTATTTGTTGCCCGTACCTCCGCCTGCGTGAATGTCGGTTATATCTCTGTTTACATGATTTTTCATACAAACTTGCAACCCATATTTTGCAACACACATTTAAGCTATTTAAGGTCTAACCTATCTCTATACTAAATTTCATCAAAATCGGTTCAGTGGTTTAGGCGTAAAAGCATAACAGACAGACAGGCAGAGTTACTTTCGAATTTTTTTTTTTTTTTTTTTTAACTTTATTGGGTAAAACAATATCACAATAACAAATGCTTAAAGTACTAATATCTTAGAAATTAATAATCGTGATATCCACACCGTTCACCACGGATAGGTATACAAAAATACATTAAGAGTAGGTACCATTTTTGCACATCAACAATACCATGTTCACTTATATGCCCATGTTCATTTATAATATAAGTATAGATAGTATAATATACTATGAATTATGAGTTACCTATAATATATCGTTAAAACGATGCATCACCATGTGTACAATATTTATACACCTACAACAGATAGACTGCACCGTTTGGTCTAGTGGTTAGTGTAACTGACTGCGACGCCCGGTGTCGTGGGTTCGATTCCCGCGGAAAGCAAATATTTGTGTGATGAACATTTGTATTTGTCTTTAGTTTGGGTGTTTTCTATGTATTCTAAGTATGTACTTACAAAAAAAAAGTACGTATATGTATATTTCAATTATCTAGTACCCATAACACAAGCTCTGCTTAGCTTGGGACTAGATGACGGTGTGTGATAGTATCCACATATTATTATTACTATTATTAAAGGTACATGTCACGTCGATGATAAAGAGCCAAAGGTGTAATGGAAATGGCGCCAATATACATATTTCATTTAGAAATAAACAGATGTCTGCTACCATTAGGTACGAACCCCTTACATTTATCTCTTTTATAAACACCACTTATGGACGATGAAACAAATGACTCATGCATGTTTTTAAATTTGACATGAATTATGGCATCGTATTATCTCAGCTCGTTATGTCGTGACCGGCCAAAGTGGCGAAAATTGGGAGGCCTATGTCCAGCAGTGGTCTGATATGATGACAATGATTATATTGATTATCTATGACGATTTATTTTAAATGTAGCTTTTGCAAATCCGTCACAAAGTAAACTGACGACATGTTAAGGTTGGTGGGCAACCGATGAATGAGAGCGGAACACGACTTGGGGAAGGCCGTCTTTCGATTCGATTCGTCTTTAAATTGAACTAGGGGAAACGGTAGAGTGATTGCCCATGCAGCACATAGTTTTTGCCCAACTTTAGAAAAATCATAAGTACCTATCTATTCATTGCTTTAGTTAACTTTTTGATGACAACAACTATCATCAAACAGTTAACTCAGGGAAGAGCAGACTTTTATGCAATAACACAATAAGCAATACGTAACCATGATCATCACTCAAACAGCCAAGAGACAGTTCTAAAATGTCATTTTAAAACGTTTAGCATACTTTAGGTAACCAAAGGTTGGCTATTAAAAATATAGCATTCACTAGAATCATGTCAGTCAGCAGACGCTATAAAATACCTTAAATTATAAATACCTATACCTTAATTATTCACTGACTAATTTACTGATTCGATTTTTTAAATGGCATTTGCTGAACATTCTCTGAATTTTAATCTAGTCTGGACTATAGTACTTTAATAGTAATAGATTATTAAACTTTTTTAAATGCTTAGTAATTATTTATCTAGTCATTACTTGCATCTAAGTCCATGGTAGAAATAAAGACTTTTTTATCATGCAAATTTATAATTATGTAAAAAAAAGAATATTTTCTAACAGAATGTATATATTCTATCTAAATAATTAATTACCAATTGTTTCCGACGAAAACTCGATCCCAAATCATCCCTGTTGATCGCCATTGCGGCGCTGTCCACATTTAAAATCCCCCATGAATCCATGACTGATGATTATAAACTCTTCACAATAAAAAAAATGTTCGTATCACTGAAATCACAAATCCAATTAGCGCGAAAACTTAAAATTCGATTCGACAAGTTCCTGCCATGTCGGCTGTCTGCACGTCTTTACTCGGAAAACAAATGCGAACTGTGTACTCTGTAAACATATAATGTAACAGATGTACCTCTATGCTGTCAGATATTTAAATTGGCAGGCCAAAATAAGTACGGCATTTTGCTTCAACTGGGCGCAGTACGTGTAGGTGCCAAGACGATTCGCATTGCAATCGGGTCACAAAACGAATAAAGCAAAAATCTGTTTTAATCTCTTATTGTTACTGATTATAATATGCACTGTTTCAACAATTATGTACGTTAAACATACTTATAATAAATACATAATGATTCTATCTATAGAATGACAACCGTCGACAATTCTATTTTATTTATTTGAATGATTTCTTAATTAATTGTCCCGTTGGATGTTATCCAAAGCGTTGTTTTGTTAAAACTGTGGTATTTGTTGTTGCTTTCTGTTTATTTGGTCGTAAACATGTTAGTCTATTGGCTTTTTACTTTTACATGAATGACTTGCTATTCGACTATTTTGATGTGAAATGCAATAGGACCACACACCGTGGTTTGACGAGTAGGTACCGAAGGTTAACGGCTGGATACTGTCTCTGACAGTAGGTAAGTATAGGTACCTACTGTCTAATTAATAAAGACTTATTTTTAGACACTGGTTTTCAACCTCTTTTGTTCAAATTACGGCACTAATACAAGTTTCCTAATTTGTCACCACAAAACACCGAAGGTAAAATACCACAATCTCGCTTAGTCACACTTTATTTAATTATTTAATTGTTTATTCAGTTTATTATAATCTTCTGTTTACATCTTTAGTTCTGTAAGACGCTGCGTGGAGCAATCTCTGGCGCCTGCCGAAATCCAAAAAAAAAAGCAATGCATGAATGCAACTCCATAAGGTCAAAGAGCCAATGTTCGGGGAAAGTCTATCTAATTGTTATTCATTTAAATGATGATTGTTTTAATGCATTAAGGTTGGTTGTGTCGAACTCGAATATAAAACCACCTCATGAAATCCCGTGAGTGTCCTAAGTGACGGATATCGGAATACCAAGTACCTAACTAGCAGCGTTATCAAACCAACATAGTGCTTGCCTTATAATTATAACACAGGCAACCACTAAATTGAAAAGATAGTACCTACACTACCCACTGCATGACACCTGTCAGGTAATGAATATTAAACAGGCCCAAGCCATGTGCTTGAATTAAGTACTTTGGATAGCAAATAGCGTTCTATAGTCTCCACACTCTCCGCTTACGTTAGGTGTGTAACATGACAAAATAAAATGGTTTATAGTATTCCTTAAAATTTCATCTTACGTACTATAAATATGTTAGACACATTATGTCAATTGCAAATTTGCGATAATTACTACTACAAGCCGCACTTAAGTCTATGTAAAATACCTAAACTAGTGCTGTATTGATAAAGGTTATGTTGACCGTTTAGCAGTTCAAGATAATAGAGCAAATCTTGAAAATGCGTATCCAAAAAGCAGAAAAGCGGTTGATCGCAATTGCCCGTTGTTTGCTATAGTTCATCATATCAGTACTTGCTCTTTAGTGACTGCAGCCTTCTGTAGGATAATTAAGTACGACTTGTCAGTTTAGCCTCATCGTGTTTGTGTGATGAAAGTATTTCTATTTAGTTTTTTTATTTAAATTATTTTTATAAATTTGCTTGCGTTGCCGTATAATAACAATATTAATAATATAAAACAACTACACACAATGCCATCTAGACCCAAAGTAAGCATATTTTTAAAGCTTGTGTTATGGGTTCTAGAATGCGGATATACATACTTATTATGTAAAAGATGGCTTGATCACTGTTTAGTATCCAAATCAGCCTGGAATGTAATTAAGGGTGTTGGTGTCTCTGAGCAGGTTTACATCTCTGATCATTTACCAATATAATTGGAATGTGACTCAGAGGTGGTAAGGCCTAAGCGGTTGGTTAGAAGTAATGACAGAAATCTAGTCACATGGGGTGAAAGAACTAAGACAGAAACACAATGTTATCTAAATAATTGTAATAATAAATTGCGAGCAGTTGACTTTCCTCATGAGTTTATGAACTGTGCTAACGGCTTCTGTGACTTGACTGAGCACAAGGTTGTACTAAATATTTTGTATGAGCGAATTGTTACCATATTGTCTGAGGCGGCTAGGGAATCCAGAGTGATTTGTAAGAAGGGACCTAGGCGGGGTAAGCGAGTACGTGGGTGGAATGCTTATGTGAAAAACGCTCACTGCGAGACTAGGTGTAGTTTTAAGGCCTGGGTAAAAAGTAATCGTCCCTTGTCTGGTCCTGTGTATGACGAAATGAGAGAGAAGCGGAAATTGTTTAAGAGCAGACTCAAATCTTGTCAGAATAACGCTGAGCAAATCACAATGGACAGGTTGGCTGAACAAAGAGCTGATAAGGACTTTATAAAGTTTTGGAAATCTACTGGTAAGTTGGACGCTAAGCCTAGTCTTGCTACGAGCGTGGGAGGTTATAGTGAAAGCAGGGATATCGCGAACATGTTCCTGGAACATTTTAAAATACAATCCCCACTTGGCCCCTCAACGCAGGTGTATGTCAAGGAACAATACCTCTTGTGCATTTCTCAGCTAAACAAATACGTAGCATCATAAATGGTATGAGACGAGGTAAGCCTCCGGGACATGATGGGCTCAGCATTGAGCATCTGAAGCACGCTGGTGTTCACGTGCCGCGTGTTCTGTCCATGTTTTATTCAATGTGTGTCAGTCATACTTACTTACCGCCAAACATGATGAAGACAATAGTAGTTCCCATTGTGAAAAACAGGACGGGAGATATTGCTGACAAGGGCAACTATCGTCCCATTTCCCTGGCGACTATTATAGCTAAGGTGTTGGACGGTGTGCTTGATACTATCTTGAAGGATCACATCAAATTACACGATGCACAGTTCGGGTTTCAGCCGGGACTTTCAACTGAAAGTGCTATATTAAGTTTGAAGCACACCGTCCAATACTACATAGATCGCAGTACCCCGGTATACGCCTGCTTCCTTGATCTTTCCAGGGCATTCGATCTTGTCTCGTATAGAGTGCTTTGGAAGAAACTGGAGGACCGGGGTGTGCCGCCCGGGATATGTCATCTGTTAAAACACTGGTACGGCAATCAAACAAACTATGTGAAGTGGGACGATACTCTCAGCGAACCATATAGGTTGGAATGCGGGGTGAGACAGGGAGGTCTAACGTCTCCCAGGCTTTTCAACCTTTATGTGGATGCTCTCATAGGTGGCCTTAGTGGCAGCCGTGTCGGATGCAGTGTTGGTGGGGTTAGTATTAACAACATCAGCTATGCAGACGACATGGTGCTGCTGGGGCCATCTGTGAGGGCGATAAGAGAGTTACTGAAGGTATGTGAAGTCTATGCCGCGTCGCACGGTTTGGCATATAATGTGAAAAAATGTGAGTACATGGTCTTTGAGGTCAGAGGCAAGCAGAAGACAGATGGACCTGACCTTTTCTTGAACGGGTCAAAAATTAAAAAAGTGTCCTCTTTTAAATATCTCGGTCACTTTCTTACCGATGACCTCAAAGACAATGTGGATATTGAGAGGGAACGCAGGGCTCTAGCGGTCAGGAGTAATATGCTGACCCGTAGATTTGCTCGTTGTACAGACCAAGTAAAAATTACGCTATTTAAGGCATACTGCCAGAGCCTGTATACCGGCAATCTATGGGTCAATTACACCAAGAAATCGCTGGATGTTCTGCGTGTCCAATACAATAATGCTTTTAGAATGATGTTGCGACTGCCTCGGTATTGTAGTGCGTCGGAGATGTTTGCGCAAGCCCGCACGGACGGTTTTCCTGCGATAATACGCAAAAAAACAGCTTCCCTGTTAAAAAGAGTACGAGGTAGTCGCAACAGTATTCTAAAAACAGTAGCGGAGAATTATAATTCTCCAATCTTAAAGAAATTTATTAATAGATTAATGTTTTACTAACACTAGTTTATAAGTCTTTTGATACTAACAATACTATGGATTAATTTGTGGTCTGAAATAAATGAATTTATTATTATTATTATTATTATTATTACTTACGGAGTACAGAACAAAACCATAATGTAGATAGGTACTATCACTACACTCGATTCGCTGGCTCGTTTGTGGCTTTCGGACTAGCTTGCCAGTTTGTTGTTGTTAAGTTCTTTCTCTTCTTTGGTTTCTATCTTTGGTTAGGTACTACTTTGCTCACGTGGTAGCGTGATGTTAGCCTATAACCTTACTTAACAATTGGGCTATCAAATGCAATAAGAAATTTTCAAAGCCGAATCGTAGTTCTCGAACTAAGCACGGTCAAACAAAAAAGTAGGTATAGTAAAATAGAAATTTGTATAATAATCTCGCAAATCGGTTTACTGCGTAATAAATAACATTATTATTATTTCTACAGGCGCGCCTAGTTTTCTCCTCATTGGACTCGATTTTTTTTCTTATGTGTGCTATGAGCTATGGTATTTGATAAGTCCCATGAAGCATGGCGTAAAGTATGGTTAATATTTATACCCGACTGCCGAAGTTAAGGAGGGTATCGGGACAATCCCACGCACATGCCCATCACTGTGACTCCTGTAAGCCAGGATTAACAGTGATATCCAAGAAGAAACACCGAGCTTTGTCACTCGGGAGTCCCGGGGACTGCTAAACCTACTGTCTTGGACCGAATAGCAACGAATTTAATCAGAAGTAAAAGGAGGAGTTGGAAATAAAATGTCCACTTCCCTCCATTGCAAATATGTATAGGATTATGACCTATTAAAAGAAAGCACCACGGACAAGTAATATTAAGGGACCTATGTGAGCTATATCTGATACCAGTAATATGTATGGCAGAAACGCTTAAACGCACGGAAATTCATCTTAGATGACACAAGATCCTCATAATAAACTGGTCCTGATGTAACTTGTAAACTATGTAACATTATGTCGCGGTCTTTACGTCAAAGACTACACTTACACTCCCAAAGAATGTGATGAGCAGACTGTTCTTGATTGGAACACTGACAACTTGGAATTAACTAACTTAAACGAAAATAGTTTGCTCTTAAAGTTACCATGATCCGTAAGAAATTGGGCGACACAGTGATCTACCTCCAACCATGTTCTTTCCAACCGCTTTATAACTGATGGAAAAACTGGTACAGGTGGCGCCTCTTAGTTGAAGTATCCCAGCGCTGCTGCAATTCGTCTATAAGACTCCTATAAACTTCATTTTCTTCTTTAAATAATCAATGTTTTCCTGGCCATCGCTCGATTGTAAGAAGTCACTATTCATGCCGTCGTGAGATGTATAATACAAAGCCGCTTGTCTCTGAACCTCAAGATCAACCGGAAGAACACCTGCCAGTACTGGCAAAGCCTCAGTGCTAACTGTTCTTTATGCGTTACACAGAAATATTAACGCAAGACGTTGACTTTGAAGCAATTTGCGCTTTACAGCACCTATAGTTGCCCTATCAGCCCATACAGGCGCCCCATAACACATACTTCCTAAATAAGTAGCACTATAAATCGTTTTGAGTATTAAAAGAAAGACCCAATGTTGTTGTTGATATCCTAGTTAAAGCGTAAAAACTATTTTTAGTTTTTCCTTTTTCCCCAATTGTAGTGATGTGATAAACAAATGAAAAGTTTCTTTCTAATATGAATCCTAAGTAACAAACTGAATCCCTACTTTTAATGCTAATATTATTAAATTTTATTCGAGGTGGTGTTTTCAGATTTGTTTTTAAAAGAAGCTGAAAAGTTTTATGAGGAGCGAACAATAATCGGTTACGTTTTCTCCAGTCAGAGACTAGACGTAAACATTTATTCGCTAAATCCTCTAATCCAGCCGTGGTATTAGATTGTATAAGTAACAAGCCATCTATAGTATATCCAGGTAATGTACAGTCAGTTGGTAATGACAATGAAAGGAAATCATAAAACCGTAAGTTCCAAAGATACGGCCCTAGCACTGATCCCTGAGGACATCGCCTAGTCAGTGGCTTCGACACAGCATGGTGGCCAAGTTTCAGTTAAGGAGGGTACCTACCTAATGTTTTTAGATTCTACAGACAGAGATGTCAAATAGCAAATCATAGCACTCAATATCTTGTAATTAAAAAAAAACTAAGTATAGAGTCCCTCCGCAACGAATTTAATCAGAAGTAAAAAGGAGGAGTTGGAAACAAAATGTCCACTTCATGTGTTCGTGCATCCATCGGTTGCCCGCCACCCACAAACAACAAAACAAACAGGATCTGTCCTAAACATAATCTGCCTTAAACCGAACATCCCTCAACTTGTCGGTCAACCTTGTGAGAGGTCTGACCACGCTGCGTCTTACGATTCGTGGTTGCCTTGTCATACTAGAACCTTTTTATCCCAACGGCCGTCAGTAGGTACTGCGAGCTATGTGTAGTAGTACACATGCCCATTGCTATTTCAGTTAAACAACTCTGCGAGCTGCTAAATGCGTCACTTTGGTTCGCCTGCTGATTTTATTTCTCTTATACAATCGCGCAGAGAAACACCTAACTTATGTGTGTAAAAGTGACTTTGAGCCCATAGGGTCTTGTTAGAACAGGACCTGGGCCTTAGCGACCACGTCTCTAGTCCGTATCTCATAACTGGCAACGCACACTGGGCAAAAATCTTGGTCTTGAAACACTGCAGACTGCAAACAAATATTTGCAATGAGCGGAAATAGAAAACGCGACTCGAGAGCCTTGACATAACGCTCTATCGCTACGTACGCCTTAAAGGTCGTTATTGTTTGTCACATGCATCATAATTTTACTTACTTCTAATAATTATTTACAAATCACAACAAAGTAGGTAATGCATAATTTGCACAGTCAAAAGTAGAAAGCAAACTACCAGAAGCCAGAAGGAATAATCAAGAACAAATTGGAGAATATTTTCTGAGGCATTGAGACGCAAATGAATACAGTGTTATATCATCATCGGATGTAGGAAATCCTGCAAACAATACTTCTATAATACTATTTTGCGTAGGTTTTTTTTTATAAAAATATATTCTAAAAAACATCTAGCTTTTTTATAAAAATATTAATATTCTTACTACTAAGTATAATAATTTTTGTGTATATACCTACACTAAAAAGTTTTCTGTTCTAATCTTTAAGAACATAATATTATGTTTTAATTATTTATTAGGTGTCTATAGAGCTATGTGCTTAGTTTTGTTTTTGAGGAGAATAAGAATAGTGAGACTTATAGCACATTTTTTTTACTTGTAACATGGTCTAAATTGTCAATGTCACCAAAGTTATTTTCGTTCATCTCTGGTTCGTTCTGTTCATTCAATTGTTCTCCTATTTTTATTCATTCACTCTTGCGTCACATTGTTTTCCTTGTTTCTCTGGCGGTGTGTCAATAATTTAATAAATAAAAAATATCGAAGTGCGCATCTACGAGTCATTTAAAAATGTTATGAAATATTGTCTAAATTTGATTGATATGTGGATAAGATAAAAGTCGTATCAGTCGAACGGTCTCAGTCTCAGTGTAGATTAGTAAGTTCGTCTGCTCCGAGCATCTTTCTTTATCTCGAAACTTGGAAATGCGAACATCTCCAGTGAACTGAGTGATTATTAATTCAGTTGATCGCGCGAAATAGTATACGCCGGTTGTCACAGAGAACTTTAATATATATCCAGTTGTATTGACAATGTGTCGACAGTGCTGGCTTATATAAACATTTCTTGGTAATTTAACTAGTTAGTTTCGGTAGTGTGAACTTGGAAAAAGACTTTATTTTAAATAAATTGATAACTCGATATGGCGAGCTATTTACCGGAATATATTTTGACGTTCATGGACCAGCTAGACGAGCACCCATGGCTGTTCGCGGGGCTGGCGTCGATCCTGGTCGGTTTGAGTGGAATACTCCCGTTGCTTATCATTCCTCTGGACGCGACAGACAACTTTAATGACGGACGTAAGTATTTTTGTTTTTCTTTATTTTCCTCTTATTATTCGACCATGTGTTTCGTTATTTTTAGATTCCTCAAGTCATCATTCATACTCGCGCGACGACGCATGCGCTGTCTGGCATCTATAATATTTATTTACGTTGTTAAGATTGTTCACAACAAAAAGTATTGTCCAAATTTGTAACTAGGACCTTGTAATTTAATTTAGGGTTTTTTATCTACTGAGTGTTTTTGTACATTAATATTCAAGGTAAATAAACTAAGTAACAAAGTCAATTATAGTTACAAACTATTTGTTTATTAAATAAATTTATAGGAATATATTAATACTTAAACAATGACCAGGTCTTTTGATTAGTTACAATCATCATCTTAAAACTCAAAAGGTTTTCCCCTAAGATCTCTACATTGACTGGTTAAATATTTCTTTGGTAATATTATTATTTTATTCTAACTCAACAACAATCAAAAACTTATTAGAAAAAAATCCTGATAAGTAATAAATAACAACGAAAATTATGTTTTAATAAACAGAAATATAGATGTAAGCTTAACAGGCTAAGGTATACTTTTATTCTTCCTAATATGCATCTTAAAAAACTCCCCTTAGCTTTACAAAAAATAAACCTTTACAAATCAAATGAATGCATAGAGTTAGATTACCTCTCACTAGACTGGGGTAAATGTATGAAACAGCTTTTATAACATTTTTTATTTACTTTCAGATTTATGTTAGAAGCCTGTTAAAGCTTGGTCAATCTAATCTATAAATAAATTACAAGTTGACCTATCAATTAAATACTGACAACTGGTTTGTGTACTTGTCTAGCAATGCAACTTCTCTAGCAACATTTAACTTAAAAAATACGACTGTGAAACTTTCTGTTTAACTTTGGTCAATTTATATTATTTGTTTTTTTTAAATTTTCTTATCAGTGTGACTTATTAGCATAAAATTATATTTATATTGTCCACGGCTCTATTGAAGCACCTAATCTTATTTATTTTATGTTTTGAATATTATTATTTATTTGTTCTCATTTCTTAAACTTCTTACCTTGCACTCACCAGGTAAAAAGTGTATATAGAGAATATTGTACTTATTAAGATAATTACCTATATCAATTCTTTAAAATTGAGCTTAAAATATGACAACACAGATAATTCCTTAGGACCTGATATAGCTTAGAAAAATTGGGTGTACCTCTGCATACCCCTTCCATTATAATGGTGTTATGCTATATGAATATTTTAAGATTAAAACAAAACATTTCCATTGCCAAGATCTGGCCAACTTTAGTTATCATGTTTGTTCCGACTTTCCTTATCTCTCTTTTGATAATGAACTTCCTTCTGGTTGAGCAGCATTGTATGGTATAATATACATGGAGCTGTTTTTAACTCTACATTATAGCTCTTTATTCTCCCAGATAGTGTTGGCCTGTATCATCACACTGTTGGGCAAAGGTCTTCTCCAGAGACATCCATAACCAATGTATTTATACTCTTTGATTTACAGCCGATTTAGACCTCTTTTTAATTGTTTCGTACAACTAATTACAACATATTTCACGCTGTTCTGCCATTCTCATCTATTTATCCACATTCTAAAGCTTAGCCCAGGCTTATTTATTTATTTATTTATTTATTCGTTTATTTATACTTCACAGCTTACAAAACAATTACAATCTTCATAGTTTCTTAATACACCAATAAAGAAGTACATATATAGCTAACAGTTTAGAGTTACTAGAGAAAACAAAGGGTGGTAACAGTTTATAGTCAAGCTACCTATAACTTTTAGTAAATATTAGCATAAAAGGTTTTGTTTGAATGTGTGTGTTTAAGTATTTGTGTGCGTGTGTGCGTATGTGTATGCATGTATGTATGTGGCTCATTACAGCGCGCTCAACTGCGCGTATTACTGCACTATTACATGTCGTTAGGTGCTAGGACCTTTAGTATTTCTTTTTTGAAGGCGTTCCGGGTGCAGTTAAAAGGATCTATGGTATCGTATTTGCTGTTGTATAGTTCAGGGAGACGTATGCAAGAGAAATTAATTATACATAATCATACAGCAGACATAATCATCTTTTTGGCTGAAAGAGGTTCACTCTTAGGCCTTTGCTATCATTTTCATTTTGACTAATCATTATTTTTATTAATTACTATAATATAATTAAAAAAAATGCATTTTGAAATGAATAATTGATACATTGTCATTAGAAAACAGTGCATGTTTTAAAACTTTTGTTATTGTTTAGGTACTTATGTGGGAACCATTCCAATTCTATTTTCACCTAAGCCTTCTTGGTAAATGTTGCAATCCAGTATTTCATACTCGTATGTTATAAATATACGGTCTAAAAAAATATATTTCATTTAGTAGTTAGATCACAATCCACTGATTAAGACCAAGCCTCTTAGCTTTACTAGTGGGTCCCTCACAAACTACTTTTGGAGAATGAAGCCTTACCTAAAAATTCAATTATGAGGTAGCATTTTTTTTAAATGTAAATAATATTGTTTTGATTCTTTGGTAGTGCATACCATTTGAACTAAGACTTCACATCAAAATCTGTGACTAAAAGAACTGATGTGGGAAAAGTAGGTGGCCTTTGTTATTCTGGTTTATTTCCAGAAACTGGCTCCACAATAGAACCAACTAGCTTTACAGTTACTTAAACTACATAAATTAAGTGAAAATTTACACTAAGAATTCCATAGTATTCAACCTACATATTCACATTCTACTTATGTGTCATACTTTACTAATAAACTTGATCATATAGTGGTTATATAGGTATTCAATTGTTGTCACTACATTCTTGATCATTAGGGCGACACCACACTTGCAATGTCGTGCTATACAAATGACAACAAATAAGCGTAGCTAGGTACTAAAATATGTTCAACACTCGGTGTATTGTTGACTTTCATAGAACAAATATGTACTCTTTCGTAATCCTTATAAACTACCGAATATTATCAATTAGTATGTAGACAAAATCAAAATAAATTTAGTGGTCATCTGCGTTATGTGGGCAATGTAAACTCATAGTTATTAGATTCCTTTTTCATCCGAAGTCGCCCTCGTTCAGCATCGAACGACAATAAAATTACTCTAAAGTTGTTAGTCGGAAAGCTGAAGGCGTCAGACGAAATTGTGTAAACTGTACCTGAAATGAGTCTTCTTCGACGTTGAAGTCATTAAGTAGATAATCAAAAATAATTATATACATCGATTTAATTACATTACTAAATGTAATGAGGTTTTATTTGTTGCGATGATCTAATGAACTTCAAAAGTCGCAAGTACCAATGTGGCCTGTATAGAGTAGAGTAGCTTCCCGCGGCGCAATTGCATCCGCGTCTTTGGTTACTGCCCTGCTCTCGTCGCCAGTAGCGTTATTTTACATAGCGTATAACCTTCCTCAAGAACTGGGCTATCATACGCAAAAAGAGTTATTCAAATCCGACTGGTAGTTTTAGAGATTAGCGCGTTCAAACAAATAAATAAACTCTTTCGCTTTATATAATAGTATAGATTAGGTCTGCTCCGATGACGGAAATGGTTACACAAATGCCTATTACACAAATGTTAAATACTCACGGGATATAACCCTGAATACAAAGATAATTAACGCGTTGTCATTTTATGAACTTCGCTATTCTTACGACATACTGGCGAGAACTAAACTATCGCTTTCTGCTAGTGTTGCAACCCCAGCTGTTTAGTATAGTGCCAACAATAATGCAAGTGTCTGCAAGTGGAAAGCCAAACAATTTATAATTGTCCAGTTGTACAGTTCAAACACCTCATAACTCATTTGAAATGATTTGTTATTTTCAGTGTTGAAATCATAAAACAAATAATAGAACAGGTCAATCAATCAATCTATTTTTGTTCGCCACTGGTCGGAGACATGATCTGTCAATTTCTGGTTAAATACTGACAGTTTAAGTTGTTAAATATATAAATAAATTTACCCAGCACTTTTCTGGCTTCCGATTCCAGTTACTTTCCTCAGGTCTTCAACTGATCTGCTCGTGAATCTTGACAAGTCAGGTTTTCTGTGTCAAGGTCTTCACTCTAAGACTCCTTTGCTCCAACGGTCATCGGTTATGTCCAACCATGAATGTTTGGTAACGTGATCGCTATAATTACTGCAATAGACAAAAAGAGGGTTAGTCCCGCTATGGTATGGTCCCGGTATGGCACCCTCTTAAAATACCTATCAAAAAGTCCCGCTATGGTACCCTTCAGTTTTTGGTACTGTTGTAAAGAAAAGTTATACAATGCGTTAAGAAAAAAATAGTATTAATAAAAAATATCTTTTCTTAACTATTATAGTTAAGCAAGATAATATTTATTAATACTATTTTTTAAACAAATCACGCTCGGTAATTGTCGTTTCACTTCAGGTAGTTACCTGACCAACCGGTTTTTTCGTAAAACAATAGAGACGAGCCCTTCCTCGAATTCGTATCTAGCTCTTCCCTTTTGTTTTTATGAAAATAGAGAGAGACATTATTATTCCGGGTTTAGTTTGCTATTTGCAGCTGTACTTTTGCGATATGAGTAATTAGGATAGCTTGTTAGTTTATCTATTGCAATGTCTGGGTCAAGTAGTTCACGTGGTGTAAATTTAATAATTATTGACAGTCGACGCGGTGGAAAAACTTTATTACGTGCCGGACATAAATATATTAAACGCAGAGAAAATAAAAATTCAAGTACTTGGCATTGTGTAAATAGGAGAAATAGTATTAAATGTAGTGGATATATAACTATTGAGAATACCAATAATACAATAATTAAAGATTATAAACACAGTGATCAGTGCGTGCCACATTTTGAAGACAATGAAGTTCAAATGGCTATAAGTGAGTGCAAAAAAGAAGTAAATTCAAATTACGGATCAGTACAGAAAATTTTCGAAAAACACATGGGTAACTTAAAAGACAAAGGGTTACACCTTACAGGAAATGTTCCTGACTATAAAAAATTAAAAACAGTATTATACAGACACCGAAATAAGTCGTTGAACGTACCAAAAACACAATTTAAGAATGTGGAAGAAATTATAATACCAGAAGAATTTAATAAGTATGTATTGGCTGATTATTGTAATGAAGACTGTAATCGAATAATTATATTTTCCTCGACAGAAGTAAAGGAATATATAAAATGTGTAACGCATTACTTTGGTGATGGCACTTTCGACGGCTGCCCAAACCCATTCGAACAAGTTTATGTCATTCATGGAGACATGGGAAGCACTGAGTTATCCACGAATGTAGCACCATTATTTTATATTCTGTTAAAAAACAAAGAAGGGAAAACTTATGAAAAAGTTTTCGAATTGATTAAACAAACTTTGCCTGAATGGCGTCCATCGAAATTTACCTTCGATTATGAAATAGGAGTAATAAATGCAGCAGCGAAGATTTTTCCTGATATCAAAATAAATGGATGTAACGTACATTTTCAAAAGAACGTTATCAAAAAAGCGAAATCTTTAAATCTCATGGAACACGAAGAGTCCTCGAACCATGTTAAGCAATGCATAGGCTTGGCGTTTTTGCCAAAACAAGATATTGAAGACGGCTGGCTGCATATAATGGAAAATAGGTATAATATCTTGGTTACTTTCCAAAATGATGTTTGAGTACTTAACTCTAATTATATGGCAAAAAAGTAAAGAACAACAATATCAGTAAGGACCTGTTAATTTCATTGCTTTACAAGTACGAACGTTTAATAAGTATTTTTTTCAGTTTCGACGATGAAGCTATGACCAAATTCAATGACTATTTTGTCACTCAGTGGCTTGAATATCCAGACCTCATTTGGTGTTGCCATAATGAACGCCATAGAACAACTAACTTGGCGGAATCATGGAATGGCAGATTCAACAAAATTATTGGAAAAAATCCCAGTTTATTATTGTTTCTGCAAACAATTGGCAACGACACATGTCACTTTGATATAAAACAAGCCAAGTAAGTTGTATTTTTTAGACAATATTTTTAAGCAGATATAATATTTTTAAAAGCAGATATATATTTTTTTACATAATACGAGTACATAGAAGAATTTGAAAATGGATTTGATTTTATTTATTTTGGTAGATATTATTGGTTGTCGCCTTCTATTACAGACGGTTACTGAAAAAAATATAGCTTAACTTAAATAACTGATGATTTTTGTTATAGCTTTCGACTAAAAAGATCACCTATAAATTCAAGAAAAAGAACAAGTATAGAAATCGACCGCCAGATTCAAAAGCTAACAAAAAGTTACGAAAATAAAGCTATCTCCATTGGTGATTTTCTGATTAACATATCAAAGTCAACATTTCGATCAGAACATTTAAAAAAATAGTTTATTTTAATTTTGTTTTTAGCCTATTAAAATGTTTAATACTTTTTCTCGATGTTGATTATTTTTTGTAGTTTATGTTTACAATTTGCGCCTTTTTCTCCATGTTGATTATTTGTAATTAATATATTTGTCTAGTTGGTTGTTGATTATTTTTGTAGTTTATATAAATTTACAATTACTGCCTTTTCTCAATGTTGATTATTTGTAACTAATATTTATGTCTGGATGTTGTTTTTATTTGTAGTTTATAATATTTACAGTAATACTTTTCTGAGATGTGGATTTTTTATATTTTTTTTATTGTTGATTATTGGTAATTAATATTGTTGATTATTTTAAAAATTACATTGCAATTAATATTTCGTTTTACTGTTTGATATTTTTTTATAAATATTTTGAATTAATAAAAGACTGATTTAATATCGCAAACAGACGTTTTATTGATACACTCCTAAAAGTATTTATTTATAGATACACTTTTCTTTTCAGTTGTACCTTCTATTGTCTAACGTAGATCTAAAAGATGGGTACCATAGCGGGACTTTTTGATAGGTATTTTAAGAGGGTGCCATACCGGGACCATACCATAGCGGGACTAACCGCAAAAAGACAAGCTATTGTTTTTGTCTTGAGTTTCTTTTTTTTTATATACATTAGCCTATCAAAGTGACTCCACCCCGCCTGATGGTAAGCAGTCAGTGGAATCCAGAAGTGGTGGCCTTCATACCAAAAGCTATCGTCTTAAACTGTTGGTATGGTGGCCTCCACTATGGTGGCTGGGAATGGGGTTAGAGGAAGGGAATGAGGGAGGTGAGGAAAGAGGAAAGGGGGGAAATTGGACCTCCGGCACTCTCACTCACCGAACGAAACGCAGTAGTAAGGATACTACTACTCTTAAGTCGATCTTCTATGAGAGGGTACTTCCCCGGACGATCCGGCCCATTCATGCTGAAACCAGCGTGGATCTACTACCGTCCAAAGCTTCTTGCCAGCGACTTTAGCTGTTGTCCAATAGCCACAAAACTTACAATGTTTGACGAATGAATATTCATCTTCATATGACAACTTACCAACTTTTTGGCATAAATACTTAGACATTCGTCTACGCATAGAATCATCATAATATCAGCCAAATGACGTCTACTGCTGGCATTTACTTTAACCGATCGTGGGATATCTAGCGAATGATGTAAATAAAAAAAATCATTACTATTGATCTATCTATCAGCAGACATCTTCACGTATACTGCAAGACAACTAAACTCCTAAAAGGTGAAGTTTGCGATAGCCGCCATGCCTGGCAAGCGGACTGGTGAATTAATAGCAAAGTTATGTGTAAGTTGTCTTGTCGTCAAACGTGACAGGCGTTTCAATATCTTCCATTGTCCGTAATAGACGGCAACAATAATAAAACAATAATATGGGTTAGATCGTATGCTCTATCGCCACGTTGACCCCAAATGGCATCGCACGTCGTCGTATTTGTAAACAAATAATATTGTGTCTAGAAATTTAGTAGGTATGCATTGATTGAATTAACTATACGCTGGAAATTATTACACAGACAAAGTATGGAAAAAGATAGAACACGGTGAAAATTGTCTTAGGATATCTTTCTCTCATATTGGAGAAGCCTGGCAGGGTAGCTTTCTCCATACAGTAAAAAACATCGCAATACCAATAACGGTACCAAATTGTGTTCCTACTAAATAATGGTCATTCCAGAGCTCATAACGGTTTGTTCGCTTCTTGCCCCGTTCTTACTTTGCTCCAAATTTGAGGTTACCATAGCATTTGAAGCGATTTACTCACTTTTCAGATAACCTTCACCTACGGCAAGTAAAGAGCAGCAACGTAAAAGTAGCATTGTCAGATAGCCTGACTTACAAGACCTATGGGAACAAGTCTTTATATTAAAGAACAAAATCAAAGAAACAATGCCTCACAACTCTTGAATTTACTTTGAATTCCGCTTGCTAAGTGATGCCAGCAAAAATGAGTTTTGTTTTATACGACTAACGTGGCAAACTATCATATGGCCCGCCTGATGGTATTCACAAAAGCTTTCTGAATTTGAAAAACTGCTTCTGGCCATCTCACAATCTGTATGATAGAACATTCCTACAGAAAACTTAAAGAATTAAAAAAAAAAAATTAACTAAGTTTTCTCGTAATAAAATGCTCGCATTTTTACTCTCCGAGATAACAAGTTTTTGTCGTTATTAGTTAAATATAAGTTAATATATTTAGTACCTATTATAACAATAAAAATTTATTCTGCCCTTCTGTATACAAGGTTCGTTCAAGGACAAGAAGCGATCAATGATATAAGTGTCTGTTGATTAAAACAACCTATTGCTCACTAGGTAATTGAGTTAGGCGATGTACTAGAATATATGGATAAGAAAGTCAGAAGGGTTAAAATTCGAAGCGTGATTCTGACTTTTGGCTTCGTACCTACTAACAGTGGTTATATACAATCTTTATTTGAAAATTCGATTTTACCCAATGGATCGTTCAGCGCTGAACCGCTTTTACAATATGTCAATACATCTATGTCTATATTGTCTATTATTGATAGCGCTTCAGCGTCGAACGAAAAACCAGAAGTTTCAAGAATGTTGGATTAAAGTTTGAATCACTATTAATCTCCTGTTTCTAAATTATTTTTATACTAAAATGTTCCAAAACCGCATGTATGCTCACAATTTTTTTTTCGGATCATGACATACAATAGACGTCATTTAAACTAGAAAAAGTGTTTAAACCTCATAATCTGACTACAGAGCTCTTGTTTCTGAATGTTACCGGTCTAAATAAACAACATTTTAACCAGTAACGTAAAAACCGTGTCTTGTAACTGAGCAACTGTTTTTAACAATAAAAAGAGGTTTCAAAAGTAGGTATAGTACATTTTCAGTTCTTTTATGCAATGGCGATGGTAAACAAGCATATTGCCTATTTAAAATAACATTTTAGAACTATGGGTGCATTATACTTAGCATTGTACACAGCAACAAAAAACTTTTAAAAATAAATAAATATCACTAAGTATTTACCAAATGATAAACACATCGATGTTTTTCAGCCCATAGGCTCTCAATATTATCTTAGATAGGACTTCAGGTCTCAAGGACCGTATTGTGACGTAACACTTTATCTATTGTACAATGTATTGGTACATTTTAAATTGTTTGGCAACAATTGACAGTTGACTGATTCTGTAAGTACTCGAGATAGGAGTTGACGAAATTGTGGAAATACCTCATAATGTCTGCTATTTTTACATTGTTGCTTAGAAATGTCTTGTTTTTAATGCCCATGTTATTCCACTACAGCTTGAAAAGTTGTGAAGTAATTGCTATAGAAATAGAAGGAGTATAAAATATATAAAACACACCATCCACTAATATCACTACGCTCTGGAGATTGAATCCGAAAATCCTATCATTCAAAAGTTGCACGTGTATGCGACTTTTGACTACTACAGTGCCATAGAGTCATCATTTCTAAGTAACAAGAGAAAAATAATCCACGATATTCTTGTTACCCTTAGGACATAAAGAGTAAATGGGTTGTAGCAATTCTACTCTTCATATCGACCGATACAACCCCAAAAGACTCCAAACACCCTCTTAAAATCCATACATCTTAAATGCCATACGCCCACAAGATTCAATTTCGCACTTCAACGCGTTTTACTTGCGAGTTTGCGACCCATCTGCTCAGATAAGCTTTATTTATACCATACCTAGTTACCTACCTATCATTGATAACTATACAGAAATACCTATACATAAAATCTATATTTATATATACGTATACTTTTATATAACTTCGGTCATATTATTATATTCTTGGAAGATCTTCTTTTTACTCTGCCTTCATCTGAACAAAAACTCAAAATGCAATCCAAGAATTTTTACGTCAAACATCAAAGGCCAAAAAATGCAATATAATGCTCTGTAGAAAAAAATGCATCTGGTGGTAAAAATGTTTCTTGTTAGTCTTTGACAAAGCTACAGAAAAGCAAGTAAAGCTCAACACAATCACTACTCAATCTTCTTCTGCCTGACTTGTTTAGTCCTCTAGGAGGATGTAATTGGACCCAGTGCTCTCTCGCGCTATCTTGTGTAGCCTATTATTATTTTCCTAAAATAACAACGAATCAGCTACTACATATTTTGTCTCTTTCCTTTTCTGTCATTTTTGTACCGTATAAAAAAGACAAAACAATGAATACCTAGTTATTCAACCGCTGCTTTTGCATTGTTCGTCTTTGATTTATTTGCATTCGTGATATCAGCTTGCACTTTTTGTACAGAGCTGTTCTTAGATATTGTTTTATAATTTTTATTCCTAGTTGCCGAGAAGCAGAATTATTAGTTAATGTCAACTAAAATAATAAAATAAATAACAGAGCAGGACAACATTAAAAAAGAAAATAAAGAATAATAAAACAATAAAGAAAGAAAGAAACATTAGGTGGTAACAATCGGTGGTCTTGCAGCAATCACTTCCAGACAATCTTTAGATTAACAGAAGAATTTTCTCATTTAATTGTGTTTTGTGTTTGTCATATAAATTATTTTAATTTGACACAATACCGTATCGTAGACAGACATCAAATCTGCATAATCGAGAATGCATTTCTTAGACCATACCTTTTTACGGTAGTAGATCCACGCTGGTTTCAGCATGAATGGGCCGGATCGACCGGGGAAGTACTACCCTCATAGAAGATCGACGTAAGAATATTAGTTCTCATACTAATGTGTTTCGCTCGGTGAGTGAGAGCGCCGGCAGCCCAAATACTCCCTCGCTCCTCTTCCGTTTCTTTTTTCCTCATTCCACTTCGTGGTCGGCAACGGCTTGGTTGTGTTTTATAACCATTATTATTTCTGCGGTGCTTGGAAAACACAGCCATCTCTATAGGTTATGGTTACCACTTACCATCAGGTGGGTCGTATGCTTGTTTGCCACCAAAGTTGTACAAAAAAAAAAACCTAGGTAGTTCATCAATATGCGAGTGTACTAAGATCAAAGAGTTGTTTATCTTAAACAGCCTATCAATATTATTTATTTTAGTAATCGTACATCGAACATGTTTATCTGAGGATATAGTTTTCCATGGTCCTACTTGAAGATGTCTCAATTGCCTTAACCCTGGTACTTGAAACTAATGATAAAATTACCATTTATCTGTTCAAAGTTTAAGAACCACCTTCATGTCATTTTTATTTCTTCCTCACCGTCTGTTTGTACCTACTCCTGTATGAACGATCGCATGTGGTGCGCTACCGTACTAATAATAATTGCTATCACGGGGCTTACTTTTTTGTAAAGATAAATTCTTCAATACAAAGCTTTGTAACAATCGAACCTCTAGCATCGCAATCAGGGCGTAGCTACCGCCGTATTAGCCGTATCAATGATGCGGGGCTCCCGGACTACAAAGGCCCCTAACGTTTGTAAGCAAAAGTTAGTAAAATGTTATTCACAACACAATGTCACCTAATCTCGTGCTTTCCGGGAAAAACATATAAAAAACTGTCATACGTGTCATAGAGTTTTCACTTTAGAAATGACAAAGTAAAAAAAGCTATATTTTTTTTTCGGGTTAAGCGTGTGCCCAAAAGTTGGCAACATCCTACATCGGTTATTGCGGGATTCCTCCGTTTCAGTCATTCACTAAATTTAATGCTAGCATTTTTGTTTCCTGTGTAAGAAATATTTATCCTTCATTTGGGCCCCTCAACTAATTTTGATACAGGGTCCCACCAAGGCAAGCTATGCCACTGATCGCAATCCCACAATGCAACTGCGCCTGTACAACACTCTATTGTAATTATTGTAATCTGTCGGAATTCAAACTTAACCAAAAAGTTGTCAATAAACTTCGGCGGGAGTCAATCACAAACTGACAAAGTGTCCATAGTAACTACATCAGCCTGAAGACTGCTGGACATAGTCTTCCTCAAAGTTTAGTCACCACCCTTGCCGGGCAAGTTGTTAGCCATAGTGAAGCGATATCAAAACTAATATTATAAAGGGAAAATTTGATTTTTTGTATGTTTGTTTGTTCCGATTTAACTCAAGATCTACGTAACCGATTTAAAAAATTCTTTCACCTTTAGAAAGCTACAAATAGAACGGGTAACATTTTTTTTTTTTATATTATAGCCTACCATAGTGACTCCACCCCGCCTGATGGTAAGCAGTCAGTGGAATCCAGAAGTGGCGGCCACTATACTAAAAGCCATCGTCTTAAACTGCTGGTATGGTGGTCTCCACTATGGCGGCTGGGAATGGGGTTAGGGGAAGGGAATGAGGGAAGTGAGGAAAGAGGAAAGGGGGAAAATTGGGCCTCCGGCGCTCTCACACGCCTGATTTGATTTGATTTGATTTGATTTGATCTGGCCCATTCATGCTGAAATCATCGTGGATCTACTACCGTATCCATATTTTATTATGTTTTACATATTTTACAGTCATTTTCGAAATTTAAGCGCTTTTGTAAATCTGAATGATGCAATACGTAACTATTGCTATGATATTTTCTGTAGGTGTTTGTTGTGAGACCGAATGAAACTTAATACCGAAGCGAAGCGGACGTCTAGTTTATTATACGCAGTCGTTTATACTCAAAGATCCTGTCCACTTACCGTACTCGCTAAGAAAAAGGCTCTAACCTCTCTTTTCTTGGTTGTATAGAGAGAAAGAGAGAGAGAGAGAGAGAAAAAAGTTGTTTCTATATCTTGGGAAAACCACAAACACGCACAGTAACAGTTTTTCACTTATCATAGAAAGCGCAAAGTTGATTGCCCTTAGATACATCATGACAGTAGCTATTGTTACCAAACAAATAACCATTATCAATATTATCAGTACGTGATGCTATGCTCGTATTGATAACGGAGACGTGGTCTGCATCTATCAGATGACAGCTTGCAGGTCACTCGCCAGAGGTCATACGTTTGATATAATTATAGACTTTGTAGACATGATTTGTTTTGGTTTTTAGTCTGTGGTGCAGTTATGTCATTTTATGTAGATAATTATGTTATGTTTTGCAGTTGTAAAAATAAATATTTTGATGCTGGTCTAATTGCCACATGTATTATATTATTGCAATATAATTAATAGCGATTTAAATTATTGAAACCTAGCCTAAATATTAATTAAATTAAATGTTACTCTACCTTCACATTAAAATTTTATTTCAAAACTCAAAAACAATAATTAGACTCCATCCTTTCCATAAAAATCTGTCTATTATTTTATTAGAAAGAAAAGAAAAAAGATAAGATAAATTTATTTAATTCGCCACAGGAACACAGTAAACGATATACAGAATTACAACAACTTAACAATAAAACAAAGCATACAGAGAAGGAATTAGAATAAAATTTGAATAAAAATGAATAAAAACAAAGCGGTTTAGATGCTGTCCTGTACGCCTAAGCCGAAAAGGAAATTATAATTTTTTTATACAAAATTAATGGAAATAAAAAAAAATACATTATCTGCTTCATCTGTAACATTTTATTTATCAATCTTAAAACATTTACTGCGTGTCACCTTTATAATTTAAATTTTACTAGCCCGTCATGGGCAGCATGTAGCAGTGTCATGGGCATCCATGAGCTCTTCTGGCGTGCATGTGTCCGGGCATGCAGGACATGAAAATAAGTGGACCATAGTTTGTGGAGTCACGCCGCACTTACACCTGAAGTCCGCATCCTTTGAAAAACCCCATCGGTATCGGTTTTCTTTGCTCCGACCAACCTGTGTACGAAATCTATACAGAGACTTCTATACGTTTCTTGGAAGGTCGTTTACATGGGAAGTTGATCCACTGCTGGACAAAACGCCTTTTATGCAGGATATGCTACATTCACTAAGTTTGACAGCCGAATATAACACAATACAATGACATTTTTGAAGTACTTAGGTATTGCTTCTGGTCGTTACTTGATATTTCCTCAGTTTAGAACACCGGGGCAGTGATGGTATGGTTTCATAGATCCATCCTATACAGGCAATCACACCGCTGTTCGACGATTAGGTATGAATAATTAAGATATATACTAATTACATTAACCTCTAAGCTCCATGAAGATAAATATTATATGAACGCTACTTAATTGTTGATAAGAGCAATAGTCGTTATCGTGCAGAAATCACTGCGTTAATCGGGCAATTAATTTGTAATCCTATTTGATTACATATCTTTAAGTGTTTAGCTAATGATATTATCAGTAATAAAAGTTAACGAATTCATTAGCATGTAAGTTAGTAAAACTTTTTATTTTATTGTAGTCATTAAAACATTATATAGTTGTTATTTCTTAGCATTAAGTTGTTTTTAATCGTCTATACAAAAGAACAAGGCTTAATTCAATTGCACATTTTTTTTATGCGAACAATAAATCGATGCACTCAGATAATTATAATAGTTATTTTACTAAAAAGGGTCCTAAAATGTATCTTGTATCAAAATTGGTTGCATGAACTAAAAAAAAGTAAGCGAAGAAATATACACAAATACAAACAGCGATTTTATTATTGCAATAACTCATACTTATAAATAAAATTATTAAACATTGTTCAAATTGGCTCCTTAACAAAACTAAAAGAAAAAGTTGTGTAGTTTTTCGGGATAATCTCACCCACATGCCTATCACTGTGACTCTAGTAAGCCACTGTTAATCCAACAGTGATAACCAATACGAAACACCGAGCTTTGGCACTCGGGAGTCCCGAGGACTGCTAAACTTACTGTCTTGGACCCTGCAACGATTTTAATCCGAAGTAAAAAGGAGGAGTCGGAAAAGACTGTTAGTTAAGGTGTTTTGAAGTTTACTATAATAAGCTGACGTTTTCATAAAAGATGATTCATGATCATGACCAGTGATCGGAGTAGGTAGATTGATTTTTGGTACTTGTATCATAAATGCACACAGAAAGAAGAACATGGATAAGCCATTTTCCCGGAAAGTAATTCCGGTATTTCCGGATTCAATTAAATATTGTTAATGTTGGTAGTGATATTATTCCTACTCAATTCAAAATTTAAAGGAAGGTATCAAAACTAAATTAATTCATTATTTATCTGTTGAATAATAAAAACAATCGAATTCTGATCGAAGCTTTAATTTTTATTTTTTTATTTTTAGCCTTTTATGGCTAGAACTTTTATAGATAGACATAAATTGATGCACTTAAATTTAAATATTTTCATGGGGGTCATGGTAATTTGCATTAAGGGTAGAATAAATGACGGGGCCCCATAGAGGGCCAATGCCTGCTGGGGTCGTGAGACTGTTCTAAGGATGCACCACGACTCTGAAACGTAAAGGGCATACGAAGGAACAGGTTGATTTTAGTCAGATTTTAGGACCAAAAAAAAGGGGTAGAATAAAGAAAAAAGATAAAAACCAACATTGTTTATTGTTAAATATGTACATTTTACATTTATTCACATTTTTAATCTTCATCGATTACAATGTCAGCATCCTGGTAATCCTGATCTTTACAATTAAAATATATAACTATGAGTTTCTCTATATTTTCTATTTTCAACCTATTTCTTTTAACATCTAAAGTCCATTTATAAATGGAAAAAGACCGTTCTACATCTGACGATGTCAAAGGAGCAAATTTTAAAAAAGGTATTAAATTATGTGCTTCATTTTTTTTCAATGGCCTCACTATATTCTCTAAGTGTGTCTAAATCTGGGTTTCGTTCCATAACACGTTCTATTTTATTTTTTATATTTTCTGAATTGCACTGATTTATAGCATCTCTGACGTTGTCAAATGCTAAAAGTGAATCTGTCAACGATAAATTATGCTTTTGCAATTCTTTTAAAGACAAATGAATTATAAAATAATTGTCTTTAATGTAATTTAAATCTTCTTTTAAATTTTCTTTTTCTATAATATTTTTTGCCTCTCGAATAGATACCGCATCAGAGCTGCTTAAACAAGATAATACTTCTTTTATTTTTCAAAGTTTTGAGCGTAATAAAATGCTACCTCTAACCAAGTGCCCCATCTTGTAACAACTGGTTGGGGAGGTAGCGGCAAATCTGGATATTTTTCTTTTAAAATTTTGACTCTACTTGGGGCTTTCAAAAATACCTTTTTAACATTTGCTATTAAAATGTTAACATCGTGATATTCTAACCTAATTTGCTCAGATACGCGATGAAGAGAGTGCGCCAAACATGTTACGTGCTTCATTTCAGGTAAGTATTGTTTTAAATTTCGTCCTGCAGACAGCATATATGCAACGCTATCAGTGCAGAGAACAAGAATGTTACCTACCTTCGATTCAAAAGAATCTTCCCAAAAGTTTTCCAAACATTCTAACACAAATTGCGTGATTGTTTGTCCATTAACTACAGTTAGCATTTTACATGCTACCAAATAAGGTCTAGTCAAATTGCTAGGATGTAATGGTTTTATTAAAAAATGGACTATATAGCGAGCTAAAAAGTCTGTCGTTTCATCTAATGATATCCATAGTTTCTCATTTTTATAATTTTGCCGAATCGAATTGATTTTATTCTTAAAAAACTTGTCCAAGTAAACTTTCCGTAACTGTGATTCATCTGGCAGAGTACGATTAGTACACGTACAACAACAGGTACTACACATATATTTTTTAAAGAAATCTTGAAAAGTAGTATTTTTCATCTGAGACCACGGAATATTGCACAAAATGAGAAATTTTATAAGATCGAAATAAAATTCCTCTTCGGGCCGCTTAAACTTTCCCTGGTGTACTGCTCCTTCGATATGTCTTTTAACGTTTCCTTTATTTATGGTTTTCAAATGGCTTTCACATTTTGAACAGTATATTGTACCACTAGCGTGATCGTAAAGTAGTTCGGGATGACCGGATATCCTTTTTTCTACAGTTTCAGCCTTGACGTTTGCCATATCTGAACTTTGTTTTAGAGATGGAACCTCGTATATATCACCTAAAACAAAGACATGAAAAAATTACATTTTATTTAGTTTATTTAGCTTACTCCGTTTGTTTTATTTTTCGTGGATCAAATTTAGTCATTGAAATTTCACCCTCTTCCTGTCAACCGATTGATCTAAAATTTGGTATTCGCCTTTGATTCTGGTGACAATACAATTATGTATATTCAATATTATTGTCAATCCAAAATGGCTGCCGCTACAAGATGGCGGACAACTTATTTTTTTTTTCAATTCCATCAATATGGGTATCAAATGAAAGGGCTTGTTACGTAGAATATTTTGTAGAGAAGTAGATAAGGCCTATAGTAATTTATTTTACCAATACATTGCAAGAGGACACAGGGCATTCAAATTATATACGGATTCCAGTAAAATGTCGGTTAATAGTGGAGTTAGCTGAATTGCGACTACATTACTAGAATATCATAATTTTGTTTCGCACTAAGCTCACTGGTTCATACTCTATTAAAGATTTAACAATATTAAGACTCATGGTATGTTCAGCAGGTTAAGCGAACAAACACAATACTAAAAATATTCTTATAGTACATCCAAACATGCTTTATACTCCTTGTAACTAGTAAAATATTACTTACCAAAGCTTGGTTTAAATATGTAGATCCAATTTAATAGTGAAAAATCTGAGTCCGTATATTCGAGCCAAATCGTGGTTTAGAGCAGATTCCAGAAGTCAGTATGTACACAAGCCAGGGTCAAGTAACGTTTTCACAACGCAGTAACAAACAAAGATGCGCACTCTACGAACCGAAGTAAACGAGTGAGCTACCTGGCATGTCGTCGGCGGGCGTACGCATTGTTCTGATAACCGGTTATTGTACCACCCATGATCCTTTGTTCTGATTGGTCGTTGGGTTTTGTCAAATCGTGACTGTGTGCCGTTAAAAAAAATATGAAGAATAATAAAGAATAATATTGCTCATTTTATTACAATTCCTACCTTTTTTTGAGGATGGCAAATCATCAAATGACTCCTTCCACTCTGGCAGAATAAAATTCCTACATAAGTTCCGGTTTTTTTTTAATAATCCACCAATTCCGGAGGAATGTCCATATTAATATATACGTTTCGGATCAATGACCCCATTTCAATCTACCTACTCCGATCACTGATCATGACGTACTTTTTTTTTTTTTTTTTATATTAGCCTACCAAAGTGACTCCACTCTGCCTGATGGTAAACAGTAAGTAGAATCCAGAAGTGGCGGACACCATTCCAAAAGCCAAACTACTGGTATGGTGGCCTCCACTATGGCGGCTTAGTGAGATGCTTTTTCACGCCCCGCTTAAAAGACCCAGGATCAAAATTAGATGGGAACACATGCGCTGGCAAAGAGTTCCAGGCTTTAATTGAGCGACAAAAGTATGAAGTGCTGAACCGTTTGGTTCGAGACCCTTTAGATTCCACTGTGAAAGGGTGGCACTTTAGTCCCGCACGTGTCGTTCTGGATAAAAAGGGAGAGGGTGGGATTAATTCAAAGAGCTCTTCAGAACACTCTCCATGGTAAAGGCGATAGAAGACGGCCATTGAGGCGATGTCTCTTCGCAGCTGTAAAGGCTCAAGGGTCTTAGTAGCCTCCGGGCTTCCGATGATACGGACTGCTCGCCGCTGCAACCTATCGAGTGCATCCAGTAAGTACTGTGCGGAGCCATCCCAAAGATGAGAGCTGTACTCCACGCAGGAACGAACCTGTGTCTTATAAAGAAGACAGAGCTGCTCGGGCGTGAAGTACCGCCTCACCCTGTTCAGGACACCGAGTTTACAGGAGGCGGTTTTAATGACGCACTCGATGTAGTTCTTGGGGTTGAGATCTCGGCTGATGTCCATACCCAGGATACTTAGGCTATCCTGTAGTGGTAACGCTGTGTTCTGAAGAGAGGGAAGGGGAAGGAACGGAGATTTTTTTGCAGAGAACGCGCACACCTGTGTTTTCTTGGCATTGAACTCGACCAAATTCTCACAACCCCATTTAGAAATGCGGTATAATACTTGGTCGAGCTCAGCGACAAGTTCTAGGCGTTTTGCCTCGATGTCAGTCTGTTTAGCCGCAGGATGTCCGAGATATCAAGATACAGAGTGGGCGACAGGACGGACCCCTGAGGCACCTCAGCGTTGACCTGCAAATAATTGGAGGCCGATCCGTCACAAAGGACTCTAATGCGGCGCTCACGCAGGAATGCGGCAATCCAGTTGCACAGCTGGGGTGGCAGACCATATGCTGGAAGCTTGGACAGAAGCGAACGGTGCCAGACTCTATCGAAGGCTTTGGTTATGTCAAGGCCGATGGCCAAGGACTCGCCATGCCTATCCATAGCTTCACCCCATTGGTGCGTGATATACGCTAGAAGGTCACCCGTAGACCGTTTTGACCTAAAGCCATATTGTCGGTCACTAATTAACGAGTGACCCTCTAGGTAGCGGACTAGTTGGGAGTTTATTATCCGCTCAAGCACCTTGCAGAGAACTGAGGTGACAGCTATGGGTCGATAGTTGCCTGGCTCGGACCTATCCCCTTTTTTGGGAATGGGTTGAACATTCGCCTCTCTCTAAGCCTCCGGCACAATTCCCGAGGAATAAGATAGGCGGAATAGGCGCGTCAATGCAGGAGACAACTCCGCTGCGCATTTCTTAAGAACCACAAAACTGATGAACCAAGAGCACTTAATAAATTAAATCTGTATCAAAATTATATACAATATGCAAGAAAGAGAAGACCAGAGCCTACCTTCCTTTTTCTCTTTGCTAATCTTTTGGTGGTGGTTCTCAACGGCGAAAATATGCGTAATGAATGCGAAGTCAAAATAAATATTCGTGGTTCACACAAATATTTGTTTCGTGTATAATCTATAGCTAGCGCGTGCTTGTGCTTGTGATATCGTATGATATGATAATAGTGATAAAGATACGAGATTAACGCCACACCTCATCTCGTCTCGTAGTGGAAATCTCCTCCGACTATGGTGGCACACGATCACTCTATCACATTCTGGAGCGTTCATAGTTATTGAAACTATGTTTTCTGCTGAAACAATAGATTTTTTAGAAAGAATGACAGAAGTGCATATTGCATGCAAAAGCGCAGTTTTACCTGTTCTCTCTTTCAGAAAACTTAACCGCGCAGTACATATTAATACGATTTTTACTATAATACATAGATATTATAGTACAACAAATTAGAGAATTACAACTTTATGTAATCATGTCGTAAGAAGCATAAAAGTACTCAAGTGCAAGGGCGGGTCGCTAGTTTAAAATAACTTCTTCGAAACTTGTCTGAAGCAGTTACGTTACGAGACGGGTAATACTTGAAATATCTGTATCTATTTGTACACAGTCATGATCGATATATTCTTTTAAAAGCCGGTGACCCCCGTCTTATCTGACAGATGGATTTGATCACGTCTTCTGATATTGACTATAGGTATCGAGCCATTGTTTGTTGCTAAGGACATTAACCTTCAAGATATTGTTGTCACATAAACTATTAAATAAATGCAGTTGGTAAAGGTTTTGCTCCTGACATTGAAGGCATCCTTGAGCGTCAGGTGGACAGTTCGCATTAAAGTTAATAATTATGCCCTGCCTGATCCCCCTTTTTTTTTTTTTTTTTCGTGGGAAACTCATTACGCGTACGCACCCGCCCGGGCGAGGCGGAGGTTATGTCGGACTCTCCGGCCACAATGAGACAGCGACCGGCATACCGACTAAAACCCACGGTGTTCCTCCAGACGGCCAGAGTGTCGGGGTAACGGGAGACGCTCGCGCATTCATCCGCGACCCCCCTGCCTGGTCCCCCCTTTTTTTTTTTTTTTTACGTGGGAAATGCATTTCGCATACACACCCGCCCGGGCAAAGCGGGGGTTATGTCGGACTCTCCGACCGCACTCAAACCGCGGCCGGCATACCGACTAAAACCCACGGTGTTCCTCCAGACGGCCAGAGTGTCGAGGTCACGGGAGACGCTTGCGCATTCATCCGCGACCCCGATGGGCCACGGCCCGCTCACCACACCGGAGTGGGCCCCGTCCGATTTGGGGGACCTAGCCCCCCCTCCCTCGAGAGGCGTGTGCGGAACACTCGCACTGCCATCTCGGGCCCGTGCTGTTCGGGCGGCGACTGCCCGATCGCCGCCGGCAGGCCACCTCCTAACTCGGCCGCAGAGGATAGGGAGAACGGCGCGTCGCAATACCGACACTCCTCTTCCCCTGCGGCCCCACCGCGTCTTCAATCTGGCGGTTGCGGCCCCGCCGAGGCCGCGGAAGGTAGGGAGAGCGGCGCACCGTTATACCGGCACTACTCTCCCGCCGCGGCCTCGCCACTCCCCAGCCGCAGTGTCGCCGAAGCAACACCGCAGCCCGACCCAGTTGCGGTGCCGCCCATACAGCACCGCAACCCTCCTGAGCCGCTCCATCGTGGGCTTACCGCCAAAGCCCTGAGGAGCGGCGCCTCCTTGGGGTTCCTCTTGGTTCACCGTGGTCCTTGGTAACCACGGCTACTAAGCCCCCCCGCCGCGACAAGGCGAGAACCCCGTTTGGGGGGATGCCTGGTCCCCTGTCTATTTGATTCCAACTCGAGATATTATTTAAAGAGTCAGAATTTTGCATAGAACAGAGAAAAACGTTTATCGCAAAGTTTAGTCCAGTGATACGAGCTAAAACACGCTGATGTTTGATGACTTAGTGTCGCCTCGTCCCTGTTGTTCTAAGTTCTTTGGTATTTTTGTAAGGGCCACTGCGACAGAAGTTTTCGTAGTCTCCGAAAGTAAAACGTTAAGTTAAAATTATATAGTTTGACTCCTTTACTGATAATATTACTGTTTGTTCTAGCGGGTGCAGCCACATTGCGGATTCTACTCAGCTTCGCAGTAGGTGGTCTACTTGGTGATGTGTTCCTACATCTACTGCCTGAGGCGTGGGAGAATGACATCAGGAATACTAAACGTAAGTACTAAGTACATGCCTATAGGGTATATTCCCTTCATGTCGAGTCTTAGTATCTATTTTTATAGAACATTAGACTCTATTACACATAATACTCGATACAAAGACTCGGCATAAAGGGACCATACCGCCTACAGAAAATACTAAATGCTTAGGTACTATGGTGAAGAAACCTGGACTTAAAAGTCTGAAATTGTCAATTCACTTTGAGTAATTGTGACGATTACAGAAATATGGCGATCAATGCTCATGCCTTTTCTAAGAGAAAAGTCCTCACTCTTCGGTGGGATAAGAACTAGCTGATATGATGATGATAATTGGGTAACTCAGCATACAGTGTAAACCAGTGCTGAATTTATAACTACTTGAATAGACTTCTCGTTTTGTGATGCAACTGAGGAGACACCCATTCGTGCCACTTCTTTTGTTAACAATTTTTAGCTTTAGGCCGCGGGCTATAATGACCTATTAATAAATTCGATACTTCGTCGTAATAGATAGAAGCGATTTCATGAGATAGAAGCGATCATGGGTTTTAAATTTCTCATTCATTCTTTAATTATCTCATGAAATGAAAACTATGAAGCAATTATTATAGATGAGATGATTTATTGGCCAAGGAGAGTTACATTGGCTATTTAGTATTAACATAAAATGTATGTTTATGTTGAACTTTAGGGACTATACGGTGACGAATTGATAAATCGTGATGAAATCTTTGTAAGTCGGAAATAATTGTGAATTCGTCTTACGAACTTATTTATATGACATTTTGTATTATTTCTAGTGATTATAATGTATCAAATCGGAAAGTGAAACTTAAATTTTAGCGTATAATATTTAAAAAGCGACCATGATTTGATTAGAACCGCGTAGACTCTTGCACCTCGGCCTTAAATCTTGTAGTGTGATTTAGCTGACATTTGTTTCATGGCTGAATTTTCATCATTCTTAATGATGCCATAAAACAAAAGAAAATTAAAGTACGAGTAGATGAAATGAATGAAATGCATGTTCATTAATTTCAAACAAAAACAAAGCATTGAAGTAACTTTTGGAAAGTTAACGAATAATAGTTTTTTAGCAGTCGGTGTTTTCAATTACGTTGATTAGTCAACCAAGCAGCAATCAGCTTTCCATTTCTTTTAAGCTAATTTACAAAATAAATATAATTTCGCCGTCTCTTATATAAATATTGAATAATATTATTTATTATATAAGTACAAGCACCCGTAACCGACGTGTGTGTATAAAAAGATTAATGATTAATTAATGTTGAAGAAAGGAGGTATGTTTGGATCGCAGCAAATTGCGTTCTTATAGTCTCAGCTTACCGCATAAACAGGAGACAGGCTCAGAGAGACAGGCATGAAATTATGTACGTCTATGTATGTAAGGAGTACGTATATTAATAAATCGCTTAGGTTTGTTCTGTGTGGAAATCCAACCCACTTAAATAACAGTCGTTCATACTCACACTATTATTACTATTATTTTTAGCGAATAAGTTCACCTCATGTCAAGTTGTTACTGCCCTAAAAGTATCTACCAAAAACATCCAGTACATTTTTTTATGTTTACAAAGAGCCGACACTGCCACTTCCGCAGTTTTGTACTCAGTTTGAAAAAAATAAACTATAGTTTGTGACGCCACTTCCTTGTGTCAACACACAAAACAATGATTGTCGATAATGTGTTAAAATTCAGACGACCTTAAATCTAAGTTTCTTTAACGAATGCCTCTGTTGTCAGTAGAACTGAGTACACAAAGGTCTCGGGTTCAAATTCTGGTCGAGTAAAAAATAGAAGAACACAAGGTCTAAAATTGCCAGTCAGCTCGAGGTCTGAATTTGTGCCTGGTAATATAAAGGCTCGCCCTCAGTTAATACTTCAGAAAAAAAGGTTTGTTTACATTATGCCTAAACCGAAATATTTGTATGCCGAAGTTAACATGCGGCCGTGATACATGTTACTCGCAACACAAACTCTCAACATAGTGACAGTTTAAATGAATAATACCAAAGTCATTTTTCTGCACTGCATAACTGCCTCTGTGGTTCGGTTATACTGTGTACAGATTACCACGCAGAGGTCTCGGGTTCGATTCCCGGGTCCGGTAAAGTGATATTGGGTTTTCTGTCGTAAAATTCTCAGTACTAGCCCGGAGTCTAGAATTGTGCCCGATAAAAGGCAACAGGCTCGATCCCTGTTACATTGGACCTAAAATAAAAAAACACCTGCCTACCTCTTCGGGGATAAAAGGCGTGATGCTATGTATGTATGTAATTTCATGCAAATTTTTGCTAATGGTAACAGATCGACTGGCTTGCTTATATTACACATATTACTAACGGTCATGGATCTTAAAAGTGCGAGAAACATGGCTTGCCAAGACACCATGACGTGGCCAATCTTGTAGGAGAAAGAAATGAAGGAGAAGCAGGAAAGTAGAGAATCTTATTGTAGTCACCAACTTGCCTATTAAGCTTGGTAACTGGTAAACACCTGGGAAGGCCCTATATTCTTTAGTAGATGCCTTCAGGTTGACGTTGTAAAATAAAAATAAAATATAAAACATCCCAGCTGTTATTTTACTTAGTTGTAGTATGCAAATGGCACATAGTATTACCTACAACAAATTATAATGTTAATGTAGTCCATTGTCAATGCTCGCGACATTGTTCAAATATTCGTTAACTGTAATATATGCAAGAATTTTGCTGTGTAAAGTCAAGGGTTCTGTTAATAATTTAGGTATCAATCGATTAAGTTTACTATGACGCTACGGCTACTTTTTTAACTGACTTCAAAAAGGAGGAGGTTATCAATTCGGGTCGTATGTTTTTTTTTTATTATAAGAAAGGGTTATATTGGCTGGCACCGACTCCAAAATAACTGATTAAAAACTATAAATAGTAAAGTATTATAGGTATAAGAATTGCGTTGATTCCCCTTTATTTTTCTTTGCTATGAAGTAATTAAAATATTATTTTCTACTATTTAGTTATGTGTTGAACATATAGGTATTGTTTGAAGTCGGTTTTCATTTTTATTCTAAAAATAATTTTATTTCTAATGAATTTATCGATGACATTTTAAGATGTTACTATAAAAAGTCACGGTCGTGTGGTCTTATCAAAGACACAAATTTCTTACAAGGTAAACAACTACACACGTTATCGTGTGTCTCACGGCTGGTCCAAATAGGCCCTTCTGCAAAGTCAGTAATGTCCCGATAAAGATAGAAAATACATATGACTTGAAAAATCACATTGGTGCTTGTCCGGATTCGAGCCCTCGACCTCGTGTTTACGAAGCGGGTGCCTTCACCACTAGGCCATGACTTACCTATCTATTAAAGCCCTTATGTTCCCAACTAGCAAAATCAGTTCTTAAAACGATCTCAAGACTATTTTTATTGTCACTTATAAGAAACTTGTATCAAGCTACAAAGCTTGATTTGGGCGCAGTTATAGGAGCGTTTATTTTTATAACTATCTTATAATCTACTTTTAAAATGTTATTAAGCCCTATAATATATTTGACGAAGCGCAATAGCTTCTATAATGATATGAGACTACACAATTACAAGCACAAATGCTCTTGTTAGTATCTGACATAAGTATCTTACTAAAGCAATCTTATTTATAATGCACTAGTAATGTACTTAGTTATTAGTAATAAGTATATTTTAATAGAAGTTATTTTTGTTGTTCCTTCGGCTGGTGGTTGCGATTGTTTTGTGGTAAATACTTAATAAAAACGTAATTTCTATTACTATTATTTTATATTATTGTAAAATATTAATTACCAATAATATATTGTAAATATAGTGTATGAACTCGTGGGGAATTAATTTTTACTGTAAATGTGTACTGCAATTTAGTTAGTTTCACAATCCCCTTCGAAAAATAGCACATTAGTATATTGTTGTAAATAAAATATTTCATCAATTCTTATGAATATCCGCCATGTTTTAAAATTGCTCTTCATTAAGTACTTTTTAGTATCATTTTAAGTAAATTAGTACTTGTAGCAGTTTCAATTCAGATAACTCGCCTCCATTTAAAAACAAATTAGGGTTCCCTTGAAATATGTCTGCTAATACTAAATTTACTTTTTTAGGATTTAGTTAACAAGATGGTTGTGTTTCTTGATGTCGACTGTTTTTTGACCAAATATTCACTGATTTTACTGACAAATATGAGATGGCCTTGGACTAATACACATTTTGTGGTATCCGATAACTGCAATGGGTGTGGATTTCCAGTTTATTTAAACAATATGTATAGACCTACTAATTTCATTTATAATTAAGAAAACATAATAGATTTGATGCAATAACATCAAATCTATTTTAGGCATTTAATCAATCTGTTGTGCCAATACTGTCCTGGATCCGAGATTGTAATATGCAACGTTTCTTTGTTGGTATGTAATAAAGTCCGAGCATCTTTAGGTAAAATATTACTTAATCGTTTGTTCAAAATAGTAGATAGTTCGTTCGGGGCTAGGTGAGGTATGTTAAATTTTATAGTCCAGCTTTGCATATCTATAAGCAATTCATGATTTTTTTCATAGCCAGTGGTTTTTTCAATATGTAAATCGTTTTCTTCTTCCCAATTTACATCTTCTTGAAGTGAAAAATATTTTCGGTCGCAGAACCCTCATTAACTTCACCTGCGTGTCCACTTGACGCGCTTGATTTACTACCTTATCCTGTTGTTTTTATTCCTGAAGAACCTGGCTTCATTAATTCTTTATACCTATTTCTCAATTTTCTCCTGTAACCATCACTCCTTTTCAATCGTTTCCAATCGCTTAAGTTCATGTTCAACTTATTTTCTCAAGACGAAAGGAAACTACTGAATCTCAACAAAATGGCTGATGTTTACTAATAAAGTAATTGATCTAGTAGCTTATAAGCTTTTTTGATCAAATAGCACTCTTATTAAGTACTATTAGATTTAAAAGAGTCTCGAGCAAAACTATAACGGCGCAAACTTATAGTGATCTCAGCTAACTATATTATTATATCTTGTTTTCTCACAAAATGCAACTATAGGATCAAAACGTTATTCTGGATTATTTAGTTTTACTGTAAACAATTATAGGAGACTTATTTCCTAAAAGTGTCCTAAAAGAAAATCTGGTAGCTAACTATAAGACTGAGTTATAAAAGCAAATGCTCTTAAGAATATCTACGTTTGTGAAAGGCTATTTTTATATTTTTTTTTGGCTTATTAGCTTTGTTTCTACAATTCTCAGAGAACACAGCCATGTCTACGATTACCGCTTACAATGCCAAGTAGGCGGCATGCTTGTTTGCCAAAGAAATTGTGGATCGCTTTGTATTTAAGACTCGTCCAAATTGAGATAAATCGGCGATCGTAATTTACACACAGTACAAACATAACTTCACGCCGGTCTCTCATTGATGGGGTAAGCGGAGACTATAGAACGCCATTTGCTGCGAACTAAACATACCTCCTTTGCCTCTGCAACATTCATTAATCTTATCACACACAAACGTCGGTTACGGCTTTTCATTACTTATTTGGTCCGCGTATGTTCTTTCTTCGTAGGCGACCCCTACCAACTTTGCCAGACAGTATTGGTACACTATTTTGATAAGAATAAGAGAATAAGAATAGGAACTCTTAATTTGTAAAACATGTGTATAACATTATAGCATGCGAGATGTACAGATAAAATTAAAACAGTTTCATCATGTTTGGCATTTAAAGCATACAAAAAAAAATATTATACAATAAAATTAAAATTATTATGTAAAAATAAACAGAATTAAAATAATTATGTCTTACAACTAAGTAGTAACTATGTCAACCTAATGGATAATGTTGTGTTTTTATTTAATCAATTGACATCAGAATCTGTCCCTCGGCTGCAAGTGGATAAGACGGCGCGGCGCCAGTAACAACAAACTGCTTCTGCAGCTTCAGTTCATGCTCGTCGCAAATACCTACATCGTCGTATAGTAAAATAGACGTAATTAAAACTACATAATAGTCATTGTGAATGAGTTAGCAACGCAAAACCTCAACACATAAAACAATTAATAAATAACGGGTAACTGATTGAGGAAAACATGTCGCGTGTCAATGTCACCACATAGCGTCTGGGAGGCGGGCGGTCCAGCACTGGACGTCTTTTAGGTTGATGAAAAATGTATCAGTTTTGACTATATTTATCTACCAAATACTCCTATTGTGTAGGTAAAAGTTAGTTGCTATTTACTTTCGAATAGGATTAAAACGCTAAATCTCATTATAATTAAATGGACTCTGTCTTAGCGCTATATCTCTGAGAGGCGCTCATAGCTCAGATCAGTAAACGAGCGCGGCTGATCGACGGTTACCGTGGATGTAATGCTTCTTAATCTTAGCGGCGGGTTATCCACTAACAACAAGTCGATACAATAAAATATTTTTTTATTGCTGAGATGGATTTGTCACATTATTTATTCTATACCTACTACGTATTATACAAAAGCGGAAGAGTTTGTTTGTTTGAACGCGCTAAACTCTGAAAATACTAGTCGGATTTCAATCATTCTTTTTGCGTATGATAGCCCAGTTCTTGAGGAAGGTTATAGGCTATGTAACATCACGCTACTGGCGACAGGAGCAGAGCAGTAATCAAAGACGCGGATGAAACCGCACTGCGGGAAGCAAGTATAATTATAATTTTAATACCTAATAGTAAATACGATTGTCGGTCAACCGCATTTAGGTTTAAAAATAGATAACAAAGATATGTGTATTGTTGTATTTAGATTTTATGTGTGTGCACATCAGTGTGTTTATTATTAATAATGTCATCATCATTATTTCATATCATTTTCTCCCAAGTCCTCCAAGTAACAGAGATAGCATGCGATTATTGCCTCTATTAACAGGAGTAACGTTTTTTATTCTCCGGTGGAGATTATTAAACCAGTCCCTAACTTTTTGTATCTAAAGGAATACCATGTAGCGCTCAGCAGCGTCATCTGCGTATCAGTTTGCTTTTGTAAACATGTACCCCTTAGAGAGGCCAATGAATAATGAATAATGTCACAACAACTACACCAACGCTATCTAGACCCAAAGTAAGCATAATATATTTTTAACTTGTAGTATGTGTTCTAAATTACGATAAATACTTTTTTTGCAAATACATACATAATATACATAGAAACACTCAGACTAATGCAAATAGACATGCTCATGCACACAAATATTTGCACTGAACGGAAATCTAACCCGCGATCTCTGCGTGGCCAACCGTACACAGTACCACCGAACCACAGAGGCAGTCTGCCAGTACTAAAAGTAAATAAATAATAAATTCTATCATACAAAATAATGCAATGACATAATAATATATAAACACAAGTTGAGGTTTTGTGTTATCAATCAATCACATACACGCCAATATCCACTTTACTTTCAAGTCATAAAGATTATTTTAATTTGCACGATGTATAGGAAGTTTTGTGTTCCAAGTTCGTATGTGAAAACATTGACTCATACGTTTAATTATGTTAACTACTTAATAGAAATCTGTATTGTTTGGTAATATAAGTTTTTTTTTTTTTTTTTTTTATATTATAACCTACCAAAGTGACTCCACCCCGCCTGATGGTAAGCAGTCAGTGGAATCCAGAAATGGCGGCCACTATACCAAAAGCCATCGTCTTAAACTGCTGGTATGGTGGCCTCCACTATGGCGGCTGGGAATGGGGTTAGGGGAAGGGAATGAGGGAGGTGAGGAAAGAGGAAAGGGGGGAAATCGGGCCTCCGGCGCTCTCACTCACCGAACGAAACGCAGTAGTACGGATACTACTACTCTTAAGTCGATCTTCTATGAGAGGGTAGTACTTCCCCGGACGATCCGACCCATTCATGCTGAAATCAGCGTGAATCTACTACCGTATAAGTATATAAAAGGGGGCGCAAAAATTTTTAATCGACCACATATTTGCTTTACCTACCACTTTTAACCTACTGACACTGTACTGAGGTCACTTGCAAGCAAAAATAGACATTATTGCGGTTTCACCCGCGTTTTTGCTTACTGCTTGGCTCCCATCGCCGGTTGAGTAATGTTACCTAGCCATATAGCCTTCCTCAAGAACTGAAAAATTAATCAAATCCGACTGGTAGTTACAAAGAGCGCGTTCAAACAAACGAACAAACTCTCCCGCTTTATATAGTAGTATAGTTTGGGTTATTATCTCGTAAGGTTTACTTACGGTTTTAGATATTTGTAGTTTCTATATCAGCATGAATGGGTCGGAGTGTTAGAGGCAAATATTTGTTTCTAAAGTCTGGGCGTTTTTTGTCTAAGTGTAGCAACTTGCGCCATTTGACTGTGATAGGTCATTGAACCATTATGTACTGCTGTCCTCGATCTAGAGTTTATTTGGAGTTTCTGGTGATTTCAGCAATATTGACGACTAGCCTTCCTTTTATTGAAGGATATTGACGTATATAATCTATACACTTATTGATTTATCTATTATTTTGTCTACAGCTGGCGAACACGTCTCATTAAGAAGTGGGCTATGGTGCCTCTGTGGCATGCTAGTATTTATCGTGGTGGAGAAACTATTCGCCACTTCAGAGGAGAGCGAAGAAGAACAGGAAGATGAGAAGCATCACGCGAAGCAGAATGGGAAAATCAAGCAGATAGAGATAGAGGAGATAGAGAAACTTCTAGAAGTTGAGAGGAAGCATAGAGGGAGGAAGGGAAGGCAGGGTATATGTGACTCGAATGGTACTGTTAGTGCTAAGGATGTGTACGATACGTGTGTTTTTAATAATAATACTAAAGGTGAGATATTTTATTTACTTTACGTTCTTTACGATATACTGGTGGAACTATGAACTGGTTAAAGCTTCGGCCAAACCTGAGCGACTGCGACGCGGGACGCGGGACGCGACGCGGGAGCGTCTGCCGCGCGGCGGTCGCTGCCATATAATATCTATGGCGCCTTGCACACCTGCGCGACCGCAACGCGGGACTGCAGCGTCCGCAGAGCGGGACGCACGCGACTAGTGGTCAGACGTGTGTCGTAGTATAATTAAAGTACTACCCTCTCATAAAAAGTTCGATGTAAGAGTAGTAGTATTACTTTCGTACGGTAAGTAAGAGCGCCGGAGGCCCAATCTTTCCCCTTTCCTTTTTCCTCATTCCCTACTTCACTACCTTTGCCTACCTTACTCTCTGCACCTACAGCACTACCTTTGTCTACCACATTCCATTCGCCTATCCCACCTCCTTCACCTAACCCACTCCCTTGCCGGTAGGCAGTGGCTTCGCAGACCGCAGAGTCCCAGGCAATGAAGAAGCGACATGAGCGACAGTTACCACTTACAATCAGGTGGGCTGTTGGCTAGTCTGCCAACGTCGGCTGTAAAAAAAACCCTACCGATTCGTACTCTGTCAATCAAACCATTGAACCAGAGAGGTTACCATTATTTGTCGCGTGGCTTATTCCGCAAAAGCAATAAAAGGTCTTTTTCATCAGAGTCAGAATTTGATGTTAAATACGAGAATGTCATCAGTTCATCACCACAACAATTTAGTAGCTATCCTACTAATATTATACATGCGAAAGATTGTGGGTGTGTTTGTTACCACTTAGTGCCTAAACGGCTAAACGGATTTCAATGAAAATTGGTATGTTAGAAAGGTTTGGTGCCAGAGACAGACAAAGTATTTAAGGTTATTTTTATCCCGAAAATTGGTCTGATTGCCGAGGGAGACAAAACACATTTTAGACGCAGGCGAAGCCATAGGGCGCATTTATTACCAGATAAAGACGCGCAGCTTTAGTGATTGTTCACTAACAAATGAAGTTCGCGGTTCGCGTCGCAGTCGCGCAGGTGTGCACGTTAAGTTTCGCGTTGCAGACGCTCCCGCGTCGCGTCCCGCGTCCCGCGTCGCAGTCGCGCAGGTGTGCACGTTAAGTTTCGCGTTGCAGACGCTCCCGCGTCGCGTCCCGCGTCCCGCGTCGCAGTCGCGCAGGTTTGGCCGAAGCTTAAGAGGGTTTACGCGTCATGAGTGCCAACGTCGCAATTTAGTATCATATTTCGTGGTTTTCAATTTTTATCATCTAATCGGAGCTATATTATAAAAATATGTTCTGTCTATATGCTAGAATTAGGTGAAAGCTGTATAAAAATTACTATTTACTATAAAAATAACGCAACTTAAGTTTCAAATGTATTATTTGCATATAAATAGAACTGTAAATGATTTCTTACTTTTTATACAGCTTTTACCTAATCCTACCATATAGACAGAACATATTTTTAAAATATAGCTAAGATTAAATGATAAAAATTGAAAACCACGAAAAATTTTACTTAATTGCGACGTCGCGGCGTCGCCGTCGCCACTCATGACGCTTAAACCCTCATAAGATTGTAGCAAATAATGAATGAGAGTTTAGGCGTGTAAAAGTTAAGATTCTTGGGATAATCCTATGTTCAGCAGTGGACTTCTTTGGGCTTAAATTTTGGCATATTTGGGCGTAGAAGGCAAACGCCAAAAATAACGTAAATTTGGATTAGAACGTCATAAGGGGCAATTACTACTAAAGTTTCAACCAATCAGAGATCAATGATCGACCATTCTGCCACTATTGTGATAGCAGACTTAGGCCCTAGATAGATGCTTTCTTGTCTGTTATTGTAGTAATAAAACAGCTTGTGAACTGTATTTTTTGTCTGCCGATGTATCACAACTAGGCAAGTAGCTTGGTTGTTTTTATAACACAGCCATATTCATAGCAGTAATTTCTTCTCTCAGTCTAAATATCCCCAATATCCCCTCGATCGCCTTTTTTCTATTTTCCTTTCTAATCATGGTTCCTTACATGGTCGGGGACAGCTTGGTTTTGTTTTCTAAGCATTATTTATCTAAACCCTATTTATTATTAGGTATTTGCTGCAACACCGTAGCCAGTCCAAACGGGACGGTGCGTTGCAATAGCAAGGGTAACAGATGGATGGGTCGTTGTTTGTTAAGAGAAGCGAGGGAGAAGGCACAACAACACACTAAGGAAAAGAGCGAGAAGAAAGATGTAAGTTATAGCTTTATGTTCGCTTTGCATAATAATACATGAATGTTGCAGTTGAGATAAATCAAGAATTTCGACGATTTGTAAAACAAACTTTCGCATTTATTTTAATATTATAAATGCGAACGTTGTGTGTGTTTGTTTGTTACCACTCAGCGCCTAAATGGCTTTCTATTAAAATTGGCATGTAGATAGATTTGGTGCCGGAGACCGACGTCGGTCCGGTTGGTGGGCAAACAAAATATATATTACTCTCGGGCGAAGCTGTGGAGCGCAGCTAGTCATGTTATGAAAATCATAAAAGTACGCGCGTGCGAAGCAGCTACTTGATTATTTTTTTAAAGAAATCTTTCATATGATGCCTACCATTGTTCCAAATGAGACGTGTTCTTGTTATATATATTTTTTTTTCCACATTTACACAGCGCCATTTAGCCCCAAATTAAGCAATTATATTTGCTTGTGTTATGGGTACTAAACAACTGATATACTACTTACATACATTTTTTTTTGTACATACATATTAGAGATAAATTACACCCAGACACAGAACAAACAATCATGCTCATCACACAAAGGTTTGTCCTGGGTGGGAATCGAACCCACGACCTCCGGCTTAGCAGTCAGGGTCACTAACCACTAGACCAACAGGCCAGTCAAATATTGACTATGATGGTTACTTTTGCAGGTGGCTGGTTACCTCAACCTAATGGCCAACTCGATAGACAACTTCACGCACGGACTAGCGGTTGGCGGCTCTTTCCTCGTGGGCTTCAGAGTCGGTCTACTCACCACTTTTGCTATATTAGGTAAGCATTTGAAAGCTTCGAAGCTTTTGTAAAATGAAGGCGAATAGAATGAATAGCGAGGGTGATGATGGCTGGCCCGTGCGTCATGCTCGCGAACGGGTGCTACTTGGGATGACTGATCAATCTTGGCATGGCATACATTTAATATTCAATCCAGTATTACCTTGGCGTGCAATGTGACCAGGAGGTGCATTTACCAGTTTAACTAAAATACGTAATAAAATTACCATACTAGATGAAACTAAATAATTGAAATCCTCTCTTTTCTTTCTTTAATCTTAGTAATTATATTAATTGGTTAATTTGTAATAATTACTTTGTATGGTTCTTTGGTTGCGTTAAATGTTTAAATTGTAACTCATACAAATAACTAATTATCTGGCGATTGAAAAGAGTGGCATGAGTTTCTTGCCAGTTCTTCTCACAGCTCTACCTCGTCAGCGAACTGGCTGTAGGTCAATTAGCTGACTTCATGTAATGTTGACTTTCCATAAGCATCATACTTTATGATCAAAATGAAATAAATACTTTGACTTTGAAGATAATCGGTAGGACCATGGGTCCTTAACCTATATTTAACCAGGTCACGTTTAAATTTTATTACTTTATTGTTTAAGTTTGCTTGAAATTGTGCCGCCGTTATGTGTTTCGGTTCTATTACAACAACTATTCAACGCTAGCTAGGCCCAAATGCAATCATTATGCTACAGCTTGTGATATGAGTTCTAGTATTTGAATAAACATACTTACTTTATTTTAAACACATACATATTATACATAGAATCACCCAGACCTTTGATTTGTTTATTTTTGTATTTTTTCATAGTACACGAAATACCCCATGAGGTAGGTGACTTCGCCATATTGCTCAAGAGTGGTTTCTCAAGGTGGGAGGCGGCTAAAGCACAATTGGTACGTATAATATTATATTTAATTTAAAATCATTTTAGGGGTAAAACGCCTCCACTACTTAACCGATTTTTATGAAATTTAGTATATAGATAGAATAGACCTTGAAGAACAATATAGGACTTGGTATATTCCAAAAAACTGGTTTGAAAGGGTTAAAATAGGGGATGAAAGTTTGTATGTATGCGATATAACCGACATTCACGCGGGTGGAGCTGCAGGCAACAGATGGTATATAATAAGAATCAAACAATATTTATTTATTGCCTTCCTTCTTTTCTAAAAGCTTGAGACTTCATGTCCTAAAAGAAGTATCAAAGTGAAGAAAATTTGTGTGAAACCCAGTACTGCTCATATTCCTTGTTTGATTTTGGTATCGGGCTCCTAATATTTATGAAGAGAATTTTACATAATAGTCACGAGATGGTGCTGACAGGAGTGTTTATTTTGAAGTGCAATGTTACAACTGAGGTCAGATATAAAATTATGTATTTAAATATGGCTGACATTTTGTAAATGTTGACGTTCATGTATTAATTTAATTAAATTGTATGAATAATGAATAAATATATTTTCATTTTTTAAAAAAAAGTAAAAAAGAGTGCACAACTTAGATTAGGTACTTATTATCTGTATAGATTTACCTTCCTACACAGTCACGTTATACAAATTTCATTTAGTCCATATTTCACAAATTTTCATCAGGTGGGAAAATATTCAAAAGTATCTCTGTCAGTATTCCATTTTAGTCCGTGGTCAAAGTTGCATTTAGAGGTCAATCAATAGATGAATTAGAAAAAAATACTCTAGTTAATCCTCCTACAGTAAATAAAAATACAAATCCTAATCTTCATAAAATTGAAGGAGAATAATTAATTTGAGTTCCATTACAGGCTACTGCAGCAGCTGGTCTAATTGGCGCCATGACAGCCGTCATATTTAGTGGCGCGAGGAACTCTATTGGTAAGTTTATTTAATATTCTAATACTCATAGCCCAACAACCCCTATGGTTCCCTTCGTTTACGGGCCCACTTACCATCAGGTGCATTTGTTTGCAATCAAAGTCGCTATCGCCGCTGTACTGTCTTGTACAATCATACAACGAGAACTTTAACTCATTGATTTTGTAGCAATGCGTTCAAGTACATTTAAAAATCTATTACTTACAACCTAAGCACCTGTTAGTCGGTATTTGTATTTTTTATTTTTTTTTTCATTTATTTGGGTAAAAAAACAGTGTCAAAAACAGAGTTTTAAACAGTAATTAAATCTAAAATTATTAGTTTTAACACCAGCATCATTTACCACAAATTACCTTATTTACCTTGTCAACATGCTTAATATAGTTTGTTTTTTTTTTGTGCTACCCTTTGAGCAAACGACTGCATAACCTAGCTGTGGTAAACGATGTTGGTGATGAATTTAATCCTACAATGTAAGCAAGATAATTTAATGTTTTTGTGTAATTCATCATTGTTCAAATAAATGATAAAAAATATAAAAAAAAGTTGTATAAAAATATTTTTTCTACAATAAGAAAACACAGTTTTCTCCATAGGACAATCATGTACTATTAATTAATTGCCATCTTAGTTGTAAGAGTTGTAACGTTTCTAATAAGTGTGTTTGCATTCACAGAGGCTAAAACATCATGGATAGTACCATTCACGGCGGGTGGTTTCCTCCATATCGCGTTAGTGACAGTGTTGCCTGACCTTCTGCGAGAGCCTGACCCTCGCCAGGCACTCCGGCACCTCGCGGCCTTAATGGGGGGTATAGGGGTTATGGCTGCCGTTACACATTACACGTAAATAACGTTCTTTGGTTATAGCTATATTAGGACAAGTATTATCAATATAGAATTCAAAAAGTTAAAAAGGGTCAAACTTTTTACAGGATCGGCAGCTTTTTACAGTAATATACTTTTAATATACAATCTAAAAGGTACAACTTGTCATCATCTATTTTGAGACAATTAAGTACATTTATCAATAAAAATCACGTTACAAAATTACAAGTATGAAATTAATTGTTGATTATTTAGCTAAATTTTTATTCTCCTTTTATATGGCAACCGAGCTATGACGTTTATCAGCTATTTGTGCCAGCGTCAAGTGTAAAATAGTCATTTCGTTGATGGTACCTATATTACAATGATAAAAATAGAAAAAAACGTGGATGTAATTGCAAAGCAATCTTTGACACATGAAATAAAAAAAAAAATATTTGACACTGACAGATAGTTGACATAAGTCGACTGAGTTGCCATACGAAAAAAAACGTCAAATGTTTTTTTTATATTACCAGTTCTGTCATGACTTCATGAGCATTCTTCAACCTTACAACTCCTAGTATAACAATAACACAAAAATATGTAAAACTATTGCCCTATATTGCCTAGAGTGTATACTGCTCACAATGTTTCTATAATGGCTAAATAACTACGAAGTTATAAGCTTATAAATATTAAAGTTGTTATTCTTGAGATATCCATTTAATATGGACTCAAATTAGTGTAGCCATTGTTTTTAAATAAGTTGCAATTTCAGTCATTAACAATATAAGTTACACTGCTAATTTATTACTTATTTTGTGTAATACACTAAATTATTATTTAAAAAAAGGTATAATATTTTGCATAGAAAGGCAAGGGCCTACATAAATAATACCCATATTTGTTATATTAGTCTACCAAAAAGATGCCTGATGGTAAGCAGTCGGTGAAATCCATAAGTGTGGACTCCATTCCAAAAGTCATTGTTTTAAACTGTTGGTATGGTGGCCTCCACTATGGCGGCTTTATGAGATGCTTTTGCCCAGCCCATTGTAAAAATCAACTTTTTTTTTAATATCTGATATTGCATCATGTACAATTCCACAAATCAATGGCTAGAACTTAAGAACGATATATTTTTATATTATTAAAATTAATAGTCCTAGAGGACATTAAAGAGTATTAATATTAATTCAACTTAGACTGTGAACTTAGTAATGTTGAAATTAAGTAATTTAAGTTAATTAAGTGATGGTAATACTCCATAATGTATGTATACATAAATGTTATATAATACATACCCAGTGCAAGTTATAGATAAAATAAATAGATAGGTTCATTATATACCTTTTATTTGCGATATTGTATTATCAAAAGTCTAGTTAAAAGGTTTTAAATAACATAATTTTGGCTATTATTTCTTAGTAAATTCGTTATTCGAAATCAAACAAATCGTGATTGCGGGTAGTTCGATTTAAACAACAGCTACCTAACCAATTAAAATTAATAAAAAATTACTTCAACATGTTATGAATTTGCCAAGTTTTTTTACAATGTTTGTACAAGTACTTTAATGTAATAAAGTGTGTACTTTTTCACAAATAATAAATACAGCACGAAATAGTATTCAAGAAATTTATAGAATATTACATACTATCAAGTCTTATAATGCTAAGATTTTTTTCAAGCACTGTCAAAAAGCCAATTATGTTATTTTATATTAATGACAAAAAAATTACAAATTAGTCTAATACGCGCCCACTAAAACCAAATCACATAGCATATAATTATAAGTTTAATATTAATTTGAACTATTTATATAGAAGATACGATATAACATACAGTGTTACGATCTCCACTACATAAGCCATTATTTGCCTATATAGAAAGGTAAAAAAAAATTAAAAAATGTAAAAAAGTAAAGTGACAGTAAAAATTTAAGGTTAAGTAAATTATTGTAAATAATGTATATTTTGAGTCTTTCTAAAATGTGTGGCATAAATTAAATCATTAAATGTTATGCCTAAGTACTCAAACGCAGATAATTTTAGTAGACTATTTGTCTCTAAAAATATAACATGAATGTGATTTCGGTCGCACAGTGGTCCGGATTTTTTAAAAGTGGACTTATAATAAAAATTGTTGAAAATACATATATTAGCATCATAGCACAACAGCAAGAAAATAGAAAGAAATTGAACTTTGATCTTAAGTTCGCTTATTATAAAATTCAAACCACTATGGGTCAGACATTTTACCTACTCAAATTGGATTACAAAGAACGACCACACAAATAATGCAGAAAGACTCGCCTTCCGTTTCTGAAAGGCTGATCAACGAAAAATTAACTTATCACATGTTAAAACTCATGTTATGTACCAATTGGGTTGCTAAAATCATGAATATTTAGTTTAATTTGATTTAATTAGTAACTAATTACAAATTATTTATACTTTTAGCATGCTTTTATGTACTTCACATGAGATTTAACAGGTGATTAGTTAATTTTTCGTTGATCAGTTTTTCAGAAACTGGAGGTCAGTTTATTCAGCCCCGTAGTATAGTACAAAGTTCTCCACTTGTTAATTATTTTGATAGTTTTGTAGTATATATTTGTTATCATTTATTTAGATTATTTTGTGTAAATAATTACGTTACAGTAAACTACTGGTCATACATTACGTCTAATATTAATAATCATGTAGATTATAATATAACTAATGTTGCGGTCGCTGTTTTATTATTACAAATTTTTATATCTAAATACTTATAATTTTAGTGTCCACGACCTCACAATTGTTATTTTTCGAGCACTTATTATAGATACATATTTATCTTATATGTACTAAACAGTAGTTAATAAATTATAATGTGATAAATAATGCCATTTATGAGTATTTTTGTCGTTCCAACGACTTTATATTAAGAAAAAAATGTTAAAATGATAATAAAAAGTATCAAAATCGACAGTTTTCTTTCATTTTGTAGTTGTTCTCTTATGACGAGGTAATAAATGTGTCTAAACAATCCAAAATGCTTTATGGGTCCAGTCTGATATTTCGGTTTGCCACTTCCATGTAATAAGCGAAGCTCCAATATCATTTGCACTATATTTAATTTTTATAAATTTAATGTTCCACTATCTTGATTGTGAATTCTGTTGGAGTACTAGAGTAGCAGTAGTTATAAACGATCTCTATTGAATTTTATGGTCTACCGAGCCTACAGCCCGTTTACAGCCCGTTGAGCCAACGAGCTCAGTTGACCATTTTCTTTCATTTTTTTTGGTTTTTTGTGAGTGAGAGCCGCATTAGCCAGAAAATAGTAGACTGAGCCCACCTGCTGAGTAGATCCTTACCCGTAGCAAGTGGTTAATTTTAAAATTAAAAAGTGCTAGGACAGCATAAACTTCTTGGAGGTAGAATTATAAAAAATGTCACCTATTCAAATGTCAAAGAATTTCTAATTATTTTACACTACCCTCCTACAATCTTTTGAATCCCCTGTTTAAGTTCTAGGATAGCAGAATCTTGTAAGATGTTGATAAAAAATAAAATTATTTGTGACATGCTGTCACTTAGTTTTTTGAGAGGTACCCACAAATTATAATAATACAATTTTATTTCAGTAAATAGTAGTTAAATACCTCTACGATTTTCTTTCCTTTTGTGCCCGTGTCAATCTTACCTATTATCTTTTGTACCTACATGTTTCGCGATGTTAATTTGTTTAACACTAGCAATTTTTTATTGCTGTTCGAACAACTTTCAACTTTAGTAGTAAGTAGGTTAATTGAATTACCAGTGTTACTACTAGTATTAGGATTGGTAGTACCACGGGCAAAAAAGGTTTAGGTCTTTAGTTCCTAGTACTTTTGTGTGAAATACCCTTAGAGCATTAAACCAACAGGAGTGGACACGCGCTCTATTTCCTTTGCGCAAAAGTCTGCCAATTTCGGCGGGGGACGGGGCAACGCGAGCAACGCACACTAATTACTATGTTAACTACTAATGCATTTTTAAATCGCGTCGTAAATACGTCATACACGCACACAATAAAATTATTACACACTAGTTTAAACTTAACACACACAATCACATTCACACACAGGGACATCTATCAGTTTACGCTTCCTTAGCGTAAAACAGCTAGAGCTTGACTCTGTCGATATTTAGTATCGATGTTTAGGATTTCATATAAGTACCCGAAAGATTTTTCATGATTATTATGTTTCCTTATTAAAATGAGCATTATCTTATATTATATAGAATAGTTTTAGGTAATAATAATCGTAAAAGTAATTTGAAATAGATGAAACAAGTAATTCTAGTTAATTCATGTTTATTTCAATCTTACAGGAAGAATAAAACAGTGTTTCTAAATAGCACACTTTTATGTAATTATTATAAAAAAGCCCGTCATACAGTCGGGTTAAATTTATTTGTTATGTTCGACAAACAAATCTGGTTATGCGGTCGGGCTCTCTTACTATGTTTGAACTTCAATAATGTTTATTTACTTTCGATCCCTGATAGTACGGAACCCTCGACGCGCGAGTCCTACTGGCATTTAGCCGTCTTTTTTTATTTTATTTTACTACTGCGCACAAGGATGTAGGTTCAATAACCACCACAAAGATTAAAGATAGTAATTGATTATTACGTGTCAATTTTACGTGTATTATTCCTAAATATGTATGTATATTCAAACCAAATAATACTTTGAATTAATTATCTATTGCTATTAAATTTCATTCCAACTAAGCAGAGCTCGTATTTTGAGGATTTAGTTCTGATTACATAGCAACAAGACGGTAACATGAGAATGTATGAGTAGATTTTTATTAGAGAGATATTTTATCTGTACAGATAAGAAAAAAAAACAACAGAATATATTTCAGAAAGTCTTTAAGTAGGTATAATAAAATACTGAAAAAGACGGTGCAATTTAAATTAGCCTAATAAATCTAGTTTAACTAATCCTAGGTAATGCAATAAGAGGAGGTAGCGCACAGGGAGTTTTCTTGCTAAAAACTGAACTGCCCGCCGCTTGGGGTAGGGAGGAGTAGCTGTGCTGGCAGCACAGAAGACTGTATTTTAAGCTGCTAGTCAGATACTTGTACGTTTAGGAACCCACTTATATGGTTCTCACAATATTGGACCCAAGCGACTCGAGTTGCTGTTTCTTTTGGAAATCTAAAACGAACAAAAAAAATATTAATTTAATACAGGAAAACCAATATCGATATTTGTGATTAAACTGTCTCATCTCTAATTATGTTAAAGTGTGACCAGTTTCTTAAAAATAAATATGCTTATTTTTGTGGGAAATGAGCAATTATCTTTCGGAATAAAGTGCACTAATCTTGTATAATTAGATTTATAGTCTCATTTTACTTGTTCGTTTAATATTATTTTGTGCATTACTTGGTAAAAAAAACATTGGGTATAATTAAAAATAAATAAATATGGAAACGGTGACACAACAATGTACATCCAAAATGAAACATAGTACTTACATATGTCAACAAAGCGAAATAAAAAAATATTTATGGTTAGTTTATAAGTTCATTCAACCTAAAATATTACCCCAGATTAGAGTATTGATGATAAACCTGGCATCACTTGTTGATTAGTATTTTATTTGGTTAAATTGCTAATTTAATGCATTATTTAATAATATTCGAACAAAATAATACTTACAGATGGAATGTAATATTATCCTTTTGTAGATTTAATGTTTCTGATCGCTTTAACACCAAAATACATTGCAATTCAGCATTTTTATTGAGACGTTATTACGCACGCACTGATAGATGCGGAACGCGTGTCAACTAGTTTTCTAAAACCTTTGGCAGAGGGGTACGCCTGTAAGTGGCCTCTCCGGTTGGTTTAATGCTCTAAGGAAATACCCGATTTCATATTGGGTATAAAAAATAAGAGACTGGTGTTACACCACTCCCTCTGCACCGATTTTGCAGACGATTGATTGGCTGCTGCAATTTTAACGAAATGTCCGAAGAAAATTCGCTTTACTGTGCCCTGATTGATTCTCTACAAACTTTGATGTAAGTACTGCATTAAAATATACCCATACATACCCGCATTTTACAAATATAACTCTTACCACACAATAGGGTTCAAAAATAAACATTTTGATTTGCATTAATTTCTTTATTTCTCAATGTTACAACTAAAGTGTATTATACAATGAGTTATACAATTTATACATTGCTACATCAAAAACCTTTCTTAAAATAACACAGTCCGCGGCAAGTGTAAAAACATATACCTATCCGGCTAGAGCCTTTTTCTGCCCTGGTTTGTACCCACATGCGTAACTCCCTCGCACGCGGGCCTTAATTGCATGCGTGAGTAAGCGCTGTACCCGCGTGCGTTTTCCATACTTATGTTAGCGCTGTACCCGCATGTGTTTTACATACTTATAATAAATTATGATCAGAAAACTATATAAGTATAAGGTGCGTGCAGTGCGCATGTGGGTCTTACAAGCATGCGAGCACACATCCGCGAGATAGAAAGGCCCTTAGGTACGCTTTCGCATAGTTGAGTCATAAAACCGCGGGAATACATTATATGATTAAATGGCGAATGATCGTTACTTAAATATAAATACATCTACTGTTACATAATGTACATAAAATGGACGAAAAGTGCAAACATTTTTATTTAAATTTCACACAGATTATATAAAGTTGCACACAAAATTTATAAGGATATATTTATGTTGCTTGAAAACAGTAAATATTTGTAAAAAAAGAAAATAATTTCTAAGAATTATATGCATATTATTTAAAGAATAACTTGCTCGACATTTTTAGATCCTAACATCGTTTTTAAGATATCAACTTTACCCCAAGCACGATTAACATGTTGCCGATGCTTTCGTTAAATTTTATCGACGGCTACAGCTTTCTGCTGTTAAAAAAACGGACACCCCAATCTAAATTAGACTAATCACATTAATTTCAAACATACATATTTTAGAAAACATTTTTGCTCTAAAATACCAAAAGCAAGAGATTCTTGGACAAGCCAAAATTTTAAAAAAGGGTAAATAGGCGCAAGAAATATCACCTCTTTCTTTAAAATAACTAGTATTAGTTGCGATTTTCTTCATCTGTGTGTCCTTATTTTTTTCTGATATTGATTGACTTGTGTGTGCTACTGTGTGGGGCGACTCGATTGTTAAGTAAGCCGAAGACACATTTTCGTCTTACGACACTTTTCTATAGAGGATACAATATGTAAAGGACATAATACTTATTTTGTGAAGCCATACAAAGTAGGATTTGTCTTTAGTTAACATTACCAAGCAAGTACCTAGTCCTATACACAGAGTAGAAGCTTTGACACCGAAAAAATATCTTGCTCGGTTTCAAGCAAGAGATGGTCGATCATAACGATTATTTAACCCTTCGTGTGCTTAGGAGCAGATCTGCACGAGACACAATGTTATTTCTATTGTGTCTGATATTGTAGCATACGAGTGGTTAAGTAATATATGTCTTCAATTGTGACTGTTCGCGAGAAAAGGTACCTTATGGACGTTTATAGTTTCGAAGATATTGAATGTTTTGTAAATTTTGCAAGAAATATAGAATTTTTTTTTATTACTGTTTCGCAAAGCATAAGATCTGAAATTTATTTACCTATTATTATTTTTTATTTAATGTAAATAATAAGTCCATAATGTGGTCTCAAAGTTTAGTAGAAAAGGGACCTTATGGCCGCGTGTTATAAAACGCTAGATGCAAACACGTCGTGACGTGCTCCGCTTTTGACATTCATGCCGCTGCATCGTAGCAATACTTTGACTTTGCCGCCAGGCATCTGCACTGCTCTTACCTACGTTTTAAGCATAGTTTTCTGTCTCGCTCATCGCTAAGGACTAAGGATACCGTAACGGCACTAGTCATTGCTTGTTCGTTTGTTCGTTTATTCGTTCGTTCGGTTGAGTTAAAAGCATTCCTCTGTGATTTTAGTGTATTTATTAATAATTTTCAACACAATTTGAAATTACAGTGCAGTATTTTGTTTGCATCGTGATAAATAATGGAAGGAGATAAAAATAATTATCCTTATAAGGAGGGTAAGTATCTATCTACTACTTAAACGTCTTATAAAATTCCCAATAGCAGTATTTATTTCTTTGTTATTTATTATTAGTACACACATAAGCGATACTTAAATGAAATAGAGAGATGAACAGTTTTGTGTAAATATCGTTCAATTAATTTTTATCTTTCATTCCATTTCATAGGACGTCACATACTCGAAACGGAATCACAAGATATTTTCATGGAAGAGGAGCTATTGGGAACTGAGTCACAATCAGTTTTGAGTAAGTCAAATGTATACTATATTCGTATTACTCTACGGGCTTCTAAATCCGTATTATGATTATGAGCATAGTTATAGGTACATAATACTTTGTGAATTAAATACGTTTATTAAGGTACTATCGTCAACACTCAAGCATGCCCACCTTTAGGGCGAAATTCGCTCGCGCCAACTGCGCGCTCACTTGTGTGCATGCTTGAGTGTTGCCGATAGTACATACATCGTACGTCGTAAGACCAGGGGCACATTTGTCAAGAGTCAAGAATTGCAAAAATTAGTTTTGCTCTTGTTCTATCGAAGGTGAGATGTGATGCGTCATATCTATATTATTATAGGTTAGTATTATTATTATAGTAATTTTATTCTAGGTCTGTTGCAAAACGTCAATGATGATGGTGAAACGCAAAATGATTTCTCCCAAGTAAACCCATATTACTGTTGCGATGATGATACACAATGTGACACACAGAAAGATCAAGATACAGCGGACAAGACTCTGGATGAAGAAAGTCAAATATCAATTTACCATCGGTCCCCATCTCTGACAGTAACAGGTATATTTTACGGTTTATAATGTTTTTTAAAGTAAAATAAAGTTTTATTTAGGTAAAAGTTATAACAATAATAAGTATTAAAATCTTTTTGCAGACAAATGTACACAATGTAATTTAAATGAAGTTGATGATTCACAAGAATTTGAATTTAATAACGGAGCCAAATATTTTGGATTAATGATATCAGTTGAATTAAGTAAACTACCAAAAATAGAGCAATTGTCGTGTATGCAAGAAATTCTAAATGCCCTAAAAAAATTTAATCAGTCATAAATGTAACTTCTTCCAGGAGTGCATGTAAAAGACGATTATGCAGCTGAATTTGAATTATTTCTCCGAGAATATTATAATTACAATGTAAAAGACATTGATCCTGATTCAAATGATTTGGACTTATTTGAACATACAATTACGAAAATACGATTTTTTCGAAGAAAACAATGTAGATGTGACAATAAACGAAGATATTTTTTTTAAGGAAGGTTGCGGTTGTGAACGACAATGTATAAGACTATTTCCTCGTGACGAAATACTTGCTTCTAGACTAGATTCCCAAAGCTTAAATGGTTACTGTGATCAACATATAAACCATCAAAACATTTTATTAATGGGGGCCTTAAACTGCTTGGCTAATACAACTCCTGAAACAGCGAAGAAAGGCCACAAATCAAAGACAAGAGATAGAGCAAATGTAGACTATAAATTTCGCGGGGTCTCGGTATGTAGATCTTTTTTTCTTTTTGTAAATGGAGTAGGCATGAAGAAATTTCGAAACATTTTGGGGCATATTAAAAAGAACGGAATTGAAGTCACTGCACACAAGTCAAGCAAAACTAATATCAAAACCCTTACATTACAACAGCGTGTGCATGCTGTTACGTTCATTAAGAACTTCTCGTTACAAAACTCACTCGTATTGCCTGGTCGAATGCCTTGTTATCGTGACGTTGATTTACACATCTTACCCAGCAGTATGAGCAAAACCTACGTATATGAGAAATACGTAGAAGCATGTACGAAAAATGAAACAAATGCCGTTGGACGTACCTCATGGTATCAAATCTGGAAAGATTTTTGCCCAAATATTGTAATACAGCATCCGCGTACCGACTTGTGCCATGTCTGTCATAAAAATGTAACAACATTAAACAAGATGGCTTCAATGAATGAAGAATCTAAGGCTAAGATTCTTCAAGAATCACTCAATCATCTAAGTAATGTTCAGACTGAAAGACATTATTACTCCAACTTAACAGCTGAAATAACTCCAACTGTAGTCAATATGGTTCTTGGCCATTGGTATTTTATTATAAGATTATGTTTAAAAAGATAAATTATTTATCTTTTTAAACATAATCTTATAATAAAATATAATCAACAAACTCTTTTTGATCTCTTCTCGGTCTGAGATCACACAAGAAGTTTACAATATCATATATCTGGGTGGTAGTAGGAAAATACTCCTCAACAGGAAAAATTGGACCGACGACCTTATAAGATGCGAGGGCAATCGAGGAATGGCGGCTTACGACCGGCTAAGGTGGCGAAAATTGGGGAAGGCCTATGCCCAGCAGTGGACATCATTCGGCTGGTATGGCAATAATAAAAAGATTAACGAAAAAACGCCATATTAAGTGAATGTTCAGACATAACGTATTTTATTTATAGTTTTCTTATTGTTTTGTTTATAACCTAAGTAGTAATCGCCTCTTGGCAAGGGTCGACAAAAGCGCGACAATTGCTGGTATATCTGTGAATACGACTAGTACAAACAAGACAATGATTGCAACTTAAGCACATCATAATAACTAGCATTGCTAAAACCAAAGCACTTGCCATAATGAGCTCTGGAAAATACTAGAAGATGGAACACTAGGAACAATAATAACAGAACTAGATAGGTGACGTTGTTATGTTCTTTTCGTTTATGTTTACCGTTCTCTTGTATTCGATGTTGCCGCAGTCGGTTTGCCAGAACAGGTACAAAATATTTTTAACATGAACTTTCACCCAGCATAGGAAAATATGTATCAACAACTTTTCACGTTTACAAGTAAAATATTTACTTCTTCAGGCAAATGAGCCGACGATTGTGTCAGTTATTTCTGTCAGCGTCAAGTCTAAAATAATCTTCTCGTTGATGATTATAATAGTAGATTATACCTATTATAATGATAAAGTAAAATAATAAATAAAGTATTTTTATTTTTCTGTTTTCATTTTCAAGAGATTTTCAAACAGTATGGGTACAGTTTTTTTTTTTTTTTTTTTTTTTTTTTTTTTTCTTATATGTATCGATCTGCAATCAGCCCTACTAAGCTTTAATCAGATTTGTGTGTCTTGTCTTGATTAGCAGTTCGAGATTCTTCACATCCAGTGATGTGTCATCTCCATATTTGTCAGGGTTATATTGACGCTATTCGCTTTCTTTTAAGTCTATATGTAGACTCTGAGGACTCTAGTAGTGTCACAGCTAGTTCATTTTTGTGGTGTTTGAGTCTTCCTTTATAATTCTTGTAGGACTTTTCTATAACCTCTTTAACAGTTGGTATTTGTAGATACTCATGTACTTCAGTGTTCTTTGTGAACCAAGGTGCGCCACTTAGGATTTTTAGTGCTTTATTTTGATATCGTTGCAGAATTTCAATATTAGAATGGCTTGCTGATCCCCAGAGCTCTATCCCATGCGTCCAGATTGGTTTTAAGACGGATTTATAGATAAGGAGTTTATTTTCCAAGCTAAGTGACGACTGTCTACCTATAAGCCAGTGAATATCCTTTAGTTTTCGGTTCGCCTGATCTCTTTTGGTCTTTATATGTTCTCGCCAGGTAAGTCTTCTGTCAATGTGCATACCTAGGTACTTTACGACACTTTTTTGTGGGAGAATGTCGTCGCCAAGTTTCACCGGTGGGCAGTCTCCTCTTCTGAGACTGAAGGTAATGTGGATGGACTTGGCAGCACTAGCTTTAATTCTCCATTTTTTTAGCCATGTTCCAATCTTATTAAGGTGATTTTGGAGTTTTATAGATGCCGTAATTTGATCTTTATCACAAGACAGGATTGCGGTGTCATCAGCATAAGTTGCAGTGACTATTGTGTTTGAGGTGGGTAGATCAGCAGTGTATACGGTGTACAGTACAGGACCCAGCACAGAGCCTTGAGGTACTCCTGCTTCTATGTTATAAAATGAAGATAGGCAATCTCCAGTCCTAACTTGGAACACTCGGTTTTCTAGATATGATCTGAGAAGCATATATGCTGAGTGTGGTAGGCACATTTTAATTTTACACAGGAGACCCTTGTGCCATACTCGGTCAAATGCCTGTTGTATATCAAGAAAAACTGCGGAACAGTACTCTTTTCTTTCTAAGGATTGCCGAATTGTGTGAATCACTCTGTGTATTTGCTCTGTTGTTCCATGGTTCGCTCGAAAACCAAATTGATGCTGTGGGATTGTTCCTTGTTCCTCTAGTATAGGTAGCAACCGTTGTAAGAGTACCTTTTCAAATAGTTTAGATAATAGTGGCAGCAAACTTATTGGTCTATATGATGAAACTTCAGAAGAAGGCTTTCCTGGTTTACATATCATGTTAATGATTGAGATTTTCCAAATAAGTGGGAAATATTGTAATCTTATTACTGCATTAAACAGAATAGTTAGCAGTACAATGCCTTTCTTTGGCAGGTGATTTAGGACTTCAGCTGTAATCAAGTCAAATCCTGGGGCCTTTCTCTTTTTCAGATTTTTGATATAGTATGGGTACAGTGACGTTTGAAATTTGAAGTTTCTACAGACGTGATATAATCGAATTAAAAATATCCAAACGATAAAGTTATGGTCTATTTTAATAATATCGAGATACAGAAACCTTGCAATGGTTGAATTGAATTAAATAGCATTCATGGTATTTAAAAAAAAAAACTTGTGTCGTAATACCGCTTACATAATAATAATATGTACTTAGACATAACAATTAGAGGTCAATGTTAGTGTCGGACATTATGCCAGAAAATGTTGACCTATCACAATAATATGACACATAATTTTACACAAAATATATACATAGTAGCGAATAATATAACATAAAATTTAGAGTAAATAATAAAACTAAAAATTTAATCGCTTCTTCGTCGTAATGTACGTACAGATGTGTAACAGTGTTCTTTCACATCACGTAGACCTTCTCTACGCGTTTCATGCAAAACACCTCCTTGGTCTTCGGGCAGATGATCGAACCGTGTTCTTTCATCATCTCTTTTAAAGCCTGCGAGAGAATACAACGAGCGAGTTAGGTATATGAACGGTAGTTCCGGTGCACGGCGCGTACACAAGGAGGCTCACCTTCTCGCCGTAGACCTGTCCGTTGGGCAGCACCATGGGCTGGTTGTGCTCGTTGAGCGGCGCGCGCGACAGGCGGCACACGAGGCGCGAGTGCGACACGTGCGCGTGCGGCAGCGCGGCCGCCAGCGCGCGCAGCGGCGGCGCGCACGCGGGGCACGCCGCCACGCGGCTGCCCTCCGCGGCGCACTGCGGCGTGTTGAGCGCGGCCAGCCCCAGCTGCAGCGCGGCGGGCAGCGCGGGCAGGCGCGCGGGGTGCAGCAGGCGCGCGTGCTCCCAGCGGAACTGCAGCACCAGCGCGCGCCAGCGCAGCGGCGCCAGCAGCGCGCGGTACGGCTCCACCTCTGCGCAGACAAGAGCGAGCAAGGCTCACCTGATGGTAGGTGGTAGGTAGTGACCGTAATCTATGGACATGGCTGTTTTCCAAGCATCGCAAAAGTAATGCTTCAAACACAATCGAAAAAGCTTAAGGATTTTTTAATTGTTTGTCAAATAAAAATAATATTAGGAATCTTTGATCAGTTGAGCAAAGTGAATCTAGGCTTAGTATAAATTATAAGAATTAATGCAGTATTTTTCTTTATAAATATTATTTATTACATAATTATTTTATTTAACAAAAAATGATTAATTTAACTATTAAACGAGGTCAATAATAAACAATGTTAAACGATAAACAATTAGAGGTCGAAATTAAACAATAAGAGGTCATTAATAAACAATTAGAGGTCAATAATAAACAATTGTAGAGGTCGATAATAAAACTAAATAGAGTTCGATTATAAACAATGTGGGTGTTTAGGAAAAGTTTGCCACCAGTTGGCGCTACTTTCATTTTCACATTGGGCCAATCAGGGTTTTACTTTCTAAAAGCGCTTGACAGCTAGACTTGACGCATCGGTGCTACAACCTCGTGGGCGCTAATTAGAAAACCCACTCAGCTATTTTCTTTTGTCCATAGGCACGTGAATGATCCATTTTGTAAATTACACATTAAAATTTTCGAAATGAACACTATAAAAATATTTGTTTTGATAGCGCTGTCAAAATGACCTTTTACCAAAGTGGCGCCAACTGGTGGCGAAAAATTTCCTAAACACCCTCATTAAAGAGGTCAATATTTAACAATTTAAAGAAGTCGATAATAAACAAAGAAGTCAGTAAATAGTAAACAATTAAAGAGGTCAATAAAAAACAAAGAGGTCAATAATAAACAATTAAAGAGGTTAATAACCAACAATTAAAGAGGTCAATAACAAACAATTAAAGAGGTCAATAATAAACAATTAAAGAGGTCAATAGTAAACAATTAAGAGGCCAATAATAAACAAAAAATTAGAAGGTTAACAATTAAACATTTCAAATAACACTACAATATAGGTATTTAAGTATTTTACTCCTGTATGTATTTAAAACTGGTTCTAACTTAGCATGTCTACATTGATTACCAGAATTATTCTAAAATTGATATCAGAGAAAACTTTTAAATGAGATTTTTCTGTGTTGTGTCTATGCAAAATTTGTAAATAAAAATAAATACTTTAATAAGTAATGATGTACATTACTATATAATCATAGTTCTACTGACCTGTATCCTTAGGAAAGGCGAGCATGCCCATACAATGTTGTATATCTTGCAACTGTCCCTCTTCGTATGTAGAGAAGTGTTTCTTGGCGTAACGCACTGCCTCTAAACGTTTGTCTTCACGGACTAACTCTATAAACTCCTGTAATCACACAATTTTTTATTTATTTATTTATTTATTCATAACAATTATAACATTGTGTTGAATACATTTTATATAATATTAGCACTTACAATATTCAAAATAATAGTTATTACAATCTTAAATAAATTTCATAAAATAACAATAATAAATATTCATAACCAAATAACTATTAACACAATTATATATATCGAAAACTAAAATTAGGTGAAGCGCAGCGACGACTATCCTATTTTAATATAAAAAATCTATTTTAATTCGTTTATCGAATCGAGTAATAACAGGCTTGCAACAAAAATCTTTTTAAATTCATTTTAAACTCTGGTATATATAATAATGTTTTAATGTGCATAGAGGTAGTTTATTAAACAATGTTGTGGTCATGTGGTTAGCGCCTTGCCTAACGATATTAAGATTCGGAACAACCTTTGTCTGAAAATCTTTCCTTTTAGTACTCTCTCTATATTTTTCCTGTTCAGTTTCAAATTCATTTATATATTTCACAAAGTATGTTAGAAGTACAAATATATACAGAGATGGAACGGTGAGTATATACCTATCTTTGAAATATTTCTTACATGATTTTTGCTGACGAATACAAACGATAGTGCGAATGGCTCTCTTCTGTAGTACGAACGCTTTATGTATGTTGTATTCATAGCTTCCCCCCCAGCATAAAATGCTGTACTTTAGTTTTGACTCAACAAGCGCGTAATAAACTTTTTTTAAGTTGCGGTATGTCAATTACATTTTTAAGGTTACGTAGTACAACAACATGCTGAACTGATGACATGTTCTAAATTTTCAAGTTCGGGTTTCCAATTTAAATAACTATCTACATGTACTCCTAAAAACTTAACAACTTCAACCTTATTAACATTGACACCATTTAAGGTACAATTTAAACTATTTTTATTTTTAGCCGTGGTTCGAAATAACATTATGATGGTTTTATCTACATTTACCTTAAGTCCGTTTATTGTAAACCAATTGTGAAATGCCTTTAAAGCTTCATTAACACTTATAGTTCAACGAGTCTATATTATCTGCTGATATACTGGCATTCGTGTCATCGGCAAATACCACTAACTGTGTATGACCCTCCAAACTATTTTCTATATATTTAATTAAATCATTGATAAACACTATGAAAAATTTTGGTCCTAATATAGAACCCTGAGAAACTAGGAGTTTCTCAGGGTTCGCTAGCTATTCGCAAGCTGTATTTACTCGCCTAGTTATTTTTCTAAATGATTTATTAAATGTTTCATTAAGCTTTTTAATAAATGTATTAATACCTATGAAGTTCTAATCTTGTTTTAACAATGACTTCCTAAATAAATTTCTGTTATATTTATTGAATACCATTTTTGTAGTATATATAGCGTCATTGTTTTTAGTATGTTGATTGTTTGGCATATTTAAACAACACAATAAGCTAGCATGCCCATCGCCTAATCCATCATGGTCCACCTTATAATAGATTATGTGTTCATTTTGTATGTTAGTAAGTACATTGTCTATGCAAGACTCAGACCCGTTTCTTTTAAAAGTAATATCATCAACCAGAGGCTTAAAATTATAACATGTTAACGGTCTATATTGAAGTCACCACACATACAACAGTCATATTAAACAAATTATCTAATAGTATTTCCAACTTATTCATAAATGTTTGAAGATTTTTATCATTGGGATTGCGGTAAAAACATCATACACCAGTGGCTTTATCTCTTACTGCACAAATTTCTAAACTTTCCATTTGGTATAATTTTTGAGCTATCTGAAGCTCCTCGCAACTTCTGTACCTTTTTACTAAAATGATTGTACCTCCTCTTTTCTTATTAATTCGGGCATTATAAGACGCTACTTTAAAGTAAGCGTAAAGCTAATTGAGAGATAGGAAGAGATTTTTATTATTATTTTTGTTTTGGAAGTTCATTCACTTTATTTGTATGTATTTGGAAAATAGATGGTGTAAGTTGCGATTAAATCACCTCATTTAGCAATCGTTCTTTCAAACAATTGTGTTATATGTCTGTTATGCATTTTGATTCTCGTACTATTTAGCACATAGGTAATGGAAACATTGGACATTCAGTCATGTGAACAGCCAAGACCCGGAAGGATTTTATCCTGAACATACTGAGCTGTCCTCATTTGTACTTGCCTGCTAGCTATAATAAGTTAGTCCACCTAGTGCAGAGCTTTGAAACAATCCTCAGTTAAGGCATAAACATAATGACGTCAGAGAAGAAACTCTACAAGCTACTTATGTTAATTGGATAAGGAGGTAGTAGATCCACGCTGATTTCAGCATCCGATCGTCCGGGGAAGTACTACCCTCTCATAGAAGATCGACGTAAGAGTAGTAGTATCTGTACTACTGCGTTTCGTTCGGTGAGTGAGAGCGCTGGAGGCCCAATTGCCCCCCTTTCCTCTTTCCTCACCTCCCGCATTCCCTTCCTCTAACCCCATTCCCAGCCGCCATAGTGGAGGCCACCATACCAACAGTTTAAGAGGATAGCTTTTGGTATAGTGGCCGCCACTTCTGGATTCCACTGACTGCTTACCATCAGGCGGGGTGGAGTCACTTTGGTAGGCTACAATAAAAAAAATAAAAAATCTGTTTTTTTATTTTTTACAACCTTAATTTTTTTTTAATGCCGACAGTGGCAAATGAGAAAACAGCCCACGTGATGATAAGTGATAGCTGTCGCTCATGGACGACTTAGTCCCTAGCATTGCTTCTGCTATGCCAGGGACTCTACGAAGTCACTGCATAACGTGATGGGAGTGGGGTAGCTGAAAGTATTATGCGAGGTAAGAAAAAAGGAAAGGGAGCTAATTGGGCCTCGGGCGCTCTCACTAACCGAACGAAACGCAATAGTACGTAAACTTACGTCGATCTTCTATTACAGAGTAGTACTTCCTCGGTCGATCCGGCACATTCATGCATCCAGCGTGTTTACCTGTATCCGTATTTTGAACTCCATATTAGAGTTAAGTTTCCTTAGCTTGCTCTTGTTGTCGGCGCACCACTGTAGACAGCGAGCTGTTCGCTGTGAGTACAACTCGGCTTCTACTTCAGCGGCCGCGGTGTATATGTCTATTAAAAAAAACATACGACCCGAATTAATAACCTCCTCCTTTTTGAAGTCGGTTAAAAATTTAATTAGCGTTGTATGATCTATTCACAAGATTCACAAAAATTAGCTGTTTACATTTTATTTTCCTTTAAGTAATAATTGTTACGCAATTGCTATATAATCCTAGTCCAAGAGCTAGGCAAATTGTAAATTACACCAAAGATATTCCGGACGTCATTGGGCAATGTTTCAGTATTAATAAAGAATTACACTGAAATGAACATAATAGACAGCATATTTTGTATGAGAGTAAGCATATTTTGTATGAGAAACAGCATATTTTGTATGAGAAACAGTATATTTTGTATGACGAATGGTAATGATAAAACTACAACTTACCAACATTGGTGAGGTCCCTCAGACCACGAGCGTCGGCCAGTTTGTTGGCACACTCGTAGTACCCGTTGCGTAGGAAATAATCCACCAACATGCGGTCCAGCCGGACCTTGCGCCACTGGTTCATTGTGGTCTAAAACATTTATTATTATTCATTTTTCTTATTACATATTTATAAATAAAAATACACATCTACAAACCAAAAAAAAATTGTTTTGATAGATTTTTTTGTTGTCGGAGAAATTTCGCGCTAGAATTGAAACATCCAGATTAGGTAAGTGGTGTATTGCCAGCAGTAGAAATTGAGTTATTACTATAACATTTTTATATGGTAGTAAATGATGGCACCAGGAGTAAAGCCAACTATGCTCCTGCTGCCGAGTTTATTAAGCTCGCTTAATTGAAGAAGCAGAGACAATTCATAGATAAGTATATCAAGAACTGGGCTATCAAACACAAAAAAAAATATTCAAAGCTGACTGGCAGTTTCAGAGAGTAACGCGTTCAAACAAACAAACAAATTTTTCTGTGCTTTTTTTTTTTTAGTAGTACAGATATTAACTTTTTCCAAAAAATATATCACTTACTTTTACTTGAGGAGTGGGAGGCTCACTAAGAGCAGCTGCCTGCTCTTTCAAGTGGTCCAATCTCTTCTTGCAAACATACGCAGCTTGAACCTCTTCAGTGATCGCTTCTGAGGCCTTACGCTTCATTGCTGTTAGTTTTTCCACCTAAAACAAAACAATACTGGATGACTCTCGAAAAAACTTTGGGATTACTCTATCTTTAGAGACATCCAGCTTTTTAGCTTTTAGCTTTTTCACAGAAGCCAATATTCACATATTGGAATAATAAAATCATCACACAAGAAAACAACAACTAATCCTGTGACCGTGATAAAACTATTACATATGGAGCGACTCTCGTGGTTTCTCTCTATTTACAAGCTATAACATATTCTTACTTTGTCTCTAAATAGCACAGAGTATTTATTGCGTAATAATACATTATTATTGTTATTTAATTAAGATATATCTGTACAAAGATATCAAACTGTTACAATCTCATAATATTTTACTAGAAGTGGTACCACAGTTAGTAGGTCTTTGAACGCAGTGACCTCCGTTGACGAAGATTTAAATTTTTGGGAAAAAGATATTTCCTATTATATTAAAAAGATAGAAGAAAATATTGAACAAGTGAAATAAAAAAAACAGTTAATACACTATACTGACCATGCCTCCAAGCAATTGATCAATCTCAGCCGCAGTAACCGGCTGCTTCCTAGCCACTGTGTCGAGCTCACCGGCCGCACTGCCGACCTGCCGAGCTTCCACGTCGAGCACACGCTGGGCATTGCGGTACCGTTTGTTAAATATCTCATATGGTACCTGAAAAACATTGAATTACTCTATGTTTAGCACTTTTTTTATACAACATCTGATGATTCATTATCTAGCACCCACGCAATGCAGACGTGTTATTTGATTGCAATGAAATTTTAGTAATTAATTACGTTTTACTATTATAATTTTTGCGCCGTATCTAACTAAACTATTATAAATAAAGAGAAAAGATTTATTTTTTGGCTCCGATTTAACTCAAGATCGATTTAAAAAAAATATTTAAATTTTCAAAATAATTTATTTCATTCAATATTTCGTGCTGCAAATAGGACAGGTAACATATTTATTTATTTATTATTTATTATGGCTTTCTTTCAGATTTTCAATTTTCTTTTTTCAAACAGTTAAGAAAAATTTATGTTTTTATTTTAATCTGTGTGCCCTTTGGCAAAGGCCTCCCCCAACACTCTCCAGTCTTGTCTCTCCTGTGCCATTCTAGGACAGGAAACATATAACTATTTATTAATATGTTTAAATTTTTTAGTCATTTTCAACATTTTAATATTTGAGAGGCCTTTGTATACTATGATTATTGATATATTATCTATTGCTATGATATTTTCCTAGTCGTTTGTTATGAGACCGAATGAAACTTTTGATACCGAAGCGGAGCGAGGGCGGACGTCTAGTATGCAATAAAATGTGTCGTGACTCACAAGTAGTTTTTAAAACTTCTTCATAAAACTGCAAGTATGAATTAAAATTACCTGCTACAATAAAAAAGCAGCTGTTACTGTATTAACTATGTCTAATCAAGCATGTAGCCCTTGTGGGCGCAACCATCCTTCACCAAAGTCAACCCAACAGGAAATTTCAGCATGTAAAGAACTACCACCATCAGAGGTACAAAAATGGGTAGGGCCTATTGACGAATATCTAAATCTTAATAATATTATAAATGCAAAAGTTCGTATGTGTGTATGTGTGTGTGTGTGTGTGTGTGTGTGTGTTTGTTTGTTTGTTACCACTCAGCGCCTAAACGGCTAAACCGATTTTGATGAAAATTGGTATGTTTTATTGCCGGAGACACATGGACATTGATTACTTTTATCCTGAAAATCAGTCTGATTCCCGAGGCAGAACACAGATACAGCAAAACATATTTTAGCCGTTTAGGCGCTGATTGGTAACAAACACACACATATACATACACACATACTTCTGCAATTATAATATTAATAAGATTAACTTTATTTTATTGTATCTTTATTAATTTAAAATTTTTATAATTACTAATAAATGACCTAGATAGTAAATCTAGATTTATAGCTATATACTTTGAACAAAAATGTTAAATAAACATGTATCAGTAGCCTCGAACGTGACATTAACTGTATTTACTTTAACCCAGATTATATTATTGTGTACATGGTAATTCTGATAAAGCTAATGCTTCCGTAATTTACTCAAATAGTTAATTATTAATTACATATGACTTATTATTTGTAAACTTTTATATTGATTTTTTGTTAGATTGTTTTGTACACATTGTCAAAAGATTTGTTAACCATTGATATTTAAATAATAATTATAATAGTTACCTAAGTATTTAGATTAGAATAAATAAGTTCAATTTTTTGATTTTTTATTATTTAGTTTAATTTAATTGTAATATCTAATTTACATTACATGCAAAACTATGTTTTATTTAAATTGTATTTAGTTTATATCAGTAGCGTCCACTCCATAGAGGCAGAAAGGCACTGCCTACCTTAATAATTGCCTTAAATGTAAAATATCTATAATGCCTACCCTGTCAAAAATATCTGTGCACACCACTGGTTTATTAATATAAACCCTGTTCCCTGTTATATATAAAAACTGGTTTATTAAATAAAGTATGTAGACAGTTAGTATGATATAATTATGTATATTGAAAATGGCAATCCCGATGTGGCCCTACATACAAGCACTAGCTTTGTTTGGGACCAAAGGGAAACTATGTATGTATGTAATTTATATTTATTAATTTTTTTTTATTTATAATGAGTCGTAATCATTACCTATGGTCTATGGTCATGCAACAATATTATTGTTTGAAGCCTCATATGATTTATATGATGCTTAATCTCTAAACATTAATATTCAAGCTGCCATATCTCTACAAGTGGTCACCAAATTTTAAACGAAAATGCAGCAATAATAACAAATTCCTGACCATCTTTTAAAGGTGGTGACTAACTGCTGGATACAGAATTGTGAACTCAAAAACTGTTTTTCTATATATTAGGCCGCTATTAGACTATTATAGAAATATGATCAAAGATGTGTAAGTCATTTTTAAATGAAGAACATAATATGACGGTATAATAACTACATGTGATTATCTATGATCATAATTTGAGAGTTGTAGAACTATGATCATAGAATTTGACAGATATGCTCTTAGTCTACTTATGTGACTTCAGATAACGTAAAGTGAAGATTCTTTGAGTTGTTATAAAGTGTGTCCAAAGACAGAAATAGATTAAATAAGTTTGGCAATAAAGCAAATTTGTCAAAACATAACTTGATAAACAACCAGGGCGAGATGATGAATAGATTTAGCATCTTTAGCAGCTTTACTTCTATTGTTATATTAGTTCAATTTTACTATTAGGTATACTATAGTAGGTATAGTATATATAATTAAAATCATAATTAGATAACACAAAAAATATTGATTATACATGTTTAAAACACACGTTGACTTGTATTTTGATACGTTGCAAATTAATATAAATAACATTCCTGTCAAGATCACTTCGGATAGGTGATAGATAAAAGTAATATGGCCATCTTTTACCTTTAAAGTCGCGTGCTCCAGCGACTTTAACTCGTTCATTTTACTTTTCGTTTCGGACTCCAGTTTGCTGTTTTAACGTCAACCAAGCTACAATAATCTTCGAGTCGCCAATATAACACTCGTGGGAACCTTTGTAATGAAAACAAAACTCAGCTGATCAATGGATTACTACGCGAAACATACGTAGCTACGCAAATAACGTAAAATTATTTTTCCAGCAACATTAAAAGACAAAATATAAGTAAGATTTAGGAAATATGAAAATTATACTCCATATTCACGTTATCGTGCAAAACATTATAATATAATTTTAGCCAAAAAATACACAAAACCTTTTTGTGACGAACACGTATCGTAATACACACAAACACAACAAAGTACAAACCAGTGTAAGTGTTACCAGGGACCGATTGTAAAAAGTTACATGAGTCAGCTCAAAAAGTAACATTTTCGAATCAAAAGTAACCGAATTAATTAATTAATTAGGAAACTACTCAAATACTGAAGTAAGTACTTTTATTACACAAAATTCAAAAGTCTAATTTGCCTACGTTAAGCTTCGTAGGTAACAATTTGAACCTGAAACCTAGTCATACAGTTATAAAAAAGAGTGTGTGTACTCATGTACGCACGTAAGAAGTTATACTTCTTTAGCGTAACAATCCAAAAATACCAAATAATAACACAACGCATAAATACATAACAGTTAACCTCAAATCTATAAATGCACTTAAAACAGTATATTAAAACCACTTTTACCACTAATATTCAAAATAAATATTTTTACTGATAAAGGATCAATCAAAAATATCTATCACCGTCATAAATATAATTGAATTGATATAAACGCCAATATATTTTTTATTTATTCACACTGATTATTTGTACTGATACGACACACAAAGGTTCGCAACTAACTTCAGGGTGTAAAAGGTTCGCAACTAACTTCAGGCTGTTGCTTTTTTCTGTCGGTGTGCGCGCGCATCGTAAAAATTCACTCTCATTATTTTTCCCAATCGTGCCAAAAGAAGTATAACTTCAAAAAAAGCCAATTCAGTTTCTTTCATTTGATCTACATTACATCAGGATAATATTTTTTTTTAAAATCTAAACTGGATTCTAAGAATAATGATATTTTATCCATAAAATAGCTTTCCGCGGCATGGTTTCACGGTTTTACCCGCGTCTTTGCTTAATAATGCTAATGCTTAATCTGCTCCCGTCACCAGTAGCGTGATGCTACATAGCCTTTAAGTCTTTTAACCTTCCTCGAGAACTGGGCTATCAAACGCATAGAGATTTTTTTAAATCCGAGTGATAGTGCGTAAATTAGCGCGTTCAAACTACAAGCTCTTCCGGTTTATATATTAGTATGGAAAATTCTAATCATATAACATTTTTTAACTTAAAAAGTTTTTGTTTTATTTTAACTCCTAAAAGTTACGAAAAAATAACATTTTGAGTAGTGTATGATGGAGTGATGACATGAGCATGAGAGGGCCAGAAGTAACGTAAAATGTTACAAAAGTAACAATGGCAACGCTGGTACAAACCTAAAGTCCCAAACCTACTGACATTGTTTTGTCTCTATCTTTTTATATGGTAGAAGAGCGAGATGAAAATAAAAGTTTGAAATATTGTTTCGTATGTTCGGAACTCATAGGAAACAGACCTCAGAACCCTCAGAACAAGGACCAAAGCAAAAAGACATGTAAATTACGAGCTCGTATAATAATATTTTTTAATAATATACTAAGTTGATTTAGCATTTATTCCGAGTATTTCAAACGTAATTATCTCATATTTATTGTGAAAATAAATATTAAGTACTGAATTATGATACTGAATTATTTTGCAACATTATTGGTATTTAAACACACTTTAGCGTAGACAATACGAATTACAATTATTGGCACAACAAATAGTGATGTGACGACTTGACGAGTCAGCACCTTTAGTATATCTATAATTTTAAAAAAGAGACTAGGGGCTTGAGACGTTTCTTACTTGAGATTTGAGTACATACTAGAAAATAAATAAATAATGAAATGAAATGAAATGAAATGAAATGAATAATCTATACGTATACGCACCAATGTCATGCCCAAAAAGTGTCCTGCTTTTTGATGTTTCATAAATCATAAGGTTCTCTAATGCTTCGCACATATGAAATCAAATGTATTAAAAATAAATCACAAACATTTTCAATTATCACATTTATTTATTACGTACAGAATGTATAATTTTATACATTGAGTACTGCTTGAGAACAGCAAAAACATTACATGCAGGTCGGGATTACTCAGGATACTTTAAGTAGTTAGAAAAGGTACTGTGTAATTTTGTAGCAATATTATATCGAACTAAGGCGTACCATGAACATATTCATTGGATAATATCGATGCTGTGCTGTCTAAGTGGGGACGAATTGTGAAGAAAGTAGATGGATAAGTAAATAAGTGCTGTTTAAACACACTTAAATTCAGCTCAGCGAGTATGATTAGTGAAGTTTAGTTCTTAAATATTATGAATGTGCTTCATTTCATTATCTTATTCTTGTCATGTTTTGTTTATTATATTCTAAAAATTAAATTTCATATTTTGGTTTTGAGTACGTACTCGATTCTACCAGGCTTGTCAGTCTTGTCACCACCCACATCATTGGTAGGTGATTGGTAGACCTAGAATTTATTAGAAGTCAGAAAATCAAAGTCAAAATTAAAACAATCTAACAGTGATTTTTTAGCAAAAAGTGTATAAGAATTTTTAATTAAGAAAGAACTGAAATTTACACTTTAGTGACTTTTAAATGAAAACCACGTAATATTTCAGAACTTTGGCCATAGACAAACACCGAATAGTTTTTATAGTCCATGCGTTTTCGGCGCGTCAGCGCGTCACTTTCATTACGCAAATCCGCCATTTTGTATGTAGCTGGCGGTGCTTCACAGTATACTTTCTAGTTCAGTGAATATACCCACGAAAAACTGGGAAACTTAGTTCAATTTGACTTTGTAATCTGACTGTGGATATACCTAACTTTTTTGTGAAGTAAAATTGCTTTAACTGCTTGTGCTTTCGTGTATTGTGTGTGCCCTTTAATCGGAGCGCGTGGCTGGTGACTCTTTGTTGTTGGAATCGGCATATTTACGGTGAGTTTCATTATATTTACTAATAACATATTAGTTTCTATGGCTCAGAAGTTCAGAGGTTATCGAGTAGTCGTTTAAAATTGTAACATTAGAGAGTTTTATGCGAGAATGTGGTAGCGTCATTGATGCGGCTCTAGCGGCACGGTGATTGCTTTCCTGTAGCGGTGGCTGGCGGCCGACGACATTATTCTCGCGGCGACGCCGACGCGTCACCTCATGATCGCGTGAGAAAACGTGTTACTAGTGAATCGGATTTTTCTAGAAATCTCGATTAATTAGAATTCGCGAAACATTATTTGGTTTTATTCATTGTGGTTTGCGGTTTTAAAAAGCTCCCAACATGTGCTCGTAACGGTTATGTTCCTAATTGTTGGGCATTGTCAGACAGATTCTAATGAACTTACTGAAGTAAATGCCTGGATAAATTAGTGTAAATGATATTGTAAACATCACCTAAGTGTATCTTTTGGACAGCTCACAAGTTTTTATAACCAAACAGGTGAGTCAGAATCTAAAAGTGTGTCTAAATTCCATAGTAACTTGTTGCTGTGAGATATATTTAAAGTACCTATATTGTCTCTATTTAAATCCATAGACCATCTTGGTGCCTAAATTATGATACCAACTCATTTGTATGATTGAACTCAATAGATTGATTGCTCAGTGACAATATCTGCGCCTTTTTATTGTTATCTGTAGTTTAGGTTAAAATGCAGATTAGGTATATGCCTACTCAATATTCATCATAGTAAGTATTCACTGTTTAGTGTTGATATAATACTATGAAACTTGTTTTAGTATGGAGCAATAAATAATGCCCTAGTAATCTTGTATAGTTTCTATTTGATAACCTTTGTATAGATAAAGTTAATATAACATCTTTGTGTCATTTAAGTTCCATTCAAATGATAATGTTTTAATTATTAATTGTATTTATAACTGATTCATAAAAACTTTTTAAATTACTTGCAAATATTGTAACTTAAGCCGGAACTCACCTCATTACTAATGAAATAATTGTATACTTTTTGAAAGAATATTAAATAGTTGATTTTTAATAATTTACTGTGGCTTATATTAGTAGGCATGTTGATGTTTCGGGCAGAAACACTTTGTACCATTCTTTGGCACTAATGTTGCCATTGCCGTAGCCACTTACTGGGCTGAACATATATAGAACCATCGACTCGAAAGAAGAAGAAGTAGGCATGGTTCTGTCATAGAACCCGGTCTCTTGGCCAAGTATAAAAAACAAGTCGAAAGAACTATATTGTACATTTTGCTATAAAATGTATGTTTCTTTCCAGATCATTAAATAATCATGTAATAACAACCATTTTTTGAAGTTTGAAGCATATAGGTTATATTATGAATATGTTAATATAGCATATTGTTCATCGATACATAGTTCATTGTTTTAAACATGTCTGGTCCTATCAGCAACAAGTTTCTAATCACAATAATTTTGTAAACAATATATTATATGCTTTTTTAAAACAACTAGCACACTAGTAAAAAGCCCTCTGTTGCGGGAGACTTTATAAACATACATTTAATGGACACAAAAAATTTTGGAAGTGGACAAAGTTCACCAGAGGGCGTACACCCAGAACAAATATTTATATAACATACAAGTTTTGTCCCATGTGGGTATTGAACCCACAACCTCATGCACAGCAGTTGCTTGCCCTGCGCTTCCACTGCACCATGAAGCCAGTAATATTGGTTGAATTACAGTTTATTTATACCCTTACTCTTTTTAAAAAACTCTTTATTAGTTTGTTAATTAATTTCATTTAGTGCTTATTTGAGTAGATTGCCTTTATGGTGTTAAATTTGATTGTTGCGTTTCAGTTGTTTACTGTTAAACAAATGGTAATGGCACTTACAAACCAATTGAAACTTAACAAAATGCGTATAATGTGGTACATATCTAGGTCAAATAAAGCTGAGAAATGTAAAACTTTAAAAATAACTGGGTATAAGTCCTTAGTAGATAGGTATTGCTGCATGGTGTAATTAGGTTTATTAAAGAATTTCCTATTAAATTCCATTATTATTATTACATAAATTGACTGTCTCAGAGATGTTGTGGAAGTTTGTGCGACTACTGACGTCAGTGCAAGAGGTTTTTGTGATCAGAAGTATTCGTATTTGAATTAGGGTGTGTGTTGACTGTTAATTCTATGTTTATATGTACAGTCAAATGTAGCACAGTATTAATAGAAGAAATATGGCAAGATTTAATATAATATGCATTATGTAGGTAAAGTAACCTTGATCAAGAGATAGGAAATAATTAAGTAGCTTACCTACTTAAGTATAATATTATCAACACCTTTATCAGTTAAAATGGTTACATTGCAATATCATGATTATTTGCATAGTCTACTCTCAATATTCTGAGTATTTTATATAAAAGCAATTTAAGATCAAACACATCTTTTGTTGGTCTAGTTAACTGAGTGAAATGTACAAATTATGTTAACATTGGTTGATTATACAGGCATTCTTCATGACTTCAAGCAAAAGTTGTATTAGTACCTCTCACAGTTCTCTCAACAAAGTTTTTCGTAAAAAGTTTGAATGGATTTAATTTGAAAGTTTTCACCTTTCATTATTTACCTATTTAGCTTTTTCGTTTGCGCGCCGCCGCGCCGCCCGGAGCTTTGCTTTTGTTTGAATTCTCTAAAAGTTTCTTTAATTTGTTTGTAGATTTTTTTCAATAAAAGTATGTCAAACTGTTTAGGATCATGTTTTTATTGATTCCAATCTTTGAAAATTTTTATTAAAGAAGTTCACTCGCGATTTATTGTTTTGACAAATAATTTTTCTCTTCCATATAAATTGCTTTCAGCTTTACTGAAATCAAATATTTAGGAAACCTTTGAAACAAAGTAGGTAATGTAAAATTGTCATTAAGACAATAATATTCCTTCGCAGAATCACAAATACATATTAATTTATTATCTGTGAGATCTAAATTCGCGCTAATGATTTGGTGCACTGAGATCGTCAAACATTCCTCGAACGCACACTGTTGCTACGCGTATGCGGTCGTAAAACAGTTACTTAGATATGTCGTAATTTTATATTTCATATCGAATAATAAACGTGCAATAATAAAACACGTACAACAAATACCTATGATATAAATAGTCTAATACTACAATAAATGCTTTGCTAATATCTCTGTAATTTTGCTCTTTTAATGTCGCACAGTCGCACTGAAATCTGACCAAAGTAGGTATACGCGATTCGTCACTTGGTTTACGCACGTTTTAACGTTAATTGGACTTGTAGTACAGAAGCTAAGGAGGTCGTCTCAAAACTACCGTTACGGCGATTGTCGTGGATTTATTTTCTTTTCTCAAATTTGTAAAAGGAGTATACTTATTTTGTTCGTTAAGGGTATGTTTGAAAATTCACAGGCTTTCTGCCTAGTAGGTACTCTCTAAAAATAAAACAAAGAACCTGACAGAGGTACAAAGTAAACAAGTTTTAACTTTGAAATAAATTAACTATTCGAATAAGCCAATACATTTGCCGAAATGTCACATTTATATTCAGCATGCGTTTATACACCTAAATGAATAATGTTTGCCATCTAAATCATTGGCGCTCTATTTGGCCATATACGTATAAACGCGCATAGCAACATAAATATAGCCATGTTAGTAGTGAAGTCGTAAACAAAGGCAAGAGGACGTATTGTAGCGCATCGGTTCGCCTCGACCTATCTTTACATGCTATATCAATACGTGGCTATGGCTAGGTACCAATAGCCTGCTCTTATATCTAACTAACTAGCAAGTGTAGATAACGATGCGATGGAGTAACTCCGCTTGGCTTGCCTTCACGCTCTAGGGTTGGCGATTACTTAACAAGTTTAGTTTCTAAACTATTGTTCCTTGTTTTCTCTTCAATTTTGTTAACAATTCCTCGTGTCGTTTGTATTAAAATGTAAACGTTAGCTTTGTTATAGTCCTACATATTTTAATGCTATTTTAGTATAGCGATCTACGCACAGTTTATAATTTATTCGTCAATAACGATGCACATTATGAGACTTTGCAAAATATCCTTTATCCTTTTATAACATACATTAATAATAAGATCACGTCATGTATAATCTCTTTTACATGTCATCTATGTGGGTTTATGTGACGACATTCGCTTTTATCAGCGCGTCGCGTAGGACCGTTATAGTATAGTTTTCTTAGTCATTTTTCAACGTCCGCGTGTATTATAAATCGTTTACATGACAACCATGGAGCTCGCTTAGATACTTGTCGGTAAATAGACGACGGACAAACCGCATCCGTTAGGCGTCGGTGTGTTAGTGCACACTCATCGACACGCACACACGATCGCAGGCCGCCACACGGCACACTCGCTACACACGACCGGCCCTGCTAGGCGGGTTGTCGATCGGCAATCGATTGCGAGTTCCTTTTAAATACTTAGACTACAATCATCGCCTCGATTTTATTTAGCTTCGTTTTCTCGCCCGAGGTCGTGGAAAGGTGTCTTCATAACCAGTTTTCTTTTAATTCAGAGATCGAATTTATATGGTGCTTCGATGTTTAACTTTTATGGGTTTATTAAAGTCACTTGTTTTGGGAACGGTTTTATATAAAAGTAGCCTATGTCACACACACACACACACACACACACACACACACGCACGCACGCACGCACGCACGCACGCACGCGCACACACACACATACTTTCGCATTTATAATATTATATTTCGGACCCATTATACAGTGGATACATAATTTATAAGCTGTTTTGCAACTGGTCAGTAGTTAGTTACCTATAATAATCACAGTAAATGGTTTTTGGTTTATTTACTTAAATTAACTAAAAGTATTGTTTGTCCTACATTTGTCATTTATTCTTGAATATTTTTAAATAATTGTTTTGTATTGAGCAGTAATATATTTAAAATTATTAATACAATTCATAAAAAATCATGTGTATAAGGTTTTAATTTAATACAATTATGTTAAATCGATTATGCAATTTAAAACATGCAGTATGTATTCTGATATTTTATAATTTGCAACACGTGGAATAGGTACGCTCGTTGTATAATTTATACTGTTGATAATAAAATGCGAATGAATGATACATCAATAATTAATTTAAACATAAGTTATATATATTTTTCGTTTAAATAGAAGTGCCATACACTTACTGAATGTTAATTCAAAAGAAAAAGGCAAATTATTTTCAGTTTTATTCAAAACTGTTGTAAACTTCGCTATTGTTTGTAAGTTAATAGTGTAACGTCTCTCACTACGATAAGGTACGCGGGCTTCTATAAAACCACTTTATCAAGGTTCAGAGCAGAACCAACATACATGAACATGTCCACAAACAAAAACTATTAGTTATTTATTCTACCCCAAGCCTTCAACAAAAACAAAAACGTCGAAATGGTCCAGTGGATAAGGCACCCGCTTCGTAAACACGAGGTAATGGGTTCGAATCCGGGCAAGTACCAATGTGAATTTTCAAATCATATGTACTTTCTAAGTTTATCTTGGACATTTCTGACTGACGGTGAAGGAAAAACATCGTGAGGAAACCTGGACTTAAATGTTTGAAATTGCCAATCTGCCTTGAGCAAACGTGGTGATTAATGCTCATACGTTCTCTATATGAGAAGAGGCCTTTGCTCTGCAGTGGGACAGTAAATAGGCTGGTATTATTATTATTAAGCCTTCAACGCATAGCAAAACTCCTTTGCAAAGACATTTGTATTTCTAATACCATATTGTAGAAATACATACGTGCGTATTTATCCTGAATGAATAGATAACACAAAACTACCATTATGATCGCCCAATATGCAATAGTATGATTACGAGGGGGGTCGTTTGAACATTGTTAGGTTAGAATACGCTGCTCTCCCACTAATGTGTTTGGTGACCCATTTTACTGTATCGATTTAAAGTGAATAGATTTTATTGAACAAAGCATTTGATTGTACATCTGGTATTATGGTTAAGACGATTGGTTTTGCCGCTCGTGTAATGTCGGGTTGTATGTGACAAATATTTATTAACTACATACAAATATTAATTTGAGTTCTGGTTGGACTTGTCTGTTAATTGCACATTTATAAAATCACTTGCATCTCCGTGTTTCTTATCTGAAGGGACATTTAACTATATATTTGTTAGTAATCTTAGTTGTATTAAAAGAAAAATTGCTTCTCAAATAAATCAAAGGTTACAAAAAATTTAATAATAACGTTTTAATTTTTTTAATAGTTTACTACAAGAAAGATATGCTATTCAAGAGAATACAATAATGAAGACATCAATAATTCTTATTGACGCCAATAGAAGTAACGGTCTGTAATACAAATATCGCGCTATTAGTTCGTAAAGACGAGCTATCAAACACTTGGTAATAATATAAATGACTTTTAACAAATACCGTCTTGTCGCCGGCTATAATGTATGCGCATAATTAAACAACATAGACTTGCAGTATTTTATAATATGTGTAGTTTCATCACCTCAATTTGTATAAGCTTTAAAATGACATATGGGTTTTACAGTCGGGTATTATTGTTAGTGGTAAACTGGTATCTCAGAAATACTAAAAGAACGGTTGGCTGTACTTCTTTCTAGCATTGAGATAAGAGGATGTATGCAAAGACGTCATAGGCAATAGCCGTTTTTGTTTTATTTCTAAGGTCCATGAGCCATAGTCACTCGTACTATGGCTATCTCGTCGGCAATAGAGAAATAACATGTACCTTATTTTTGTAGATATCGTTGTACTGGTGTCGAAGATATAAATTAGAGATTACCGCTATTGTCACCACTCACCACCCAATCATCATTTTTGATATTAGATAATATATATGACGTTTATTGTAATCGGTATAATTTGTTATACTGAAAGATAGGTATAATCATAACGAATTCACGGTCTATTAGTCATGTAATGATTAAATCGTTATATTGTGTATTTAATAATACTCCTAGTGCAATTAAGTACCTTAGCATTTCTTTGTAATTGGTACAAAATAGATAATATTGAATTTTTGATCATATATTATCCTTCTCATAGTTTCGTTATTTGTTGTACCTAAAGGCGAAACGTTCGCTACTGGATACACGTCCCCCAAGCATCTCCACTTTGACCAGTCTTAAGCCACTCTCTTGCATCGGTTTTTGCTATTTTTGTCAGGTTCTTAGTTAATCTTATGAGAGTACCCAGTTTATGTGACATTTTCAATACAATCAATATTATTTGAGTATAACTGTTGCAAACTACTGCCGTCGGGATCTAATTTTAGTCCGAGTTCTTTTGAACTATTCTCAGAGAATTATAGTTGCCACGCTCTTGTCTGCTTACGTGACATATCGATAAAACTAATCTGTCACTCTCTGACGTCTTTTTCGCCTTCAAATGTATTTCTCGACAGTAACAGGCAGAAAGATAGATTGTCACATTTTGGCATTTGTAATATTAAGGTAGAATCTTGCGTCATTGACTTTTTTATTGTCGTAAGATTAATATTTTGAGTCCATCTTTTGTTTTCACGGAAGATGGTTGTCATTTAATTTCATCCACATTTTTCTATTTTTTATCATTGTAATATACCATTAATATCATCAACAAGAATATTATTCTAAACTTGACGCTGGCAGAAATAGCTGACACAATCGTCGGCTTTGTTGCCAAAAAAAAGGAGAAAAAGAAGATTTATATTGTACTTAATGCACTTTATATAATAATATATAGATAATAACATTAATAACCTGGCAGTTTAATAGATAGATATTTACATTTTGACGAATTTGCATCATTAACTCATTGCCCGGCCACAATAAATAGAGCTCTTCTGATTCATCACTTGGCCGACAATTTACATAGGTACCGGTCTTTAGAATTATAATACACCACCACGTAGCTCATGCTTATTTTAACATCCTAAACGAGAAATAAAACTGCGGTACTAAATTAACATAAGCCTATAAATATTTCAACTTAGTAGTATAATATATGTTTAACTAGCTATATTAATGGTAATTAAACTATTAATTGACATTGCGACTTCCGTTCACATCGGAATTACATTATAAAAGTCTATGTTTTGAAATAACTATTTATTTGATAATTAGACGAAATTGAAGAGGAGATCTACAGCAAATAGGTACTCAGAAGTTAGATGATCACTAGTATTGTATGATTTGTATGGCGAAAACAAGAGATAGGAAATTGCTACGTAAATGTAAATAATATTATACATAAAAATATTGAAATAATTAAGATTATAACCTACATGTAGTTCAACATTGCTTGTTATTCATACTTGCTTGTATTATTTGTAAACTGACAGAACATGTGTATAAGTCAGCGATTTATCTGATCAAAGATATGCTAACTTTGCATGCATTTGATGTTAGTGGTACACAATGCTCACGTCGCGGTTTCTAGCTTTACATGCAAGTATATTCTCGTAGTATTTATTAAATACTTATCATAGTCATCACCACGAAACTCTGCGCACTTCCTACTTAATCTAAGTAACCTTAACTTGCTTCTGAGCTTTTAGGTAAGCTTGATGAGATCCTCAGATTTCTATTGAAGAAAAATATTGCGAAGTCAGGATTGCTAACGATGGCTACTAAAGATAGCTATATGTAATAATCTTATGTAGATTAAAGTCCAATTTAAAAACCTTACTCCAGTCGCATAATAAGGATATTTGTCAATCCACTGAGGTTTCAATTCATCTGGATCTGGATCATTTCATGACATAATCGTACAGCGCTTTTATTATCAACACACGGTTTTGTATACGAATTACGTGTAATATTGTACTCATGTCAATGTTTAAATGTTAAACTTTATAGGAATATTGCTAACAAGACGTAGCCCGCGGGCATCATTTGTACACATGAAAGGATGTTAAGAATGTTTATCTGTTCCTACTAGATAACGATCATAGACAGCTGCACTATTTAGAGGTTAAACCATATTCATTTTATACAATAAGCTTTTGATTATTCGCATACCTGAGTTTTTTTTTTTTGTTTTTATATTATAGCCTACCAAAGTGACTCCACCCCGCCTGATAGTAAGCAGTCAGTGGAATCCAGAAGTGACGGCCACTATACTAAAAGCCATCGTCTTAAACTGTTGGTATGGTGGTATCCACTATGGCGGCTGAGAAGGGGGTTAGGGGATGGGAATGAGGGAGGTGAGGAAAGAGGAAAGGAGGGAAATTGGGCCTCCGGCGCTCTCACTCACCGAACGAAACGCAGTAGTACGGATACCACTACTCTTAAGACGATCTTCTATGAGAGGGTAGTACTTCCCCTACTACTACTAGTACTACTAAGTAGTTTAAATTTATACGATAATTTCTCTGAAATTTGTTATTATTACCAGCGCTGACTCAGTCTTAAATCGTATATGTCAGCATTATTTAATAAAGAAATTGCCAGATTACAATATAATTGAATTCTCGCACAGCACTATTGTACAACGGATCGTTAATTCTCTCCATCTCACATCTTCCTCGTCCCCCCAGAGAGGGAGTGGATACCACCCTATTTACTGACCGACCTATTAAAATTTTAATTACCAACTGGCTTTGTGTAATATTGTCCAAAAGACGTGATATCGATTGTGCGGTAGGTACGTCCACGTTTCGTAAGGCACATAAAGTTTTCGTTTTTATCAAGTATACGCTCATCACGTCCGCTTCTCATTATCTGTTGGGAAATCGCGAAGAGACTGATAATAAATTGGCCTTTAATATTCTGTGGTAATATTAATCTAACGAAATACTAATTTACTTTGGTAGGTACACTTTGTAGTTAATTTTCCTCATTAGAAGTCGACGCGCGAACGCTTTTTCATACTTTTAGCAAAATCTTTTGGACAATTGAAAAGAAATATAGCATCGAGCCAAATGGGCAAAACATATACCAGCAGCAGTTTTGGCTTATCTTCAAAAACTTAGCAAATAAGAACTTTATTCATTCATACAACGAACTCTAGGAGACAAAAAAGTTTTAATGTACACAGGAAACAGCCATAGTTTTCTCAAACTTGTTAGTCTAGAGTTAATAAAAAGATAATACTACTAGCAGCGCTCCACGGCTTTGCCCGCGCCTTAAATTCATTTCAATCTCCTTCGGGAACTAGACCGATTTTCGTAAAAAGTATCGGTTTAGCTGTTTAGGCGCTGACTGGTAACAAACACACACATTGACACACAAGCTTTCGCATTTATAATATTGGTAGGATTATAGATTACCAGGAATAAAGCTATTGTCATTGAAGGTTCGTTTCCAAAATATTATATCACTTAATACGAGAGTACCGAGTTAATTTCGCATACAATGTCCACAAAGAGTCGTCGAAGAATAGCTAATGTAATTTTGACACAAAAGCAGGGGAGGTCGGCCGAATAGGGACGTCTCCTGTCCCCGATGGTCCTCACTAGCACATCGGCCCAAGATTTGTGTGATATGACCTTGTTCTGTCCCCGAGATAGTAGATTCACTTATCAAGGTCTCTTTATTCTTTGTGGCGTCGCGTCGTTGTCGCTTTGATGTTTATTGCGAGATGTACTACGAGTGCACGAAATTAAACTCGCAAATATAATATTACGAAATATGAACAGAGTTTGATTACATTTTCCAACGGAACGATGTTTTTCATGTCGAAGTTTTTACGTTCATGTTTGGAGGAAATTAAGAGGCTGACATCTGTTTTGAAGTGTGAGGTTTCCACTCATTGAACACGAATCATTTGATGTTGGGTATAAAGGCGCTTGAAATATTTTTTGGAGTATTCAAACTTATTTGTATTTGTATGAAACCTTTTTGGAGACATATTTAAATGTTATATAATATATATTATGTTATTCTACATGTATTTAATTACAGAGCAAAGTGCTATTTATATAATAAAATATGCCAATTAGTTTGAATTTTTAACATTATAATATACATGTACAAAGTATGAATAAATAAAGTTTGTAGAACATTTAGTCGACGTAATGACTTCTATCAACGTTTATTCGTACAAACATTAGTCTCGAAAGTGAAATAACTACTAGTTTTATGTTTAATAGTGTAGCAACATATTTGCGTATGAAAATGTATTTTAAGCGTTGTCTATTCGTCGCTTCTCAGGTCGTGGGCGCGGCTGCCTCAACATAAACACCTATAAATAAACACTACGTGTTGTATAAATGAATCGATTTCTGCACGACACTCGACAATTACCTAATTTGGGCAAAATTAACAATAAAATTGAATAGTAAACGCGAGATCGATCTTTGTTTAAGTCCTTGAGAGAGACCAATGTTCAATACTATAGACGCCTTCAAGCCAATGATTATGACGATAAAAACATAAAAATGTCATTAAGGACTCAACCATAGTTATTAAATTAAATCATCGAGTGTCAATTTTGAACTAAGCTTATTGAACCTACGAAGAGATACTCAAGTATCTTTATTGGCTGGTACTGTTTTTAAAACACTTGTAAAACATGACACGACTATTTAAGAACCGGGTTACTTAGGTATACACTTAAAACATGTTAGTGGGCGTTGATCACTTCGCGAAAAATAACTATAGATGTTACCAACTAATAAACATTCGATACTATTCATTTGAACGCAATCATACCGTTGTTTATAGCGACTGAACGTGACGCCATAATGCACAATTTATGTCTTAATTTAGTGCTCCCATGGCTTACTGTTTTATGTGACATAGTTGTGGGTGTTTCTTTATCCACTGTAATATATTTTTTAATAAAGCTTGGTGTAGGAATACTAATGTTCGGTTTGTTGGGAGCAGGTGTTTGAAACTACTGGGCTCGAGAGATTCCATGATCGTTTTATTGTAAACAATGGATATAACCGGTATATGTGAATTAAAGTTATAAGACTACTTTTATTTCTCATTCTTGTTACTGGCCAACTTTTTTGATTAGATGAAGTGCAGACTTAGTTCGTTATCAATAATTACATGTTTTTATGTCGCTTATAAATATGCGTTATCCGGTATCTAGCTACAGCTTAAATAATATCAATATTCTTCATCTATAAATATTAATTAAGCATACGTATGACACTTATGACTGGTTGAGTCATAATTCTTATAAACTAGCCATATTTAAGAGAACTAGCAGCAGTATAGTGCTCCTAGTAACAAGATGGGCGTCTGCGTTAGGAATGTAACGTTTAATTAGAAGAAAGCAATAACCATTAAAAATAAGAATAAAATGTCAAACAGCGGCGCACTTTAACTCCTATCACGTCCGTCCGTCGTACGCCACTTCTCTCACAGTTGGATACAAGCTTTTCTGGCTTTATATACGTTTGTTTTATCGTAGACTTTATGTAATTAAACACACGGTTTATACCGCATAGTGATCATTAAAATGTATTTAATGGCGTTTTGTGTAAGCTGTTTTCGCAGACCATGTTCGCGGTACGGTTTTTTTCAGCACCCGGTTATTCGGCCGGTTAATAAAAGCCGACGAGATGGGATGGCTAATTGGATTTCGTTTTGTATCGGAAGCCAGCGGCGCGGCAGTGTTTCCGTTCCAAGCGGTGTTATTCACCTTTCGCGCTCTTTGTCATGGTAATTTTTTAGAAACAAAACATACCTTCACGGCGATGGATTAGATGTGCCGCCATCTCTATGTTATAATACCATTTTTCTCATTCATCAGTTCTTATTTTTCAAGTAGCCTCGGTTGTCTTTAAACTTTAACAATCCAGCGTTTTTATTATACTTTCCAAAACAATTCTCGAATAGATAGCACGAACGAAACCTCAGCAAAGTTTCGCCTGAATACCGAGAGCATTCTTCGGATACCTTCCTTAACTTTTATTAAAACAATAAAATAACTTTCCCCAGCTACTCATCTATAATTTATTCTCAACCACGTCTCACCTTTATCTTTGTTAGTATTGCCATTACCAATGCTTTATCGACAAAAAACGGCTATTTACAGCAAAAATGCCACTGGAGCCATGCGACGTCGAATTTGATCTAAAGCCCGCTGCTGAGTCATACATGTGGCGACTGTGGAGGGTGAGGCGTTGCGCGGGAGGGAGGAGGAAACTGCTCAGCTCAGCCACCTATTGTAGCATTGTGGAGGCACGTTGTTTTTACGGAGAGTGGTGTGTCAGCGACAGGACGTAAGCCGACGTGGCCATGGCGGACTAGGCATGAACGAGAACGCGACTTGTTTCAAAAGGTCTAGCTAGACAATTTATGCGGTCGCATTGTTGATGAGTTTCTGCAAGTGAACGATGTTTTCTTTTGTTTATCTCAACGGTACTTAGTAAACTAACCGAGATCTCAAGACGGGTTTACAAGGCGCGGAAAAATGTACTAAAGAGTCGAGGACGGAATAGATTTCATAGTTAATGTATGTACAGACTATCCCGTGAGAGCTTTCGAAGTCTCGGCATAGCAAAGAAAAATAAAATGTCTACACTTGTAACAACGAACGTAGATGTTTTTATAAACGTAGAAACCAAAGCTACGTGGAAATTTTAATATAAAAGAGGCCGGTAGTTAATTAAACAACGGGCCGCGTAAATTTTATTACGCCGAAGAAGGTGGAAAAGCCGTTTTGGGAAATGCAAGATGAGTCAGTTGGGACGTTTGTTCGCGACAAATTGTAAATGGCGATTATTCAGTCTTACAACGTTGCGACGACGCAACCGGGTGTCGTTGCGTCTGTTTTAACAATTTTTATCTATCTTTGTAACTTGTTTTCTTTTTGCGGTGAATTTTTATTGTGTTTTGTTTTTCCAGACCGAGTTATTTTTTTTGTTTCTGTTTGCACTTTTCTTTTTGGTGTACTTTCTTACGGTTGGACTTTGTTTTATTTTGTATTAACTTTGATGTATTTGAATCTTTTAATATCACAATGTCACTCGTATTCATCTACAATAAATGTAACTATTTTTCATATATATTTAGTTGTATATTATTTTCGAATAGTTTTGCTCGATTAAGTAACTAGCATAAAAATATTCTAAATCTTGTATTTACCAGACAAGTTGGTGTTTTCAAAGGGTGATGTAGGGAGTTGAAAGCCTAAGGTAAATTAATAAAATTCGTAGTTTATTGACCAGAAACTATAACACAAGCCAAGTGACCTATGATAGTATTCATGTTACATAATAATATTCGTACCTCTATAATACAATACCAAACTAATATTATAATGTTTGTGAGACATGAAAATGAAAAAATGAAAATGAAAATTTATTTATTCACATAGGTTAATTAAATTAACACTTATGAACGTCAAAGTTTACAAAATGTCAGCAAATTAACCTACAGCCAGTTCGCTGACGAAGTAGAGCCATGAGAAGAACTGGCAAGAAACTCAGGGCACTCTTTTTAATCGCCAAGTTATTACAATTTTTGTAAGTTACAATTTCAAGTAGCATGCAAAGTGACACAGGCAATACACTTAACTCTATAGGTAATAATTACAGCTTACTATGTTGTAAAGAAAAAATAAAAAGTAAAATGTGTGCTTTACAGGCTGCCTCAATTTGCATATTGCTACAAAAGGTAAAGGCAACATGTGAACTGTGGTAAATGTTTCTATGTAGGTATTATATAAACTGTTAATATTTTTTATAAGTATAAAGTAAGATGAACTTAATTTAATTTACCACAGGAGTTCACAATGTACCTCTATTTCACAAATAACAATGTATAATTTTAACAATACTAAGTATACAATTTTAACAAAACAATACAAAATGTGTACTTAACTGTTCAATTATAACTCGGGCATCATGTAATATATATTATTTATTATGTCAAAATGTATCAATAAATTAATGTCAAAAAAATTATTTCATTATAGCATGCCATTCTTACTAATCATAAAAAATGTCATTCATAGAATAATTATGATAAATATGTCATTAAAATTTATGATTAAAATTAAGAGTAAAATTAATTTACTCTTTCGTCAAGCGAGCATCCCATGACTTTTTATCATTTAGATACTCATTAACAGTGTAGTAATCCTTAAGTATTAAATGTTTTTTGACAATTTGTTTAAATTTGTCTAAGGGTTTATCCATTATGTCGATAGGTAATTTATTATATAAACGTACACCAAGTCCCGTGAACGAATTATGGACTTTATGTAAGCGATAGTGTGAGCCAACCAGTTTATGCTTACCCCTGGTGTTAATCTCATGCACATCGCAATTCCTCGTATATAAACCAATTTTACTCTTAACATAAACAACATTAGCATATATATATTGGGATGCAACTGTCAATATACCTATCTCTTTGAATCGCTCTCTCAGGGAGACTCGTGAACCTAGGTTGTAGATAGAACGTATAGCTCGTTTTTGAATAACAAAAATGGTTTCAATGTCAGCAGCCCTACCCCACAATAATATACCGTAGGACATGACGCTGTGAAAATAACTAAAGTAGACTAGTCTGGCGGTTTCCACATCAGTAAGTTGCCTAACTTTCCTGATAGCAAAAGCCGCTGAGCTGAGTTTACCTGCGAGACACGAAATATGGGCTTCCCACTGAAGTTTGCAATCTAAAGTTATGCCCAAGAAAACTGTGGACTCTACGATTAAAACTGATTCATTATTTAAAACCAGGTTTGTATCTGCACTTTTGACATTTGGCATGATATACATAACCACTAAAAATATGGAACATACTACGAAACTCGATCCACTCGACTATTTAACCGTATACAATTAATGGTAGGTATCTATTTGACATTAAATTTAGCTTATCTGAGTCAACATCGTGAGTGTGTTGTGTTGCATTTGACAATGGCATGTAGATACTAGTAAACGGTTTAAGCTTTGTCAATCCCCACGAGATAAGGATTAGATACACCGAGTAGATAACTGTGAACATGCTACGATCGTGCAGATTCTGCCTTAATGAACTATGCTAAGGGTTTTATCATGCCATGTTAGGTTTTGTTTTTGAAAATGTTTTTGTTCTGATCGTATGTAAGATCTCTATCAATTCGTTTCAATAAAAAGACTAAAGATTCATCTTTAAGTACACTTTTCAAATGAAGAAGAATATTGTCTATGTCATTTCATAAGTATTACACTAGTTCACAACTCTTATTAAAATCGAAATACCGTAATAGTGACAGTAGTAAACACATATATAACACAATTAATATTATTGTATAGGTATTAAAGATAAGTAATGCGCTAATCACATAGCTATCATGAGACATTGTGTTTTTCTTTGTAATATTTCTACATACGTACTGATAATCCACTGATCATATGTAACTGGTTTAAACTGGCTATATCTTTGTCTCCTACATTATACACGCATTTTACAAAACAATTATAGCATTTTCTCTATCTTTGAACTTAGGAGTTAGGAGTCATAATTTCAAGGTATGAACGGACAAAAGATTGCAGGTGCTACCGTACCATATACTGTATCGTATAGTTTGTTTACTATCTCGGAGAACAGATTGGCAAGAGAAAAATAAACCGTTTTTATCTCAAACGCTGTGTCCTCGAGACCCAACAATTTTTAACCTTGCCGAGCGTGGAATACATAGTGTAGGGATGTACTTTAGAGTAGGTATAGCACACATATTGCTCTATAAGCATACACTGTGATCAGTGATGCTCACATGCTCGAACCGGTCTTTGACTTCTTAGTGTAGCACCTGATTGTAAAAAGGTTGATCGAAAGCAACAGACAACATATTTTACGCGCGTGCGAAACCGTGGGGCGTAGCTAGTTACTAACAAACAGTTGTAACGCAATAACTGTTAAGTGTATTCTCTTTTTTTTACGTTTAAAAACGATGAGAAAATATAGAGATACTAATCACGGAGTTGCTAATCCGTCGTTATTTTTAGTTTGTTGGTAAGAGAGTTTGAAATTTGCGAAGGTTATTTGATCCCAATATACACTGCATACACACATAGCTATTATTTGTCCAACTAATAAAATACATATTTGTTAGAGACCAAAACAAACGTTAGAAATACAAATGTTTTGTCAATCGGGAATTGGCGAAATCAGAATAGCAAATAGTCATGCGTATAAATTAATACATAGAATATTTGTTTGATATATTATTATTCATATTTAGTAAAACTAAATATACGGGAATTCACGCGATCATGCATTAGGTACCTATTTACATACCTTATTTTGCTTGACGTTTCGATATTTAGTTTTACTATATCATGCAACGCGAAAGTTTAAAAGTAAATAGGTATATTCATATTTGTTTAAATAGAGCATATGCAAACAAATACACGTGTGTTTACCTAATTGTGATCAGAATAATTAGTTGCTCTCAATATTGTAATAATTCTGATTAAAACCATTACGGTTTTACGTACATTCATATTTATCATATATTTTGTACATAACTGACATACATTAAAGTTTAATATCTTTAAAACTTACAAACAGAAACAATTTAGTTTATCACTCCACAATTCGTGGAAACGATTGTAGATCGATCTCGTACTGATTAGTGTTTCTACTCTGGTATCTGAAAATGTTAACAATAATTGTAGCAGCCAGAATACCAATATATCATTAAGCCATTGTCGATCTGATAATTTCGGTGGTACTGTGTATGGACTGCCACGCGCAGGTCGCGGGTTCGATTTCCGCTCAGTGCAAATATTTGTGTGCATGAACATGTTTATTTACAAAAAAAAAAGTATTTAAGTATGTATATCCGCATTCTAGAACCCATAACACAGCACATAATATGCTTACTTTGGGCGTTGTGTGTAGTTGTTGAAATATTATTTATTACCTCTCTATTGCGAAACAGGCCGGTGACGTGCGTGATACTTCCTTTAAAACTTTGCGCTAACTATAACCTATTCTTGTAAAAAAGACGTTTGTCTAAAGACATGAATGTCCTTGTCATTGCTAATATCAAGATTTTTATACGGGTCATACTATTTTACCTAATTATTTGTAACAGCAATCTCACGTAGACATATCTCTAATTTTATAGCTTTATCGTAATTCTTTTAGTAATTGATATTCCTTTTGCTGTCACGTATATTTATGGTCTGGATAAATAAGAATGGTGTTCTGCTTACGTGTTTGAGGGGAACATACTCCCCACTAGATTGCTGACGTAAACTAAACGACATAGATTCGCCACCGGAGATTGTTTTCCAAAGTGCTCCTATTGGAATTGCTCTTGTGGAAATGCCGATTTTAGCCTCTCTATGTCTCTCTATACCATTAATGTATATTTATTTGATAGAGAAGCATCTATTTGGTAGGTTTCTTTACGTACTTGAAATGCAACCGGTATTTTATGAATATGGCTTTACTATAACACTATCCAAAGATAATCAAAATTCTCTTATTACAACTCAATAAAATGTACGTATGCGCGTCATCTAATATAAATAATCTAGTTATTTTGCCTACTTTACCAAAAAACTTCTTAGTCCATAAGTTCGCAGAATCAGATCATGCGTAGTCTTTTTTTGTTGAAAATATTCTATAATATATATTAATATAGTAATTGTGCTTGTAGGTATAAAACTTTAATGTTTGTCATATATAACACGTTTCGTTTCCGGGTGACGAGTGTCGTTTTGTAGTTTGAATATGTAATTCGCGATTTCTCACGTACACACATAATATGATGAGTAGAACTAGAACTAAGTCACTAGTTTACTTGATAAATAATTCTTATTTCGTCGTAATATTAGTGTAATCAATCATATACGGTACGCAGCGGCTTAGCTAAGGCCGTTATTAGACTATCATAGAAATATGATCAAAGATGTGTAAGTATATTTTAAATGAAGAACATATGACGGTATAATAACTACATGTGATTATCTATGATCATAGTTTGAGGGTCGTCGAACTATGATCATAGAATTTGACAGATATGAAATCATATTTATATGATAATGTAATACCGCTCTAAGACACTGGCATTGCAAAAGTCCAAGGACCGGTGTTTACGACTGATCATCAGGTCGACCGTTGTTGACTAATCTGCCAATGTAGACAATGAAAAAAAAAACTTTAATTAGAAACTAGCACGCACATACAATACGTATCAATGAAATATAGCGTACTCTCGGTTGAAAATATTGTCACTTGAAAATAATTTAAACCCTTATGTCATAATGAATATAAAAGACAATTATTATTTTCGCACAATGCAATATTCTTAGCTTGTAAACAAATACTTCATTTAAATAGGTTTGTTTAACTAAGTAAATCAAGATAACACGAAAGCAATTTAAAATTCAGTGTCCAGCTAAGTTTTCTGTCCAAACTCTTTTCGCTTTGACCTAGTTTTAAGTTCTACTCGTTGGTTATATTTTATAATAAAAATAAGATTATTGCAGCAGTTTCGTCTCGTCCCATTAATATCGGCTAATATAAGAAAATTTTAACTTTGCAAAATCCGATGAAGCATCGTGTCGCTGGCTCGGCAAGAATTTAGCTACCACAGCGTTTCTTTTTTGTCGTGGATCGTGCTCTGTCGCCACACAGTAAAAAGTAGCTGACTTAGCCGATTTCGTTGAACTAGACTAAGCAAAAATGTTATGTGTGTTTATATTAGTTGGTGTAAACGCGCTACGTTTGCATTTTAACCCGCATACGTAGCTGAGAACAGAATAATTTAGTGGAATGCTAGTTTCACGTGATAATTCACGTGATTATTTTGCAGCATAACTTGATTTTGTTGCAGAATCAGAAATAATACAACGTCAATGATTATGTAGGTGCTAATATAAAAACAATGCACATTTAAAAAATTACGCAATTTAGATAATATATCAGAATGGATACAGTAACGAGGTGTTAAACCTTTATTGAAAAGAAGCCTTCTTATAGTAGGTATCGACTCGATAAAATATACTTTCTTTTTTCCTTTTCCGTCAGTTTCCAATTCAGTCTTATTAAGCGAGTCATTCTGTTTTATCTATTTTTAAACTATACGTTTCTATTCGTTATAATTGATTGGAATATAACAGTAGTTCTAAGTCAATGACCAATTTGTAATTACAACGTAATTCATCATCATCAGCTGTGGAGTACGACAGGCGATTAATTTTATGTTGGAAGGCAAATCTTTTGTGTTAAATAAGCCAATTAGTGAATTTCAAAAGTGCTGATACAGCATTCATTTTTTATTTTTTGTCAAATTTGAACATACAACAAAAATTGCGGTTCTGTTTTAAAAAAAAACCTTTTCACCAAGCGGTACTTGATATTCGTGACTTGGTACATATTATATACTTCGCCTTCCTAGGCGCTGTTTCAATCGCGTTAAGTTACATCTTTGGTTACTGCTCTTTTCCAACCTTTCTCAAGAACTGGGCTATCAAACGCAAAAATAATTATTCAAATCCGAGTGGTAGTTCCAGAGATTAGCGCGTTCAATCAAACAAACAAACTAGGCTGCTTTATAGAATAGTTAGATGTTCATATTTTTATATTAAGTAAGCATTTGCGAATACAAACTTATTTTGCAGCGGCCAATATTATAATGCCCAATTAATTTCCAATAATTATTAATGCCCAGTAGAATACACAAAGAGTAAAAATGTATGAATAAGAAATTCACTGAAACTAAAACGTTTAACGTAATAACATTAATTCTGTGTATTGTGTCATTCACAGCTCGAGTCCAATTTATATAAAGCTTTTTAAATGTTATTAACTATGCTATTAAAACTGCCCATATTTTTTCTGTTAACCTGGCATTGACAAGAACCGCGGACGATAATTATAAAGCCATCTGGCGTCTCGGGCGTCTCAAGACTGGTTTGCGAATGGTCGCATCTTATGTTTGTAGAAGAATTTAACTTGTTTTATATCTTCTGTGTTCGATGTGGACTAATATTCTACGAAATAGGTCTGTTTGAGCTGATGGCACATTTGTTGATTGCAAATGATTTATTTTATTGATTCTGAATGATGAAATTTATTAATTAGTGGTAATTTCTAGCAATTTAGGTATTGGCTGTTTTGCAAGGGTAACAAAACGTAAATTTAGTAAAAAAAATTACTAAAACTTTGAAAAAGTATATTGATATCATCAGCCGAAAGATGTCGTTCGGTGATCGATGATCGTGTGCCGCCCGCATTCGGTTGCCCGATACACTCAAACCTAGTTTCATATTAAACTTTATTTTATATTATAGTTGGAGCTCCTGCAAAAATGTAAAATATCAATAAATTGCATATTTGCATTTAATATTCAAATAATCTTAGAAAGTTCAGAACACGGAGTTTAAAGGTCACACTAGCGGCGAGACGGGCTACGAAGTAATTACAAAATAGTTTCACTTTTGATTAAATGGATGATATTTAATAGGTGAGTGAGTAAATTGAAAGATTTATTTATAAAGTTAAAATACTCCTTCGAAGACAATAAATATTGTACCATTAGCAGAAAATACTCGTTTATAGCAAGATTATTAAGCTTTCCTTCGTTCCTCCGTTAACATTTTTATTTTTAGTTACATCTGCTAAATTTCTCAAACGAAGTACTGCATTCTATATCCCTCCTTTGAGCTCCGTTGATCGATCTGTTAACGTGAAGATTTATCTTGTCATTATCTAGTACCTCCAGCAAAATAATCGATAGTAATTCAAGCAAATGCTTTGTGTTAACTAACCACTTAATCGGTTTTTTAATTACATTGTAAGCATTTTAATATTCAGTTTACATCGTTGGAAACATTCTTCATATTCAGTACCCTTTAAAAGCTATTATTGAAATTGAGAACAAACTAGACTCATGATGACGGACATTCATAATATCAGACGTCATCTATTATGCGTCATTCAATGTCTAGGTTATAAATAGCGTCATATCTGAGTATAATGTAATAGACGTTAGGGCAGAGCAGTTGTGAGTAGCAGAAAGATATGTATAGCATAGGTAGGCTGCTCAAAATTAAGCAACGACCTTGTAAAGGCGGACAACCGATAAGGTCGGCAACCATTATGTGGACCGAAAAATTAATTCTTTTTCTAATTTCAGCATTAGGTATTACGTATTTAAATTAGTGCTAATTCGTTTTGCACGCAGATATGTATATTGCTACTACTCGTGTAGTACCTAACGATAATATCTACCTGTAACGTACTTATTGTGTAAAAAATATGATTCATATCGCACCGGCACACGTGTATGGACGACCGTGATTAGATTTGTTTAGGTGGCATTTTTTTGCGTTATGTGAGCCAATTGGCATATTTGTTTTGTGAAATATTTTTACGTTTGCATACTTCGTATTTATGTCATGAAATAGCTGATGAAGATGCAAGCTTAGGATTGAACACCATACTGGAAAATACGTTAGAAACGAAAATAAAGCCAAATTTGTATGTACTATTATAGCATACATTTTAAGCAAGATTGGAAGTGCTTGTCGTAATTTTCAGCGTATTTTTTTTTTTTTTTTTTTTTTAATGTTATAGCCTACCAAAGTGACTCCACCCCGCCTGATGGTAAGCAGTCAGTGGAATCCAGAAGTGGCGGCCACTGTACCAGAAGCCATCGTCTTAAACTGCTGGTATGGTGGCCTCCACTATGGCGGCTGGGAATGGGGTTAGGGGAAGGGAATGAGGGAGGTGAGGGAAGAGGAAGGGGGGAAATTGGGCCTCCGGCGCTCTCACTCACCGAACGAAACGCAATAGTACGGATACTACTACTCTTAAGTCGATCTTCTATGAGAGGGTAGTACTTCCCCGGACGATCCGACCCATTCATGCTGAAATCAGCGTGGATCTACTACCGTGAAAGTTCTATATATAGGTATCTTCTAGAAAACAGTGTTTATAATACCTCAATATTCTTTAAAAATATCTATTCTAGTCTGTTTAACAGAACGTGTTTGATAAAACTAATATTTCATTTCTTATACTTCACATGTTTGAGTCGCTTCATTCGAGCTGTACGTAACTTTGACGAATTCGTGACATATTATTATATAATTTTTAAATTAATATCACATGAGTGATGTTTTAGATATACGTACACGAGATGTAAATATTCATAACCTGCACTCGCTTCTGTAAATAAACATGTTTAAAATATACTCATTCACACCCACTCTGATGCTAAAATGAATCCAATGAACACGCATGTAACAAAAAGTAAATTATTTGATTCACTTTGCCTTCATTTTAACAAAGAGATCTGGAATCATTCAATATTATCGTTAGAGCGAATTGAGTCCCGCCGACATAGCTAGGTCGCAGTTAGGTTACGTAGACAAGGGCGGCGACCTTGGAGCACCACCCCCGATATCTCCCAAACGACCTCCTCCCCCTTACAGTCCCCCAGCACCCTCCCGGGACGAGATGTGAGCTGACTTTTGAGAACCTACTTCTTTGACTGTTACCAAGTACCTATCATCTTATACACGTATCGAATTCTAGAACAATCGAAGAGATTCGCTTTTTGTTGGAAGTTTGTTTCATTGTAGAAATGTTTGCTTAGTTGTGACGGAGTTGAATGTTTTTGTCGTCACTAATGGCGGGTTTTTGTTTTGTTGCAGGTAAGAACGAGTTTATTTGTAAGTGTACGCCAGCTTCGAAATTATCGTAAGTGTGTTGACATGTATTGAAGATAATCATTAGTCCGGCAGTATGTAATTTAGTAGGGTCTTAGACCTGTTGCTAATACACGGGAGACTGGGTTCAATTCCCAGCCAAGATAAATATTTATTTCGAAAGTTTAGATAGTAGTTGCGGTGAATCCTATTTGAGTGAATTCCCTGTAATGCGTAGGTCATGAAACAAATAATGACAAAAGTGATCGTGCAAATATTGCAAAATGTTAGCGCTTATTTATTAAAATAATTGCTTAACGTAAGTGTGCTACTTTATACAAAGAACTAGACAATATAAGTTCTTAGACACATCGTACTTGCATAGATTGGATAACGCTGTATGTTTATCTATCAGACTTGTCCACACTTATCAAACAATATGGACTCCTTTGTCTGCACTTAGACCGCTTGTTTCATTGTGATTTTGGTTCGATTACTGCATGTAAAGTTGGATACAATAATATCCCTTTCAAACCTCGAATGCAATTATGTATATCTAACCAAATCAGATACTCAATATACTTTTTGTAACAAAACTAGCCTTTTCTTTGATCGTGAGCTTTGAACTTCTCTATTTATATGAGTAAATGCCTTTACAGTGGCACAATGAACGGCTGATATTCTTATTATATGATTAGTCTAAGCATATCGAATGCATATAATAAAACTTCAGCTCATTGACTATGATAAATGAATGGTAAAAACTTGTATTGTATACGAATTACGTTGTAGTAATATGTCTTAATTAATTGATACTGAAGTTTTCGAATAGTTACGTGTTTAATTGCATCCCAAAAGAACATGCGAAGTACGTTTGTACAATTTTTAGCATTACCTACTCGTAACTTCGTACGTTTCATGTATATGAATAATTTAATTAATTTTGTGTGATGAGCATGATTGTTTGTTCTGTGTCTGGGTGTAATTTATCTATAATATGTATGTATTTACAAAAAAAAAAAGTATATAAGTAGTATATCAGTTGTTTAGTACCCATAACACAAGCAAATATAATTGCTTAATTTGGGGCTAGATGGCGCTGTGTGAATGTGGTAGAATATTATTATATTATTATTATTATTATATTATTATTATTATTATATTATATGTTTTCTTGCGAATAAGAAAGAAAATAGTTTCTTTATAGTTCATTTTCTTATTATAAGGGGCGCCATACCAAGGCCGTGGAAAGGTATGTGTTTGTATAAGTATGTACTGGTATTTAATGTAAAAATATGATGTCTTTACGTGATGTAAATCGATCTACTACATATTACTATAGTTATACGATTTGAACTGTTCTTAATGCCACCATATTTATTTGTACAGTTTACATTTAGCCACAATCTTTTCCTTTACTGTAAAGTAAGTCAAACTCAAAATCTCTGAATCGAAAGAAACGATCAAGGCGGGGAAATACTTCAACAAGCATAAGCAGTTAAGAAGCAGTTAAGAGTCGCAACTATAATAAGGATTCATATAAACGTACTCATGCCACACTGTAGTCGTTTTCGACACATTTATTAATGTGCATTATTTGTCTCTTTGATATATTGCAAGTAACCTTTTACGGTCTATTTAATTTTTACGAGTATGAATAATGTTCGTAAGAGGTACATTTGTAACATAATACTTGCTATTTTATATTTATAGTAAGTATTTTACATATTAATCACTTCTGTTTTGCTAATGAGCTAGTAGTTAAAGTACTCGCATCTTATTCAGGCGATAGTAATGTTTGCAACTGAAAATTAATATCCATATATTTATTAAGTACTGCTGTTTTTAGTAGTCAGTTTGCCCTAATACATAAGTAATCAAGCAGTCTTCTTAGCGCGCGTAGTTATTTCTTTAAATAATTAAAAGTGGAAACATTGAACTGAACTCGTACAAAAAACTCTTTTTACTTTTCCAAGTCTATTCCAAATGCCTTTAACCCACCTTTTCCGAAAATTTGACTTTCTATAACTAGAACTAAAACCAAACATACAAACCCTGATATTTGTCTCGCAAAAAGAATCAAGAGGTCTAAATGTGGACAACGAGCCTACCAATCCTGATAATTGATAATAGAACCTTGTAAAAGACAGATTCAAACGTAATCGAAAAGAATAGAACTAACGTCATGTCCCAAACACTAAACACAAACAACACTGGATAACCGCACGGTCATTGTAAGATATTATTGTCATAACAATGCCGTTTGGCAGTGTGGCAAGCAAATTACTGGACTGAGTTGGATCTTATCGAACGGTTGCCGATTCCACAGACACTGATGTCTTTGCACGTCGGCTCTGACACTAATGGGATACGATAGTGTTCTCTAAGCCATTATGTACAACAGATCTCCAGATACTACAAACCTCTTTCAGAAATGGAAACGCAACTTAATTATGCACAAAACAATGCATTCTCATGATTTTATGTAGGCTATCCAATACAACTGCAATTTGTGTGATTGCATTCCGCGTAGCTCGTAGTTCGCCGCTATAATTGTGTAATATTCCTCTAACCTCCCGCTACCCTCCCAGCTCTCACATATGCAACAAAGTTCCAGATTTGATTGCACTTAATGTAATGAGTTCTGAATTACGAATAATTAAACTGTATGCTATGCACGGCGCACAGCTATGCGTACGCGGTGTCAGCGAGCGGCGCACGTCACATTTCATTAAATAAACACAAGAAACATGTATGTCATTGATAACAAGCCGTTCTGCTTCACTGATACCGGCCGACTGTTCAGTCTCAATGTTTTATTAATGACCATACTCTTATCTTGGATCCGACTTTAAAATTGTAATGGTTGAAACATAAATTTTCTAATCAGTTTGTTGATGTATTCGAATCGGAGTAATGTTAGAAGTCGCATGGCTAATTTCGCGCAACTGGCAGTCGCATCTTCGCTCTACTCGCTCCAACTTACTTTGAACTATATTTTAGTGCACACTCGGGCGAATTGCTCCCGGAAAGTTGACGCACCAAGTTCCTCCCCCAACGCCGCCTCCACTCTAGTTTAGAACAGTTCTCATAACACTACGTATATCAAACAGTATGCATGTGCACATAAAACACAAGTTGGCGTTAACTCGCGTTTCGAAGTCGAGCTGTATTATGTAATCTTCCGCGCTTTCGCAACTCTAAGTTGGACCATCGAGTCGCTCACATTGTCGCGTGCGGTAATAACAGAAACTCCTTTATTGTTACTTAGAGTTGTCGCTAATACCGCTCTAATTTGCTTTACATCCCCGCCTTTGTATCTATTCTTTTATGTTTCTATATTTCTACGTGAGTATTTTGTTTGCGATTGTCTCACAGTAAAATCGCGAGTCGTTCACCTTGCGCGTCGCGGTGGTGCCACGTGTCAGCTTCGACTCCCTCAATTAATCTTATCTCTCGGAGCAGATCGCTCTGTTTGTTTGTATCTATAGAGCCGTTTTTGTAGAACGATGTAGTTATTATGCAGTTGTTTCTACAGGACGTTTGCTGCCTTTTATTATTAGTAGTCGTAGATAGGTATTATTGCTAAGAGGAAAACGTATCTCGAAATAGCGCAATTGTGCGACGTCGAGGCGGTCGCCAACGTTCGCCATTATTCACTTTTTGCACTGAGTGCTAGCGTTCGACAGACAGCTCGTTCTATTGATGGTGACGTTTTTGTGCCACTGTCAATTTGATACAAACAGACGCTTTGTCATTTTTGTAACGAAACTACAATTTCCGTGCAGGTTCGTCATCACATCACTTAAATTACACAACACCCAATCAGATTTCAAACTAATCGTATGTTTGTCTGTACCAAAATATTATGATATTTCTGCTTTGCACATAACAGTAGCTAATTTTACAGTCTGTTTGTAGTTTTGAACTCCATATTTCGCTATAAAAGGCTCATGTTATTGCGAGGTAGGTGGGATAAGCGCGTCGCAACTCTAAATCACGTTGTTTCCTCACGTTACAGTTTAATGGTTTGCCTATTCATGTTGCGTACGAAATGACAGCCGTTCTCGTCGTCTTCAGACGACAGCCAATTTAGACAAGTCGTTCAATTTTCGCTTCTATAACGAGAACTAGTGAGAAGTTTCCTGTCGTTTGAGTTTGTGAATCGTTTGTTGATGTTTTCTTGTGTAAGAGCGAATCTTGACTCATTTGCTTTTGATCAATTACGTAGAAGTGGTGTGATTATCATATTCTTTTAATTGTTTATTATTTTAGAACTATGCGTGGGCTGGCTCAAAACAAGCGACGATAGCGGTAATTGAAGCCGGGGCGTTCCCCAATTAGGGCTATTAGAAATGGCGGTCGACGCCAAATTGGATTATGTGATCGTGAAACGCTATAGTTCCCCGACGCACGGCCTGTGACCTCGTGTCACCTTCGCTAAGGTATAAAAGACACGAGGTTAGGCGTACCGTTTTATCACTATACATTATTGCGCAATTCGCGTCGTTAATAAATAAGTATTCGTGTTATCTTGCAGTTCGAGAACGTTCGCGCGCCCGCGTGGCATTGCGCCCGCGCCTGATAGTCCATACAACTAGTGACTCCGCCGAATCGAGCCCGACACGTTTTGTGCTAACGTTGTCGGTTGAGGCATACAGCGGCGCGCGGCGTGCACAGATCGTAAATTGCGTTTTCGCCGGCGTGAAAGGCGACCGCCGTTGCCAGCCGACCGGTGCAGCGGTGCATTCACCGCTCACTGTATCGAATTTATCGCGAGATCGATATGCGCGCATACCCGCCAACGCACTCTGTATACATTTTACCTAGCGCGCGACGCGATGCCGACGTCACCACACGTGGCCGAGCTCGTTTCTGTGTGAGTGCGAGTGCGCGCCGCGATTATATGGAATTCAGCGATTACGCCACCTCCCTACGTTCAGCGAGCGAGTGCGTCCACCGGGCGGTAATAATAATAATTAACCGCCTCATTATTGTTATTCGCGGCGACGGCGCTCGCTGTCACCGTCAGATAAGCGTTCCGCGCGACTAGACAACTCCGCGTTCGATTCTCGCACTGTATTCCGTTGTTGCCATTGTTGCTATTGTCCGTCGACAACGAGAAGTAGTTCCTTTTGTGTCGTTGTGTGTACCTGGCTACCGGATTGTAGTCACTGGATTGTTTGACTCGACACGACCGGACCGTTCTATCAGGTAGGTACGTTTGCACTGCAAACTTCACTTGTATAGTAAACAATGGCCATGATTTCTGTTAACCGTGTACACAATGCCGCTGCGCCGACTGACTTACTTGTCTCCTGAGGATTTGTAGGGCGTGTTGCCGTTCATTGACCTTGTAATGACACAACGTTGGTGTAGTTCGTCTCACGAAAGCGCGTCCCGTAGCGACAGCGTTCGAGTGTCTTTGAACTTGCGAATATTATTAATCAGCAACTTTTGGTTTTTACAGTAATTTTCGGGCATTACTTTCATAGAACTGCCTCTTCTACCTTGTAATATTTACGAACAGACAGAGCGAGAAGTTTAGTTTGCATTTATGAACTGCTGTTTCCGTGACTACGTGGCTATACTGTTTATTGAAGAAGAAGTTATATTAGAACTCCATGACAGAGGTGCGCTTTGATAATCAAAACTTTTTTTTGGCTGATAATATAATACAATGTCAATGAGTAGGTTTATTTGAGGGTATTTTACTTGAATTAGAATATGATTGATGAGGACTTGGTGTGATTGAAAGAAGAAGAAGGTATTTATTGCTAGATGTGGAAAAAGCAGTAATTGTTTGTAGAATTTGTACTTTTAAAACATGCGGCTTTGAAACTTGAACAGTCCACTTAATATGTATTATATCTGCATATTATGTACACAATGTATAATTGTATCGACGTTGCAAACTATTAGATAACATTGACACAGTTTATACCTTTATCGACAACATTATCGTATGTATTAGTTCGTTGTTTTATGTTTATCTAATCGAACAACATGTCCATAATATTCACATAAATTCGATTAGCCACACTCTTGTTACATTATTTATACACTAGCTGTTGCCCGCAGCTCCGCTCGCGTGAATGTCGGTTATATCTCTCTTTACATTGTCGACTTTTCACACAAATTTGCATCCCCATTATTTCGCAATAGAAGATAGCCTATGTTGTTCCCCAAGGTCTAATCTATCTTTATAAGTACCAAATATTATTAAAATTGGTTCAGCGATTTAGGTGTGAAAACGTAACAGTCAGACAGACAGAGTTACTTTCGCATTTATAATATTAGTATGGATCATACTAACTGCGTCCCACTGCTTCGCCCGCCATTAAATGTTTTGTCTACCTCGAGAACCAAACCGATTTTCGGGATAGAAACTAACATGTTCGGCACCGAATCAATCTAATTACCAATTTTCAGTAAAATCGCTTAGCCGTTTAGGCGCTGAGTGGTAACAAACACACACACATACACACAATCTTTCGCTTTATAATATTGTATTTTACTACGTCTACACGCTTTATAATATGTAGCAATAAGTATCAGTAGCGAAGAGTCACTTTTCCGAAGGAGGGAAGCCGGTGGGACTAAAATATTTTGAGTTTCGGAAGGCTAATTAGTTTTTGAGTAGACACGCAAGCAGTGATAGGTATATGGAGGTCAGGGCATATTTTAAAAGGGAAGCCGGCAGAAATCGTTTTACATGTACGCTTCGCCACTGATAAGTATATAATCGGCAAAGGGAGAAACTAATATCTAAACTGTGAGTACTACATACAGCATATATTATGGTGTTACGATTTTGATTGCCTTTATGACAAAAATCTAGCTTATCCTCATCTAACACTATTGTAAAACTTGATAAAGAAAAGCCAGCAGAAAATGTCACTTTTGTAAAAATTTCCAACATTGTAGTTTTATTTTGCCTGCAATGTAACAATGTTTCAGTTTAAGACGAAATGTCGATAAAATTTTACCGTGCGTCGTGGTCCGTGATTGGTCCGTGGTGTGGTGCATCCAGGACCTCGGCTAACGTAAATGTGTGTGTTTTTATAAATACAGTGTTTGGAACCAGAAAGTATGTGGCCATTAGTAAGCAAACTTCGTAAGCGAACTAGCTGTAGGATAATTGGCTGACATTTCGTTATTGTTATTTTGATGTTACACTGATGCGATCTAAATAAAATAAACGTTATTAAATTCTAAGATACTTCAAAGGTTTATGCAGCAACATTATGAAAAACATACGGATGTTCAAACCAATCTTAACATTCTTATAAATAAATCTAACTCGTTTTACTTTTATTCTTTTTATTCGATCACGTCCAGCATGCTTCGCTTCAAGCTATGATTTCTTCCACGCACGTATTCGCTCGGAAATGAACTATCTGCTGTGGTGTTTACCGATCAAATGCATGTTCTTTAATAGAGGTTCAATGAGAACATTAACTTAAATAGTTTAAAGTTATTAGGTATTTACGGCAGAAATATGAGTGGTGGTTATAAGATAAGGCTTCTTTATCGACATACAAAAAGTAATATGTCTGTAGTCATTTGTGGTCGCTGTATACTAGAGTAAAAGCTAATATTATTCATTAACACAAGATCTCCATTCTCAGTAATCCATCCTAACTATACTAACCCCAGTTTCTGAAAGACTGATCAACGAAAAATTAACTAATCACCTGTAAAATTTCATGTGAAGTACCTCATGCATGCTAAAAGCATGAATAATTAGTTTATTGAGATCTAATTAGATCATCAATTAATTCATGCTTTTAGCAACCCAATTGGTACTTTAAAAGAGATTTATCAGGTGATTAGTTAATTTTTCGTTGATCAGTCTTTCAGAAACTGTGGGTTAATCTTAAAATATCGTTATCCTTTTGGGTTGCGGAGGTCAGATGCCTGGCGCTTTGTAGATAAAACAATATTACTAATACATCTGGCTTGACTACAAGCCGAACTTTATATTGTTAAGAATAAATAAGCTTGGCAGATTAGTTATTGCAAAAAAACGTAGAATGTTGTTTCTGATTATTTCAACTAGGAGTTCACGTACCTAGTTCACGATTGAGTTTGGTGTATAAAATGTGGCGATGCGGTTATAATAACTTATATCTACCTTAAAGTAAAATGCGTAAAATGTATAGGTACTATTGTATAATATAAAAGTATCATAAGAGTTTACCCAGACGTATCACAAACATGCCACGCTCTCAATTCGTGTTGATCAAATACAGATACAGATAAAACATTTTTAACTACTAAACATTACAAATTAATAATCTATAACACCAGTTTTCACCAGTAATGCTCGGTGAAGATAATGGCAAAATATTTATTATTGTTTTGACTGGAAATGTGCTTGACCTTTTATGTAGTAAAATAAAGACGAATATAATCAGAATACATTAGATTTATGTAAATATTAAACATAGAAACGTATGAGTATAGCTGGCAGTAGTGACTTGCCCGTACTAATAGTATAAAACGGGAAAAGTTGATACATTAGAACATATCAATCTCATTCCTCTCACACTGACTTAAATTACAGTTACACTTAAAGAATGACATTGAAAAATGTTTTATTAACACCGAGCGAAAATGGTCTAATGATAGGATGAATACGGAACTACCCTGAGAAACATGCTGGATTCATTCATTTATATGTTAATTCAAATTGAGAAAGCTTTAAACCTTTAGTGAGTAAAATAGGCGAGGCGTTTTATTCGCCCGAAGTAGTGTCACGCTTCACTACACCTTAAACGAAATCAAAATAGAAGTAGAAAAGTGTTCAGTAAATCGTATCAGCACAGTAATATAACTGAAACGCAACAGAAAACTCGCATCACGTCCACGATTGATGCGGCCAACACGCTGGGTAAAATCCTGACGAATGCCAACCCTGGCTGGCGAATAAAAACGTCCGTCTGGCCGCAATTTATGAAACGGGCTCTTTGTGATACCGTCAGCCTTTTTCAAACTACCCTCGCGTTTTAGATAGCTCCCCTGTTACTATGTTTGATAGTTTGGAATTGGGTTTAAAACGTGATTTTGTATTTGTAAATCTAGCTGAGATTCCTATTAAAAGTCCACGGAACATGGTAGCCGGTCAAATCGAAATTTGAGTTTTGTTACAAAAACGTGTCGTTCAAAATTAGTGTCAGATATAGATTTGAGATATTTTGCCGAAATTAGAGTTGATTTCTTAAGGGTACGGAAATTACATACCTAATTCATTACTGCTATGGATGTAGGTACTTAGAAGGCCTTTGGATGAACGAGGTCAAATTATCGTAAAGTTCGAATATGTACCAAATTACCTAATAAACAGTGTTACTGGGCAAGTAAATATTAAACACTAGCTGTTGCCCGCAGCTCCGCTTGCGTGAATGTCGGATGGTTATATCGCATTTTACATACAAACTTCCATTCCCTATTTCAAGCGATAAAAGATAGCTTTTGTTGTTGCCCAAGGTCTGTTCTATCTCTATACCATAATTTCATTCAAATCGGTTCAGTATATTAGGCGTGAAAGCGTAACTAACAGACAGAGTTACTTTCGCATTTATAATATTAGTATGAATTTTCATAGAAAATATGTTAAATATTATTTCCTAATCAAAGACTATTAAAACATGAACTTGATGCTACAGCCGCATAAAAGCCAATATCAATGTCATTTATCAATTTTATTCAAAACAATTAGTACTTTACGAATATACAGCAAAGGCCTACATTATTAGCTAAAACTGCAATTTTTAAAATTCGAAGAAAGTAATCAAATATACATTTTATATAGCGGTATGCGGAAAAAGCAAACGTAGAAACGCTTACGCTGTGTGAACTTAATATTACGAAACGTGATTGTTATTACAATTAATATAGCAAACGTGTTCACAATAATAATCATGCATATTTTAACAGTGATGTCATATATTATGTACTGTGTTGGCACTTTTTGTGTGCGATAGCAGCGGTATTTTATATAATTTTTATGTTTAATATTACTGTCTCGGTTGCCGCGTCTCGATTGCTAGTAAACGGCATACATCCAGTACAAATAGACCCTTGAGTGTTATAGTTAAACGCGACTACGTCAGTTTAGATTGCGCTCAGTCCATTTGCCATTTGTGGGTCAACTTTCGAAAACTCCTTTCTTAGCGGACGCCTACGTCGTAAAAGGATAAAATCTGCCAAATTTCTTAATATTGTGTGATTTACAGTTCCGGAGATTACGAGATCAATGACTGAGTGAGTGATATTTAAATTTGGTTATAACATAACTATTCATGAAACCTGCTTATTTTAGCATATCGACGTTTGGTGATATTTCGCCGCGGATTTGCAACTCTCTGTATTTAATTGAGACACTTATGTTATTCTTACTTAAATTTTAGTTGTATAATAATTTTTATTTGATTCTTTTTAAGTAAAATTTTTCAAGATCACCAAAAGATGTTAACCATTTAATCTACGTCTCATTAATACTATACTAAGTAATTCAAAGCCTAATAGCAAAGGGATATATTGCTAATGTGACATCAATAACTTATGACATGTGAGTGATATTGTGCCGTAGGTAGAGATATAGCACTGTCAATAGATAATACACATCGGGTGATGATACAGCCCGTTAATCAAAATAGATTAACTGCGTAACAGTAACATGATAGTCTTCATGTAACCATTCTTGTATATAATGTACGTAGTGGGTATGTGTTATATAATATCGCTCCTTTGTCTGTTACTATATGTTTTAGAACGAAACAAACAAAGAAACAGTAGATTCTGACCACAACTCAATTACTGGGCACCAGAAATATTCGATGTTTGATCAGAACCCTGAGAGTAAACACTCTCAGGGTTCTGATCATTCTTTTGTTTTGCAATTGAGGCTGACGGCTACACGCACTCTCCGAGACATGGAAGATTCTAAATCGGTCATTCATAGAAATCATTTCGCACACGGCCTCTTTCCTTTTTCTCCTACTCTTTCTCTTCTCTATCACACGCTTGGCTGTGTTTTCTTTGATTGCTTCTGTAATGTCTACCACAACCATCTTTATAGACTACGGTAACTCCTTACCATTAGATGGGCCGTGTGATTACTGTTTAAGTTGTGAAGAATAAAATCTATTAATAAAAACATTAAATGCACATACGTTTACCGACATGCACTCCGTTAATAAATAAATATTACTCACATGTGTACAGGCGACCGATTGCCTAATCTACGGCTGCAATCGGCTTAACGATTAAAATGTCAACCCGCCGTTATTAATAACACCCTTGTATTTAACGTACTAAACTGTCATAATATATATTTAACATAGCTATTTCTTTCTAATAATTGTGTTTCTAATAATTTATAAATGTTTTGCACCAAATGTCATCGCTTTGATAGGAGACAGACCGGTACAAACCCTTCACATTACTTAAACATCGAATTTACTGTTTTCCAGTACATTTCAGACACCCTCTACAGTTCTATACTGAACGAAATTCTCAGAATTTTGTAGAATACCTATTTTATTGCGGACGTGTCAGCTATTTTAGTGAAATGGTGCAATTTAAATTTACTGTTTCTCTCCGCATTCTTGCCGTCGTCATTAGTTTTTTTTACACCAGTTTATGTTAAGCTTGCAGTAACGTTAGTAATGTTTTTCATATTCCCAGAAATTCATAAGTTGAGCAATAAACACAATATACGATATGTCACGATTTTGTTATACTTCTATGACGTATTGTTGCGAAATTGATGTTTTGTTCAAAGTACATAACTAATGTTTAAATTATTTAATACATTTATTAATTTTCAACGTCACGATGTTAAAAAATATGTCTATGTCACCTAATCACATACAAAGAAACTTTGTTGATTTATCTCGGTGTATCGCTTACGAATTACAGTCGTAATAGTATTATTAAATGGCGGCGCGTCTGTAAGGTTGTGTGAGGGCAATGGGCGCGGCGCCGCTATCCATGACCTAACAGGCGAGATAGCTTTGCATAAGTTGATACGATAGATCTCTACACTGTCGTTTTGGTGGCAAAGGCTTGATACTATATTTATGTGTATTCATAATGTACTTATATGGTTATTATACCTTTGAAATTTTTTACATCAATTCCTGTAATTCAAAGTAAAAGAAGTTACGTAAATCGATCAAACATTAAACAAAGTTTTCTCACACTACTTATGAACGAATTAAAACTAAAATGTGCAAATTTATTCTAGCGGAACTCATGGCGCTCGAAGTTGGTAGTACAAACTTATTTCATTCTTGTGTAACTGGCCACGCTCATCTCGACCTACGCCACTGCAACTTTCTTTAACTACAGAACAACTGTCTTATCTATAGCGTTTCTATACCTACATGTTTGGAGCACGCGGCGAGACACCAGACCGGTTTTTGAAATAGGCTTTAGCGCCAAGTTATTTTAAGTACTTAGCCTAAGCCGCGCTTTTATATAAATGAATTTGTTGAATAAAATGAGTTACAAGAGCAACCGGTCTATAAAAACCTATGTTTTATTAGCAACAGTAGTCATCTCCGGGCTGATTAATGATAATAATAAGGTATTGCGAATTATCATCATTCGTCTACACTATTATCTTGACTGGCCTGTTGGTCTAGTGGTTAGTGACCGTGACTGCTAAGCCGGAGGTTGTGGGTTCGATTCCCACCCAGGACAAACCTTTGTGTGATGAGCATGATTGTTTGTTCTGTGTCTGGGTGTAATTTATCTATAATATGTATGTATTTACAAAAAAAAATGTATATAAGTAGTATATCAGTTGTTTAGTACCCATAACACAAGCAAATATAATTGCTTAATTTGGGGCTAGATGGCGCTGTGTGAATGTGGTAGAATATTATTATTATTATTATTATTATTTTTAATGTGGTCATCTTCATTATCTGACAAATCTCAACAAGCCTATTAGTAGGCAACAACGATATTCAAAGATTAGATGATTAGCAGGCTTTAGACTTCTCGCACGTAACATTTGTAGTGTCTAAAACAACCAAAGCCTCGTTGATGGCTTAAACACTCACCAAGACACACGTAATATTTTACAAAATGTGTAATATTCTACAAAATGAAACTCTACGGACTGACCACAAGAACCGACCATAAATTCAGATTATCGATCCGTGAGTGTTCCTCTTACCTAAGAGTTCGGTTATCATATCAAGCTATAAAATTATTATGTAAATTATATTTTGTCTTCATTCACACCACGCATTCCTTTTAATGTGATTAAATGCCATTTGCTTTTAAAATAGCAAACAAGCAATTTCTTCTCATAGTAAGTAAACAGAATAATACGTTAGTACAAATAGGAAGCACACTCCATAATTTTGGGAACCTAGTTTTCCGACAATATAATTAATATCCTTGCCGTAAACAGAAGCGAAAAGGACTTGATATTATTAAGTAGCAAAAAACAGTTCTCTTTCTTACGAGACGTAACAAATATTTTATGGTCTTGTTAGTAAAAAGTCAGGGGCTCGTGCGAGAAAGGTTTATTGTTACGGATTACGCCCTTTTTATGCTTTACTTGTCAGGTTCCACTGTTAAAGCTGCTCTGACACGGAAACGTTGAATGCGGGATGCGTATCTTGATGTAGAATAGTAACACTATGTTATGGCTGCTTGGATATATTGCGTATATGCTTTAACGATGTTTGTGGATATTAGACACTTAAATTCTACATCCTCATTCTTCTTACTTATACAGTCGGTTTGGTTGCTTTCTTAGCATTGTTACTGCATTGCTTTGAGATCATAGCCATGACTATAGTCTACGGTAACCACGTGCTACGTACTCGTATTTGTAAGTTGTGTAAAAATAAGCATTGATGGAGTTAAATGCCGTTCATTGATGATCACCAAATAATATATATCTATTGTGTCTGCTAACACGATAATTAGTATAAATGTTCAAAATTACTAAGTTTACCAATTATGATAGTGCATAGAGCAGAGCACTTCGTCTTTATTGGGCCGTATGTTTTTACATTGTATACCTACTTAGTTCTGAAGCGTTAACTGTATGTTTGTATAAAAAGTAATTTTCGTGCAAAATAACCTTTACTATCGTAATAAAGAAATTTCAAGAAGCGATATTTATTACAATACTATAAACTGAGATTTCTACACCGGTTTTATCTCTTAATTTCTATAGTTATATTTACCACATGTAAATGAATTGGAAAGTACATATTGATTGTTGTCTCTGTAGCCCTTGCGGGTAAACACTAGACGCAGTTAACCTATGCCCTGTGACATTTGAATGTATGGGATCTGGACCGGCTTTTACTTTTCCTAGAGAAGACGAGTCGTGGGAATGTCTGATCGTCTCGACGCTGCATTTCGTTACGTACGCAGGTACTGTTCGTGTAGTTAGATAAACAATTTTAACACACACACACAAAACAATCAATGCAATTGTTTGATATAGGTTAAAAGCACTGAGCTCTAAAAACTATTCAAAATATGAATGAAAAATATTGTATGTCATTGTATGTGTGTACAGATTCTGTACCGATAATTTCTAACACTTGGATGGTTACGGACGCTAGCAAATAGCGTTGTATTTTTAAATTTATGTAGACGTAGTTTAATAGACTAATAAAGCCATTAAAGCTATTATTTTTATAATTATGAGGGTAGATCTTTATCTTATCGTCTGCAATTATCACGAAAATTGAGGTAACTTTAATATTTATAATAATAATATCAGGGGAGGTTTAAATGGTTTGTTTATCAGGCGTTTACAGTAAATATTCATGACATCATATAAATATAGTCTTACTTACTAGACTATATATTCTATTTAAAAAAAGCTGCTTTAAAGATCCTTTTACAAACATTAAAATCACACACTGACAGCCAAACCAGGTAACTGTTTAAAATTGTATACTTTGCGCCAACTTTGTTACGGAAGCGACACTATACTTTTAAGTACTTTGACTGAATCTATCATACCGTTTTTTAATGAAGTAATTCTTGGCTTATCTTGTTCACAAGTAAAATAAGGATAAAAGTATCAACAATTACTTTGCGATTCTCCTTATGATGATCGTCAGATCAGCTTAAGCGCGTCAGCACTAAAAGCCATTGTTCTCGCACAATTAACTATTGGGTTTGCTTACCAAATCAATTACATCTCAAAAACGGCATATATTAATTACAGAAATGATTAATTCTCTATTATTACCTCATATTTTATTTAACAGACGGATTATATTTTTATTGTTATATATAATGCATTATAATTTTGTCCTTGAAAGCGTAGGTTGGTGTTACAAATCGGTCTCCCTTTTACTCATTTTTTTGTCGATATGACACATTCTTATCAATAATTCAATCTAGAATTTATAATACAACCAAGGCAGCTGTAAATTTTGTTGTGAAGTATTAAAGATGGATTTAGGCCAAGCAAGTTACAGTCTTACCATCAGAAAGACCGCTTGCACGCCTGCCACTATTACGCATTAAAATAGGTTCTATATTTCTCCGTCAACCAAACCACTATTCTGACTTATTTCTCCGCATATCTACGACGTATAACCGATTACTTTCAAAACTTTAATCCCATATCCAATAGAAAACGTTTAACTATGATGAATGGTGACACATTCACGGTCACGTCGGGGAAGTCACGCACCGCTGACCACCGAGCTTCTAAAATATACTAATGGAATACGGTACTCCCGCCCAAAATGTCGGGCCGAGTAACTTATGGATGATTTCTTTCTCACCAGCCATTGCTTGTAAGCGTTGCATCGGCAAGCTAGCCACATTACCGTCTAAAATTAGCTGTAATGTTAGCTAGCTACCATTTTCTTTACTTTTGTAGTAAGTACCAAACTTACGAGTTAGTTTAGAGTATGGATAGTAATTCTTACAATAAATTTTTGTCTATACATATAATCTATAGATTATTTTTCTGCGTCGAAGCGTCAGTAGTATTGAAAGGTATGAGCGATCTTCATTCGCCCATTGTTTTTTATTGTCGTAAACTATTAGAAGGAATTAACTTTTAAAATAACAAGAACACCAGTAGTGTTAGTACTTCATTATATAATAAGCTAACAACAGTTAGAAAACAAGTTAAAGTTTGTTTTCCAAATCCACGGTCTAAGTTCCGTTGTTACAACTTAGTATCTCGCATAGAAATCTTGGAACTTGCTTTGTTAGGGTGCAGTTACACGGCAGATTTCCCTTGTATATTGTGCGGCATAAATCGATGCGGCCGCATGACGGGTGACCCGCTGTGCGACTTAATACACCTTCTCTTCAGAGGGTGCCATTATAACTTGATTTCTTAGAAACTACCTCTTTAAACATTTAAAATAGAAATATATATACCTAATTACACTTAAAATATTTTTTATTTACATAAATGTATAGACGTATCAATATGGAACAGTATCCTACCATTTTCGATTGTTTATTAACATAAATATCCCATGAAAATTTTCTTTAAACTTCTCGTTAACTAGATGTATTATAAAAATGCGAGACCTACAGAGTACATGTCTATACCGAGATATGTACCTATACATACTCCACAGTTCACAGCTATACTGCCCACCATACACTAAAGTGCAGTAACAGCAAAATCACGATTTCGAGTAAAACGCATTTAAAGTTAAGAATTGATTTTAAAAAATCAACAGAATGTATAAGCAAAAAAATTTGAATGCAGAAAGGTTGTAAAGGCATAGGTTCACACGTTAAAGCAATAAAAAAAAATATATCTTAATAACTGAATTTATTATGGCCATTTATTCTTTTTGGTGCCTATTACTGCATAGCCTTTTTTGTAAAAAATACCATTTTAAACTTAGTAAAATGCAGCAAAAAGCCCTATTACTGCGTTTGGATCAGTTATTTTGTCAAGAAACCCAACTAACATGCAGTAAGGTCAAAAAAATACTGCATTTTAGTTAGTTTTTTAAGAAAAAAGTGTTCAATTTACTAGTGCAGTAAGAAAAATAGCTAGTTCACATTTTAAAGACCGTTTATTTCTTATTATTTAAAACATTAACTGCACTTTAGCTAGGAATAATCATATCTGTGTCATTATGCTATCCAAACTAATCTGCAGTAATGCTGTATTTTACTGCGTGTTAGTCAGTTTATAATGATAAAAGAATGTTAAGGTGGTTCCGACGAAATTTCGACGAAATCCGCGACTTTCATCTCGATAATTGAGTAGATTCTAATGCTATTTATTATTATTTTTTTTGCCAACAATATACTTTGATTCATGAACTTTAGAATAGTAGAAGAATTATTTACAATAATTGATTATATAACTTATACCAACGATATTAAAACAACGTGATTTCACTTATTTCGAAATATTACTTTTTAATTACTATAGCTATAAATATAAAAGTTATATTGAATCAACCGGAATAAACCAAATGTCAACTCTGTAGGTTTATTTCATTTATTAGGATAATGTTTCAATAGTTATTGATAATTTGGCTGAATCAGCGTCGCAGGGGCTCTGCGCGGGCGACGGGAGGCAGAACGGCAGAGCGGCGCAAGCCCTTCTGACGGACGGACGTATGCGGTTTTTTTTTAAATTATTTACGTAATTCAATAATTGCAAATAAATAATATCAAAAAAAAAATATTATATTGATAGATTTAGTGTTGCAAATAAATTAGATTAGTTATTTAGATTTTTTTAGTGTATTAAATACGTAGGTATTTACCTACATTTATTATTATTTTTCATCAAAATGACTAAAATTTCACGACTGAAACAAATACAAATGCAAAAGATTCAACACATGAATATCCTGTAAGTAGGTATATACCTACCTTCATATTTTTAGTAAAATACCTTCTTTGAGATACTGACCTAGGATATCCTTTAATTATGTTTAGTTCCACGTAAACTAGGTAACAGGTGGTGAGCCTATTGTCGCTCGTGATAAGATCAAGGCAACACCAGGCCTCAAGAATCAGTAAATTCCTGCTGTTATATACCCTAGGGGTATGAATATGAGCTTGCTACAATATTGTCTATGTCTACTATCATTTCGAACTAGGTGTGTGGTAGGTGGGCACATGAGTAAAATATCTAACTTGGATATTTACTCATGTGGCAAGGGCGCTTTCCGATTCCGCCCGACGCGATGCGACGACGGCGACGCCGGCGTAGGTACGAGGTGCTTTGGTCGGAACACGAACGTCGGCGTCGGTCGTACAACTAGCATAGAACTCAAATTACAATGATTATACGTGACATGCGTCGGTTTGCGACCTAGTTAGGTACCTACACAAAACAACCATACACGCTGCTGTTAGCTACCTAACTATCTACGTTATCTTGCACGAGCATAAATACCTATACATTCTATATATACATACGGTGTGTACTTAAATATTCTATCGGTAAGTAATACCGATAAAATAATTAAGTATTTACCTCGTTAGATTTTTTTTCATGAGCTGATAAAATCAGTGTTAAGATACTAGGCTAAAGTAAATACCTACTCTTCTACTTTCAATGCATCTTATTTTAATTTAATTATTTGATTGCAAGAAAGGAAGAAAAAAGGCTTTACAAAACGTCTTAGTCTCTAACCAAACTAAAAATTTGAAGACTGTGAAATTATCACAATTAGGTAAATTAAAAATCCTACTCTCTGTTCCTTTATTATCGTACTATATGAATTTTTAATCCTTAAATTAAATAATATATTGTTGAGTGCCTACTGGACATAACAAAACTAATACCGTATTTCTCGAGTGATAGGTGTATGTAGAAAGTAATAGACCCGGCACGGTGGCACAGTATAAAGAATTCTACTCTTTTTTGTACAGTCTTTACCTAACTAGGTAAAGGCAAAAGAATTATGTTTTAGCACTCTATGTATGTATGTATGTATGTATCTTTATTATATTATATTATAAGTGTATGTACTGTAAAACTACCCCGTGACGTCATCCGCATGGATCCGTTACTTAGCGATAATATTACATTAGTTCTACTTTACCGATTTTGCATTATATTATACATTTACAATACTACAATATGTACGTACATACAAATATATGTATGTACACATATATATGTATGTACATATTGAAGTAATCTATACTTATAATGAATCTCTAGCGAGGTAATTTTCACGGTACATCCTAATCACTCAAACAGTGGGTACTATGCGTCTACTTTGGCAATTGTTCGTGTTACTTATTTTTTTGTACCTTACGTACGGGCACTTACTAGAAGATAATCAACATTTATTTATTTATTTATTTATTGAAAAAGTATTTACAATATCATTACAGATAAAAACCCAATACGATATCATAAAAAACCTAAAATTAAAAACACTAATTACTAAATAAATATATCTACTTATCCAATACTATACATTTTTGTGCAACATCCTTGAATTTTGATAGGGTACATTGAAAAATATCAATTTCTATAGAAATAATGATATACACATAGGAATGATGACGCTTTGTTTAAAGCATGTGTAACTGAAAATCCTTATCAGCTCCGTCATTTGAATTCAGTTTTGCTGGTGAATAGTGCTGTTTCAAATACAGTGCAGTGGTGGCCATACAGAGTAAAGATACTGTGGAAGAAAAAGGAAATAAAGAGGACCGAGGAGGTAACTATGCCTTCGGACCACTGACTTTCAGACAAAACTTACACTTTACGTCGTTATGTACATCTCCAGCCAAACCGTCCCGCTTATTCTAAAAGATCTACTTCCGTAAATTTTTTGCTGGCTATACAATATACAGAACGATTTACTGAAGTTATATTTGTGATATCCAGATGAACCGAAAATAAATAAGGAAAATGAAAATATGTTAATTCATATAGGTTAATTAAATTAACACTTATGAACGTCAAAGTTTACAAAATGTCAGCAAATTAACCTACAACCAGTTCGCTGACAAAGTAGAGCCATGAGAAGAACTGGCAAGAAACTCAGGCCACTCATTTTAATCGCCAGGTTATTACAATTTTTGTTAGTTATAGTTTCAAGTAGCATGCAAAGTGACACAGGCAATACACTTAACTCTATAGGTAATTAAATACTTACAGCTTTCTATGTTGCAAAGAAAAAATAAAAAGTAAAATGAGTGCTTTTTACGAGAGATATCTTTAGGTAGGTGAAAGAGGGTTTGTATGAATGGGAGATTAAAAATACTATGGAAAACAGTATTTAAACAACATAAAAATGTCTATTGGAAAAATCAATATTCACGCGAATGAAGTCGCGGGCAACAGCTAGTCTATAATATGTATGTATTTACAAAAAAAAAAGTATATAAGTAGTATATCAGTTGTTTAGTACCCATAACACAAGCAAATATAATTGCTTAATTTGGGGCTAAGATGGCTCTGTGTGAATGTGGTAGAATATTATTATTATGTTATAGTTATAAGGTGCATTTTATGCTTTTTGTTTAATTATCTCAATTTTGGCATATGTGTGGATTGGTTCCTTTTTGCATAAGTAGGTCCAATTGTTTTTTTTTTTTTTTTTTTTTTTATATTATAGCCTACCAAAGTGACTCCACCCCGCCTGATGGTAAGCAGTCAGTGGAATCCAGAAGTGGCGGCTACTATACCAAAAGCCATCGTCTTAAACTGCTGGTATGGTGGCCTCTACTATGGCGGCTGGGAATGGGGTTAGGGGAAGGGAATGAGGGAGGTGAGGAAAGAGAAAGGGGGGCAATTGGGCCTTGTTTAGGAATTGTTTTTTTATGCTTATTAGTTTAAAGTGTAAGTTAAACTTACTTGTGATTTTTATTATTAGTATCTACATTTGTTTTTATTATAAAGTGGTTTGTAAGTCAATTTAAATTTTATAAAAACCATGTTTTAAATTTATAATAATTGATGTGATACCTATAATCATGTTTTAAGGGAAGTTTTGTGTTAGTTTTAAGTTTAAAAAATGAGTGTATTTTAATAACTTTTAACTTCAGTTTGATCGATAATGAATTAATGATCTAATACTTTATAATTCTGTTGCGTTAAAATGCCGTTAAACTATAAGGTTTTAAGTTTAACCGCGTTTAAGCGTAACAATGAATCAAGTTTTGTACTCTTATTTAAACACATTTATAGACTACCAGACTTAAAAGCAGTGAACGGACGTTAACCACACGAAAGTTTAACATAAGGTAGTTCCACAAGTATTAATGATAAGCTAAATTGACATTATGTGCTATACCGACATTTTAGTTACAATTAAGTTCTTTTGTTTTTTAGGTTTTTAACAAACAATATTTTTTATGAAATAGAGACACTAAAATGCCGTTACGCTAAGCGTAGTGGCATTTTAGCCGCTGATCTATTAGATTTTTGTAACACCAATGGTATACTAAAACGCAAAAAAACGTTTTATTATAAAATTTAATTATATTTACAAACTGACAGGAGAATAAATTAAAAGTATTTCATTTGATCTATATCTTGGAACCTTTAAATCTCAAATAATTGTTGTCATTTGTAAGTGACAACGGTTTCAATTTTTGCCGCGTTTTTTGAGTGTTTACTCAAAACTCGACTTTGGCAGTTAACGGCATTTTAGTTATACCACGGCAGAGCTGGGTTTTGAGTTTATTGGTTTAACCCACAGTAGTTATTTTTATTTCTACTACATATTTAACAAACGTCATGATTCTAAACACTCATCTTTGCTTTCGCTACTATATAAATAATAAATATATAAATAATATATACTAAAAAATATACATACTTACTAAACGAAATAATAAAAGATACTAAAAAAATAATTCATTATTTTCGCGTCTATCAGATTTTAGCTCTGCGGTTTCGGACAAGTAAGGTCATTGTCTTATAGTTGTGCTACTGCTACTTGCCGCTAGAGGGCGGACTCGCACGCAATGTTTTTTTCGGGTGAGGCGCGGGGTGGTGAGGAAGCGAAACGCTCAAGGTCATATGTGACGGAACGCCCTTAAGTATTCACAACTAAAATGCGACAAGCTTTGATTTTACTGCATTTTAGTTGGGAGTTCGTGACAATAAATTGTATTTTCTTAATTTGCAGTAAAAATAGCTTGTATGGCGGTAAATTTTACTGCGTATTAATTTTTTTTTTAATTTTTTTCCAGAAATATAAAACTATCTAAAGAACTGTAAAATTATATTGCTTACTGCATTTTAGTTATGAAACCTTAAAATTTAATCTGCAGTATAATTTATACTGTATTTTAGTTGGGAAATCACGCCAAATTGTTAATTTTTTTCGTTTGCAGTAAGTGAAAACTGTTAAATAAAAACCATTCTAATAGTCTTAGAAATAAGTAAGTTAATTCAATAGAAAGCTTAAGAAACCCGCTTTCAGAATCACTAATAAAACGAAAAATCACAAAAGGGCTGTTACTGCTCTTTAGTCTCTGGTGGGCAGTATAGTAGAACGTTCAAAGTTCCAGTAGTAGGCATACATTTAGTTACACACCGAATGTCAGAATAATAAATGGACAAAGTGGTCTCGGTTTTGACGAAACACAAGCGTTTGTGGCCGACTTCCAAATGATTTGACGCTTTCGCGGGTTTGAGAGAATTGTGGCAAGGACGCCCTCTTAAACTTTACGCTCGATGTGATATGTTCGCACTTTAATGAACTCGCGGAAAGTAGTAAATTTCGTTTACAAGGTGACTGGGATAAAAATATACATAAGTCGTCACGTGACTCGGTTCATTGTTGAAATAATTCTCTGCTTACATCACAAGTAGGTATCTCAAGAATTTCTTAGGATAAACTTGACAATTTAATCTATTATGACTATCACGTAGGCTTATCTAGATAACATTTTAGCGAGCAGTTTCATTTTTTAATACCTGTTGATACCTGTAAAGAATTAGAAAAAAACACGCTATTCCATTCAGTTAACAACACTTGAATTATGAAACAGATTTTTTTAAATGTACCTACACGGATAATATATATCAGTACCTACAATAGACGCCAATTTACATTATCGTTTTATTAATCACCGAGTTTGTAGGATATTACATAAAAACTTTGTATATCAAACTCATTAACATTCAAAATTTGAAGATTAGAATATGGATTATTTAATTTTAATTCGGACATCGTTCGCTGTGAGAAATCCTTAATCTTTGAAGCCGAAATACGGAATCTACTATATGCTATAATGAATAAATTTTAATTAAATGCTAATTTATTTAATCAATTATTCAGCTACACACAAATTAATAATACTTTTTGTTTATTCCCAAAGCATTTACATAGACGGATTTAGCGCGTGGCGTTTCAAAACTGCTATGTCACTCGACATCTAAAAATATTGCACTTGGCACTGAATTAAACGGCGTTTAGTCTTTGAACTATGGCCAAGTTGTATTATACTGAATCGTAACAACGTTATCATCACGCAACGATAAACGTATTTGTTCTGATAACGTGTCACTGATAAGCGTGTTTACACCACTTGTTACCAGGTTGTTTAATAGCCCACTTTCATTACTCTTCAGGTGTAATGTAGTCTAATGAGTTATTTGCTTAGTCTGGTGGTGTCATGTTGTTGATATTTCATTTCATACTATTTTAAATCTGGTCGTTTTATTATATCAAATTTTCTCTATAGTTTTTCTTATTTCACATTACATTACAGTTCCTTCCACGAAGAACTTGGATTTTTGCTCCCTAGTGTTTTCAACTGTCCACTCCTGCTTTCACGAAATTTTGTAGGCTGTCCGCTTGCTTATATTATTTTTGTTTATGGTATTAAATCTAGTCAGCCTATTGAAAGAAGCAGTGTCTAAGTTAGATTTGAATACATAATCACTAATCCTGTTCTTCAACTAAGCATTGAAAAAATGAAGGTTCGCATTTTGCATTATTCTTATCTCTTAAACTCTTAATGATTTTCTGCAATGAAGATAAATGTGGGCTGAATAGCCATATCTCAGTATTCTGCTCCACTGCTTCGCCAGCAGAACCGTGATTGTTATGTCACGACAAGCTACCTACCGATTTGTTCAGAAATGTTTTATGCTACACTATTTTACTTTTCTGTGTTATACAAATGAAAGAAATTAACTTGCAAAGTTCAAAACAAATTTCTCTTATTGCTTAAATGGCAATCACGTTGTCTTTGGCAAAGTTTTAAAGAAGTTCAGGTAGAAAACTACAGAGGCATCGCTCTTTTCACTCGCGTAAAATCTCTTTAAATTTAAACGGACAAGTTGAAAAATTATCTTTGCGAAAGTTATGAAGTAGAATCGAGTTGGTAAGTTTGTTACATCTTGACGTTCAATATTTTATGATGTGGCGAGAGGCCGGCCGGTGATCCGTAAGCGTCACTCGACCTCCATGAAGGCCGTGCCCGGCTTTTATTGATTTTTTATGCGCATTGTCCATTTCGTTCGTTCGTTCCTCCGCCCCCGCGGCGCCGCCCGCCACCGCTACGGGTCATAACAGCCTCAATTTTGTGACTGTCGTTTATATTTGTCATGTGTAATGTAATTAATTATTGCCCTGCTGATAGCATGACAAATTGTATCATATATTTTAACCACATTAATGTTAAAAGGTTAAAACAGTTAAAATTTTCATCGTTCAAAACTAAAAGGTTTTGTACCTACTTTACTTCTTAGATACATTTGTCGGCCAACTAAATCCTGGAACTTCCACGCAGGATGTTTTCTTCCAATTTTTAACCTTGGTCTTTTAATTTGCTATACGTAATAACAACTGGGATGGTGAATGATTCATTTTGTCATTTTGGTAGGCTATAAGCTTGTTTGCAACTAAGGTTGGTGTACTTGTTTTTTGCCCGAAAATAACTCTAAAAGTTAGTGTCAGCACATTTCAGCACTTGTTATACAAACCCTCAAGTCCAGTTTAGATCTTAACAACAAACTCGACACACGCACCTATTTTACCCCCGGTTTTATTATATCAAGTCAACCATTAATATTTTAGCGTGCAACGAAAATATACGTTATATTTTGTTGTATTATCGTTATCATCAAACTGTCCATGTTAACCTACATACGCTTTGTCGTATTGATGCCGAGGGTGTTACTATAATATAATAACGTATTTGTATGTTAGGGGTTCATACTCCATCTATAAGCAAGCAAAATTCGCACTTACGTCTGTAGTTATAAGTTAAAGTTTCGCTATACGATTGTTTTTATAATCTATGAATACTTGTTGGGGTTATTTGTACGCGTGGCCTTAGAACTGATATTATTTTGTAATGAATCAAATGGTAAACCCCTCATAAGTTGGATTGAACAAGAAGCGGGCAATCGATGGATGAGGGCGGCTTACAATCAGTAAATCGGTCAGTAGCGATGAATCAAACAAAGTGTTTCGGCCGAAATGATGGTGAATCAAAATGTAGTTTGAAAATGAAACGATATTACAAATATGTTGTTTGGCCTTTCGTTACTTAAAAGGAATTACTTTTTAATATAATTTTGGCGCGTACAAGTAGGTATAATGCTTTCATATCACGTCGCGCCCCGAAGCGGGTAGACAAAAATATGTTTCGCATACTATGTTAGGTACCAAATAGCATTATCCATACTAATATTATAAATGCGAAAGTAACTCTGTCTGTCTGTCTAATACGCTTTTACGCATAAACCACTGAACAGATTTTTATGAAATGTGGAATAGGGATAGATTAGACCTCGGGGAACAACATAGGCTATTCATCATCATATTTATCGTATAAAAATGGTGTATAGGGGTTGTAATAGGGGATGAAAGTTTGTATGAAAAATCGTCAATGTAGACAGAGATATAACCGACATTCACGCAGGAAGAACTGCAGACAACAGCTAGTTTTTTATATAATCTGAGAGCAGATACTCAGGATTTTTCAAAATCATAATCAGTATTAATAGTGAAATCTCAGATGCCTCGAACTAAATATATAAATATTATGTCGCATGTGTTGCCTTCTAAATTTCTTAAAATAGCATCGTATATAGCCATCATAATAGAACGCAGTCAAACGCTACCAATTTCGCTAAAGTAGAATAGATGCCCTCCTTACCATCACGTAGGGTAAAGCAATTTTTGTAGACTAAACACAATACTGCGCACTCTTAACCTGGTACCCAATCGTACAGACTTGTTTGGTTGTGCACTGAGTGAATTCACCAAGACTACTTTCTACATAAAATGTTATTTAAAATAGATAATAAGTAACCAGTATGTTACTCTATTGCATTGGGTAAGGTAACCTGTAAAAATAGATGTAAATTTGGAAATAAATAATTATATAAAAAAAAAGTTCACTGCTAAACAAATCTTTTCATCGATTTCCGAAGAGGCCGATTCGAAACAGATTTTATTCAACGTCCATAAATAAATAGATCTCGGCAACTAAGAGTACAGTACTGTTGTATAATACGGTACACTATACAAATGTCTATTAATAAATTATTATTATTATTTATTAGGTAATTAGATTCGGCTGGTGCGTGCGAACCATGCCTGTGAAGTGTATAATTAATTAACGACTAATATTGATTTGAAATTAATATGCCATGACGGTTGTAGCTGTGTGTATGCTTATTCGTGAATTTAATAAATAACAATAGTAATACACAGAGATTGTACCTACTCAAGATTGCATGCACTCATCAATTTATTAGATTTGTTAGGTACCTAATTTTAATGTAAGATGTGACTATCATCGTCATAACAGCCGAAGTCGCCGACTGGTTGACTGTTTGAATAATATAACGCAGTGGAATTAATTACTAACTGTTAATAAAATTATAACTTTATAAGGCTTCGGCAGTTGACCATTAGCGAAGTACTACAAACCTTATGGTCGTATATCTTATCTATATTTCACTAGCGCAATCAGTCTACCGAATGAGGGTGGTCGAGCAATTACATGAAAGCCGACAGGATAATTACCCGACACAGGACGCGCACAACGACGACATGTGATAAAAATGTGCATATATCCTTTCTCAAAAAATGTCGTGCTAAGTACACCAATGTGAATTTTAAAAGCCGTAGTACCAATGTGTACTTTAACAACTTACAATTCAATAAAAGTTAACTTTTAAAGTGCACTTTAAAAGAAAAGGTAAGCAGAAGAAAAACGTTTTAAGAAAATTTGCCAAATTACAATTGTACCATAAAAGTTTTGTTCTATTAAAAACAGCTACAGAAATAAAATAAAAATGCCTAAATAATAGGAAATTCGCTTCTAAATTCATCAAGAGTTTTCCAAACTTCAACTATGCGTCTTAAACCCACACACTTCATTGTTCTTATTCAGACACAATTCAAAGTATGAACGGCAAAGGATCTTAGGCTTAACGAGATCTTTCTTTCTTTTAATATTTTATGTTAACGTAAACTCAACTCTTTTTCTACCGGATCTTGAATATCTTAACGACAATCTTATAAAAAACTAAACAGTATTCTATGTGTAGGTAAGCTAATTTATTATCTTTTTGTTACAGATTGTGGACTGCCAGACTGTTGACTTGAAAACTTAAAAAGTAAGTTTGTTGTAATTGTGACGCGCGCCTTTTAGTTTTTATTAGTTTTGTTTTTACTACCCGTGTTACCGTGGCGTCAATGAAATGACCAAACTTTCAGCCACGATATATATTATTGTTGTTACAATGTCTTATTAGAATTGATGCCTTATCAAGTTATCAGGTAGCCATATTCTGGGCGGACAAAGTTTAAAGAGTCAATCGACACGAAAAGAAGAAGATTACTAATATAATCTCACTGATGTTTACAGATATAGGCTTTAGACGATAATATTAATAATGAAACTTACCTATAACGCGAAATTACACTTTACTTTACTATTACTACATCACAATGATTGTGTTAGACCTGGTTCTAGTGTGCCTGCATCAGAATTCTGATTCTAACTTGTCAGAAAGTAGATCTGTCCAAACTGTCTGAAATAGCTAGAACGATTTGCGTAAGTATTACGTAACGTATAGGTATCGTATCAACCTAATTTATATTTTATTCATTAGGTAAACACAGACGTCCAAAATAATAAACGGGCACACCTGTTGTATTATTCTTTGAGCGCCGCCGAAACACAATGGCCTGCCATACATACCTATTCGTATCCATCGGTTGCTGCCACGAACAATTTATATGATTTTGGGTAGGTACATAAAATATTGACTGAATGTTTTTTTCGCCAGTGTTAGTAATTATTTGTGTTTTAGCCGTGAGGGGCATATAATTTTTCATTTTGATTATTATTAATTCGACGTACTAACAAACCGTTGACTACGTAACAAATCAACCGATAAAATGTGAATTATAAAAAAGTACACGGTAGTAAACCTTAAGTTTATTACTATTCGGAATTAACGAACAACGTTCCACGTGCTATTAAACATTCCGGGAAGGACAAGGACAAGATCCAAAAATTCTCTTAATTCTAATTTAGGCCGCCTTTGAGCCTGTTTGCGGAATTCGAATTGGTGAATTCCTTGGTGCGTTGACTCATGCGCGAGCAACGAGCGCTTCGCGTAAAACGCTCCGTGTCACATGCTGAATGACACATAGCTTTCATATCGTATGACATACCGAGTGGTCTTTGTTCTGATGAGTTATGTCCTATGTCCTGCCGGTCCGCTAGATAAACGCTAACCGCGTCACAAATCATCCACTGCTAACTTACTCCGCAAGAACGTAACTCTCCCTCGCACGCCTCGCCTTTCGCATCTACGCCCTACAAACGTCGGTGTCTCGTCGCAAATTCTCACCTTAGAGTGATACACTCACGGTCGCGTACCAAACGAATATCACACTAACGTCGCTATGGCATTAACCCTGTAGTCGCTTGCATCAACCAGCCAGTGCCCTAAGATACATTGGGCCGTTTGTGCGCGGCACACACAATCATTAAACGTATATCTGTTAATAATAATTGCGATTGTCTGGTTGTACGTGCGCGGCGAGTTATGGCGCAGTTGCCGGGCGGTTTGAGACCCTCCCCCTCCTCGCTCGACACCCTCCGCCGACCCGCTGGATCTGCGGCGAGCGGCGCATCTTGAGATGAAATGGCATTCAGTTTCATTTTGTGACGGTTGAATGGGCGCCCGGTTTTGCGAATACATAATATGAATACAGATAATGTTACAAGATGAATTTTCACATCACATGAATGTAAAAACTCGAGAATGTACTGTATGTCACATTGAATGTAATCTTATCGATCGTTTGAATAAGCTTAGACCAGTGATACACGTTACTTGATGATTACGCATGTTTATCATGAGATTATGTGTCGAAATTTGACCGTGAACCCGTCTACTAAATAACTACTTGTTTTGTTGGCTATATGAAGTTTTATATATCTAGCTATTAATGACATTATAAATATATAGATACTACAGAGTTATTTGATAAATACAATAGTTTATAGGTATTTCTTAAGTTCTTGTTTTGACTTCGTAATAATTGTTTTAATTAATTGTCTTTATTATAGATAACCTGTAACATAGTATTGAGATCCTTGTTATTCATTATTGCACGTTCATATTTGAAATTGTAATAAGATAATAAAATTTATAGGTAATATGTCTTCGCTCGTGTGAAAGATCGTTTAGGCTATCGTCTGCAGACACATTCAAAAATTGCCGAACAGTTTTCACCTTTTATATCCAATAACTCACATTCGACCGGTTTATGAGGCATTATAAAGCACATGTTACAGTTTTTCCGTTAGCTTGCACATTTTTACGATCACGATCGTGGCTCGGGCGTTGCGGCGCGGCGGTAGTTTAGTAGAGTCGGAACGAGGACTCCACCGACGACCGGTCTGTGTGTACGTGATCTCCGGCGACGCTGCACGACTTGCTAATAACCACCGCGGCATGCACACATGTAGCCAACACTATTGCCAGCTGGTACGTGTGTGTGCGATGAGAAAAATGTACTTCGTTACGAGTTACGAACAAGTATTGTGTTGTACGTGAGAAATTTATTTTTTAATGGAAGATTTGTACATGTAATGTACATAATTCGATCAAATATGGATGTTATTAATGCGATATTCACCTACTATGGTTTTTATCTACTGGTTTTCGAATAAATGAAGTAATTAAATATTAGTGAACATTAAGTTTGCATTTTAAATGAGCACAAAATCAGATGTAGCCTTGCTTCTTTGTAATGCTGTCTACCCACTCGAAGTCATATTTGGCAAACCACGAGTATTCGTTAATGGCTTAATCATTTTACGTACTTATACCCCCTTAATGTTGGCATGGAGGATATTAAATGTACATCGTGCCGCGCATGGAACGGGTTATAACTGTGGTCGACAATACCCGACGGCGACGGTGGGGTTAACTATCATTGTGTTCCTTTAAGATGTCGATATTTTATTGTTGATTGCAGGAATTCTTGATATTGAACAAATAAACGTCGTATTAATTTTAGCCATTTTCAGTCAATTTCGATTTGTTAATGATATAAATTCGGTTTATGAAACTGTAGCTTTTGTCTGCATTTGAAAGAACAATGAGCTTTAATTACGAACATTGACATTACTTATATTGTTGTTTTAATCTTCAGAACATATTTGTACTCAGGTCAATTAAAATAAGACTTATTTCAGAGTTTGTCAGGATATATCTATTTGTGTAAGCTAGATTATAAGAGAATAGAAAACTATTTATTTCATACCAATTTCTTACATTTTATGACCAAGGCAATGAATTGGTGGCCTTATCAATTCAATTCAAATTTATTACCTATATATATATATATATATTATATTCAAGATATCATAAGCAACCGTTATTACTTATTACCTACATATCAATTACAAACTTAAGCATTCCTTATTACGGCATACGGATGTATCGTTAAATTTCGCACAGATTTGTCTGTAAATTAGTAGCTTGGTAACCGACAATACAAAAATTTACATTCGCCGTCCGGTCGCCGTTATGAATGCATTTACGTCATTGTCTGTCGCGTCTGCTCGCTATGAACTCTCTGTACGCCATTGAATCAAATTGTATATTTTTATGTACATTACGTAACTTTAATGTTAAACAAAATGTGCTTATATTCGTCAATCCAACTTTCCTGTGCTATTTAGTCGCAGACGAATGCTTCGCATGATGTGATAACCACCGCAACGCAAGGATTTCATAAAAATCTAGTGCACCGTTGACTAACTAGGTACGAGTACTAGGTACATGTTTGGTACTTCTTCAGACGGGCTGTTAAAATCTAGCAAAATATGCGTATACTTTATTTGTACTCAACCTCTTTACGATAGAAACGGACTATACTGATTAGTTTATTACTGATACAATGTACGATTGCCGTAAGATCAGACAGACAATATTCTCATACAGGCATAAAGGCAGAAAAGCACTGCCTACCTTAATAATTACCAGAAATCACAATTTTAGCAGCATACTTAAATAATGCCTACCCTTTCAAAAATCTATAATGCCTACTCTGTCAAAAATCTCTGTGCGCGCCCCTGGCTGGTAGTATAATATTCTAGCAATTTTGCGACGTAACCATCATCACATTACGTGACTGAGATATACAGAATTGTACTTGTTTATCAAGATATAAAGTAATGTGACCGCTGAGTCATATTATTTGTTCTTGCGGCACTGGTATGGACTGACGCCTTGTTAGCGAATGAATAGGTGCATCTGTTATATAACGTCTACCTATATAATCACGTGTACATAGTACATAGTTCTTGCTATGTCTTGGATCTAGAAATATCGACCATCTTTTTTTTATTAACTTCTACTAATCTACTTCTAAACTAATCTTCTTCTTAGTCGTGCATTCTTGATAGAGTGGTCTTGGTTATGGTTAACCTAATAGCATACTGCAATTAAAATCTAAACTTTATAGCCTAAGTTTATTGATAATCCCTCGACGATAGTTGCTGTTATTTAGTACCTACAGGTATTATTATTTTAGTTTGGTCTGATGTTAGAAGTGTCAACATGAATCACGTTTAATAACTCTGAGCCTTTGAACCCTCCACCATAAATGACAGAAATGCTAGGCAATCAAGGCAACATTAGTAAGTTTATAAAACGTTTCAAGATATAATTTTATTGCTATCGTTTAATATTAAACCATTTCAAGTTCTGAAGCATATTATCTTGTGTAAATTGAAATGCACCAACATTTAATAGCAAAGTGCTTTTACCAAGAATCGGTCACAAACAAGTGTTAGAATGCGCAAGTCGATAAGTTGCTGCATTGCCAGGGGAATTCGACTCTTCATTGTGTCACAGCTTCGGATGGCGGTTGTACCTAGCTGACTTAGGTTCAAAGATACTTTATTTCTCAAAAGAACATTGTTCACTGCATGAGATACAAAGGTGATAATCAAAATAACAGTTCTTGTCCAATGTGTGTTGCTTTCATACAAAGAAAAATTGTAATAGTTATTTCATACATTTTTGAATAAAACAATTTAACACCTTTTTTACACTACCAACTTCAAATAAACTATAATAGATAAATTCGTATAAGAATGCATGTGTTATAAGTATATATTTGTCTAATTGTCATCAATTTTGTTTCTGAATATAAAGTTTTAGTTGGTGTGAGGCACTCATAGTTAAATAATAATTTTACTATTTTGTTCTGTACTATTTGCAATTCTTTTAGATTTGTCTTAGTCGTACATCCCCAAACTTCTAGTAAATATTCAAAATGGGGCTTCACCAAAGAATTGTAAATCATTAACCGAACATTATAAAAAATACTTGTAGCAATATTGCGTACTAAAGCCATTAGTGAGATAATCTTGGATTTTATGCGGTTTATTTGTGAGGTCCATGATAAGGTACAATCTAGTTTTAGACCGAGGTACTTTTCACAATTACTTCTATGAATAGGTGTGTTGTTTATAATTCAGGAAGGGTAGTTTCGGATAAGTTTATTTATTGCTGCAAATATTAAATATGATGTCTTTGTTGAATTTATTGTGAGTAGATTACAGTTAAACCATGTATAATTATGTCTAGGTTATTTTGAGCTCTAGTGACTATCTCTTGAATGCAACTGCCAGAATAAAATACAACATGTATCGTCAGCGTACAACGTGAGTTGACCAGATAAGTTTAGTTCGTGTATATTATTAATATAAATTAGGAACAACAAAGGGCCCAATATTGATCCTTGCGGTACTCCGTAAGTTAATGGTTGCATGCTACTGATATCATCACTAATCTTAACAATTTGAAAGCGATTCTTTAAGTAGGATGATAGAATTTGATGTCCTTTGCCAGTAATACCAATGGCTTTTAACTTTGTAATAATATTTTATAACTAATGTTATCAAAAGCTTGCTTAAGATCTATAAAGACGCCAAGGACGATGTTTTTATTATCAATATCTTTTTTAATATTGGTGATAAGGTCAATAGTCGATGAGAACGTGTTTGATTTAGGCCTAAAACCGAACTGTCTTTCAAAGAGGTAACTGATGTTGTTCAAGTATTTTTCTAGCCTAGTGAATATAATCCTTTCAATGATTTTTGAGAGAACTGGCAACACAGATATTGGTCTGTAGTTACCAGACTCCGTTTTGACTCCGGATTCGTAAATAGCAAACCTTCGCGATTTTTAGGGTATCAGGAAAATAGCCTTCTAGAAAACACTTGTTTATACAATTAACTAAGTCTTTAATAATTAGGTGAACTTAGGTGACTTAAATGCCAGTGTTATTTATATTCTTGGCTACTATTCTGCATCCAGAGTTTAAACCTGAAGTCTCCAATCCGACTTTCCTCTGTGTAATAACAATTTATTTATCGTAAGAGACGACCTCATCTTATTTTTACAAACTATATGATTATATATTCATTTTTCCATTATCATTAGGTCTAAGAGAGGCAGTTACCTCACTTACATTTGTGCTACACAAAACGCTGTTCTTCAGCCGAAAGCAAATAAGTGAAATTAAAATTTTACTTATTTACGCCTTGATCTTGAATTTTATAGCGTCTTTGATATACAAAAAGCCTTACAAATTGCGCAGGAATTTATTTAGAAATAACTTTATATAGAACTTCGTAGCACGACAAAGTTACATTGCAATAAAAAACACGATCTGTCGTCATAAGGAGAGGTGTTTGATCTACAGTACTGCGATGTATCGATCCGCGCTCCGCGCTCTCCCGAGTATTTGTACGACATACAAATGTCTTCAAATAGGTTGTGATATATATAGCAACATTTAATATAAAGATATATATCTTACAGAAACGAAGACGTAATCAGTACTATTAGGCAAATGTAGAGCTGTAACAGTTAATTAAAAGAAAGCACACCTTGTGCTTGGGAGAGACTTTGTGTTTTGGCTGAAATGACACCTTGTTGGTAGAGAGTTCAGTATAGGGTGATAGTTTCCTCGTAATCTAAAAGTAAATAGAAATTAATAAATTACGAACGAATAAAATATTAATTAAAAGTTCAGGAGAAACATACTCAAATTTTCGCGATGTGATGATTACTTCAGTTGGTGGTTAGTTTCAGTTCATCTCAATTGTTTTGTGATTTGCATGAAGTTGTTTTCTTTATTGTGAATACTCTTTGGCCGCAACAAATTTCCTATAACTTTTTAACAATTTTATTGTTTAATATTTAAATTAAATAACTTTTTACTTTGAAACTGTTTAACATTCACGCATCAGTGAGTGAATCGAAATGTTATCGCATAAAACTAGTTTAATCCAATTTAGTATGAATACAATTAGAGAGCTAGCACTAAAACCATTAATCTGATGTTGGATTGTGTATATGAAAGGCTTCATATCGCTCGAATCTAATTTTATTGACGCACGACCGTATGAATGGACGAAAACAGGTCATACGGGGAAATCGCTTTTGATCACGTCATTACGCTTCGACGATAATTTCTTTTACATTCGCTTCCATGTTGAATATCAATTTTATTGATAATTAAATTGGGAATGGGTTTTATAACACATTAAACAGAGCTTTTATTGCTAACTGTGCGTGGTACTAACAAGAGGCGTGATTTGAAATGGTCACCGCCTTTAAACAAAATCTCCAAAAACAGCTTTGCTCATCTGACGCTGCGACAGTAATAAAAGGAAAACATACCTGTAACAAAAGCAAACTACTGTTCTAGACTTTTGTTAGGAATAGAAAGATTTGGTTTCTAGTAGAAACCACTGTCCATCAGCCAAAATAAAATATCTGGGTACTGTTGTTTAGACAGCTCTCGATTTAAAGCTTGATACTTCTTCAGCTGGAGTGTTTCAGTTTAATCAAGCCTTCACAAAAAAATCTATTCGACTAAAGAAATACTATTTTTAAACTAATTAGCCGTAGCTACTAATAAAAATACCGCTCATAGTTTATCCGTATGCCTAATATATTTTTTACTGAGCGTTATCATTATCACGTAGATATCTTGCTGATTTGAGCAGTGCGTCAACCTCTAGTTTGATGTTTCGTGGGTGGATATTATCGTTGTTAAATTGTCTGCGAAATATGTTTGACATTTCTAATGATATATTCTTCTTAATACATAAATAGTTTTGTACAGCTGTGTTCGGTTTTATGAAGTTTCGTAAAAAAATACTTTGATATGTGCAGGTCATTATTTTTAGATACTCAAGCACTAGAAAAATCCAGCGACAAAAAGGACTTCAGCACAATATACCGAGAATTTCGAAATATTTGGCACAATTTTAATCAAATCTGACGGCACGGTACGGTTAGTAACCAGGTGATCATCTTAACCGCTAGACCATATTCTATTTCACTACCTATTGACTAACTAACAAGAACACCTTGTCTAAATACGCTTGTAATGTCAGAACATCTTGCACGTCATTGCCAGCGAAGCGACTACATAAACAATGCAGTGTACAACAGTGCAGTGGCATTAACAAAGTATGTAGTGTGAAAAGAGATTTCCTAACCCAAACATCAGACTTCATATCAATAAATAAACGTTTACTTCAATTTGACAGTTATATCAACTTACAACAACATCCACAAGTTCACAGCCGTCCATAAAAAGTCGTATTGTAAGTTTACGAACCCATCTCGCACGTGCCGCGCCGTATAAACTTACTTGGCCGCGCCTGTTATTTGACTTTCAAGTCGAGTGGGCTACTCGCCACCCGTGGCTGTCCGTCACCTATTTAATTATTCAATGAAAACATCGCGCATTGACACGTTGAAACATACATGACTACCGAAACTTTGTAACACTTATACTTAGTCATTATTATTTTTGGACGAGGCGACAAACTTTGACGAGTGTGTTTGGTTGGTCTTTGGTGCTTAAAATAACAATTTAATTTAAACATAGGTTGGGTAAACATGAAAAGTTAAGTTAATAAAACATGGTGATTAAACCACGTTGGCAAAAATACGCCTGAAAATTTGTGACTAAATTGCTACGAAAGTATAGTAGGTATATAAGTAAAAGTGGAATTACTTTTTCAATAAAAGCGTGTTGATACTGCGAATGGGAACTTCTAAATTCTCTCAGAACGGTAAACTAAGCTACTAACAATCATTTACGACATCATAAAATACTGTCCTATTGAGCAAACCTCCAATATTCACGGTAGTTTTATTGAAGTGCACTGCAAGATCCTTTAGTGGAATATAGTATAGTATAGAATACGTAGGATGGTATCTGTCGCGCCCTTAAGTCTCGATTTACGTGGTGTCGTGTTACCCACCATCCTTTGTAAGAGTGAGATGTGATAAACAGGAAAACGCTTCGGCTAACCTTACCTACCTACCTAGCTACCTACCTTTTACTAACGACGGATAGATAAGCCGCGCAAGAAATTTAAACTTGGAATTAATTTACATTACAATTGTAAATGACGTGTTTCATTCTAGAGAACTTACATAAATTACTGTTCGATGTAGTATTATCATATTGTGGCAATCTGGCGGCTGATTTTTTGATGTCTAAACAAGACTCTTTCGCCATTTTTTACAAAGCGAAATTACATTTAACGTCAGAGGGAGCTTTAGCTTCCTTATTTTAAGAATTAATTCGTTTTCCTTCGGCCCCTCTTATTGTTAATGTTTTCGCATTTCAATTCTCGTTTTTATCTACGTTTTTTATCAGTGTCCATGTCTCTTTTTGCTTCTAAAGATTTGACCCAATTTATTTGCGGTGATAGAGGAAGCAGGGTACGGTTACAACGCTTAATTCAATTTACGAATTGAGAGCAATAATATTCGCGTTCAATAAACCCACATTATGAAGTATTTACATACTTTATTCAAGATTATATTGGTAATACCTGTTTTTAGAAACATTATACATCTATGTCATGTTCGTAAGAAAGTTAATGATAATCTAATTGAGTGCTGGTAGCCAAATATTTTAAGTACTTTTCCATCTTTGGACATTGTACTGCGTACTAGTACTATCCACATTATGATATAATAATATAATCACTGTATCGGTTCGTGTGCTTATACAGACAATGTAATTATAGATTGCAGATAATAAAAACTCTGAACAACCATTTAAGTATAGCTGTGTCTAAAGCGACGATGAATAAGGTCACTTAGACACTACGCCACACGTGCTAACTGCACTTGACGCTTATCGTAACAATTACAAAATATGACCATCTTCACTAACGAATCATAAGAACTAAGCAAATACTAATAAATAATACTTTTCAAATACAGAAAGCGGCGGTCATAGTTGTGCGAGTAACTCCTGTGCCCCAACAGGCTGTAATAACAGAGGCGAATCAATTAAAAACTGAGAGGTAAAGTTTCCCTCGCTCCACGGTCTCGGCCGCGTCAGCCGCGTGATTTACGCGCTTATACAAAATTGTGTTGTTATGTCGTGACTACCTATAATGTCATACTTTTTGTTTATTAAACAGAGTTACTGTGGTTGCTCCGGATAATCAGCTGGTTTGAAAATGCAGCTTTTTTATTAAGTAGTAAGTGAGTCATCGTTTTATTCAATTAGTTGCTACGTGAATCTAGTGAAATGTGTGTTTGTAACTTAAATAGCACGCGTTAACAATTGTGCTACATTTGCGTTATTATTCTGAATAGTAAGTTTAGAAGACGCATATACTAACAGACTTGCAAAAATAAACAATACTCATGTGCATTGTTTAAAAGTTCGAGCGGTCTCAGTTGACTAAAAAGCCATTTATACGTCGTATGCGTATGTAATGATGTCGCAGACTTCGTCTGATGCAATTAGCCATAAGATTGTGTAAATGTTGTGTAAAGTGACAAATTCTCATTTAATGCTTTACTACAAAGGTCAAATAGCGGAGTCGCTGATTTCTTGATAATTATTTTTTATAATTATTGATGATATAAATTTAGTGTTACAAATTTGTGTAAGAGTAAACTCGTGATTCTGTTTAAAAGTTCTGTATGCTACCGTGTGTCTTCAAGTTGTACAAATGAAAACTACCGAATACATTCTGTTTTCGTTATCTGTCCGCTACGAACCGCAGGCGGTCTACCTCCACGATAAATACGACCCATTTCACCTACACGAAAAATATTATCAAATCCCCGCTGAGTTACTTTCCAAAATATATACGCAGGTAGTACGGTCTATAATATATAAGGGATTCTTCACATCTCGAATCATATAATTCGATTTTGTACGGTGAAAAGCCTCGCCTCTAGTACATAGGTATGTGTAATATACGAAAGCGCAAAGTGATAATGTGGTGTATTATCTGTGTGTTCTGTACTGTCATTGAAGCGGAATATAGATATTGTATTTTAAATAAACACGTGTTTGTAAACTGTTCAGCTCCGGATCCTTCGATAAATTGGTCAACTTTTGGGAAAATATGTTTGTTTACGTGTTTCATTGTAGAATACCAGCTTTTTAATATCTGGTGGAACTCTTGTTAGATCTTTTTATGATTACCTTTTCAAATAGATTAAAGGTTTTCTTCTTTTACATACAATTTTGAATTTTTGCGGTTTACGAATTTAGTACAGTAGAATATAGAAGACACAACTAGTGTTAACTACAGTAATTTCATTATTTATTTAAATTTACATGATTAAATTTCATAACAAATTTATTAATGTTTTCATAATGGCATATTGCTGCAACATCGACAGCGGTGAATAACCTACTGTCAATAAAATATTTATTTTAATTAGACTAGTTTTAGTTGTTAACTACCTATTTAACATATCTGCATCTCGGCAATATTGCATATAAATGTATTTTTATCATGCATGTTTTATATTATAAATTTAATTGGATCGTTTTTTATTAACATTTATCATCTAGTCAAGTTGTTTGTTTTACATGACTTCCAAGTTTTTGTACCTTTTTTATCTTATTACTTAGATCCCTTTCCTTTGTGTTTATTTTTCTTTTACTCTCATGGCTGCAGGCAAAAACAAACTTGGCACGTACATGAAAGTAATTGATATTTGTCCAGTTTCATACCACGATTATTAAACTGTTACAACACTGTTGACACTTATGTACCATATACAGTAGAGCTATCTAAATTTTATTGAGAGGCCCATTTCTTCAACTGAATAAGTAGGCACTATTTATTACGGCCGCACGTGGTCATTTGCGGTAGAGCGAGACCATTGCCCCAACGATCGATTTTCAGTCGCCATTGCGTAATGTAGTTTTATCATTTATTAAAACATTCCTTTTTCTTTTGGTTGTTTTTATTGCAACGGCACTATTTAGCTAAAGATATTTCTTTTTCTGTCAAGTGTTTGTTGTGTACTACAACGCAACACAAACTTGAAATTTATGACGATTATCACCTGAAGGATGAAGGTACTTCCGCAGCACAACGTTACTACTTCAATTACTCTCAAGAAAATCTCGCAAGTCCTTTCCTAACTCTCTTTCTTTCTTACAGTTTTGAGACAAATTTTGTTAGATAATAAATTCGAATAATTTTAACATGTTTGAACAAAGAAAGTATCTCATAATACAGAACATGAAAAAAGAACACCACAATTTACGTTGTCGTTAGGGCAGTATTTATAACTTTTAATTAGCTTTTCACTTACTAAATACTTTTATGACAATTTTTACATAATGATGAGCGCAAAATCGCGTTTAAATTGTATGTGATACGGTTTTTCGTAGTGACAGTTAATAGTATACTTAAAAAGTAACACACAAGCAACTAAAAAGAGGTCATGCCGATTGGCATACGTACCAGAACTAGCGCTAGTGAAATAGCAGTGCTCCAACAACAACACAAAGAAAGAATAGTAGTCTCAGTGAGAACAAAAAGTTTGCTAACGGTACGATTTGCGATGCCACTGATACGTGACAATGTTGGCCTTATTGTTTTTTTGCTGACGTTGAATTGACAATTCTGTTTACATTAAATATTTTAGTAATTTATTGTACGGCAACGTCTTAATATAAACCTTATATAGCTGCTACATTTGACATACCTACGTAGCATTATTTCAGCCGAAAAACCTTCAATACTAAATAGCTCATTCTGTCAGTCCTGAACCTCTCTAGTCAATTGGTTCCTCTTTAACTAAACCAGTTATACCTATGTATTATCAAAGAAATTGTACAATAATAATATCCTGGCTGTAGGTTAATTTGCTGACATTTTGTAAACTTTGACGTTCATAAGTGTTAATTTAATTAACCTATATGAATAAACATATTTTATTTCATTTCATCCTATTCGTATATTATATGTTAACTTTGATTAAAACACATCATCACTAAACGGTGGCATTTAATTTAAAGTTTGATCGGCTAGTCTCATTTACATTTATTAATATCAACGATTATAATATTGATCTTGTCAAATTTATTATTGAAAGTATAATTTACGTGTGTGATAAATTACTAAGATGTGACGTAGTGGTATTACTACTTGATGTTTAATTAATTACTGTACGTTTGGAGGCTGTGGGGGAGTGAGTAAATGACCGTCTCCCGGCGGCAGCGACGTATGTAAATGAGAAACTCTTGATGATATGTAACCGTCGTACATTTAGTTCAGTGCTCTTATAAAATTCACCGCCACATTATTTATGCATTTGCATTTTCTGTTGTATAATGCTATATTTTATCTATATATTTCTAGCGTACATTTCCTCGCTCGTTTGACATGAAATTTATCGCAAAGAATAGATTATTTTATATAAAAATGCACTCTACTAAGTCTAACCACATCACACGAAAAGCTTGCTTTCTAGATAAGATAATTAAGTCACAGGTAATGTCTATACATACTTCAGAAGATTACAAGCAGATTCTTGACAACTGTGATAGAAAAACCTTCATAAGTGTATCTTCCAATCCTTAAATATATGGAAACTTATCACTTCTCAGCCATCAATGCTATTTGGTCACACCTTTCTACGGCAGGTAATTGCTCGTTATACAATCGTGAGCCGGCTGGTTGAGTGACACACAACGATTAGAAAGTACCGACATGTTTTGATCGACATGCGACTGTCGCTGTCGTTGGGACATTACGCATATTTATATGTTAGCATATTCCATATTACTAAAATACTCGTTTTTATCACCGCATATGACCTCTGCAATGCATTAGCTAATATAAACTGGATTTATATTCTGCCCTATCTATTAATTTCATCTAAGCTCTCTTTTGTGTATTATTAGTCATAAGAAAGTCTTTTATACTGGACGAGTTAAAACAAACAAGCTTTAAAATTAGAATTCAAACTAACCGTTTATCCTCTATTTTCAACTGCATAGTAACACAAATCTTAATTTATACCATTATAAAGTAATAAGTAATAAATGATACGTAATAAATAATACACCAGTGAACAAACGGATGTTGGCAAACAACAACACTAAAGGAAGTTTTAACTACTACGTTGACGTTTTCCTGCTCGCTACTAATCAAGAAAGAATTCAACCTACAAAGTGTTGAATAAATATGCTATTTATGAATATATTACAATAATTTGTATGAGAATAACTAATCAATACAAAATCTATCTTGTGGTATACGTAGTTTAATGGTCATACGATCAATAAATGCTAATGCTATTCAAATAAGTTTTATCATGACACTAAGACTGTCTAGAACGTGTGCTCTAACTGCCCTCTACATCCTGACTTCGCCTACTCCCCTTCCTTACTTAACACCTTACTTCCAGTATCTTAATTCCGTCCATAAACCCAATCTTCGTTTTGGCAATCATCTCCTGCTATGTCCTATACACATCCGGCTGTAATAATTCCTCTTTTCTTATTCAATCCATCCTTCTTTGGAATGTCCTCCCTCTTGAAATCAGGACGTCCACAAACCGTCATGCAAAAACTTATAATAAAAGTTCTAAAACCTACTTCGGACCAATAATATGGTAGATTCGTCATTGTCATATCGTCGGCTCTGTTATTATTACATCTTTTAGTCTATTTATGTAAATGTTGCGACATTCATATCTATAAACTGTGTACATATATTATGTATACTATATCTCTGCATAACCCTATGGTAGCCTGATGGAGAATACCTGAGGCATTAAGTTCGCCATTACATATTGTTGTATGAAGTTGATAAATAAAATAAATAAATGCCGTTTTCTAAGTTATAAATTGTTCTATGGTAGTATTTCTGGTTAATAAAATATTTGTAATATTTGAGACCTTCAAATTTACGCCGATGACCTACAGTTTATATATGATTATGCATACGATTGCATCAGTTACATAAGGTACTAAACTGGTATGAAAAACAAAATGTTTGTAATTTATTTTCGAACGGATATTATTTATAGTCTCACATTGTGTTCGTCTCAATAGCTAAAGTGTAAGTAAGAAATATTCTTCTTTTTAACCGACTTCAAAAAGGAGGAGGTTATCAATTCGGGTCGTATAATTTTTTTTTTTTTTTTTTTTTTTTTTTTTTTTTTTTTTTTTTTTTTGTATGTTTGTTACCTCATATCTCGGTCATTTATGAACCGATTTGAAAAATTTTTTTTTTATTTGAGAGGGTATACTCTGAAATTGGTCCCATTTTTTTATTATAAGAAATGGTTCAGTGGTTGTATGTTTGTTACAACTTAACTCTGTCATTTATAAACCAATTTGGAAAATTCTTCTTTTATTTGAAAGGGTATACTCCGAAATGGGGTCCCATGTTTTTTTTATAAAGAATAATTTAGTAGTTTGGCTTCAATTTAATATTTTGTAACAAATCGTTTGCAAGAAGTGAACACGTGTAAAGCAACACGTCGATGTCTTTTGCGACGAATTATCTGACATTGACATGTCCATGCTACAAGTGCGAAGTGATTTTCAAAATTATTTTTTTGTTAGAAACGAAGTAGCCCTGGATGAGTGACCATATGCATTTTTTGTATATCTGAGCGATTGCTCGGTCAGTTAAATTATGATTTTTGATGATTCTTTATTGTTGGTAGATCATCACTTTTTTGTTTTGATTTGTGGTTTCTGGGATTCAGGGTCGCGTCAAATTTTTTATGTATATCTGAACACAACTATCAATGACGTCTGCGTTCACGAGTATGACCGCGTTCGGGTAGTGCACTCAGGCATATCCCCCACGCGTGCAATTACCGCCCCGTGCACTACAAAAGTTGGTTGCAAAGACAGAATTAAAGATCCTTCTTGGCTGGCACCGACTCCAAAATAACTGATTAAAAACTATAAATAGTAAAGTATTATAGGTATCAAGGATTGCGTTGATTCTCCTTTAATGTTCTTTGCTATGAAGTAATTAAAATATTATTTTCTACTTTTTAGTTAAGGATTGAACATGTAGGTGTTGTTTGAAGTCGGTTTTCATTTTTTTTCTAAAAATATTTTTTTAACATAAACTAATATTAAAGGTACTACGATAACGATTAAACATCATAACGATCATTCGTCTTTCTAATTTACAATTTCGAAGCGAGTATATTGTACCGCGCACAGCTTGAGCTCCTTCATGCGTTCATTACTTCAATATATTACACACATATGTCAATCTTTATCAAATATCTTTTTAGCAATGTAAATCTTACGTAAATTCTACCCACCTAATCATTTTATTAATTGAATCAAACTGTATTTAGAAACATCAAAGTGCCCGTTGACGCCTAAATTTGAGCCATGATTGTTCCTTCCATGCTCAGTAATTGCGTTTCTTTGTAAAAGACGTCGCTTCCAATCAATACGTTCGTGATTATTAATTCAAGTCACCCGCGTTGAGTCAGCGAGTGTTCGGAACAGCTAACTTAATTACATTGACCGGACGGTAAACGCATGTTTATATCCCTTGACTGTTACCTCCAAAATGTTTGTTTAAGCGTTTTCTGATACATGTTACACACATGCATTGTGTATTCCAATGAGATCCGCTAAACCCAGATTATGAGCCACTATACAGGTTACGTCTCTATGCACTTCGGCAACACCAATTCCGACTATTTTAAGTGAAATAAGTTCAAATTATACTCTAGTCTCGTAAATAGACATATTTAACCCTAATAGTAATCCTTGTTCTCAAATAAATGAAGTGAAATAAAATGTGTTATAGTCTCACTTATCCATATATACGCTTCGATAAAACCCCTAAAACGTGAACGAGTCCAATTGCCGCTCGTTTGGGCCGTTTCCTTGCGATTGAACATTACCGCATCGAAGGATCCAGAGACACATCGGATTGGAATATGTAAAATAATTCGCCGCTCAGAGCTCTACGGGGCCGTTTACCTTACCGACGAGATTATGCTGAAACTGACCCAGCTTACAAAGGTAGCACGTTGAATGGAATATTTTGGGGTTATTTGAAGTGGCTTTTGTTAAAGACGACGAATATTTGAACTGGAAACTGTGTTAGAGGTGCTGTCAGGACATTTGCGTCATTGTTACGTTTTGTTTGCATTCATTCGCATTTTATCGTTTTGTGCTCTCACGACTTCTTCACTTTTCAAATGAAATATAATAGTGCGTTCCCTATATTTATTTACTCATCCAATACACTCAACGCTATTTATATTATCATTAACATACATTGACGTGCGTTTGGCCGATAACATATTAGTTAAAATACATTATTATAACGCACCTGTGCGATTATACCTTTACAATCAAATTATACACGTGGAGTCTGGCTATTACATCATTGAGTAAACGAACCCCCATTACTTTACAAACATGGTGACAGTTTTATTATATTTTAAAACATTTGTTATCAAATTAAAGTAAAATAATAATGGTCTCGTAGATGGCGATGGATGGTGTTCTTGGTTAGCACGTGTGTTTAGAATATTTGTTGTTTTTTTTTTTTGTTTTTTGAACGATTGTTATAACTTTTGTGACTTGTTTTTGTGTGCCGTCCTTGTGTTTGTAATCAGGTTTGTATTGTTTGTGTTCCTATCCTTTTTTTAAAGATGGATAAGAATAAACCTCCTGATCCTGAACCCCCAGACATTTCAAACTCTTTATCCCCTACCTTACTATCCCAACCGACTGCACTATCGCAATTTGCTGATGTTGTTTGTAGCATTACAGAGATGGATGTATCGCAGCATATTTCACGTAAACGCCCTAGTGATGAAAATATTGTGACACCCACCCCCCCAAGTAAACAACAAAAAAGCCAAATTGGCCGTGTCAGATATTCAGCTATCGACAAATCACCCTATATCGTCCATGTATCCCGTATTGAGTCCCAACCCAATGCAGGCTCCACCCTACACCCAGTTAGTTTTGGAAAATTTTTGTTGCATAACAACATTGCAAACATTATCAAAGGTGGAGTTAATAGAGTAGGTAGAAACCGTGTGTCCGTAGAGTTTGCCACCCCTCAGGATGCTAACTCATTCCTTGTTAATGCTTTACTCCCCAAACATGGCTATACAGCCTCAATCCCCACATACAACATTACAAAAATGGGTGTTGTGACTGGTGTCCCTTCTGATCTTACAGAGGAGGAAGCCTTAACCTATTTGTCTGTGCCTTCAGGATGTGGACATATTCTTAAAGTTCGCCGTTTAAATAGAAAAATTCAGAAAGACGGGGTTCATGAGTGGAAACCTACTGAAACTTGCGTCATCACCTTTGATGGCCAAGTCTTACCCAAACGTGTCTACTGCTGTTACACATCTCTTCCTGTTGAGCAATACATTTACCCAACAATTCAATGTCGCAAATGTTGTAGGTTTGGTCATGTGGCAAATATCTGTAGGTCTAAACCTCGCTGCAGTAAGTGTGGCCACGATCACCCTGGTGATGGTTGTAGCATTTCTGAGGGCGAGGCTTTTTGTGTGCTTTGTTCGGGGAATCACTTTGCTAATAGCAGGTCATGCCCTGAGCATGTTAGGCAGAAGGCTATTAAGACCTTTATGGCTGAGAAATCTATTCCTTATGCTGAGGCTACCAAAATGATTCCATCAGTTTCTCGCAATTACGCTAATGCCACTAAATCACCTATTTCTCAGTCATACCGTAAGACTATTACTCTTAAGCCCAAGTCTCACGCACCGCTTTCTCCATCATATGATAAAGCTGCTCATCAGCACATAATAAATACCCCCCAACCTTCACAGCCTAATGGCTGCGCTCTTAATTCTAGCAATCTCTCAGTGGATAATACTACCTCTTTTCTTGAACTCTTAATAAAACTTTTACCTACTATAATTTCTACTTCTAGTTTTCAATCACCGTCCAACGCTGCCGATCAACTTATTTCTATACTCACTCAAATTAAAAATGGCGGCTCGCCAAGTATTTCTCCAGTGGAATGTGAGGAGCGTGTGGCATAAGAAACACGACCTCATATTTCTATTAAATAAATACAAGCCCCTGGCTTGTTCCATAGCTGAGACTTGGCTCATCCCAAGTCTCAGCTTCCGCATACCACATCATAATATTCTTAGATGTGACAGATCTGATGGCTATGGAGGGTCAGCCCTCTTTGTCAACAATCGTGTTCCTCTTGTTCCCATATCTTTTTCCTCACTTACTGGTGATATGAGTATTGTAGCTGGTATAGTTGAAGGTACCACAGTGTTCTCAATATATATTGCTCACCCCCATCATGATTTTCTTGATATTTTAAAAAATATTATTTCAAATATTCATGGACCAGTTTTGGTCATGGGCGATTTTAACTGTCACCATTACAGGTGGGGGTCTGAACGATGTGATTCCTTTGGTGTTGCTCTGGTTGAGATCTTGGATGATCTTAATCTCTGTATTTTAAATAATGGCTGCCCAACAAGAAGATCCCCTCCCGGACAGCAAAAAAGCTGTGTTGATTTATCGTTTTGTTCGGTTGAGTTAGCGGCTTCAACTCATTGGGAATGTACAACATTGTCGCATGGTAGTGACCATTATCCTATTGTTATATCCATAGTTAATAAGACTTATTTGGAAAAAACCTCTCCTCCACTTTTAAAACATAATTTATCCAAACCAGATTGGCCCAAGTTTTGCTCATTACTTGAGGACAAAATTGACAGCCTTCCAAATTTAAATTTTAACTTCGATCCTGCGGGTCACTGCCATGCTAAAAGCTGTTATGAAGGATTTGTTGCCGCTGTAACCTCTAGTGCAGATTCATGCTTTCCTTTAAAAAATAGTGCCCGTAGTAAAATTCCATCTCCTCCATGGTGGGATCAAGATTGCACCTCGGCGATAAAGCAAAGGAATGAGGCTGAAAAGCGATATAATACAGAGATGAACACTCAAAACTTACTAGCTTATTTACAAGTTAATGCCAGGACCAAACGCCTCCTCCGCAAAAAGAAACGGGCTGGTTGGATTAATTTTTGTACTTCTCTATCTCCGTCTACACCAGTTTCAGTTGTTTGGAAAAACATTAACAGGTTCAGGCACGGTTGTTCCCCATTGACCTCCTCGCCAATGACTAGGGAAACAGCTGAATTCTTTTTTGATAAATTAGCTCCTCCTTATGTCCCACTTTCTTCGGAACATTTTAATGTGCTCGTGCATAATGTTTCTGATAATCCCTTGGATGCTCCATTTACCTTAGAGGAATTGAATTCGGTACTCAGATATGTCCGGGACTCAGCCCCCGGCATTGATGGTGTTCCATATTCTTTTATTGCGCATTCTGGAAATAAGGCTAAACTTTATTTCCTTAATATTATTAATTTCTGCTATAACTATGGTTGGGTTCCAGAGCAGTGGAAAACACAGATCATTATACCCTTATTGAAACCAGGCAAACATGTTGATGATCCAAAAGGCTATAGACCAATTGCTCTATCTTCTGTTTTAGCCAAATTACTGGAACACCTTATCAAGAACCGTCTAGAATGGATAGTCGAATCGAGGGATTTACTGCCGAAACACCAATATGGTTTCAGGAAAGGCCTTAGTACAATGGATAGTGTCGGTGTTTTAGTCGCGGACATACGTTTAGCGTTTTCCAAAAACGAGTCTGTCGTTGCCGCCTTCCTAGACATTTCTTCTGCATACGATAACGTTCTTCTTCCCCTTCTCAGGCAGAAAATGCAACAGCTGAGTCTTCCGGTTAAGATGATCGAATGCATATGTAGACTGCTTTCCTCTCGTTCTTTGTTTCTGAGAGTTCAGGGCGAAAACTTTGCTAAAAGGCAAACTTGGAGGGGTCTCCCCCAGGGCTCTGTCCTCAGCCCTCTTCTTTATAATATATATACTGCTGATATTGGACTTTGTCTAAACACCAATTGTCACATTTTACAGTACGCAGATGACTTAGCATTGTATGTGACAGATCTCTCTATTGTCGATGCTGCGTCATCACTCTGCCTCTCTCTGGACTCTTTGAATCATTGGCTTTTAAGCCATGGCCTCTCGTTATCCGCCCCAAAAAGTACAGCAGTTATTTTCTCTCGAAAGAGACTCATTCCTGAAGTTTCAGTGGGTATTTTAGGAAATAATATTCCTTTGGCTAGCAAAGTAAAGTTTTTAGGAGTTTTCCTTGATTCAAAATTAACAGGTAAACCCCACTTAAACTTTTTAATTAGTAAATGCGAGCGCATTATTTCTATTTTAAAAGTCCTGGCTGGTGTTTGGTGGGGTGCCCACCCATATACCATGAAATTGGTCTATAACGCCTTAGTTCGTAGTGTGTTAGACTATGGTACGTTTCATTTAGTCCCATGCAACAAAGACGCTTTGGCTGGACTAGATAGGGTTCAGTCTAAGTGTCTTCGGATCATCTCTGGTTGTATGAAGTCCTCCCCCGTTAACGCATTGCAGGTCGAGTGTGCCGAACCCCCCCTAGCCCTAAGGCGCCAGTATCTGGCTTCCCGTTTTATGTCTAAAGTAATATGTAGATCTACCCATCCCCTTAAAAGAACCTTAAACCAGTTAGATGCCTTATGCAGAGGCTCAATTTACTGGAAAAATAAAGAAATTCCCTTAATCGTAAAATCTTTTCGTCAACACCAAAATTTAGTATGTCCTATCGTTCAGTACCCCAGAGTTCCCATTTTTAACTTCGCCTATGAAGTTTTATGTTTCATCCCAAAAATTGTCTTTGACATTGGGATATCCAAACATTCCCTCACAGCGAATTCGACCTTCAATGCGGTGGTGAGCGAACGTTGGAATGGTTTCCAATTATTTTTTACCGATGCTTCTAAGTTAACTAATTCTAATTATACTGGAGCGGCTGTGTATTACAAAAGCTCTAGTATTATTTTAAAATATAAATGCCCTAAGGAGTCGTCTGTATTTACTGGTGAATGTGTGGCTATATTGGAAGCATGCCTTTTCATTGAATCACACACCAATATTGAGAATGCCGTTATATTTACTGATTCTCTTAGCTGCCTGCAAACCTTAATCCAGAATCCCTTTAAAGGTAAATTGTGTAGCCCCCTTATCTTAAAAATTAAAAGTTCATTACTGTCATGTGCTCGCAATCAGAAGAATGTGCAGTTAGTTTGGATACCTAGTCATTGTGGCATTGAAGGTAATGAATATGTTGATACTTTGGCTAAAGACGCTTGCTCATCTGTATTGGCGGATCTCAGACATAACTCTCATCAGTGTTACGACCTATTGAACCTCCCAAAATTGACTCTTCAGTGTTCATGGCAGGAGCAATGGAATGTTTCTAGCAGGAAGAAAGGTAGTTTTTTCTATGCAGTACAACCGTCAATAAAACCGAAACCTTGGTTTTTTAACTATAAAAAAGTTTCTAAAACTGTAATATCTGTCCTTTGTAGAATTCGCTTAGGTTTTTGTTGTACTCCCGTCTTTTTGAATAAAATTCGAGTCCGCGACTCCTCTCTCTGTGAGTGCGGATTGGCAGAGGGGACTTTGGAACACATATTTTTTGAATGTCCTAGTAATGTTACTTCTCTCAATTTATATAGTCGTCTTCCTAAATTTAAGATTCCCCTCCCTATTAATTTCCCTTCTTTACTAACATATTCCTCTCCAGATTTGTTTGTGGCGCTTATGACCTTCATCCGCCACAATAGTATAAAATTATGAGTCTAGTTTATGTGGGTGTGGTATACGTATACCTGTATGTGTTTTAACATAATATAATATTTATGTAGATATAATTATTCTATTTGTTTGTTTGTTTCAGTCCCGTACTAACCCAACAAGCTCTACTACATCGTGTCCAACTGTTATAATAAAAATAAAATCAATCATGTTTCTACTTTTTGTCTGATTTTTGCGCTTACCACACTTGCTACTCCTTGTCACTTTGACATTGGCAGAATTGTCGACATCGGCATTGCTTGCCATCGTACAAAAATAGAATAGAATAGAATGGTCTCGTATTCATAAAATTTGATATAACGGTAAAGTCTATTATCAGTTGGAGTTGGGCGGTATGTTTGTACTTAGAAGTTATTCTATGCTGTACGTAACCGCTTTGGTTTTTACACACCGTGAATTAGGAAAATCCCGAACAGTAACATTTATGTTTTGCTACTGGGATTTACGTACACAGGTATCAGAATTACAATTGTAAATAGTTTGATGTCTCGTTGTTGTATAATTAATTCACACTTCAATTATTTTTAAGTCTTTAAAGTCTCAACAGAATTACATTGTACACGTACCTAATCATCGTACCATGTGCACAAGCTGTGAAAAAAATCTGTCTAAGCATGTGTCACATATGTATTGTTTTGCATAGCAACAGAGCGTGACTCCTAATTCGAAGTACAACGACCGCCGCCGCCGCTAACAAACGCAGCTGGAAAGCGATCCGCTTTCATTTGCTTTCTCGTGAGGTGAGTGTACAACCGAGACTTGCCTAGCAACAGCTAGCCGCAACGTGGGAGACCACCATTGGCCGAGTGAATTAGGCGAGGAGGTATCGCAAGGTACGACAATACTTGATGGTTAAGCCATTGCTGTTTGGTGTTCGCTGTCGCAACATGCGACGACTTTGTGTCATTAAGCCATTACTCATTTCATACGAACAATACGGTTTTAATACACCTATTATGTTCGGTGTTTTTTTTTAACTTTGAATATCTTGATTAAAAACTGCATAATTTTATTCGAAAATAATGTTTAACGTTCTATTACTTTCTAACTGTTTAGTCATTGAAATATCGACGAAAGAAATTTGGCGTTGACGAAATTATTATGCAATCAAAATCAAATTAGACAAGCTTCAATGTTGAACACAACTGGAAATGTATTAAATGTATAATCGCTTATTTGTTTTTATCTTTTTATTTCTTTGTATGTAAATTAAAACTTGACCTCTATTTCAAATGTGGAGAGTCTGTTTAGATAAGACCCTCAATTTCGCCATAATTTAATAAAGTAGTAGTTTGTAGTCAGTAATTTGTAATTTGATAAAGTTTTTAAAATATGTTGCATGAAAATGTCAGCAGTCTATTCGAATCGACGAATCATATATACGATGCAAATTTAACTCTACCATTCCATAACGCAATAACCTATTTTTCTTCAATTTTCATTACTTCACATTTTTGCTTTGACGATCGCTTGTAAACAGGTCATCTCGTAATAACACAATATCAATAATAAAATATTAACTAGTAAGCACATTCTAGCTCTCATCCCATTTCCTCCTAGCTGTTTGTGTGGCCTGAGCGTTGACCCGTGACCGCACGCCCTCTGCCGGCGCCGTCGGCAACTGGCAATGCGATCTTTGCACTCTTGTGCACTTGTCGTAAATATATCTATGATTATAATGCACTAAGTTAGAATGTTGAGTTTTAAAATTGTTCGTGTAAACTGGGTTAGTCTTTGTGTTGGTAGTTGAATATATTGGTTTAAGGCATCGTTGATACTGTTTTGGATTCTGTGTGTTTTATATTTTTATGCTCTTGTACAGCCAAAAGTCTTGTAATGTTTGACTAGATTAATTTTATGTTTATGGAATTAGAGTCTCCGTAGTTTGTATAGCCTACATCCCGTTCTCGTATCTGTAACTTATCCTAATACCTATTACAGCTCCTAAGAATATCTTTAACGGCCTAGATTGCTCATTTACCATCGCTTTAACCGCATATGTAGTGTTCTTTCTAATAAAAAGCGACATATTTCTAGTTTTCACAAGTAAATTAACCTATCCTTTGATCTCCAACACAAGTTCACGCACACATGTATTAGCGATAAATGTGCGTTGTTTAATAATTTACGCCAATTATACCACGTGGTTTATATTATATACGTGTGCTAGCGTCTCGGTTACACCACACACGCTGTCATTGATTAATGCAGATAGTACAACTTTAACATAGTCACGGCATTTATTAAGTCACCTATTATACGTGCTATGGGTTACCGCTCTAGACTCTAGAGCCGAACATCTAACAAAACGAATACCGCAATGTCACTCTTAAGACTCATGACATCATCATCAGCCTTCTTCAGGCAGTAGACTACAGAACATAGGCTTCTCCGAAAAGGAATTGTTTGCAGTAATCACATTGGCAGGCGGATTTAGTGCGCAGGCAGCTGATGATCTTAATCGTAAACTGGTATTCCTGGTTATTTATGGTTATTAGAGAAAAAAAACATATTTTAGACTTAAGACTACATTGCTAGGACAAGAATCTATAAAAGTTATGAGGAAATTTGTCTCTCCGAACGAAGAATCTGTCTTGTTGCAAATATACATAGATGTGATGTATGACGCAATTAGAATTCAAGAGCTAGATCACGCTATAAGATAAGAGAGGGCTCATTATCATCAGAAAGATAAGTACTGATAGCTGATAACAGTTCAGAATGATAACAATAGGGGCGATGATGACATGTCACCCAGCGGAAATACTGATGTAAAGTTAAAATGTATGAAAATAGTCATTTATGTAGGTACTACACCTACATTTAAGCCCACGAAAATGACTTCCCTCTGTCATAAAGCAGTAGGTGTAATCCTGTAGTAGTAGACATCATCTTTAAAGCCATCATGTTAAACGGATGTTATGGTGGCCCCACTATGACGGCTATAATAGATATTATAAATGCCAAAGTTTGTGAGGACGATTTCAATGAAAATTGATATGTAGATAGATTTGGTGCCGGAGACGGATATAGGCTACTTTTTATACCGAAAATCGATCTGGTTCCCGATTAAGACAAGACTCATTTTACGCACAGGCGAAGTCGTGAGGTGCAGCTAGTTCTGTATAAAAGTTAGCACATTTTCTATACTTAAACATAACACATCTGTATTATTCTTTTTAGTTTCCTCTCGTATGTGTGCGCATTGTTATATGAAATGAGATCATGGACTATGAACCCTAGATAGAACGTTGTTGAATGGAAGAAATCTCGCAGACAATAGGTACCTACACTTGCTCTGATACCTAACGTGTTATTGTTGTTCAAAATGTATTGTTGTTTTATCGATGGTTCCTACTTTTGTGGAGTTATTTATTGTTTTCATAATTGTAAAACTAAGTTTTTGTGTGGTTGTTTGTGATTCATGATTTAGGAAAGAGTTTTAGTTCTTGTATTGTAGCTTTAAAGACCACAAAACAAAATAACAGCTCTAAAATAGTTTTTTGTATCTTATTGATGTATTTGTCTATTTTAAAATAGACTTTGTAGGAAGTAGCGTTCTAGGTGTCATTTTAGGAAGTTGTCGTTCTCAGCCTGAGGGTTCTTAATGTAAAGGTTTCATTTTAATTAGACGTAAGTGTTGTTTATTAGTATAATAACAATAGGTGTAGGTATAACACTACCAAGTATTACGACACGTTATAAGTACGTTTAAGACTTCGATCTTAAATGGTAATTGTTGAAACTGCTCAAGTAAACGCACTTGTCAACTAGAAAGTGATTATTTCATACTTTCAAAGAGAAAGCGTGTTTGATTGAACGATTCTGAAGCCTATCTGAGATTACCACTTACCTTTTATTAGTCGATCTCGACGTCGTTCTCTGCGAAATATGAGACTTAAGATTGCTTTCAAATTAGGGTAATAAAGACTTTTCTAGTATTTCGTGCCAAAAGCGTCGTAAGTGAATTGCTAAGTTTTATGTTTCCGCATTTGATCTATCCAGTTTGCATGTTTGTGCATCATCATTTGTACTGTGCTAAACAAACAATTTATATATAAAATACTATTAATTAAAATTAATTCTATAAAAATATGTATAGGTGACAAGCGTTTATAGAGATTAAGGTAAGTTTCAATAAAAAAACTACACTAAGCAATATAAAACCATGATATGGTTCTGGTTAAAATTTACTTTTAGTGTCGAAAACATGGGTTTGTTTTATACAACTTTAGCGTTAAACAGACATACAGCCCACCTGGTGGTAAGTGATAATCGTAACAATCCTACGAACATGTATCACATAGTTCTTAACAACAGAGGGCTTGTATTACAAAAACATTTCCACCAACTTGGCTGCATATTACAGCAAACTATCAATAAAAACGCGCACTCCGCATAACGGCGCCGGCGGCGGTACATTTCACCCATATTTCACTTGCGTTGCAAATCGTCGGACTATTCATAGGCATTCATACTCGAAGTTACCGAGCAATAATATTATTGAAAGATATCTTTTTCGCTTCGATATGGTGGAATGCTGATACAATTTGGTATAAAACTGCGCTTAAACTACTCATGTGTTGTATCGGTAGACTTGTTAAACCCTTGTTTTGTTACCGATGTTAGGTGTTCACTTTGTGAGGCAAGATAGCATGAGTATTAAACAGCATCGGTGGGACTGCAAATTAACATTATATATTTTAAATAGAAGAGGCCTTTCTCTGCGATAGGATAATAACAGACTGGTATATTGATGATAAATCTGTGTTCAATAAAACTTCTGCATATTTAACTTGAAGATATCATGCAATGGTCAGTTATTTAATACAATTTCTTTGTAAAGTTAGTATATTCCGTCTGTACCGCGGACTGTATCCCAACTGAAAAAGAGAGTACCTAATCATTTTTACGAGCGCCGTCCGAACAGAATGGTACCCATGAGCACAATAACATGATATTGATGTTGTGCCACGTCTGTAAGATTGTAACGTGTACCGCCGCCCCTAAAACCGGCCTTGCAACCGATAGGGCCATAACTGTTTACGCCCGTCATAAGCTGAGCCAGCATTCACGTAGGTACCAACCATTTGTATAACAGTATGCCTCTTTAAAAATACGTTTCTGCTCACAAGCACTTTCCGCTACGAAATATTCAATTTTTTACTCTATATTTATTGGTAATAAAGGCGCATTTAAATATTGGTTTGTTTGTCGCACGTTACGTGAGAAATGTATGAAGACAAAAGATTCTCAGGCGTATTATTACGACGCCCTTTATGCAGTAAACATTGGCAATTAGTATAAAAAGTTTGTTCGACTAATCTAGTCGTACGGCTTTTGTATGCCATTGTGTCGATTATGGGGTACTTTGAATACATTTTACTTTATAACAGGTCTTTATGCGTATTAATTATGCTTATGTAAGTTCTAACATTTTGTTTATCTGTCGGCATAATTACATGAGGTTCACTGTCAATTGATTTCACGAGATCTTACATATCTGGTAAATCGGGGATGTAAATGATATACTTACTTCAGTCTACTTCTTCGGTACGGGTTGTGCTATTATGTTTCACTAAAATTTCACTAAAATAAGTAAGTACCTACCTATATAAATATAACATTATTACTGGTATTATGATAATCTAAAATCATGAAAGTATGAATCTAGATAATCAACCAGCTCTAAAAATTGGTCAGACCCTCACATTTGTCGTCTGTTTTCCACAGAAGCAATAAGTTTTTTGTGTCTAATCGCAATACAAAATATCAAACAATAGCACGTCTGTCTGTTGGACTGTGCCCTGTGCAGAGTACCGTGCGGACAGAATCATGCTCGTTTTGTTGCAAAACGTTCTGCTCTACACAACAACGGAAAAAAACGCCTGTGTCTGCAGCCAGAGGTCTGCACCACTACGTTTTATAACAAAATATTCGCCTAGTTCCGTGTTTATTGGGCAATCGTGGATCAGTATCGTATTCTCAGTGAGTTTATTTACCTAGCAAACACTGCTGGAACTGGCCATTGTACGATTCATATTTACTACATCCTTTAAAACTTTAGAAACACACGCGATTAAAGTAAAATCTGTTGTAGATTTTCAATGTTAAACTATTGAAAAAGTCTAAAGTGATCAAAAAGAACGTCCGCAATCGAAGCGAAATGAAGCTAGATAAAAACCGATTGTGTTGGTTGATTTTTAACGTGTCCCTTCCGCACAGTTCAACGCTTTAGTGGACCTTAATAATAGATCAGACGAAACTCTAAAAAAGTTTTACCCCGACACAAAGCTTGGCAATCGGAACGCTCACCCAATAGCCCAATAGATACGTACGATTGTTACCAATTGACACATTGATTGCGTAAAATTGGTCACGCTATTTACCATATCAATCGGGTTTTTTATTTTTTTGTAGGTACCTATCCAGAAATATGACTGGAATGCTTTTTAAGCCGTGCACGCGATATAGCCCTGTTATAATGACTGGCTGCTATGCTGTCGACAAAGCGTAAAGTTAACGCTTATAACAATTTGTCCTTGTTTATGTCGAAGGAACATGCAACGTTTTATTTATAATATACAAGATGTGTATCCATTCATGACGTCGTCTAATTGTTTCATAACAACGCGCTATGCATCGCATCATCAATCTTTTCCCATAAATTCAGTAGGCCACTTAACAAGCATCAATCACACACGTTTACTATAATGAACTGCACCTACGTTGGATGAAATCTTTGTCGTAAATCACACACATTTCATTCATTCGCTCATTCAAATAGGGCGGTAGTATGCACGTGCGACCGTACTCCGTCCGTAGTACGGAGGATCGATCGAATGAACCAGATCAACCCCTTCGCCCACCTGTCTGGTGAACTGACCCGCTTTTCATTAGCTAAGCACTAGAAGTTGTATTGTTTGTTATGTTTGTTTCATTTTGTGGTGCAGAAAGGGTGTGCATATAATAGATTGTGAAAGGGTGTAATAGGTGTTTTGAAGGGTGATCGCGGTAATTCGTGGCGTGAATACGGGTTTTTCCATATAACAAGTAAGCTTTACATATTTAATACGATTTAGGAAAGTTTTTATAGATACCTTTATACATGTTATTCTATCGAGCCTACAGCTTTATCTAATTTTGAAGACGCACAAAAGTGTTCCGCTTCATTGCATTAGCATTCACATCCATTCATGTGAATATTCAGTTACGTCTACACTTCGAGCTTCGGAACAAGTAGGTACACATACGCCTGTACGTAGGCACAACTGTCACACGCAAGACTATCATATAATTTTATTCTACTTTGTGTCTTAGAATTAAATGATCTTTAATTACCTCCACGTGTAAATTAACTATGAGGAAAATTGTTCATCGGACGGTTACTATACAGCAAATTGCTTATTACGTGACTGTGACATGCGTAAATCGTATTTTTACATTTGAATACTACGTCTGAATATTGCTCGCTGGTCTGAATATTGATCGTTAATCAATGTCGCTCGCTCGTGTATATGACGCTTTTTTCACCGGTATCAAATTTATGAAGTGTTTGCATGGGTTAGTTTTTATTTCTGCTAAAATATACCTCGTACACGATATCTTCACATAGACGGCACTTTAATCAAAGTTTATAGCTCTCTATATACTTTCTGCTGTTGAATACCTAAATAGCTACACAATAACTGTACCAATGCGCTAGTGTTCAGGGGTTGTTATGTAAACGATGTGATCGTTACACGCCTTATGCAACCTTTTATCAAATACAAGTGGATAATTTACAACAACGATGGCTATTGACGAGGTGATAATGAGTGCGATAGCAACGCTATTGATTTGCTAACGCCGTCTTCAACGGTCGTACAGATCGGAAAGTAATGAAGCGGGTTTAAAATGCAGTAACGTGGCCGTTCGGTCCGGCGCGAGGTGAATGACCTAAGCGCGTCCCCGCGATCGAACGCTCACCGCTTGCCGGTCGCCAGCCACGCCGCCCGCGGTTCGCGCCCAGCGCCCTGTCCCACTTCACGACAAATTACTGTACAAGTGCACACAAACACACACATACACACGACAATACTAACATGACGAATTTTAATGAGGCACAATCATACATCTCCACAGTTACAGCTTTCTAATAAATTTACTAAATGGCACTATTTGTCAGTTCAGCTTTGGAGTGACTACAAATGAGTTTAATAACTGTCCTTGAATTTTTATTGTGTGGATGTTTATCATGACTACAAATTTCGACGATCATTTTCAGAATGAGTGACCTTAAATTCCTTATAAATAACAGATCAAAGCTATATAAGCGATTGACAACACCAATCACTTTAAAAGTATAATATAGCAGACAAGTTACAATGTTCACATTGTACTAGTTTATCAGATAATACGCAGTCGTAACAGTCGGTCGGTGGGCTTACTTGTTTGTTATTTGGGAGTTATCCTATCCCGTGTAGACACGTGTTGTTAGAATCATTGGCTTGGCAGACAGACGGCCGTCGCCGCCGACGACGTTGTGCTGAAGTGTATAATATTATGCATAATGGTAATAATAGCAGTGTTGTTGCAGCGTTGTTTATGTTATAATAAAATTTGTGTTGTTGTAGATGTAACGCGCGTACTCGTGATGTTTAGTGCGCAAGTTAAGTGAATTAAAATTGAGCTAAGGAGATTTTGTTCTATCGAGATTAAAGGTTATTTTGAACTTTTTCTACGGGGTTATAGGATTAGAGGTTTACCGACTTAGCATTAGCCTGATTGATAACTTAGCTTTTCTTTTAACAAAGTGCTCGTATGTTCATTGACGCTAACGAAAACTTCATTGTGGTTGTATATTTCGAGTTTATTGACGTTTTTGACCTCGTACTAAAATATAAATAATCAAGAAAAACATGATGAACTTAGGTGAGTTCTTAATGGTAATTTAAATTTAAAATGGGTTTTTAAGTTTTTTGTTTGTGGTGGACGGTAAGAAAACTATTAAATTTTTTTTTTTCGTTTATGTATATTTTGCTTAACATTTAATTTTAGCTGTAGTTAATAATTAGGTATTACTACTTACTACTTTACCTAGATGCCTGGATGCATGTTCAACAAAAACTCGATTATACAGTTATGAACTTTGAACTCTAGACACTTATGCCTGATGCTTAATTGCGTCAATAATAATAAAATCACTATATTATGTTGCTAGTACATGCAACACTTAGTAAACTCATCATATACTCTTTAAGATCATACACACAGTATATATCCAAAGTTTACCAAACTATCTATTTTAAGTCGACTTGGCCGAACTAGGCGGACAGGCAATCCGTCAAAAACATGCACACACAACACAGGCACAGTTTGAACTAACTTAAACTAGTTTTGGACAAATTTCCACTGGGTTAGCTGTCGTGTATTTTGAATTAAATTTGTGTTGTATATAATGTGGCTTTAATTAGTTAGCAGGTGGTATTTTTAGGCTTTTAAAATATAAGCTAGACATATGTGTGTGATATGATACGCCAGCTTCAAAAAGTTGTATGATTAGTTACTTATGATGAATTGATGACATACTTGTCAATAAGGAAAATTTGGGGGAAGACCCACTGAGATCATTGGCGTCGTGACAAGGTTTTAAGTAGTCGAATCAGACATCAGGATATTATATTTAAATATTTATAGAAAGAGACCTATTGTTGTATTGTTTGTATCTATTGATAACCTGGCAGCCGTATCCACTATGTATGTGGATTGTTATATATGTGAAGGATTCGATACAGGGCAATTTGACATTAGCGACATCCAGCTATAGAAAATCTTATGGAAATACTTGGACATAAGAAATACTTATTTATGTAGTATAAAAGATCTCATAGCGGTGGGCTAACATCAATAACTTTTTTTTTCTATTGCCGACAGTGGCAGACGTGATAACAGGGAAATGTTTTAAATCAGGTTTATACAATGCCTGACACATGTCATCATGTATATATAATAATTATCGCTGTACTTTCATAGACGGTAGGTCTTAGAAAGAGGCTGCCAACTCGATGTACATTTTCCTTTTTATATGTCGGCCAGGGATAACCAATGCCCTTGACATTGCACGCGGCTATAAGTTATACCGTCACGCTGCATGCTTGTCTGCCATTTCAGTGTTAAAAAAATTTATTTAAAAGACCATTCACATTCACACATCAGGAAACAATCCCGTACCTCCTAATACTAAGAACACCTAGACTTACTAAACAACAGAGATATTAATATTTTTGGCGGGAATCGAATCGAAGCCATTTGCCGTAACGATAGGGGCGAGGCAGACTAGATAAGGTGCAATCAAAATTCCTTTATGATAATAATTCAACGATTCTAAATTTATAACTATACTATTTCTTATCAATTAATTATTATGATTATTATTATCATAGTCTGTACCTATAAATTATGACTAAATCGTAGGATTAGTCATTTCATACCAATTGCTTATACACCACTAACTATTTAGACCAAATTCGTTCGTACATATGCAAATGTTAAACCATTTAGCCCTTTCTATGTTCCAATTTACATTTCGGTTCGTGGTAACAGCGCTTTAGAATTGGTAATGTTATAGATTCGCTCATAACACGAGAAAATACTGTTCAGCGTACGTATTCAAAAGGAATATAAATTAGCATGGAGACCTCATTTTTGCTTTCATAATAGCAGTGTATCTCTGTAGTCTGTTTATCTCGTGTTTTGGCGACAGTATCGCTATTCGGATTTCGGAATATAATAATGATATGGTATGTTACTACGTTTTATAGGTCGTAAAACCGATGAGTAAGCAAGCTGCTTAAGTGACAATCGTTTGGGTTTAAAACAGCTCAGTTTCAGCCTGAAGTTTGGACTATCAATAGTAGAAATACATACCTAAACGTAATAATTTTAGATTATATCTCTTAAAAATAAGGCGCAATAACTGTTGTATTACTCCATAGACACAACACGCAAACAAAGCCCCTAAACATTACTAATATTTCTAACTAGAATTTAAATAAATTATTATATCCATAGTTGAAAACTTTCCGTTTGACAAACAAGTGGAAAGCAAACAAAGTGGCTGCTTTATTAGTATGTATACGTAGGTCGAGTACACAGGAGTCAGTGGGGACGAGAAACTTAGTTGCAAAAGATTTAATGGAAGTTAGACTCTCTTTGTCTAAGTTTGGCACTTCGTCTGGCCGCCCGCGCCGCGCCGCTCCTGTTTCATAACTTGACGCGAATATAGGGCTGCCCCACTATTCCTCCGCCTATTGTTTGTTTGACATATGTTTTGATTCACAATACTATATTTCTACATATTGAGTATTTATTGTCTGTAACTTGCTTGTAGTACTGTCACACTAGTGGAAACTTTTATGACAGTGTTTTCACAACTTTTTTATGAAGTTTTGACGCCTTGTAAGTAGTATTTTGCGAGACAGGTAATTACACTTCAATCTTTTCGCATCTTCTTTTGCCTAAACCTTAATTTCGTCTTGATCTCGGTATCTTCTATTTTAATATTTAAAAATAGGTTATTTTACCATTAGCGATTAGTGCTTGGTTTGTCAATGCTTGTGTGATTCTTCATCCATTCTTGACAGATACACTAATAAAAAGAATGCATGCAATTAAATTGTATCGTAATAACATTAAAATATGTTTCAATATTGTATTGGCGACAACCCTACTCTCAAATGTATATCTAGGGGTTAGTCAAAAGGGAAGTTTTATTGCTCGTGAATTTCATTATAACTTTGCGAAGCTCTCTCTTCTCTTAATGCCTTTAAACGAGGATTGTTGTCTAATTTGTACGAATTATGTCGAATTTCGCTCCTGGGAGTCGAAAGATGTTATGAGATTCATGCGTGCGTGTGTGAGCCTGTTAGGTGAGGTGCATGTTGATTTGATTATTAACTATTGTACAGTAGAAAGGACCGTTGAAACAAAGGAATTCTTTTATCTAGCCCAAATGTCTGAACATGACACGTTCGACTGATAGGTGATGTATTGATATAGGGTCAATATTAGCAGCACCCGTTATGTCAATCGTGTTCGAAGAGTGTTATGAAAGAATTGAAAGAGGTAGGTATGTAATACTCTTTGCTTGCCTAGTTAATATGGTAACATACAAGCTTTATTAGTACACAAAAAACCTTAATCCGGAGCGTTGTCTCAAACCAGGTTAGATCTTGTCTGGACAGTTACCAATTTGATTGTATAAATAGTAATCTACTGAGTAAACTTCGATAGCACTATTTAGGTTCTATTAATGTTATTGTTAGTTTTGCTCTCGTGCAATGCGTGAGTTTGGAGTATAGAAGTAAATGAAACGGAGAAAACGGAAGGTTTAGGATTCAGTACAATCCAGGACTATTGTTGATGATGTAGTACAGGGTAAAACCTATATTTAAAAGTGGATATTGGATAAGTATTGTAAATTATTTTTATTGTAATATTTGAATCAATTATTATATTGAGGGTTTTTAGAAAGTAAAATTCTATTCTTTATTTTCCCCAACTCTCGATATCTAACTTTGTTACACGTGACTGCGGGCGCGTTGGAGCAAAGGAAAATAAGTGCCGTAATTATGTCCCATGTTGAGGTTCTCTTGTTTGAATCATTGATTCGGAAAACTCGTGCCGTCGATGATGAGTTTTGAATGCCGCATTGGATTATTATAAAAAATAATACTCTTTTTTAATTTTAAATTCTTTGTAATATTGTTGCAAACGGACTTTATCATAATCGGGGCTCTGTTCTAACACTAAACGAGATAAGATTTGCAGTGCATTAACTACAATTGAAACTAAAGACTAATTAGTGATTTATGTTTCATATTTTTTGAAGTATGACGGTAAATGTACCTAATGTACCAGAATACAATACTTTGTACAAATATTGCGAAATAATACAGAAGAAATATTCTCACGAGTGCAACTGCCGTCTGTACCATTCAGTACAGAATTAGCATAATCGTACCGTGAATCATCGGTTGGACTGTGAACTTTTACTCGGGCATCATTATCGACACTGTATTCATGTAATAGAGGGACGCCCGACAAGACTGATGTCACCATTCACGGTTAACAATACAAGAATGACAGGATTTATTGCGGGCTTCCTTCCTTAGATATATGTTTCAAATACTGCAAGTTTTGTACATTTTTAACAACAGTTATATAGTTTTACACAGAATGTATTTCTAGTTAAAGTTTACCTAAATTTTGTATAACATAACTTTAGATTTGTGGTTACAACCACACTCCGCCATATTGTTCTCTTGGAAGATGTCTTCATTTACCACACGTTTTGGTCATATATTTTTATTATGCACTATCAATGCTAGTCGCCGTCGAAACGTTGCAAAATAAAATCTGAAAATCGTAATCCTATTGAATATTCCTCTTATAATTATTCTGAATAACAAGTAAGGGAATTTAGAAGATTTACGAAATGTGTAAATCAGTGTGCAAAAATTTATGTTGTATAAATATTAAATATACGATAGTGAGTTGTGCTGTTAAAACTAAATCCTATCTCAGTCTCAAGGGCTCAATCGAGTGTCTTCTTTAATATATAATGATATAAAACGTGGTAAGATTTCATCAGTTTTATTCCGTTTCGGTTCTGTCTAGTACTTAAGTGCTTCTGGATCGGGGCGAAATCTGAATCTTTCCAATGGCATTGAAATACCTACTTAATCAGTTCCCGACAAAATTTCGATTCAATGTCATCGTCTGTGTGTTCTATCAATTAGTTTAATTTTAATTGTATTAAGATATAAGAGTTAAATCAAACTGTATAAAAAAGAATAGATGAATTGAAACCACATTTCCAACAACAATATCAACTTGAAAGTAAGGCAGTTTGCTAGATTGTAAGGTCTGACTCGGATTAGTTCTGCATATTTTTAATGTAGTCTGGGTCCTTTATTGCACTCGTCAATTTTATGTTTGTATTCTATGTTTGCAACAAGATAAACGCTCGCTGCCCTCTAGTGCGAACAATATAACTCACATTTTGTTTTACTTCAAAAATGGTTATCATTAACGATTGTAAGAAACTAATATTTTAAACGAAAAGCATGAAACATGAAACCAAAGTTCATTAGGAATATAGTTTTTCATATCAGTAGAGCAGCCAGAGCTATGTATGTAAGTAGCAGTAAGATTATGACACGTCACAAGTTACCCGTTGGCCCCGAGGAGAAAGTTTACTCGGGCGAGTTTGCACTCCCCATCGTCCCACAGTCTGCGCAGTTTGCAAGTTCGCCCGTGCTCGGCCCGGGTCTGCCTCGAGTACAACTAAATACAAATGTACAAGCCATAGATGCGTTTTGAGTTGTTTGTACACGGGCGACCTCCTTTATTGTGCTTTGTGCTTGATTTATTTTGCATTATGTAAACGTAAGCTCGTGATTTGCTTTTTTACCTTATGATACGGCTCTTATGCGCGTTGAGAGCTGGTAATCGAGCAAGTATAAATATGTAAGTATCGAATAATTGAACAATTGTATCATGGTCACAAGTTTATAGGACCTTTGATTTTCAGCATATTAAAGAACTCAATTTTGTCTATTTTAGATCCCGGCTTCACATGTTATCAAACTAGCCTAAGTATTTATCAGTCAAGATTCAAGGTCTATAAAAAAAAACTTTATCATCGAAATGTTCACGATAGCGTTACTTTCACATATATTATTAAACAAGAAAAAGTGTAGGTATATTCATTTCGATCGTTATCCTCTAGCCATTATTATTTAGTTTTAAACCGGTTAATATATTAGCCTACAAAGGTGACTCTCGTAATTTAAACATATTGGTCCAATAGAAAACTAAAACCATTTTTTATAATTGAAACCCGTTTTTTTGTTTGTCTTCAAATTTGAGATTAAGTTGTTTTAATCTATAACGATCTTCATGTGTTTGATAAAGAAATAATATAGTTTGTAACGAAAACTCAAACAAATAAGTTTTGAATTCACGTCGTCGGTCGGTCGGTCGCTGTGTAACTATCGAACTACGAACTACTTTCAACTGGGTGTGGGGCGAATGTAAAGGGGAAATAATATTATCGTTCCCCGCACCGACTTTTGCTACCACCCTCGTGTTTGAGACTTTCGGACCTACTACACAAACAACTGCGTAAACAACTCTTTTCTTGTTACCGGGCCGTAAACGGAAAGTTTGCTGATTATATTTTGTTTTATCAAGTTTTAAAGGTGTTGTTTGTTCGACTTTATAATCTTTCCATTGCTTTCTGCCATGATAAATGTTTTTCGTCTTATAAGTAAAATTAACGTGACTGGCTTTTAGCATGTTCCGCCTGAATGCCTGCGTGTATTTTTCCTGTATACATAATCTTTTTCAAAAGCAAAAGTATTCCTCATTCTTTGTTTAATTTGCAACGACGACGTAAAGAAAGAACAAACAAGTACACAGGAAAGTGGATTTTAATTTCGTTTTCAATTTCAATTATTAATGCGAGGCCTTAAAATTTCCTCGTTGAGGAAAATACTGGCCCTCTTAGAGCGGCATTTTTAATTGCTTTTAGCGACTAAAACGTTTTCTCGTTCTTTCAAAGCCTGTTTAAACTTAAGTAAAGCTATCAAGCGCACCGCCAGTATCTAAGTTCATTAATCTCCAAGAATGCACGCCGCAAACTGCCAAACTGTGTAAAATTACCTCGTCTGCACTCCACTAACAAGCTAAGGCGAAACTTTCCCCTGTATCTTCAGTTGGTCTATAACAGAAAGCTTCCAGACTATCAAACTCTTGTACGTTAAACGTTGAATATTCAAATTGATCCGGCTTGCACGCTGATGGGGGATGTAACTATTGAAATAGGTCACTACGCAATCATCCGAGGGAGCTCAAGTATGTTTATATATTTATCTTATATTTCTAATCACTTTGTTTTTGATTTATATGTTTTATTATATGTAAATTATGTGAAGAGAAAGTCAACTCTCATTCTAGGGCTCGTATGCTAATGATGTTTATAAGTCTTAAGAGTATCTTTCGTAAATTTATAGCGACAATATACTGTTGTTAGGTGAACAATGTTAATTTTAACTCATTTATTATATACATTATACATGCATAAGCTCATTAGCTAACAATATTTACCATTAGTATAATAAATGATTTTGAATACAAAGAAATGTATTGGGTATTTTGATAATATAATATTTTCCTTTTAAACTTTGTTTAAATTTTGTTTAACAATTATTTAGTCGCGTGGTATTTGTAAAAAGTAGCTAGGTAAGCAACTTAGAAATAACGTACCTAAGTTTAGATAGTTTTTATTATCAAAACTACTTCCACAACTTGTTACACATCTTTGTATAATTTTAAAACATTTAATTCTATAAGCTACATATTAAAAATAGATTGGATTAAGTACGATCAACATATATTTTTTTAACGCGTCATAAGACAGTTTAGTTTACTGATTTGGGCGATGATCTTATTATAATAATTTATAATAATATTCTACCACATTCACACAGCGCCATCTAGCCCCAAATTAAGCAATTATATATTTGCTTGTGTTATCGGTACTAAACAACTGATAAACTACTTATATACATTTTTTTTTTGTAAATACATACATATTATAGATAAATTACACCCAGACACAGAACAAACAATCATGCTCATCACACAAAGGTTTTTCCTGGGTGGGAATCGAACCCACGACCTCCGGCTTAGTAGTCGGGGTCACTAACCACTAGACCAACAGGCCAGTCAATCTTTGTCCCACATTTCTTGTTCTGTATATATGTGTTAACGGGAAACGGCAATTCTTGGTATTTGATTGATCTAGATTTATAATAGCTCTCATAGAACCTAATTGATTGTGTGTTTTTAATGATTTTGATGAAGATCTAACGGTTCACTGGGTCAGTGTTATTTATTTATTCGAATTAGCGCAGTCAACTGTTTTTATAGTATACAAGCTCCAATTTCGTATCAATTATACTAAAGAAATACAAAAGAATTTGTCCACTCACCATCCCAAAAGCCATAATGGCAAACTGCATGCATGGCCGCTTTGTGAAATGCTTTTTAATGCCCTGCTGCCCGCGATCAAAATTCATAACCCATTTTTAATTTATTACTATCCCATTATAAACTCAATTTTTTTTTATACATATTAGCCTACCAAAGTGACTCCACCCCGCCTGATGGTAAGCAGTCAGTGGAATTGGGCCTCCGGCACTCTCACTCACCGAACGAAACGCAGTAGCAAGGATACTACTACTCTTAAAGTCGATCGTCTATGAGAGGGTAGTACTTCCCCGGACGATCCGGCCCATTCATGCTGAAACCAGCGTGGATCTACTACCGTTCTAAATCAATAGAGTGAATGCGACTAATACTTCATATTCTTTATGTAAAGTCGAATAATCGGAACAGTATTTGTAGATATTTAATGAAGTTCAACTGTCAGCTTACTGTCGATATTGGAGTCCAGTCAGGGCAGCTTATTGTCAATATTGGCTTCCAGGTAGGTTAGCTTCTTGTCAATATTGGGTGCCAGGTATTATGTTAGCTTACTGTCCATACTGGCGTCCAGGTAGGTTAGATTTTTTCTGTTTACAATTTTCCAGTAAGGTCAGAAGATATGACCTAAATGAAATAAAAAATCTGGCCCAGGAGCAGTTGACGTAAGTGGAATAAGCTAATAAATTACAATTAAATTAATTAATAATTTGAAAGTTTTACACTGATAAAAAATACTTGATTACGTATCTTATTTAATTAATTGTTGTTACTCAGGTACATGATTCATATTAATTTTTGTTCATTAAATTCAGTAATCGACCTATTTCATGTGTAAGTGCAATAAAATTCAAGTACCTAGCAAACAAGCAATTCATCAAATGGTAATTGGTCATTGTCTTACAAACACACGGCTCGTGGGACGGACGCAATCGATGCCATCTCATAGGAATCACTTGTCAGCTGAACATTATCGTGAACACCAGACACAGATAATACCCACACAGATATTTGTAATTAAACATGGATTGGCAATTAACTAACACCGAATAATCGTAACGACCAATCTTATCAGCTAAACACACACAGGTAGCTTATGCCTGTCTACCATTAATGGAGTAAAAACGCCATTTGCTGCGATCCAAACATACCTCCTTTGCCTCTGCAACATTCATTAATCTTTTCATACACAACACTTTTAATTCATATAATATAAAACAAGAGTTAGACACAGCCCTATTTATCCCGCATTAAAGGTGAAGGGCGTTTCATTTGACTTTGAACTCCATTCTGATATTACGTTTCATTTCGTCTTAAAATTCTATATTAGTTCCACGCATGTGGTATTCTTAAACTTTTTATAATTTTGTTGCCAAGATTTCTAGCCGTATTTATTCCAGACCACAACGATAATGAAACAAGAAAACAAGCTAGGCATAATACAGCTTGCCAAAAAGCGAATGCCACAGCTTTTGTATGTAAAGAACGTGAGCTCAACTCGCAATCGATAGTCCAACGACCCGAGTGCAATAACAATTCATCGATCTCAAGTAACCCATCAGTAGACATCGATAAGAAAACGTTTCTAACGTTAATTAAACAGATACTGAATGTGGATTGCACACATCTATCCGACGGAGCGATTCGGACGCAGGATGTAGTTAAAGTAAAGGCAGTCCGAGATATATGTATGTGGTGCACTTTATGTGGCCGTTCGTCGGAGAAATGCCTTGCGGATACGGGAAACTGCTTTCAGTTTACTTTGAATTACATTGCCATGTATCTTGCTCTTAATAAAGTACATTTACTGAGACGCATAACTAACAAACATAATCTTTTTCGTTGTGTGATCTCAACGTATTACATTGCATTCTTAATATCGTTCAGTTATAAACGTAACAGTCTACGAATCGGACACGAAAAGAAAGTAGAGTAACAATTACAGCGATTAATGAATGTGCGATTATAATACGGAAACTGAGAAAACCAGACTCGAGTGCCGTCATACGGAAACGTTATTATCTTCGCATCTAACAAAAGAGCGGCTCAATCTGACTCACCGTGAAATTGTAAAATAACTGCAGCCATTACTTGTCCTCTTTACTGACAGCTCAATATCACTATCAATAGCACTTATCATTTAATTGAGCAAAACGTTTTTACAGTTAAAATCTTGAGAACAACGGTACGTACGCACAGTTACTGCAGATGGCGCGGACAGGGCTGTTCATAAATGTCCCGCGAGAAACTTGACTTATAACAGTTTGTCATACAAGTCTGTCCTCCTAATGAGTGCCACTAATGCCAGTGCCAACAAAAAGTATCAAATAGCTTAGAGCATTAGCTGTGTCTACAAAAATGTGTATAATATTTTCTCTACTGACGACTTTTTCGCTTTTAAAACTGACATTTCTTTATCTTGTCCGTTAGATATATTATGCTCGCCCCCTGTTAAATGAACAAAATCGATTAACTGAATTCAATATACGTCTAAAGTTCTTTACTAGATCTAATTTTATTTTTGATTGAATTGAAAACGACTTAAATTCTCGACTGACAGAGCGTTGCTGAATTAGAACTTTGATCTCAGTGAGATCCGTTTCTTTGAATTTATAATCTCAGATCTAAATATGAAACCAAATAATACGATTTGCCATAATCATTGAATTTTTTAGTATCTTGAACATTCCATCGTTTTGGTGACTACATTATCATCGTTTTAATTATTTCGTATGTAACGAACGAACGTGCCGATCATGACGCCAAGGTATCTTAATTATCTATAGGTAGTATTGCATGTGACAATATTATTGACAATAGGGGTATTGTTGATAAAAGAAAGATGTTTTGCCTGCCATTGACAAAATAATATAGCTGTGACCTTATTATGTTAATATTTTATTATAAATACAATATTTAATTGTAATAACCAATAGAACCAAAGACAATTGGCACGCTTAATAACGTTGAGCGACAATACAAGTAGTATCAAAACTTTATAATTACAACAATAGCATATTATTTTATTTTAAGCGGTGTAGTGACCCTGTCATGTTCCACCGGACACGATCAATGGCCCTTTCAATTAAAATTTTCTCTCTGAGAGTTTGTGGTCAGAGTTGTGTATTGTTCAGCCGAGCTGTCCTCTCGTCTCGACAGATGCTTTTTACGGAAATTACTACGGAGGGGCACACTTGGCGTATAGTGCCGACTGCCGTCAGTGAGGCGCACTCTTCACACTAACTTTTAGTCGCATTCGAGCAGTGGAAACTTTACGAAGGAATCACAATCAGCCATTTGTTTGTTTGGTTGCATTTGTTAATGTTTTAAGTAAATTATTAGAACAATTTTAATTAATTACTTTCATCCATTAATAACAAATAACGGTTTTGATTATTGTTAGTATTATCTAATCAATTGATTTCTTCTATAACTATTATATTACTTACATAATTTTATAGTTTTAATTTAACAGTTTATTAGGCACTTTATGAGGCCTATCTGCCTCAGTACCATTATTACCGTCTAGTGGAAGATAAAATTACTCGTATTAACTATTACGAGTTTGTATATTAATCAACGCAGAATATTAACTAAATTTATGTACAATTTGTAACTGAGTCCCTAACCGGATGAGATGCGGTGGTTTTATGTTTGCACGTGGCTACAGTACACTCGTAAATATCTTCAAATAGACACACAGTTTCCAGCACTTTAACTACTCGTAATATACGCTAAACATTTACATAATTAAACAGATTAACCATATTATGTAACGTTATGTTATTGAAACATAATATTAATAATTAAGTTTGAAGGCCTCGGGGCGTTTTGACGTCAATTGTAATAAGTAATATGAAAGTCAATGTCACTTGATATATTTTGGCGTTGTTTTATAAAATACTTAATGATGTACATTGTAAAAGAGTGTGTAGCTTAAAGGCATTTTATTTATTTTATGTCGCGAAAACGCTATATATTCCTGTCACCATTGTCGCCTAGGCTATCAATATCGACGGCACGAAATCGCTTAAGATGTTTACATAGTTGCATCCACTATAGCGTAAATTGTAAGTTTGTATGGAAACAATGCAGGTAGTGCCCCGGGCTGTAAAGCAACAATGTTGTTCCGGTCCTTGTTTATAGACCGTAAAATATTACGTCGATCTCGTGCTTGTGACTACGTGGAGACGACGTTAAACAGAATAATGACTGACGAAGACCACCTCTGTAGAAACGAGTACCGTGTAGCGGTTAATGTTATCATAGCTTTAAAACTTGTTTTATTATCCAAAACATTTCTTTGTAGTGGGTACTCAACAGATTTATTGGCAAAGAAGTGTTAAGTATGAAATAGAGAAATTGCGCAAATAAACATCTTGTAAAAATGTCATAGTGTAGAGGCACTATGCTGCTAATTTGAATGGCTTTCGTCATGAGGCAGTGAGAAATAATTTTGTTAGACAAACACACTTATCTCGGCTAATTATAGCTAGTGCAAATGACACGCACGTTATTCTAATTTCTTAAAAAGTTCTCACCCACTTGATTTTGACTATCGCTCGCCAATATAGGTTAGTTTAGTGAACAAAATAAAACTTCGTTGCAATGAACTAATTTTTATGTATTTTGTGTTGATTATTTTTGTATCGCTGTCTATTTGCATTGGTCTGGATGTTTCTATGTATAATATGTATGTATTTACAAAAAAAAAAGTATATAAGTATGTTTATCCGCATTCTAGAACCCATATCACAAGCTGTTAATAAATGCTTACTTTGGGTCTAGATGGCGTTGTGTGGTTGTTGTGGTATTATAGATCTCTTTCTACTTTTCCTAACATTATTCCCACATGGTGCTGGGGTCTGCTTTTCGTGTCTTTCTTCTCCACTCCACTCTGTTGGACGTGTCGTCTGTAGTAACATTGCAAGCACTGAGATCTTTTTTGATGACGTCTGTCCATCTCACTGCACTTATCAATATAATGTGTTGATTGATATAACGGTGATTCACTTCTAGCTTCTGAATGATGTTTTAGCGTAAAATTGATAAAAAGGACGATTACTATTAACCCATCAGCTGATTTGTTGGCTCGTTAGCCATCTTAGGCAGTAAAAACCTATAGCAGGTAAATGCTATAACTCGTTAAACATTGTTATTTTTGTTACTAATCTTGTTTTGTCTAAATGATTGATCGCTCGGTCTGCCAAATCGACACGTGTGAACAGTCAGTCTTGCCATCGCTTTTGGTATTCGTATTATTGGCACACTCGTTATCAGATATGCTGCTCGAAGTAATGATATCGCTTTTTCTTTGTAGTGTTTCGTCTAATTATAGTATTGTTTTGGTGTTCTTTGTGATTATACCTACGTATTGTTTAGTAAGTGTATAGGATACAGCGTAATTTGGAGTTATTACAGTGGTTGTATTTTTAAATTTAGTTCATGAATATGGATTAAATACTATGGCAAATCCATCTTTTACTAATGTGGATACTACATTAGAAAAAGATGGAGTTGCCATAGTATTTAATCCACGATGTTTGGTGACCACAGGGCAAAGATTGGTGTTTCTAAGTTCTAGAGACGGTAGTATACTGTAATAGTAACCATTTGCTAATAGTATGTTATAATTGTTACAGGTGCAGTGAAAGCATTTGCAGTGATCAGTGAATAAGCGGACGGCACGCGCCGGCTGTGACCGTAGTAGTGCTGTGCCAGTGCCAGTGCCAGTGCCAGTGCAAGTGCCCAGTGACGGTGTGTGTGTGTGTGCGTGCGTGCGTCCGTTGTGGCGCCGACGCAGGCGTCAAGTCAATGCCGGTACGCCGATGGAGCGGTGATCGCAGACTGACTACGTCACAAGAGCAGCGCTGGTTAGTATGATCCTAAGATATACCGTAGTCTCATTTAAAAACACGTTGTATTCAAGACGCAAATGAATACCTAGGTGTGTAATATGCAAGCGTCAATAAACCACATTCTCGTTTAGCATAAAAAAACGCATATTAACATGGTAAGCAGTTACCTTTGACCTACAAACTATAATATAGACTTCAATAGAATCAAAGATTTATGTTATTGTATCAGTTATAATATTCAAGTAACTTTGATTTAAAATAATAATAATAAATTAGGGGACATACTAATACAGTACGCGTGAAGACAATATTCACCACGTCACAAAAACAACGGCTGTTAGAAGCCTTGAACTTTGTGTGGGGTAGCTGTGGAGTAAATAGGTCGTTAGTGAACCATGTGACTTTGTAGTACAGGAATTAGCTTACGTTGTTTTAGATTGACTTAATAAATTCATACTAGTATTGCATATTATTGAATTAGCATCACGGCAATATGATTACAGTATGTAATCGCAATCATCATTATCATCAACTGAAAGACGTTCTCTGCAAAAAAGTTCTTCAAAATGGGGTACAGTAACAAATTATAAGGACATAGATAAATAAAAATCGTCGATAAACAGTCTTGATCGAATCTCGTCGTTTTTTTTTACACTACTTTTGTGGTAAACAAGCATACCAACAACCTGATGGTAAGTGGTAACCGTAACCTATAGAGATGGCTGTGTTTTCTAAGCTTTATATTTATGTATGACTAAAACTAAAATGTGAAAGCTTCTTATCTTATTGTGTAACGAACTTATTAGCGAAGTTAGGCGAATAATGATTTTTGATTTGTGATTTATCCACTTGTTACAACTTCAACATGGCGAATAAAAGGTAGAATTCTATTAAATTCATTAAGTTAAGTGAGTTTCTATCTTACATACAGAAATTATTAAATAAAGCAGTCGTGACTTGCGTTCGTCGTTATTTGAGAAAATTAACTTTAAAATGTGCTACTACAATATCATTTTATAAAATGAGGAAAATTCAACAGTAGAACAATGAATACGAACCTGTTTTATAAGTTTACCATGTCCATGGTAATTGCAATGACATATTTACAAATGATAGTTTTAATCTCACGCACTGGTCGTGTAACAATTTATCCTTGATCTTTCAGAACTTACGAGGTCATAAAGTAATTAGACGCTTACTTTAGGCTGCTCACGTATGGCTAAAACTAGGTTAGGTTAGTGAATTGATATTATGAAATTTAATAGACCTTGGATGGAATCAGATCCGGAAAGTATAATAAGAAAGTGTATTGGCACTTACATTAGCAGGCAGTTCGTTTTAGTTTGTTCAATACTAATTTAACACTACATAATATTTAAAATTGTAATTACAGTGATAAAAAGTCTGTCACTGGGAATAGCTTTGTATAAGTAGATTAATTTCGATGCTTGTCTAATGTTTTTGTAGGCCAGAACATTTCGAGTCTCGAAGGTAGTGTGCTAAGGTTACTCCCTTACGACTATTACAGTAATATAATACAATAATATCAACTAACTGCTGGTAACCACAGCCTTTAATATTTTATTTCCTTAAGTAATTACCTGAATTACCTGCTTTGTTCTATTTTGGTACCCATAGTGAGTGAGGTGTGTCTGCGTCAGTAAATAAATAATTTTACATCTCTCATATTCGGTAAGTAGGTCCTTATTACCTCCAAATGGGGCTTGTAGGTGACCAATTAGCGCTCTAGGGTAATAATGTAGCTAGAACAGCCCTAGGGCGGTAAGTAATTTAAAAAAAAACACTTCACTCTTTCAAAAGTTCGCGTACATCTAACCATCATACTGGCAATAGACATCATGCATTCAGCCCAATGACAAAAGAGGTCGCTTCGCTATTCAGCCTTGTCTTCGTATGAGTAGAATAGTCATCAATTTTAAATATCGAACGGCGAAGCTCAATATTTCGTTCTTACAAAAAAAATATTAAAAAATAAAGATGAAAAAAGGCGGGAATAGAAAACTTTTATTCTTGTAATGCCGGTTTTTCTACTAACCTAACAATCGAGATGTAAAGCAGAGTAGTTAGCTCGGTTTTAAGCATCAATAGCACCCTCGAACTTTAGGCTACTAAATATCTCGGGCTGCAATTGATGCCTTACAGCCCTTGGCTACTAATCTACTATTTATGACAATGGAAGCGCTGTTCTAATATTAGTTATGGATCTATTATTATACGTAGTACAAAGTATTGTTTTTATTTCTTTCTATTGACGCGTACATGTCTGATGTACCGGTTATGATAGGCTATTATCATTACGCCAAGTGTCATTGGTTCGTTTTCTTTAGAATTTGTGATTTCACAGACCTTTGTACCATTTACAAATTATTTTGTATCCTTTTATTGTATGTATGGAACTTTGTAGCCTAATAAATGTGATCGTTAATTATAATCGATGGACAAGGACGGTTCATGAGCAGTCAAAGTAGGGCAGCTTGAACATATCCCTCAGTAGGCCGTCTTACGCCTAAAAATATAATGAAAGCCCCACAACAATTCATAGTGGCCAGAATCGTATCATAAAAAACTTTAAAATCATTCAACAATAACAGTAATAACATTATATCTAATGATCTACTAAACACAGATCGTAGGCGTTGTATAGCATGTTATTGTCAGATTAAGTGGTAGCAACGGATCCTTAGTAATCAATCATACTACTCGTAAACTTTGTTCATGCTCAATGTTTACACATGACACAAATTGTAATGCTTAAATGTCAGTAATAAATAATACAAGCTGATTGCACTATAAGCAAGTTTGTTGTAGTTTGGTCCACTGTTAATTTAAGAGTTTCAAATGTTTCAATATACTCACAGTGTAATCATAATCACACTAATCGCTCATGATTTTTGTTAAGCCTCGGTAGTTTGGTGGAATTGTGCACGGAAAGACTTCTCAGGTTCGATCCTGGGTTCTGGTAAAGTGATTCTCTCGGTCGCCGAAATTGTGTGAAATGTGTCCGGTAAACGGCAACTGGCCCCTGTTACATGTAACATAGAACGACGTAGCATAGGTTTAACGAGTAAAATTATATGTATACCTCTGACTACCCCTTCAGAGAAAAAGACGTGGTGCTATGTATGTAGTCTCATTTATTATTCCATAAACTTAAACAAAATAAAAACTCTGTTGCTTATTAAATGTTTGATTTTAAACTTAGAATATTTAATTAACTCAGCTCTTCTTCCTGTTGATATTTGCTTATTGCAGACTAATTAGGTAACTTTATCTGAAGCACACAGCTTAGCTTAAGCAATAAATACACGACATTTTATTATAAAATTCAGGGACCTAGCAACTGACTAACTTTCAATATTGAAGAGACACATTAAGAAGAAGAATAATAAATTTGTTTGACATTGAAGATACTATAAATATCCTCCATAACATTTCGAGTGAGTACGCACTCACTATAAAGAAACTTATAAATATACTGAAAATGCATAAATAAACATTGCAGTAGAATATAACGGACTGGTATTCTTAGGCCTCTTCTAAAGGATTTGTCATAGTCACCATTCTTGGCAACAACAAGCGGTTGGATAAGCAGTAAGATGATCTCTTAAGGCAACCCCTTAAATATAAATATGGCTTGCGTTCCATATTCAAAACCAGCAACCACACGCCTATCAATATTTATTTTTGATTGGAACTATGTCGGCTGATCTTTCATTTTGTAAATTGCTCTTATGTGTCATAGTCCGTTATCGTTGCGGCAAAACTTCCAAGCACCACAATTACATTGTTTATTTATATCTTCGCTGCAATATCTATTCAGCGCTCAAGGCGTTTCTATAAATTTATCTTTATTGCACTGAACATTGTTACATGTTGAATGGTAGACCCTTGTTTCCACTTCATAGTTCAACTCGTAAAGTTTATTATTGATATTAATGTAACAAATATAAAAATGTTAATTTAAGGTTATGAATGGAATTAATTATGTTACAGATGTTCAGTGTTAAGTAAGTAGTTTGGGTTGTACTCTGTAGTCTTATTCACACCACGAGCGGTTCTTTTGTTTTTGTTCTATGTACCAGTTTTAGCACATACATATTTAATGTTTTTGGACACCTCTCAACAGAGGTATTGTAATAAAAACTCATTGTAATAAAAATTATAAATAAAATAAAAATTAATACATACGTATTAATTTAAAATTAAATATTAATGTTTATGGACACCTCTCGAGAGGTGTCCAATTTTTATTTATATTTTTTATTACAATTAATAAAAAGCAGAAGCTCTATTTTAATAAACATTTCGTAATCATATCATTCATGACCATCATATTTTGTGACAATAGAATTACTATCACAAATAATACTAGTTGCAATAAATAATACAAATATTTACGAGCAGATTCAACCAACGGATAAAAACAGTACACTTTACGATGTACAAGGGAAAATCTCAGTTTATACTCGCCCGTTGACCACGGGGGATAAAATATTGCAAATAAAATTTGAATCGCCGAAGGCTACGAAGACTTTCTTTATAAAATTGTTGTGCTCACCAGATTTTAACTGTTCTACAACATTTCTACTCCGCAAACACACAAGACAAGACGTTTTAAAAAGTTACGGAGAGAAGAAAGATCGCACGCAATATTCATAGAGTAATTAATTAATTTATTTATTTATTTTATTAGGTTTATCAACAGTTGTTACAGCATTTCATGCTTAATTACAATTGCTGAGACTTAGCCTATTGTAAAACTAATTATAGATGAACACAACATGCTTTTAATGTTTTAGTAATGTTTTCAACTAGGTTTTTGTTTTGCTTATTGCTACAGATTTAGCAATCGGTCTATCTGAAACTGCTCATGAACCTCAATAGCGTCATAAGCAGTTGATTGAGCTCTTGTCCTAAGCTACTGCTCTTGCTGCGCAGCCATCATATCAAATAAGAATTAGATTGAGTCACAATGTTTAGTGTAGTTATAATGGTGTTTTTATACAAACACTAGCGGACGTCACGCGGTTTTACCCGCGTCGTTAACGTTCCGTGGGAGTACAAGGATTAAATATAGCCTATGTTACTCAGTGATAATGTAGCTTTCTAATGGTAACAGAATTTTTGAAATCTGTCCAGCAGTATTTGAGCTTATTCGTTGCATACAAAAATACAAATCTTTCCTCTTTAAAATATTTATACAATCATTGAAAATTTTACAAAACTATATTTAAGTATTGTTGCTATTACAGTAATCTTCAAATCAGAATTACAATCAAATGTTGTCTGTTCAAATAGTACCAATAACAACCAATAAAAATCGAAGAAAATAGATTTTGTGATAGAAATTTCCACACAATTGGTGTCTTGATGTTCGCTTCGTTCCGGGGTCCTAACGAAGCGGAATTGGATTCTGAATTGAATTCCCTGCTCGTATTTTGTCGCCTGAACCCGTGGTGCGAAATGTGGCTACCATTTTTGTATCTCGTATTTTTAATCCCGGCAATGTTTTTCGCTATGTAACTACCAACGATTGGATGCGTTATGTGGAGAACCTCATGTTGTTTAGTACATTCGGAGACGTCTACGTAATAAACAGACTGATTGAAACATCTATAATTTCGGTATGCACTATACAGTACAGTACAGTAGTTATGATATGTATTGTACTATAATTAAACTCAATTTTGTCGTCAAGAGTAAAAAATGTGGCCTGACTTTCTTGCTAGTTCTAATCCTTCTAATGTAATCTAAACCTAATCAGCGAACTGGCTAGAACAATAGACTGACATTTTCTTTTCTCTATTTTGACCTTTATACGTGTCACTACATGAGTGACACGTTCGTTCTAAATGAATAAATTAAATAATATAATAATTTGAGTTGAGTAACATTTTTATAAATCGTCAGCAAAGAGTTAATTTCGTCTCATAAAAGCTGCGTGATTAAAGATTTCTTCACGAAAAAAATTACCCGTGAAACAGGAAGCGTGAGACCTTTCTGTTTAAAAATAATAAATATTTAGTTAATTGCTTACAGTTTTGCGTGGAGCAGTGTTACTAACCGGTTAAGGTCGAGTTCATGGCAGCTATAAATCTGGGAAATTGTTGCTTAATATTATTCTTTTAGTAACTATAATAGTTTAATACTCGGCAAGGTCGTGTGTTACTTAATAAAGCTATAGGTAGTAGTAGTAGTTAAATACAAGTAGTGATGCGTGTGCACTTATTTAGCCGAATACTGATTAATATTCGGCCTAAATATCATCGAACTAAGTATTCAATAGAAGAACTCAGTCCAGATGGTTTATGAACATAACATCAAAATCGAAAATGAAATTGGCAATTGGCGAATCAATCGGTTTTAAATTAAATTCATTCATTTTGAAAGAAAGAAAAAAAAAACAGTTTAAATAGTTTTGACTTCAAATAGGATTAACAATTACATTGTCTGCGAAATACTGGGTTTTTAAAAATTTGAATAATTATACTGGACTGGTTTTATTAAACTTATAGGTATAATTTGAATAAAAACATTGTAAAGGAGACCATTCTAAGATTCCATTTTCGGCAAAGCGTTTAATCGAATGCTGAATCAAGGTAGTCGTGTGTTAGTTACTTTATGCATTATACGCATGACGCAAGTATCCCCAAGGCCGTTTACAGTTTCACACACTACGCGAGAGAACTATGTACATTATCATATTAGTTACTCGCACGCTCGATACGTTCTCTTGTTTCTCTTATGATCCTGTGATTCTTTGTAGGTTAACTGAAGTATTGTTACTGTCAGTGTTGGATATAGTTCTAGCACGCTTATAGAATTGCTACAGAAACTAGTCTTACTTAAATCTAAAATATTACGCATCTCCTGCGTATAGGTTTAATTTTCACAGGATAGATAGAGAAAGAGATTATGGTAGATTGTTTTTATTAAATACAATAATTAAGCCTCTAATACTTATGTTCATCTACCATATTTACTTTAAACTAATTGCTGAATTATTGGCTGTAAACAGCTAGATTATCTTAATCACGGAGCGAAACAGACCCTAAAGACTGTCCCATCAGACTCAGTAATATGTCAATCCACAATCTGATTAAAACTGCACTGCATGTGTGGCAAAGTGATTGTAATCCTACCTAACCACTAAAACCGCGCACCACGTTGTGGTCCGATCACCAATTGTAGCTATCTGTGTTACCACAGGTTAGTGGTCGTTGTGGTCATTCGTCCCATAGTACAGATATAATAGCATAGAATTGATTTTGTCCGCATACGTGCTCTGGAAAGAAATATCAGCTGCGGTGTTTTAAGTATGTAAGCATAGCGCTTACATCTTAACTAAACGAGGTTTTAAGGTAGTGAACGGTTAAACTGAACCTCTGACATTGCAAAAGTTTACGAACAGCGATTATCCCGTAACAGTAGCTAGTTGACTCGTCTAGCACTTTATGCAATAAAAATAACCTCAACAATTGCCAACCCACTACTCAAGTGGACTTGGACATACATACATTCTATAGTAGTAAATAAATATTTCATAGAAATTTTATTTTTGCAATGCTTCTACGAATTGACATTTGTGTGTAAAGGCATTTATGTCACAATTAATGTCATAATGTTGTAGTCTATGCAGCTTTTAACCGCTGTATATGGCGCAGATCGAGCTCAAAGCACTTAGTGCTAGTGCGGTGTTAAAATTAACCGATATTGGCATAGACGACCTGTAAGCTTAACGAAGCTCTACGATGTCGTAACACAGTAACTTAGTGTGACTAAAATTTAATAGTTATAAAGATAGGAATGGCATTACGTTTATACATATATATAATAATAATAATAATAATTTATTTCAAATACTTACATGTGTAATTACATAATTAAATTTTGAATACCCTTAACATTATTTAAACATATTTGACTTTTAATATATTTTCCATAAAACTAGACATTCTAAAATATTAATTAAATACTACTGTAAATTTGACATTCTTTTAATACATTATTTGACATATTTAAACAATAATTCTAAATAAAAAGATCATTTTATCTTTAATATTATTTGTCTGACTAACTTGACATTCTAAATTTCTAATTAAGTACCTACTAATTTGACAAACATTTCTCTAACCCTGACATTTTTAAAATTACATTCTAATCTAACATAACAAAAATTCTAATAAATACCACAACTTTATCTTAACATCTTTATAATTAATAAATAGTAACTTATTAAATTACAATTATTTAAAAAATTATTGACTACAAAATCTTTTAAATCAATAAGCAATAATATTGTGCATGTAAAGTCCGTTACTGTATAACAAGCCATCTTCCTCTCTCCTACTATAGCGACTATGCTGTGCCCGACAGGGTCCATGATTGTTACATAATTAAGATTTATTTACCATCTGTTAATACATTGTGGAAGCAATAAACGATTGAGTATTGAGTATTGAGTACAATAGTCTTAAGTTTGTGACGGTCAGCGCTTTAGTCAAAAATGTCATGCTGTATACAAACCTGTTAATATTTAACTTTAAAAACTTTCGTTGTTGCATTTAAAAGTTTACACCGTGTAAACGCCATAAAAATACTTATAAATTTACTTATAGCGTAAGTATAATGAATGTTCGTCGGCTATTTATTTTTATATAAGTAATTGGATTACGAGAAACCTATACTTTGCGTAAAAGTAATGGCGAAGTGAATGTCATACCCTCTAGACTACTAGAATTTATTTCATTGCAAAGCAATGATGACCGAACAAAGAAGTAACTTCGTCAAAATACGAGTATGTGCGTGCCGTGCGTTGGCATGTCTGGAAATGCTGAACTAGTTGATGACTGGTACGTAAATAGATATGCCCTGACGAATCTATTTGCAGCAATTACTATATGAATATAAGAACGTGGACACGGTAAACGAAAATATCGCGACGAATTATAAATACTATACTACTAGTATCATAAAAAGATTGATTAAAGCTGCCACTATATTGCAACAAAAAGTGAAATTCAGTATGATGAACCACCCTTTACCTTATGTGTAATCCATAAACTGGGTTTCATATCTGTTATCATCATTTTAGCTGGCAGACTCCCACTGCTAAACAAAGATCTCTATTAAACGTTACAGTTTAAAGGGCTTTTTTGGCGATCGCAATAATTACAGCCTTTACACATTTATGTATAAGCAAAGAAAAATAATGTTCATTCTTAATGCGAATAAAAATAAATAATAATACCAGCTTGTTTACAGTCCCACTGCAGGACAAACGCTTCTTCTCATATAAAGAAGGCATGAGCATTAATCATCTCGCTTGCTCAAGCCGGATGGATTGCCAATTTCAGACTTTTAACTTCAGGTTTCTTATTTCACCGTCAGTCAGAAATGTCCAAGATAAACTTAGAAAGTACATAGATTTGAGAAATCACGTTGGTGCTCGGATTCGAACCCACATGCGAATGTCAAGGATATTTCTAATGTCAAATGCAAGTGAAGAAAACTATCACTTTTATTTATAATCAAATAGAATGAGAGTAATGTTACGAGATATACCTATGACAAGCACAACCTAAATGATATTACAAAGTCCCTGCATTTAAAATAAAAATAAAACTGAATTATATGAGGACACTTAATGGCTATAGCGTTAAAAAGGTGAATTCTCAAGAGATATATGCTATCTACGTTAAAGTAAGGACGTAGTTGTAACCTAGTTGTGAGTAGTATTAACTCAATGTATTACGGTAACGGAGACATTTTCACTTTCTACACGTTTACCTGCTGACGGATTTCCGCGATGTTATCTGTTATGATAAGTTTTTGGCAATCAATTCCCTAGTTTTCTTTTTATAAGTGTAAAAGTATGTATTCTGTTCATGTTCGAAGACTATGAGTACATTAAAACTGGATTTTTCGTTTATATGTATTCTAGCAGCTGTCTGTCTGTCGGATCTCTTTAGGCTGAGTTTTAATTTAGTACCAACAAAATTAATAGATTGTGGGTTTTTACTTTCTTTGCGTATATACCTAGATCGCTTCAACGCCATAGTAGGTATTCTACAAAACTTCTACATTAAAATTTTAGGTAAAATAAAAGAATAAGGTATAGAAAATATAAAACTTGTAAATAAACACAATACAATAAATGGTCACCATCTCAACCCAAATAAGTCGAGTTTTAAAAAAAAATGCCTGATGGTACTTTCGCAATTGATTTCAGAAATGAGATTGCCGCAATAAATTCTAGGAAACGTAACACGTATCATGATTTTGCAAATTGGAGGATTTAAGGAAAGTAAAAAGAGACAAGGAGAATTCTCACAGCGAATTGTCTGTTGAACAGAAAATACCTCCATCCTACAGAGCATAGGGCTATCAGGCAAATCTGTGCTTCTACCGTTTCTTTAACCATTAACTATGGTTTGTAAAATCCTAATAATCTAAGAACTAAAACTATAATTGCTAGACCTTGAGATCTAACAATAATGCATAATATACAAAGCAAGACAGAACGAAAAGATTACCTTACAAGTAAGTAAGCAGTGAAATATAAATTTTAGTAACAAAACTGCCTTGTTAGCTGTCTACTGTCTACACCGTTGTCGAATGGCGATAATGGCACTATCCTTATCTGATCAGTGTCGCCGACTCTACGGGTCAACGTACTCTGTTACAAAGCAGACATTTTTTTTGCTGATTAATGATTTGATCCGTCTCAAAGCTTACTTTGGTGTCCGGTATCATTATTTATCAATCTTAGTGTACGATATTGACAATATCAAATATATAAATTATTTATTTACTTCTTTTTGTGGCGTAGTATACGATTCGTTTTCTGAATTGGGTACAAGAAAATATATTTGTTTTTATTGCGTTATACAGTAAAGAAATTTCAAGTCTGTTTTTAGGCGGTTCCCTATGAAAATCGACACATATAAATATCTTGAAAACGAAGTCCGAAGCATAATTGGTTACGTCTATAGCGTTCAGATCATTTAAATTTTTTTAAAGTAGCTGTATTGTATTAATACAGTTGTTGTCATCCGTATGTATTTATTCAGTCGCTATGAGTTTAAATTTGTTAATTTAGTTTTTAGGTATGTTGTCTCTGACATCGTTTATAATACTTTTAACTATCGATATCGCGTTACATTAATCTCCATTGTAAAGTAAAACAATTAATAGTGTTTAAGAAATGTACACTGATAAATAAATTATTTTGTTGCCTTGTTTATGTTTCTATATGTGGTGTTTTCAGGTGACGCGCTGCGTAGCGGTGGTTAAAGCGGCTCTGCCGCTTTAAATGGACAAACGTAAGATGCTGCCAAAGAGAGCGCGTATGGATAGCATGCGGGGTCCCATCGCCAATGGACCCCTGCAGTCGAGGTGATTATATTTTATTTTTAAAAGGATTCTAGAATCCAATCTATTTTTTAAGCGGCCAGTTCAGTGACGGTTAAGTCTTACCCAATTTATTTACTATATTGTCCCACTGCTGGACAAAGATCATCCCCGTGTACCTAATTCCAAACCTCTCAGTAAAGTCTCCAAATTAAATGCCATCGTTTAATGTGCCTCGAGTGTGATGTCTTTACATTATTATTATTTAGGCACCGGATAAAAATGCAAATGTCCCAATTATTTATTTAGTACATGGTGTACTTCTCAGCAATACCACGTACTGAGTTCATACATAACGGACGACCTGCAAAATTTAAAAAATGTATTGTATTTATATTTAATTGCACGCACTAAACACTAATATGTCATAATCGAATCTAACAATTAAACATACTCTAACAATTACACATTATAAGCTACCAACTAATTTTATTAAAATATAAGACCATAAACTCAAAACGTTTAACAAAGATTGAATTTGTGCGATATGTCTACAATTCGTAAACTGTTGGCGAGTAAACGCGACCGGAATCTTAACAAAGTCTGTCGCTCGACTCGCAAAGTCGCGACCCTATTGGGCTAACTCTACTTATTCTTTTCTCGCGCTAATCCTATTTGGTTTCCATCAAAACTTGCCCGAAGGGTTGTTCCCCGTGCCTCACACTGCCCTGCCTGCGCCTCTTTGTTTGCCACCAAAATCTGTTTTCGTCTGCCCCCGGAAAAGTTTGTTGGAATTCTGAAAACTCCCTCCCTCTCCGCTCGGAATTACTTTCCCGTGTCGCCGCCCGAAACTTTCCTCGGCAATAATAATAATTCCGCTTCGCTATGACGAAAGTTTAAATTATTAGTTTAATCGTACTGGTGTGCTTTAATTATTCGTGGAGTGTCGGGGCGGAGAGATGTCCCGGCCACGTCCTCTCGTGATTAGCTAACTTGTTCCCCAATCTCTGCTAGTTGCCGATATTTGTCGGTTTGCTTGTAAATTTAATTTGTCCATTAATTTGGGTTTGTCTATTACTAAAGCTAATTGCTTGTTACAACTTATAATTTGATGCTATCTATAAATCTTAATTAACCAACAATTTGCCTCAAACTTGGGCGCTTTTGGGTTATATTAATATTCACACTATTGTAAATCACGTCAGTTGTCTGATTGATTTACTGTCTAATAAAATTACATAAGTTGGACGTAGGTATATAGGTCGCATTTCAAAGTAATATCTTGCTTCTTTGTCCTCACTTAAATAAATACCTATTCCATACAATTTGCAGAAAATTTCACATATTTTAAGACATATTTTAAAGGATTCGGTCACCTAGGGCCACTTACTCCAACGACCACCGACTAAATTCCTTGTTCGGCCATTTCCTATTAGGTGCTTTTCCTGGTAAGGCCATTCCTCGAATGACCTCTATGTGAATTCCTAATTGGGCCACCTCCTCTAATGACCACACTGTGTATTCCTAGTTTGGCTATTTCCCTAAATGACCACTATAGTGCAGTCGAGGTCAAAATATTTACACTTTGGGTCCTTAACGTCTTTGACACAAGGCCCAAAAGTATAAAGATATGTAACTTCGACTGTACCTTAATTCTAGGCTATACCTACTGTACGGGTAAGTCGGGTTAACACCCTACCAAGCCACCTCTACTGGGGTATACAGGCATTTCTATAGGATGTCTCTACCCTTGTGACCATCGATCCCGAAATTACTCAAAATAGAAAAAAAGTTAAATGGGTTTAATTACAAATTAGGTTTCAAGTATTTTAACTGTATGTTACATGTAATTAATGTTATTTGTTTTACTATTTTATTTATTATTGATCTATTCATCTTAATCTTAGTAAGTGTTTGACTGAACATAATTATATCACGGTGTAAAATCGGGGACGGTGTTTAGGTTTTTAACATAGGAAAATAATTTATAAAAATATGACGTTATAATTAATATGTATTACAAAAATAACAACATAACAAAAAAAAAACAAAAACACTGCCTAAACGTTGAACTTATTATTTTGGATTCTACGAACGGCCTATCGATTGGATATTAATTGACATCAAGACAAGGAAGAAGGCCTTTCAGGAATTTACCCGTAAAGAGAAATGTGGCCATTTGAGGAAGTGACCGTACAAAGAAGTCGCCACTAGGAACGTGGTCATTTGGGGATTGAGCCGTTAGGGGAAATGTGATCGTGGCCCTTTTAGCGAAGTGGCCGTTAGGAGAATAGGCCATCAAAGGGAAAAGGCCGTCTAAGGAATGTGGCCCTAGGTGACCGAATCCATTTTAAAGTCTTCAAACTATTCTTCTAAACATACTTTTTAAGTATCCATATCAGAGAGCTTTTATAACATGTAGTTATTAAGTTATTGAATAAATAAAATAGATACGATCTTACTTACCTTACGGTTTATGGAGAATTTTTAAACCAAAATCGATACTATCGATTAGTTGTTGTCACATAAATACGTAATTTGAATCAATATGACCCATCAATGTTTATAGAGGGACTAGTATTTACATATAAACGTTTTCATTAAAACTATTCACTTAATTCTCGTAACAAAATATGTTTTTAATGAGAGTTTTAACAACTTTACGTATTGAAGTAAAATCGTTAACGGTTATGTATGTGTAGGATAATAAATATAATCACTGGACTTCCGCGGCGCAGTTTCATCTGCGTCTTTGCTTACGCTCTGCTCCCGTCGCCAGTAGCGTTATGTTACATAGCCTATAACCTTCCTCAAGAACTAGGCTATTATACGCAAAAAGAATTTTCAAATCCGACTGGTAGTTCCAGAGATTAAGGCGTTTAAACAAACTAACAATATCTTTCGTGTTATATAATAGTATAGATTATATTATCTGTAGCTCTACGGTACTCATCTCCTTAAGGCCTTTTCTAAATTATACTAATTGTCAGACACCTCTGGTCATCTTTTTCTACCCGCTATAGCAGCAATAATATCCGCCTCTTATTCTGTTATACGAACGAAAGTCTCATGCATTTCTTACACGACACTCATTTGCAGCTTTATTGCACCTGCTATTAAAGACAAAAAGTTAGTATTCTTGAGTATACAATGCGATATCAGAAAAGCTCCATTCACAACAATGCACTGTGACATTATTATGCTTGAACGCTGAACCCTTGTTACATTTTGCCATGGCACTCAATTACATTTTCCAACTCTACTATTTTTACGCATTTGATTGAAGTTTCGGGTCTCTAACATAGCCGAGAAACAGTCTACTACTGGGGCATTTTGAAGTTTCTGATGTAATTCCTGAATTAGAATAAATGTTATCAGCTTTTCTTTCGAGAAATTGCAATATCATTCCGAAGCGCCACGCGCTGACCGCCTCTCTATTACATAGAACATTGCTAGCTTAGCGGTATTAACGTACGCACGTATACATCTTTTCTTGCTACTGTTCAACCAATTATATGAATGATCTCCAATCGCGTAGTGGCAATAACAACAAATGAACGAACTTAATACACACTTATATACATTATCGCTTCCAGATAATACAGTCTGTTGCCGCTGTATGCCTTCTTTATGACCGCAGGTTAACTTGTAATACGTTTACGTCATCCCACCGCTATATAGTCTTATTTATTACCACTTAGTGCATTATATTTACACGTTCGTACATACTTACGTTACTTTTCAATGGATGTATGTGTGCTCTCTTTTATTTAAAGAAGTACGTTACTTTTGTATGTACCAAGTTGTAACAATTACTTTTAAAATAAATTTTATATTAAACTTTTGATATTTGCCTTTCCCTACATGTTTTAATAATGTATTTAATTTAATGCTTTTTTAAATATATGTGGTCTAATTGAAGGACATTTTTCCCTTGCGGCGTAAAGCAAGACTGAAAGAATTATTTTAAGCAATCTTTTTATTTCGTATAAACTATAGTAAAATCCATTTCTTTCAGAAAAGATAGGTGACATTCTGACAATGATTTCTGTACATTCTTGCAAAATATTCGATTCTAATAAATTGATAACACTTTTGCTTCTCAACAGGTTACGTCAGTTTAGTCAGAAACTAGTTACTCTCATCCGTATTTTCCGACAAGTTTTAAACTTTTCATACGACCTAGTTTCATCTTTCTCCTTCTGTTGTAAACTTGCATCTTATATTATATGCTGGCGGTTATACTGATAGTCTTTTAAAATCTATTATTGTTGTTGATAGCCATTGTCAGTAGAATGTTGTATAATTATAATTGCAAAAGAGTAAAATGTTAAACGAATCATGATACTTACCCTAATAAATAGAAGACAAAAGATAGAATAGTCTGATCAGAAAAACACTGATACTGACTGTTTAGAAACGAAGTGTAATAAAAAGAGCACTCGCATAGGAACTTGATTCAGCCATTGATATTGTAAATATTCATGAGTGGCAACTATCTTTGCCATTAGGTTTTAGAAAGTTTTTTTTTATTATTAAGCCCTTTACAGTTCTTTGAAGATCAAGTATAAAATACCCACTTTATTCAATTACAGGCCCCTAGTGGCGTTATTAGACGGACGTGACTGCACCGTCGAGATGCCGATATTGAAGGACGTGGCGACCGTTGCATTCTGCGACGCACAGTCCACCTCCGAGATCCACGAGAAAGTGCTGAACGAAGCGGTGGGAGCACTCATGTGGCACACCATCATCCTCACTAAGGAGGACCTCGAGAAGTTCAAGGCGTTGAGGATTATTGTCCGTATTGGATCCGGCGTCGATAATATTGATGTTAAAGCCGCTGGAGAACTAGGTGAGGATAATATCTATATCTATATATTATTAATTCGTGAAGCAAAAACTCTGTACACCTTTTTATGAAAATTGCGCGGACGAAGGAGTATATATAGAGAATTATTGAAAATGAAGAAATTGTCTTTATAGAGAAAGAGTGCAAAGTGCTGATATTTTTTTAAATTAGGCATAACAGTAAAAAAGGTGCAATCGTTCGATCACTAGGCGACCACTCGTAATTTTTATTGATCACAACTGATTCTATAACTCTATAGAAATTGCATAACTGATAGGAATCCGCTTACAGAATATAGTTGAATCTTTTTATATGCAAAATTCTTTTCGAAGTATTAAATTATTATACATTTTGTGAAAGGAACTTGTGGATGTATAAACGAGCAGAATGATTGAAATTGAGGCCATAAAGTGTAGTTGATTGTTAAGTGTAATGGTATGAATGGTATACTACCATTACACTTCTTAAGTGTAACAGAAAATTGAAGACAAGTGTTTGTCTTGACATCGAAAATGTGTTTAATGTAATATTTTACTGTCGCCTGTGACAAATTTGAGTATATCCTACCGCAGGATGTGTATCTGTCATACAATATCGTGCTGTATTTTCATCTCATAGTCATTTCATGTAGAATCTACGACTATTCCATCGTTTGCATTCGCTGTAATGTAAGGTTTATTATCATCCGCACATCTGAAAGAAAATTAAGTTTTAGAATAACTAAAGTTAAGTTTTTATCCCCTTTGTAATACTTGGACTAGTTCACGTAACAGTTTCTGTGTAAAATTATCTTATACTTATTGTGTACTTGTTGTGTTTCAGGCATAGCAGTATGTAATGTGCCGGGGTACGGCGTGGAAGAGGTAGCCGACACGACAATGTGTCTCATATTGAATTTATATCGGCGGACGTACTGGCTCGCCAATATGGTGCGGGAAGGGAAAAAATTCACAGGTAAACAACACTTTATACATCATCTTTTTAACCAAAAGAACTGTTGTGGCCTATAAGTATAGCTACGCCTTCTTGAAACACTTCCACTGCTAGCCTATCTTTTATTTATTCAAACTTTATACACAAATCTATGTGTAGGCGGGCTTAATGTCTCGTTTTGGCTGTTTGCCTTCCATCTTTATCAGGTCGTTGATACACCTTGCTTGTGCCTATGTTGAGGCATGGAGGCCGGATCAGTTGGTATTTGAATCTGAACCACAAAAAAAAATTAAATAGTAAAATTTATCTAAAACTTACTCATTACCACTACCTACTACTAAGTTGAAGATAACTGCAATCACAAGAGAACAATGACCCAGTTTTTAATTTCATACTTTAACTATTGCTCAACATTCGCCAATACAAACATTGCCTTAAATCGAATAGGTATATCGAACCCGTCAGCTGTTATTGGTCCCAAGGGATGTGAAAGTACCTGAATATTAATGCGCTTGTAGACAATGTGGCGGCGCACTCTGTCTATTATACAGTACTTAACTATACTACTGTTAATTTACAATACAATCTAAGTTGAATAACCGGTGTTATTGAATGATACGATATTACTTTCGGGATTCAATAGGCCTAAAGACGAAGATGAAGCCTATTAGCGACGGTTACCACTGAGTCATTGACTTGTCTGCCAGTGGACTAAACCACTATTATCAATAAACAAAAAATTTATTGTTTCCAACATTTTTTACCTATACGTAGTAAAACTAGTATCTTCTCAGATCATGCATCATATCACTATTAAATCCTTAACAGTAGATTGATCAGCTGTTTTTTTTGGCAATTTAGATAATTCCCTTATTCATTCTGCATAGACGGCAACAGACACGCACAACTCCTCACTCAGTATTCGCTAGCATAACAACTCCTTACGGACATTATGATTTGATCATTTCCGTGCATTAGAATACTTGATTTTGAAATATAACAAACGATCTGCGGATCCCATTTAAACCATTTATTTTTGTTACACATAGTTACAACAATGGATAAAAATAGTACAAGCATAAATACACCCAGTTCAGTAACGCTGTGCAAGCCCGCACAGTACTGATTTTCACGCTTCCTGACCTTAATTTTTATGAGCTTCACTCAATCTACTAGCTGTAGCCTTTACTTCCCTCGTATGTGATGTGGTGTCGTGGCGGCAGGTCCGGAGCAGGTGCGCGAGGCGGCGACGGGCTGCGCGCGCATCCGCGGCGACACGCTGGGCATCGTGGGGCTCGGACGCATCGGCTCGGCCGTCGCGCTGCGGGCCAAGGCGTTCGGCTTCAACGTCATCTTCTACGACCCCTACCTGCCCGACGGCATCGAGAAGTCGCTGGGCCTCACGCGCGTCTACACGCTCCAGGTACACCGACACACCGACTCGACTACACAGCGACACAGCGACACAGCGACACAACGATACAACGATACAACGACACACCGACACATCGACACAACGATACAACGACACAACGACACAACGACACATCGACACAACGACACACCGACACAACGACACATCGACACACCGTACTAGTGAGCTAGTTTGCTCTAGACGGAACCTGCATCAAAGTTCATCGGGGAAAATTTCTGCGCCGAGGGGATACGGTGATAGCTACCGTCCAGCTCCCATTGGAGACCAATATTTGTGTGATTTACATGTGTATTAAATTATTCTATGTCTGTCACTACAAGAAACTTTATATTAATGAGAGAGGATATTGCACTCTTAAATATTGCAACACTGAAAAAAATTGTTTTTTTTTTATCAAAGATCTAAATGTTTTTACGTGTCTAGAAATACACACGTTTAAAAATGATTAAAATTTCACACTTAAAATACAGATATTAACATACTTATTTGTTTGCATATTCCAGGACCTCCTATTCCAGAGTGATTGTGTATCATTGCACTGCAGCCTAAACGAACACAATCACCACCTCATTAATGAGTTCACTATCAAACAGATGCGTCCAGGTAATCGCCATATTATTTGTAACCGATTAAAAGTTAATTTTTTTGCTATCTGTTCGAATAGATAATAAGTTGCCCTTTCAAATTAAATATTAGATAAATTTATGAATTTGCTTATATTTAAGTCAGAATTTTGTCAGTGTCCTGCTCACGAACGAACCGACCGTGCGGTTCGGCGGTGTACGTTTTTGGCGTCAACGGAGTTTTTAGAGCTCAATGCCATATGAGATCTACTTGCTGCTTGCTATGCCGTGTCGTGTGATAATTGCCCTAATACAATATGTGTATGTGTGTTTGTGTGTGGCAGGCGCGTTCCTGGTGAACACGGCGCGCGGCGGGCTGGTGGACGACGAGGGGCTAGCCGCCGCGCTCAAGCAGGGACGCATACGCGCCGCCGCGCTCGACGTGCACGAGAACGAGCCCTTCAACGTGTTCCAGGTGAGTGCAACGCACCTGCGACCCGTCACCTGCTTAGTGAGTGTACTGCGACTGACGCACCCACTGTCCGCAGGGCCCGCTCAAGGAGGCGCCCAACGTGCTGTGCACCCCGCACGCCGCGTTCTACTCGGACGCGTCGGCGCAGGAGCTGCGCGAGATGGCGGCGTCGGAGATCCGGCGCGCCATCGTGGGCCGCATCCCCGACTGCCTGCGCAACTGCGTCAACAAGGACTACTTCCTGGGCGGCGCGGGCGCGGGCGCCGGCCCCGGGGCGCCCGCGCCGCTGGGCACGCCGGCGCCGCCCGCGCCCTACGCCGAGACGCTCAACGGCGGCTACTACGCGGCGCAGGCGGCGCACTCCACCACGGCCGGCCACCACGACGCGCCGCCGCTGCAGCCCGCGCCGCCGCCGCCGCAGCAGCCGCCGCAGCCGCCCATCTCGCTCGTGAGTACACCCCACTATACCCCGCCTTACCATTTACGGCACGATCTCAGACTCCAGGCTAGTACAGAAAATTTACCGACAGAAAAAACAAACGCAGCTTGTTATATAAACTTTAATTTACAACTTAATCTGTTACTCGATCGATATGTTAACATCATTAATTAACGAATGAACGATCTTGTACCAGTTTTATGTACTACAACTTTAACTTTTTGTTTCAGCCAATCAACACGTCGGACCCGGCCAACCATCAGTTGACCAAGCAGGAGAGCTCCGACGTCCACTAGGCGGCTAGGATGCGCTACGTTACAGTACCGTAATCACGCCGAGCGACAAACATACAAACAAACAATAGTTTTATTGATTCCATCGCAATTATGTCATAAGTACCTATCGAGTAAGCCAACGAGTGATATAATTATGTAGTCGCGGCGTTTGCATACAGACGACTCGATGCTTCATAATATTATATAGAGAAATAGTGATTTTTAGCGCGCCGGGATCTTTAGCGCCCGCCGCAGTGCGCTCCTGTTGAATGTTTTATAGTGAAATATGTTCCCGTTAGTCGATTTACACGTCTGACAATAAACTACGATGCAATAGACTCGACTATAGAAGCACTCGTGATAATATTGATATGTACTGGACATGTGACACTGCGTCGGGAGTCGGGACTACTATCTTACACAGAAATGTTGTGTGTGTGTGTGTGTGAATTGTGCTATGAGACCGCTGCAGTGGGACAAGCTACTACTGACCACTACCAATACTATTAAAAGCACAATCTCTTCAGTTGTCAATACAGTGCTTTATTTAGCAGCTTTTTAAAAAATCTACTAATTGTAGGCAACTTAACACGGATAGTAAACGGATATGGCTGTGATGACAATAAAACATCTATTGTGTCTACAGTAGTGTCCATGCAAGGGTTAATAATATACTACTTCGGTAGTGTTGCTACGATTAGGGTCATAAGACAAAGAGCAATCTTAATTTTTCTACAACAAAATTAGTTATTTTTATTGTTTTAAATGTTCGTTCCTATAGGTGATATACTTTTGTATCATAGTACTTATAAATAGTGCGGGTACACAGTATTGCTTGTCTCAATCAAGCGGCTAACAAGTTAAATTAGTAAGAGATTCCTTCAGGAACGTGCTCGCGTCTCGATGCAAACGTCGCGAGTTATGAGCGAATAGTTGATTCTGTGTTTGTATTTGGTAAGTTGGGACAGCTATATATAAATACTGTTATAGTATAATGCGTGTAATGATCGCGGGCCGAAGAGTGTATGTGAGAATTGTACTTGTACGTATTAATAATGCGATAAATAATGTGCTCCACAATCACCACGCTTCGTCGTAGCGGTACTAACCGGTGCGGCTAAGTTTTTGATTTATTTAAGTGTGGACGGCCATCAAAGCCTAGTTGAATGTATACGTTTGACAAGTGTAATCAAGTGTTTCATGTTGGATGGTCGTTATACCATTTTACCATTGCTACATATCCCGTTAGTTAGTTTCATTCGTAGTTATAACATAATGGCGCAATCATAAGTCGAGCGCTACACTGTTTACTTGACGCTATCACTACGGCTTCGGTTGCGCAAATTTGCTGGAACAAAAGCTTGTAACTCAGAGCCGTATTATGTACAAATGAAAGATTCGCTAAATTTATATGCTAGTTGTATTGATAGCGTTTGCACACGTGTTGCAAATGTTGTAATTATCGCGTTATTCAGACGTATGTGTAGGAGTGTGTTTGTAGCGAAGCGCTGGAGTATACTGAGTACTAGCATACGTTCGATGCATGGTCCCAGCTGATCTATAAGCATTTGATCGCATTTGTATGTACCGACACCCCCGGTCCGCCCCGAGCGCATGCATTCGAACTGTTATTTTTAAGTAATCAACAAAAGGACTGTAGAATTCTATCATCACACTTTATTAACGAGAAAAACGGACGTCTTCGTGTTTCTTTTTTTTTTACTTTAAAAATGTACAAAATCATGCTTTCATTTGAATATTTTTTTTTAATAGAGTTTAAGTGAGGAATTTGTACATGAACATGAAAGAACACCACGATATATAAAATTAGGACCGAAATGCAATAGAGGGGCCAGCCGCCCCGGCCCAGCACCCGTTTGAGAATCGTGAGAATTGGTATTTAAAAATTAGTATTTACTTACAGTTTAGTTTAATGACAAAAACAATGTGTATATTTTATGAGAAAGTGAAAAATTCTTAAATAAAACTATTGTTTTCGGATTAATTACTTTGGGTGTTTTATTTATTTCATTCCCAAGCATCAGTCTTTGCGACTTACACGTAAATATAACAAATATAATTAATGATAAAAAACTTCACATTCAACTAACTTCTAAATTAATTACTGCCAGTTAAAACTATTTTCCTGCCCTCCGATCGTCACTTACATTGGTAAGAGACGCGAAAATACTATTTCCCTGTTTCCGATTGAGATTTTTAGTTATATACAGTTTTTTATATGACTAGCTTTTGCTCAAAGCTCACCCGTATGAATGTCGAATGAATCTTCTACAATGACGATTTTTCATGCAAACTGTCATCCCAAAATGACGATTTTTTATGCAAACTGTCATCCCTTATACGCCATTTTGGTTTTTTCGCTGATAGCCTATGACGTTCTCCAAGGTCTATAGCAAATTTCACCAAAATCGGTTCAGTAGTTTAGGCGGGAAATACGCTTTCCCGCAGACAGACAGTTACTTTCGCATTTATAATAGTATGGATTTGCAATAAAGATTTGACTGTACAAATTTATATTACGCTCAATCAGTGAAAGGAAAATCTATACTCCTAAACAAAAGAAGTGTCGATCAAATGGCGGGAAAAATCGTTAAATTGAAAAGAGAATTACTGCATTATATTTATTATTTGTATAAATGTATATGTAGTTTAACAAATATATAATATTTGATACAGTATTGAGATCATTAATACATAATTGGCACAATATTTACATTCCTAAAATAAAACTAACAATGGGACATAATAGTTAAATGTTTCTGTTTTGGACTGTTGGTTCCACTAAATAGTTTCATTGATGGGTACAATAGGATTCTCGAGTTTATATGGCTCCATTGGTAGATCTAATGGGATCTTCGAATTCCGGTAGTTCCATTTAGATGGTGAAGTCATTCTCATTAATCCGGTCTCGTAGCTCCAACATCAAAACCTTATGTCATGCTCCTCAGCAACCCAATTATCTATTTTGCCGTTTACATACAACAATTGTACGCAACTTTGTAATTGTAATTGTAACAGTTTAAAAAGTACACACAATTGAATAAGGACTTTAGAGCATCTCCCTAGCAACCCCAAGTAAAATTGATGACTACGCACCCTAAGAAAATTTCAGAAAATTTTTGACAGTTCACAAATTGATTGGCGCCATTTTTAGATTTTACATAAACAAAGTTAGTGAATTTTCTGCGAGCCAGCAGAGGAAGGTGTGGGAACTTTGAGTAACATCCTGGTCTCGTCCGCGTCTAGAGCGCGCTTCATCTCGAAGTACTTCTGTTTGAATGACGTCAGGTCGGCGTTGACGCTGTCCAGCTCTAAACGCAGATCAGTTACTTGTTGCTCACGCATGCTCAACTCTGGAAAAGTAGAGTTTATGAGCAATTTTACTTAATATTTTCAGAACTTTTCACGACAGATGTGAGCGACGTCATTACCTACGGCTATTACTTTTACACTGACAAAGTTTAAACGCGCTTCTAGAACGATCTCTTCAGATTGATTATACCTATTAGGTACTTACCTATACTATATTTGTTACAATAGAAATACTGTTAAGTAGATACGTACCCGCAATTAGACATTTCATTTTGGTTGTTCTTTGTGAGAGTGCACGTTGTGTACGGACCAGCGTCGTCTGTCGAAAATAAGGTTATTCCTTACTGGGATGCATTTTTGACACAGCCCGGTAAAGGGTTTTAATGGTTTTTTCATATTTTCTCTTCGGTGGAAAATAACCACAATACGCTATACTTTTCTTATTACATAAATAAATCAGCCATGAATATAGCTTCGTAAACAATAATAGACAAAACATAATGTATTAAAATTATATTGACCTTTACAGTAAGAAGTTTGTATGTAACTCGGTATCACCTGTATTTCTGGACTGGGCTGCAAGGCTAGCATATCTTTGACAGCGTTGTACAAATTTCTTGTTTCCTTCAACTCCCGGTCTTTTAGTACCAACATTTCACTTTGCGCTAAAACTTTTCTGGAAATACATATAATACTTGTATTTGGTACTGTAGGTAACATATTTTATCTTTTGCTTCTAACTTAAAAATAAAACTAAAACTTTGAAATTAAAAGCTGGCCTCAGGCTTCGTTCAGAAAAACTCCATATTTCGACCCTGACTCAAAGTGTGCCATATAATCTATTTTGTCCCTAATTTCAGCTTCTGTCAAGTAGTTTTCGTAATTTCGTAAGTATGTGTGGCAATTCGTAAATCCCACAAAAGTTCCTAAGGGTCAAAGAATGCATATTTAAAACGGCTCCAACCGTAAAATAAACGGTACAAACTTCTGTGTAAGCCTGAGCTTCTGCGTTAACTGGACACTCTCAGGGTCGGTTCCCTGCAGCTTGCGCCAGCGGTGCACGTTGAGGGGTGTCTCTAGGGCTTCCTCTAACGCACGTACACGGAGACGCTCCCTGCCAAGTTCTCGTTCTAAGTTAAACACCTGCAACAAGCAACATAATACCTAACAAGTCTGAAGTAGTGGTGGATAGATCTTTTTATCGAGTGGTGGTTAGTAATCAACCTAGTGTCAGGATTTATTCAGGTCGCCCATTAATTTATTACAGATGCATCTGACTTGAGCTAACGACGGCACGAGCATAAGCGTTAAAAAAATTAAGAGCGGCTTTTACGTTGATATTTTAGTCCCGCAGGATAAGTCTAGAAAAGGCAAGATAAACAGATACAAGCACATGAGATTGCCGGGATATGGATAAAGCTGTCTTTGTATTGAGAGTCATCTGTGACACCACCTGACAAGAGTGTCGGTTGGCTGCCGGCGCTGTTGACTGCCTCTGTGGTTCGGTGGTACTGAGTATGGACTGCCATGCAAAGGTCGCGGGTTCGATTCCCGCTCAGTGCAAATTTTTGTGTGCATGAACATGTCTATTTGCATTAGTCTGGGAGTTTATATGTATAATATACATGTATTTACAAAAAAAAAAGGATTTAAGTATGTATATCCGCATTCTAAGCTAGAACCCATAATACAAGCATATAATATGCTTACTTTGGGTCTAGATGGCGTTGAGTGTAGTTGTTGAAAAATTATTATTATTATTATATATTATACTGATTGAGTAACGTCCGTAGGTATTGTTGCTAAGCCTGTTAGCCTTTCGTTTCTTGAGGTAGGAGGTACTATTCCAGTCAAGCTGCGAAGAAGTGAAATGAGGAATCTGCAGGAGAGATGTCATAGCGTTACACATCTTAGGAAACTTCTTGCTCGGATTGAAGCACCTCAAAGTTACAAAAGTCCATTTTAGTTGACAGCGAATTAAATTAATTTTTAATTTAACAGAAATGTTTATGAGAAAATATGTGTTTTGTTTACGTAACCTCTAATCTTAAATCCGTCATATTCTCGATGCCTTTAGATAGAAGATTCTTCTCTTTACGAAGTCGAATGATCTCAAGGCGCAGCAGACGAATGTCTTCTACACGTTGCTCGTACTGACGTTCACCTAACAAGAGATACCTATTATTTATTTATACTTAACGATTGATAAAAAAGGAAGATACAAAAAGTAGAAGGAAGTCAAAGAAAGACTTTCTAGTTCAAAACTTTGAAGTTGTGATCGCACCGCGACATATTGAAGCATTATAATATAAGTTAGTGGTCCCACTGAGATAGTCAATTCGCAGCTTGGCGATTATGGCAAAAACTTTCAAACGTATTGCTTGTGCATACCTCAAGAAAAGCCTTTAGCTAATTTTGAGCGTGGACGACCAACCAATATAAATAGGTACACGTACTTATTGAATTTTGTGATTAATCTGTTTGACCGAGAGACTATTTGAAAGAGAGAAGAGGGGTAATGGATGAAGGTTAACATGGTATATTTTAATCTAAAAGCATAAATTAAATATACCCCTCTGCAGCGTAATTTCCAATATGCGTATCTTCTCGTACAAAAGCGAAATCTCGTCGTTGCGTCTCACAAGCTGCGCGCCAACAACATCGCGCTCGTTCATCAGACCTTCTAGTTCTTTCAGTAGCTTGGCGCGAGCTGCGTCGCCCTCCTATACAAATAGATGATATTATTAATTTTTTGTTATTTCTTCTAAAAAAGTAACTATCCTTATATCCTATAATTAATCCAATTTTATTAGTGCTCATAATCTTAATGTATATATTTGAATTTTGATTCTTTTTCTGTTGTTTTTTAAATATTATAAATGTTTCAACTTCCGTGCCGTCAGTAAAGGGCCTTTCAGAATATCAGCACTATGGTATAACAACCATAGCTCAGTGCTGAGAAAGGTCCCTTTTCTGTCTCACCTGTATTTTTACTCCTACCTATATATTTGTTTTACTACTTTGTGAGCACAGAATAAATATTTTTCTTTCTTTCTTTCTATCCAGTACTTTAAAAATTAACGGACAGTAAGTGTATAAACTTTTGAAAACAACTTATTTCAAATACTTTTATATTATATAAATATATCTTTAATCGTTTAGAGACCCAATTATGGGTCTAATATGGGCAAAGCTGCAAAGCTGGCAACTAGAGTATGTACCTATTTAGATCCAAACTGAGCTTTATAATAGCCATTTTAGGCAAAAGATGCCCATCGCTGTTGTGTGTTTTGTCTTTTTTTTCTTATTGGATCACAAAACTATCCATTACACTGAAAACATCTCTTAATAACTAGTAGATATTGAATTACAATAGTGTATGACCTTCTAGAGGTGAACACAGCATTCTACATATTTATCGTGAGAATGCAAGTTTTGTACAGTACCATCGTTAAATTAAGAATAAAAGTGAATACACTTATAAGACATATTACTGGTAATATGAATATGTAACGAAAGAGACGTTCCAAACACGTCTATTTTGTGACTTATTCTTATATTAATAATATTTTATGTAATACATAGATTTCATTAATTAATTATTAATTATTACCAATACTTGCATGATGTGGTCTCCTCTAATTGAAGGAGTACATTGAAATATGTTTGTGTCCTATTTATTCTAAGTTACAATTGTGTACATCCTTTGTTGGAGATTCTTAACTATAAATAAATTATATTCTTAGACCTGATAAGTCTTATCACAGAACACTGCTGTCCAAGCCCTTTTTTTTGCCTGATTCTCATGTGAAAAATCATCGCACTATAAAAGCTGTTCAAATTATAAATACAAACCTGTATGATCCTATTAAGCCTGGCCTCCTCCTGCTTCAGCGCGGCTATGTCGGCCCTCGCTTCAGACAGTTTGGTCAGTCCCGCCTGAACCTCGCTGCGTAGCTGTTCGTTCTTCTTCTGACATTTGGCGAGAGTGCCCTCACAGTACTTCAGACCCGTTTCCTTAGCGCTTATGTCCTCCTTTAGTTGCTCGATTTGGTATGCTAGCATCTAAGGGAAATAAATATTACTGTCTGATATAAATATGGAAAAATAATATGTATAAGTATGAGTACTAACCTGATAAAAGTGGCGAGCAATCGATGGGTGACGGCGGCTCATGACCGTCTAAGGTGGCGAAACTGGGGGAGGCCTAAGTCCAGCAGTGAAGGTCTTTCCTGATATGATGACGATGATGATACGATAACAGTATGGATACTTTATAACTGTATGGTCTCTGCTTTTGAATAAAGAAGCACCTCATCTCTCTGCGTGGATGACCTAACACACGCGACTCCTTCGTACTAAATATCACATTACTGCAGAGGACATTTTTAAAGCACAAACAAACCTATTCCTTAATCTTTAATTAATGAAAATACCTTCAGTTTCTGTTTCAGATCTTGTATTTCATCGAGCGCTTCAGTATAGTTCTTGTGGAGCATGTTCCTCTCGGCTCTAGTATCGTCTAACGCGACGGACAGTTTGCGCGACTTGATCATCTCTTCGCGATTCGCCTTCTTAAGGTCCAAGATGTCCGCCGTACGGAGACGTACCTCCTCTGAGGGAATGATATCATATGAAGACATAGAAAGATTAAAAAAAAAGAGTGTGTGTACTCATGTTAGAAGTTATACTTCTTTAGCGTAACAATCCAAAAATACCAAATAATAACACAACGCATACATACATAACAGTTAACCTCAAATCTATAAATGCACTTAAAACAGTATATTAAAACCACTTTTACCACTAATATTCAAAATAAATATTTTTACTGATAAAGGATCAATAAAAAATATCTATCACCGTCATAAATATAAATGAATTGATATAAACGCCAATATATTTTTTATTTATTCACACTGGGTTCGCAACTAACTTTAGGGTGTTGCTTTTTTCTGTCGGCGTGCGCGCGCATCGTAAAAATTCACTCTCATCATTTTTCCCAATCGCGCCAAAAGAAGCGCCACGAAGCAATTTTTTATAATATCTCTTTTCAGACTCAAAGACTTATAGAAACATAGGAAAATGTGGTTTCTTGCCTTGGTTTAATCCTAATTAATTTTCTTTACTTTTAAAAGGGCCCCAAATTATTAGGTGCCCTGGGGCCCCCGCATAGCTTAAGACGGCCTTGAATGTAAGTAAGAATTTAGACGCGTAACAAAACGATACAAAATTATGAATCAGGTTCATTTAATACATAGGAATAAGGCTCTCGACGCTGATTTTCAAAACTCTTTAAATATCGCCGATGTATGAAGTGTGGTGTTTATATTTACATACCACCACTCTGTTAATATGTTTTAATACTCCCAAATTTCGTACTCGCAATACACCCCTATTTCAAACTCCGCAATTCCACACTAATTATCTACGGTACTCAGTCTTATTGCGAATCATTCGTATGTACAACGCATTCTTTAACAATATCGATCTTTTTGCTAACTCTAAACCTAAATTCAAGTCTGAAATTTCAAGATTGTTGAGTGAATCGGTGTGACAATTATTTGTCCGTTTGTATTTTCGTTATAATATATATGTGTTCTATGTATTTATATGTGTATGTTAGTAGACTTATGTGTATGTATGTATATTATCGCTGTGAATGTGATTAATATGTTATTTGTGCAATTCATATCAAATCTGTACATATCTAATACCTATATTATATTAAAAATATAAGTACGCTTCTAAGAGTTGCTAGATTAGTTAAGTACCAGCAACATTTCATGTAAATAAATGAAAGGGAAACCTGTTATTGGCCATATCTAGAAAGAAAGAAAGAAAGAAAAACATTTATTTTGAATTCACACAAAGGTACTTAAAGATAAATTGTTTTGTGACAATTATTTTATTACAAAAAAAAATATATATATATATATATTTACCCCTGTGTGGTTCCAAAAATGGTCCTTAGCTCAGCATAATGCCGCTTCGTATAATATTCAAAGCGGCGCTGGTATTCTGCTAAGGCCGAATATGACGTTACAGACGTTAAAACCACCTCTAATAGCGAAAATAATATATAATAAATAATAATATAATACTAAAATAAAATATAATACAATATATAATATAAAATAATAAATAAATGATAAATATTATGCAGCAACTCTCAATTAATGTACTCTATGGCAAGGATTGTAATATGAAATTTTAATTTTAATTTATTACCTGTGCACTGACAGTGACAGTTCATCTTAGTTCAGTTCAGTGTCAATCTCGTGTCAAATTATTTAAAAAAAAAAAAAAAAAAATATTTAAAAATGGGGTTCTCATCTCGTAGAATACATCCTATTAAAATATAATAAACTTTTGTGACAATAGACTAGACTGCTATCCCAACTGTTTCTGTGCGTTGAGTAGAAATTGTTTAAATTTTTTATTAAATGTAAAGGTAGAAGTGAGATCACGTAATGGAGGCGATAGACTATTCCAACAACGAGTGGCAGTGAGTTTGAAACTTCCTCGGAAAGCAGCCGTTCTATGTCTCGGCGTTGCCAATAAGTATGAAGATGCTCGCGTCATATGTTTATTATAGTCACTTGACCAGGTAAGCTTTTTGTACAAGTACTCGGGCCTCCTAGTCAAAATAACGCCAAAGAGTAATGTGGCTAAATGTAGATGCCTTCGCGATGACATGTTCAACATATTTCCCCTATCAATGAACGGAGTAACATGTGAACGTGGTGGGATATGAAAACTGAATCGAGCGCACGCATTTTGTACCCGTTGGATAAGCCTTTCAGTTCTGCTCAAGAGGCAAGAGCCATACATTGTGTCTGCATAATTAAGTTTTGAAAGAACAAGTGATTCACAGAGCATGATGCGCGTGTCCACACAGATATAAGGTCGGATTCTATAAAGCAACTTCAAACGGTAAAAGCAGTTACGTACTGCTTGAAGAATGTGAGTTTCAAACTGAAGTGAACTGTCAAAAATAACTCCAAGGTTTCGAGCCTCCAGTACCCGCCTGATCAAACAGCCATCAACTCTAACATCCAAGTCAGTGTCCTTAACCTTTTCTACCACAGTCTTTGAGCCTATAATAAGACACTGAGATTTGTTAGGATTTAACACTAAAGAGTTTCTCTTTGCCCATACAGCAATTTCATCCAAATCCTGATTCATCTTTAGTACAGACTCAGTGCAATTGCTCGGATGAAAGGGAATGTAGAGCTGTAGATCATCAGCATATAGATGATAGCCACAATGGTTTAATGTGCTAGTTATGTCTGCGGTATACAAAATAAATAATAATGGACCAAGTATAGAACCTTGGGGTATTCCACGTTCTACAGGACTGAGAGATGACGTTAAATGAGGATGACTACCATCCTGAGTATTGTTTATTTGGACAAACTGAGAACGATTGCTGAGATAGCTGTCGAACCATCGCACTGTTTTTACATCACAACCATAATATGCCAGCTTAGAAAGCAAAAGAGAAACATTAATTGAATCAAAGGCGCGGGAGAAATCTAATAAGGTAAGCAATGTCCCCATTCCCTGATCTCTAGCCTCCAAGATATTATCCACAACATCAACCAATGCTGTAGCAGTACTATGCCCTATCCGGAAACCTGACTGTTTCTCTGGAAGGATCCTAGCACACTCAATATAATATCTCAGTTGATTGCACACTACTTTTTCTAATATTTTAGATAAGCAAGGCAATAAACTAATTGGTCTAAGGTCCCTTACAGAGCTGGGATTCAATTTTTTAGGGATAGGTCTAACTATCGCTATCTTCCACAGGTCTGGAAAAGAAGATGAGGACAGTGATTTATTAATAATTGCTGTAATGGCTGATAGTGTATTTGGAAGTGTCAACACCAGCATGTCAAGTGAGATGTCATCTACCCCTAAAGCATTGGACCCAAGACCCTGAATAATCTTAAGGACCGCCACTTCATTAGTCAGCTGCAAACGGAAACAACCTGATCCATGCCTGTTATATTCAAAATATGTCAGTTCTGATATGGGGACTTCCCTGCTGCCAGGTATATCCAAAAAATGTTTATTTATAACATCAGGATCGTTACAGCAAACAGGTAACTCCTGTTCTTTATTACTCTTATATGTTACTACTGACTTAATATTACTCCATAGCTTTTTAGGGTTATTAATGTTTTTATCTATATTAGTTTTAAAGAATGCTTGCTTCTCACTCTCAATTGCTGCCCTAACTATACATTTAAGATCTTTGTATGCATTACGATTAGTGTCTGTATTGTTCAATTTGTATTTCTGATGGCAATTGTCACGCAGTTTAGCCATTGATTTAATAGTATCTGTTATCCATGGACATCTTTTTTCTTTTATTAAAACTTTCTTTAGCGGGGCATGCAATTCAAATAATGCAAGCACATAGGAGTTAAATGTATAGACCATAGTGTTTACATCATCTAGACGGGTAATGTACTCCCAGTCAATCCTATTTAGATCCTCACTAAATATGTCTGGCAAAATGTCCCTTAACGGCCTGAAGCTAATCCACCGTGGAGTTGGTTTCTCAGACCTAAAATTAAATTCAGCTGTTATTATTGCATGCTGTCCAAGCTCAGGGATATGCAGAACAGAGGTCCTACACACTTGAGCATCAGTACAAATAATATCAATCAATGTTTTACTATGATTAGTGAAATGTGTAGGTTCTAGAATCACATTCCTAAGAGAAACACATTGCAAAAAACTGTTAAGTAATTTACTTTTGTAGTCATTAGCATCCTGAACATTTATGTTAAAATCGCCAAGCAGAATAATTTTGTCAGCACTAGATAAAGAGGATAATGTGTCAGTGACAGCATCTAAGAAGGTGTTAACATCGAGCCAAGGAGGTCTGTAAGCAGTGCCAATGATGATAGATTTTGACTTAATTGTTAGTTTAATCCACATTTGCTCAACCATTGGCGCAGACGGATGTGGCACGGTGCGTACATTAAGTCCACGGCGCACATAGAACCCAACTCCTCCACCACGGCCACTCCGTACATTGCTAGGGCGCGGTATATGTCTAAGACGATAGTTAGGTATTGATGGGGCGCGACCCTCCTCTCCCTCTCCAAGCCAGGTCTCATTGATGGCCATGATATCCACTGAAACAGTTTCCATAGCCATGATGAACTCCTCTTGACGCGAACCCAGAGAACCCGCATTAAATAGTCCAACTCTCAATTTTTTATTGTTAATCATTATTGTAAAAGACTACTATAAGTAAATTGTAAGTTGTGTATAATTTAAACTGGTATAAATAATTGTTATAAATGAATATGTAAACATTAATATTAATTAAGTGAATATTATTTCTTTCTAGTTTATATTTTTTATTTGATTGCAAAATTATAATGCATGTAATACATATGGACATCTTATTTTGTAATATACTTCCTCTGAGTGCTAATAACCCTTTTGCCAGTAACACAACACAATATAGAACTTTATAGATAAATATTCCTATCATTAAATTGTAGGTTATATAAATAAAAAAATAAATATAAATAAATATGCACATATTGATATTAATTAGGTATATATTATTACTTTCTAAATTATATTTTATATTTGATTGACTTTGCAACCATATACTGCATGTAATACATGTGTATAGTATGTCTTCTAAAATACTTTCTCTGAATACTAAGGACCATATCTTTATCACCAGTATTATAGCAGCACAGTATAGAATGATGAAAATAAACATTCCTATTTTGTTTAAACTATTATTACACATAAATAATAGACTATAGGACAAAAAATACATTGTGTGACAATTGCAAAATTTAAGTACAATATGTAAACAACTAGTGAACGATGGTGTGTGTATGTCACAGATCTTATTACTTGTTTTGTATCTGAGAAGTGATACTACTAAAAACACGTTCCAAGTCCAATTCACTCCTCAGGCTGTAAGTGGGCTTACCGTCACCCTGCTTTGCTAGAATCCTACCGCGCTTCGTCCAGGTATATCTCCATCCTAGTTTCTCAGCAGCTTGTCTGGCGCGATAAAACAGATGTTTGTTATACCGAGTTAGCCTCTCGTTTACATAAAACCGGCGTGAAGGTGCCGCCAACCCGAGGTCGGCAGAGGTGGCTCCACGGCGTGTCCGGGCACTCTGTAGGAAGTCATCGCGAAGTCTCCTCGAAGCCAAACGCACCACAATGCGGCGCCCCCGTCCTCCACCTAGCGCTGCTCCCTGGGTCAGATCTGCCTGTTCTTTCTCCTCTGATTGGTGCGGTCTAAGGCCTACCCGTTCAGCGAAGACAATATCACGTGCCTCCAGGACTACTCCCAGCTTCCTCGCCACGAGTTCGACTGTGTGGACAATGTTTTCGCCTTTCTCCTCAGGAAGGTTTGTAATTTCCAAGTCAGAGGAAAGCAGCTCCTGTTCGCGTTCATTGAGCTCTAACTTCAAGTCTACCACCGTCTGCTCGAATTTACATTGTAAGTCCGCAGAGGTGGGACTTTCCTGCCGGTCTTCGAGAGCCTTCATTCTACATTCAAGACTGTCGACTCGTTGACTACACGTAAAGACAGTCAGGCGAAGATCAGCTACCTCCCGGCGAATCTCCTTAAGCTCGGTTTTTAGCTCCTCCCTCATTTGTTGTAACTCACTCCTTAGTAATTTAATCTCTCTGCCCAAATCATTGCCCCGCAACCCTTCTAATTCATTTGCATCTTCAAAAGACTCATGAAGGCTAACTGAGTCGGTAGGGGTATTCCTGGTGTCATGTACCTGCTTGTCAGCAGAACTAGAAGAATCTACAGTTATGTATTAACTATTTAGATATTTTGTATACGCTGTTGGTTTTCTGAATAAAATAAAAAAAATACCGAAAGCATAGTTATTTACTGCAGTGCATTATAATAAAATATTGCCAGACATCATAAATGTTTAGTAAGCATAAACAATGGGTCAGAGCGGCTAACTGTCGGTCAACGACAATTGATACTTGAAAGAGACTTAGGTATCCCCAATAGTAAACGCCTTTCTTACTATTTTATTTCGAGTTCAAAGGGACCACATAATTTTAATTAAGCTATATTGATAAGTTTTTTATATATGTACACCTGTTATTTGATCGATTTTCTCGTTCAGAACGATGGTCTCCTCCAGCATTCTGGAACACAGAAATATAATTTTCAATACAAAAGAAGTGTTTGGGGTTGTTCACGTTTTCTAAGTGTATTGTATGAATCAGAATAGTTTGTTTGTTTGAACGCGCAAATCTCTAGGACTTCCAGTTGGAATTGAATAATTCTTTTTGCGTTTGATAGCCTAATTCTTGAGTGAGGTTAGAGACTATACAACATGACCATCACGCTACGAGCGACGGGAGCGGAACAGTAACCAAAGATGTAAATTAGAGCATTTGAAACCGTGTCACTGACCTATCTTTGTCCTTCTCCAGTTGTCGTATGATGAGCCGCTGCTTGTTGATCTGTCCCTCGTTCACGTCGATGTCATGTTCCAACTGCTTCCGTCGCTGTTCCTGCAGGTGCAGCATGTGGAGATTCTCCAAAGCTTCGTCTGGAATGACGCAGAATATTATTGCACGAGGCTGACAGCTTAAAATCTCTAGGTAAATAAATTTTGAAGCGATCTCAGAATCGTCTTGTATTTTGTATGCAAGTATATTCTGTTTTAATTTATTTCTATGTATGTACCTACCTAGGGCGCTGTTCATGTTGGCAAGGTTCATGCGCCTGGCGTATAACCCACAAACTTACAAGTAGCTGGCGATTACTTTTTAGTTTAAAATGATCACAATAACTGTCTGTTTCGTTCAGTATCAAATTCCTTAAAAAAGAAAAATATTTTGTCAACCATGCTTTTGATTCCATCGCTATTTAACTTACTTTGTATCTTCTGCATATTCTTATTGAGTATCTCTTTCTCTCTGTTCAAGTTCTCTATTTCCCTCTTGTCGTTCTCCGCCTGTTTCTTGCCAAGCTGTAGGTCGCGTTCCATCACACTCACTTGGTTACGAAGACGGTCACTAGCAAGAAAACGGCCCATTAATATCCTTTATTTAAAACGTTTCACAAAAATTACAATTTTTATATTTATTATATTTAAAAAGAGGTTTGTTTGGATCGCATAAAATGGCGTTCTACAGTCTCTGTTTACACAATTAATGGGAGACAGGCGTGAAGTTATGTATGTATGTATTTAGAAACGATAAAGGAGTTTTTTTCATTAGTGCTTACCGTTCGCTTTCCATGGTGGCCTTGGCCTGTTCTAAAAGTTGATATCTTTTGGTCATTTGAAGGCCGTGTTTGGTCAGTTTGGTGACTTCGTTTCGCTGTTTGGTATTCTCATCAATCATGTTCTGAAATACAACACATACTCCTAGCAACAAAATTTTGAATACATTGTTTAGAGACAAAACGCCATATAAGTCTATTAAGCGGAACAGAAATAGAAGATAGATACCTAAGTACTATCGGACCAATTGAATCATTTTACCAAACATTTCAACCATTTTGCTGATATTTCGCTTAAAACTGATAAACTTGTAAGATGTGTACAATGCACTTAGGACGTATTTAATTCTAATATAAAAACAGCGTACTCAGTAAAATGTAAGTGTCTAATAAAATGATTGCTTCCAAAGAAAATCTGTCTTCAGGCGAATTTCGATTTACTTGCATTTAGACGGATTGACAAAATGAGCTTATGGCGGGTCATCATGATTCACTTGGTTCGATACTACCTACCTGGATGAAATGTTTGGTGATGAGATACCTAGTTCCTTCATTGTTGCAAAATATTTTAAGAATGAAACTTGCGAAAGAAAAGGATACCATATAAAATATAACAACAACTACACAAAACGCCATCTGGACCCAAAATAAGCATATATTATAGCGTATGTTATGGGTTCTAGAATGCGTATACACATACTTAAATACTTTTGTGAATACATACATATTATACATAGAAACACGCAGACCATTGCAAATAGTCATGTTCATGAACACTTATTTGCACTGAGCGGGAATCAAACCCGCGAAATCTGCGTGGTAGTCCGCGCACAGTACCACTGAACCACAGAAGCAATCAGTCATATACCTAAAGAGTTCATAAAATATAGAATGCAAGTATTTAATTGATGAATTAAGTTGTGGCTTTATCTATCTGGCCAATGGTGACGCATAGAAATCAACCAAGCGAAGACGACGACTACGAGTTTATAACATAGAAAACATAGATGGCGCTGAGTAACACTTTCAATGAACTTTTATACAAAAACATCACAAATGTATGGAAGCCTGACTCGCGATATCGAAGCGTTCACACCAACTATTTATATATACAAATTCAGACTACCAACTGTCAGGCAGTAGCCCGCCAGGTACGATCACCTAGCCTGGTCGGAGGATCCTCTCTTTAGTTGGAGGTATATGGTGTTATACCTCCACAAAGTATAGTACCCCTACCTTAAGTTCTCGTCCAGTATTATTAAGTGCGTTCTTAGCATCATCTAGCTGCTTTTGCACTCGTTCTGCCGTCTCCCTAAACTGTGCGGCCTTGGTGACAGCGGCCTCTTGTTCAGCCTGAGCTTCCTCTAGCTTCGCAGTCAAGTTCGCCAGCTGTCGTTCACGCCGTTCTAAGGCTTTCTCGTCTTTCGCCATCTATGTAAAGTAATACTGGATTACGTTTGGCCGGACACCATGTTAAGAAAACACGGGTCGTTGCCTTGTCGACCATGTAGGGAGAAGGGATGAGAATGATGGGATGAAAAAAAGGGGAAAATAAAGAAGACTGGTGGGGTACTTTGGTCTCCAAGCCAAACACGTAGGGAAACTAATATTTGCCATGTAGTTCACCTGGAGCAGCAGTCCGAAGAGCACCTGCGCGAATAGCACCTAGCCTAGCCATGTTGAGCACCTCTCAATATATTTTTGGCAGGAGCTCTCTCTGTCAAAAATATTGATAGGTTATAGGCTATTCGCGCAGGTGCTCTTCGGACGGGTCCTCTGGGTGGACTACGTTTAATATTTCACGTTGATATTCTTAACCCTTTAATCACCAAAGATATACTCGACCTATTATTATATTACTTTATTATGGTCAGCAACTCACCTGCCAAGAATGGTAACTATGGCGAACCTACCTTTGGAAAAGGCCTATGTTCAGCAATGCACGACTTCAGACTGATGATGTGAACAATAATTTAAACCTGATTAATAAAATTACCAATATTTTGTTTTAATTTCATCTCCCGCAACCAAGGATACGGCTTACCGGATTAAGGCGACTCATACATTGCCCCGCACTACGCGGTGGGGTGCGTGGCGAAAGAACATCTACACCGCGCGTGAATGAGTTTTCAGTGTGGTGCACCACACGTGATTTGTATACAAAGAGAGATATATAAACAACACAAGAACACTCACGCCCGCATTACGTTCCGTAATGCCTATGGTTGTATACTCTATACATTTAGGCAGATCGATTGTGAGTTCCTGTAAACTATACATCAGCTTACCTTATCTTGGAGTGTTTTAATGTGGTGATCCCGTTGGTTCAAAAGGCCCTTCAGTGAATCTGATTCTCCTTTGAGGTGTTCTACCATGCGGTTCTGTCGCACGGCGTTATTGTCGGCTTCCTAAAGAATAAACAGAAGTCGTATTAGCAGAAAACTCTCTGCCATCTACTGACTTACTAAAACTTAACTAGAAAATTTAATTAGGCAATCAGGGCCGGACCGAGAGTTTATAGTTCACTGTTTTCCCATTTATTGTCATGCTAATTGCCCGTTTTCTTGATGCCGGGAATGACCTCTAAACAACTCCATGCTTTATTTGGGCAACTCTGAACTTCCTCTTCGCAGAGATGAATTGAACATTGGGAACAGGACATAAGCAATACTTTGTTTTTATAATTTTTTTCATGTCAATAATACTTCTTGCACAGTTCCTTAATCATGTTGTACGACACTTTATTGGTTCTACAATCTGGATCGGAACGTTATTTTTATGTACTTTCTTTTTTTTTTAATGTATATGATTGTAAACTGTTGTGTTCGTCTTAAATAAATAAATAAATAAATATAGGGCCCTGGGCTAATACTACTTAGGGGCCCACCTAATTACTTCTATCTAATTAGGTACTAATAAAATTGCATATTTCCGCATTAGCGTCTATTTTTGACTTTGACTTGACTTAAGTAGCTGGGGAATCTACGGGGCCCTAGGCTGAAGCCCAAAAAGCCTTATGATGGTTCCGGCCCTGTCGGCAGCAAATGGTGTTCTATAGTCTCTCCACTCTCTCCTTACCCCATGAGTAGGAGACAGGTGTGAAGTTAAAGTAGGTAAAAATTCTGCATAAAAAGATGCTCGATCTGTATACCTAATATAAGTATATAACAACTTCATAGTAAAATTCTGGACAATATCGCATTATTCACGTAAATTTTAGCAATAATTCTTTTAATTGTAGGTACCTAATTGCTTGTTTTTAAAGGATCAGCTTCTTAACAATGGGATATGTATTACCAGTGCGCACAAAACACATGAACGGATTTGGTTTCTTTACGACGAGTTCCGTTTCATCTACCGGAATAAAAATGCAAGGTTTTCAAGCGGTAGAAAGAGTGCCGATGGCCCGATTGCCTCCCTTTCCTCTTTCCTCACCTCCCTTAATCCTTTCACCCACTTCCTTTACGGTAGGCAGCGGTTCGCAGAGTCCCTGGCATTGCACGAGCAATGCTAGAGACTCTGGGTCGTTCATGAGCGACACTTACCATCACGAGAGCTGTTTGCTCGTCTGCCACTGTCGGCAATAAAAAAAGAAGTAGCGGCGACTCGACGTAACGTGACTCGATGTAAAGGAGTCAAATACAAAAAAGAGTATGTTCTATCCCAGCGCTGATACTGCACCGCTACAAATTCTTAAGTATCAAAATTCTATTACCTCCAAGTTTTCCTCTAACTTGGCAATATTCTCTTCATTCTGTGTGATCTTATTTTCCAGTTCATCGACGTAGCTCAGCGCGTTTGTCAGCCTCTGCTTGGCTCCGTCCAGTTCGTTTTGTAGCCGCAGCTTTTCTTTCTCGAACTTTTCCTTCTCTTTCACTGCTGATGTCGCACCACTAAAATATTTAATAGTAAGTAGTAAATATCTATTCTTGTACGGGACAGTTAGCCACTACTATTACCTACTTCAACCAAACAAAACTAAATGGCCCGTATAATTGTAAACATTGACCTGATAACAATGATATACCTAACTGTTGGATAAGAGCGGTCCGGATGCCTTATTTTCAATCGTTTGTAAAGTTTATATAACACTTTCTATATATTTATAAGTACCAAAGTGCGAAACCGGTAGGTTGCTAATGTGTCATAAAACAAAATATTTAAAAAATATTTTAATATTGTCACAGAGCATGAATTTTACTATCGGTAGGTTTTATAGTCCTCCTTATCGTTTTCGACAATGGCAATGACCCTTAGCGGCTCATTTTCTAGCATAGTACCCTAATGTGACTTGCTAGTCCGAGTCTAGTTTAAAATAAGTACTCGGTTACAACTAGGGCAGAAAAGTTGAACAGGTGCATTATATTTAAAGGTGTAGGTGGGTTTAGGTTGGCTACGAGCTCATTCGACCCTAAAGATTTGACCCTTTTTCTTCTTGAGTAATTATCGTTTCTTATCTATTGTGGCGCTTTACTTCAAATGTATAATGGAGCGGGCTATGTTAGGCGTCTCTCTGCGCTATTGTTTGAGAAACGAAGAAATCCGCAGGCGAACCAAAGTAACTGACGTAGCTAGCAGAGTTGCTTCTCTGAAGTGGCAATGGGCAAGACACATAGCTCGCAGAACTGACGGCCGCTGGGGCAGAAAGGTTCTAGAGTGGCGACCACGAACCGGAAGATGCAGCGTGGGCAGACTCCTCACAAGGTGGACCGACGACCTTATAAGGGTGGCGGGCAACCGATGGATGAGGGCGGCGAACGACCGGCCACGGTGGCGAAAATTGGGGGAGGCCTATGTCCAGCAGTGGACGTCTTTTGGCTGATATGATGATGATGACTTCAAATGTTTTATATTACTGTAGGTATAGGTGGTAGAGCGCCAAGATGACCTCCGTAAAGCAGACTCTTCGCATCTGGTAGGGTCAATAGCGCAACCAATTAAATGTTTTTAAATGTTGTCTGTAGGTAATTATTTATAGTAATAAGTATTTAAACATAAATCAATTGACTTTTTAGTGAGACAAATAAAAACCGCGGAAACCTATTCGACGCAAATTATTGACACTAATTTTACGCTTGTTACAAGACAGGTTAGTTTATTTTTATTAATTACTAGCTGTTATCAGCGCGGTTTCACCCGCGTTAAGTAACATCTTTGGTTATTGCTTCGCTCCCGTGGGTCGTAGCGTTATGTTGCCTGTAACCGTTCTCGAAAATTGGGCAAATACAAATATTTTTTGAAATCCGATTAGTAGTTCTCAAGATTAGCATGTTTAAAAAAAACTCTTCAGCTATATGAAGGTATTAGTATAGAAGATAGATAAAAATCAATGTATAATTAGAATTACACAATTGATACTAGATACTTATAAATTTATAACAATTGCCTAACACATTTTATTTACGGAAAGAATTTAGTCAGATTTCAGTTCAGCCTTGTGTAGTAATTAAGTTTATTACAAGCAATTTGAAACTGGAGCAATGGAACGAAATAAAAATAAAATTTTGACTTGTTGCTTCCTTTACGGCTCAGCGCAGACAGAGAGCAGCGCAGAGGAGAGGTTTTTATTAAGGCACTCTCGAATCAACTTCAAAATTATTGTGCATATATGCTTGAACCTGACAATAAATGTTCGCGCGTCCTCAAAGATACGCGGGAACATATATTATGCACTTTAATTGAATAATTTTTAAGTTGACTTTCGTGTGCTATAATAAAATCCTCTCCGCTGCGCTCCTCTCTGTCTGCGCTGAGCCTAAGGCGAAGGTATAGGTCCGTTAACTTTATCCTTGAAGGCAACAGTCTTTTTCAAACCCTTTATAAAACTTTTTATAGTAAGATTCACTAACAGAAACAAGCCATCTAGATTACAGCTTCAATTTGAGCGATTACTTTTATATAAGACTAGATAGATAATACCTAAGACTGCGTATTAGGTACTTTGTTTTATCCTATATAAGTCTCTGGTCCTTATACTCACCTCATTAATAACTCTAACATCCTTGTAATTGAGTTGAAAATTAATTCATTAGTAATATACCTACCTACTGCCGTAAATAGTTAAGTTCAGACTTCCGTAACTATACAGTTTCGAAAATCATTTAATTAGTATTTAATATACCTACTGCCGTACAGGATAAGTATAACTGGTTAAGTTCAGTAGTTAAACATAGTTTCTGATATGATCCTCTCCACAATCATAACAATCAGTACTTAACGGATCCAGGATTCGGGTATGGGAAAGGGAGAAGGGGAGGGGACTTTACTCCTTTACTTTTACCTAAGGGAGGAGGTTTCATCAAGGTAAACAATAAACCTATGTTATGATTTCTACAGAGGAGATTCAAATGTGTTTTCAATTCAGATGTTACATAGTGATATTATATGAAATACTTACGCATCATCGTCCCCGGCTCGTTTCCTCGCGTCCAGCTCCTTCTCCAGCCTGGTGACCAGCTTCTTTATCGTCTCCAGACTTTCGACACTGGCGAGCTCCCGCGCGTGCATAGCATCTGCTAACGCTCGCGCCTCCTCTAAAGAATGATACAGTATTAGAGAAGATTTTACCATCAATATTACCTTATAGAGATATTAAAAAAAGAAAAACATGTTTTTCTATCAAAATAGCGATGTGTGGTTGTTGTTTTATTAGGTAGCATTTATGTAGATAATATATATAAAAATATTTTATATCAAATTACAACAATAGCAAATTTGTTTGACAAATTCACGTATTTGCCAAATTATCTGATAGTGTGTAGCTGTGCTGTGTTTGATGCGTTTGACGAAAATCTTTATTGATGGCGTGTTTGAGAAACAAGTTTAAAGGTGAACAGGGGTGTTTGTCAAACTAAATCTCTGTTTCGAATAAAATCACGAAAGGAGAAAACTTAATGTACAGGTAAGTTAACAAATCGTGTTCGATCTTTGGTTTGATGGTATAAGCTATTGTTTGATGAAAACGTGAAGTTTGATCAACAAATTTGTCAAACTTACCCTCCAATATCTGATAGGCTGATCAACGAAAAATTAACTAATCCCCTGTTAAATCTCATGAGAAGTATTTATTGTCGATCAGCGTTTCAGAAACTGGGGGTGAGTCACTTACCGATGTCAGCGCGTAATTTATCAATCGTTTTTTGGCTATCAGCGGTACTTTGCGTATAATCGGTCACTGTTGCGTCAAAACGAGTGATTTTTTTCTGAAATGAACGAATTTGATTTATTAAAAATGATTTCATCTTAGTCCTCTGCTGAACATAGCATGTTCTTGTCATAATAATATTAAAGAGACATGGATTGACGACAGTGGCGGTAGTGTGATTACAGGATTGCTGCCCTTCCTGTGTTAGATGGTTTACTTTTTATTGTTACTTGTAGCCTATTTCATGCCACACCTGAGCAAAGGCCTTTCCCGTGTCCGCAGTTTTCTTGTTACCTTCTCAAAAATATTAATAACGTCTTTGGACAACTGTCGGTAATAATAACAATCTCTATATATTAATACGTGAAGTAAAAACTTTGTACATCTTTTTACGAATATTGCGCGGATGGAGGAGTATGAAATTTCGCACACTTATAATTTATATAGAGAAGGAGTGTAGAATGCTATCATTTTTTTAAATTATGCATAAAAAATAATTATAGTCGTATATCGACCACTAGGCGACCACTAGTAATAATAATAATACCAGCCTGTTTACTGTCCCACTGCAGGGCACAGGCCTCTTCTCATAAAGAGAAGGCATGAGCATTCATCACCACGCTTGGCTCAAGGCGGTCAGACTTTTAAGGTTTCCTCAGGTTCCTCACGATGTTTTCTTTCACCGTCAGTCAGAAAGGTTCAAGATAAATTTAGAAAGTACAATTATGATTTGAAAAAGCACATTGGTATTTGCTCGGATTCCGCGGCTTAAATTGTAGCACTGGTGCGGGAGGGCTTGGATCAACGAACGATTGGTAGAAATTTTAATTTAAACCAGTCTAGAATATACAGAAGGTTTGTGGGGACAGGTTCTTACAGAAGGAGACGTGGCACAGGCAGGACTCGAGCAACCACCGGTCGTGATGACCGATTTATTGTTACAACTTCCCTGCGAAATCGTTTCCTCACGTCAGTTAACATCAAAACAGAGCTTAATGAAGTGCGTGGAGTAAATGTGAGTGCACGAACAATAAGAAGAAGGTTAAAGGAAGCGGATATCACCTCTTTTAGACCAGCAAATGGTCCAAAGTTGTCTGTAGCTCACAGACAAGCTCGCTTAAGATTTGCGTGTGATCACCTAAATTGGACAGAAGAGCAATGGGCCTCCGTATTGTTCACGGACGAGTGTAGGACATGTTTATATGGTGCAGATGGTCGCAGAAGAGTCTATCGTCGACGTGGGGAGCGATATGCTCAAAGTTGCATTGAGGAGCGTGTTCCTTTTGGAGGCGGTTCGTGTATGGTCTGGGGTGGCATATCGATGAACGGGCGAACAGAACTTGTGTTCATAGACATGGTGCGTCAAAACGGTAATAGAGGGGGTTTGACTGCACATCGCTACATAACAGAGATCTTAGAAGATCACGTGGTGGCTTACATGGGATTCATAGGCGAAAATTTTATTAATGCAGGATAATGCCCGGCCGCACCCTGCTGCACAAGTTTGACAATATTGCGAAGAGGTTGGGATACGTACAATGAATTGGCCAGCACGTAGCCCGGATCTTAATCCCATTGAGCATGTTTGGGACAATTTAAAAAGAGCTGTATATGCGAGAAATCCTGTGCCCACGACAGTGGCAGCACTAAGAACAGCACTTTCAGAAGAATGGGACAATATTCCGCAAGATCTTTTAATAACCCTAATAAAATCTATGCGGAACCGATTAGAATCCGTAATAAGGGCACGTGGAGGTAATACACCTTATTAAAACATAAATAAACCCTTGCATAAAGTTTGTGTGTATTGTTAAAACCATTTTTTTATTAAACCTTTTTTACTTAAATTTCTGTTTTTCTTCAAAAAAGTCTTAAGGTCCTTTCCACACAAACTTAAACTTAAGGATATGACCCTACGCTGTTTTAAAGTTCACGAACCAATCTAGAGGTTTAAATTTTAATCTGTATAGAAAGGACCGACGACGTTTGATAAATAGGAATAAATATTTAAGGTTAGCTGTTGCACAAACGATAAATAAAATACTAAATTAAAACGGTAAACTTACAGTGACTTTTTTTTAACGATCTTTATTTAATAATCCGATTTTATACAACGGATCGTTCAGCGATGAATCGCTTTAACTATTTTAATATGTCTATTATCGACAGCGCTTCAGCGGCGAAGGAATAATCGGGATTTTCGTTAATTCTCAACGTACTACATACCATAAGCGCTGCATTTTCCAAGGAGTGAGCCTGGTTTTCTTCCTTCAGCTTGAAGTACGAGTCGTAAAGCTTGGTGTACACGTCAGAGTAGAGCTTCATGCCTTCCGCCTCCCGGAGCTGCTCCAGAACCTGATCATATAAATTGTAATAAAACCGTTTGAATTGTAAACGGGCATTCACGCGATAGTTACATACCTTACTTTGTTTGACGATTCGACCAGTTTATTATTCAAATTATATCATGCAACGCGAAATCAAAAGTAAACCATTTGTTCTGTAGGATTGACAGATTCAAATTGACTAATATACAAGTAAAGTGAGGGTAGTTACACAAAATAAATGGGTTGTTGCCATATAATGGTAATGTTGCCACTGTAGAAATATTGACAATGTGACTGATAAGCAAGTGGCCAGATAATATGTTAGGCTAGCCAAGTATTGTGCCAATGTAAAGCCATATTTTATATACATATACATTACATACAAATTAAAAATTAGGTACTGGCAGACAATGTTTCTTCTAGATATTACCTCACTATACATAAATTAATAATGTCTAAGGAAAACTTAATAACTTTTAACAAAAATAAACAGACTTCATAAAGAGAAAACTAAAAAGTAAAAACCGATTTCTCTGGGATGCCATCATCAGATCCTCGTTTCCTTATTGTACCACCCTTGGGATATCTTCTTTCCAACAAAAAAAAGAATCATCAAAATTGGTTGATAAACGACGAAGTTATCCGCGAACAAAAAAAAAATATAAACGGTCGAATTGAATAACCTCCTCCTTTTTTACAGTCGGTTAAAAAGTAAAGAATACGAAAATAAAAGGGAATTTCGTATTTTTTCAAATTGATAACTTAATGTTTATGGGAGACGGGTGCCGTAACCGTCACTTAATATGTAAACAACTATTACTGTTAGCTTAAATTATCCCACTGTTGGGCTGTTCCACGATCTCCATAACAAAGATAAAAAAGGACGAAAGGTGTATGACGTAAGCTCCCTCTCTCTCTTCCCGTATATGCTCCATATTATGGTTGGTCATGCAGCCATTCATATCATTCTCCTCCACTTCGCTCTATTCCCGACCTCTTTTTCGAAAAACCCTGCTCTCTTTTATATCGTTAGCAACTACACTATCGCATCTTTTTTGGGTCGGCCTCTGAATCCTTGACCGGGGAGGAAGTAAACAAAGCAGAAAAATATTTACTTTTTCATATTCTTTCTCGGCTTCGGTGGTCTCGGAGCCAATCTTTATGGCTCCACCGAAGGTCGTCTCCTCATCTTCGGGATCCATCTTGTGAGTGGACTAAAACTTAGCAAACAAATACACAAACAATAATATGCAAAATGAGTAAAAAGATGTAAAAAAAACGTTCGAACACGGTGCGCGGCTGTTTATGTGGTTGCCATGGTTACCGCGTCGAAATAAGACAAATTATTGGCATAGAGTTTGTTACTTATGTTTACTATAAAGAGTTAGTTGTTTATGGATTCGATATTAAAAAATATAAGAATAATATAAATTATTTTTTATAAATTTAGTTTTTTTATATTATTTTATTTATTACAGATATAGGTATATACAGTTTTGCTAGGTTGCGAAATATGAATTATAAACAAAATGAGCTTTGAAACATGGTGTCGAAGGACATTAGTTGGGTAGAAAATACATAATATTAATTAAACGTTGTAGTTTTAATGTCTATTGCATCAAGTTTCTAAAGACTGATAAAATCGAGCGAAAAGTTATTGAATGGAGACCACGAACTGGAAAGGGCAAGTTAAGAAAGACGTCCACTAACAAGATGGTTAGACGTTTTGATAGGCGGCTGGCAGACGCTAAATGCAGGACTAACTACAACCTCATTAAGCAATTTTATTATAACCTTACTTTGTCCCTATCTATATATAGGAGGTAGTAGAACCACGCTGATTTCAGCATGAATGGGCCGGATCGTCCAGGGAAGTACTACCCTCTCATAGAAGATCGACTTAAGAGTAGTAGTATCCGTACTACTGCGTTTCGTTCGGTGAGTGAGAGCGCCTGAGGCCCAATTTCCCCCTTTTCCTCTTTCCTCACCTCCCTCATTCCCTTCCCCTAACCCCATTCCCAGCCGCCATAGTGGAGACCACCATACCAGCAGTTTAAGACGATGGCTTTTAGTATAGTGGCCGCCACTTCTGAATTCCACTGACTGCTTACCATCAGGCGGGGTGGAGTCCCTTTGGTAGGCTACAATAAAAAAAAAATCCTTGTTTTTAATGGTACGAAAGAAAAAGACAAAACACAACGTAAGATTAAAATAATTCTGCTTTATGAGGTGGTGGTAGGTCCTCGAGATGTTTCCAATCGAAGCGAAATAGGTCTTATGTGATAATAATATGATTAGCTACTAATAGTGATGAACAATTTATAATAATAATAATAATATTCTACCACATTCACACAGCGCCATCTAGCCCCAAATTAAGCACTTATATTTGCTTGTGTTATGGTACTAAACAACTGATAAACTACTTATATATATTTTTTTTTTTTGTAAATACATACATATTATAGATAAATTACACCCAGTCACAGAACAAACAATCATGCTCAACACACAAAGGTTTGTCCTGGGTGGGAATCGAACCCACGACCTCCGGCTTAGCAGTCAGGGTCACTAACCACTAGACCAACAGGCCAGTCAAAATTTGACTACTATTATGAAAGACAGCAATTATCTATGACCCTTACTAAATTTACAATCATCTCCGTTTATTATTATTAATCCCCCCAAATACTTCACTAAATATCTATACTATTATAAGCGGCAAAGTTTGTTTGTTTGTTTGAACGTGCTAATCTCTAGAACTACCAGTAGGATTTAAAAAAATCTTTTTGCGTATACCTAATAGCCTAGTTCTCGAGGAAGGTTATAAACTATGTAACATCACGCTACTGGCGATGGAGCAGAGCAGTGAGCAAAGACGCGGGTGAAACCGCGCCGCGGAAAGCTAGTATGTAGGTATATACGGAAGTATTATTATTTGGTCATCTCTCTTTTCCATCCTTGTTTTCCACTGTATAAAAGACAGAGACAGCTAGACGTTCGACCATTCGACAGAATACTAAGTAATTGCTCTGATTTAGCAGAACTACATAATTGAAGCATGTAATGAGGAAGTGACCGATTGTGTCCAGTACTTGTTTGAGGGGAGCCATGGGCGAAATATTAACTATATACCTACCTATCTGCCTACCTATATATACCGGAATAGGAAATGGTAACTGCCGTAGGGTATATAACCGGTTTTTAGGACAATTTTAAATCATTGTCAACGTATTGTCAAGGATTTAAGAAAGGTTTGTTACATTTCATAAGTCGGTTTCGATTTTCGCCTAAATTATTGTTTAGTCATTCATAGGTAATATTATAAACTAGCTGTTGCCCGCAGCTCTGCCCGCCTGAATGTCGATTATCGCATATTATATGTATTTTTGCTACATGTCTCTGTTTATACATTGTCAATTTTTCATACATACTTTCATCCCATATAACCCCTTTGACCTTTCGCGATAAAAGATAGCCTATGGTGTTCTCCAAGGTCTATTCTATCTCTGTAACAAATTTCATCAAAATCGGTTCAGTAGTTTAGGCGTGAAAGCGTAAGAGACAGCGTTACTTTCGCATTTATAATATTAGTATGGATGGATCGGCGGTCCACTCTCGGCTAATCAATTATTAAAGTTTGTGTTTTTGAGTTCCGAAAGCCCATTTTTATAAAAGGCACAAAATGTAGGTACTTACTAACATTTTAGAGCTACTATATCATCTTTAGAAAAAATAATTTGTCAAATAACTTCTTTTAAAAAAAAATCTAACTTGTATGCTTAAAAGTAAATTTGTATGATTTAAGAGTCAAAAAAGAAAAGTGATGCCATTTGTCATTTATGGAGGGTATGGAGATGGCTCTAAACATAAGTGGCGGGAATAGCATCAGTTTCACCGACAAGAGTCCAACTCATAAATTTATAGTTGGAAGTAAATAATATAAATTCAGCCCTTTTTTATGAAATAAATAATGATTTGCTAATTGCCCCGTTCAAGAATCAAGACGGTTATGTCGGAGTTCCTGATCGGAGATTAGCCAGCTGGAATACTCATAGGTGTATCTAGGCCCCGAAATTAGATACATAAGTGACGTAAATTCAGCTCTCTCGAAGAATGTTGTTTCTTTCCTTAACCTATAATCACTTGTTACAACTTTGGTGTCAAACAAGCATATCTGCATACCTGATGGTAATTGGTGACAGTAACCTAACTCATGACTATGTTTTCCAGCGGCCTATCTGAGGTAGTTGCCAAGGATACTGGTTTCGTTACCTTGCAACCGTAGTAATTTTAGTCATATTAACAAAAAAAGTCTAGGCTACTCTCTAGAGATAGGTTATTAATTCTATCTAGAGAGGTTATTATTGCAAAAATAATGCTTAGAAAACACCACTAAGCTGTTGGCGACCATGTAGGTCAGGAGAAGGAGATGAGAAAGGAAAAGGATAAAAAAAGAGGATTAAGGAGGTTTTGGCCTACGGTACTCTCATTCACCTTGCATTCACCGTACGATACGCGCCTCCTACAACCTTCTGCTAGCCTAGTACTATTTCTGCAAAATCAGAAAGAACCAAAACAAGACTTTATAAAATAAATTCGATCATACAAGCCTCCTACAACCTTCTGCTAGCCTAGTACTATTGATCCACGGATCCCCTTTGTCCATACCCCAGGGGATCGAAAAGCACTTGCTACTAGAAGACTACTCTACGATCCCTCGAGTTTGGCCACAAGGAAATAGAATTCCTCGTAGCCGAATCAGTTTGCCGAAATAGTTTGGCCACGAGGAAACGCCGGCATTAACACTTTTCCGAACAGTAGGTAAACATAAATGGCTGTCTTGACAATAAAACATCTATTGTGTCTACAGTAGTGGCCATGTAAGGATATAGAAATTAATACTTTTTGTCAATATTTTATGAAATATCGGTTCATCAATCGATCAGGATCTACCACCCCCTCATAGAGCAGTATTATTTTAATGTTACTTTGTGTTTTGTCTTTTTCTTTTGTACCATTAAAAACAAGGATAGAGACAAAGTAAGGTTCTAAGAAGATTGTTATATGAGTTTGTGGCGAGTCCCTGATCCATTGATCTACTTTGTCAGCTTTCAAGGTTACAACCCACCCACAACTGAGGTCATTTACCCCGTGCATTATATCAGAGATTTTTATCACAACACCAGTTCGTTTGGCGGCATTATATTTTTTTATATATTTTGCATACGTGCCATATTAGTGCATAAGGAAATGAACATAATGTGTATATTAGTGCATAATTTTTCTAATTTATGCTTATTACACATTCGTGTGAACAACAAAAATAGTATATTTGATTAAATATAACATAAAAAGATAAAATATATTATAAATAAGCCGATAACAGTTATTTTTGAATTGAATAGAATTGATAGATCGAATGAATTATTTTTTTCTAAATAATATAAAGCAAAGTTGTTTTCTTCTGTATGTTGCACCAGTAACTTCTTCCAATCCACGCAGTTATTTTTCATACGATGTTCACTAATATTTAAAGCATTTCTTCTATATTGCTCATATGTATAAAACATAAATATTGTAGAAAAGAAAAGCTGTGATTTTTAAACATTTATTACCGTGTCGTCAAAATATATTAGTACCTTCGTGCGCACCCGGGGTGAGCTGCTAGTATTTACTAAAAAGTTATTGATATTTTCATAATTTAACCTTAACTTATCTAATAATGATCTAAAGGCATTATTTCTTCCTCTTATTTATTACTTATGTGACTAGTTTCTGTTTTATGTTTATTTAATAATTTGTATAATTTATTTATGTACTAGCTATTACCCGCGGTCTTCTTGAAATTGTAACTCATACAAAAAACGTAATTATCTGACGATTGAAGAGTGGCGTGATTGGTGGCGAACTGGCTGTATGTTAACTGACTTCATGCAATTTTGACTTTTCATAAGCATCATACTTTATGATCAAAATAAAATTAATGCTTTGAGTTTGCGGACCTGAGCAAAAATATTTATTAATGGACTCTAATTACTAATAAATTGTTTCACACTTGTCTCTTTCTTTAGCCTTTATCTTTAATGTTAACAGAGACAGCGCTTCGAGAAGTTTGAGAACTAAATTTTCTGAAAATTATCAGCGCCTGCGGTGTTTGCACTGAGAACTAAATTACTGAAAAACAAGCATAAAATGCGAAATAGGTAGAACAGAATAAAAATAGATTAAAAATGTATGGGATTGACATATTACTAACGTCAATATTGTCGTTAATATATACTAATCTTACATATCACAAAATCTTTCTATTTGCATTGAAGCCCCTTGTCTAGGCCCTCTGGTGGGATAAACTCATAATAATTACTATTATTATAACAAAAACTTTACGGACAGATTGTTTTATTTTCACGAGAAGCGGTTGTAATTTAATGTACTTTAAATTATCAACGTGACAAGTAGACTAAAAACTACAAACAGTTGACATATTCGTCATTTCAGTTGCTATGATTAAAGAAAGAAGTAGTTTAATACAGGTACCTATAAAAAAATGAATCGGTCAAAATTACTACTTTCCTAAAATGTCTACTCTATCAAAATGACTATTTATTTTCTCATAACGTCAACTTTCCATGACCAGATTTTCAAATTGACCACTTTCCTTAATTACTACATATCCAAATTGACCACTTTTTAAAATGACCTGTTTTTCAATGTTAGGTTTACAAAATAATGTAGAAAACCTCTAAATGTTTTTAGTTGGACCGACGTCCTTACAAATGTGGCAGTCAATGTTGGATGAGGGCGGCTTATGATCGGTTAAGTAAATAGATAGCTTCTGCCAAAATAGTTGATGATGTATGTTATTAGTGTTCCTAGTAAATAATAGGTAACTAACATAAATAAAAGGTTAAGTTTTTTATTACCGTAATGGTGTAACTTAAACCATCATTTGCATTTTAAATTCAAAACCGGAACCAAAAATCAAGCTTTTTTTATTATGACTTATGTAATTATTTGCAATTATTTTTGACAAGGAACAAGTCTTAAATTGCTCTAAGCATATAAATTCGTCACGCTGTTTTCCCGGAAGGTATAAGCAGACATGTTACGCCTACGATTGTTTTGCTATATTAGGGTATTAGGAGGCGAGCATATAGCCAAAGATATATTTTACATAATATAGTTTTTTTTTAGTCGCCTAGTCCTACATCAGCTAATTGAAAGGGTCGCCATTGAGACCGTAAATAATAATAATAATAATATATATAATATTCTACCACATTCACACAGCGCCATTTAGCCCCAAATTAAGCAATTATATTTGCTTGTGTTATGGGTACTAAACAACTGATATACTACTTATATACATTTTTTTTTTTGTAAATACATACATATTATAGATAAATTACACCCAGACACAGAACAAACAATAATGCTCATCACACAAAGGTTTGTCCTGGGTGGGAATCGAACCCACGACCTCCGGCTTAGCAGTCAGGGTCACTAACCACTAGACCAACAGGCCAGTCCAGTAAATACTCGTACACTCAGATTTTCAAAGCAAATATAGGTGAATGTGCTTTCAAAATCTGTTATACTGAAGATATCTATTATCGAAGTTAAGCTTCTCCCAAACGGATTAGCAATTGTCGCCACACTTGATAGGTGGATTTACGATTGTGGAAATTTAATATTTAATACTCACGAACCAAGCAACCTTCTAATTAAGAAATTCGGCTAAAATTTTGATGACTATTTTAGTAGAAATGAGTGTACTTCAATAAAAAAATGTCTAGTCTATTATTATTAATTGTAACGACGGTACTTCAATGATGCTCAGGTGTTGCGATGGATAATCATCAGCGAGGCGGCGGCGGTTAGTCGTAAAACTTGTCAACGTAAATATACTCGTATAATAGTACAGTAAGTCGATCACGAAGTGTCCCCGGTACGGGCTTACAAGCCATCTTATCTTTGACAATTACTAATGGCGATAGTTCCAATATTATAACAGACAACAAATCAATACAGCATCTTTAATGATACATATTATAAATCTAGAATTAGTATATATATATGAAGGTTAATGTAGTAAAAAACTAAACGAAAATCGGTTCATCCGTTTGGGAGCAACGATACCACAGACAGATACACAGACAGACACGGTACAACTTATAACACCCCTCTCTTTTTGTGTCGGGGGTTAATAACTGAAAACATTATGGTCACTTTTTTTATACAGTTTTCACATACTTCTAAAAGTGTTCTGTTAAAATGTTCAAGGGGGGCCTGGTAATCTGCGTGACAGAGAATCCTAGTGCAGATACCAGTCTCTCACAAAGGATTGAAACTTACTTTATAACACTAGATTTTTAAGTTACCTTTGTGGAAGAGAAAATAAATATTTTTATTATTTATTTTTTTTTTTTTTCATTTATTTGGGTAAAAAAACAGTGTCAAAAACAGAGTTTTAAACAGTAATGAAATCTAAAATTATTAGTTTTAACACCAGCATCATTTACCACAAATTACTGTAAATTCTAGTACATGCGTGTTGAGAGTTTAAACTAGCTTAATTATGTAAATTGTTACCAGATGAACAATGATAATATTGTGTAAGTATATATTTATTATTATAACATTTTTAAAATATAGCTCTGAAGTGATAAAAATTTAAAACCACGAAAATATGACACTAAATGGCGATGTTGCCACTGTTATGTGTGCTCATAACTTGGTAGTTTTTATTCGAAACAGTGATCTTCGTCGAACCCTCATCATGGGTCTGAAGAAGCCAATTTTTTTATATATATTATTTATTTATTTAATAATAAAACGGTTAATTACTACCAATTACAATCATTATTAATCATATACGATTAAAAACAATAAACACAGATAAAAAGGAATAAAATGGAAACAAAAAAAATGATATGATAAAACACATTCATGCATCACGCTCGCAGAACCGCAAGCACTCTGACAATATTTTCTGCCATCCATCCGCAAACAGATCACAATTAGGATTGGCACACAGGAGAGCATTGAGTGCTGATAGTGTGCGCGGTACAGGCGACATGGAACGCGCTACGGTGCGACATGATGGAACAGCGAACAGCACATGTCTCCGGTTACGACGATAGTTGTCAGGAGTATAAAAACGACACAACTCGTCATTATAGCCTACCAAAGTGACTCCACCCTGCCTGATGGTAAGCAGTCAGTGGAATCCAGAAGTGGCGGCCACTATACCAAAAGCCATCGTCTTAAACTGCTGGTATGGTGGCCTCCACTATGGCGGCTGGGAATGGGGTTAGGGGAAGGGAATGAGGGAGGTGAGAAAAAGGGGAAAGGGGGGAAATTGGGCCTCCGGCGCTCTCACTCACCGAACGAAACGCAGTAGTACGGGTACTACTACTCTTAAGTCGGTCTTCTATTAGAGGGTAGTACTTCCCAGGACGACCCGGCCCATTCATGCTGAAATTAGCGTGGATCTACTACCGTACATATGCTGCAAATAGGCTTTTTTTAAAACAAAACTGTTATGTGGAACTCCCTGGCTTATACTAAACATGATCTATGAACGCTACAATCAAAAAGATGTTAGCAATATCCTTATGGCCAATTTGCGTGCAAATGTAAAGCCAACGTAGACAAAATAGAGTTTTTACCAGCGATGTAGGTACTCTACCCAATGCCATTTCCATTTACTTATTCTAAGAGTTATTTCAATTATATTGGTAGTTTTGGTTCATGTGTAAATATATCTTTGTTTCAGATTCTGCAGATTGTTGAAAGAATATGGTAAAAACAAGCGCACCTCTAGTGCTTTACCTTGAAAACAAAATTTTGTTGTTGTCAGTGAGACAAACATACATTATTCATATTAACTGCAAATGTTTTGAAATTATCGAAAATGAATAAATACATATTAAGATTAGAATATGTAATACTATTAATAGATAGCAATCAAACATGCAATTCCCAATGAATTAATAATAATATATTATAGATAATCTGTGAGCAATTAAATAGATAATATACTCGGGTTTAACATAATAAAGTCTTTTGGTAGTCTAGCCTAACTTCATAAGATAGATTTGTACATTGCTTAATAGTGCAACTGGAAGGTTGCTAGTACGCGCTCAGGTTATCTTATTTTAAGTAGATACAATTTGTATTTGTAGATACTAACACTAAGCTTTTCACTACTAGGTACCACTTGTATTTTTATTTTTTTATTTGTAAAAAAAAAATACAATATAACAGTGCCATAACAAGGCATTGTACAATTAAAAAACATATCTCTATCTAACTTAGGCAAGTAATAAAATACAAAAATAATGAATAACTTAACATTAACAAGTCTTATAACTTAGCATCTATTATTTTAGTCTAAAAATTATATACATATTGCCATTATATAGCTATTTATCATCCATCATCTAACAGCTCGCATTCATTCACCTCGAAGCAAACAGTGGTGTCGATGTCAGAAGCATGTTTAGCATAGCCAGAGCACGGACTGCCAACAGTTGGTTGTTTTGTGGCCTGAGTTGATATTTGGGTACAGGAGGAACGTAAAGCCTCACTAGTTGAGCTACGAGTTCAGGGCAGTGGGAATGGCCCCTCAAAACACAGCAGGCAAAAAAAGTAAGTAAGCAGTAGTTACGCCTAACCTCAAGAGAATTAAATTTTAACATGCCAAGTAAAAATTTTGTAGGATAGAGAAAGGGATAGTAGCCAAAATGTTTCAATAAAGAATTTATTTATAAATTTAAACACATTTATTGCTTAGATCAGATGAGTAACGCTTTTGAACGTTAACTTCTCGTTTGCTATACTTAATATCAGACAATAGACATAACTTTGTGTCTCATGTAGATCTGTTCATATGCACACGATGAATTACAATAACAAAAAGAAATCAGATAAATAATGTACAGCCAGTTCGCTGACGAGGTAGAGCCGTGAGAAGAACTGACAAGAAATTTAAGACATTCTTTTAAAAACCATATTAGTACAATTAAGTTTTCGTATCCACCTTGAGCAAGCGAAGTGGTCAATGCTTAATTCTGTAGAAGTGGAATAATAATCGGCTCATATTATTATTGTTTATTGTACAAAAAGTCATCAGTACTCCGATCAGCGAGTTGTGCAACCTTTACATTGGTGTTTAATTGACCCTCTTCAAGTTTTTGCGTCGGCAAGGTCCTCGTTTTACCGTGTCGCTGTGACATACTTATACCTACTGCCACGGTACAAATCACACAATGAGTTTAAGGGAAAAGCACATTTAACGTTACTTAGTTAAGGTGCATTTATCGTAATATTACATAATATGGAGTTAAGCTATTTTTGCTTACATGGTATTGCACAAATTTAGTGCTGCTCATGTGTTTAATGATGATGACGGCTAGATCACGATAGAGTGCCAATTTATACTATTTCTAGGACACAATAAGTTCAGTAATTAAAGTGGGCATTGCCTTGGCTTCTATTTTTATCTGAGACAAATATTTGTTCATCACACAAATGTATAATATGAAAGAGTTTGAATACTTTGTATGTAGGTTGTTTGTCAGTTAATTGTATGTTTGTATACTGTGGGGTGGTCTGGAAGTGATTACCTCATCAGCCATCAGCGAAGGTACAGTATACGTAGTTATAAAACTTACACAATACTCTTCAATGTGATCGCGAGGCAACCTGGACATATAAATAAAACTGATTTCTACTCCTTCTCATTTTCTGTTCATGCAGTTCGGTTGTGGAATTCACTTCCGCCTAAAATACGAGAGTCCAAAACCATCTCTGTTTTTAAAAAACGTGTTAAACACCGCTATCTCTCAACATTATTATGTATATATATGTATATATATATATATATTTAAATGTGTATTATGTATGTATGTATGTTTTTATCTATTGTAAGCTTATTCATGTATCACGTATATTTATTTCGTACTTATACCTATAAATAAGTTTGTGTAATTTGTGTATTTATTATTCTGTTTTTGTTTATGTTTAAATCTATCAATAATTAGTTTACACATTGTGTCTATGTCTCTCATCTAATTTTCCTGTCGCAGGTCTGCTGGAAGAGATTTCTTTTGAAATACCTTTGTGCTCTTCTTATTTATGTTCGTTTTCTATAATTGTCGTGTGTGTACATAAATAATAAATAAATAAATAAAATCTTTAGCCTGAAATTGATCATGCATTCTCTCAGCATGACCACAATAATTAATAGTACGTGTATACACATGTGGGAACATAACGGGGTGGTTTTGTTTGACTTAAAATTTTTTACTTGTATAAATTCTTAGTTAGCGTTCAAATATACTATACTTACTTAAATCTATGTTATGAATTGTCTCTCGTCTCCTACTTGGATTTACGTATTTTTTTGAACTAACCGTGTTGGGTTTCGGGTGTAGGGTAATTAGGTAAATAGATTTTATAGTGTGTAAAACGGAGAGCTAGGTTCTTTTAAATAATTTTATTATTAGTAGTAGGTCCCTAAATATCATTTAAAGCCTTAAAACGTCCACGGCAGAACTTGACTCTCTTTTAATGGAAGGTATAAAAAGATACAGCATAGGATACGCCCACTCAAACAGTTTCTATAATATGTCTAGGAAACTTTCCTATAATTTCTGAGATTAAGGAAATACCAGAGAACGGGCAGCGCCTTAAATATCACTTTACTGCTGTCACCAATCCTGCCATGCTTGGTGACCATAACAAACATTAACATTTGGGAGTGGCTTGTGTCCAGAAGTAGAAATTTTAGAACGATAATATATTTACCTAGATGTTTTTTTTTATCGCCGACGGTGGCAGACGAGAAAACAATCCACGTCATAATAATAATATAATAACAATATGTGGACACTATCACACATCGTCATCTAGTCCCAAGCTAAGCAGAGCTTGTGTTATGGGTACTAGATAATTGAAATATAATACATATACGTTTTTTATTGTTAATACATCCTTAGAATACATAGAAAACACCCAAACTGAAGACAAATACAAATGTTCATCACACAAATATTTGCCTTCCGCGGGAATCGAACCCACGACACCCGGCGTCGCAGTCAGTTACACTAACCACTAGACCAACGGTGCAGTCAAAGGAAAACATCGTGAGGAAACCTGAACTTAAAAGTCTGAAATTGCCAATCCGCCTTGACCAAGCGTGGTGATTAATGCTATGAGCATTAATCACCTGCTGGCACCGACTCCAGAATAACTGATTAAAAACTATAAATAGTAAAGTATTATAGGTATCAAGGATTGCGTTGATTCCCCTTTAATGTTCTTTGCTATGAAGTAATTAAAACATTATTTTCTACATTTTAGTTAAGGATTGAACATGTAGGTGTTGTTTGAAGTCGGTTATCATTTTTTTTTCTAAAAATAATTTTATTAGCTAGATACTTGATGCTTGAGACTCGCGGAAGTAAAAACAAATGCCCCTGTAAAGAGTTTTGGATTTCTAGGCGACATAAGTATGAAGTACCGTTTAGCTCGAGGCCCTTTAAATTCCAATGTATGCCTTAACTACTACTTTCTATACGGTCAATGCCTATAAGCTTGTGTCAAGGGGTCATTACAGTATGTCACATTGTCACTGCGTGACCGGTGGAACATTTTAGTGCTGACGCTGCTTTTTTGTACAACTTAAGTGCCAAGTTAAATGGTAAGCGTAACCTATGGATATGATTATGTTGTCTAACCTTAGTATTGTTTCTGCAATAACAATGCCAATCAAGCTGTTATCAACCGGATATAAGGAGTGAAGGAGGAAAAGTTAAGTTTTATGTTAAGCGTATTGCCTGCGTCACTTTGCATTCTGCTTGAAATTGTAACTTACAAAAAATTTAATTACAAAGAGTGACCTGAGTTTCTTGCACGTTGTTACTATAGCCTACATGAGCGAACTGGCTGTAGATTAATTGGCTGACATTTTGTAATTTTTAACGTTCATAAGTATTAATTCAATTAACCCAAATGAATAAAATGGAAGAGCGAACGAAGCGCATTAGTATGGAAATCTACATTAACATTCTATGAGAGGCCAGTACTCGGTCGATCCTCCTAAAACTAGTAAAATAAGGATTCTCGTCAGTCTTCATGGGACTTTACACAGCAGGTAAAAACATGAGTGATAAATACCTCTACCAAACCCTTCCGGGAACAACAAACTTTATGTTATTATGTTATTAGTGATGTATTACCAACAAAGGACAAGGAAGTACAGACGTTAGATAAAAACATTACACAACAAGTACGTACATAAACTTTTTATCAAGATTTGGGTTATTTTTAATACCAGCATTACGACTCTTTGGATCTCTAGTGCTTTGTTTGTTATAAAAATAATATGTCTCATCCTCGTTCATATTAAAATACTCAAAAAGTCGTAACATATCCGATAATTCTTCCTTATTCTAGATAATTTCAAAGGTCCGGGTTAATCATTTTATAAAAATTATATAATACCTACTATATAGACATTAAGTAGCTAAATAAGATTTATGTCATGTAACAATTTGAGATAATATTGTAGCGTTGTATTATGTGTGTACCTAAGATTATATTGACTTACTGAGATAGACAACTTATAATGAAATCCAAAGTATAATCTTGAGGTCTCCATGTGTTTTAGTAATCGGTCACCCATGCATTAACTGGCCGTGACGTGTAAGCTTAACCTCTATGTGCAATCCGATAATTAATTAAGATTAATAAACAATAATCAATTTACCTCATGTAATTTTCTTCATAATGTCACTAAGGTCCATCGGTAAAACCCGCGCGGTACACTGCCGATACCGCATCTTCAGTTTCGTATTTAACTAGGTAATCAATATAATTAATAATGCTTATAAAAGCATATGTACAACACAGTAGACATTATTTCAGCTAAATTAAATAGTTTTTTACGGAATTTCGACTGTTGGGCGTAAATCCCAAGAAGTTTATTGTTGTGTAATAAATATATTTAAGTATCTGTTTTCTTTAAAGACAACTCAAGCACTAGGAACCATGCCCTGTGTCGCGGGGGACTATATATACATACATGTCATTTAATGGACACAAAGTACACCTAGATTCGGAACATATTTCCATTTATCCATATATTTATGGATCACACAAAGTTTTGTCCCTTACGAATTTGTGCTTAAAAGATGCTTACCTTGAAGGTCGTCAGAGATAAGTGGTCCGTTTATAAGGCATCCAAGGAGTATGGCATACCATGGTCTACTTTTGAGAGGCACTTCATACCACAAACGGAGCTGTATGGGTAGAGCGCATGAACTGCAGTAAGAGGTACCACAAAGAATGTACTGGCACTGTGTCACCACAGTTCCTGTCTGATAATGGTGACTGAGGTGCCTTTTCAGGCTCTGATGACAGTGATTAGACACCGGAATAGACTTGTCACCATATTGCCCCCGTATCTCCATATTGTCAATCTCAAATAGATTTTTTAATTTGATTTTCTTTTAATATATAAGAATGTTACTGTGATCAATAATTTAAGAAAAGAAAAGTCTGAATATTGTAATAAGGAAAGTTGTCTATGACACAACATTATCTGTGGCGCCTCGCGCCGCAGCTACATTAATCATCTGTGGCGACCCGCGGCAGCCGACCAATGAGGACGCCGCGCGCCGAACCTCGGACACTGCGTCGAGCCGGGGGCCGCCGCCATTCACATTGCAGCAAGAGAACGACAACGACGAACTTGAGACTAAACACGCGCTTTATATTGTCGGGTGTACATTTTGTGAAGCAACGCCATTTTTGTAATACAGTCCACTTTGAAGAGCTATTGTGCCGTTTAACTTATAATTCCTTGGCCGTAACATGGTCCTTCGCGAGTCATAAGTACACCGAAAGTTAGCGTCGTTCGTCATAGCCTCCGACACAGCCACGTGCAGCGTGATCGACGAAGCCTTGCAGCCCCAGACAGCCACGTGCAGCGTGATCACCACAACGACACCACGTCTCAGCGCATCAGGATCAGTCAGATAACATACAGACCAATTAATTTCTTAATTTCCATCCCACTTTATCAACTGCATCAGCAGTGCAATCAGATATTCAGAACTTTCAGACCCTACAGACCTTTCAGACCCTACAGACCTCCATATTCATTGTAGCTACATTTCAATTTTTATCAGAATTTCTCTTCAATTTTATTTCAATCAGAGTTAACCTTCATATAATACTTTAATGTCACAACTTATAACCTCAAATCATTTACATTGTGTTAGTCGTTCCCTTTGATACAACATTTTTTAACTCATACTAAGCCGCCAAATAACCTTTCACAGCACCTTAATTGCCTGCCGTGCTGAACTGCATGAATTGCCAGCCATCGCTCACACCGCGTGGCCCGACGGGTGGTCGCTAACCGTAAAGCGTGCGCCGCCACATGTCAGCTTTGAGCCACCACTACGGATTGCACAGCCCAGCCTTGGCCGTTCTCTGCACTGCACGCTGATTTAAGTATTGCTTGATTCTTTGCACAAACATTTGTGATAACATTCGCACATTTTTCTTCTTTCCAATTTTTGAACGCCTCTTGTTCTCATCAGATATGGCCACAAAAGCAACTAAAGCTGATGAGTCAGAGTTAATAAAACAACGCGGCATTATTAAAAGGAAACTTACATTATTTAAAAAACATATTCAATTCATTCAGTCTAATCAATCATTAACAGATATCCAAGTAATTGAACTAAAGAACAGACTTTCAGAATTCAAGTCTATTTACAAAATGTTTTATGACATTCAGACACTAATAGAATTAAACATGGACATTTCAGAATTCACTGATGAGCCAGAACCCGAGAGTGAACAATTTGAGAATGACTTCCAGCTACTGGTAGCACATGCTACTCAGCTGATTCAGTGGAACGACAAATCGGTAACCAATTCAGCATCAGACAAGGAATATGCAGGTGGACAAAATCATTTATTAAGTTACCCACAATAGACTTGCCACACTTCTCAGGTGATCATCATGATTGGCTCGAGTACAGAGATACATTTCAGTCGCTTATCAACAGACACAAAAACCTAGACAACATACAAAAATTTCACTACTTACGTTCTTCTCTATCAGGCAGTGCATCTTTAGTCATCAAGTCTATAGAAATGACAGGTAGCAATTTTGAGGTAGCGTGGAATATTTTGTGTGAACGTTATGACAACAAACGACAACTGATAGGTAATCATGTTCATGCGTTGTTCAATATAAGACGCATTCAAAAAGAATCTTCAGTGTGTTTGAGACAATTATTTGATACAGTTCAGAAGAACCTCAGAGCACTAGCCACACTAGGTGAAAAAACAGATCATTGGGATACACTTGTAATATATTTAGTGTCAAGTAAATTAGACTCAAGCACATTGAGGTATTGGGAAGAACATAAAAACACACTCTCAGACATGCCCACACTTGAGTGCCTAAACAAGTTTCTAAAAAATCGAGCAGATTTATTAGAAACATTAGAAGGAACAAATCCAATTAACAATTCAAACAAATCAGACACTCAAGTGGGACAAAACACAAAATTCTCAAAACATTACACATCAAAAGTGCCTACTTGTTCTATTTGTAAACAGGGCCATTTATTATTCTCTTGTGAAACATTTAGAAAAATGACAATTGAACAGCGCATTAGAGAAGTTGAAAAATCAAAAGTCTGTTCTAACTGTTTGCATCCTGGTCATGACAACAAGTCATGCAAAGGGGGAGCATGTAAATACTGTAATCAGAAGCATAATACGCTTATACACTTAGATACACCTAAATCATCTTCAGTCACATTCACCAGTTGCACACAGAATAAAACAGTATTACTGTCAACCGCACAAGTGAATATATTTGATAAACAGGGAAAACCACACACAGCACGAGCACTACTAGACAATGGAAGCACATCAAGCTACATAACTAGCCACATGTGCTCAAAATTAGGTTTACCCATCCATACTATTGACACTACTGTCACTAGTATCAACAATCAATGCACAAACATTACAAAAAATACCAATATTCATATTCAATCATCTCACAACAGTAGTAACAGTACAAACATATCATGTCTTGTAATTAATCAGATTTCTAGCTCAGTGCCACACACATACATACACACAAATACTATTCAGATACCTAATGGTATACAACTAGCAGACCCAGACTTTAATATTCCAGCCCCTATTGACTTGTTGCTGGGCGCAGACATATTCTGGCAGGTCATAGGTACTGGAAAATTATCATTGGGTAAACAGCAACCAGTCCTACAAGAAACAGAGTTAGGCTGGTTGATATCAGGTTGCTTTACAGATTCTCAGAATACAATTCAGAACTCATCATTCCTTGTTAATGACATCTCAGACAGCATAAACAGATTTTGGGAATTAGAAAACATTTCTACTCCTTCAGAGATATCACAAATTACTCAACAGTCATGTGAAGAATCATTTACATCAACCACATCTCGCAATGATGATGGCAGGTTTGTTGTCACCATACCGTTTAAACAATCACCAGAATGTTTAGGCCATTCATACAATCAGGCAAAGCAGCGTTTTTTAAACATAGAAAAACGATTCAAATCAGATCCTTCATATAAGCAACAATATTTAACCTTCATGCAGGAATATCTTGACCTAGGCCACATGACTAAAAACACAAACAGAAACTTCCAGACACCCTCATATTACATACCACATCATGGCATAATACGTGACACCAGTATTACAACAAAATTCAGGGCAGTTTTTGATGCATCGGCTCGCACATCTAACAAAATATCATTAAATGATATACAAACAATAGGACCAGTAGTCCAAGATGATTTAATTTCAATCCTTATAAGATTTAGACAACACAAATACATAATATCAGCAGATATTGAAAAAATGTACAGACAAATTAAAGTTATAGAAAAGCAAAGACCTTTACAACAAATTATATTTCGTTTCGATGAATCAAAACCACTGAATACATACACTTTAAACACTGTCACTTATGGGACAGCTTCTGCACCCTACCTCGCCACACGTTGCATCAGACAGGTTGGATTGGATTGCCAACATGATAAGCAAGTGTCTGAGATAATTATGCATGACTTTTACTGTGATGACCTACTTACGGGGGATGACAGTAAAAGCCGTTTGATAGATATAGCAATGTCAGTAAACACAGCTCTAAAATCTGCTCAATTTGCTCTCAGAAAGTGGCAGTCCAATGATCTGGATATTCTAAAGAAAGCAAACTTACTATCAGATTCAATACACAACACAATCAGTTTAGGTACAGAAGATCAATCAAAAACATTAGGCATATATTGGAATCTAAATCAAGATACAATCACATATTCAACAAACCTAGAAAACTCAGTCAATGACAATATAACCAAAAGGAAAATATTGTCTATTATCGGCAAAATATTTGACCCTTTGGGCCTTATAAGTCCTTTAGTCTTAGAAGCCAAAATAATTATGCAAAAAATGTGGTCTCAAAACTTGCAGTGGGATAACAGAGTTCCTCATGGCATAGAAAAACCATGGAAAAGGTTCATAGAGTCATTATCAGCTTTAAAACAATTAATCATACCAAGACGAGTTTTCCATGACACGCCTAAACATATACAGCTACACATATTCTGTGACGCCTCTCAAAATGCCTATGGCGCCTGTGTTTATGTGCGGACACACACTACAAATGGTGAGGTGCATGTACAACTGATGACAGCTAAGAGCAGAGTGGCCCCATTAAAAACACTGACAATTTCACGACTAGAGCTTTGTGCAGCACTCACAGCTGTTCGCCTTTACAAGAAGGTCATTGACTCCCTCCGGAATTCGCACATTGTTTCAGACTGTATCTTTTGGAGTGACTCAATGATTGTTCTGTCATGGATTAGGCTATCACCACACAAACTAAATGCATTTGTAAGTCACAGAATTAATGAAATACAAACTATTACACAACAACATTCATGGCGATATGTACCTACAAAACAAAACCCTGCAGATCTAATATCTCGTGGTGTCACAGCATCAGTACTTATACATTCAGATATGTGGTTTTCTGGTCCAGACTTTCTCAGGAATGATGATAGCAGCTGGCCAACATTACCTGGGCATATCAGCAATTATTCTGACCTGCCAGAAACAAAACCCCAGAACCACAAAAGCACTAACAAGTGTTATACACAAATAAATAACAATTCATTTATTCATAATTACTCTAGCTTCACAAAATTAACACGCATAACTGCATACATATTGTTATTTGCAAACAATTGTAGAAAGAAAACACGGAACAGTAATTCAGCTTCAATCATCTTCATTTCATTAACTACCAAACAGCTAAATGAGGCAAAATTAACATTGGTAAAAATTTTACAATTAAATTCATTTTCTAGTGAATATGAATTACTTTCAAATAACAACACATTGTCAGTAAAAAACAGATTACTTTCATTACATCCATTTTTTGATCATGCCAACGGTGTTATTCGCGTGGGCGGCAGGCTCGCTAATTCGCGATTTCACTATGATAAAAAGTTTCCATTGCTTTTACATGCTAATCATCACATATGCAAACTAATTTTCTCAACATATCACAAAACACTCCTCCATGCAGGTCCACAGTTGCTACTTGCCCAGATACGTGAAACATATTGGCCCATCAGTGGTCGCAACCTAGCTAGAAAAACAGTACAATCTTGCATTACATGTAGACGCTTTCAAGGGAAAACAATCACACCAATCATGGGTAACTTACCTGAGCCACGCATGCATTCAGATTTTCCATTTAGTCATGTCGGTGTAGATTACGCCGGACCAATCATGATTAGTAACCGTAAAGGGCGTGGTAGTCAATTAATAAAATCATACATATGCATATTTGTGTGCCTTACAGTCAAAGCTGTACACCTGGAGTTGGTTACCGATTTGACGAAGGAGTCTTATTTAGCTTTACTGAATAGATTTATCAGTCGTAGAGGTAAACCTACTCATATATATTCAGACAATGGTACCAACTTTGTAGGAGCTTCGAATGTTATCACGAGTTTTTTGGCGGAGAATCAGCGCTTGATTAGCGACAGTGCAGCAGAACAAGGCATCACTTTTCACTTCATTCCCCCAAAGCGGAAGTGGAAAGCACAGTCAAATCAACAAAACATCATCTTAGGCGAGTCCTAGGGTTAGCTCATATCACTTATGAAGAAATGTACACAGTTTTATGCCAAATAGAAGGCATTTTAAATTCAAGACCTCTAACACCTCTGTCCTCAGACCCATCTGACCTCACTGCCCTCACTCCATTCCATTTCTTAATTGGTCGAACATTATCTGTACTATCTCAACCACCATTGGCTGACTGCAACCCACTGCATCTGCCTAGATACAAGCGCGTGGAGCTCCTGCGTCAACACTTCTGGACACGGTTTTACAAGGAATATATTTCTCAGCTTCAGATCAGAACCAAATGGAAGAAGTCAATGGGACAGCTCACAGAGGGCACCTTGGTCGTCGTGAAGGACGATGCTCTCCCACCTGCCCGCTGGGTCCTTGGACGAGTCACACAGCTTCATCCGGGGCCTGATGGGGTCACAAGGGTGGCTGACATCCAGACAAGCACAGGCACTATCAGAAGATCATTTAACCGGATATGCCCTCTCATTTGTGGCCCGGCAGAATGTCTATGACACAACATTATCTGTGGCGCCTCGCGCCGCAGCTACATTATTCATCTGTGGCGACCCGCGGCAGCCGACCAATGAGGACGCCGCGCGCCTAACCTCGGACACTGCGTCGAGCCGGGGGCCGCCGCCATTCACATTGCAGCAAGAGAACGACAACGACGAACTTGAGACTAAACACGCGCTTTATATTGTCGGGTGTACATTTTGTGAAGCAACGCCATTTTTGTAATACAGTCCACTTTGAAGAGCTATTGTGCCGTTTAACTTATAATTCCTTGGCCGTAACAAAAGTGATTTCTAATAAATGTTACTATTCGTATATTTTTTACTCCTTATTATCACCATATAGCCAACCTTTACCCTATATATTACAAAAAAACAATTAAAATTTACAAAAGAATTTTTAAGGAATACCTAAATTTTTTTTATTGTATCTATACCTATCCCTAAAGTATAATCGACAGGGCTAAAATAGCCATCGCACGAGGAAAAAGTGTGTAAAAATGCAATTTTACGGTACTTTTCGATGACGTCAAAAGCCATATTGGTGGCAGTCATGTTTTTAAACAAAAAATATTATGTTATGACAAGACCAATATTTGTATAAATTTTTTGACGTCGTATTATACGAAACTGAAGATGCGGTATCGAAAGTGTACCGTGCGGGTTTTTCCAATGGACATTATAACGAAAATTACAAGTAAATTCAATTGTTTACTAATTATAATTTATTTGTCGGTTTGCACTTAGTGGTTAAGCTCACACATCCCGGCCAGTTAATGGATGGGTGACCGATTACTAAAACACATGGAGACCTCAAGATTATACTTTGGATTTCTCTATAAGCCATCTAACTCAGTCAGTCAATGTACGATTTAGATAATCTCGGGTACAATTACAACACAATATTATAACAAATTGTTTTATAGATCTTATTAGACGTAACGTCTATTTAGTACTATATTTTCTTTTATAAAATGTGTATTTTTTATCGATTAAAAAATAACCGTTGTCTTCCAAGGGCCGTGGCTTTTTGAGAATTTTTATATGAAATACGATTATTGTTACCGGAAGGGTTTGGAAGAGGTATATAATACGCTTGCTCTGTTATGTGAGGTCCCATGAAGTGTAATATGTAAAGAAATAAATAACTGCAAAATTTAATTAGATTTATGATAAAGTTATATTTGTATTCGTATAGTTAAAAATGTACGAGAATAGATTTTGATTACGAAATCGCACCTCAAAAGAAAAGCCGAACCCTTAAAAGATCACAGCTTTGTCCCTATAACTATCACCACCAGAGGTATCAAACTGAAATTAATATGTCTTTTGTGCTCGTTCTATTGAAGCTCTATAAAAGTTTCAGAGTCAACAACCTAACCATACAAAACGGCCAGCAAAATATCTAAGAATGTATGAAATGAAATATTTTTTCATACATTCTTAGATTTTTTGCGACTGTTTAATTTGCTCTACATACTTAATTATGTTTTCGTTGGAATTAGTTCATAACCGTTTTGTATCGAAGCATTAGCACGATTTCCGGGGACTTTTTACCTGTACATTTCCAAGATCTAGTATCACACGTCATCAGAAATACCGTTGTTGGCATGATTTGTTTTCTTTTCCTTGTTTACCTTGCCACACTTAAGTCATAATTATATGAGTAAAAGAAAACTATTTATACTTACATTTTATATAAGATACTTTATTTAATTTTTCTTGTTGTTATTGATATTTATTTTCTATATTTCGTTTAAAAGGAAATCGCTGGAAACTGTCTATATAAAATCGCTAATCTCAAGAACCGCTCAATAGATTTTGATAAAGTTTTCACTGCTACCTAAAATATGGTGCGTTTTATCGAAGAAGGTTTATTATACAACACAATAACCGTTACATTAACCTATCGACTATATTATATTACGAATTTACGAGCACAGCAACAACGATAATAACTTTTGATACCGAGCGATGCGAAGCGTGAGCGGGTCGCTAGTAGATAATAGAAATGTTGACATCTATTCATATTCTCATCTCTGTGACTCCCGCAAGCCACGATCAACAGTGAAGAAATACTGAACAACCCGGTAGCTTTGGAGCTATGAAGTGAGAAATAAAAATGAAAAGTTTTTAATATTATCTTACTAAAATGACTCCACTCCTATTTGCCTATAAGGCAGTCAGTTTCAGGTTTAATAAACACTATCCTATTAACTATAGTGAAAACTAATAAAATCGATAGCTTTTTAAATAATTAGAAATTATAATGTCTTCTAGCGTATGTATGTATTTTTATTTGGCACGCTCTACTGCCTAAATGTCTTAATGGATTTTAACATAAAATGTGTCATATTCGTATTAATTGTAGGACCCCCTATGTCACAGGGACTGGTAGGTATATGTATAATATTGCAATGTAGCTTCAGCGCGAAAAGAAATAGGTTTCTTTCTTTTTGTTTAAGGCAGACGGGTTTTTTTTTTGAATAATACTTAATGCCTGTTTTAAACTAAAGATACACACATTACGTAGGTAAGTACGCGACAATACTTAGCTTTTCTTGAGTGTGTTGACAGCTAACAGAATAGTTATATTATGTCCACATATAGTTTTCTTATCAAATAGAAACATATCAAAAGGTAAGCGAATTTGTTTATAGGCGCAGGCGGTTCGCTGTCCCGGGTAGAGCACGGGTCTTTACCATGGCTCTTCATGAGAGGAATTAGCAAGAAACTCAGGCCACGGTATTTAATCACCAGATGATTAATACAACTTAATACGTCACAGGTAAAACTGTTATCGACCATGAACTGGACGATGTAGCGTGGGCGGACAGACTCCTCACATGACCGAGCAAGCGAGCGAGCGAGCGGCTCACGACCGACCAAGGGGGCGAGATTTGGGAGAGGCCTTTGTCCAGCAATGGAAGTATGTCGGTTGATATGAGGATGATGGCAATATACAATGGTATATGGTGGCATTGAAGGTGCAATTTTGATAAAGAGAGGTTGATTTTACAAGTCATAATTTGGTTTTAGCCGCCCACAATATGTTAATATAACAGCGTTTCTTTGTAGCTTAGACAAAGACTTTCCTTGATCATAATATTTGTGCTCTTATTAGTGCAATACTTCTATAATTGATAGGTACTATTATATGTATAAAGCGGAAGTTTGTTTGTTTGTTTAAACGCGCTTATCTCTGAAGCTACCAGTCGGATTTGAAAAGTTCTTTTTGCGTTTAATAGCCCAATTTTTGAAGAAGGTTATATGCTATGTAACATCACGCTACGAACGATGGGAGCAAAGTAGTAAACAAAGACGCGGGTCAAACCGCACTGCAGTAAGCTAGTATAAAATATATCTTTTTTTATGTCTTCTTTCTTTTAATAAAGTGATTGACTTATTTATTGTTGATGATAATAATAATATTGTAATTATACAGAGTGTATACGACGGTATGATATTAAATTAATTACGTATAGTATGTGACATTATAAGCGAGACAAAAAATCAACTAAATATCTTCAATACTTTAGACACAGGACTACTTTTTTAATTTCTTTAATTCTAAATACTCTGTAAGTACGTCAAACGGTCACTGACTTAAGACATATCCACGTCGAAAGATAAACGTTGCCGCTCATTACAGGTCAGTGAACTTGTTATAATAAATGGTGTATTACTTTGTTACTACTAAAATATTATTTATTTTGTTAGAAAATTTTAAATTTTTGTTTTTCGTCACATCATTTTTGTGATTAATTTGCAATTAATATGCAGACTAGTAACAGCTGTCTTTTCATTTAATATCAAACCGTCGTATACACTCTGTGTAAGTAGGTACCTACAGAGAAATAAATTTATGTAGATTGAGAAAAAATGGTTATGTATTATATAAATGTAATAAAATAATACATTGCTGTTTCAATATTATTATGAATGTGATAAACTTATTACAGCAAGCTTTCTCGTAAAGTTGACTGTCTCTGTATCTGTGGGTCAGTGGATAAAAAGATATGGGATTTTTTTATATTACTTCTCAGTTTTGTCTGATAGAGTCTTGAATTGTGCTAGTAAATGTCAACAGGCTTGCCTTTTATTACCTAGGACCTAATATACTTGTAGATGACGCAACTTGGATGTTAAACACTTTTGCTCCTTCGGGGCACATTTTTACCCATGCTCATTTGTTTTAACCGATGCAAAAACAATCATATATTTCTATTTTGGTTTTTTTCTCTAAGATTGAATTAAGCTACTGTCTATTAATAACGAGGTCTGTATTTTATATATGTTGATAAAGTAGAAATAATGGGGAAAAATAATATCAGCGAAGTCTTACTATTAGTAAGTCTATTGGGAAGTAAATTCCTAGTAGTTTTATTAGTAAGACTACTCGGTAAGACTACTGGGAATAGGGAAAAATGGCGTGATGCTATGGTAAGTATGCTTTTCCTAAAAGATTTTTCGTTTGTATTGAAAATACTTTTAGATAGAAGATAATGTGACAGCACAATAGAAGGTGCCATTTACTATAAGTACTGAGTTTTACTTTTTTTGTACTGAGTTTGTGATTGCCAGCACCAATCCTTTCAGTAGACAATTTGCAAACATACATTTGACAGATCCAAACCACTGCCTCGTGGTCTTCCCACGAGGACATAACTTTGTGTGGGGGGTCCATCTTTTGTTTTCACGGAAGATGGTTGTCATTTAATTTCATCCACATTCTTTCTATTTTTTTTATCATTGTAATATACCATTAATATCATCAACAAGAATATTATTCTAAACTTGACGCTGGCAGAAATAGCTGACACAATCGTCGGCTCTGTTGCCAAAAAAAAGGAGAAGAAGAAAAAGTGAAACTTTGTGTGATCCATAAATATTTGTTCCGAGTAAGAAAAGTCCTCCGCGACACAGGGCTTGTTCACATTGGAGACCTCTTTAAAAAAAAGTACTGTGGTTCATACAATTTTTTTTTCAGTTTGGAATCGAATCTACGACAGTCCGCATAACGATAGTGGCGCGGCGGTGTACCTAAACGTAGTCGGTAACGTATACTCCACGCGGATACGGCTGTTACTCGTTATCTAATGGCCAGAAACGTTACCTCAGTATTAAATACGACCGTATTATAGTTATTTCGCCTTCCAAATGTGGTGACTTTTGCAAACTTCTCTCTTTGGGAAAGACCTCTGTCCAACAATGGATGACTCCAGACTGATAATGTGACGATTTTATTCCTTACATTATATACATATTTATAATATAAAAATGAATCGCTGAATGTGTTGCTAAGCGCAAATCACGAGAGCAGCTAAACCGAATTCGCAAATTCTTTTTTTATAATATTCCTTGAAGTACGAAGATGGTTCTTACGGAGAAAAACATTAAAAAAGTATCTTTATTTATCACAAAATGTTTAAAAAAATGTCGGGCGGGCCATTAGTATATAATATATTTATATGTATTAGCTTTTGACCACGTCTTCGCTCGCATGGATATCTGTTTTTACCATAGTCATTTTATATAATGTATATATTTAAAAGACACTATGGGCAGGGCAAAGTTGTTCAAAGATCTTCTTTGTAATCAATATTTTTGTTTTTCTATCCGGGGCAGCTAAAATAATTAGTGCAGATGCTGCACTTACTCGCGTAAGTAAGCAACATAAAATATTCCATGCGAAAAACAATTATGCAGAATTCGTTCGTAATGGGTACATTGATGTGTGTCTGAATGTCTTTAAGTTTAAAATTATAAACTAAAAAACAAAGAAGTTGCATGCAATGGTTTTCAACCCTTTTATACACACTTAGGGAATGAATTTTAAAAACCTTAGGTACAACCTCTAGACATTACGACCAACAAATACTTCAAATTTCATGTCGCTACGACCAGCGGTTTAGTATGTGCGTTGTCTGCCAGTCAGTCAGTCTCCTGAATGACAAAGCCTTATAAAATATGTATGGTTACAACCCTCGTTGACGTTTCCGTCAATGGCGAACCTGGCAAAACTTATTGCTTATTGTGGTAACGGACATGACTATTGCAAAGCAAAACTGTATTTTGAAGGTCCGGTTGCAAGGCGCACAGTACACTAATCATCAGTATTATAACTTTAGGTTTAGGAAGGGTTCGGCTTCTAGCAATATATGAATGAGGAATGAATGAATGTAGGTACACATATATGCAGAATATGGGTTTACAAATAACTAGTAGGGTCAACTACACAATAAATTTTATTACCTACCGTGACCGATGTACAAATAACTAGGTACCTATTACATTAATTGCTTATTACCATTAATTGTTTATGTGCAATAATTTATTTAAGGGTTTGTTATTTTTTATAATCTCAACGATTTTGAAATCCGAAAAAAAAGGATAACTCATCTACAGTCTACAGTCTATGGGTATCTTACAAAGTGACTAAAAATAATGATGTAGGTCATTTTGTAGGTCCATCGGTAGCCTGCCACCCTTACCAGGTCGTCGGTTCACCTTGTGAGGAACGCTGCGTCTTATAGTTTTATACCTTTTATACCAATTTTTGTTTGACGACAATTTTAATTTGATTTGATTATTAAATCTTTTTCTATACTTATCATTTTTTTTATTTGCATTGAACATGTGGTATCATAATATTCTAAAGGATAGCATTATTGATAGTAGGTATATTGTTATGGTAGGTGGCTGTAACACGTTTCTGCCAACATCTTCGGAAAACAGTGATATGCTATGGAGGTACGTATGTGCAGTTATGCATCGTGTTAGTATATTTCGCACGCTCTTCCACCGGTTTTTTAAAGTAAAGTTGACCTTGCCCTTCATTAAATGATTTTCATGATTTTCCTACTATTATTAATATAAAAAGTACCTACTTACATACAAATAATTAATATTACATAGGTATATAGTTAAACATTTTCATATGAAAAAAAAATGTGTTTGCGTAGATGCACTTAAAATTTATTCTATATTTCTAAAATTTATTTTATTTGTAAGTCATTGTTTTACAGATCTTAGAGCTAATGATATTTTAGTGTATACAAGATCCTGCATGCTCAATATAAAACATTTTATTGATTAAAAGGAGAATGTGCTCTTAAAAATAAACATGCCTGAAAAAACTTTTCTGAATCATTTTCAACTGCAATGAATGAAACAATCTGTACAAAAAGGGGCCACGACACGCGCAGTCTCTAGGACGACTCTCCATCCAAGCGGTTAACACAAGGACTATATAAATTGCCAGTGGCTGAGTGCGCTGCCAGTTCGTGCACTAACATTAACCTACGTGCATACACCTTTATAAAAAAAAACGTCTGTATTTTGACGTTTAATAAAAAAAGGAAATTTTTGACAGTTAAAAGCGCGCGCGAAAATAGTGACGTTCTGAATTGACTCTAAAGTGTTAAGTGTTTGTATTTCTGTTCCTGTGTGATAAATAAAGATGTGAGTATTTATTTTATAAATTATTTAATTATTAATTTTATTTATGAAAAAAAAGGTTAATTTAATTACAAGTACAGATTATTATAGAAGTGCAAATGTTATAGAGGTAAATTTAATTTTTATGACTGTGTTGAAATCGTTCGAGTTTATTTTTAATTGGTAGAACGATTGACATGTAAAATATATTTTTTATTAAGTCAAAATAAAAAAAAACTATAAAAATTGAGCATTCACACATAAGAGTGGCAATGTCGCAATTTAGTCATATTTTCGTGGTTTTAATTTTACCATTTAATTTAAGCTATAGGTACTTACCTATTTTTACCAGAGTACCAGTGTATTACCAGAACACTTTTTAGAATCACGTGAAAGCTATTTATAAAGCAAATAGCCATAACGCTTACAGTTCTAAATATTTATATGCAAATAATACATCCGATCAAATCCTAGTAGTTTCAGAGATTAGCGCGTTTTAACAAACAAACAAACAAACTTACGCTTTTTATATAGATATAATTTACTTGCGTGTTGTGCATATAATCACAACATGACAGATTAAATCATACTCCTCAAACATAATTATGAATTTATTTAAATCAAACGTGTGAATAAAAAATATAAATTACTAGCTGCTCCCTGCGGCTTCGCCCGCGCGAAAATTGCTATGTGTTTAATTAATGTAACTCGGGAAACAGAGCGATTTTCGGGATAAAAAGTAGCGTATGTCCCGAAACCAAATCTATCTACATACCAATTTTCATCGAAATCGGTTTAGCGGTTTAAATTTAATATGGTGGTTAAGTATTCTTAAACTTTCTAAATCACCGCGCAATTTTCTTAGTTTTTCTTTCAAAGAACCTTCTCCTGACAATAACAAACACAACAAAAAAAGAATTAAGGAAATTGATCTAGACGTTCACGCGTGATGCCATGACCAAGGGAAATAGGGATTCATTTTTATATATATAGATTATTTATTTACTGTTGAAAATTAGCTGCTGTCACTTTTATGGCGATAGAGTTATTATTTTTTGTATTTACATAATGTGGTAAGTATCAATCATTTTTTTTTACTTTTGGGCAAAAATTGTCGCGTTTTTTTTTCTATTTTTAGACTGATTCAACATTGCCAAGCAGTATTTCTTATTTATGCCTAGGTCCAGCAGTGGCCGTCTTGCCGCTGTTATGATTTCTTATTCTAAAAATTTTTTCTGTTATGAGTGTAATAAAAAAATGTCTTAATAAATAAATTGCTGTGACAAATCTAAATTGCAAATTCTCGAATGTCCGTTTCTTCGCTAACTTTGTAACAACGCTGCGTATTTTCGGACGCATCGCTATAAGCAGGTATTGAATGTACTCGTGTCATTAAATAAAATGTCGTTTTTATTTTAATATTAACCTGTAAAATGGTAAATTAATTGTTTATGTAATGTCCCTACTTACTGCTTACCTATACATAAGACAAATATGTAATCTTTTATACATTAAACATTATCTTCATCAGTATCACCTTCAGGCTACCCTACGGCTGTCCTCAGCATTTGGCATCTCTAGCTAACGTTTAAAACAGTTATTAACATAAAATTAAATTTTAAAGAAGCAGCAATAAACTAAATGAAATACTTACAGTGAGCTTTTGGCGTGGTTTTCCTTGACCCATCTGAAGTTTGTGACTTGATTTGACGCATGTTAATTGGTATCTTTACATTATTTAATTAACTTTAAATTACTAATAGGTATAACACAAGATATTTAAATATGAAAAATGCAATTGCTCTTTTGTTTGCAGCTAGTGCAATAATATGTACATAATTCGATAGATAAATATTATGTCAAGAACACAAACAACTGACTACCACAGATTAGATCTTATAGACTTTTAAACCACAGGGTATACTTACTATTAATAATAAAAACAAAAGTAGTGAAGAAGGCAGTAAAAAAAAATAACAATCAGGTTTTACTTGCCATCTCACGAGTTTGCATTAAAATTATAAATACCGATATGATCGAACCGCGAGCTTTGGATGCAATTTTAACACAGTTTTAGGCTATTTTAATTGGAATTGAGTTGAGTTTCGTGTTCTTCATGCCACTCTACAAAAAAAACCTTTTTATCCAGAAGCGTAAGTAATTATACCGCCCTCTCGGGTACCCTTCATAATTAAATATTAAATTAAATCATATTGACTGCTTCGGTGGATCAGTAATAATGCTTTTAATGAGTAATATGGATTGCCACGCAGAGGTCTTGGGTTCGACCGGTTATATCCGGCTCGGGTAAAGTGACTTGGACAAGGCAAGAAATTTTCATTATAATGCCAAAGTCTGGATGTGTTCTTGTCCAATACAGCATATTTATTATGAAATTCAAAATATGCTGTAAGATTTTTTTATTCAAATATCTGATAGTAATATAATGGTAACGTAAGTGAAGTGTTAGTTTGAATTGGATTTTATATAAGACTAGCTGCACCCTACGGCTTCGCACATGCGTAAAATATATTTTGTTGTATCCCTCGGGAACCAGACCGATTTTCGGGATAAAAAGTCTATCTATCTAAATACCAATTTTTATCGAAATCACACACACACACACACTTTCGCATTTATAATAATAATAGGATTGAATTACTTCTATAGTTTGAGCGTGCGTGATAGATAATTATCTAGGAAAAATCTCCTAGTAAACTAATAGAACAAGCTAAAATACCCAATTTCCGAATGACTTAGTTTTAGAGGCAGTTTATTCGGAGAATTCTATTTATATTTTTACGATAGTAGATCCTTCTTGGTTTCAGCATGAATGAGCCGAATCAACCGGGGAAATACTCTTTAAGATTATCGACGCAAATGTGTTTTTTTTGTGTCTGCAATGGCTAAAGAACATAGTCAAGTTATAGGTAACCACGTATTATTAGACTAGCTTCCTGCAGCGCGGTTTCATCCGCGTCCTTGGTTTCTGCTCTGCCTCCGTCGCCAGTAGCGTGATGTTACATAGCCTTTAACCTTCCTCAACAACTGGGCTATCAAACTCAAGAAGAATTTTTCAAAATCCGGCTAGTAGTTTCAGAGATTAGCGCGTATAAACAAACAAACATAAAAACATACAAACAAACTCTTCCGCTTTATATATTAGTAGTAAGTTATATCACAAATTGTTGGTAAAGATTCTTTTACAAACAGTTAAAAGACTGTTTACTTGTGTGTATCCTGACATTTTCTTAACCACGCAATAGACATACATACGGTTTTCACTTAGTTCAGAGAATTTCTTCCTGTAGTTTTATACGTAGAGAAAAGCCAACTATTTAAAAAAAAAATGTAGTAATAAATATATTAATACCGCGTGCGAAGCTAAAGATAAACTTGATGGTTTTACATATAATTAATACTTTACCCTAATTAAAAGTTGAGGTGTAATTAAAAACCAATTCTCGATTAATCGTTTATCTATAAATAATGTATGTCGGCCTCCATTTCTTGAATCCGTTCTAAATAATAGGAATAAGGAAAGGAAAAGTGTTCAAAGGCTAGATTTAAAATAGATTTCATTTAATTGTAAATAAGTATTTCAGATAAGAATATTTTTTAATAGCTGTAATGGTTGGTGTCAATTAGAGTGTAACGTGATTAAGTAAGAATAGGTTGTAGTTTATTTATAAATAGATACGTATTTGTAAGTCAATGTTTTATTTAAGATACGCCTCGTTGTGTAGTAACTTAATAACAGCGCTAAAATCCTCGAAATTGAGCGTATTTGTGGCGGCCAGTTCGTAAATAATTATACGATATGTTAAACAAAGCGTTTTAATTAATACGTAGCCTATGGTGGTTATTCTTAGTTTAATGAACGTTGGTTACCACTTCACATCACATAAGCTGCTAACTTTAATGCTGAAATAAAACAGTAGTTTATAAAATGGAAATTGTATGAGTCTGGTATTAGTCCATGTTCTCGTCGGAATGTTCTTTTTCATGTTAATGCTGCTCATAGAGGCCAACACAACTTGGCCTGTTAGTACCTTTGTTATTTGTATTTATTTGTACAGTTTCGCCTCTTCTAGACAACCATGTCGAACTGACAGGCCCAACTTATAGTGTATGTTCAAGGCATAATGTCTTGTAAATACTTTGGTATGAATTCACAGAAGTCTTCTGCTGCACTACACGTTGTCGCCACATCGCATTATATTCCCACTGGAGAAGAAGACTAAGGCCTTACGCCTTAGTAAATAACAACCTTTAACTTTAACTTTCATACACCAGGGTTTTACGCCAGTCAATAGTGTAATTATTTGTCTGAGTCACTTTATATACTAAAGTATCGGTTAATAAAATATCGGAACTTTATCATATGTCATAGAAAAACCGGTATCTATTACGTTCATAACTGTATAAATATTGTATTTATACGTCACATTTTACACATGGTGAAACGAATGATTGATATTGGTTTAGTTCAGTTCCGAACGGATTGGGTAACGTCATAATATTTGACAGTTTGACTGCACATTGATCAATGGTTTTGTCCAGAGACTTTGCAAAGCCGTTTTTACACTGATTAATTTCGTTTCAATATTGCTTTCAATTTCATTGATTCAGCCTATATCAATGCGATTGCGCAACCTCATTGAAAACTCTTAGCGGCGCGGTAGAGCCATCGGCTGCTTAGTCAAAGGAAGAGGGTTCGATTCCCACTCTGTGTACATATTTGTGTGAATAAACATGACTACTTGCATTGATTTCTGTATAATATTATGTATTTACAACAAAAAGGTATTGAGGTGTGTTTATCCGCATTCTTGAACACAACATCACAAACTATAACATATACTAACTTTAGGTGTATATAGCACTGTGTAGATGTTGTGTTATTATTATTATCTACAAAATACAAAATAATAAAAGAAATACCTAGTTCATTTAAGTTATTAAACGCAAGTTTACAGTACAGTATGTCAGTTTTATTGGCGCTCACAATTGATTTAGTGCAGGGGAGCAACATGCGACAGGATAAACACCGACGGATACATCACTTAGTGCGTTGCGTAAAATCGTACGTTATGGATAGATAACACATAATAAACATGTACTGTAGGTTGAATATACTGTATTAAATCTAGCGTTTAAAAAGTTACAGACATTTTCTATATAAGTACGATCAATCTTCATTGAAATCTCGATTTTATAATATAAAATAGTTCAGCGCTTAATCGCTTTTTTAACCCTATTAAAATTCTTGCAGTCAAAAATATTTTATCCATTTGAATGAATTGAATTAACACATACAACGTTAAAATTACAAAATGTCAACCAATTTAACTACAGCCAGTGCGCTGACGTAGGGTAGAGCTTTATGAAGAACTGGCAAGAAACTCAGCCCAGTCTTTTTAATCGCCAGGTTATTACAATTTAAAGTAGCATGAAAAGTGACACAGGCAATACACTTAACTCTAGGTAAGTAATTACAGCTTTCTATGTCGTGAAGACAAAATAAAAAGTTAAATGTGTGCTTTACAGGCTGCCTCAATTTGTATATTGCTACAAAAAGGTAAAGGTAACATGTAAACTGTGGTAAATTTTCTATAATATATAAACTGTTCATATTTTCTTTAAGTATAAAGTAAGATTAAATTTTATTTACCACAGGAGTTCACAATGTAACTCTATTCACAAATCACAATTAATAATTTTATCAATACTACACAATTTTAACAAAACAATACAAAATACTGTTCAAATAAGGCTCGGGTATCATGTCATTAGAGAAGAACTCGCTTTGGCAAGTCACGGATTGGACACGACAAGGGCACCTTTCTTCAAACCGCATACAAAAGATGTGACATGTTCTTGAGCCTCTGCTGACTACACAGGGCGACAATCGGATACATTATTGTTACCACCTTGAGTTACAACACAACACAAAGAGCTCGGAAGTGAGCGGTAGGTACACAAGGTTTTCGGCATTACCTACTCATTTAGGTCACTTATTAACCAATTACACTTGACCCATCGGTACATTACTAGTGTTAGTACTAAGAGATCTGCTTATATTAGTCAATAAATATTAAAAAACTTATTTTTTTTCTATCGTGTAGATTTAACAAGATAATTGATTAAGTACACATATTAATGTTTTTATTAAAAACTATTGTATAGATGTATGAAGGCTGAATTGATTCATAAAAAAAATATCGGTACATACATACATAATTAATGTTTATTTTAAAACTACCCGAGTTTTTTTTGTTGCTGAGTGTGGCAGACGAGCAAACAGCCCACGTGATGGTAAGTGGTAACTGTCGCTCATCGACGTCTCAGAGTCCCTGGCATTGCTCCTGCATTGCCAATTTGCCAGGGAGTCTACGATGCCGCTGTCTACCGTGAAGAGAGTAGGTTAGGTGAAGGGACTAAGGGAAGTAAGGAAAATGAAAAGGGGGAGAACTGGGCCTCTGGCACTCTCACTCACCGAACGAAACGCAATAGTACGGATACTACTACTCTTACGTCGTACTTCTATGAGAGGGTAGTATTCCCTACGTCGATCCAGCCCATTCATGCTAAAACCAGCGTGGATCTACTTCTGTTCAAAATCTGCGGTTCACTGGTACTGTGTAAGTACGGATTGCCACTCAGAGGTCTCAGATTCGATCCTTCGAATATTGAGTTTTCTGCTCGTAAAAAAGTTCCAAGCTTCATGTGCTTTAAGACAGTTCTTCTTCTTTAGTCGTACACTCTTGACAGAGTTGTCGTGGCTTCGTGATGAATGTCATGAATTGAGGTGTCATAAAGGTTTTGGGTTGTCATCAGCTTTCTCCTTGGCTATTGAAGCCTTTGCGATATTTCTCCACCTGTTCCGATTCGTTGCATTGCGTGAGCACTCCACAATGGAAGTCTGACAGTTAATTACTTTTATATCATGTTATAGTTCAGATTTTTGCGATATCTTTATCTGCCTCATAATATGTGGAACCAGTACCTCATGGAGACCAGCAAGAAAATCAATCTAAATCCTCCACTCTGTGAGTAAATTTACAATATAGCCTAAGTACAACGCGTACTTATAGCTAATTACGACAAATGTTTCTCATAATGTTGTGAACTGGATTCAAGGTTGGTATTTTTAAAGCATTTTTCTCATGGGAAAACTGTTACCACATACAACCAACAAAAGAATTCTCTTGACATTAAACATTAGTTACTAGCTATCCACCCTGAGTTCGCCCGGCATACATAATAGTCTATCACCATTTTAAATAATGTACCTTTCAAATGATGAAAGAATTTTTCAAATAAGTGCAGTAGTTTCAAAGATTATCTGATACATACAATTCACAAAAATCTAAATCCCTCTTTATAATATTACTTACCCTTACCCTTACCTATAAAATATATTTTTTGGCATGTATCTGTTTAGTCCCTAGCAGGAAACAGATAGACCGTTCGCGGTCAAGGACACGCGTCACCTCCGCAAGATGCGCGCTATGTTAACCGACTATCCTAGCTTTCCTTTAGTACCAAACTTCTTTAAAAGTGTTGATATATTAAAAGTCAAATAAGATCTGGCACTTTTACTTTCATACGCAACGAATAGTTCAGATTGTTATGGTTTTTTTTCACTAGATTTCCATAAGTAACGGACTGCTGTAATTATTTATTAGCCTTAAGGTTTTACGGTCATGTCTCAACAAAAATATATTACTTACATATTAATATATTACCTACTTCCAGATCATTTATTATCATTAATGATAGTGTATAAATTTCTTAATAAATAAATAAATAAGTAAATAAATAAATAAATAAATTTTAATTGTTTAAAAATATGTCTGTTATACTAGAGAATTACATAAAGTAATTAATTTATAAAGTATGTTACACATAACGTAAAAATTTTAATCACTGTAGGACGTATTTTTATGAAACCTTTAAAGGCAATTAAAACATCCATCTTTTGTACCAACGTACGCCTATTTTGATAAACACGTAATAATTAGGTATTGAAGCTTGCGAAACGAAATGAATGTCGAAATGGCCCAGTGGATAAGGCACCCTCTTTGTAAACACGAGGTAGTTGGCTCGAATCCGGGCAAATACCAATGTGATTTGTCATCATATGTACTTTCTAAGTTTATCTTGAACATTTCTGACTGACGGTGAAGAAAAACATCGTGCAATGCTCATATCTTCTCTATGTGAGAAGAGGCCTTTGCCCTGTGGAACAGTAAACAGGCTAGTATTATTATTATTTGCGAAACGATTTGAGGAAGAGTTTTTCAGTACCATACTGTACTGTTATACAGACTCTTCCCAATTTGTTTGCTAGTTAGGCAAACAACACCATAGAAACTGTAGGCGACTAATTTGGAAAAACGACTTACGATACTTTATTAAACTTGATAAAGCACTATGTCCAATTGTCACCAGTCTAATTAAAGTATGCTTGACGAAAGCCTATGCCCCGTAGTGACTTTAAATTACAATAATCACGGGGAGATGTCATATCTCAAGGTGGCGAACATAACCTTAAAAAACCCGACAAATATCCAACAAGTTTTATAAAAAACATTATCTAATTGAACTCAATGAATATTTAGTAATGAACAAGGAACATTCAAACAGATAGATCGAAAGATAAGATTATGTTTTGATAACGTCTGAATGATTAAATTATCAAATACCAATGAGTGCAAGAGCTTGTAATAATTGAGGTTATAACATAAAGTTGGTTGAAGGAAGTAACGATATAAAACTGCCTACTAACGAAGTAAATACGGCCTACTGTACATAATTAATTATCGCAATCAGTCAACCTAATGTTTGTCAAACATGATAAATCAATAGGCTTACTGATAGAAATTTTGTGACAAAACAATACTTTCATGGTCAATCCGGTTCATTCTTGCTTAAGCCAAACCAGAACGAATTTAATAATAAATACCGCAAAAAAAATTATAATATTTTAAAAACAAAAAGCTCATCTGTCTAAAACAAACTGAATATAAAGAAACCCATTTCTTTTTCTCGTGCTGACGCTACATTAAAATATTATGTATCCTACCACAATCAATATGAATCTAATGACACCTCTTAAGTTAAAATTCATCAAGTCATTTAGGCTGTAGAGCGTGCCAAAAAATAGACATACCCAGATACATTAATCTGATATGGTGGCTTTTTTTGTGGAATATTCATATTATATTAAACATGCTTACTTTCTTTTCTCGTTCTCTTATGCGGATGGACTTTGACATTTCTATAGACTACATTTTGTCGCTCATTAACACCGCTCGAGGGCATTGTCATCCTACTAATTTAACGGCTGATTGATTGTTTATAAAAGTGAATTTGATAAAATAGGTCGTATGGCGAAGGTATAATTTGCTTTCATTGTTTTGGTTCTGATCGCAATATAATTACGTATAGAGATGGAGAGGGAGGCGATGGAAGAAATTAAATGTGTTAGAATAGAATAGAATAATAATTTGTTTCTGAGTATATGGTACCTATGTACCATATAACTAAAAGTTTTACATTACACTACCGTTGACGGTGTAGAAATATTAATTTTAAAGATGTTTGATTCGCAATTACAATAATTAATTTTGTCAAACAAAGGTAAAAGTTGAGGATGACAAAGAAGAAAAAGGAGTGTTTCTTTAGATGACGGCTGATAAAAGAAAATAGAAGAGAAAACTGAAACTGAAAAGTATACCTATTGTCTGCGTCACTTTGCATAACACTTGAATATGTAGCTTACAAAAACTTGTAATAACTTGGCGCTTAAAAAGAGTGACCTGAGGTTTGACAGTTGACATTAACCTACGCCAGCGAACTGGCTGTAGGTTAATTGGCTGACATTTTGTAATTTTAACGTTCATCAGTGTTAATTCAATGTACACGAATTAAGACATGTTTTTGACTTTGACTTTGTAATATTTGCCAGGGCAGGAATTAGTTTAAGCGAGGCGTAAAAAAGCCTCTCACTAAGCCGCCATAGTGAAGGCCACCATACCAGTAGTCTGGCCTTTGGAATGGTGCCCACCACTTCTGGATTCCACTGACTGCTTACCATCAGGCAGAGTGGAGTCACTTTAGTAGGCTTATTTAAAAAAAACGTAGAAGATGAAAGAACATTCATGGTCATACTGGTTGCTTGAAACTGATGATACTTAAGGCTTCAAATCTTTTCTTGGTGACCCCTCATTAATCCATCTGCGAAGCGGCTTACTATATTAAACACTTTTCTTTAGAAGGCCGCTATGTTGAATAAAATTGCGATGCAACATTTAAATACAAAATCTAAATTTGGTACTGTATGATAGAGCTTTGGTGCTCAAACCATATAAACTCTAAACGGAGTACATGAACATATTGTACATTAACTCTAAGTTCTCTGCTTTCTTTTATTATTAGGGCCTAACATTTTGGTATCCGTGAAACTTCTACTTACCCTTATAAGGTATATTACGAAAAGTAACATGATAATGAGACCTTGATAAAAGCTAACTTAAAAATTAATGAAACTTAATTATGTTCCGGCAAAATTAATCTTTCCGTGTATATGTGTGTGGGTTTACTTCCGGATTTCTTTAAAAATCAAAGTACCTTACTTTGATTTGTCCAATATGAAAGGGCGATATTTCCTACGCACTAAAGATATATTTCAAATGAATAGATAAGAGATAACAAGCCAACTGTTGGTATGTAAGTGGTATGTGGCACTTATGATCTTTAGAAATTCAATCGGCTATGGTCCTTGCAGTTCCATCTGCTATTACAAGAATGAAAGAATTAAATTTACAGCCGAAGACATAATTAAAACCTTTGCGTGCCAGTTTCTTTACAGCAATACACTATTTGTCTTCTTAGTGGCACAGGTAACTTCGGTTTACCAGACAGGCTCTTTGCGTGAGAAAATTAAATTTTCCAAGTGAACACTTGAAGCGCTGATTTTTACACAAATATTTTAGGCGATTCACACTCTACCCCTCACTACGCTGTGGTGTGCGTTGCGAAGGAACATCAACACCGCAAGAGTACAATAAGAGATAGGATACTTACAAACAACGCGAGAACATGCACGCCCGCACTCCGTTCTGTGATGCGGGGCAGTGTGTAAATCGCCTTACGCCGTCAAATGCGCGAAAACTTTAGAACTGTAGAGTTTGCTTTATGTGAATTATCTAATACCGGATTTGTTTTACAGAGTGATAGCGTGTGAAACTATGTGCAACGGCTAAAAGAGAAGGCCGAGGCCGTATAAAAAATTTAGCGGTTTAACTAGTTTTATTTTTATGTATCAGCCTACAATGGTTCTATTCTTCCTGATGGTGAGCAGTTTAAATAGCCACTAGTTTCCGTAGCGCGGTTTCACCGGCGCTAAATTACGTATTTAGGTGCTGCTCCGCTCACGTCACCAATAGCGTGATGTTATATAGCCTATAACCTTACTCAAGAACTGAGCTATCATCCGCAAAAAGAATTGTTCAAATTTGATTGGTAGTTTCAGAGATTAGCGCTATCAAACAAACTCTTCCTGTTTATATAATAGTATAAGTAGATTGAGTATTTATCTATACTCAATCTATCTTTAGTTTTATAGAAAGCGAAAGAGTTTGTTGAAGAGATATCTGCTGAGTTTACCCAGTAGTAGACAACATAGAAGTTGCTTATTCGATTGTTACCCCGTGGGTCCTACCCCACCCTCTTATATTAACCTTACTTTGTCTCCATCCTTGTTTTTAATGATATAAAAGAAATAGAAAACACACAAAGTAACATTAAAATAATACTGCTATAAGATATGGTGGTAGGCACCCAGGTCGCTGCAGATACAATATGACAAAGTGAGTGAATGTGGTGCTTCCGAATAAATTATATTACTTCAATAGCAATGACCAATTGACCTAGTCATTTGCTTCGAAGATAGCCATGGTCAGCTACTGGTTTGGAACTACGGCCTATTCATCTTGCCCAGTTCTTGAAGAAGGTTATAGGCTATGTTACATCACGCTACTGGCGACGGGAGCAGAGAAGTAACCAAAGATGTAACTTAATTCGTGTGAAACCACGCTGCTGGAAGCTAGAGCCTTGCAGCCTTGGTATACAAGTAAGAGGTCTATAAAACTCTATGTGTTCAAAATATAAAACTACAACTCGCTTTGTGTAATGATACAAGAGTAGAATGATAATAGGTACATTTGTAACAGTTTGTTTGTCTTGTACCCATTACGTACAACACAAGATTACATCAATGCTAGGACATCAATGGCAAAATTGACGTTTGTTTACGTATTATGGTTTTGTAATTTTGTTCCTAGTTTAAATAAACATAACATACTAGCTGTTGCCCGCAGTTCCGCCCGCATGAATGTCGGTTATATATCTGTTTACATTGATGATTTTTATCCAAGCATTCATCCTCTATTTATTTTTTCGCAATAAAACATAGCCTATGTTGTTTCCCGAGGTCTAATCTATCTCTATACCAAATTGTCCATCAAATCAAAATCAAAATCAAAATCTGTTCAGTGGTTTAAGCGTGAAAACGGAACAGACAGACAGAGATACTTTCGCATTGATAAATTAGTATGGATTATCATTGCTCCAAGAGAGATTTGATATGACCCGAAGCTGAAATCTCAATCATTTCTGCAGTAATATTGTATTTTCTTTAGGAGCTAAACTTAATCATTAGCACACATAGCCAAGTTAGTGTTGTGTTACTACTGTTTTTGTAAGTTGTTAATAATAAAACAATATAACGCGGTCTTATCATTTATAGGGATTCCTTAGACCTTTAAAGGGATTTGGTAATCCCAAACTGAAAAAAAGAAACACCAGGATGTTTATTTTGAATAACAATATTTTATACGCCCATAGTGCCGTCCGATTATAAGCACAAAACTATGCACGTAACATTTATGGCGTTGCCATCCTACCGTCAAATATATGGGGTTCTGGAGCCGTAATAAGTTCTCAAGTTAATTATAAAAAAAAAAAACATCCATTCGTGAGCAGTATTACTATGACATCGACAATACTCCTACCCCACAGTAGAACCAAAATAAAATTCATAAACTGAAAGAAACCCAGATTTTCGTTCAGGATCTCGAAGAAGCGTTAAGGCCAGTTTGCAGCAACAATGACCCAACCTACTCGTAAAACCACTGCGGCGTTGCCAGTATGCTACTTTTAACTTTTGGCCCTCTCATGTTTTACCTTCATGGTACAAGACTCAAAATGTTACTTTTTCGTAACTTATAGCGAGTTAAAAATAACAAAGTTTTTAAGTAAAGTGTAATGCTTAGATTTATTTATAAAATTAACATTTTTGTTTATTCAAAAATGATTATAATAATAATAATAATTGGCGATCATTGTTCCGATAGTGGTTACAGTGAATGGACTTATTGCTAAGAGCCTCGATCAACATCTAAGAGGCTCGCGTTAGCTGGTTGGGTCAAGGGCCAGATACAGAAGGCGGTGTTGCTTGACACGGCCCGCATTGTGAGGAGGTTCCTATCTCTGGAGCCCTAACCGCTGGTAGCTTGGTCCCTGTACCCGATGCCGGTGGGTCTCCAATTTTTATATTTTTAAATGTATGTGTTTTATATATATACTTATATTTAAAAATGTAATTTGAGAATTAATTTAAATAAAGGATATAATAATAATAATAATCATTTACCAAATATATATATACTAGCTGACCCGGCGAACTTTGTTCCGCCTTAATGTCAATAAATAATCATATTTTTTTTTTATTGGAAAAAATACAAAAAAAATTAAATTTCTACATCAATCATTCATAATTATTTCTTTATTTTAGTACGGAATAACAAAATTGACGTATAATGACAGCTATGTAATGACGTGTGGATGACAATTTTATATTTGTAAGAAATCAATAATAAAACTATTTCTATTAAATAAATAATTAAAATGATACATCTATCATACAGCCAGGCACGTCCAAAGAGTTTAAAAATTCAATTGGATAGTTGGTGGCTTCATCTTCATTTGTGACGCAGTCAATAGATTTGAATGAATGCATTGTTCCAATGATCTTATTTTGAATTATGTAGTTTAGGTCATCTACATCTTTATTCTTAGCCGCTAAAATTGCTCGCTCACTCATCCATTCATAATTTTTGTAGTTAGAAATAATTTCTGGAAATACATTGTTGATAAGTTCGTCTTTTGATGAGACAAAATTACAGAAATTATTTGGAAATGATATTAATCCACTCGATTCATCGACAGGTACTTGACCATTACCGATAGTCAGCAATTGCTCCGAGAAATCTTCAGCAGATGTATCATTAAGCAATGTAACTCTCATGTTTGTTGTCAGTTGCAGTTTCTTCACATAGCGCCATAGATTTGACGATTTGAGGCAAGCGTTTATTTCGTCGGCAGCCGTAGATCTTGGAATTACTGGCAGTATTTGGCGGAAATCGCCAGAAAGTAAAATCATTGCTCCTCCAAAACATCTCGAGTCATTGCGTAAATCTTTTAATGTTCGGTTAAGTGCTTCTAATGCACGTTTATGCGCCATTGTGCATTCGTCCCAGATGCTGATTTTCGATACCGCTAAAACTTTGGCCATTGCTGAGTGTTTTGCAATATTACACGTTGGTTCTTCAATAGTTTGAAGATTTAACGGTAATTTGAATGCTGAATGAGCCGTACGGCATCCTTCTAACAATGTGGCTGCTATTCCAGAAGAAGCAACTGCAACCGCTATGTTAGATCTCGCCCGAACAGTTGCTAAAACTAATGACATGAGGAATGTCTTGCCAGTTCCACCAGGGGCATCTAGGAAATATAAACCACCATTTTCATCATCGATTGCCTTCATTAAAGTATCATAAACTTCCTTTTGTTGGTAATTCAACAGGGGTACATTCGTTTGAACTACTAAATCTAATTCCTGGTGATCATATTCACGTTCCCGTTCCAATTCTCGATTAAATGCGTCATTCATTTCACGATATGGTGCTGGCATTCCTAACCTGATTAATAAATTACCGCACATGAGGTAACACATATCTTCGATCAAGAGTAAAGCACGATTATGTATCTCCTCATTCATCTCAATATCGTTACAGGTTACATGGGTTTGATGGAAAACATGTCGAAATTATGATAGCGAATAATGTGCGTATCTGACTTGGAGATGCAGAGATAATGGCTTCAGCGATTGTCGTATCCCAATGACTATCGTTTTCTAATAACTTCAATTCTTCACATGCAGCACGATATGTTGGGAATATTACACCATTAACAGTTCGTAGTGACTCAAACAATGTATGTCGCCGGCAGAATAGTTAATCGACCAATATTAGCTGCATTTCCTTCAGTACTAACTGCATCACGTAAATGGATGTACTCCTCAGAACGCAGTTTGGCTTGGTTCAACCTAATGAATGTTAAACGTTCCGTTTCTATTTTTACATACATATCAACGCAATACTGCTGAAACAATCGACGAAACCGCAGCAAATAGTTGTCAGCATTTTTACGAATCATCAAACGATATGCGTAATAATTCATTGAGCTAACTTTCTTTCATGCAAACGCTAGGATGCAAGCTGTAATCATTGCTGCAATCGTATTGAAACGCTGCTCAATTCAAATCAGCACTTGATAAATATCTTGTTCTGCGTCGCAAATTATCTATTTGTTGACCTCTGTTGTTCGCTCGACGATTCTGCATTGCCAACCGAGCTGTTTCACGGGCTGCTTCACTTTGCTCTCGTGATTGAGAAGCACGAAGTCGAGCCATACTATCGCGGCGCTGTTCACGTGCAATTTCTTGTTCTTCTTCAGTCCTTTCATTTGCAGTATTTCGTATTCTTCTTGCATCACGGCTTTGTCGGGAAAGATTCGATCGTCTTGGTCGCGGCATTATTAATTAAACTTCACTTCACCTAAAAACTTAAATTTTCAACCATACCGAGTTTTATAGTTCACTTCACTGTTTATACGAATGGGCAATTGGGCAATAATGTTAATTATTTATTTAATAGAAATAGTTTTATTATTGATTTCTTACAAATATCAAATTGTCATCCACACGTCATTACATAGCTGTCATTATACGTAAAAAAAAATAAAAAATAAAAAGTAAAGATAAAAAGTATCCTATGTTCTTCTCCTGGCTCTAAACTACCTCCCTGCCAATTTTCAGCTAAATCGGTTCAGCCGTTCTTGAGTTATAAGTGAAGTAACTAACACGACTTTCTTTTATATATATAGATATAATACCCAAATAAGTAGTCTATAGATCTAATGTAAGAAACTGAATTATTTTCTTTTCTAATTGTATGACTGTGTTTTAGGTTTGAATTGTTATTATTTTTACTGTAATAAAACAACCTACTTCAGTATTGGATTAGTTTTCTACATTAATAAAGATATTGTTACTTTTGCTTCGAAAATGTTACTTTTGAGCTGTCCTACGCTTTGAGAATCGGTCACTGGCAAAACTAAACAGGTTTGTGAAACAGGGATCAGTTCTTTTACCTGTGTCACTTTGCATGCTACTTGAAATTGTAACTTACTAAAATTGTAATAACCTGGCGATTAAAAAGAGTGGCCTGAGTTTCTTGCCAGTTCTTCTCATGGCTCTACTTTGTCAGCGAACTGGCTGTAGGTTAATTGGCTGACATTTTATAAATTTGAACGTTCATAAGTGTTAATTTAATTAACCTAAATGAATAAATGTATTTTTATTTACATTTTTCATTTACCTTTTTACTTGAGAACTTGCTAGTTAGCATACTAAGGGTAAAAATAAAAGCAGTAAAATACTACGATGAGAACTGCACTCTTTGTTGCTTAAAATAATCGCTTACCGTTAAGTGAGCGCAACGAGCCTCATCAATTGATGTTAATATAAAAACTGCATTAATTATACTTCATTCAAGTCATGCAAAAACACCTAAATGCCTTGACCCTTTAATATGAAACAATAGTAGTAACAAATAAACAATAGTTTTTATTGAACAGTTATTGTATTAACTGAGGCCGTGTCCAATCAATTATTTAAGCGATTCGTATTTATTTATATTATGTTAAGATTTTACTATTATTAAATACGTGTTATTGAATAAATATTATTTATATTACATCTTTATATAGTCAAGCAAAGTTGGTATTTTCTTCTGTTTGGTTTGACGCTAAATTCTTATAAAGGCATGGATTTTACCATCGTTTTTGAAACGGCTATTATTTTCGTTAAAACAATTCTGCCGAAAGGTTTAATAAAAAAAGGTTTAAGGTTTAAGGTTTTACATTATAGTAGAGAAACTCAAACTCAAAACATTTATTTCATTTTGATCATAAATTATGATGCAAACGTAAAAATTACATTAAGTCAGCCAAATAACCTATAACAGCCAGTTCGCTGACTAGGTAGAGCCGTAAGAAGAACTGGCAAGAAACTCACGCCACTCTTTATAATCGCCAGATAATAACAGTTTTTTCTATAAGTTACAATGACATGGATGAAACGAAGTAAACCCTTCTTGCGAAGCCGAATTTAAAGTAAATTAGCGTTTGATAAAACATTATTCTCACACTTTTTTGATTAATTTTTACTTATTAGGAAAGGATTTGTTTTATATTAGCTTTCCAAAATGATTTCCTTCTGCATGGTGGTAAGCAGTCAGTGCGGTAAAAGTCGACATATTATGTCAAATTACCTACAGGGGCCCTACCATAACCTCATAAAGCAATCTTATTATAACCTTACTTTGTCTCTACCCTTGTTTTTATTGGTACAAAAGAAAAAGATAAAACACAAAGTAACATTAAAATAATACTGCTATAAGAGCCAGTACCGCCACGGTAGGACCCCTGGTCTTTGTGAGCAGTTGTTTACTCAGATTATACTAACTGCGTGAATATTGTATATTATTCAGTCGCCAACATTGATATACAAAAAACTCTGGTCGAAAACAAGATATTATACAACACTTTATAGTCCAATTGTACATAACAATAAACGCTCTATTTGGTATATTAGTGGACAAAGGCATATGATTTATCAAACGTCGCTCAAGAGAGGTACTTATACGTGTAATGTACATTTATTATTATGTTTTTATAGCAATAAATGCAAATTGAGGCAGCCTGTAAAGCACACATTATATTTATTTTACTAGCTGTGCCCGCGACTTCGTCCGCGTGGAATAGTGATTTTGGGCAGCATTTTTTGGATATATCTTTTGGTTTGTTTTGAATTATAAACATCTTCGTTTAGGTGAATAAGAAAAATCTTTACAGTAAATGCTTCTCTATCTACGATATTAGACGTATAGCCATCGCGGATCAAAGCCATACAGGCTGCTAGGATTACTTACACGTGGCAAATCCACATAAAGCTGACCATGCGAAAAACAGTTAATATTTAGATCCACACTCATTAATTGTCATCGCGAAACATAGGCTCACTGGAAACTGAACTCGTTTAAAACTAAACGGGAAATTGTTTGGAATGAAAGGAATCCGAGGAATAAAAACGCTATAAGTTTTTTTTTTTATATTAGCCTGCCAAAGTGCCTCTACTCTGGCTGATGGTAAGCAGTCAGTGGAATTCAGAAGTAGTGGACACCATTCCAAAAGCCAAACTACTGGTATGGTGGCCTCCACTATGGCGGCTTAGTGAGATGCTTCTTCACGCCTCGCTTAAAAGTCCCAGGATGAAAGATAGGTGGGAACACATGCGCTGGTAAAGAGTTCCAGGCTTTAATTGAGCGACAAAAGTATAAAGTGCTGAACCGTTTGGTTCGAGACCCTTTAGATTGCACTGTGAAAGGGTAGCACTTTAGTCCCGCACCTGTCGTTCTGGATAAAAAGGGAGAGGGTAGAATTAATTTAAAGAGCTGTTGAGAAGACTCTCCGTGGTAAAGGCGATAGAAGACGGCCGTTGAGGAGGCGATGTCTCTTCGCAGCTGTAAAAGCTCAAGGGTCTTAGGCCTCCGGGCTTCCATGATACGGACTGCTCGCAAAAGGCCGCCGTACCGTCTCGAAAATGGTCGCCGGGTCCCACTATCCGGTCACCAACCTGCACGACGAAACACTCCGAGATTATGCGCAACCTGGTGGGGCAGTCCCTTTTTTTTTGGTTAGGTCTAATTGGGCCCTTGTACAATGCCGCGGGCGGCCAGCGGCACCACCGTTTATACGGGTCTCCCTGGCCGGCGGGTTGACCCACACCACCCACACAATGACTCCGCGGATACTCAGCTGGTACCACACATGCTGCGAGGTCAACGCCATCTAGACCCAAAGTAAGCATATTATATGCTTGTATTATGGGTTCTAGAATACGGATAAACATACTTAAATACTTTTATTTTTGTAAAATAGACATGTTCATGCTACAAATATTTGCACTGAGCGGGAATCGAACCCGCGACCTCACAGTCCATACACAGTACCACCTAAATACAGAGGCAGTCAATTTCCCCCTGACTTTCCCCTCCCTTTCCCCTGACTTCTCCCTAACTACCCCCGCACTTTCCCCTCACTTCTCACTTCTCCCTTCCTTTCCTCTTCCTCCCCCTCCCTTCCCCCTCCCTCCAAATTTAAAGTAGCCAACTTCAAAAGCAAAGATCTTTCCATACAATATTTCATCCCTTATTTCACTCCTATAAATCCACCCCAGTAAAAAAAAAATTATGAGCGTATTTTTTATTTAAATAAAAGTATTCCAAAACAAAATTTCAAAGCTGTAACTTAAAAAATGAAGACGTTTCATACAATCGATTTCATCCCTTTTCATACACTTAAGGGTTGAATTTTTAATAACCCTTTCTTTGTATACTTCTAGACATTAAGACAAACACACCCTCCAAATTTCAAGTCGCTACGACCAGCGGTTTAGGCTTTACGTTGTCTGTCTGTCAGTCAGTCAGGACAAAGCCTTTTATAATATGTATGGATGTATGGATTAGACGTATAGCCATCAGGGATCAAAGCATACAGGCTGCTAGTAATGCTAACACGTGATAGAGCCACATAAAGCTGACCGAAAAACAGCTAATACTTAGATCCACACCCACAACTTTTAGTGTCTTACCTTTACTTTAATTACTTAATTAATTAATTAATTTAATTAGTCATCGCAAAACATAGGCTCACTGGAAACTGGACTCGTTTAAAACTAAATGAAAGACTGTTTAGAATGACAGGAATCCGAGGAATAAAAACACTATCAGCTATTCCGCAACCTGTTAAAATATCTGCTTCTATAAGATTTCGTAGTAAATTAACGAATGTTCGATGTGATTCTTTAAATTGGCATAACTTTTTTATTTATGAACCGATTGACATGAAACAAACACTAAATGTTAAGTGAAGCTTACCACAATATATTAGTGAAAACTATATTTAAATCGGATAAGCCGTTTCTGAGATTAGCGTGCACAAACGCACAGACAAACAGACAAACAGACAAACAGACAAAAATTTTAAAAATCATTGTTTTGGGTTCTATTTGCGTTGATATAGGTCCCAATAGTATTTTTTCTCATATATCTTCCATGTACAGACAGCGATCGGTTACATTTTTATTATATGTATAGATTTCTTTCTTTCGTTTTGGTTTTATAACATAATTATAACTTCTCCTTCTTATCGTTTCGACCTGAACAAGTTTATATTGTGCTGGACCAGAAGGAGGCCACATTAACTGCATTTTCAAAAGCAGCCATCATATTCTCCCGCGTGCAGGTGTTAGTGCATGCAGGGCACGACGTAAAGTGGGACATCGCTTGTGATACACCACACAAACACTCCAAGTTAGCACCATCGATAAAACCCCACCTGAACGTGTTTTCCTTGCTTCGGCCGAGTTTTTTAAGTGTATTGCCTCCATAACTTTGCATTAAAAGTTGTAACAATCTCGCGATTAAAAACAGTGGTCTGGAATTTTTGCTAGTTCTTCTCTTGGCTCTATTTCTTTAGCGAACTAGCTGTAGGGCATATGGCTGAAATTTTGACGTTCAGAAGTGTCACCGATGTGATTTAAATGAAATAACATTAGGTTTTCACGGCAGATTGTCATTTAAATTTATACACATTTTTTTCTATTTTATCATTGTAATATACCATTAATATCATCAACAATAATATTATTCTACACTTGACGCTGGCAGAAATAGCTGACACAATCGTCGGCACTGTTGCCAAAAAAAAAGAGAAGAAGAAGAAGAAATAACATTATTTAATTCAATTCTACAACGATCAAGGTGAAATAACAATTTGTACTTAACTGTTTGTGGTTCAGACGCAGCAGTTCACTACAGTACTGTAAGCAATGAAAAGTCAAAGTTGTTGGGGTAATTTATATACGAAAATATAGGAGGCCTATGATGCTTATTTGTATAAATACTTGTTTCTTATATTTATTGCTGCTCGTCATTTAGTACCTGTTCCCTTAGTCACGACAAGACAAAACATTTTTTTAAACCCCTCCTGTACTAGGGAACATGCCCTTTATCGCGGGAGAATTTACAAACATACAGACTCGGAACAAATATTTATTTTTCCACAAAGTTTTGTTGCGTGTAGGGATCGAACCCACAACCTCGTGCACAGCAATCGCTTACGCTACTACTGCGCCATGAAGGCAGTCAAAAATGAGGTGGTTCTTACTAGAGCAGAGATCACTGTCGACTCTTCAGGTGCGGTACCCTGAAAAGGGCGAATGTATCGCCTTGCTACTTCCACCGACAATCACCGTTCAAGGTGTCGAATCAATTTTTAACAAAACATTATTGTATTAAATAATTGTGTTATATTGTACGTTGAAGGTTAATCCATCCGCCGGTCATCGTTAAAGTTTAATAATGTATTACTTGTAGATGAGATTTATGTGGTTATAAAAGATTTTGTATTTAATTGATTGTATGTAGGTACATTTTATTATTATTATAAATGCAAATATTTGTGTGTACGTGTGTGTGTGTGTTTGTAACCACTCAGCGCCTAAACGGCTGAACCAATTTTGATGAAAGTTGGTGTGTACATAGATTCGATGCCGGAGACGGACATAGGATTTTTTTTGAACATCGGTCAGTTTTCTGAGTTATATTCATTAAACATATACCATTTTTCGCACGGGCGAAGCCTCATAAACCAGCAGCATAGCATGAAGCTATTAATGCACCTGATTTACATTTTTTTTTTATTTATTTAGGTAAACAAACAGTGACACAATACATAGTTTGTACGATTTTTACATAATGGTTTGTGGACAATTATGACACCAACGACATTTACCACATATTACTTTTAGAAATTAACATAATATGGAATTATTATGGAGAACTAATCTATTGATACTTATATAAAAGAAACAATAACATATATTTTTTACGAAATATAAAAAAAGGAAAAGAATATGAAAGCTACAATAAAATTACAGTACATTTGAAATTGTACATGCTTAAGTCTATAACAGTCTATGTTTGTGTTTATTTAACATAATTTTATTATGTGTTTTTATTATGTGTTACATTTTTTTTATATTTTCTAACAGAAGTTTTTATAAGTACTAGGACGTATTGCCATTAAATCTATAGAATTAAAATGTTTATTATAGGATTTAACTAACCGGTTCATTGGTGATCGTTTGCTAGCGTTAGTTCGACATCTAGTGGTAGCAAAAATGTTACACAAGTTACGACTATGAGTCTTTGCAGGTACTCTATATGTGTATATGTGTATTCTATAACATAGTTTGTTCGTAGCCACTGTGACAAAGATCGTATAGTGACATTGCTTCCAATTGTAGACGTTTGTGTTGTAATGTTATACAGTTATATTTTGTAAGCAAATCTGTATATGAAAAGCTACTACTTGTGCATTTGTATGCATACAACGTAGAAACTTTTTTGAACCGCCTGTAAGGCAACAACATATTTGTCATATAATGGGTTCTAGATGGGCACGACATAAATTTAAACTGCAAACGAACTAAAGGACTTTTATAAGTATAGATATGTTGAGGGCTGAACCTTCCCCTGAAACCTGTAACACCTAAAGAGATTCTTAGAAATATCAAATCCATAAGAAACAATAAAGCCCCGGGATTTGACCTCATCGATAAAAAAATCCTGGAAGAGTTGCCACGCAAAGCAATTGTGTATCTTACAACACTATTTAACGCCATCTTGCGAGTAGGATATTTTCCGGATCTGTGGAAGGTCTCCCAAATCATAATGGTGCACAAACCTGGCAAACCTACTCATGAAGTCACCTCTTACAGACCAATTAGCTTGCTGCCGATTATATCCAAGCTGTTTGAAAAAACGCTACTCCTTAGACTCACCAAAGTCCTAAAAGAAAGGTCCATCATCCCTGACCACCAATTTGGCTTCCGTAAAGAACATGCCACAACAGAACAAGTCCATAGAATATGTAGGAAAATTAGAAGAACATTCGAAAAAAAAAGAGTATTGCTCATCAGCTTTCCTGGACATCCAGCAAGCTTTTGACAAGGTCTGGCACAAAGGACTTCTAATGAAGATAAAATCTCTGCTACCACATAAGTATTATGGAATACTCAAATCGTATATAACTAATAGAATATTCCAAGTTAAAGAAAACGATTGTACTTCAAATTTTCATGAAATTAGTGCAGGAGTGCCACAAGGATCTGTACTTGGGCCCGTCTTGTACACCATGTATACATCGGACCTTCCACAAAGTCCGGAGGTAACAATCGCTACTTTCGCAGATGACACGGCCTTGCTTGCTTCGAGCTCATGCCCAACTAAAGCATCAGAGCTTCTACAGAGTGGTCTCCATGAAATGGAAAAATGGTTGGCCAAATGGAGAATCGTAGTTAGTGTATCCAAATCGGTTCACGTAACCTTTACCCTTCGCAAAGAAGATTGTGCCCCAGTCACTCTAAGTGGCAGTCAACTCCCCCACCAAAACACTGTTAAATACTTGGGAATGCACTTAGATCGCAGACTAACTTGGAAGAAACACATCCAGACAAAAAGAGATGAGATCAACTTAAAATACAAGGGTCTCTACTGGTTGCTGGGTAGAAACTCTAAACTTTGTGTTGATAACAACATGAATTGTTGTTATTATTGTTATTGGCTGATAAAGCAACGTTCTCAGCCAACGACGATGTATTAGATGTATCCTCATTATGAGAGTGTAATAATGTATTATGCCTCCGTTTACAATATTTGCAATTTCCGAGCTTACATACTGTGGTATTATGACCCGGACGAAGGCAATTATGACAAACTTTATGTTCCTTAGCCTGAAGTACTCGTGACTCTAAAGGCAATGCTCTAAATGTTTCACAATTATAAAGATAATGGTTTTTATTACATAACGGACACATATATGGCTTTTTTGAATTCAAATTTTTTGGGTTTTGTGAATCTGAGGGAGAAACCATTAAGCTTTTTTGTTTACTTTGACTAAGTTCAGAACTAATTTTAAAACCCTTATCTTCTTCTAGCTTTTGCAACAGGTTAGATCTACTTCTTAAGAATGTTACAAATGCTTCAAAGGTCGGTGAATCAGTCTGAGTATTTCTATGGTCTTCCCAATCCCTGTTTGTAGTCATGTCTAATTTCGAAGCTAAAATGAATATAATTAAGGTATCCCATTGACTAACAGGTTCGCCTAATGTTTGCAATGCTTGGAGGTGTTTCCTAGTTATGTCTACGATATTTCTGATGCCGTTACTCGATTCCTTTTGTATAGGCGGCACAGTAAACAAAGCTTTGACATGATTATTTATAAGTAACTGTTTATTATCGTAGTTCTCGCACAGCAATAACCACGCATTTTTATAATTTTCTGCCTTAAAATCTAGACTTCGAATAACCAATGCAGCGCTTCCATAAAGAGAAGACCGTAAGTAATGAAATTTATTTATGTTATCAATGCTTTGTTCGTTGTGAATTAATGAAAGATACATGTCTTTAAACTCTAACCAATCTTGATATCCCCCGCCAAAGCGTGGTAAATTAATTTTAGGCAACCTAACGTGATTTTGTCTGTGTGTAACTACCGTACGACCATCATTAGAGCCTACCTCGGACGCTGAACTCGAACCGGAGTGGTTGCCACGGTGTCTCGTGACCAGCACACGAGCCGCTGCAACCTGGCTATAATATTGGCTCTCAAACTGTTCCCGCTCGATATACAGCTCGTCAGGTTTTTCCGATAACGCTTCCAACTCGTTCTGAAAATCGTCATAAAGACTAAATGAGAACTCCATTTTGTTAATCCGCATGTCAAGGTCCACTAGTTGAGCATCACTCAGCTGCTGACATGACTGAGCAGTAGACAGAAAAGTAGCAAATTGCGTCAACTTAGCCTTGATTGAAGCACGTTTCTTAATAAGCTCCTTTATTTTTGCTTCATTAGACATTTTTAAGTGTTTTTTAAAGTTAAACTGACAGACTAACTAAAAATGCGTTGACAGAAAAAAGAAGATAATTCTAATAGAATAGTTTAGAAAAAGAAATTGTCCCCGTTTTGCTTAGCTCGGGTTAATATGATAAATGGCGCGTGAAAATTATATTAGCGTAAGATAAATCAGCTGATAAGTATCACGCAAAAAATGTATTCAAGCTAAATATTCTCGTAAAGTTGTTTTAATTAGAATTGAAATGATAGATAAAATTTCTAGTAGGTAACGGTTACCAAATCTAAAAGTTGTACTTTTAAAAAAAAATTTACCCGCCACCTACAAAATAATAAAAAACAAAATGCACGGTCACGATATGATGCGGAATAACTAAGTAACTATTGATAAAATGGCTACGCACGTAATAATACTGCACAATTTAAGCACTAAATACACCTACGTTTTAACTGTATCTTCTACGATTAATGCACTACGAGGTTACCGTCGCAATCTAAGTATGAGTAAATGAATCACTATAATATGAATAGGTACCTACACAAGTCGAAAGCGATCTAGACTACGCAATGAAGGATAAATGATTGTGATAATGTGTGAATTGGTTACAAATGATTGGATATAAAATGGATAAATGAATGATGAATAAGGAAATGGATCGATCTCACTTATCTTTGCCACTTGCTTGATGTAACTTCATGTACAAAGTGCAATGTACAATTCTTCTGTCTTGCTAAAGATTCGTCTTGACCGTTGTATGTGTATTCGTCCCGGCTCGGTATCTTGATAACCGGTCCGTATAATCCTCGATGACTTCGCGCTTGAATGAACCTCGTGGCGTTTGAATTTACAACGACCGTCGCGGCGCTTAACCGTATTTATACTAAAAAGTTTCCTGATTAAAAGGCTCGAAGGACCATGTTCGAGATCCCTATCCCTATCTAGGTGTGTAAGGGTTGGTAGGGACTTGTATAAAATGAATAGGCACACTTGCAACACGTACTGTATTCAATCTAGAATCTCTAATAATGAAAAATATGGCGCGGGCGCACGGCCGTGCACCCCTCCTCCCTCGCGTGCCCCGCACCTCAGTCGTCCAGACCGGTTTGGTCTGAACAGATTCTCATCTACAAAACAATGTTAAAGCCAATTTGGACTTATGGACTAGAACTGTGGAGCTCAGCCTGTGAGTCTAATATGATGATAATACAAAGAGCGCAAAATAACATCTTGAAACAAATATCCAATGCGCCATGGTTCATTACAACAAAGGAGATCCACGAAATCCTCAACTTGCCCATGATAAAAGAAGTGACCAATACCCATGGAGCGAACTATAAGTCACGATTGCAAAAGCATCCAAACCAGCTGGCAGGCCAACTGACCTTACCAGAAACTATTCGTCGATTGAAGAAGCGGCGTGATATCTTTGATGACAGTCACCCTGAAGGCTGACTGCAAATATAGGGCTGTCTCCACTGGGAGCAACACCCTACAAAACCATAAAATCCTACATCCCATCTGCTCATAGTCAACATAGACTGATTGCAAGATAAGAATAAAAAAAAAAAAAAAAAAAAAAAAAAAAAAAAAAAAAAATGTTGAGGGCTGAGTGAGACATGAACTGAAGTGAAAAATAAATCCATAAATTTATAAACTTTACTGACAATAGCATTACCATATGAGTCTAAGTGCAATTTGTTATCTAATAAGACTCCTAGGTCTCGTATAAGTTCAACCCTATCAAGGAGTATATTGTTTAACTTACAACCATAAATACTAATATTTTTCTTTTTTGTAAAAGTGATAGTTTTGCATTTATTAATACTAAGCGTAGGTTTGTTTTTAACACAGTATGTAGTAAAACGATCAAGATCTTGTTGAATTTTGTATTGACTTTCTACTTGTTCGATTTTATGATAAAATTTTTAAGTCTTCAGCATAAAGTAAAAAGTTGCTGAATTTAAAGCAGGTTTTGATATCGTTTATAAACATAACAAATAGGAGCGGACCTAAAATTGAACCTTGTGGTACACCAGAACTTACATTAATGTAGTCAGACTCATGACCCTTGAACACAACTTTCTGTGTACGATTTCTAATAGGATTTAAACCAACGCCATAAATTGCCACGTATATCATTAAAGGGCATCTTCTCAAGTAGGATTTTGTGATCCACTCTGTTAAAAGCCTTTCGAAAATCAGTGTAAATACTGTCTATTTGCTTATTATCATCTATATTTTCCATATTTTCAAATAAATATGATGTATAATGTAACAAATTTGTGTTAGTACAGCGTTTGTTTACAAAACCGTGTTGTTGCTCTAATAAAATGTTAGTAGCATGTATGCTGAGCTGTGTCAATTTAGGAGACAATGATTCCATGGGGCCTATGGTAAATACCACTAAATAGAAGATAAAGATGTAAGCAAATACAATATTGTATCGCTGTACCATTTAGGTACCTATAAGCTACTCTTTTAGGCAAAATACGCGAATCCTACTATTATTAACAATGCAAAAGTTCGTGTGTATGTATGTATATGTCTATATGTGTGTGTTTGTTACCACTCGGCGCCTAAACGGCTGAACTAATTTCGATGAAAAATGGTACCGATTAAGATAGAATCAATGCCGGAGACGGACATAGGCCCAGCGCACACCGTTGGAAGCGCGGCGAAGCGTATTTCCTTGAAACGCGCGGGCGGATTCAGGTGCCGCGAGCGGCGCCAAGAGCCCTTGAGAGCCCCATGACATTAAGTGCTTATGATACTTTGTACAGACAACTCGCTCTCGTTCGTAATTGATGTGGACTGAAACATGATTATTAGTGCTGCGCTTGCAGAATAGAAGAACAAGAAAATTGAAATGAAAATGAAAAATCAAATCGGCAGAGCAGCGCAGCGGCGACTGGTGTAGTCGCGCGCATGCTCTTGTAGTAGCTTAAGGGAGCTTTGAGCGCCGCGTACGAATTTACTCTTCATATACAATTATTGACCGTATGTCGAGGTAGTTAAGGTTTATATCAAATTTTTGTCATAAATTGCTCTCCGCCGCGCTTCCAACGGTGTACGCTGGGCCATAGGCTACTTTTTACCCCGAAAATCGATCGGCTTTCCGAGGGAGACAAAACTCATTTTATGCACAGGCGAAGGCGTGCGGCGCAGCTAGTTTACAATAAGTTCTAAAGCCGTTGACGGTCAACCAACTTCACAAATTGTATGTCATTAAATAAAACGGTAGCCAGAAATAGGCATTGCTAAAGCTTATGAAATATCTAATAACATAGTTCAACTCAAGTTGTTTTGCAATTACCTTTCGTTCTCGCGCGGCATAAACCGTATCTAGACCAACAAATACATTTTTGTTAAGTGGATAGTCGTGATTTAACAGAAACTACCTAAAAAACTCGTTAATAACTAACTTTTGCTTGCATTGAATTAGAATTTTGGCTAATTAACACAACAGTTTATGCCGATTCTGATGAATATAAGCTATATTAGCTTTCCTTTCTTTGTCTTGCGGTTCCGCAGTTTTACCCGCGTCTTTGCTTTCTGCTCATATGTTACATAGTTTATATATAACCTTCCTCGAGAACTGGGCTAATCTGACTGGTAGTTCCAGAGATTAGCGCGTTTAAAACTTCAAACAAACAAAAAATAACATACAAACTCTTCCGCTATTTATAATAGTATAGATTATTGTAAAATTTCATTTAAATCTATTCAGTAGTTTTTGCGTGTAAGAGTAACAAATATCCATACATCTAATCAAACTATCGCATTTATAATATTAGTAGAACATTACTATTTTATACCCGTAAGTATTGGTTTTTGACCAATGTGTGTTGCTATTGATGACATACGGAGCAAAGACGTAGTCGCTAACGATGGGTCTCGTTAAAAGACTTAAAATACTTAGACGATGGATCTTATAAAACGAGGAAATCTGCAAAATAACTAAAGCAACTGCTATAAGCTTGCAGAGTCTTTCACTGAAGTGGTAATCGGTGGAATCTCTGTGACTACCAGAACTCCTTCAGGTTCATGGGTCTAAAGTATTAAAATGTCTGTTATGTGAATGTGAATAGTTTTTTTATATTAGCCTACCAAAGTGACTCAACCCCGCCTGATGGTAAGCAGTCAGTGGAATCCAGAAGTGGTGGCCACCATACCAAAAGCCATCGTCTTAAATTGCTGGTATGGTGGCCTCCATTATGGCGACTGGGAATGGGGTTGGGGAAGGGAATGAGGGAGGTGAGGAAAGAGGAAAGGGAGAAAATCGGACCTCCGGCGCTCTCACTCACCGATCGAAACGCAGTAGTAAGTACAGATAATACTACTCTTACGTCAATCTTCTATAAGAGGGTAGTACTTCCCCGGACGATCCGGCCTATTCATGCTAAAACCAGCGCGTCTATTTATTGAAAATGACCAGTTTAAAATGTCTGTGTATCAAAATGATCATAGCATTAAAACGTCTATTTATTTAAAAAGACCAACCAAAAGGCCAGAACTATTGGAACCGGAAGGTACAGTGTGGTCTGTTCCTCACAGGGTAAATTATCGGCGTGATAAATGTTACGGGCGACAAATGGAAGACGGTTCACGACCGCTCATCGTGGCGACACTCGGGAAGACCTTTGTCCACCGGTGGACGATTTTCGAATGATATGATAATGATGGTTCAAGCTGTGTGTAAAGAAATGTTCAGAGTCGACCAATTAGTGACCGGCTTTCATTAATAAACATAACCAAGTTAAGATTTGTGCAGATATTTTTTATTTTTCGAAGGTTAAATATTAATTTTATTTTTGCAATATCTTAGTGTTGTGGTAGATTAGTGAGTCACCTATTCGTATGTACACGGAACATGCATGTAGTTATATTATTACTTAATTAAGGAAGTCAGTTTGCATGCAATGATTGCATTTGCATTTAAAACGTAATGAATGTACCTAATGATTGTGCGAGGGTCAGTAGGTATTGTCTAATCTAGTCTTTGTTTTGACCATGGTTTGTTTACAGATAAATCAAAAATATAGACCACAGTAAAATAAAATACAACGAGGAAACCTAAACTTACAAAAAAAGTTTTGTATAGCCAATCCACATTGACCAAGCGTGGTGATCAATGCTCATGCCTTCTCTATATGAGAAGAGGCTTTTCCTTGCAGTAGGACAACAAACGTAATGAAAGAAAAAAATAACATTCCTTTTTTCCAAAACTACAAACAACAGTGCCATAGCTTAACTGAAAACGCAAAATTATTCTAATCTTTTGAAACGTTCAGACGTACAACGTAGCATGCATGACATTTTAAATGTGCCCAAAAAAAACGTTGTTTATTAGATTATCCCCTATTATAATAATTATAACTAGTTATTATAATCTATTTTAATAATTATCATATTACATATTCATGGGTTGTGTTATAATATAGTTATAACAACAACACATCGAATGTGAATTACTTAAAATAAATAATTTTTAAAATAAATTAATACCTACCATCGTCTAATAAAAATAGTTTATTTCACGGTAAATAAACACATAATATTAACATAATGCTTTTATTTTTATCTTTGTGATGTTTATTCTATTTTGAATTATGTTTTATTATAGTCCAGTATCTTCCAATGAATTTAATGTGTGTTTCTTACCAGACAGTGACGGCGACGCCAATATGACAAGTCAACAGCAAAAAAACAGTAAAAAAAATGAACAGTGGACCTAGGATATAGACCTTGTCTATGTGGCTTAGGGGCGGTATGAACCCCTGATCTCGTGACCCGATTGCTTTAGAACTTCTCGACTTACAATATGAGGTAGCAAACGAATTAACGAAGGCGACAATATTTTATACATTTTATCATCTCTGGTGATTTAACCACTATTATTTGGTTGACTAATTGATCTAGTAAATACTTGTACCAATATTAGCTATAATAAAATAATGCAATTGCCAAATGATATTTGTTGCTAAGTACAATTATTTCTTACTGAAACACAATTTATAACTCCTTGACCAACATTATAGTAAATCAAAATATAAACGTATTAAATGCATTAAATCAATTTATTTGCCAGCATGTAGTACCTACAATAATAGGTGATAAAAATCCATAATTTCTGCGACTCATTCTACCATTACAATGTTGTCCAAAAGACATCGACATCATACTTAGAATGTCTACATTATTATATGCATACAATTACTGTGTGTGCATTAGGGTTTTTGTTTGTTAAATTATTAGAGAAGAAAAATGAAAGGAGGATTGGGAGATTTATAATGTAGATACTTAAGTCTCACTGGCCAGACGAAATGTTCTTTAACTATGTATTTTTCTTTTAAAACGCCTAATTAATATTTTTAAATAGAGTTCAGTAGAGATCAAGATCTTTGTCGTGGGGTAGCGTTTTATGGATCACACAAATAATTGTGAAAATCGAACATGGCGGGCGGCGCGGAGCTTTGTCGCCACCGAGGCGTTTTGCCACTTCTTTGTGTACCTGGTATACACAGACTCCAGGTTAAAATCTTTTAGCACATTATCAAGTCATCTATACTATGTATAATATAAAGCGTAAGAGTTTGTTTGTTTGTTTGTTTGAACGCGCTAATCTCTGGAACCACCAGTCGAATTTTAATAAATATTTTTGCGTATGATAGCCTAGTTTGTGAGGAAGGCTATGCAACATCACGCTACTGACGACGGGACTAGCAGTAGGCAAAGACGCGGATTAAACCGCGCCGCTGAAAGCTAGTCACATTATAAACTCTTGAACTCAATACCTATGTATGTAGGTATTTGTTTATTTCAAGCTACCATTCAACAATTTAAAGTAAAAATCATATTTAAAATTATTTTAATACGTCTTTGACATCGTATGTAATCATTACATACACTATATATAAAATTATAATTATTACGATAAAAAGATTATAAATTAGTTATATAATTTATATATAATGTAAGGTTATAATTACAGTTTTAGAGTTCCGTGTAAATCATAAAATATGATAGTGCATCTTTGTGGATCTACCTGCATGTCGCGGTCATTTATAACTACTGATGTAATTGAATTATGATTTGGAATAATTGTAGGTAACACTCATAAGTTAAAATCCAAACCATTTAAGCTGTAGAGTGTGCCAACGAAATAAACATACTTACATAGGATTATTCATACATACTCAATACTCAATACTCAATACGTTTATTGCACACCATATAGTAATACAGATGTTATTATAAGTACAGTTCAATATGGACCCTGTGGGGCACGGCAAACGTAGGAGAGAGGATGAAGACATTATCAGAATAATAATATTAACTGTTAATTTGAAATTATAAATGGTTTTTAAGATAGCATACATAAATTATAATTGTTTATAGGTGTTCTAATTAAATTATTGTTTGAAATTAAGTATATATTTGTATGTTTATTTTTACAATATAGTTTCATCTTTTAGATATTCGTCAATTTTGTAATAGGCTTTATTAATTAATATTTGTCTTAGTCGGTTTGTAAATTTTGTGTCACTTGTTTCATTTTTTAAGATGTCAGGAAGATTATTATATATTTTAATTGACATTACTAAAGGTCCAGATGAGTGCATACTTAGTTTGGAGGGTGGTAGGTTTAATCTGTTCTTATGTCTTAGAGAATACTTAGTTTGTTTGTCTTCACGTTTACTGTAACAGTTTGTCACGTTTACATGTATATACACATGCCTGAAAAACATTACCCTCCTTGACTTCTGCAGTCGGGCAAATATAAATCAACATTACGGAACCAACCACAATAATTTGCATGTGCGTCTATTAAAGAAACTAGACACAAATTTAAGTCCTAAGCATTTAAATAATAATTATAATTTACAATTTTTATGAGTTTATAATGTTACAAAAAAGAATTACATAAAAAGTTCGACACATCTGAGTAACCTTGTTCTTGGGTGATCATCGTGGTTTGGTTGCACTCACAATGGCGGCTTGCGTCCTTTAAAAGGTTTAAAGATAGCATTATACAGAAGGCGGCAGTGATCTCTCAGATATCTCACTATTGCAGAAGTTCATTAGCGACAGTTATCCCTTACCATACCAACCGTACTCTAAAATAAAGTATTGTACTCTATATCATATAGGCGTACTCTATAATCTATAACATTAATGAGTACGCTAAAATACTCTTTTTTACACAATGATTAGTATACTAATGCCAGTCATGTAAAATTAAAACTGTAAAAGTACAAAAAATACCTTTTTAAAATATAAAATAAATGACACTCTTTTTTGTAAGTCCGTACTCTTTATTTACGTCCTTTGAAATCAGATATTACTTCTCATAAAAGTTGACAATCCTAGTTGTTGACTCGTTTGTATTGGAGGCAGGGCCGGATCTACCATAAGGCTTTTTGGGCTTTAACCCAGGGCCTCGTGGATTCCCCAGCTAAGTTCAGCCAAAGTCAAAAATAAACGATAATAATGCAAAAATATCCATAATTTTATTAGTAATTAGATAGAAGTAATTAGGTGGGCCCTTAAGTAGTATTAGCCCAGAGCCCCCTAAACTCTCGGTGCGGCCCTGACTGGAGGCAATAAAAAAACTTTTCACGTACCACTAAGGCGATTAAAATTGAAAGGAAACATTGCCAGTAAAGAGTGTCAGGTTAAGGAGAGTAAAATCTCTTTTCTATAAAGAAGATATAATCTCATACAAAAAACTTTAAAACATACCGTATGTAGCTTACTTGCTGTTCTTAATTAAACTACATGATGGCTCATCAAGGTCACTTTATATCGTTTACAACCTTGAAATAAAAAGGAAAACTGCCAGACCTTACATACCAGTTTCGTACTAACAAGTGGAATGGCCTGTCAAATGGGGTCGATGTTCCGCGTATACTTAGGCTTACGTAGGCTATGATTGAGACTATCCTTTGTCTGTAGAACCTGTTTTCTATCGAACATAGATAGGTTCACGCTTTTTATCCCCGAAGGGGTAGGCATAGGTGTTTAACCACCCACTTTTCAACATTTTTATTTTGGATCCCATGTAACAGGGACCGAGCCTATTGGCATACATTGGGCACAATTTCAGACCCCGAGCTAATACTGAGAATTTCTCGACAGAAAAACCCATTATCACTTTACCCGACCCGGGGACCAAACTCGAGTCCCCTGCGTGGTAATTCGTACACAGTACCACCGAACCACAGAGGCAGTCTTTTTCTTTTGTTATCAGTTTGTATAAATATATGACCCGGATCGCATAGTGAATTTTCCTTGGCATCTTGCTTTTAAGGTAACTCGAACAAAAGGGCTCAGCTTCATCGATCTACCAAGCAGTTTCCGACCGCTAAGAATGAGACAAGCAAAGCAAAAGATTAAAAGTCCAGAAAGTAGTAAGCCGCTATCGCTCTAGCTTACACTGATATTCTGTATTAGAGTCTACTTCCCGGTCGATACGGACCTTTCAAACTGAACCCAGAAAGGATCTACTACAATACATACTAATATTATAAATGCGTAACTCTGTCTGTCTGTTACGCTTTCACACTTAAACCACTAAACCGATTTTGATGAAATTTGGTATAGAGATAGACCTTGGAGAACAATATAAGCTATCTTTGAATCCAAAAAAATAGCGTGAAGGAGTTGAAATTAGGGATAAAAGTTTGCATGTAAAATCGCCAATGTATAAGATAAGAATTTTACGTGATATCGGACATTCACGCGGACGGAGCTGCAGGCAACAGCTAGTGAGAAATATATTATACCGAAACAGGTGCAGCTGACCACAGGTTATAAATAAACAACCTATGTCGAAACTTCACGAAGGTTACATGCCCATGTAACAGTATAGGTATATCCTTTGCAGAGGTATTTTCAATTAAATCATGATATATTGGACATACGAGTTTATTAGAGTATGTGGTAATTTGTTTGAAGGAGCCGCCAGAGACTTGTCAACAGTATTTTTCAGTGTTTCAGGTTCTTATTTTTTTTTATTGCCGACAGTGGCAGACGATCATACAGCCTACGTGATGGTAATTGGTAACTGTCGCTCATGGACGACTCAGAGTCCCTAGTATTGCTCCTGCATAGCCAGGGATTCAGCGAAGCTGCTGCCTACCGTGAAGGGAGTGGATAGGTGAAAGGAAAGGGAGGAAATGGGGCCTCCAGCACTCTCACTCACCGAACGAAACGCGATCTTCTATGAGAGGGGAGTACTTCCCTGGTTGATCCGGCCCATTCATGCTGAAAGCAGCGTGGATCTACTACCGTGAATGTGGAGGTTTCCACTTCTGCTTAAGAATGTTGTAATTATTTATCACAAGTTATTGGAAAGTGGACCCTAAATTGAGACACAATAAAAGTCTCAGGCACTTTCGGTCAAGTTGGCGAAAATTGGGGGAGGCCTATGTCAGGCAGTAGACATCTTTCGGCTGATATCATGATGAAAGTCATTTAAGTCAAAGAACTTTATTAAGTAAGTCAAAGTCAAAGAACTTTATTCTTTTGAGTTAATTAAATTAACACTTATGAACGTTAAAAGTACAATAGGTCAGCCAATTAACCTACAGCCAGTTCGCTGACGTACGGTAGGGCCATGAGAAGAACAGGCCAAGAAACTCAGGGCACCCTTTTTAATCGACAAGTTATTACAACTTTTTGTAAGTTACAATTTCAAGTAACATTCATAGTGACGCAAGCAATATACTGGCCAAATACTGATTGAGTAACTCGTATGATGCAAAACCGTGGAAATATTCGAAGGACGGAACAGGGTTTCGGATTGTTGGTAGTACTGGCAATAATATGAAGTCTTTAGCTCATGCTTACTTATATGTATTTAGGGCCTCATACCCAAAGACCAATACGGAAGCCTCAAAGAATCTGTAATCGGTTATTAAAAGAAACCTCCTCCTTTTTTGAAGCCGATTAAAAAATGTACCTATTCTTCCGACTATCGATGTATGGCAAAAAATTTTCAATATGCAAATTTAATTTGTTTTTAGAACTTCGAACAATCGGTCAAAATTCTTCAAGACTCGACTCTCATATTGGACAAACTATTTGCATACCTACAAATGTATTATACCTAGTAGCTTCGTTGTGTGAGCCAGAGAAAAAAGATTGACATTTATGTTCATTTAAATTAATATATATATATATTAATTTAAATGAACATAGTAATCTCGACACAGCCGCTTCTTCGAAGTATACTGAAATCCGCTTTAATTTACCCAGTTGTTACTAGAAATATTTTGAAATAACTAAACGTAGCCAGATTTTGGCAGTATCAGCCTAAAATTTGCTCATATACCACACTATTATTAAACAAACAATAGTTCATTCAAACCAACATTACTATTTCTGTTCACATTATCCTCACGGTCACCTAACGGTTAGGTAATCTCGGTTACTGACCTACCGCAACAGACGGCCATGGAGCCGTGTACAGTAATTATTGTTTTTTTATTATACTTACTGGTGACTGACTTTATTTAGTTTTATTATTTACTATTTTTAACATTCATGTAAGAATATTTAATATTTTTCTTCACCACCAATAAAAAGAAATTAAATTAATTTATTTCTTTTTATTATTGACTAGGCGTCCGCCCTCGCTTCGCTTGGGTATCAAAATATTTTTTATTCGTTCTCACAACAAACGCCTACGGGAAATATCATAGCAATAGTATCGTATTGTATCATTCAGATTTCGAAAGGCGCTTAAAATATTGAAATTTTGAAAATGACTAAATAATATGCTAAACATAATAAAATAAAGCCTATGTTTGTCCTATTTGTAACTTTCTAAAGGTATAAGAATTGTTTAATTAGGTTACGTAGATCTTGAGTTTGTCGAAACAAACAAACATACAAAAAATGTAATCGTTTTGTTTAGAATATTAGTTAAGAAGAGCTTTTGTTTACGGACTTTTACATAAAATTAAGTTGTATGCAAAATTGCTAACCAAATTTTTTATATATTAGTCTACCAAAGTAAGCAGTCAGTGGAATCCAGAAGTGGTGGACACCTTTCTAAGAGCCATCGTTCGGATCTGCTGGTATGGTGGCCTCCACTCCACTATAGCGACTAAGTGAGATGCTTTTTGTGATGGGAACACATGCTTGCTGGTAAAGAGTTCTAGGCTTTAATTGAGCGACAAATGTATGAAGTGCTGAACCGTTTAGTTCGAGATCCTTTAGCCACTGTGAAAGGGTGGCACTTTAGTTTGTACAAAAGCGAGCTTAACTCAAGCATGATATTAACTTATATGTATACATAGGTAACTATTGGTATCGAATGTCTCCCAATAACGTACCTACGTAGGCTTATTCAAACTTAAGCGGTATTCGCTGCCGCTATGGGCAGAGATACATAACGCGCGAATTTCGCTCGGGTATTTAATATGAAGTTCCACAGCTAGAGCGGAATACCGCATACTCACTCGAACTGTCGAAAAGTTCATAACTTCGTGAGCGAAATTCACGCGATATTCTACCCATAAGGATAGCAAAATCCGCTTTGCTATTATTTAATTACATTACAATACAGATATAAGACTATAGATAGGTAAACGATTTACGTCCGTCACCACCTCATACTTCATAGGTCCAGTTAAAAACCAGCATCAGACACTAGCGGTCAGGCATATTGCTGAACTGGGTTTTAGCGCAGCCGTGAGACACACAATAATGTAAAAAAAAACACAGTTATTGTATACCTATCTGGTATTGTGTTATTTTTTATTTGTGCTTGAATTGACCTTCTAATTTGTGTGTCTTTTTGTCCGAGTCAATTAAATGTATTTCTTTTTCTTTCTTTATTTTCTTTTGTGTGAACAGTAGTATTGCCGCATACCCAATCGGATTTCTCTACCGCAGGCGGTAGCGAATACCGCTCAAGGCCTAAAGTACGATCGAAACATCTTTTTCGCGCTCTACGGTTACGCATATTAGTAAACTTAACTAATACTTCAATACTTCCACGATTACATAGGTTACGCGTATTTGTATTAGATTTATAAACCTAAAAAAATATCTGCAACTCTATTCTACTCATGTCTTTATTCAAATTAATTCGAGCGCGTATTTTCGTCGGTGTTTCCCAACTAGGTCAGGTTCAGTAAGGCTTTTAGGCTAAGGCCTGTTATCAAATAATATACCATTATCTATCGACCTTGGTCACGGTGCAGTCAAATCTGTAATTGAGTCTACCGAGACTGAAATAAAACGGGGTATTGTACGAACAAGGCTGTAAGAAAATTGGCGTTATTGTTTTCTTCATGTCCGACTTATGACAGTCTAATTTTGGGACATTCTTACATAATATATCCCTTAGTCGATTCATATCGACTAAATATAATATGTATGTATTTACAAAAAAAAAGGATATAAGTATGTTTATCCGTATTCTAGAACCCATAACACAAGCTATTAATATATGCTTACTTTGGGTCTAGATGTCGTTGTGTGGTTGTTGTGGTATTATTATTATTATTCTCTTTATTTAATTATGTACACATAAAATTACATTTTTAAATATATATAAAAAATAATAGAAATATACATTTAAAAATATAAAAATATAGAGACTTACCGATATCGGGTACAGGGACCAAGCTACCGGTGGTTAGGGCTCCAGAGATAGGAACCGCCTCACAATGCGGGCCGTATCAAGGAGCACAGCCTTTTGTATCAGGCCCACGAACCTAACCTAACCTAACGGTATTATTATTATATTACTACAGAGGGCCTAGACAAGTGGCATAAACGCTAATAGAATAAAATAGGTTAATATTTTATAATATATATAAAAATGAATCCCTATATCCATGGCATGACGCGTGAACGGCTAGATTAATTACGTTAATTCTTTTTTTGTTGTGTTTTTTATTGTCAGGAGAAGGTTCTTATGAAAGAAAAAATAACAAAATTGCGCGGTGATTTAGAAAGTTTAAGAATACTTAACCAACCGATTTCGATGAAAATTGGTATGTAGATAGATTTAGTTTCGGGACATAAGCTACTTTTTATCCCGAAAATCGCTCTGATTCCCGAGTTACATTAATTAAACACATAGCAATTATCGCGCGGGCAAAGCCGCAGGGCGCAGCTAGCTTTTATAATGATGATTGACATAGGTAAGCTAACGCCAGCATTGTCGTTAGCTTATGTCAATCCAATTCATTTTTTATTCTATTTTATTCTATTAGCATTTACCTATGCGACTTTAAGTATAAGTAAGTGTGTGGGCTTTGTCTCTTACTGAATAAAATGTAGCCTGTTTGTATTCATAATAAAAATAACAGGTATAAATAGAATAAATAGGTAAGTATCTTCTTCTAAGAATCCTGACACATTCATAGACCAATTTTTATATTAGCTTTAAAGTGCATGAACACCTACGCATGTTTTACATACTACACATGCATTCAAGCATCCATGTAACATGTAACATCACGCTATGACCCACGGAAGGAGAGTAGTAACCAACGACGTAACGCTGGTGAGATCTCGCTGCTGAGAGCTAATAGTATTAATTACATGCATATACTTTATACTTTTTTATTTTTTTATATAATCCTGTTTTGATATCTTTGACACTACAGATTTCAAAAGTTTCAACTTTATACAATTTGTTAATTGCTTCTACTTTTTCTGTCTGACTCTCTATATTGGCTAAAATTAAACTACCACCTCTATTTTTTGTTTTCCTTGTGTTAAATGAAACTAATTTAAAGCCTTCTAGATTAAAATAATTTACCGAATTTTCATTTTAAAAATGTTCATTTATACATACATAGTTTCAAATTCAAATTCAAATTTCTTTATTTGCTAAACACAGGTTTTATGTGATGGTACATATACAAAATAGTCCACTGTATTTGACCATAGTGGTATGCAAATTATAAACATGTTGGTATTTATTCAAAATAAATACAATAAATCAATTAAATAACTCTATATATCATTGAATTAATGAAACATCAAGAAACAAAATTACAATATTATTAGTGATTAATTATAATGTTATTTAGTGGGTAGTATTATTACAATGTCATGATAAAAATAAAATAAAAAATAAAATTGGTCAATAACACAGAATCGCATAGTTATTATTATTTAATGCCAATTAATGTTAGATAGAAAATCATTTATACTATAATAGGCTTTACTAATTAAAAAATCGCGTAGTATGATTTTGTATGTGTTAATATTTTGTGATTCTTTTACACTTATAGGTAGCTTGTTGTAAATCTTAACAGCCTTACAAAATATGCTGTTATGTAAGAGTGTAGTCCGAGAAGGTACTACACATAGGCGTGTTTTATTGCGACTCCTTGTTGTTTTTGCAAAAAGATGAGTGTTAGTCCTAACAAACATGGCGACTTCGTATATATAAATAGAAGGAAACGTAAGTAGTCTTAGGTTAATAATATGTATTTTACAAGAATCAGTTTTATGTAGATGGCATATTGCTCTTATACATCTTTTTTTCGCCAGAAACACTTGCTCCTTGCCTGTAGAATTTCCCCAGAAAATAACTCCATACTTCAATATTGATACAACATACCCATGATATGCAGTTATAACCGCCTTTTGACTTACTTTCTTACTTAACATATAGAGGGCATAAGAAAATCTCAGTACCTTAATAGTAATGTCATAAATTTGTGTGTTAAATGAAAGATTACTGTCAATGTGAATGCCGAGAAATTTTGTGTTTCGTCAATTTGCTGTCCATCATAATTTATATCAATATTATTAATAGATTTTTTATTTCTACTATGTTTAAAGTGCATAATGTTTGTTTTCTTAATGTTAAGTTTTAAGTTATTATTTTGTAACCAAGTTACTATGTCATGTAACGTGTTATTAATTTCTGTTTCGTAGTCATTTACTTCATGCCCTTCAAATATAATAGTACTGTCATCTGCAAAAAGGACTATTTGTTGATTAATAGCTCTTGGCATGTCGTTTACATAAACCAGGAACAAGAGAGGCCCCGTAACCGAACCTTGAGGCACCCCATATAGAATTCTCTTAGGCCTTGACGTGTGTGTAATTTCTGATTTAGACGCTATATCAATTTTAGTAATTTGAGTTACTTGCTCCCTGTCACTGAGATATGACTTTATTAATTTGTCATTATGTTTAACCCGTTCAATTTCTTCTATCGTGCAGTTTGTATTATTTTGTTTAATTATTTGCCAAGTAGCCTTAGACTTATTATCAGATGTATTTATGTAATGGTTATTCTGAACCTTTTGTGTTAGCGTTATTATTTTTTATATTGGTTAGTATAGTTGATATATTGCGTTTTATGTTATGAATCTTTTGATAATCATGCTTGCCATAGTAGCTGTCTTTTGCGTTTACTATACAGCTTGATACCATGCGAAATCCATTTCGACTTTTTATGTAGAGTCCTTCTTAGTTTTATTTCGGGAAAACATAGGTCATAAAATTGCTTGTAATGTTCTAAGAATAGTTTAAAGGCTAAATAAGGATCCTTAGTACTATATATTTCACTGAAATGTAGACTGCCAAGGCAATTCAGAAATTTTGTAGTATTTTTAATTGAGTAATCACGTTTTATAATGTACCAGAATGGGATATTACTAAATTTTTTAACACAGAAGCTTACGGTCTGTGCTTTATGGTCAGAGACCGCCAGTTCTATATTTGAGCTTCGACAGTGAGCAAGATTTTTTCAAGACTTTTGTACTAATAGGCATTATAACTGCCAAAGTAACTCCGTCTGTCTGTTACGCTTTCACGCCTAGATCATTGAACCGATTTTAATGAAATTTGGTATAGATTATTGGTACAGAGATAGAATAGACCTTGGGAAACCACACAGGCTACCTTATCCCGAAGAAATGGCTTGAAGGGGTTGAAATAGGAGATGAAAGTTTTTATGAAAAATACGATTTAACCAACATTCACGCAGGTGGCGGAGCTGCGGGCAACAGCTAGTAATTTCTAAAGTGTGTCGAACGTGCTTTGTGTCTATTATTGTTGTTCTAGTTTTGTTGATTGTTCTCGCTTAATTTAACACGCTCGACAAGTACCTACATTGTAAAATAAATTTTCAGATTAGAACAATTAAATTATAATAGTTAGTTTACCATGTATCTTGAAGATTTGCCACGATTTATCAATCTAGATTGTTGGAATTACATCTACCTATACTATCATATAAAGCGGGAGAGTTTGTTCGTTTCTTTGAACGCGCTTATCTCTCGAACTACGAGTCGGATTTAAAAAAATCTTTTTGTATATGATAGCCCAGTTCTCGAGGAAAGTTATAGGCTACATATAGAACATCACGCTACTAACGACAGGAGCAGAGCAGTAAGCAAAGACGCGGGTGAAACCGAGCCGCGAAAAGCTTGCTTTTAATAAAAACAATTTGTTAATATTAATGATATCGGCCCGTTTTTATGCCACTGCAGGGAAAGGCCTCTTCTCATACAGAGAAGGTATGAGCATTGATCGCCAGACTTGCTGAAGGTGGACTGGCGAATTGGGTTAGCACTAAGTGTTGTGTAGAATAAAATAGCTGTTAATTCATTCAACTTTGTTAGTAATAAGAATAACTGACCGGGTTCTCAGAGTAAACGTAAATCGTGTTATTAGATTAAAATTAATAAAATTTCATTCATTCTTCTTCAAATTCATTCATTAATTAGAATAAATTGAACGCTGAATGTATGACAACAAATTAACACCTTAGTTCGTTGATGAATTCTGTTAAATAGTTCATTGTTAAATAGGACATCTTTTTAATCTTTAATCGTGTAATTGACAACGATATACGTATTCTTTATTTATTTATTTATATAACTAATAACAAAACACCACAGTATACAATCGAGTATAGGTATCTTTTGTTATTTTTCTACACCTCCTGTTTACTTGCAGCGAACTATACAAGTTATTAGCATAAATGCAGTCAAAACGGGTAAAATCCTAGGTACTTAACAATTAATATGCAGAAATAATGCGTTTAAATACCTCTGACGCAATATACTTGTACTTTAACATCAGAAAGTAATAAAATAATTACCTACTTTTGTAGTAAACATTTCCTTATGTGAACCTACATAAATATAAGTAGATAACATACAATATAACGATACTATTTACATGATGTGATAAATATATGAAGAAAGAAGGATCCTAGAAGTCTGTTTCTTGGAAAAAGCCCTAGAAATCAAAGAAAAAGAACTATGCTGTTCTGATATTATTATAAAAAAGGTATTCTGTAACGCAACTTAGAAAAATTTTTTTTCATGGTAGTAGAATAACGCTGTTTTCAGCGGGGAAGGGGAAGTACTACCCTCTTATAGAAGATCGACGTAAGAGTAATAGTACTCGTGCTATTGAGTTTCGTTCGGTGAGTGAGAGGGTCGAAAGCTCAATTTCACCCCTTCCCTTTTCCCTAACCTCCCTCAATCCTTTACCTACCCCACTCCCTCCACGGTAAGCAGCGGGTTCGCAATCCCTGGCATTACAGGAGCAATGCTAGGGACTCTGAGTCGTCCATGGGCGACAGTTACCACTTACTATCACGAGAGCTATTTGCTCGTTTGCTATAACTACTGTCGGCAATAAAATAAATATCTTATTTTCCATGATAGATGCGATTTTTCGGCAACTTGTGTTTCAGCGGCTGTGTTCTTTCTTAGTAATGTACAGTAGTGTACGAATCACTGAGATTATTATGACGATTTTTTTATATGGAGAAACGAATACTGGTATAGAGGTTTAGTGATACTAATTGTACTGAGTTTGATTCCCTTATCAGGGTAATGGCATTGTGGTATGCAGTCAAAAAACTCAATATTAACCTGATAGGGAATTGGAAAGAGTCTAAAATTGTGCTCGGTATATGGCAATTGGCTCACCAGCTGTTACATATGACAAAATAACAAGAGAATTAAATAATATCTAAATGGAGGTATTATGTACACTTTACCTATTCTTTTTAAAAAAAATGTGCGAGGCCATAATGTTAGGTGCAAAAAAATAATTTCACATGATTTTCACAAGACAATAAACTCTAACTAATACTCAGTATGTAATCTTTTTATCTGTTTGTAATGAAGTTTAATGAACGTCTACACCTTTGTGTAATTAACGGTATAGGTAAGTCAAGTAGCCCAAGGTAGTATCGTGAGCACGCCATCAACTTCTTAACAACACTTTCTGATACAAAATTAATTTTTATTTTATAGATAAACAGTACTTCATACAGTAACACTTACATCTTTAGGATATTTTATTGTGTACTAGTTTTTCGCAGCGCGGTTTCACCCGCTTTTTTGGTTACTGCTCTGCTCCCGTCGTCAGTAGCGTGATGTTTTATAGCCTATTAGTATAGACTATCTGAACCGGCGAACTTCGTTCCGCCTAACAGTCGATCAACATTACTTTATTTTACTAAAATAAAAGAATTTTTTTTAAAATAAACGTAGCCTAAATTACTCCTTATTACGTCAGCTACCTGCCAATAAAAGTCCCGTCAAAATCGGTCCAGCCCTTTCAGAGATTAGCCGGAACAAACAGGCAGACAGACAGACAAATTGTAAAAAAATTATTAAAAAATGTATGGGATTGACATAAGCTAACGCCAAAGCTTATGTCAATCCTATACATTTTTTATCTACCTATTCTATGAATAGAATAGAAATCTTTGACACTTGTCTAGGGCCTCTGGTCTTCAAGATATTTTCTTTCACCCTATGTCGGTAAGATAAAGTTGGGAAGCGATCAATATCAATTAGCAAATTGTTAATTAATGTGTGTGTACTAATTAAATCCTACATCGTTTCTGTTTATTTATTTTTAAGTATCTCAATCAACTACACTTAGTGGACTCACTGGTCTAGGTGATTTTGATTTATCTATCTAATTACACTATCTAATTCACTATTAGATGCCATCTTCCAAAAAAAATCTAGCGGTTATGATGGTTCTAATTCTACTATCAATAAGTGGTTCGCGGAGTTCGCGGCAATAATAATAGATATGATAGAAAACGACGATAGTACGATCGACGGTAGTAGATCCACGCTGGTTTCAGCATGAATGGGCCGGATCGTCCGGGGAAGTACTACCCTCTCATAGAAGATCGACTTAAGAGTAGTAGTATCCTTACTACTGCGTTTCGTTCGGTGAGTGAGAGTGCCGGAGGCCCAATTGCCCCCCTTTCCTCTTTCCTCATCTCCCTCATTCCCTTCCTCTAACTCCATTCCCAGCCGCCATAGTGGAGGCCACCATACCAGCAGTTTAAGACAATAGCTTTTGGTATGGTGGCCACCACTTCTGGATTCCACTGACTGCTTACCATCAGGCGGGGTGGATTCTCTTTGGTAGGCTAATAAATATAAAAAAAAAGTAGTTATGACAATCTTCGCTCATTTTAATTACTGCAAAGATAGGTACAGTGCCGTCGGCTTACTTGATAATTGTATCACCTACACAACATATGCATAATAATAATAATAAATTATATAAATTGTGGATACATATTTATTTCCTGGAAACGGCACTACAATAAATTATCATATAGCATTGACATCTACGCTAACTTACAGCCACATTTTCGAAGGCAATTGCTATTGCTCAGCCAGCAGGTAAAATAATTTGACATTTATTTGACATTTGACATTTATTTAATATTCCGTTTAATTTAAATTTATCTTATTTTTTAATTTTATTTTCAATTTAAATTCCATGTATTTTATTTATAATTTTTGTTTTAAGTTTTAATTTAATGTAATTTAATTTAATGTAATTTAATTTAATTTAATTTATTTTGATTGAATTTGTTTTATATTTTATATCACTTAATGTTATATATTTTGCATTTAATTTATTAATGTAATGAAATTCTATTTATAATTTAATTTAATTTATTATTGTATGACCAATTTTATTTGTAAGTGCTGTGCACACCTGTAAGTGGCAATTTCACTTTAGATAATAATAATAAAATGTAAATAGTTATGTATCTGTGAATGTGTTACGCTACGGTGTAATAGGCGGATCGCTGATTATGGTGTCATCGTTTCCTGCGCATCGCAACAACACGACGACACGAGGCGCCGACTCAGCAAACTGCCCGACATAGTGACTAGCAGCGACACGAGGCGCAATTCAGCAAAACCATCAATGCAAATATTCTTGGAACATCGTTTCCGTCACCATTGTATTTTATTAATAAGAAATATAATTTACTTTTGGTTCTAGCATCGTTCATTAGGCACCTCTCTTAGTTAATAATTATTTTATTGTAATTCTTTATTTTAATTAAAGTCTATTAAAGATTTTTTTCAACCTCCGTCTGTTGTCTACGTAATTAATGTGCCGTTGGAGTGCCCTAAATAAATAAATAAATAAATCATGTCAATACACGATCTTGACGTATGATATGACAATTCATGTTATTTATAAATTAAATGTAGCAAAACTGTCTCTTTTTCGCTTCTTAAAAACCATATAAATAAATAGTATTGTTTAACAATAAATATATTTTCATTTTTCTTGTTTCCAGTAATCATGGGGTCACTGCCTCGCATGTCGGTGGTTAGCGGTCCCCGAAGCTTGGTGGCGACTGCTCCCCTCGCGAACCATCTCGCGCGGTATGATGATAGCGAGAAAGTTGCGTTGGTGTATACAGGTAAGCTTACTTTTCAATAACATCATCTTCTGCTGCTGTGAGGCGCAGCAGGTTAAGCAAACTAGAGTACGGCTGGCCTATGGATGGGTGACCGCATGGTGGTATTTGATCTGAGCGTCTCCGAGCTTCGGAGGGTACGTTAAAAGCCGGTCGCGGTTGTTACCAAGTTGATGACAGTCGATTGGTGAAGTCGGATGCCTCTATGGGCGATCTTAACAAATCCTGACTCCACCACTCGATATTAGATTCTGCTGCTGTTAATTTCAATCTTGACCCATCTGGAGCTATCCTCATCCATCGGTTGCCTGGCCTACCTTTACCAGCTACTCGGTTAAATTTGTAAGAGACCTGACTATGACTATGCAAGAAGTACCTACTGACTGTCCAAATAGTCATGAGATTAGTATCACGGTAGTATGTATTGTAAAATGTTAACAGAAGTTCTAGTATTTCTTATTTTATTTTTATTCAGAATACTAATTTTTTTACACCCCCTACGTAATTCTACTCGTGAATATATGTAATATTTATACCAATTACATATGTCGGGCGATGAACCTACATCATGGTAAGTAATAATCGTAAGAAACACTCACTGAATAACACTCACTGAATTGAAGTCATTAACACTTCTAGGACGTCATGCTCAAGTCTAAAATTTTAGTTAATTTTACTTTTATTTTATTTTACAGTAAAATCAATTGATCGAAGATTTTCAAACCTAGCATTTCGGTACTTCATTCATATACCAAATTCACCACCTGCATCTATTGCTTAATTCCAAAAAAACAAAATGCGTTAAGTTTACTATGCCCAATACTAAAAGTCTAGCTATAAGCATAAGTTTAAATAATGAAACTTTAAGCTTTGTTCAATCTACAGTTTTTTTGGGTTTAACTTTAGATAACAAGCTTCAGTGGGGTACCCAAATATCGTGTCTTGCTGGTAAACTTAGTTCAGCAGCCTTTGCAATACGAAAAGTAAGACAGTTTACCGACATTGAAACAGCCAGACTTGTTTATTTTAGCTATTTCCATAGCGTGATGTCATACGGTATACTGCTGTGGGGCAGGGCTGCGGATATTGAGTCAATTTTTATACTTCAAAAACGAGCGGTGCGATCTATTTACAATTTGGGCCCTAGAGTTTCATTAAGAGATAAGTTTAAAGAGATAGGTATTTTGACAGTGGCGTCTCAATATATCTTTGCTAACATTATGTTTATCAAGAAAAATATTCACTTGTATTCAAGAAACTGTGACATGCATTCTGTGAATACTCGAGGTAAACATAAGTTGGTTGGTACATACCATCGCCTACATAAAGTAAACAACACATTTGCGGGTCTTGGTGTACGCTTTTATAAACTACCCATTGACGTTTCGAATCTACCCTTAGAGAAATTCAAACAAACTGTTAAAAACCGTCTTATTCAAAAGGGTTATTATAATATTAATGATTATTTAAATGATAAAAGAGCATGGGTATAGTTGCTCGTTTAATGCAAGATTAATGTTATATTGATTAATTATTATTATTGTAGTTATATTGACTTTGATTAACATTATATAATTATAGGAAAATTTAAAAAAAAAAATATTGACTATTGCAGTAAAAGTTTGATGTGAAGTGAATGCATATCATGATCATTATGAACTCATAAGACATAACATTTTATTATGGTTCTTTTTACCACCCATGCCTTGCATTGTCATGCTCACTAAAATGTCATGGCTTGTGGTGTCGTATTGGCCGGGTCATCACCTTCCCTCTAATATGGCGAAGGTGATGATGGCTGGTCTGTGCGTCATGCTCGTGAACGGGTGCTACCTGGGATGACTGGTCAATCTTGGCATGGCATACATTTAATACTTAATTCAATATTACCTTGTAGTTCAATATGACTGAGAAATGCATTTACTATTTTTTAATTTTAATTAAAATACGTAGTCAAATTACCATACTAGATGAAACTAAATAATTGTAATCCTCTATTTTCGTTTCTTATCTTTTCTTTTTTCAAAAATGTTATTAAATAATTAGTTATTTTGTAATAATTACTTTGTATGGTTCTTTGGTTGCGTTGATGTGTTAAAATTGTTAACTCATACAAAAAATTGTAATTATCTGGCGATTGAAAAGAGTGGCGTGAGTTTCTTGCCAGTTCTTCTCACAGCTCTACCTCGTCAGCGAACTGGCTGTAGGTTAATTAGCTGACTTCATGTAATTTGACTTTTCATAAGTATCATTCTGTGATCAAAATGAAATAAATACTTTGACTTTGACTTTGACTTTGATATCGGTCAATTAAAACTTAAGAAGGTTTACGCGTCATGAGTGGAACGTCGCAAGTCGTCGTTAGTGTCATATTTTGTGGTTTTCAATTTTAATCATTTAATCAGCGCTATATTTTAAAAATATGTTCTGTATATATTAGGTGAAAGCTGTATAAAAAGTAAGAAATCATTGCGTTTACAGTTTTATTTATATGCCAATAATACATTAGAAACTTCCGTTGCGTTATTTTCATAATAAAATAACTGTAAGTATTATGGTTACTTACATTTTATGCAGCTTTCAAGTTAATTCTAAAACATTTTCAGAAAATATTTTTAAAATATAGTTCTGATTAAATGAGTGAGTGACGTTTCGGACACAAAATGTTCGGACACTTTGACCCAATCGACAAATTATTTTTTTAAAATGTTTTTACTGACGTTTCGGGCACCTAAAATATCCTGTTTTGTACGGTTAGACAAAAACATCCAGCGATACCTTAATGTTGAAATCCTTTTCTTCCGCCTAATATATTTTAAAGCATGCGTCATATTTTATACAGGTAAAAAAAATTGAAAAAAAAAGCAATTGACAACTTTCAAAATTTTAAAGTGCCTTAAACAAAAAAATACATTTCTTTATTTTCCTGTCCTGATTATAAAACATATTTCAGTATTTTTTGTAGAAAAAAATAAAACCGAAAAACGCCTGGTGACGTGACAATTATGGAAGAAATGAAGAACTTTCCTTGGACTAGTCACTCCTTAATAACCTGTAGTCTAAATCATCTCTAGTGACAAGAATCAGAATGACAAGTGACAAGACAAAGTCAAATTAATGTCAGTGCAGTTTTAAAAAGTTGTGATTTTACCGAAAACTACAAAATACAAATATTTTTTTCTTTAAAAAGGCACGCGCCTTAGCAATCTGGTCTGAATAATGATTTGCTCAAATGCAGTAGCTAACCCAAATGCGGTAATAGACTCATAGCAAAGTCACCATCTCTTTTATTCGCATAGGTCTATCTCGCTCGATAGATATATACTACTATCCCTATTACAGCTTAAACGCCGCTTTAAAAAGATTTTTATGCACATTTTATTTAAACCTTTTTTTCTGGCTGTACTAAGCAGCTACTATGAATAGGCAGTGTCCGAAACGACAGAGAAAATAAAATAAAATTTAAAAGTGTCAATTCGGCCACTGTGTCCGAACATATTGTGTCCGAAACGTCAGCGACCCGATTAAATAATAAAAATCTAAAACCACGAAATATGACACTAAATTTCGACGTTTCCACTCATGAAGTCATGACGTCATGGCGTAAACGCTCATAAAGAAACTTTTTATCTATCACCTCATTATCTGCTTCAATGAAATTGAATAGAATCTATCAATGAAATAATTTTCTATTGATTATAAAATCTGCACATAATACAAAGAATAATTAACTAAACATCAATGAACAGAATATTGAATTTCATCAGGCTAAAAGAACAATATTAATAATTAATCAGGTCATTGCATGACCATTTTGTTTTGTAATTAGCAGTTCTCACATAAAATTACTTGAGTAAACATGATGGTGCTTTAATTATTGTTTGATTGCAATTATCCTTGTAATTCCTATGAGTCTATTATTTATTTGTAGTGCGAGTCTTTTTTGTCATAATGATGCCATATTCATTATCATCATCATCAGCCTTAAGGTAATCATTACAGTTTCTAAACCAAACTTCTTAGTTTAGTTAAATTTTAATTATAACGGGTGGCGCAAAAGTAAAGACCCTATTTGGTTCAGCTATAACATTTTTTCTAAATTAGAAAACTAGATTTAGATTTTTTTAAATGTATATTTGTGCCATTAAATTTCGTACCATTAGGATTTAAAGATGATGTCTTTTAAATGGTGACCTCCAGAGTTGATACACATTTGAGCCCTATTTATGACATTTTGCATAACTTGCCGTAACACTTCCTGCGTTTCCATTTCCATCTCTCAGGGCATGTCAATAAGCAGAATACTCGGTTCTGGGGCACTGATAATCCGCGCATTATTCAAGAAACACCTCTACACCCACTAAAAGTTACTGTATGGTGTGGCATCTGTGTGCTGCAGTGTGGCCTGCAAGATCACCCGATCTGACCAGTCCAGACTTCTTTCTTTGGGGTTTTTTGAAATCTCGGGTGTATGTGAACAAGCCACAGACTCTCGCAGCTCTAAAAGAAAACATTCGTCAAGAAATAACGAACATATCGCAGGAAGTGTTACGGCAAGTTATGCAAAATGTCATAAATAGGGCTCAAATGTGTATCAACTCTGGAGGTCACCATTTAAAAGACATCATCTTTAAATCCTAATGGTACGAAATTTAATGGCACAAATATACATTTAAAAAAATCTAAATCTAGTTTTCTAATTTAGAAAAAATGTTATAGCTGAACCAAATAGGGTCTTTACTTTTGCGCCACCCGTTATTTTCATTATCGGTGTCTGTGATATACTGTAATAATCTACACGACCTAGTTATTAATTATTAATAATTCTTGTTATTTTTATATAAATATTTAACTAGTTACATTAAACTCAAAAGCTTTATAATTGATCTAAACCTACGTTTGCAAAAGAGAAGCAGTTATATACATAGGTAACATATTTTAAAAGGTTACATGTTCAGAAATATGCTAAATATGTTTCGTATGTGTAAACTTACTTTGTTGAACAATTATTATATCATTGTACTATAGGTACTTTTAAAATAATATAGGTACTTAACCCCCAGTTTCTGAAAGGCTGATCAACAAAAAATTAACTAATCACCTGTTAAATCTCATGTGAAGTACGTAAAAGCATGCTAAAAGCATAGATAATTAGTTTAATTTGATTATACACGTAAAAGCATGCTAAAAGCATAGATAATTAGCTTATTTTGATCATGCTTTTCGCAACCCAATTGGTATTTCACATGAGATTTAACAGGTGATAAGTTGATTTTTCGTTGATCAGTCTTTCAGAAACTGGGGATAGTCATATTTATTGTTCATGATTAAATCACTGGAGTGAAAGAATTTAAAAGTTCAATCGAGGTTAAGTTCCAATGCTTTTTTGTTTATCAAAATATCGCCTGATGATAATTATAATCCGTCAGTAAAATCTAAAAGTAGCTAAAAAAAGCTATCATAGCATAATATTACATGATAAAGATAAAGTCTTAAATTTCAGACGAAACATGCAGCACAAGCATCACATACAAGCAACTAGCAGCTCGTACGAATGCTCTAGCACGAGCCATAATAACACGCGCAAGACCCAATGGAACGAACAGAGACGGAGATTATGTAATAGCTGTTTGTATGCAGCCTACGCACAAGTGAGATAATATTTTAATAACTTTAGGCAAATATGGTTTTGTTAATTTTTTTTTATAAATCTACAATTTCCTACATAGTACACTTTGGTTGATCATGAGCATAATTTTTTATATGACTGCCTCTATGGCACAGTGTGTGTGCAACTGGTTGTGGCCAGTTTTTGGGTTTATTTTCCCACACGGAACATAACTTCGTGTGATTCACAAATATTTGTTTTGAGTCTGGGTTTTGTGTTCGTTAATTATATTATGCTCAGAGTTTTCTAGAACAAATTTCTCGTCGTCAATCTTAGGTTAATTTTCGAATAACGTTGCAACACGTGTTTTTTTTAATATAAAATCTATAATTCTTATACAAAATTTTAATGATCTAAGATCTTAAAATACTTTTAAAGATATATCATAACTGTTAAATTTTAATACATTTTTTTTAATATACACTACTAATTTTATCATACGCATTATTCCAGTACAATAATGACACTGCTAGCATCATGGAAGGCTGGAGCAGCCTATGTGCCTATGGAGCCTAGCTTTCCTCAAACGAGAATCTCACATATTCTAAATGATGCTGAACCCGCACTTGTGATTTATGATGATACAGGTAACATTATATCATTAAATCCTTTTTTATATTTGCCTACCAAGTGACTCTACTCTGCCTAAGCGATCAGTGGAACCCAGGAGTGATGAATTTCAATAGCCATCAACCTAATGATGGCTTTTACAATAGTGGTTTTATGATATGCATTGCTTGAATTTAACTATTTAAATATTCAATTGACATTGTGTACTTCATTTGGACTTTGTGTCTGGTTTTCAGCAAATGCTGGTATGTTTTCTAATAGCGGGGTATCTGCAGTATCATTTGAAGAACTTTCTCAAGAGGCGAGTGGACTATCAACTGATATAGTAGAAGAAGCGTTAGCAAGAGCTAGGAATGATAGTATCGCTATTGTACTGTATACTTCTGGAAGCACTGGAGTGCCTAAAGGTATGTAGATGATGTTATTATTTATTTGATATATTTAGAGAATCAATTCATTATTCATTATTTTTAGCAGTTATTCTTGCACTGGCTTTGCTAAGCTTTCCTAATTAGTACTTATGTTTCTTTGCTATTTTCTTCTGAACCACGCAAAGGATTTCTATGATTATAGAAAACCCGAGAGTTTCATCGACTTGTTAAGCAGGTCATTAAAAATGTAGTTTATAGGTGTCGAAGCCAGTCGCTACTAATATATGCATAAAGTGTAATTAATTTTAATGAGTAATTATAAATTGCAGGTGTCCGCCTCCCCTACTCAGCTATCTGCAACCGTCTTTGGTGGCAGTTTCATAAATTTCCTTACACTGATACAGAAACCAACTGCGTGTGGAAAACCGCTCTTACGTTCGTTGATTCTGTTTGTGAAATTTTTGGACCTTTGCTTCATAGTAGAACGCTGGTGATCTTATCCAAAGAGACGACGAGAGATCCTCAGAAACTGGTGAAGGTTCTAAGCGATTATCAGGTAAATATATTTTTACGTTATCATTTAGGTAAATAGGAGGAAGTTTAATATTAAGTATTTAGAATGGGCACCTTTGCCCACTCTGTGTATACATTTATGCTTCGCCAGATATATGGTGACAGCAAGCGCCTGTTACAGTTTACTGGTCACAACTTTTAAACCTCGGATAACACTGATTATTTATAAAAAAAAAACACAATATCACATTGTACGACCGGGAATCAAACTCGAGACTTCTAAGTGGCAGTCCGTACACAGCACCACTAAACCACAGAACCAGTCACACAACACTTAAACATGGCATTTAATAATAATGATATACTTGCCCACATTTGCACCATTTAATAATTAGGAAACTCTAACCTACGCGTAACTTAAGTAATAATTATTAAATAATTTCAGATTCGACGCTTAGTTCTAGTGCCAACTCTTCTGCGTTCCATTCTCATGTACCTGTCTCTCAAACCATCCGAAAAACCTCTTCAACACCTCAAACTCTGGGTATGTTCCGGAGAGACCCTTAGCAAGGATCTAGCTGCTCAGTTCTTCAAGTATTTTGGCGACCACAATGGTTACCTGCTCGCCAATTTCTATGGAAGCACAGAAGTTATGGGAGATGTTACTTATTATGTGCTTGAGAATACTAACCAGCTTGATATTCATCCCACAGTTCCTATTGGTAAGTAAAATCTAAACCTCAGGTTTTGGTAACCTAGTTTAATATTTTTTATAAAGTATAATTTTTGACTGTATCGTCAAAGAAATCTTCTCTCTCTAAAAATCTAGTTAGTCTTAATGAAAACGATAGTAATTATGACTGAATTATGGCGATAAAACCATCACATGAAAAGGCTATAGGAAAATCATGCTACATAGTACGGACTACGGACAGTAGCATCTTGTGATAAGCCTGTCGTTTGTGACCACTGCTTTAAATTTAAATATTACTCATTACTTTTAGAGAAAATAATTGACTGACTCTTCTATAGTAAACCAAAGCTCAAGCCACTGTACGTATCTGTGAATATTTTTTTTAGTTCAAAAGTTTTATTACAGGTGCTCCTTTAGACAACTGTGCAGTTTATCTGCTAGACAACGAAATGAATCCTTCTATAGAGTCAGAACCGGGTGAAGTGTGGGTGGCTGGATGTAACTTGGCTTCAGGATACGTTGGTGGACAAGGAGCTGATAAGTTTGTGGATAATCCTCATGCTGCTCACCCAGGTTTGTGGCATTCTATAAAAATAATGGTAGACAAACAAGCCAAATATAGTGAAGGCCAGTTTTCCATGCTTTTTAGAGGGATGTCGTCCATTCTTGAACCACACCATAATAATAATACCAGCGGGTTAACTGTCCCACTGCAAGGCAAAGGCCTCTTCTCATATACAGCATTAATCACCACGCTTGCTTAAGGGATTGGCTTTTTTTGAGTCCAGACGTCAGTCAGAAATGTCTAAGATTAACTTAACTGCTTAATATCAAGTAGAATGGAGCCGCTTTAGTAGGGTAATATAAAAAAGCGACCTACCTTATGGTAACCGCTCTAGTGAACCTCTTGCGCATTTTTTGCCTAACAGTCTTTAACTGCAGCTGTCACTATGTAAAAAAGCACTTTTTGCTGCTAAAGATACAACGAAGTTGCAATAAAACCTATCTTGTTGCAATTAGTTTAAGGTTTATTATTGTTTGATAATATTTCAAAATTTTTGCCCTTTTTCCTCTGACGATGAGACTCATCTATATCTTCGTTACAGACTTCGGACGCCTTTATCGAACCGGTGATTTTGGGGTCCTCCAGAAGGGAGTGGTCCTCTTTGCTGGTCGAACAGACTCACAGGTCAAGATTAGGGGTCACAGGGTAGATTTGCAGGAGGTTGACAGAGCTGTCAATGCTGTTGATGGCGTCGACAAATGTAAGTAGATAATTAAGTCAAAATCAGATCTAGAATAGTATTGTTTGATTTGACGCTGGTAAAAAGAATTAGTGTCGGTGTAAGGTGTTTCTGTTACCTACTACTGCAATATAAATTTTATAAAGTAACTATCCAAATCGTACCACGAAATAACATTAAAATTTAAAATCCAGGTGTAGTCCTCTGCTACGGGTTAGACCGCGGCAACCCAGAGATATTAGCCTTCGTCACCATCAAACCTGAAGCCAAGATGGCCGCCCACCACATTGAAGCCAAGCTGAAGAGCTCTCTAACAAATTACATGATACCTCAAGTTATTGAGATAGAGTCTGTGCCTCTGTTAGTTAATGGGAAGGTAGATAGACAAGCTCTGCTGAAGATGTATGAAAATACTAATAATAATGGTGAGTGGGTTATTTATTTTTAATTGAATTCTAAATGTTATCCATAGTAATATTATAAATGCCAAAGTAATTCTGTCTGTCTGTCTTTTGCTGTTACGCTTTCTAACCTAAACCACTGATATTTTATCGCGAAAAAATGGCTTGAGGAGGTTGAAATAGGGGATGAAAGAGCTGGTAGAATATTAAAGCACAAGTTTAAATATAAATATATATTTTCTAGAATATGGAACCACCGTTTCTTCCCATTGGTGTCGTAAGAGCTCATTAGGAAAATAGACATATTATTAAAAGTAAGAAATCACTGCGTTTACAGTTCTACTTATATGCAAATAATACATTGGAAACTTACGTAGCGTTTTTTCATAGTAAAATAACTGTAAGCATTATGGTTACTTACTTTTAATACAGCTTTCATCAATTCCAAAATGTAGCAGAACATATTTTAAAATATAGCGCCGATTAAATGATAAATATGACACTAAATTGCTACGTTGCCACTCATAAGGTGTAAACACTTTTAATTTATCGTCATGTTAGCAGTCCGTTACAATCCCACTGCAAAGAAAGGCCTCTCTCAAGAGAAGGCATGATTATTGATCGCCACACTAAATTGATGATTTCACATTACTGACTTTTGATTATTGTATTTTCATTTTAACAGATGACTCCGAGATCCCTCTTGACCTCGATTATTCCTTCGTCATGCCGAAAGATATGGAGGCAGCTAAAGTACTTTTCGAGACTGTAGGAGAAGTACTGGGCAGAGCCGCTAGGGGCGCTATCTCTGTAAGAGCCGGGTTTTACGAGCTCGGTGGTAACTCTCTTAACTCCATCTACACTATTACCAGGTTGAGGGATAAAGGATATTTTATTGGTGAGTTGATCTTGGATATTTACATTTTTGTAGAAAGTTTGCATGCTTGTCTACATTTTCTACGCATTTATGGCGTAATATATTAAAAAAATATAATTTGTAAGATTATAGTCTTTCTCCAGTCGAACAACACAGTGCAAGCAAGATTTTTCGAGCAAAATTTGTTAATTGCTTAAAAAATACAATATTTATTCAATTATATTTTCAGATATCAGTGACTTTCTCGGCGCTGCTAACCTTGGTGAAGTGTTGTCTTATATGAACACCGACCCCAACCACGTCTCGAGAGAAACTGAACAGTTCACTGCTGAGCCACTTATTGATGAACATAAGGATAAAGTTATCGAGTAAGTACCTATCATTATCATATCAGCCAAAAGCGTCCTCTAATTTTCGCCAACTTGGCTGGTCGTGAGCTGCATCATCAAGCCCATACTGATATATTGGTAGCTATTTAATTTAAGAGAGATATTTTTGTGTAAATATTTAAATAATAAATTGATCTTTTCAAGTTAGAATGTTTTGTATTTTATGAAATTATTTAATTATTATATCTTTATTTTAAAGACAACTCTTGTATTAGCTGTGTCGTAGAAGATATTAAAAAGATACGATTTACGAACATAAAGTACACCAATACCCAGTTTCTGAAAGGCTGATCAAGAACAAAATAACTAATCACCTGTGAAGTACTAATTATGTTGCTGAAAGCATGAATAATTAGTTTTATTTGATCAAATTAAACAAATTATCCGTGTTTTTAGCATGCTTTTAAGTACTTCACATGTCATTTAATAGATGATTAGTTAATTTTTCGTTGATCAGCCCTTCAGAAACTGCGTGATAGTCTATCAATATTGTCTGGGAATCGAACTCTCACAGAAATAAGTAAAATAAACGATCTATACAAATCTTATATTTTTAAATTTTTTAATTTTAATAAAAAAATTAAAAATTTTATATCAAGAAAGATGTACAAAGAAAGAAAACATGAACAACTTTAAAATGAATCTTGAAGTTGCTTTGAAATGTAAGTATCTTCATCCATAAGATATGTTATTTTGTTTGTTAATTTCAGAATGATAGTATCATCGTTCTACAACAAGGCAGAGTTGGAGCAGTTCTTAAAGCACGAGATCGATATCAAAGACTACGCGGGTCTCATCAGCGAGACCTGGCAAGCGTTACTGGAAGCCAGACTTAGTGTTGTGTTGACAGACAGTAAGTTATGTTTATCTAGCCTTTTTTAAATTGTTTGGTTTTCGATCTTGGACATGGAACTACACGATTTTATCCCGTGAGTGATAAGAGAATACATTCTTATTGCAGACAACAATTCGACTGCCAAACGTGACTATGGAAATCGAAGTTGTTGCCTAGTGGTCGCCTAGTGGTCGAAATACGACTATAATTTTTTTTTATATTCTTATGCATAATTAAAAAAAAATTAGCACTTTGCACTCCTTTTCTATATAAACTATATGTGTGCGAAATTTCATTCTCCTACGTCCGCGCAATTTTTGTAAAAATGGATACAAAGTTTTTGCTTCCCGTAATAATATATAGATTATAACTTAGTCATATGTCCACTACTAGACCTCTCAAACAGCTTTAGTTGGAAGTTAATTCTGTCCTGTGTCGTATAACATTTTCATACTTGTGTAACCGTCCGTCTCTCTCCTTGTCCCAGAGTCAGGTGCGGCAGTGGCGGTGGCGCTGAACTTCGACGCGCGCGCGGAGCCCGACGTGGACATATCACGAGCTGGTGGACTCCTCAAAATCATGACGTTTCTGGAGTTTGTAGAGTCCTCCGTCAGAGATACCATGCTGCCACCAGGAGAAGGTTGTACTATTTACACTATCAAAGAGTAATATATATATGAACTAGCGACCGGCCTCGGCTTCGCACGGGTGGACATTTTTTTAAACATTTTGGGATAAATAAAGATACTTTTGTATGGGAATATAGATTTTTTTTTCAGACAATGTTTAAATTTTTCTCTTCGTAAGAACTATCCTCGTACTTCAAGGAATATTATAAAAAAAGAATTAGAAATCGTTTCAGCTGTTCACGAGATTTGCGCTTAGCAACACATTCAGTGATTCATTTTTATATTATAGATAGTGAGATATACATATTGCTCTGTAACAAAATCCGTTCATAAATAAATAAATATATCAGAGGGCCTAGACAAGTGGCATAAATGCTAATAGAATAGAATAAAAAATGTACGGGATAGACAAGCCAACGACAATGTTGGCGTTAGCTTATGTCAATCCCATACATTTTTTAATCTATTCTATTCTTTTAGCATTTATGATACTTGTAGGCCCTCTGATAAGTCTATACTGATCAGAGGGCCTACAAGTAGAAGACTAATAGAACAACGGTGGTGTGGTGAACCATATCCCTCTTTGCTGCTGTCGAGGTGCCGAATACAAGAATGGGAATAGAGAAGACTATGACATTGACTACTCTTTGTTGGGTCCAGTCTCACCACTGTAGCCAGTTCTAGAAATAAATCGTTTAACACTTAATCAAAATCACCAGGTGCAATACTCCACGCCTTCATGATGGCGACAGACGAGCATTTGTCCCCACGAGAAAACGTCGCTGCTATCAAATCGCTTGAGATCGCCACCATGAACGTTGCCAAAGAAAGAGGGTTCAAAGGAGTCTTCACTACAAACACAAGTCCACTTACACAGGTAATTTATCACTACCATCATCATCTTAGGCGAACGCAAACAAAGCACAATTTCCCCCTTTCCTTTTTCCTTACCTCTTTCAATCCTTTCACCTATCCCACTACCTTCACGGTAGGCAGCGGCTTCGCGCAATCCCTGGCGTTGCAGAAGCAATGCTAGAGTATCTGAGTCGTCCATGAGCGACAGTTACCATCACGTGGGCTGTTTGCTCGTTTGTCACTGTCGGCCATAAAAAAAAAGTCTCTTTAAAATGACGCTTCAGGAGAAACAAGTTGATAGGTCGGACATCCTGGCGTGAGATGACAGGTACCGATTGAAACCAACAACTACCTACATCCTTTTCTTTTTTTTTTTTTTCGTGGGAAACGCATTACGCGTCCGCACCCGCCTGGGCGAGGCGGGGGTTATGTTAGAGGCCACAATGAGACAGCGGCCGGCATACCGACTAAAACCCACGGTGTTCCTCCAGACGGCCAGAGTGTCGGGGTCACGGGAGACGCTCGCGCATTCATCCGCGACCCCGACGGGCCACAGCCCGCTCAACCTGAGCGGGCCCCGTCTGATTTGGGAGGCCTAGCCCCCCTTCCTCCAACGAGAGGCGATCGTGGAACACGTACGCCGCCTTCTCGGGCCTTTGCTGTTCGAGCGGCGATTCCTACGGTGGCTGGAGATCCCGAAGTACCCCACGGCGACGTCCGGGGCGGGCGCGACGGGCGAACAACTACACCCTACCCTATAGAATGGGTCGGCGAAACACAGCGTATTACGAAAATACTATCTTTCTTATATTTCTATGTGACTAGACTATTTTTGCTTTTGTTTTATGTGTGTTATTTAGGCATGTACGATCGCGACAGAGCTCAGTTGAAGAATAAGTGCATACTATTGACAGTAACGAATACCATCACGGCTTCCATTGACTTTCATTGTAACTCGACTCATACCATATTCTTTTCGACTTATTCCAACCACCGTTAGTAACCATCCTCATTATACCCCACAGCAACTGGGAACAGATGTCCTAGGTTTTACAACCCTCCTGGATTACCAAATAAACCAGTACACCGACCCATCCGGCGAGAGGCCTTTCGGGAAAGCACCAGACGACATGCGAGCCATTGTTTGTTGGAAACCTTTGGAGAAGAACTGGTGACCAGATAGGGAAAGAATCTTCTTAGAAGTTCAACGCCACTAATGACACCGTAATTAGTGTAGTAATAAGATAAGTGATCGTATTTTTAGAAAACCGTATGTAAAATACAATGTAGGTTAGACTGCACTCGATCGATTTTTCGATCGATACTCGTTTATAATTGGACGATTTTTGTTTCATTTTCAAATATTAATTATAATTATTATTAAATGACCGATGCTTGATTAAATTATTAATTAACAACCGCTGCACGTTTAGTTTAAAAATAATTGATGATAAAACGACTGCCAGTGAAAGTGAAATCGATATAATCGATAATTCAAATTAGAATTAGGTAGATAAATCGATCATTATGAACCGATAATCAATTGTATGGATCGATTTTCGACCAAATAAATCGACAATATTATTACTTCAAAAAAATGATGTTTTTATTTTATTTAGTACCGATTTAGTTAGCTATAAGTAGTCTAGTGACATTTTAAAGCTTTTATGCGATGTATTATAAAGTAGACTTAGTTGTATATCAATAAGATTCAATTTAGTTTGCTTTTTTTTTTTTTTTATAGTATAGCCTACCAAAGTGACTCCACCCCGCCTGATGGTAAGCAGTCAGTGGAATCCAGAAGTGGCGGCCACCATACCAAAAGCTATCAAACTGCTGGTATGGTGGCCTCCACTATGGCGGCTGGGAATGGGATTAGGGGAAGGAAATTAGGGACGTGAGGAAAGAGAAAAGGGGGGAAATTGGGCCTCCGGCGCTCTCACTCACCGAACGAAACGCAGTAGTACGGATACTACTACTCTTAAGTCGATCTTCTATGAGAGGGTAGTACTTCCCCGGACGATCCGGCCCATTCATGCTGAAATCAGCGTGGATCTACTACCGTAATAAATGTGTAAATGTTATTTCTGTAGGTTAAAATGTAGATAAATAATTTTAAGAAACGCGTTCCTGTGTTATAGGAAGTCGTCACTAGACGGCATTTATTATCTTTAGTGAAAGAACAAGAATGTTAAAAAGCTGACCCGACTTAATAATTATTAATAAGTTAACAAAAGAAGACGCTGCAACGGTCTCTAACATAATTGACCTGACCTGGGTTTGATAACAACGACTTAGAACAACAGGTCAAAATGGAAATGAAGTTGCCTGCCGACAATGGACATATATTGCCTGAAATGATCTAAGTTCTTATAAATATAATAAAAGTTTGAACAAATAAAGTATACCTAATATATTAAATTTAATGAGCGCCATCTATGTGCATGAAGCAAAATAAAGATTGTAAATCAATCTTTATTTTGCTTCATTTGATATGAAAACGAACAAACAACTTGTCTACTTATTAAATCTCGCAGTGTTGTATCTTTGGGGAAATAAAGTTTAGAATGTGCTTTCAACTTTTTAAAGGGAAGAGAACACTTTTAAATCCCTTTTTTATCTTCTCTTAGACATTAATCTAGAATGTAGGTAATTGTAGTAATAAAAACCTCGCAATATTTGTGTGAATAAAATTTTCTTGCAAAGAATAATCTAGTTAGCCCACTTAGGTTAAGTAAATGCCTCTATTTTGACACTGCAAGAGATAAGTGTTAGCGTACAAAAACGATACACTCATAAAAATTGTGAGGCGTAACTCATGTAATAAAAAATACTATTGCGTGTTCAGAATTAATTTCATTAAAAACATCAGTTAAGCAACAATATATTAGATTTTAGTCCAACAATGATTGGTCTAATCATTGTAGTAAAAACATCTATGTCTTTGTTAATGTCTGTGTTGGACTAAATACTTAAGACTATAATATATTATGTAGATCAACTGTTCACTTGTCCGTTCAAAGAGCCCAAGTTTCGAAACAATATTTTTCAGGTCAAAATTAAAGTTTTCACAATGTTTGATATGTCAGGCCGCTTTCTTTAAGTAGTCCAGTGTCTAAATAATTATAGTTCAAAAATATATAAATAATAATAATTATAATTTATAGTGATAAATTATAGATCTCCAATAATTATAAGTTAGTGATAATAGATTTAAACTAGTGCCTAGTTTTAATTAAAATAAGACATTATGTAATTTATTCCAGAATAAATTAATGTTGATTTACAAATATTTTATTTTATTTGCTGTTATTTAACCTATAAAGTCACTTCTAAAACCTGGATCTCTTTACCAGTATATTTTCTACAATTTCTATTTTTTTTCTAAATCTAAATTAATTTTTTTTAAAGTGCATAAGCTTTCCAAAATGATACCATGCCAGCAACTGCTGACAAACTTCTTCAAAACGGATTTTTTGACAAACTCTTCAAAAACGGTTTTTTTTGTAGGACAACGCCCGCACTAAGGCACAAGCCCCGTATGTTTTTGCTATATCTATTCGTTTGTTAAAATGCTTTCTCTGTTACTTGGGTAATCCAGTGCTCGAAGATGATGTCGTACTTTTTACGGTAGTAGATCCACGCTGATTTCAGCATGAATGGGCCGGATCGTCCGGGGAAGTACTAACCTCTCATAGAAGATCGACGTAAGAGTAGTAGTATCCGTACTACTGCGTTTCGTTCGGTGAGTGAGAGCGCCGGAGGCCCAATTTCCCCCCTTTCCTCTTTCCTCACGTCCCTCATTTCCTTCCCCTAACCCCATTCCCAGCCGCCATAGTGGAGGCCACCATACCAGCAGTTAAAACGATAGCTTTAGTATGGTGGCCGCCACTTCTGGATTCCACTGACTCTGACTGCTTACCATCAGGCGGGGTAGAGTCACTTTGGTAGGCTATACTATAAAAAAAAAAAAGTACTTATAACAGAAGAAATGACCGGCCCGCTGGCCTAGTGGTAAGTGACCCTGACTGCTAAGCCGGAGGTCGTGGGTTGATTCTCACCCAGGACAAATCTTTGTGTGATGAGCATGATTGTTTGTTCTGCGTCTGGGTGTAATTTATCTATAATATGTATGTATTTACGAAAAAAACGTATATAAGTAGTTTAATAGTTGTTTAGTACCCATAACACAAGCAAATATAATTGCTTAGTTTGGGACTAGATGGCGATGATGAAGAATCAAAGAAAATAAAACAAAAACAGAAATATAGGTAGTAGTAGTAGTAGTAGCAAGTGTAGGCAGCTTGTACTAGTTGAAAACCTGCTATTTTCAGGATCTTCAGTGGTGTTTGTCCTTGTAGTAAGTTCTTGCTAAGATGTAGTAGCTATTAGTAAATTGTATTAACAGAGACACGAGGACAGTGCAGATGATCTCGTAAACGTACAACGAACACCCATACTTTCAGATACATGGTGGTTATTAATAAAAAACCCAATCAAGAATTTATTTATTGGCATTTAAAAGTGTAGACGTACATCAAAGACAGTTACAATATTATTTTTACATTAAAGATATACAATAGGTACTCTGCTTATATTGTGTCGCCTTACAGAACGGCGTGAAAATATTACTTTTATGTGAAAATAAAGTTATTATTATTACAAATATTACTCCTAAAATTACCCTTTATTTAAAATCCGCTAAAATTCGACGCTTTGTTTTTCGTTTTAATTATTTTCTTCGATTTTAATAAAATAAGAAAATGAACAGCGACTCTGGTATTCACACTGAGAACTCAATATTTTCAGCTATCATCTGTGAAACGCCTCATTCAGGTAGATTTAGAATAGGAAATTCTTTTACAACTAACATTTAACAACACATAGCATTTATTGACATAACCTAACTTATTTTCTAACACGCATATATTTGGTGGAAGGAAAACGCTCCTGATATATAAACTGGTAAATAAACTGGTACCGGATCCCTATTCATAAAATTTTATCTTTGTCTGGACTTATCTTAATAAATCTGAATATTTTGACGTTTGGGATTGCTTTTTATTTATTTTTCATAGTCCAGATTGCTTCATAATGATTTATTTTCTTTACGTATGTCTGGGATATTCTTAAAGAGAGATACCAGTTTTTACTCATAGGAGCGTTCACCTTCACCATATTACATACCATATTACAACATTTAATATTCGATAAATTACACAAAAACCGGACATTTTGTTTTAACAGGTCAAAAGACAGACAGAATACAATACATTAATATCAGTGTCAATCTACTAACATTCATCAAAAACTTGGTTTCAACTACTACTATTCTACTATTTAAATACTAATTTGTGTTAAAACATTCAAAAAGATTCAAATTTTATAGACAGTCAATATCAAAAAGTTTTCATAGCAATCGAAGTTATTAAAAGATGGCCGAAAAATTTATGTAACCAATAATAAATTCACCTCAAAGTGAATAACCGCTAAGAAATTTACTCAAAATATATTAAATATTGTAGTTATGTCGTGTAGTCAGCTTTAAAATAGCATATTAAATATTTCTGAAAGGTTGATCAACGAAAAAGTATGGATTATTAGTTTAATTTGATCTAAAATAAAACTTTTAGCATGCTTTTAGGTACTTCACATAAGATTTAACAGGTGATTAGTTAATTATTTGTTGATCAGCCTTTCAGAAACTGGGAGAAGTGAATAAAAATTAAAAAAAAAATAAAATTAAAATAATAAATATCAAATTAATTGCGAGAATCACAAATATCAGCATAATTATTATTGACGTATTTTAGACAGAGTATAGTTACACTTTAAAAAGCTATAAAATCCATCAGTTAAACTATTTATTGATTAGCCCGTACAGTTTTTACTTAAAGCAGCGTTCACCTACCACCTTAATACTAGAACATTTAATATTCAATAAATTACACAAAATTTGACATTTCGTTTTAACAGTTCAAAAGACAGACAGAAAACAATACTTTTATATCAGTGTTAATCTACTACATTCATCAAAAACTTGGTTTCAACTACTACTAATCTATTATTTAAATACTAATTTGTGTTAAAACATTCAAAAAGATTTAAGTTTTACAGACACAGTCTAAAAAATATGAAACAAAAATTCATTGCAGTCAAAATTACACTAACAAATGGCCGAAAAGTTTATGTCACCAATAATAATTTCATTTCAAAGTGAAAAACATTAAGCAATTAACATAAAATATATTCTTAATACTGTAGTTGTGTAGTGTAGTGAGTTTTTAAATAGCATATTAAATATTAAATACATTAAAATTAAAACATAATTAAAATAATAAATATCAAAATTATTTGCATTATTGGAGTATTTTAGACAGAGTATAGTTACACTTTAAAAAGCTATAAAATCCTCAAAGTTGGTTTAACTAAGTATTAATTAGCCCGGACACAGAAACAGATACATAAAAGTACAGTTATTAATGCAAACAAAACAATATATTTCCATTATACCGTTTTTTCGTTCCAAAATCGATATGCAGAATCATATTTAGCCCAAACCAATGGGCCTAATTTCATGTCATAAAGCGTTCTCCGATCTTAACTTACTGATGTCCCCGGTAACGAAAATGATTATCAAATAATAGGTCATGCAAAAGTAGAAGAAGAAGAAGTAGAACATGTACATTTGGCAGTCGTACAGAAGAATGCAGTGGTAACGAGATATCACGCGTGGATCGCGATGTGCCTGGTTATCCATAAAAGGACGTAACGGCAATATATGCGAAGAATGTACTTTTCTCTTTTGTTTTCTTCCTCAAAGTATGATGCTCACACTTAAAGCAGTAACATTTTTTGCAGATAATTTAATAATATATGTACTTTAATACACAAACATAAAGTTAAGATTCGCCTGCTTTCTTGTTGAATATTGAGCAACACGTAGATAAATTTTCTTCCCGCTTGTTGATCACAACTGGAACAAATAAGAAAGGTTGGTTTAAACGTCTATCAAATCCTCAAACAGAGTGTTCTGAGGAACTGCTTTACATGGTAACATCATTACATTATATAACAGTTACTTATTTAATAAAACCCGGCCTAAATACAACCCTAACATTTACAATTGCAGCACCTACCAGTAGGTAAGCAAGCAAAAATTAAACAAAGAATTATACAAATCGTCAATCATCAAATCAAAATCATTTAATCAGTTTAAATATATCTAATTAAATATAAAAATAATAATATTAAAATATATTTTTTTATTTATATAAAGTATTTAAATATATTTTTATTTTTTTTACTGTGTTTACTATCACTTGTTTTAAGAAATATTTAAATAAAATTATTAATAAAAGATATACAATATTTCTTATCTTTCCCGGCCCCGCGTGGTGGCCGGGAAAGAATAGCCCCAACCCTCTCTGTCCGTGGGTGTCGTACAAGGCGACTAAGGACAAAATGATGTCAGTCCATCAGTCTACCGAATAACGGCGGTTAAACCGTTACGAAAACGGGTGGTAGAAAAATCAGCACAACACAGGACGGGCAGCAGCGTCCTGTGATAAAGCTACCACCACTGCGATCGCCAACCCGCCTGCCAAGCGTGGCGATTATGGCAACATCCCCCTAAATGGAGCTACACCAGAAGAAATGGCCCCCAGTCCCCGGTCATCCCGCTATTCCTGGCTACGGTAGCGGCCATGGTAACGGCGGGGTAGGGGGTGCGAAGAATCCCCGGGTGCGGCCAGGCTACCCAAACCGACGACCTTTGGCCCTGGCAACATACAACGTGCGCACACTGCGGAATGACGAGAAGATTGTTGAACTGGAGGAAGAATTGAGCAGGCTACGATGGGACATAGTGGGACTGTCAGAAGTCCGAAGACAGGGGGAGGACACGATAACCCTTAAGTCCGGTAACCTGCTCTATTTCCGGGAGGGCGACCAACTGTCCCAAGGTGGAGTCGGGTTTATCGTCCACAAGTCCCTCGTGAACAACGTGGTGAAAATCGAGAGTGTGTCGACGAGGGTAGCATACCTTATACTCAGAATCACCAAACGGTATTCGCTGAAGGTCATACAGGTTTATGCTCCCACTTCGACATACCCCGACGATGAGGTCGAGGCTATGTATGAGGACATTTCCAGAGTTATACATTCCTCTAGGACCCAATACACTGTTGTCATGGGGGACTTCAACGCGAAGCTGGGTAGACGAGGCGGTAACGAGTTGAGAGTGGGGCAGTTTGGATTTGGATCCAGGAATCCCCGGGGCCAAATGCTGGCTGACTTCATGGAGAAGGAGGGCCTCTTTATGATGAACTCCTTCTTCAAGAAGCGCGATAGCCGCAAATGGACCTGGATTAGTCCTGACGGTGTCACAAAAAATGAGATTGACTTCATCTTGTCGACCAGGCGGCAAATATTTAATGATGTCTCAGTGATCAATGCGGTGAAAACCGGAAGCGATCACCGGATGGTAAGAGGCACATTAAATATCAACCCTAGGCTGGACCGGTCTCGACTGATGAAGTCTGCGCTCCGACCTGCACCGATTCAAATTCATAGCTCCGAGAGTTTCCAACTCGAACTTCATAACCGCTTCGAAAGCCTCGGCGATTGCGTAGACGTGGACGAATACAGCAACAGGTTCGTGGAAACTGTCCGTTCGGTAGGGTCGAACATCTTTAAAGCCCACCACAGTAAAGGACCGAGAAAGATCACCGACCAGACCCTCAAACTTATGGACGAAAGGCGCAGGATGGTACTGCGGTCCCCAGAGGAAGCTAGTGACTATCGGCGGCTCAACAGACGGATCTCCAAGTCTTTGACTCGCGACCTTCGCCAATTTAACACACAACGTGTTAAAGAGGCTATAGAGCGCAACAAAGGCTTGAAAGTGTTCGCACGAGGTCGGTCTGTCGGGCAGAGCCGACTTGTCAAGCTGAAGACTGGGGACGGCAGGCTCGTCTCGTCTAAGCCAGAGGTTTTAGAGGAGGTCGAGAGGTTCTACGGACAGTTATACACGACACAACATGCACCTGTTAGCTGCCTAGCATCAGATCCAAGAGCTAGGTTAACTCGACATTACACCGAAGACATCCCGGACGTCAGCTTGTGCGAGATTGGTACGGCTCTCAGACAGCTCAAGAACAACAAGGCGCCGGGTGAGGATGGAATCACAGCCGAGCTACTGAAGGCAGGCGGAAATCCTGTCCTGAAGGCCCTTCAGAGGCTCTTTAGTGCCGTCCTCTTCGAGGGCAAAACGCCACAGACGTGGCACAGGGGTGTGGTGGAGCTGTTCTTCAAGAAGGGCGATAAAACCCTTCTGAAGAATTACAGACCTATCACACTCCTGAGTCACGTCTACAAGCTGTTCTCGAGGGTCATTACTAATCGTCTCGCAAACAGGTTCGACGACTTCCAGCCTCCCGAACAAGCCGGTTTCCGAAAAGGTTTTAGTACCATAGACCACATACATACGCTGCGGCAGGTTATACATAAGTCCACAGAGTATAACCGGCCCCTGTGCTTAGCGTTTGTGGACTATGAGAAAGCCTTTGATTCGATCGAGACCTGGGCTGTGCTGCAGTCTCTCCAACGGTGCCATATTGACTATCGATATATCGAAGTGCTGAAGTGTTTGTATGAAAACGCCACTATGTCAGTACGAATTAATGGTCAGAGCTCAAGGCCTATCCAGTTGCAGCGAGGAGTACGACAGGGAGATGTTATATCTCCGAAACTGTTCACCGCTGCACTGGAGGACGTGTTCAAGCTTCTGACCTGGAATGGACTTGGCATCAACATAAACGGCGAGTACATCACTCACCTTCGATTCGCGGACGATATCGTGGTCATGGCTGAGACCGTGGAGGAGCTCAGTGCAATGCTCGATGACCTCAGTAGAGTCTCTCGACAAGTGGGCCTAAAAATGAACATGGACAAGACTAAAGTCATGACCAATGTCCATGTTACACCCACTCCTATTACGGTCGGAGGCTCGATGCTCGAATTCGTTGACGAGTACATATACCTGGGACAAACAGTCCGATTAGGTAAGTCCGATTTCGAGAAAGAGGTCACTCGTCGTATCCAACTCGGCTGGGCAGCGTTCGGGAAGCTACAACATATCTTCTCGTCCGCACTACCGCAGTGTCTCAAGTCTTTGACCAGTGTGTGTTGCCAGTGATGACATACGGAGCAGAGACGTGGTCGCTAACTATGGGTCTTATCCGAAGGCTCAAAGTCGCTCAGAGGGCGATGGAGCGGGCTATGTTAGGCGTCTCCCTGCGCGATCGTTTGAGAAACGAAGAAATCCGCAGACGAACCAAAGTAACTGACGTGGCTCGCAGAGTTGCTTCTCTGAAGTGGCAATGGGCAGGACACATAGCTCGCAGAACTGACGGCCGCTGGGGCAGAAAGGTTCTAGAGTGGCGACCACGAACCGGAAGACGCAGCGTGGGCAGACCCCTCACAAGGTGGACCGACGACCTTATAAGGGTGGCGGGCAACCGATGGATGAGGGCGGCGAATGACCGGCCACGGTGGCGAAAATTGGGGGAGGCCTATGTCCAGCAGTGGACGTCTTTTGGCTGATATGATGATACAATATTTAAAGGCTTAAAATTAATACAAAAATTGGTATAATAAGTTAGGTGCCTGTTTAGGAATATTCCTGTATTACAAGAGTGCTAATTTTATAGTAACGGATACATGTAGGTAAGTACACATGAAATCAATCATCTTAAATAATATACTACATCAAATTTTAAAATTTAAAATTCAATTAAAAAAATGTTTTATTTTATTACCTACATAAAATTAATCTTTATACTTTATATACCTACATTAGGTTTTTGCCGAAATACGTTCATTTGTGAAGCCGTGAGCCGCCCTCTTCCATCGGTTGTCCGCCACCCTTATCAGGTCATCGAACCGCCTTATTTCACAATATGCAAACACATCAATACTACAAATACTTACAAAAATAACAGCTCATGCACAAATCAATAGAGTCGAAAATCCATTTTTCTTCTTATTGAAACTTTTAGAACACAATCTTTATCAACACTTATCGATAAAGCTACTTACTTTGTTCTCCTCTTCTTTCTCAAATTTCGACCTTATCACTCACGTAATCACCGTTAATAAAGACAGCGCTAAGAGAACTGACTGCACTTATAAATTGTGAAGCAATATTGATTGCGTTGCATGGACATGCGCTTTACAGGTAACTACATGTATTAAACTGCAGACGATAAATCAATGCACCCTGTACGGGGAAGCGGATATTAAGTCTAGTGTACACATGCAAATTTATGCATACAAATTTAAGCATACAATTTGGCCATACAACCCGAAATGAAGACTCGATGGAGCGACTTGTAGTCTAAGGCAGAGTAGGGGGCAAGAGATCTCGTGGTCGTGTGAGTGTGTCAGAATGGTCGATCATTCATCTCTTATTGGTTGATTTTGACAAGTTTCAACCAATAACAAATCAATGATCGACCATTCTGACACTATTGTAATAGCAGACTTAGGCCCCAGATGGGCTGACCTAATTAAGTTCCTCACAAACACCACCATGTCTGACTGCTCTCACAACGCCATAAATAGAGCCGAATGGAGACGCATAGCAAGGAGCGCCATTCGTGAGGACCCACCCATAACCACGACCACTCTGTCAAGAGTGCACGACTAAAAAGAAAGAAAGGAAAGAAATAAAGTAAAACATTTATTGTGCTATAAACACGAGTATATACAATAAAAAGTACAAGAACACATGCAAAGTTATATCCCGTTTATGAATGCAGTTTTTGACAGGCGATTTCAGATCAGTTAATCAAATGACTATCTCAGTGGTTCGGTGGTACTGTGTAGGGACTGCGACGCATAGGTCGCGGCTTCGATCCCCGTTTAATGCAAATATTTGTGTGCATGATGTCTATTTGCATTTGTCTGGGTGTTTCTATATTAAATAATTATATAGTACTAAAAAAAAGGATTTAGGTAATTATGTATATAAGCATTCTAAAACCCATAACACAAGTTAATATGCTAATTTTGGGTCTAGATGGCGTTGTGTGTAGAAGTTGTAATATTATTATTAAATGTTGTAAAATGAAAAAGCAGTAATATATTAGCACAGGGAGTCCAGCAGCGTATTTAATAAGACTGCTATTGCTTTACTGCTGCTAACGTAGAGATGAAAAACTATGTTTGTCTTAGCTTTTGTATACAGGTACCTACTGTACTGTACTGGATGTTTTTAGGCAGAAATGATGATCCTATTAATATTATGAATGTGACAGTTTGTGTGTGTATGTTTGTTACCATTTAGCGCCTAAACGGCTAAACCGATTTCGCTGAAAATTGCTATTAGATTCGGTATCGGAGACGGACATAGGCTCCTTTTTTCTCGATAATCAGTCAAGTTTCCGAACACTGAAAAAGCATGACAAACTGAAGACTGAAAACGTTAACTAAACCTAGCTATAGTCACAACTCTTGACAGGTAGAGTGGTGACAGCTGTGATGTGATATTTAGCACGCAGACAACGCTGCTTCTTCTTACCTAGATATTTTTTTATGTAAGCTTTGACACCGGTACAGCCTAATTCTCCTCTCAATCCTCTTCCTTTTCCCTTTTCCTTCCTCACTCTTTTCTCCCTGGTCAACAATGACTTGGTTGTGTGTTTCTAGCATTATTTTAGCGTTGCTTAGGGGATACAATCATATCCATAAAAAAATTGTTTAAGTTTTGCTTTCATCATCGTGTGTAACCTCAGCCGTATGCGTCTGCGTAAAGCGAATGAGGCCATCTATTAACAATGAAAATTGCTTTAAATTTAGTTACAGAATATTTTAGTGGCTTAATAAGCATTTACTGCTGATAGAAAGCGCTCATAGCTTGTTGAGTCCACTAATCAGTAAATTAAGCAATTAGCGGGTTAAGCAACATAGAGTGCGGCTGGCCTATGGATGGGTGACCATATAGTGGCATTTCATCAGAGAGTCTCCGTGCTTCAGACGGCACATTAAAAGTCGGTCTCACTCGTTAGGTCAAGTCGGATGCCCCTATAGGTGACCTGAACTAATCCTGAGACTAGCTTGACCACTAACCACATAAATATATATTGACATATTGTAATAAACGATTTAGCACTGAACGATAAATAGACAACCACCTGTTAGTCTCCCTCTTAACACAGAGTGAGATAGAGTTATTCCATATTAAATATTATTCTAGACACGGCCAAAATTTCACGACAAGAGAACCCTTCCCATGTCGTAAAAAGCGATTAATGTAATAGTAGGTGGTATGCAGAAGTATGTGTGGTAGGTGGTTCCATATTAAACGACCAAAATGAAACTCACATTGTAATTAATAATGTATAATCAAATAGTCACAATAAATGTTTAGATAGACACAAAAAGGGTATACGAGTTACAAAGATATTTAGCGCAGAGAGCGTCGTTTGTGGGCGGATAGGGAGCTAAACATACGCTGTATAGTAGACTCCATGATATATGTATCGGATTCGAGTAACAGCTGAGAGATGGAATCAGGGTTATCTTCTCTATAAGAACTGTGCATCAGGAACTTAGTAATGCGATCCCAGTTGACAGTACCTCCCATACTGAGCACACAAGTAACAGCACTGCTTAAAACGCTGCAGGAAAATATATCAAAATCATATGCCTCAAAAGGGTCTTCCACTTTGTTGTTGTTGCGACTTGTTCCCGGTCTGTTGTTATTAGATACATTAGACACGTTCGATCCGCCACCTTTGCCCCCGTTCTTCGCTTTTGCTTCTTGCATTTTGGCGTTCCATTCCAACTTTTTAGCGATTCGTGTTCGTCTGCGTCGAGAGCGTGACATTTTCAAATCAGATGAACTGTGAACAAAAACAATAAATCTTTAAAAATAATTATTTTGTCGAAAAAATTATTGCAAAGTCAAAGTCAAAGTCAAAGTCAAAGTATTTATTTCATTTTGATCATAAAGTATGATACTTATGAAAAGTCAAAATTACATGAAGTCAGCTAATGCATGATGATTGCAATGATGCAATTTCTGTATAATGTGATGAGAAATAAATAATTATCTTACTTATCTTAATACTTTAACAAAGAATGCATACTCTTTACTAGTTAAAACAAACGTTACTAACCGAAAATTCTTTAGAAAACTTTTATGTTGTGTGTAGCTAGCCTAATTCCTGAGCCTGCGTACTATGCCCATGTCTAAAATTTTGCCTGTAACTAAGCCGCTCTTTTGCCGATTTTTTCACAATTTTCAGTTTTTTGTCAATGTAAACTAAACCATATTTTCTAACGAATAAGTTTTTAATTTATTTAATGTATAAAAACAAATGTTGTTGACTCACCTGAACAATGTTTACCAACACGGGCGCTTTGGGCAGTGATAAAATGCGACTAAACTGGACTAAACTTCGCGCAGCTTCCAACTGGGTTGCCATCACTGTTTTTGTTTTATCCCTAGTTCAACTTTGACATTTCCCTGGACTTAGGGGAATATATTAGACAAATTAATGTGTAAGTTTTTTTACCTACATTTATTTATTGTACCTACCTACCTATTTTGCCTACAGCTAGTTTGAATTGACTTTTTTAGACACTTTTGCAGATATCGAACCCAAATTTATAACCAGTAGGTATAGTACTGGTTATAAATTTGGGTTCGATAAGTAAGATTCGCAAGATCGACGTAAGGTTATTAGTATCCGTACTATTTGCGTTTCGTTCGGTGAGTGAGAGTGCCGGAGGCCCAATTTCACCTAAACCACTCCTTTGACAAGTTCCGCGCTTTGCAGGAGCAATGCTAGGTAGGGACTCTAAGTCGTCCATATGCGACAGTTAAATTACCACTTACCATTACACGGGCTGTTTGCTTGTCTGACACTGTAGGCAATAAAACAAAATTACCTACTTAACCTACTTTTAGGAAGTAATTATTGTTTAGGGTTTATCTTAACTAACTTTCCGCGGTGCGTTTTCACCCGCGTCTTTGCATACTGCTCTGCTCCCGTCGCCAATAGCGTGTTGTTACATAGCCTATAACCTTCCTCGAGAACTGGGCTATCATACGCAAAAATATTTTTTCGAATCCGACTAGTGGTTCCAGAGATTTTGGGGTCAAACAAACAAACTCTTTCGCTTTATTAGTATAGATATACTTACTAGAGAATTTCGGCCCCTGGTTTTTTTTTGTTTAAGTAATCCAGGTTGTATTTTCAGGTTTTAAAATGATGATAATCATTATTTTTATCTACACTTAAGATATTCAGACCTCACTGAATAACTACTAAGGTATTTCGGAGGTAGCTGCTTCGTCTCTGTTAGCACAGTTAATTACTAAGTTTCAAAGGGTTGTCGGGGAGAGATTGTTTTTAGGCTCCCATTGTATATGATTGTACATAAAGGTTTCTATGTCCTAATATTTGTATTACGTCATATCACATTTAAAATAAAACAATAATTGTCTGTTTTTATTAACAATTTTATTACAAAAAACATTTATAAATGCCTATTACTCACTAATGACTAGAGATAATATTAAGAAACATACAGATATATTCTACACTTTAGTTTTTTTAATTTTTTAACATAAATGTATCACCTAATAAGTACAATAAATGAGAGAAATATTTATTTTGTTAAGAGTCTGTCCGCAGGCCTGTTTGACCACATGCGTTCGGTATTTAAAATAGAGAATACATGACAAGAAAAAAAAATGTGGTTGGCACACATACAGATTATACTCCAAGCCAAACATGACATGATTTTATAAAAAAAAGTAATTACTGACACTGGTGATGACTTACATATTTATTTTATCAGCACATAACAATATTAATTAATAACTTAAAATAAAACTCGTAAATTATAATTCATCAGTTTACTTACCTACTCGTTTATATATATAAATATATATTACAACTATAATAATAGTTATGGTAACTTATTAATTGATTGATCTATTATTAAGTCGACATGCAAAATGCAAACACTGAGATGAATGGAAATAAGTAGGTACCTAACGTTTAATTTTCATGAGTGTTTCAGTATTTTAAGAGATCAAAAGAAGGCAGACAGAGGACAGTGGTTTGGTCAATTTTAATAGCTCCTAATGACGATTATTCTTATGAAAGTACATTTAAAACTCTTATTATTATTATTGTGGCATGCCATGAGTACTATTATTATGAAATGCAAATACAATTATTATTATTACGTACCTACACTTACTTGGAATATTTATTAGTAGTTATAATAGTTTTAATATAGTAATGTGTTATGTAGATGAAAACTAATAAATAGTGGCAAGAGAGAGATATAAATAAATAAACAAATTATTTAAAACCTTTTTCAATCATCTGCGATACTTACAAATATATAGTTTTAATAATATAATTAAAAGAAATAATTAATTATTTATATTAAGTTATAATTCGAAATCTAGTATCGTCTCTCTGAAGAGGTAGACAGAAATTTACATCATATATTGAACGAGCTACTTTAGAACGTACGCATACGATGAAAGCTTAGCATATTTACACGCTACACCTACAGTGTTGCCTATTTATTATCTTCGCTTGTTATCCCATATAGTCATTAATATTACATTAATTCAAATGTGTTTTAATCTATAAATACCTACTGTATACTTATTTTTAATGCTATAATTAAGTTATATACTTATAATTATTTCTAAGTATTTTACAATACTATAAATGAATTTCTGCAAATTTCCACACGGTTTTAAATGTACATCTTATGTTACTTAATGACAATTAATTAAAGATGAATATTAAGTATAATTATTATCAATTTATGTTGCGTGAAATATATAATTAATCTTTTCATTTGACATTGTCAAATTTTATAATTGTTTAAAAAATTAAAATTTTAACCGAGAAGATTAATTTTGACGCTGTTAAAAATAGACTCGTCGACTCCGTTGCAAATTACCATTTAAAAGAGAATTCGAAACCCGTTGATGATTTGCTTATTATTGACTATAATAGGCTGCACTACACAAAACTATTTATAAACCATTAAATTATTAGTGATTACTGAGTACTTTACCCGATGCTAGAGTAAAATGATACGGACTAAGTAATTTTTCTACATTTTAGAGCAGATTTGCTGGTTTTTTACTATATTTAAATAACTTGCGTAGTAAATTTATATGCTTTATAACAAAATTAGATAGGCAGGGTACACTACTTGGATAATATTTTAGTAGCCTCGCATTTACGATTAAGTTTATGTTATTAAATTGATTTGATCAACTGCTTAATGAAGTGGTAAGTGCGTCTTTAAATTTTGCGGGTTCTGTGACACAGAATTAAACGTTACTCATCTTATTAATCCTATTAATAATACAAATGCGAAAATTTGTGTGTGTGTGTGTGTTTGTTACCACTCGGAGCCTAAACGGCTGAATCGAAATCGAAAATAAGTATGTAGATAGATTAGGTGCCGGAGACGGTCATATGCTACTTTATATTCCTAAAATCGGTCTGGTTCCCGAGAGACACAACAAACATATTTTACGCGAAGACGTGGGGCGCAGCTAGTAAAGATAATAATTTCAAGTTATACCTTTGTTATCTCCGGTAAAGTCTAGTTTGTAATGTTCGCCGTAACATAGAAAGAAGAAGGAAGGAAAGAAAGAATATTTATTTAATTCGTCACAGGGGCAAAAGAAAATTGACAAAAGCTAACGTCAACATTGTCGTTAGCTTATGTCAATCCCATACATTTTTCATCAATTCTTTTCTATTCTATTAGCATTTATGCCACTTTTTATATTCTTATTGACTGTCCTACTATCTACTCGGGATCTTATCGTATATAATTACAACTACCTATAATAATAATAATATCTATAATCTATTAACCAGTTTATCTGGATTCCTTAACTATTGTACTTAAAAGATTTCATCATAGTCCCACTTTAGTTAGCGTTTTTTTTATATACAACTTATTTCTATATTATTATAATTATAGACAATAGTTATCAATTATGTCGGAAATATATATGAAAATTATGTCTTAATTTTTTTTTTCAATTATGCAAAAATAAATACGAAAGAATACGATTGGTACTAATAATCAGTTACCGTGATATAACGAAGCCAGTAATATACACTTTAAACATTTTGATACTAAGTGTAAATCAAATCAAAATACAGAATGCATGTAAAATCACCATTAGAAATTAAATTTTTTTTTGCTATTGGTCGCAATGTTTCAAAAAATCGAACGCCTTATGTTATTTAAACAGTTTACTAAGATTTTGCATTTTCGTCCTTATGATAATAAAGCCCTTGCCTAAAAGTATTGAAAACCGATCCAAAAAAAGGAATTGAATTTAAACACTGTCTATAGTTATAATAAATTAACTAACTATTTAATTATAAGAATTACTTTGCTATAATTACAATAACTGCTGTACTTATAAAATATTCTTTTTTTATTTACTCCGAAAAGCTAAATTGAGAAACCTGTAATCTTTGGTATTAATATATTTGTACAATTTCACTAATTTCTAAATAAATTATTAGACGTGCTACGACTGAATCTAAAATTTAAGTATGTAGTCCAAAATATAAAAAATTAAAATATATTTTGGAAAATAATTTAGCAATAAAAGTTTAGGAGCTAAGATTCTGCAAACTAAGAAATAGACTTTCACAGGCAGTAAGCCCCTCTTCACTGTGCTTTTTCAGTACTCCCGAAACATATTAGTAGTTTATTAGTTGCTCCATTTTGCGGAAATTTATCTTACCGTGTTTCTGGATTTAGGTGTTATGAAATACTCGTGTTTATTTAACTTAGTATACAAGGTTGCATTCAAGTAACAGCTGCAATATTATTTCTTAACTAAACGAGCACACAAAGGATAATAATAATAATATAATAATATTTTAACAACTACACACAACGCCATCTAGACCCAAAGTAAGCATATTATATGCTTGTGTTATGGGTTCTAGAATACGGATATACCATACTTATATACTTTTTTTTTGTAAATACATACATATTATACATAGAAACACCCAGACCAATGCAAATAGACATGTTTATGCACACAAATATTTGCACTGAGCGGGAATCGAACCCGCGACCTCTGCGTGGATAAAGGTTTACTGGATAGTAATAATTGCCTAGATAGCTCACCTATTTAAAAAAACAAAATATTAAATAACAATTACCTATTGGATTTGGATAAAGCTAGAATTTAAAGGCAATATTGTGATCATAATTTAAAACTTAATTAAAAATTGGATCTAATCAGTTTAAGACAGATAAAATTACATTAGGTGCTAATTAACCTTACCCACTCTTATACCTACAAAACATCAGTTATACGTCACCTGGTTATATGTACAAAATAGTAATATATAGACTTAAAAATATGACGATTCACACACTGCCCCGCATCACGGGCGTGCGTGTTCTTAGGTTGTTTGTAAATATCTCTCTTTAAATACAAATCACACGTGGTGCAACACACTGAAAACGCATTCACGCGCAATGTAGATGTTCCTTCGCCACGCATCCTGCAACGTAATGCGGGGCAGTGTGTAAATCCTCTATATCTACTCACTTATTAATTAGATTATTAATAAAATTACATTATTAAATAGATCTAAGTTAATTTCGTACATAAGTTAATCGAGTGTTCATATATAAGAGTACCGAGAGACGTTCAAGCATCCATCTCGTAGAATCAAACATAAAAGTTTTAAACAACGTAAATTTTATGACTAAGTACTTATCTAATACCTAAATACTCAAACGCCAGATAATTTTAAGTAGATAATCTTTCTATAATCGATCTTTAATCAGATTTTTTTAATCCCAATTTCATACAGTTTTAAATTGTATCGTATGTCTAAATTGTAATAGAGTTTCAGCGTTAAACGATCCATTGCATAAAAACGAGAATTAAAAAATCTTAGATTACAGATCAAAAATAGAAAGCGGCCATAAGTCTTCTGTCGCTGAAATTCATATTTGTGGCAGAGATATCATTAGAATTGAAGTCTATACAAAATTGAATGAAGTTTCAGTATTTGGGTTATCCATTATCCATTTTCACATTCGATTTTGATGTTTTTAGCATAAAAGGTCTGCTCCAAATATAAGTATATACAATCAAAATATAAGAACTGCCTGATGGTAAGCAGAGAGAGAGCAATCAGGAGTGGTGAACTATTTATTGTACATGACAAAAGAATGAGGTTGAGACTGTTCAACTATTGTACTTTTAGTTTATTTTATTGAACAGGTACAGTTACAAACAACAGATTAACACCCAGTTTCTGAAAGGCTGATCAACGAAAAATTAATTAATCGCCTGTTTACTTATATTTCTGTTAAATAGCTTGTAGGTAGATCGATAATGTTTAGTAAAGTGGGTGGAGAGTGTTGATAGCTTACACACGACACTAAAAAAGAAAAGAAAATGCGGGAATGGCGAGAGAGCAACTCGAATAAGATGATAGTGAGATCGTTGTCTTAATATGGTCCAATATACATAGCTTCACGCCATTTTGCTCGAAGAGGGTGGCAAAAATTAACACACTCAAGTTGCGCTCGTCCGGGGAAGTACTACCCTCTCATAGAAGATCGTCGTAAGAGTAGTAGTATCCGTAGGTACTACTACGTTTCGTCCGGTGAGTGAAAGCGCCGGAGGCCCAATTTCTCCCCTTTCCTCTTTCCCCTCCTCCCTCATTCCCTTCCCTTAACCCCATTCCCAGCTACCATAGAGGAGGCCACCATACCAGCAGTTTAAGACGATGGCTTTTGGTATAGTGGCCGTGGTGGCCACTATAACAAAAGCCATCGTCTGGATTCCACTGACTGCATACTATCAGGCGGGGTGGTGTCACTTAGGTTGGCTAATATAAACAAAAACAAGGTTCCTGACCATGATCTAATATAAAAATGCATAATGTCACTTTTATTACTACAACTAAATACTATGGAAGTTTCTATATGTGCAGTAAACTTCCTTATTGAACCTATCTACCTACTACTCAGTATTCTTTTTTATGACTGTGTCTATAATAATTAAGTACATCTATATAAAATCTACTTAATTCGGTAACTATCTAAGCATTATTAAAAAATGTATAATTATAAGTCTATAATTAAACTAAATATTTAATTAAATAGGTAATTTTATATTTACAATAACTAGGTACTATTTATTATTCTCATGGCACCTTAGGATACATACATGTCGGTATACATTGTTCTATTGTTGACCTATAACTTTAATTTTATATGCATAATAAAACTCAAGTATTGAAAAATATATACCGAATGATAAATATAAATCAAAAAAATTATATATAGAACAAATATTATTTAATGTTTAAAACTAATGAGAATTTACACTTATAAAAATAAAACAAAAAGGAATATCATAAATTTATTAAAGATGAAAAATAATATTATATTAAATTATCGACTTTTAATAATAGTGTGCATTATTTACCTACATGCGAAGACAAGATTCGGCGGCAAGTATCCTTTTTTTTATAATGTAAGTAATTAAAACATAATCCTTAGTGAAACTGAACAGCAAAAAAAATATAAAGTGGCAAAATTTGAAGAAGAGTAGTTTAAATTAGATAAATAAGGCTTTTTGCTATTAAATTATATTGTTCATTCAACTAAATTGTAATCAACCCTACGCCGTCCCGCGCCATTGTCAATATAGCCAGGTATTACACAAATTGTGTAGAATCGCGATCGTATCGCTATCGTATCGTCGGACGTAAAACGGACGTGTGTGTGTTCACACATCTTAAATAATATCGTATAAATACTCATATTTTTATTAAATAAAGATACGTCTTATCACTCAATCGTAGTTTTCACTACAAACACATAGTAACTTAAATTCTATCGAAGTTTTAATATTACAAACACTTCGTATTCGCTTAATAATAGTGTAACGCAATTTGTAGACTGTGATTTTTTTTTTATATATTATAAATCAATCTTACTTATTATAATACGGTAAGTATTGTAATCAACCCTACGCCGTCCCGCGCCATTGTCAATATAGCCAGGTATTACACAAATTGTGTAGAATCGCGATCGTATCGCTATCGTATCGTCGGACGTAAAACGGACGTGTGTGTGTTCACACATCTTAAATAATATCGTATAAATACTCATATTTTTATTAAATAAAGATACGTCTTATCACTCAATCGTAGTTTTCACTACAAACACATAGTAACTTAAATTCTATCGAAGTTTTAATATTACAAACACTTCGTATTCGCTTAATAATAGTGTAACGCAATTTGTAGACTGTGATTTTTTTTTTATATATTATAAATCAATCTTACTTATTATAATACTTACCTAAGTAAATCTAATTTAGTAAATGAAGTATAATTATAATCTCTGTATATAAAAATACTGTTTATAGATTCATACTTAAATAAGAAATTTTGCATTTATATTAAAATTTCATATCAAAATCAATATGTTTACATTCTAAATTTATTTTATTGTAAGGTAGATAAGTAATAATTTTGTGAAAATAATTAATTAAATAAATATGTAAAAAAAAATTAAATTAATAAATATTATGCTGTTTTAACTAACCATATTTAAACCTTAAACACGTTTAAAGACATTGAGATTATAAGAACTTAATTTTTCACTCGACGACACGATACCGATACGACGACAAAATAATTAATGAAGTTCAAGAATTTAAAAAATGAAAGTGATTTCAAATAACTGTATAGCTAATATAAAAAAAATAAAGTAACTATCGTACGATAACCGGTGTGAATTTTTCTGTAAACAATAAATTGAACGATTGAGTAGGTCGAGTTGACAACCCCGACAACTAACGACTAATATTACTACTTTAAACTTACCTATATATTAATACTAGTCAACTTAGCTACTAATAAGTTTTACTAATGCTAACTAAGTTTGACTAATGCTTACTAATTATTAATCTACACAATATTTCAAATACTATTATTAACTGGACTTAATTATGTTCGATCGACGTCGTGTCTATACTAAATTGTCTTCAGACAAAGTTAAAACGAATTTCAAGATACTGCCGTCCCTATTTCATTTGTATTTACAATGAAGTGGTAACTCTACCTACTCTTAACCTTTCGATCGGTTATTTAAAACAAAAGGAAATAAAAAAAATAAAAATATCGTTAACGTTTAACGTGTAAGTAATTAAGTATCTATAGAGTTAAGTGTATTACCTGCGTCACTTTGCATGCTAATTGAAACTGTAACTTACAAAAATTGTAATAACCTGGCGATTAAAAAGAGTGGCCTGAGTTTCTTGCCAGTTCTTCTCATGGCTCTACTTCGTCAGCGAACTGGCTGTAGGTTAATTTGCTGACATTTTGTAAACTTTGACGTTCATAAGTGTTAATTTAATTAACCTAAATGAATGAACATATATTTCATTATTTCATTTCATAACCTTTGTCGTATCGTTATCGTGTCGTCCGATGTAAAAGAGCTAAATTTATTTAACCTACTTAAATTCTATAGAAGTTTTAAAAATGTACAAGAAACTTCCTTATGTCCTTAATTAATGCCGTCCGTCAGTTATATTATTTTTATTTGTTTATATGTACAGTTACTTAAACTAAAACGGAGTTTACATTTGGGAACATCCACATACTTGAATTACAGTGACTAATAAGGTTACATTACCATTAACCACCATAATAACGTTCAAATTATATTTACACAGTTGTGTGTAGAAGAACATAAAAATAGATACCCAAAAAATCATATAAAATAAAAATCTTAGTATACTTACTTACTTTCTTTACCTAACTTTAACTAATGCTTAGGTACTAATAAATTTATTAGCTATTTTTTTTTCTTTAGTAGCTCTTTTTTTATTTATCCTCACTTTTCTAGTTGCTAACTTTTTTACGGTAGTAGATCCACGCTGATTTCAGCATGAATGGGTTGGATCGTCCGGGGAAGTACTACCCTCTCATAAATGATCGACTTAAGAGTAGTAGTATCCGTACTACTGCGTTTCGTTCGGTGAGTGAGAGCGCCGGAGGCCCAATTTCCTCCCTTTCCTCTTTCCTCACCTCCCTCATTCCCTTCCCCTAACCCCATTCCTAGCTGCCATAGTGGAGGCCACCATACCAGCAGTTTAAGACGATAGCTTTTGGTATAGTGGCCGCCACTTCTGGATTCCACTGACTGCTTACCATCAGGCGGGGTGGAGTCACTTTGGTAGGCTAGAATATAAAAAAAAAAACTCTCCATGCTAATAATTACCGCTATTTAAACTGATACTAATTTTAATCGCAGATAGATTGAAAGAAGATTGACAATAATCAACGAAAGTTTCTAAATTTAAACCGATACACATTACTATATTTAAACATTGCAATGACTACTTTAAGTTATAAGCATTAAGAGATATTTTTGTATATCTATACGAAGATAGAATCAACACTCAATTGTTAGTTTTAACTCTTAATATTTTCATCACCTACTTTGTCGATCTAAAAAAAATTATAGTTGCTGATTTATACTGATTATATAATTATACTATTTGTTTTAATTAAAGTGTCTCTTAAGTACCTACATATAGTAATCATAATAGCCGAGTAAAAAATAGTGTCTGGTTTAGGTATATTAAAGAATGGTGAATGGTGCACGATTAGATGTTCAGGTTCTTATTTCTCTATCTTCATCCACAATTACAATCTATGAATCCATTAAATATATGATTATCTTTATGGGTTTTAGCAGAACCAAGTTTTAACAGAAGGCTCGCCATCCAAAACCCCCTGTCAAATTGGACCAGCAATCCCGAATTTGGCCAAATCGGGTACGTCAATGTCATCCAAATCCGGTTTCATCGACACATAACCAGTTTGATCCGGTATTATCGGTACATAATCTTCGGAGCCATCAGCCAAATCTATAATTGGGTCTTTTAAAGGTAGGTTGTCAAATTCGCTCGATATTTTGGCCTCATTTAGTAATTTGAGGGATTCTTCGAGCAAATGAGTTCGGTGTTCAGGGGTATGTCCACTGGTTGATGGGGTTCTGTCAGCAGATTTGCGGTGGTGAAGAGAATTGGTTGCGGAACCCATGTAAGGAGGAGGCTGTGGTCTGTTGTACGTGCTTGCAAGATTTGTGCTGGATTTTGGACTATATGGACGTACCAGGCTGTTGTTTGGGCTGTAAATAAGAGTTTTTAATTATGCTCTACTTAAGTATATGATAAATTTCATAATAATTCTAGGTCTTTGTTGTCAGGTGTTTATTGTAGGCCATAGACTAGAACTCTATAAACTTTGACTTTAGGAGAGCCTAAATACAAGTGTTTACAATACCAAGAATGAAGTCACGCTTGTCGGTAGAACGGTGATTTTAGGTCCAGGTTTCCTTACGACGATTTCCTTTACTGTAAATCAGTGCCGCTCATTCACTTAGTCGTCTCCTGTGATATTCACAAAAAGAGATTGGGTGATTCAATATTCTTGATAATAGGTGACCACATATCCGGATCTAAGACATCATCTATCATCATAATATCACTCTAAAGAGTCTTTAGGGTGATATGATGATGACCTCTAAAAACGTCCACTGCTGCAAATAGGCCTCTCCCAAATTTTCGCCACTTTGGCTGGTTGTGAACCAACCTCATCCATCGGTTGCCCGCTACCCTTATCAGGGACATTATCTATACTAGAATATAATAAAATAGATACTGACCTAACGCCAACACTCTTATTGCTAGTATTATCAGGAACTTGAGTCTGTTCAGTGTTGCCAGTGCCGTAGCGACACATTTCTACCTTTGACTTGTGAGCCCTGGAATTTATAATGACAATTAAAATTTATTACTTTATTTAAATACCTAAATTAAACAAATTATATTATTCAAGCTTAGCGCAAACAAGAGATGCATTGTTAAATGTTAAAGGTAAGCATAATACAAATTAATACTTGTGACTTTTTTTATATTTCAAAAATAGTTATTTTGCCTGATTTTTAGCTGCAAAAACTGTTCGATATTATTATTTTCAAACAATTATGTTAAATTAGGATTAATGGTTAAGATTGCCACAAAAACAAAATGTTAGTGGAAATCATAAAATAATTCAAACCTTCTTTTTCTATAGTCTATGCAAATATGAAATATGCCATTCAAAAAGTTTTCAGACTCTGGGTCTCTTCTGTAATAAAAAATAAAACAACCAAATAATGAAAGTGAGAGTGAGTGTAACGTAATTAATTTAGTTCAGTGAAAATTAATTAATTAAACATCGTTTGATTGAAAATGGGTACGATAAGATAATTAATTAATCTGTTTAAAATAATTTTCGCGATACTTAGTACGTAGATCCACGCTGGTTTCAGCATAAATTGACCGGATCGACCGGGGAAGTAGATACTACCCTCTCATAGAAGATCGAAGAGTAATAGTATCCGTACTATTGCGTTTCGTTCGGTGAGTGAGAGTGCCGGAGGTCCAATTTACCCCTTTTCTTTTTCTTTACCTCCCTCAATCCTTTTACGGTAGGCAGCGACTTCGCAGAGTCCCTGGTATCGCACGATCAATGCTAGGGACTCTGAGTCGTCCATGAGCTACAGTTACCAATTACCAGCACGTGGGCTGTGTTACTGATAAAAAGATTTCTAGAGTTCTTTAACAATCAATATGTTTTAGAATTTTTAAGTTTGAAGTATCGTTAAGTTTGTTTCTTATAGGCATGGACTGAGACATCGTCCTATAAAGGTGAACAAAGTAAATCACTCACGCAGTAGCATGCAGCGCGCACACGACCGCCGCGAGCGCCGCCGCCGCCAGCAGCAGCAGCGCGAGCGGCAGCAGCGCGGCGGCGAGCAGCGCGCGCGCCAGGCTGCGCGCCGGCAGCGCCGCGCGCCCCGGCGCCGCCCACCGCGGCTCTAACGCTTTGAAAGACCGGGCTGTTTTGCTGGTGTTGGGTGTCTCGGTCAGGTATTCGAGATGAAGTGTTGATCGAGGTTTGTAGATTGTGTTGTACTGTAATACGTTTGGTGGTTACTCTAATAATATCTCAACGAATACACACAACGCCATCGAGACTGGACTAGTGCTGGAGTAATAACACATTTATTAGGAGCTTAGATACTTACCAACTCAAAACTGCACCAATCCAAAGTCAAGCCAGCATCTCTGAACAGCCTCTCGACTGTAGTCCGTTTGTACTCTCGTGGACAACTTGGCAGACGCGACAGTGGTCGTACTTCCTCTCTTAAACGCTTCAGCTCTGCTGAGAATGGCATGGAACTACCAAGACGAACGACCAGCCTGAAACGTAATGTGGGAATGCTTAAATGTTGGAGGGATTCAATAAATAAGTTTTTTTTTGAAACCGTGACCACTACTTTTGGATTTCACTGGCTACTTACCATCAGGCAAAGTGGAGTCACATGGATCTCGATGGTACCGTGTACTTGATTTGATACCTGGGTCAGGTAAAGTAATAACGGATTTTACTTTCGAGAATTGAAATTGTGGCCGTTTAATGACAAAGAATCGCTTCCTGTAACAATAAGACCCATAGGACCCGATAGCTTCCGAACCATGTATTTGCATTATTGCTTACCCCAACGGCGAGAAACGGTGTGATTTGTAAGATAAACTAATGTTAATAGAGTAGATACATACCCTTCACCATCACTAGGTTTTAAAGGTAGTCTTGCTCCTAAGTCAATAGCTGATGCCAAGAATGTTGCATACAAGTCGCCACTGCTTTCAGTCCACAGTTTCGTCCGAAGAATATCTTTTAGCCGGGTCATTCTAAGGAATAAAAAGGAAATTAAGTTCAGCCAAATATGAATCTATTATATGGTACCTAATTTAGCTAGAAACATGTAGGTTAACATGGCTATAATTAACCCATTAAAAAAACGACGTGTTTTGTGTTCTTATACCAATATGTACGAGCCAGAAAATGCAAGGTCGACCAATGGCGTCAGAAAGCCAACAGTCAACTGATGAACGAAAGACTAGGATGTATGGACAAAATTAAAGAACCTTAAAATAATATACTTGAAGTAATGGACGCTCATAAACAGAAAGTTAGTAGACTCTGACGGATTTTTCTGTAACAACAATTAACCTTCTCTTCGGGATATAATGGCGTCTCAATACTCTGAAGGTGCTGCAGCGGGTGGTGAATCCTGCCAGTGTAATTATTCTTACAAGTTAATAAGGATCTACATACTTATGCTCATCCAGAAGATCCTCAACATTTAGGTTGTCGATTTTGAGTTCCACCTCATGCCGGGCCATCTTCTCCTTAGTTCTGATGTCCAAGGTGAGGAGCACACGGCGAGTCTCATAGTCTTGACGGTTCAAGCCTATTACTTCCAACTGAAAGAAGAGAAAATTGACGAATATCTTAGACTGTTGTACTGGAAGAAGAGGCTGTTTAAAAGCATTTCACTTTCATAAATTGAAATAAAATGTCCAAAAAGAATTAATACTACTTGATTATATGTTGATAATGGCGGCTATACATTAAGAGTGGGCTAGGTTTCTGAAAATTACTATATTTATGTACATGTATAAATAAGATACTTCCATAAATATCGGGATACTTGCAAAGTTATCGGAGAAAAACGAAGAAGTTGTCGCCATTAGAAAATATAGTACCACTGTGTGTTGTAAGAGGCGTCCGTAAGACCACATCACGCAGCAAAGTTACGTAATTATCTAATTGCAGTCACTAATTCGTCTGCCTGCCAAGTGTAGTGACAATGCCAAACTCCTACCTTTGGTAGTCTTCAGACGTAAAGAGAGAGATCTCTTTGTATCCTGCCTCTCTAACTGAAGGTTACCTATTTGCCAACCTAGGATGCTTACCGTGATAGGACCAGCACTTCCTCGTGGTGGTGTGCCAAAGATGAACCCTGAATGATGACGACCGCTATAGATGTATCTCAGCCATGAAGGCAGCTCCGGTTTGCCCAGCAGTGAAGCGTGGAACCGGTATTGTTGGTCGAATTCTGTTAAGAACAGGTACATGATGATGTATATATTTTATTTGTACTTATGGGTGAAGATCTTAAAAGGACCAGAGCATTTTGATCCTTGAGATCTTTTGTTAAAATTATGGTTTTCTTACGATGTTTTCCTTTACATACTGACTATAATAAACAAGATAATTTCACATTTACTTGAGCGATTACTTGTCTCGCGCATTTAACTAACACCCTAACCACTAGAGCATCACGGTGTCCTTAGGTGTCGCAAACGTCCATAGACTACGATAACTGCTTACCATCAGGCGAGCCGTATGCTTATTGACCATATTATAAAAAATACGATTGGTAGCGATTAAACCTACGCGTTTTAGGTTATTTCGAACAGTTATTGATTTCGATCCACCATTTTGTCGGCCATGTTAATTTAAGATTCAATTAAGACTTTGTTTAGCTTGTCTTTTCATCTGTCTGTTTTTCTATTACTATAAGTAAATAGCTACCTTATACCTAATTATTAAGTCATATTAATTAAGTAATAAATTAAAATCAAATTCTTAGTTGACGACATAAGTTATTTTTTAGACAAAACGATTTGGTAAATGTATTTTTGACTAGGTACCTACATACATATTTTCTTTTACCCTCCTTTTATTGAAATTTTTTACCAAAAGAAAATGTCTAAAACCATTCGCACTTGATTTTCAAAATTGTGTAGGTATACCCAAAAGAAGAGTAGTCTGTAGGCCCTCCCCTCTATACGTAACTATCCAGACATGAGTAGCTACCTATTCTTCAGAAGAATGACCACAAAAATACGTAGATACCTACTTAGCTTTCGTTTCGTAAAAGATCTCATCTAACTCAAAATCCGCACATACAAAGGTGCAAATAACGCCAAATCACAATCAAAACTCTATAAACATATTACCTACTTATATACCAATTCAACCAAATACAAACTCAACTCCAACGCTTTACAAAATCACACAAAGACTCAAATAGCCGATCACGAGAAAAATTCAACAAGTAACACTAAAACCTGCACTTACCTTGCTAAAGAGCCAGATTTGTACGAAAAATGTTTAAAATAATAAAAACACTTACTTTTACATCGTAAAGTAGCCAGACATGAACAAAACCACGGCAAAATATGATAAATGTTTAAACTAATAATTTACAGGACTGCCATAAATATGTGTATCGCATAATTTTTATGGCACTGGAGTGGTGACACAGATTTATTGATTACTGCAAACCGGACATGCGCTGTCTAGGTACAGGTGTATAATACAAACATTTATTATACACAAATACAGATCAATCATAGGTACCTGAGAGGAGAGACGGAAGGGGGAACGTCTGGCTTTGGTGGTATAAGTACCTACATAATTATGTTGTCAAGCTTTATTGAGCTCTTTGAACTTTATTTGATGTTATGCTATTTTTATCCTATGCAGTTCAAAGTGAATGCTTAAGTGAGGCTATGTTTGTCGCACATTATACAGTTACAAAAGATTTTAATAAATAAAATTAGTTAGCGCATAAATATGAACGCTGTCCTGTGTGGTAATTAAAAAGAGTGTCCTGAGATTCTTGTTAGTTCTTTTCATGGCTCTATGTACTTCGTCAGCAAACCTGCTATGTAAAATGTATACCCATCTTTTATATTTATTTAAATCATCTTTAACCTAGAAATGAAAGTCCCTTGTCTACCCTTTTCAAGAAAATATCGTTGGATTTCGCGTATCATTTCTTAAAATATTTTATATTGCCAACGTAGGTAGGTATCTAATTATATTCTCTGCCAAGTATCTCAGCCTCGGGCTTTAGTTTGGTTGACAAACCTTTAAATGTTCTAAAATTAACAAACATAAGAGGTTTTTAGGAAAAATTCAATATCTTACTCAAACTTTCCCTGTAAAAAAATAATATTACCTACACCGGTGCGACGTATAATTTTAGCCACCGCAGCGGTGTCTAAGGAAGTCTCATTGGGCTATGAGAATAAAGGGTGTTGCGTGGTTACGCATAGAGTAACGTCACTCTCTCCCCATGGATACATAGCTTCACACCTGTCTCCCAATAATGGGGTAAGCAGAGACTATAGAACGCCATTTGTTAAGATCCAGACATACCTTCTTTGGCTCTTCAACATTCATCAATCTTTTCATATACGCACGTCGGTTACGGGTGCTTGTAATTGGGCCCTTTGTCAACACATCTCCTCTATGGTCTGTGTATGTATAGATACACTTATGCACTATATTATTTTATTAATATCTCGGCAGATAGGTACCTAGTTTGAATATTGCTTCCGTGATTATGTCAAGTGGATGGCCGTTTGTTGTTATTTTTTACAAATTTGCTTGTATACCTAGTACACAGCATTACTGTAGGTTAGCGAACATGATCGGTTGTAGCGGCGCGGGTAGTCCGTATCATTAGAAGCTCCGAGGCGAGATTTAATACAACTGCCTAAATAAGTCGTCTCGAAGGCAGTTTCTTATCGCCTTCAGAACGAGTGTGTTGCAGAGCTTAATATATATATGTACCACTCTCTCCCGTCCTCATCAACTAGTGCAGGAATGCAGCGTAAAGAATCTTGAAATCAACAGTTCGGTAGGTACTTAATTTGTCGAGCAATCAAACTTTGAAACTACATGCATGATTCTTTTTCAATATTGATTCTGGTTTCTCGTGAAAAAGCATCTCACAAAACCGCCATAGTGGTGACTACGATTTGATTTCAACTGGTATGGTGATCAGATCACTACGCATGGACTTAACTAATTGCTTGCCATCAGGTAAAGACCAGCGCAATGTGAAAGTATTGGTTAATATAAAAAATACAAAATATGTACAATGGCAAAAACAAAACTGAATCGAAATAATTCGGATTCAAAATAACACTTTTAAACGCACTTATTAACTAAATTTATTAGTACCTACCAAAAACACACTTTTATACATATTATCAAGCAAAAATCACTTGGACGACATAACGTAAAAACCGTGAAAATGATACAAAAACATTCGTGTATTGAAATCGTAACTCCGCATGCGTTCACCTGTGTTTAATTTTTTGCATTGTACACGTTGTTTCAAAGCGCCTGAAGGATGTAGAAGGCAATCTACATAACGACAAAATGTTACATTATTTATTCTTATTGAAGTGGCGTTGGGCCTGAATTGACCCTGTAGTTGCTGATTACCTTAAACGCAATCTTATTGGACCTGACAATTTTATTTCGCAAAACTGTTGGCTAAGCTTAAGAACAGTGGATTTATCAGCAGGCTAAGTATGCTGGAGCCCAGGAGCGCCAGATTTTAGGGGGCGGCAAATGTTGCCCAAATTTTTTTGTAAAAAAAAGTACCTATTACATATTGTATAGGTACGCAGAGAAAAAGAGCTTTGACAATTTAATAAAATTACAATATAATCTACGTCTGTATATGAAACATTTCTAAAAGGTTTGTAAAATATACTTCTGTGATTATGAATGTTAAAAATAAGTATGCCAATAGCGTTTAAATTTCGCTATTTAATAAATTTATTTACTTAATAATTAAATCGAACAATAGAATAAAGATTAATGAACCACGGATACCCAATACCCGCAGTATAATTTTATTCTACCCCGGGGTCAATACCAAGACCCGAACCTACAAAGTATGTAGAGTTACCAAATAACAATTTGGAAATATAAATATTTACATGTTTGGGGAAACGTGATTTGAATCAACCTAGAGCTATTTAACGAAATGTATCTTGTACTTGCGTCTTGCCTCAAGTTGCTTGAGTTTTAGACTCAACATAATATCTTTCTGGCTTATTTCACACTTTGTCAGATAGTGTGGCAAAATAAAATGGTGAATTGACAAATGTATTTACCTATCTGTCAAATCAAATCTCTAGACCAAGCCCTAGATAGAGTTTGGTTCAGGACACGGATGTTTGAGGTGGCGCGTGGGTATCCTGGGCCAAATTCCTGACCATTTTCAAAACTAAATACCGAATATTTACCCTGCGTGTTACTTTCATATAACGTCGTAATTGGCCAAATATGTCTCACACACAATAGATTTGAATGCCATTCTAGGGAAAGCCCTAGGTAACTAAAGCTGATAGGATTTCCTAAAATATTCGCTATGTTCCAGGTGCCAGTGCACTATCAGTCAATAAGTATTTCTCCGTTTTTCCGCTTCGCAGCATCAAGCACCGGTCCACTTCTATGGACAGGTAGCCTGAGCGCTTCTCTTTAACTTTATGGACAATCAAATTCATGCTTTCAACTTACCTTGATAAGTCCAATTGAAGAGATTAGGACTGATGGGTATCGCGAACATCTCTGTTTCAACTGCATTGTGGGTGTGCGCAGTCGCCGCTGCGGCTAGCAGGAACAGCCCCAGCAAATACATGATGGGCCCTGTAATAGAAAGACTGTGAGAAATCTGTAGGTACCTATATTCTCCTAAGTAAGAACTGTTTTAGTTGACTTCTAGCTCAAATTGAAGCTAGGCAAAATAAGACCTTCTGCGAGTAGAAAGAAAGAAACATTTATTTTGTGCAAGGTAATACATTTTAAAAACAAAGATATATAAATAAACAGGAAGTTTACTGTAGGTATCTATATTCATCACACATAATACACAAATAACTAACAGCCTTAAACCACTGGTACCTCGTTTTTGCACCAAACGGCTGTCCAGTTCAGCATGTGATAGGTCTATGACGGGTGGTCTATGAAGACTGTCCTAGCAATACTAACGCATAAATGCTATGCTTTTGATGATGAGTGGAGGTTTTGTAGACTGGTGGTACTTCTCCCGTAAGGCTGCTGCGATAAGAGCGAGGTCTTAAACCAGTAACAATAGGTACAATGAATCTGAGGCCTACAAGTGGCATAGATTTCTATTATATTCATAGAATAGATAAAAAATGTATGGGATTGAATCAAGCTTACGACAATGTTAGCGTGAGCTTAATGTCAATCCCATCCATTTTTTCATCTATTCTATGAATAGAATAGGTATCTATGCCGCTTGTCTAGGGCCTCTGTTATATAAGCGCCAGCCTTAATTTTTTTGATGTAGATTCGCATAGCGTTAAAAATTTTTGGGTGTTTTTCTAGAAACTTCCAATATAAGTAGCTAATTGGCAGATACACTACGGCAAATCCAGAGTGTTAACATTTAAAAAAGAATGTTAAAATTGTTTGTACGATTACAAAATTAGTCCGTATGTACGTTTTTTATTTGTGGCACAGTACCACAAAGAAAAAAACTTTGACGTCATTGTATTAGAATATTTAATTAGTACTATTTTACATTATAGGTGCACTACATATTATAATGTATTAGATATTTTAAAAAAACAGAAAGCCTGCCTGCTTAATCCAAACTGAAAAGAAAGAAACCCATTTTTTTCTCGTGGTGACGCTACATTGAAATAATAATGTACCCTATGTCACTACCACAATTAAATACGAATCTAATAAAACCTCCTATGTTAAAATTAACTAAAGAAATAGAGATACATACTCACATACATAATATATATACAAATATACATACATACATTCGCTTGAAAACATTGCCATCCTTGACTGCGCCAGTCGGGCAAAAACAGACAACAATACAAAAATGACAGTTTCTCCAGTGATGCATTGAGCTGCACTTTATATTAATATGGCTATTTAGGTACATACTGTGTGGTCTTTTTTGATTAATATTATTTTAAAAAGAAATGCTTAGAATAATTGTTAAACTTTGTCGTCAGAAAAAAATTAAGAATTATTGTTATCTAGCTCAAAGCAACATTCAAATATTTCCTTTTCATTACGGAGGTCAAAATAGAAAAAAAATTTAAGGTTACCTCAGTAGATAGAGATTTTAAAAACAAAATCAAGATTAAAATCATAAAAATTACGTTAATTAGATAGGTAGGCTATACCTAGGTACCTACATAATATGTAAATTAATCTTAATTTTTTTGATCAGCTGGATGACTTATTTAAAAATGACACGAAACTGAAAATCCGTCTACTGAAGTGAGACCTTGCATTTTTATTTCTATTTGAGTTAAGGCTTCTTACGACTGTAGCGATTAACTGTAATAATAAACGAAATTCATCTAAAAAAAAATAACAACACACTAATTTCAAATCGACATTGGAACTACGAACTACAAACAATACCTAAGTCGTTTTATTATGCGTGTTTTCACATCATTAAAATAAAAAGCAAACTCTTAAGTTTATTACTTATCAATTTAATACCACTAAGGTAACAAGCTTGAAGTAATTATCGCTTACCTTTTATTTCATCGCCATTACGTAGATATTGAGGATAAACGCGACCTATTTCACAGGAATAGATGGAAAAACATCGATTTCTATTTTAGCTGTTCACATACAACGCTGACGGAACGTAGATCGCATGTGCGGCAAGAAGAAACGCCCCAAAAACACACAGAGATGAATTTCACTACGAGCGCTTTTGCTGAAAAATCAATTTAGCTTTAAGGAAAATTACTTTCAAGCTTCCTATGAGTATCTAACTAACTGACACTTAATGTACTGAAGATAATCTAATTCATTTATATATTTAGCGATGGACATTATTGTCATTTCTTGGAAAGAGTGCTTTTTCTCGTTGGCTGCGCTACAACCATTTAAAATCGTCATATGGAGACCCTGTATTTACCCAAAAATACCTTAATATTTACTATTATAATCGTTATTGTTATATTACCAGGCGTCCGGTTTACTGACAAGGTCAGGATAGATAGTTATTTTTATATATTAATAATTATTATAACAGCTTTAGAATACAAAATTGACGATTTGACCTTATAAGCAGGTACCGTTTTTTGTAGCGGCAACAACATTCAATATTTTAAGATGCCTAACACCATCGTATTGATCGCAAACAATAGTTTCATATTTTCAATATATAGGTAAGTACTTAGGTACTTAAGGTAACAAAGGTGTGTAAGAAAAATCAAACTATTTAAATGTTATTCAGTCAAATAAACACAATACTTAAGTATTTACAAAATTAAAAGTTTCACAGTCATCGCTTACGTATTTTATTGACCTCTTCGTAAATGCCGCCTTCTCTTTATTTACGCAAATACGGCCCTGAAAGTGGGCGTGACGTAAACCCAACGTAGACGTCATTGGCGCAACAACCGCACAAACTGAAAAGGTTTCTGAATTTCCTTGATACGTTTCGTTTCACGGTCACAAAGTACAGAATTTATCAGAAAAAAATTTGATGTTGATAAATTGCCGAAATGAAAATTTTATTCTAATAATCAAATATAATTGATAAGAAAACTATCCAGTACTTAAATATAAATTATAACATAAATAATCTTATCTTCAAAAACATGAAGAGCATCCGAAATTAAACGGGTTATACGCTGTTCATACATGTAGATGTGGGTGTAAAAAATGTCATTCATCCATACAAAATAATGTGAAATGTCAGAATCAGAAAGGGCTGGGGCGACTCGGGTGAACTTACTACATTTTACAAATTCGCCCGTTTTCTGTGGGGAAAAGTTTATCGTTAGAATGTAATAGATATATTCGTGTTTAAGGCGTATTCCCGCCTAATACAAGAAAAGGCGAACATAGACTGTGTTGATAATAACCTCGTTCGTTTTAGCGAATTGTTTTTACATAGAAACTCTTCAGTAACATGTTGAAGTTTAAAAAAATGGGTTCAGATAAAGTGCCATTGCTGCTTGTGACCGCCAACGTTGGATCTATATTCGAGGAGGTAAGTATTTGCAAAAAGTGTAAATTTCAAACCGTAAACTTGGATTGCCGTTAGGTGCTAAAGGTGTAATTAAGTTGTTAATTCAATTAAAATGTTGCGACCGATGCGTAAGCCGTTCTAATTATAAACCAATTGGCTACTCGCACTTAATGCTGGCTGATAATAATTTGTATCAATAAAAAGTTTTATGCACTTTTTTTCTGAGACAAGTAAACCTTCCTTGCATCAAGCTACCCACATTTATTTATAGGTAGAATACAAAACTGCAATGTTTCAATCCATTGATTTCCTGTTTTGTCTACAAAAGAGGTTTAAAACATTGCTACCAGTTGCAATTAAGTAAGTAATCCTTTTTATTATTAAGTATTAGTACAAAAAAATTAACAAATTCTGCTTGCATTTAACTCAGTTTTTTTTTTCTTACACTGATATTAAAACTCCTTGGTCTCGATCACTAGTGTTAAAAAACCCAGTTATAGTATTACAAGTTATAGTATTATGATTAGTTGTAGTGTGTACATTAAAGATTAACATACATTTACCACTATAAATTTATGTTAACAATTTGCTATTTAAATGTTTACTCATGTTATTCTTCAAAAGTCTAACCAAAGCAAAGTCAAAGGTGTTTATTCATTTAGATCAAAGAAATATGTGTAAATGCCAAGATAACAAAAGAAGAGGGCTGCCAATTTGGCTAGTAGCTAACAGTGGCAGATAAGAAAAGAATCTTAATTAAAATGGTTGAGAAAATAATAATCATCTCCATACCGGCCCACCCTCGGTTATCGTCCCACTGCAAGAAAAGGCCTGTTTTTATACAGAAAATGCATGAACATTGATTACCTTTCTCTAGGTGGAATGGCAATCTCAGATGTAAAAAAATATCTACATACCAATTTTTATCAAAATCGTTTCAGCCGTTAAAGCGCTACACACAAACACACACTACTTATACACAAACTTTACTTACTTACTTATATAAAAATTGTTGCATATTCAATATTTTGATGATTGATCTATTTCATGTACACCATGTTCAGTAGGGGAATTGATCTTTGCTGATTTTTATATTCTATAAACCAACGGGATAGGTGAATCTACTCTCATAAGTTGTTTTGGACACACTTCTGCTACAATTAGTGAGAGCATTGCAAACTCAATTACTATAATTATAATTTTATTTATAACTAGCGGCCAACATTTTTTTAAACATTTTGGGATAAATAAAAATACTTTTGTATGGTAATAAAGAAAAGTGTTTTTTTTTTTATAGGCAATTTTAATTTTTTTCTCCGTAAGAATCATCCTCATACTTCAAGGAATATTTTAAAAAAAGAATTAGCTGAATCGGTTCAGCTGCTTTCGAGATTTCCGCTTAGCAACACATTCAGCGATTCATTTTTATATTATAGATTATTTTATTTTATTAATTATAATGAAGTGTAAAAAAAAAATAATAGGCTGTAATTTATTTTAATTTTCTTCTTTAATTGCCGGCAGTAGGTTATTTGTTTTCTTAGCATTGTTTATTAAGTGCAAAATGCATACATGAATGTAGACATGTAAAATAGTTAACAGTTAAAACTTAACATCAGGTGTAAATTTGCCACCTAAGTTTTATAAAAATAAAGATTTTATCAAGAACTCTTTTATATCATAAAATAGTTAAAACAAGTTTATTTTATCTAGCTTAGAAAAGTGAATATTATTATATTGACTAAAGATGTACACATAACTTACCAATGCTAAAACTTTTTCATCTACTGGCTCCCTTTGCTAGGTCAAAAACAAATATTATTAAAATAAATAGTCTAAAATTATATTGACGACCTTTGTGGTTTGGTGGTATTGTGTATGGACTGCAACGCAAATATTTGTGTGCATGAACATGGCTATTTGCATTGTTTTGGTGTCTCTATGTATAATAATGTATGTATTTACAAAAAAATAGTATTTAAGTAGGTATGTATGTCCGCATTCTAGAACCCATAACACAAGCCATTATATGTTTACTTTGGGTCTAGATGGCGTTGTGGGTAGTTGTTCTGATATTATTATAATTAAATACTTCCACTGCTGGAAATAGCTTCCCCCAATTTTCGCCACCTTAACCGGTCATGAGTCGCCCTCATCCATCGGTTGCCCGCCACCCTTACAAGGTCGTCGGTCCAACTTGTGAAGGATCTGCCCACGCTGTTCCTATAAATATATTCTAATTTTGTACTTCTTAAGATTAGCTTGTTCAACAACATACAAAATATTTCTATTTATAATATATTCAAATTTATTTACTGTAAACATGTACTTAAACTGTAAAGTCATTCATAACATATAATAATAACAGGCGAATTTGAACTTAATTGATAACGAAAAACAAAATAGTTTAAACTAATATTCAATTCTCATAAGGTACAATTTTGTTTGTCACATCACAGACCTTTATTGTATAGTCGACCATAAAATTGCTTTACCACCCTTAGAACAATAAATGTCGTTTGCATATCTCAAAACAAAAATATCTATTTTTGCTTGCAAGTGACTATAGTGCAGTGGCAGTTGTCACTCATAATGAGTCTTATCTATACATATAATAAAATTGGAGTGTCTGTTTGTAATATTGAAATAACCGTTTTTTACTACATGTATATGAATATATCGATGGTCCCTATTAACAATGTCGAATATACATTTTTGGTAATATTCACTTTTTATATAAATAGAATTACAAAGAAGATCCATGGTACACAATATTTTATTTTATTGAAAATCATGATATTCAGTCAGTTTCTAGGTTAATATTGTCGGTTGTAATAATTTTGTCCGCGCAATAGTGTTGGTAACAGAACTGACGTAGTTCGTGGAGCGTAATGAATGATTCTTCTTTAATGATTTGTATTGGTAGCCACAAACAAGTGAAGAAGAGGAGCACCATTTATATAATTACTATTTTTTAATAAACCATTTGTACTTTGCATACTATGATTATATTCCCTTTAATAAAGTCGGTTCCGGTAGATACATCTATTTTCAATGTACTTCAAGCAGAAAATTTTGTTGGATATACCACTTTCGACGTTATTACATGTACGTTTAGTAGATCATTTCGTTGGATGTACCACTTTCGACGTTCTTAAAGCAGACATTGTGTCAGATGTGTCACTTTCTACACAATTAATTGCAATAGGTGCAGATTTTTTTGTCGGATGTACATATTAACTTGCCATTACTTCAAATTCAAATAATTAATATTATAATATATTATAATTTGTCTATGTCAATACGTAAAATTTGAACATCCACAATCTTTTAATAATCTATTTATTGTCAAAACAAACTATGAACTGCTCTACTGAAAAGTAGTCTTTTTGCAGAAACGATTTTGTTAATAGGGACCATCGATATATACGGTACATACACCAAAATAACATTTTTTTAAATTTTTGTCTGTCTGTCTGTTTGTTCCGGCTAATCTCTGAAATGGCTGGACCGATTTTGACGAGAATCTTATTGGCAGGTAGCTACGTTTATTTAAGAAAAATTCATTTATTTTAGAAAAATAAAGTAATTTTGATCGACTGTTAGGCGGAACGAAGTTCGCCAGGTCAGCTAATTGAATTATAATTTTAATGGTAATTTTTGTTAAAACTGGTAAAGCAAATATGTGGTCGACTACACAACAAAGCAATTGTAATTTTATTTATGTTAATATGAACGAGTATGTCAATGTAAATGCGAGGAACAATTACCGTTAGTGGTTTACGTTAACAACTGACATATTATTGTTATCAAATCGTCATTTATCTACTTAAATAATTTATAGTCGATTTTAACTTTAATTTAATCGCATTCACTTATAACTTTAGTTAATACATAATACTGCTCCAGAACTACCAGTCGGATTTGAAAAATTTGATAGCTCAGTTCTTGAGGAATGTTATAGGCTATGTAACATCACGCTACTGGCGACGGGAGCAAAGCAGTAACCAAAAATGTAATTAAACGCAGGTGAAATCGCGCTGCGTGAGGCTAGTTCTTAATAAAAAAAACCACTTAACTATAAGCAATTCGCGTGATAGAAACCAATTTGTGACGTCATTTATCAAGCTAATAGAGTCACTATACAAATCACAATGAAGACGTAGGCATGATTACTTAATTGAGCTTAAACGATCACTATTCTGCTTATCAGAAACAAGGAAATACGTAATTAAAACCTTTGTAAGGACGCCTCTTTCGTAATATTAAAAAAGCTCTCAAAAGGAATCAGTATATGAATCATGAACCACTAAACAACGGGGTCAGCGGGGTCTGCTATTCTCCAGAGTTACCCCAAGTTTCTGAAGACTGATCAACGAAAAATTTACTAATCACCTGTTAAATCTCATGTGAAGTACTAATTGGGTTGCTAAAAGCATGAATAATTAGTTTAATTTAATCTAATTAGTTCAAATTAAATTAAATATCCATGCTTTGAGGTACTTCACATGAGATGTAACAGGTGATTAGTTAATTTTTCGTTGATCAGCCTTTCAGGAACTGGGGGTTAGTCTTTAAGTCCACATTTCAGTAAAAACCGTCTACTGCTAGACAAAAATCTCTTTCAAACATTGGAGCGCCATGGCGATTGGCAATTGCTGTGGTGGATGGATAGCTGCTGCCCGTTTGTATGTTTCTTCAGCAGCTAGAGTTGTTTATACTTCGATACTGAACGGTGGAAAGGTAATCTGTACTATTACATAAAGCGGAAACGTTTTGGTCTCAGATTTTAAACTTTGAATTTGATAGCCCAGTTCTTGAAGAAGGATATAGGCTACGTAACATCACGCTACTGGCGACGGGAGCAGAGCAGTAAGCAAAGACGCGTGTGAAACCGCACCGTGGAAAGCTAGTACTAATTTATAAAGCAGAAGAGTTTGTTTGTTTGAACGCACTAATCTCTGGAACTACCAGTAGGCTTTGAATAATTTGCGTATGATATCTCAGTTCTTGAGGAAGGTTATAGGCTATGTAACATAATGCTATTGGCGACGGGAGCAGAGCAGTGGCCAAAGATATAACTAAACGCGGCAGAAACCGCGCTGCAGGAGGTTACTTAATAGTAAAGAAGACATGTAGGGTAGGCAGATCTCACAGAATCGATCAAACTGGAAATGCTTAGCCTATTCAGCAGGTTTTCAGGTATTCTTGCAGCTGGAAATGATGATGATGGCTAATGAAACCACTTCGTATTGTTTTCACACAAAAATATTCTAAATATACTACAAGGCAGTTATTTTCGTACCTAACCTTCAATACAAAGTTAGTTAAGCAGATTCTGATCACATTTTGTATACATAGTAAAAGGAACTGGAAAACGTCTGTCTGTTTACAATCGTTAATCTCAAAAACCTTAATTTTTATGGTTTTCGATGTTACATAGTGTTTATAGAGGCAGTTTTTGATGTATAATAATATAACGTATGAAAAATTTTAACAATCTAGCGATTAAAAAGATTGGTCTGAGTTTCTGGTTAGTTCTTCTCATGGCTCTACTTCGTCAGCGAACTAGCTGTATGATAATTGGCTGACATTCTTATGTGTGTCCGTGTACCGATGTCACCTAAATAAAATAATCGTTATTCTATTTTAACCATCGGATCGGTCATATAGTTAAACTAAACGATTTCACATAACCTTTTAGTTGATTTTTCTTAACACATAATTCTGTCGATTTACCTGTCTTCTATTTTATACCACTACAATAGAAAAAGGGTATTTTCCGACCTACTAACCTATCCACAATGACATCTCATTAATTCTTATTAAAGCATTTCTTCCATCCCTTAAACGATGCTGTTGAAGTCGCGTGACTTCTGACAATTAAATTAATGTACCAATTATAAACAACGGCTGATTGATTTCAAGTTTTTTAAATCAGGAAATATCGTGAGAATAAAACTGTAGTAGATCCTTGTTGGTAGTAATAATGGGCCGGATCATAGACATGAGAAAATTTCTATGATATCTATCGACCGAATAAGTACTACTTAATCATAGAATATCAGTGATCAGGATTAGTTTAAATACGATCTGTTTGGTTAACAAAAGTGCCTTAGACTCAATGACTACTCCAGAGAGCCTAGACTTCTATTCTATCTACAGAATAGACTAACTGACCCAGCGAACTTCGTTCCGCCTATCAGTCGATCAACATTACTTTATTTTTCAAAATAAAAGATTTTTCTAAAATAAATGTAGCCTAAGTTACTCTTTATTACATCAGCTACCTGCCAATAAAAGTCCCGTCAAAACCGGTCCAGCTATTTCAGAGATCGAAGAATCCTAGCAGAGGGGACTTTTAGCATGTTCACTCTCTGATTATCCTAAGCACGTTTCTAAAGAAATTGCTAAGTTACTCGCTCACGCATTCTATAATTCTTTATTGATTGGAGTATTAGGTTAGTTGTGACAATTCAAAAATCTTACAATTTATCCGAATTTAGAACTGCTGATACATGGAATCCGTCTAATTTTATTTTGAATTTACCGAAACTACTATGAAATATGTCTAGACACAATGTCGTTGTTTAATCTGCACATTTTGGTCACAGGGATATAGAAAGAGGTATTATTCTTATAAACTTGCAGTCTTCGTGAAGGACTGCGAGGTTTATAATGGGTGATAAAGTTAAGATAGGAAAGTAAGTTAGGGCAGTCAATGTGTGTAGTTTACGTCCAACATAATTGCGAATAATCTGTCTATATAAAAAACGCCTTTTTGTGATACATTGCGGTTCATGGTCGCCTCAAAAACTTTCCAATAGAGTTATATAATGTGGTAGGCTTAACATAACAGGTCCCATAGTCCGCTATCTATGTTATTTTCGATAACAATTTACTCATATCTTCTCCCAAATAATATACAGCTACTGCTACGATAAAAGTGTGCTCATCGACAGTTTCTGTTAACTAATATTTGCCAATAAAGTTTACAGTAAGCCAAATAGGCTAACACGAGTTTGAGATAGACATAGTTCATTATTTTACATAAAGATCTTGCTTCTTGTCAAATTTCATGTTTCTTAAGGCTACAGAAAATATTCATATAAATAAATTGAATGCCTATAGCATTCAATTTATTTATATATATACTAGCTGCGCCCTGCAGCTTTGCCCGCGCGGTAAATGGTGTGTGTTTAATTAACTCGGGAACCACACCGATTTTCGAGATAAATAGTCATATGTACGTATCTGGCAACGAGTCTATGTACTTACCATATAACATACCAATTTTCATCGAAATCGGTTCAGCTGTTTAGACGCTGAGTGGTAACAAACATACACACACACACACGCGCGCGCGCGCGCGCACACACACACACACACACGTACACGCACACACACTTTCGTATTTATAATATTAGTAGGATGTATGAAATATGTAACAGAAGTAACAACATGTTTTTATCACGTTTTCTAATTGAGTTTACAATCTGTAGATTCTGTCTTGATTGAAAGACAAACAGACTGATTGAAATATGACCAAATAAATAATCCCTTAAAGTGGACAAGTCTAAATAAAAGCTAGATGGAATCAATATATTACGAAAACATACGCACAAAAATACAAACGCCGATGTACAAAGCGTTTATCGTATAACTTACGTGTTGCTGTAATATGTGGTGTACCAGTAATATTACCCATGTTTTGATAAGATAAAGAGTTATTTTAATTCAGCCACTGCTCCCACCATGTTTTATAAATAACTAATATGATATGATTCCCAATGTTATTTGGCTCAAAACATGAGTTGGTATTTTTATATTTCTCGGTCGAGTGTAAGGTCGATTTCATAGTTCTTTTCTATATACATTTATTAAATTTTTATACGCTTAACATAACTAACATGCAAACTATCTGATGTTAAGCAGTTACCATTACATATGGACATTTGCAACACCAGAGGGCCTAGACAAGTGGCATAAATGCTAATAGAATAGAAAAAGTTTAAAAATTTGATTGAAATCATGAAAGGGAATGGGATTGATATAAGCTAACGACAATGTTTGCGTTAGCTTATGTCAATCCCATACATTTTTTTATCGATTCTATTCTACTAGGGTTTATGCTATAAGTCTAGGCCCTCTGGAGTATTACTTGCGCGTTAAAAACGTTGTAACTCCTTTCTTGAAGAACTTCGTGTTGTAGTCTCTCGGAAAAAAAAAACCTAATTTTATGTGATCTAGCTTCGCATTAGTTTACTAATATATTCATACTAATACTACTAATATATTTGTACCCATAGAAGGCAGATCCAAACTCCTAAACCATCACAACCTTACATCCTTTTTAATATTAATTAAAACCATAAAAGATTCCTTTTAGGTGGCAATTTGCAATCTAGGGTTTACTTAATTTACATTGCAAATTCTAAGTAATTAACGCCCAGCCCATCAGTTGATTAAATCTTTTATCCGGCTATTGTATACTGACATTACCTATATATACAATGTGCCCATATCAACTTTAAAACGGGCTATAGAAAGAATGGAAGGAAACCGGTAGGTATCCATTGCACATACCCTCTTCCTTTTTATCAAGAACGACATGTGCGGAGCTGAAGTGAGACCAGTTACAGTTTTACACCGCAATCTAAAGGATTCAGAACTTATTTCGTTGACCAGCGTATATTTTCATCCAATTTCAACTTCAAACGTATTTAAGTGGATGTGAAAAAGCATCTCATGAAGCGTAGTGGGTGTCACGTGCCCCTATGCCAGAAGTTCCACACGATAGATTTTGTCTTGATGTGCACCACTTCTCGACTTCACTCACTACAAATAATTGTGGCAGATTTACGCTAAAATGTTGTTCGAAACCTACATCTCTAGGGGTATCCTAAGCTGTGCACTATCCTCTATTTATTTTATTTATTTTTTATTTTATTTCTTTATGCACAAAACACTGTACAAAGGCGAGCTTAATGCCAAAGGCATTCTCTATACCCAGTATTAACCAAACATTGCTCTACCAGGGCCCGGTAATTCACAAAATTTTACTGCGAAGTATGGAGCGCTGTTTATTTTTTACTAAAGAATCCAAGTATGCAGAAAATTACGAAAGTTTTATCCTAAGGTCTAATCAGACCTTAGGATAAAACTTTCGTAATTTTCTGCATCCATTTAAATTCGGTTTCTATATTTTGCGACTCGGTATTTTATTTTGATGACCCGATACCGGATGGCGATCCGGCAAATTGGAAACACTGCTCTACTATTCGAAACTTCTGAAACATCAATTGCGACCTTTCAAACACCAAGCTCAATGGAACAGAAATAAACAGCATAACACTAATCGATTGTGTCATATGGCAAACTCTCATGACCCTGATCTAGGGCCGAATTCATATTTATAAAGCGAACCGATTTTAATAAAATAGACTTTATTTCAATGACCTTGGTATATTTTTAAATGGTCTAACTAAAATTTTTATCAAAAATTCTGTCAATGATCGGACAGTTCAAATCTGATCACAATTTCATGATCATCATACGACCCCTTCTCATATAGAGAATGCATGAGCATAGATCGCCACGCTTGCTCAAGGCGGATTGACAATATCAGACTTTTTTTCTAATGCCACGTTTTCATCACAATCTAAGTACTACTATGTTGAATGTTTGAATGTAGTAGGTACTATGTATGTGGCGACAAACTAATTAAAAACTAGAAATGTAATTTGCGATCTTGATTAGGGAACCTGTTAATTAATCTTATAATTACATTTAATCTTACTTATTATTTATACATTTTAATTAATGATTAAACTAAGTAACAAATAAGAAATCATACTTTATACTTATAACATTAACTATTAATTAGCCATTTAAGTTTTTCATCATTAACCTTTACGACTTCTGTACAACGACAACGTAATTGCTTTTAAAAATGTCTATCCGAACCTATCTACGAACGAAATGGCCGTCTAATTCGTAAAAAATATATTATATCGGAACCTATCAAGAATGACTATCTTTTTCGTGTACCAATATTGGTGACCAAGCTATCAGTCAGTGTCATTCTTGGACTAAAAAGAAGCAAAAAGTTACTTAAAAAAAACTTACTGCAAAAAGAACACTGCGTGGTTGTTCGTACACAGAACCGAACTACAGAGACAGTCATCAGAGAAATGTATGGGCACAAATAGATCATTTCTGGACAAACTTTTACCCTCACTTTCTGAAAGGCTGATCAACGAAAAATTTACTAATCACCTGTTGACTGGTATATTTTATACCGGTACAGTGTATAGTATAGTAGGTTAGTTAAATGGAACAAGCAACATTTAATTATAAAAGTTTCAATGTGTAATGTGTCATGTGCCCCAAATAACGCCGTAGGGAATATATATTTTACTGAAAACATGTTTTGTTAAAAGCTATACCTAAATATTATATGCTGAAGCTACAGCTAAATAAATATTTCGGCTGCCTGTAGTGCTTGTAGTACGCACGAAGGTAGTGAAGTGTAGCCTCGAATGATATATTTTTATTTTCTATTGCCATCTTTTTAATTTCTGACTCAAATTGGAACCTTTTTTTACCCTTCATGGAGGTAGGTACTCGAAAACATCAAAAATTAAGTTTGTGTTTGTCGAGTTGTGGTTGGTTTTCGCAGGAATTGTACTCCTTCCTTACCACATGTTCAGATCTCCTTAACTTTCTCCTTTAATTTTTAGTCACTATATCATTTAAACCACTTTTTTCTCTTATCACGCTATTTTTCTTTTATATTAGCCTACCCATTGGTAGAATTTTATTATTGTTATTATTAGAATGAAGTAACATTTTACTTCACTCTAATAATAACAATAATAAAAATCTTTATTGGGTCATGAAAGTCATTTTAACAATATAAGTCTTAAATAATATCTTATAAATAGGTATATAGTGTTAGGATGCCTATACTAGGTAATAAAACCTGTGCCACAGGCGGTGTGAGTTCATGAAAACATGTGTAAACTCTCAGTACGACTTAGGTATTAGAAAATAAACAAATAATTAAACTACATTTAGAATAAATTAGTTATGACTTACTTAAATACAATTAACATTTGTTCAGTTTGGTCATAGGCCAAATTCTGTATATAATTATAAATTAACATCTTACATTTATGATAGTTGGGGTCGTATATAGATAATGCTTTATTTAACTTATTATAAAGAAAAGGACCTAAGAATGGGTAGAACTTATTCGAAAACATAAATCTTGATTCTGAGTGATCTTTGCAAACAAAATCTTTCCTTCTTTTGAGGTTAGTAATGTTAGGAGTGTACGGAAGTGCTGAGTGTTGTTTTAGGACCGTGGACATGATGAAGATTTGACGGACTGTTAAAACCTTACATTGTTCATATAGTTGGCGAGTATGAAAGCCGAAAGGGAGAAAAGAAGCTACTTTTAGGATAGTTCGTTGGGCTCGTTCAATAGCTAACATTACAGTTTTTGGGGCACCTCCCCTGGACGTAATACAGTATTGGATAATGGACTGACACAATGCTTGATAAACCTGTTTTATTAGCTTTTGGTCTGCAATATGTCGTAGTTTTTTAAAAACAAATATCAGTTTTCGTATACGTTTAACTAAAGAAATAATATGTTCCTTAAATGATGTCATCAAGTATGACACCTAAATATTTCACACTGCTGATGTTGCTAATTGAAGGGCAGTTGCAGGTGTTTTGAGAAAGTTTATCGCAATTATGTGCAAATAAATTATAATTACGATTTAGAGTGTTCCGCTTCCGTACTCTGCCTGGTGGTAAGCAGTCAGTGGAATCCAGAAGTAGCAGACACCATTCCAAAAGCCAAACTACTGGTATGGTGGCCTCCACTATGGCGGTTATTCCAATGTTGTCAATTTTAATCCATACAGATTCTTTAAGAAAATTTCACATTAGAGATTACGAGAAAGCTAAAATGGAGTCAACAGGTGCGACGTTACACTACAAGAATGCTAGCGGCAAATGACGTCATTAATTTTAATGAAGCGGATGCTATTCATACCGTATAATGCCGGACCTTTAGTAGCTTTTTATGACATAGATATTTTGCATACACCTATGGTCTCAGGTTTAGACTACGAAACCAGCCTATAGGTACATTTACCCGCTGTTGTCGGAAAAGGCGACTAATGACAGTGGGATGCCCTTAGTACTAAATATGATCAAACTGGCTGCGCCCTGCGGCTTCGCTCGCGCTGAAAATGGTATGTGTTTAATTAATAATGTAACTCAGGAACCAGCCCGAGTTTCCGGATAAAAAGTACTGAATCTAAGTACCTACATACCAATTTTCATCGAAATCGGTGCAGCCATTTAGTCGCTGAGTGGGTAACAAACACACATAAGCTTTCGCATTTATAATATTAGTAGAATTAGTAGGATTCCTGTCAACAATCTGTCCGTTAAACCTTAATCTGTCTTAACGCGAATAAACCACCTAATTATGTAGAATGGCTGTGGCAAACTCCTCTCTTTCAAAGAGGCTTATGTTTAATTGTCTTTGATATGTAGCACGGGAAAAACTTCTTAATACATAATATAACACTACTTCTTGTTCAGAAGAGGTAGGGAAGAGGTTTGTTACACAGCTATGTTGGCTCACATGTATCAGGGGGCGAGCATGTAGTATATTATTTAATTGACTGTCCCATAGTTGAAATTTTAATAACCTGTTTATACAAGAGACATTAAAAATAATTGCTTGTTATTGCTTTATGTACATGTAACAGAAAGGTGTGGTCGGAACACGTTCCTTAAATAAATCAAGCTTTTGTAGACATAGAAACTAATATCTGTGGGCCTACTAAGTAACATTGAAAGTGAATTTTTGTCGCCATGTTTGTATGAGAAAATTTAGTTCTCGGAATAAACACTAGAGGCGCTGCATTGTACAGAAAAAAAGGAAAATTTGGTTAGTTGTTGATAAATATTTTTAAATTGGAATATTGATTGAGCTATTTCGATAGTGCTGAGTTTAAATCATTCACCACTTTAACATAAAATAAAAAAAAGCCCAGTAGCTCTTAGTAAAGTTGTCTTACCGATGACAACATTCAATTGACAACGAGAAATATTTGCATGCAAAATGAACGGTACCCCTAGTCTTTAATCAACATTCATCAACAAAAAATTTTCATACAGTAAACATTTTATGTTGTGGATTTGTGACACGTTTACTAATAGTAGTACTACAGCTATCCTCAAAACGAATGTACCTGATCTTTGAACCTTGCCGCACCATAATGTGGCGTAGACGGCAATTATACGATAATTGAATAAAAACTGTGACTTGTGACCTTCCCGAACGGCGCACAATATTCTCATCTGAATTTTAGACATAATGGACTTGTCGAAAGTTTGAAATTAGTTTTTAAACTGTATTAACTTGTCGCGAGCGTTGCTGGAAACGTATATATCGACTTTAAGAGATTTAAAAGGCTGAAAAAGTTTTCTGGCTAGATGACGCAGGAAAGACTTATGATATCAAGATGGTGGATTAGATATAGACTTTATGGAAGTTCTCGGGACACTAGATAGATAGACCTATGTACAACAGTGGACGTCTTCTAGCTATAAAGCTTGCGATTAGTTCTATAATTTTGTTAATTTTTAATTCGCATTCTTGACATTTAACTGTACTTAGAGGATTTCCCCCTAGAACAATGCAACTCCTATACATTAGCAATTGGTTTGAGCATGAATGCAAATGAATTGGGTTAGCCAATGAAATAACATTACAAAATCTTTTACAAAACGTAACATGGCCGTCCAATCCTGAAAAGGCCTAAAACTTAAACTACGCAACATACTGCCTGCTATTGTTTCAAGTTTAATCATGATTAAAAGCCTTCTTAAGTAGGTTACATATAAATAATTCAATTTACTGCTAGTTTCAAACTGCCACCCTTCGTCAAACGTTGTCGGCAATAATAAGACGTGAGGAACTGTGTCTACAATGTAATCTTACAATCTTGAAGGCTGTCGTCTTATTGTTTGTGTGACGTAAGCAAGCGTCACAGCCTTATGTTGAATGGTTGAAATTAATAATTAATGTACTCGGTACATAGCTACGTAATTGACCCACGAGTAAGTAATTTGATGGAACTGAAGTAAACAAAGAAATGCGTCACTTTGGCGTAGAAGATTCTTGTGGATTTCGATTTGAATGGCACAAATTGACTGGAAAAGTGTTGCCTTATAGAATATCAATGTAAAAGTAGAATAAATAATCTCTTACATAAACTTCTCTTGTTACAGCCCACAGTGATGCTGCCAATATGGACGTCAGAATTCCTTCAAGCGGTGTCACGGATGGACCCGAAATTCATAGCTCTTCATCTACAGGAGGTCGGAGGGAAAGCGTACGAGAAATCAATGCAGTACGTCAAGGACTTCGTTCAAAGACTCTGTGACTGCCCAGAATTGAGGCTATTTGACAAGATCCGGATATTTCTGGATGAGGATTTCAGTTCGCCGGAAAAGTTTACTGTGAGTTAATAGACGTATTATTAATTACCCTTAAATTACTAAGTTGATTATTTTTATTTGTCTTATATAATATATATAAATAAACTTGCTTATTTTTACTAGATTTTGCAAACTATTCTGCATGCGTAAATCGTCGATTAGCTAACAAAAAGACTTATAAAACTTTTCTGAGATTATAGGAGCGAAATAATAAACACAAAAATGAAATTAATCAACTGAGGTCATAACCGACTTAACATCTTCAGTGCGACGTACATGTTTGTGTATTGCCGTTATAAACTCGTCAAAAGAAATTTTCCTAGCAACAATAGTATTGACCAAGCACCCGTAACGTGTGTGTAGGAAAAAATTAATGAATGTTGAAGAGGCAAAGGAGTTATGTATAGATCGCAGCATATGGCGTTCTATAGTCTTTTGCTTACCCCATTAATGGGCGACAGGCGTGAAGTTATGTATGTATTAAAATCCGTTGCGCGGCTTAGAAGCTGAGAAACCGCAGACAGACAGAGAAACAAATGAAAACATCGACTTGGCAATTAGATTGACAATTTCTGACGTTTTACTTGTAATTTTCTGAAATACGTAGTCACTATTTATTATTATTAAATGTAATAGATGTTTTCCTATAGCCCACGCTCGAGTAGTAGCGGTCACTTCACGTTGGTAATTAAGGTCTTTCCCTGACCTGATTGTTTTTATTTATAGCGCGCACCCGCTTCAAAGTGAAGGAGTTATTATTATCTTTTATACCCGATTTAACCGGAACATAGAACGTAGTTCAAATTGTTAATACTAGCTTTTTGCAGCGGTTTTGCTTGCGTATTGTAACTGACCGTATTTATGTACTATTTTTTTACATATTCTGCTTAATGTCATGTCATTTTCCCTAAAGGGGTAGGCAGCAATGTTGCACCAGCTATTTTACCAATCATGCTTGGTCGTCATGCCCTTAGACAGAAAACTTTGGGATTTTACGCCTCATGAGTGCAAAGCAATGTCGTAATTTGGTGTCATATTTTTTTTTATATTAGCCTACCATAGTGACTCCACCCCACTTGATGGTAAGCAGTCAGTGGAATCCAAAAGTGGTGGCCACCATACCAAAAGCCATCGTCTTAAACTGCTGGTATGGTGGCCTCCACTATAGCGGCTGGGAATGGGGTTAGGGGAAGGGGATCAGGGAGGCGAGGAAAGAGGAAAGGAGGGAAATTGGGACTCCGGTATTCTCACTCACCGTACGAAACGCAGTAGTACAGATACTACTACTCTTACGTCGATCTTCTAGAGAGGGTAGTACTTCCCCAAACGATCCGGCCCATTCATGCTGAAACCAGCGTGGATCTACTACCGTATAAATAATATATAATATAATATAATAATATAATATAATATTTTACCACATGCACACAGCGCCATTTAGCCTCAAATTAAGCAATTATATTTGCTTGTGTTATGGGTACTAAACAACTGATATACTACTTATATACATTTTTTTTTTTTTTGTAAATACATACATATTATAGATATATGTATTTCGTGGTTTTCAATTTATATCTTCTAATTGGAGCTATATTTTATAAATATGTTCTGCTAACTATTTTAGGATAAGGTGAAAGCTGTATAAAATGTCACTTGATTGTAACGTTGCCACTCATGAGGCGTAAAGCCTCTTCTCTTAAGTTCAGGTTTCAACAAATTTTTTTTCTTTATCTTAAGTCAGCTTACGTCTAATAATAAAATTTGTCTGATAATACATCTTGGGTGGTCCTTAAACTACTAAAATGCACGGTGTGTCGCGCGATATACGTATGGAATAAATATATTATTTATCGATTGTTCAGTAATGTTGCGGATTAGTTTAACAGCTAACGTGTAAAACAATACACTACATACGACTTCATACAGATATAGGTACATTTAAAGTCTGAAATTGTTAATCCATCTTGAGCAAGCGTGGTGATTAATGCTCATGCCTTCTCTTTATGAGAAGAGGCCCTTGCCCTGCAGTGGGACAGTCAACAGTGGCTAGTTTTATTATTACATACTAGCTTTCCGCAGCGCGGTTTCACTCGCGTCTTTTGGTTACTGCTTTGCTCCAGTCGCCAGTAGCGTGATGTTACATAGCCTATAACCTTCCATAAGAAAGGCTATCATACGCAAAAATAATTATACAAATCCGACTAGTAGTTCAAGAGATTAGCTCGTTCAAAGAAACGTTTATACATATATACTTTGCCATAGTCATTATTTCGCTATAGCATCGCTTAGCAGATAACTATGTATGCAAGTAATATACGAATGCGTGTCAAATGGTTAAATTTTAACCTTATGACAATGATGATAAGAGTCATGCTACGAGTTCGTGAGTTAGGTATTCTCTGATTTGCCTTAAAGATGAAACCACCTCATTACCAAATTTTAGACATGAACCGAAAGCATTCGGTATACATCCTACTAATATTATAAATGCGAAACTTCGTGTGTGTGTGTTAGTTACTACTCAGCGCCTAAACAGCTGTACCGATTCCGGTCGGTATTTTGTTGAATTGGTATGTATGTAAATAGATTCAGTGTCGAAGACGAACATAACCTACTTTTAAAAGTAGCTTAAAAGGGACGCAGCTAGTATGTACATCATATTTGACTGTTACCTAGAGCAAATCTTAATGACAGTACACTAATCAAAGACTAACTCCCAGTTTCTGAAAGGCTGATCAACGAAAAATTAACTAATCAACTGTTAAATCTCATGTGAAGTACCTAAAATCATGCTGAAAGCATGGATAATTAGATTAATTTAATCTAATTAGTGATTTAACTAATTATTCATGTTTTTAGCAACTTAATTGGCACTTGACATGATATTTAACTGTTGATTAGTTAATTTTTCGTTGATAAGCATTTCAGAAACTGGGGGTAAATATATTTTAGACTATAACATTATACACATTTTACGTATGTTTAGTATTCTAGTTAATTGTGTGTAGTAGTTAATGTTGTTGTTGATTTATGCCATGTATTTCGGCTTTCCGTTTTGGCAAACCAATCCAATTGGAAATCATAATTTTAAAACCCATATCGTTTATTTCCAGGCATTAGGTAACATGTACTTCGCGCACTCGTCTCTCACAGACCTCAAGATGTGGGACTTTGAATTAAAGGCGTATGTGGACGTCATCGGCAAGGAAGTGCACTCTGGTAACATCGAGAAGGCCACGACTAAGGAGAAGGCTAAGTTTCCGCAGCATTTCTTTCCAGAGGTATGTTTAATTTATGAAAATTACTACAAAATATGTTGAACTTAATAAAATATAGCATATGTTACCCGCTGATATTGTAGCTATTTATACATATATGTGAAAAAACTTTTCATGTTGGTTATGTAGATTTTGCATTTATCCTTAACGAACATACAAACAAATATACAAAAAATCTAATATTTTCTCTTTATAAATTAGTTCAGATATGTATACTTGACTGCACCGATGGTCTAAGGTATAAGGTATAAACGGGCTGTTTTCCGCAACTCCACGACTGTGCGCGTATTTTGCGTGTGGGTGGGCGGCGATCACTCGATCCATCCCAGCTCCTCGAGGTAGGCCAGCAGACTTGTGATGTCCCCAACGATCTCGTGGAGTGAATCCGGGTCGCCAAAGTATCTTGCCCTGTATGTGGCGACCTCAGGGCAGTGTAGCAATATGTGTGCTGTTGTTTCGATGTTGCACCGATGGTCTAGTGGTTAGCGTAACTGACTGCGACGCCGGGTGTCGTGGGTTCGGTTCCCGCGGAAGGCAAATATTAGTGTGATGAACATTTGTATTTGTCTTTAGTCTGGGTGTTTCCTATGTATTTATAAGTATGTATTTACAAAGAAAAGTATTGTATTATATTTCAGTTGTCAAGTACCCATAACACAAACTCTGCTTAGCTTGGGACTAGAATGATGATGGTGTGTGTAATGTCTACATATTATTTATTATTATTATTTAAACTTTGTAAAGGATACCTAACAAGTGACTGTTAGATTTAATCCAATTTTCAGATTAAAATGGTTTAGACGTCACAACGTCGCAATTTAGTATCATATTTCGTAGTTTTCAATATTTATGATTTATTTGGAGCTAATTTTTAAAAATATGTTGCGTATAAATGCTAGAATTAGGTGAAAGCTGTATAAAAAGTAAGTAATCATAATGCTTACAGTTATTTTACTATGAAAATAACGAAACTTTAATTTCAAATGTATTATTTGCATATAGATAGAACTGTAAACGTAATAACCAACCTGTTTACTGTCCCATTGCAGGGCAAAGGCCTCTTCTTATATAGGAGAAGGTATTGAGTATTAAACTCCATGCTTGCCCAACGCATTGATTTCACCTAATTCTAGCATTTAAACAGAACATATTTTTAAACGCTCTTAATCCAATGACGACGTTTAGAAAAAAAATCGCCTCTAGTTGGCGCCACTTTGGTAAAAGGTCTTCCATTTTAATTTACAAAATGGATAATTCACGTGCTTAAGCACAAAAGAAAATTTCTGATAGGGTTTTCTAAAATGACGCCCACGAGGAGGCAGCACCGATGCGACAAGTCTAGCTGTCAAGCGCTTTTTGAAAGTTAAGCCTTGATTATGAAATAAATATGAAAATTTAAGTGGCGTCAACTGGTGGAAAAATTTACTAAACACCCTCATTACTTAGTTACTTTAACGTTTATCCAATCAAAACGGAAATTAAGAAAATCGATAATAGGTCGATGCTGGTTTCAGATGAGACGGATCGAACGGGAAATTATGTACGGTACTCTAAAATGTGAAGTATTAGTTCACAACTATTACGGGTACGTTCTAATCGATGGATACCTTTTCTCCGTTCTTTGTGAACTTCTTCGGTTTGTTCAGACCAAACCGGTCTAGACAACTGGGGTGCGGGGCACGCGAGGAAGGAGAATATAAGAGAAAATTACTGATTTTTAATAAACTTTAAATGTGTTTTCTTTATGTTTCAGTGCAAATGGTCCCGGAAAGGTTTTCTCCGCACGCGCTGGTGGATTCGTGGTACTGCGATAGAGTTCGTTAACATTCATTTGTTCCACGACGCGTCTAATTTGCTCGCTATCGAACCTTTTCCTTCGGTGAGTCGGCTATTATACTTTAATGAGGGTATTTATGAAAAATTTTGCCACTAGTTGGCATCACTTTGGTAAAAGGTCTTCCATTTTGACAGCGCTATTAAATCAAATATGTTTCAGTGTTAATATCTGCAATTTTAATGTTTAATTTACTAAATGGTTGTTTCACGTGTTGAAGAACAAAAGAAAATTGCCGAGAGCGTTTTCTAAAATGGCGGCCACGAGGTGGCAGCACCGACGCGTCAGGTCTAGCTGTCAAGCGCTTTTTGAAAGTTAATCCCTGAATGGCCCAATGTGACAGTTGAAGTGGCGCCAACTGGTCGCGAAAATGTTCCTAAACACCTTCATTATCAATTTCATAATTTTACGTTTGGGTTACCATGTTAATTTTTTAATCACAAGAGGTATGGGATTACGTGGAATTTTTGTTTGTGTTTGACTAGTTCGATAGCGCAATGTTAGTAAGCAACTGCTGTCCAAAGGTTGTGGATTAAATTCTTACACGAGACACAACTTAGTGAGATTCTTACCGTCACTTCAGTTTGGACCTTATGTCGATTAACATAAAATACAATGTTAATTATTATTAATTTGACTAGATTATTGCATAAATCACGATAACGATACGTTTCAACCCAAAATTTTTGTAATATTTCTGTTTTGCTTGTAATGTGTATTGTTAGCCTAAATAAATAAATCGATTCATAGATATTTGTGCCGAGTATGAATGTCGAGACTATGTGACACGACACTAGAACTTTTGCGGCAGTTGCCTTTAAAAAAATTAACTCCGCTACCAACAGGGAGACACCAGTTTTATTTTCTTACTAACCTAACATTACTATCAGATGATCGCTTTTTTACTGAACCCACATTTAAAAATAGACTTTTAAGTCTTCACAATATGGTTTAAATTTGTCAAATTACACAGGTATATTGCCGCAGTCGCCGTCGCGCGTTACGTCACACGTTACGTCATCTACACTCTGACGTCAACGCGGCGCCGTACTTCATCTTTGGAGACTTCAACTTTAGGACCGATACCGGTGGAGTTGTTAAGGTCAGGATTGTACTAGACTTATTTATTTATTTATACCGTTCTTCGGAAGCTTTCAGGTAGACGCTTTAGACTAATAATAATCTATCCATATCTATACCGTTATACAGAGTGTATACGACGGTTTGACATTAAATGAAAAGGCAGGTGTTACTAGCCCATATAATGATTTCTAATTAATCACAAAAGTAATTTGACGAAAAACAAAAATTTGAAATTTTCTAACAAAATAAATAATATTTTAATAGTAACGAAGTAATACACCATTTTATTATGACAAGTTCACTGAACTGTAATGAACGGCAACGTTTATCCTTCGACGTGGATTATGACTTAAGTCAGTGACCGTTTGACGTACTTACATAGTGTTAATTTAGAATTAAAGAAATTAAAAAATTTGTCCTGTGTCTAAACTATTGAAGATATTTAGTAGATTTTTTTTTTGTCTCGCTTTATAATGTCACATACTATACGTAATTGCATTTAATGTCATACCGTCGTATACACTCTGTATAAAGCAGAAGAGTTTTTTCGTTTGTTTGAACGCGCTCTGGAACTAATCACGCTACTGGCGATGGGAGCAGAACAGTAACTAAAGACGCGAGTGAAACCGCACTGCGGGAAGCTAGTTATTTATATGTACCCACCAGTGGCGAAGGGTCCATATAACCTAATTCCTACCGGCTTCCCTTTGAGATAAATCACAAAGACTAGTGTCTATTAATAAAATGTAATCTATCTACACTCGTATATTCATGTACAATAACTTTAAAACATTTTAAAAACACCTTACTATTTTGTCTTTCTACTCTGTAATAATAAACTGAAATAAAATTAAAACATTTTATAAACGTCTTCGCATTGACGCCAAATTGTCAAATTGCTATGAAAGAAGCCGCAGGAATTGAGAGGAATCCATACTATAGGAAATCGTACGTTCCAAGTAACTAACTACATAGTTAAATTACGCGTAATGTAGGTGGAGTATAACCCGGTATTCTCCGGCTTATGACAAAGACAAAACATTCAAATTGCGTAGGTGTAAGCGAGACCGACAACGACGCTACATTCTAGAATGTACGAAGCAAGGAAATTTGACGAGAAAGAGATGTGCATGTCAGGGTTACCAACTTAGCTGTTAAAATAAATCAGATAATACGAGGTTATAAAAATAGAAAAAAGTAATTAAAATTAGAAAAAATATAGTACCTACTTAATTAGTAAAATAAAGTTGAACCGCCCAAGTTATTGGTGATTTATGATTTCATTTCTAGAGATATTTTAGTTTACGTTTAAGGACAAATATTTTTGAGCATTGGTAACTCCGTTGTTGACATTTTATTTGTATACAAAGTTCATTACATCAAATTTTAAATATACAAGCAATATTTTGTTTGTTTTTGTTATATTCCTGTAAAAAAGTATCTCGAAATAAAGTTTGTGTAGGGTAACATTTGTGTAGTGTGTACTGTAAAAGAGTGAACATAATAAATTTTGTTTAATATGTAGTTCTAAGCGTGTATAGATTTTGATAATAAAGTAACAACAAGAAAGTAATCTACATACAAAGTGCGCTTGAGCAACGCACCTTCATGCATGGACACGATATCTTGGAGGGAATACCTAGTAGGTACAAGCGCAGCGCGAGTGCCGTCCGCTTGAGACACGCATAAATACGTAAGTTGAAAACATGATTTTTTGTTTGTGTAGATATTGTATTGTTTTTAGTGTCATTTGATAGGTTTAAGTCTAAAACGAATAGGGCAAAAAAATTGTTTAAATAGGGTAATCCATTTAGAAGTTATTAGGAATTGTCGATAGTGAAAATTAGTGAAAATTGTCAAAAACTTTTTTATTGTATTCGTATGTTTAATGTTTTGATTAATATTGTAGAATAAGTTTTCTACTATGCGGGCTATTACTGTCGGTTTGAACTAGTTTGGAGTAGCCCCCCTCAGTTGACGCTATTATCGTGACCGGCGGGAGCTGCGCCGAGCTTAGAGCGAAGTATGAAAAGTGATTCTGATTTCTGTGTCTCTACGACGCTAGTAGCATTAGATTGTTGCCTTTATTATCTCAGAAAACACGTCTCTCAAAGTTAATTTTGGAAAACCAAAAACATGTAATTTAAATCGACCGTGATGGCCCTTATATGACAATAAATAAAAGAAATTATGGTTTTATTAAAAAAATTAATAGCTCTCTTTACGATAAATAATTAATATCTATATATAAAGTATAAAAATAGACCATATTTTGCGCTTCAAGATGGGCAATTTTTGCCCCCGCTTCCTTCTGACTAAAAGTCACCCTTCGCCACTGGTACCCACATTTAAATGGTAGAATGAAACAGTCCACAAGTTGTAAAAATCTACATAAAAAAGTTCAATCTCTTATATAACTTATAAAATAGTATATATTTCAGATTTGTGATTGTGTTGATGTAACAGCGTCGTGTTTGTATGTGTGTTATTAATTCTTCTATATTTACTTATATCTTCTAGAAAGTCACAGAAGATCTATCAGCATGTAGACAGCAGAATGGCTCGGCTATCGACGCGTGTAAGCTGCAGTACCGCGACGCTGACAACAGACTGGTGCTCACCGTCGGCAAGAAAGAGTTCTCCCATGTAGACCATCAGAACATATTTAGAGAGCCTTGGGTAAGTGGCTATTTGTATTATTCACCATGTAGGTGAGTGAGAGCTTCGGCAGGCCAAGTTTACCCTCGGTTTCTCGCCGGCAGCCCAACTACCCTCTCAGTTTCTCGCCGGCAGCCCAACTACACCCTCGGTTCCTCGCAGGCAGCCCAACTACCACCTCGGTTTCTCGTCAGCAGCCCAACTACCCCCCCGGTGCCTCGTCAGCAGCCCAACTACCCCCTCGGTTCCTCGTCAGTAGCCCAATTACCCCCTCGGTTCCTCGCCTGCAGCCCAACTACCCCCTCGATTTCTCGCCGGCAGCCCAACTACCCCCTCAGTGCCTCGCCGGCAGCCTAACTACCCCTTCGGTTCCTCGCCGGCAGCCCAACTACCCCCTTCCTTCCTCGCCAGCAACCCTACTACCCCTTCGGTGCTTCCCTGCCCAACTACCCTCTCGGTTCCTCGCCGGCAACCCAACTACCCTCTCGGTTCCTCGCCGGCAACCCAACTACCCCCTCGGTTCCTCGCCGGCAGCCCAACTACCCCCTCGGTTTCTCGCTAGCGGTGGTACCTAAGAGGTAGGAAATGTACTTCTGCTTACGTTTTTGGGAGAAGCGTGAAGCCATGTTATATTACGTAGTCCACATCCACCACAGAGTGAGTGTCCTAAGACAATGAATCGACGTCAGGTGAAGACATAGCAAATAGGAATCGTCCACTAAACTATGATAGGTCATGAGGGGTCTTTGCCCAGCCGTGGACATCGGTAGGAAGGTGCACCAACAAACGAAAATACATAGAAATACTTGTTTTAGTTAGTATTTTGAATGAAGAAAATTTAGATTAAATATCTCGCTGTCCAAATTTATTTATTACCTTGTCAATAAATTTATTGTTCTCCTGTTTTTTAATAAACTCAAACTCAAAGCATTTATTTCATTTTGATCATAAAGTATGATGCTTATGAAAAGTCAAAATTATATGAAGTCAGACAATTAACCTACAGCCAGTTCGCTGACGAGGTAGAGCTGTGAGAAAAACTGGAAGAAACTCACGCCACTCTTATTATTCGCCAGATAATTACAGTTTTTTGTATGAGTTACAACTTAAACGCTCATAAGTATTATATACAGTTGCAGCGCTACGACCGCGAACTAGACGCGTTACGGCCGCACTTGTACGAGTACCCGCTCAAGTTCGCTCCCTCCTACCCCTTTGAAGAAGACGTTCAGCTACCCACGCATTATATGAAGACCAGGTAATACCTTTATAATTCTTCAGGCTGTATAACTACACTATATTTGATACAATTTAAATCTATACTATTATATAAAGTGGAAGAGTTTGTTTGTTTGTTTGAACGCGCTAATCTCTGGAACTACCAGTTGGACTGAAAAATTCTTTTTGCGTATGATAGCCCAGTTCTCGAGGAAGGTTATAGGCTATGTAACATCACGCTACTGGCGACGGGAGCGGAGCAGTAAGTTACTTAATAATAATACTATACTACACAACGCAATTAAGCCCAGAGTAGGCATAATAATATGTTAAAGCTTGTGTTATGAGATCTAGAATGCGGATAAACATACATAGGACCTGAAAATGGCAAAAAGTGGGTATTAAACACCTCTGCCTACCCTCTCGGGGATAAAAGGCTCAAAGCTATGTATGTATGAGTTGATATATATGATATTGTATGCGTAATTTATTAGAGGGTCATGGTTCGAATACGACGGCAAAATAAACAACAAATTCGCAGGTGTCCATCTTGGTGTGACAGGATATTACTGTCTCAATCAGCGAGACTGCTCGTACAACAGGATCCAGGAAGACCGACTGATAACAGACATTTGCATTCATCCAGGTAAACTAGGTTTATTACAAGACCCACAGTTTCTTAAAGGCTGATCAACGAAAAATTAACTAATCACCTGTGAAGAACCACTTCGGTAGCTAAAAGCATGAATATTAGTTTAATTTGATCTAATTAGTAACTAATTAAATGAAATTAATCTATTCATGCTTTTAGGTACTTCACATGGGATTTAACAGGTGATTAGTTAATTTTTCATTGATCAGCTTTTCAGAAACTGGAGGTGAGAGTTTTTCTAAAATGGCGCCCATGAGATGGCAGCACTGAGGCGTCAGATCGAGGCATCTGTCAAACTGCTTTCAATCAACCGTTAACTTGTCTATTGATTTTAAACTGTAAATGAATTTTGATTTTGCATTTTTTTGAATGGAATACGTTTAACTTAAGTGGCGCCAACTGGTGGCGAAAATTTACATAAACACCTTTTATTATTTTTTTTTTTATTGCCGATAGTGGCAGACGAACTTACAGCCCTCGTGATGGTAAGTGGTAACTGTCGCTCATGGACGACTCAGAATCCCTAGCATTGCTCCTGAAATGCCAGGGATTGCGAAGCCGCTGCCTACCGTGAAAGGAGGGGTAGGTGAAAGGTCAGAGAGAGGTGAGGAAAAAGGAAAGGGGAGAAATTGGGACTCCAGCATTCTTACTCACCGAACGAAACGCAGTAGTACGAATACTACTCTTACGTCGATCTTCTATGAGAGGGTAGTACTTCACTGATCGATCCGGCCTATTCATGTTGAAACCAGCGTTTAAGTTCATTGACAGTCAGATACAAGAAAATGCTATTTTCTTTTTTAATAAAACGTTAAATTTGCAGGAAGTCAGTGACAGATTCTACTGACAGCAGCGGTCGTGTGTCGTCGTCTGACAGCAGCCCCGCCAGGTCCGCCTCACCCGCTCGGCATAGTGCTCAGGTAATATACTTAAAGGAAAAATGGCAATACTATAATTTACTGTCTATGGTATTCTTTAATAATGTTGCTTTCTAAATGTGAAAGAATTTCTAAAATCGGTTCAGTAGTTTTTGAGTTAATCCAATACAAACATACAAAAATAAAAACTATTTTTATTAGTTTAAATTTATTTATTGCATAGATTTTTCCCCTTTCATAGACAGTAATGTAGACACAAATGTTTTATTGTCATTACGGCCATATACGTTTGCTGTCCCGGAAAGTGTTATAACAGTATACAAACATACAAAAAAAATTTCTTATTAGTTTAAATTATACAATATGTTGTTACAGGGTAGTCCTGGAAAAACGTTAGAGAAGAAATCGAGTATGGCAGAGTTAGAGGCGTTGGCGGTTCCAGGGATTAACTTTAGTCGCAAAAGTATTGCTGACCCTACTAGTGTACAACAAGCTATTAGTGCGAGGTATGATTTAGTTCTAAAACATAGTATTTTTATTCAAGAAAAAACAAAAAATTAGCGCGTAAAATCGGGAACTGGACCGATTTTTCGCATAAAAATTCTATGTCCGTCTCCAGCACCGAATCTACATACCAGTTTTTATCGAAATCGGTTCAGCCGTTTAGGCGCTGAGTGGTAACAAACACACACACACCCACAAATTTAATAAATATGTAGCTCGACGTTAGAATAATAGTATCCGTACTATTGCGTTTCGTTCGGTGAGTGAGAGTGCCGAAGGCCCAATTTTCCTCATTTCCTTTTTCCTTACATCAATCATTCCATTCACTTACCCCACTCCCTTCACAGTAGACAGCGGCTTCGCAGAGTCTCTAGCATTACAGGAGCAATGCTAGAAGCTCTGAGTCGTCCATGAGCGACAGTTACCACTTATCATCAGGTGGGCTCGTATGCCACAGTCAACAATAACAAATAATTTAACTTAATAACCTTTGATCCTTTCCCTTTTCCTTCCTCAGTCCTTTATTCTTGGTCGCTTAGCTTAGTTGCGTTTTCTAAGCTAATTTGTGCAATGCTTAGAAAAAGCCATCTTTAAAGGTCATCGGGTAGACCGTATGCTTATTTACCACCAAAAAGAAAGCTTATTTCTTTTACGCTGTTCTTCTCCAGGATGTGTGACAGTGAAGGTGCAGCCCGTCGTCGGTTGGTGCGCAACCAATCAGAAGGAGAACAACGGGAGAGACCACGTGATCTGGCACCGAGACGACGTACTGTATATGGGGTTATTGGAACCGACGCGTGCATGGGAGATCATAAGGTAATAGCTACTGCCTTCTTTCTATAACCCTGTAACCAGAATGTGCCGATTATACAATGACATGGTGTCTCGACATTCTACCTTAGATATATTTAATAGTAGTCTCAGTAAATTCAAAAGTGAAATTAGACGTATTCCATGTATCAGCAGTTCCAATTCCGGTTAATAAAGGACATTTATTATTTTTGTATTATCACAACTAAGTAATTTTATATTTGGAGCATCTGTGCACACATACGTAGAGTTACAAACTAGCTTTCTATTTCATATATTTACTGTGTTTCTTTATGTTTGAATCTTGTTTTGTGGGGCAATAAATCAATAAATAAATAAATACAATAAGAAAAAACAGACCTTGATGACATAGTTAAATAAAGGTCGGAACAGACAGTAGTAGGTGTGATGCCAACGCGACGTAAGCGGTACTGAAAGTTGCGTAGACAATGATGATGTCCTACTTATATTATAAATGCGAATTGTGTGTGTGTATGTTTGTTTGTTACCACTAAGCGCCTAAACGACTGAACAGATTTCGAGATTCTGTGTCGGAGATGGACATAGGATACTTTTTATTTCGAAAATCAAACTGGTTCCATCATTAATTAAACGCCAGTGGCGTGCACAGAGATTTTTGACAAGGTAGGCATTATAGATTGTTGACAGATGCATTATTAAGTGGGCTAAAATTGTGATTTAAGGCAATTATTAAGGATAGCAGTGCCTTTCTGCCTATATAAAGTGCACGCCTCTGTTAAACACATACCATTATCCACGGCAAAGCCGTAGTGAGCAGCTACTAATTAATATATGACACGTCACGTTCTCTATGCCAATTAATACATTACGACCACAAACCAAATCATAACGCTCGCTGTCTGATCCAACATTAATATGCAGACAACACTACTTTTCGTTGGAGTTGATATTCTTTTTAGTCTGTAATCGTCAAGCCTGAGCTAAATATGCGTCTAAATAACCAATTTTACTGTTCTCTTCCACAGCCAATCTATCTCCGAGTGATGCTGCAATGCGACAGAGGTACATTAGACTGTTGCGACATCAAATTCCCCTGTAACATATGTGCCAGCGCTACCCGACTACCCTCCACTCTTTCGTTACTACCCCCGCGACTACCCCGAATGCCTACCGACCCTGATTTATACGCGAACAAAAAACTCAAACTACCCGACGTATCATGTTCACTACACAAACTAACAGACGAAAATAAACTTAAAAGAACTCGAACTGGTTCCCTAAATGAGACTATGTTACGAATACCACATGTAGAAATTACGTCAGCTGACTATTGTAGCTACGATGGCATATACTTCAAGGATATTGATAATACACTTCTATGCGTACGCCAATGTGTTGACCCTTACACCCCAGAAAGTATCGATAGTCATAGCCCTAATGTCGAAGCATCTTCCGGCTCCGATTTATCGACTGAATTAATCGACTTAACTAATAAATCGACTAAACTTACTCGAGATAGAAGTGTATCGCCATCTCAATTAAAGTCTCGATTAGATAAGTTACTAAATAATAAGGATGAGGTTAAATCGATACCTGAATTGCAAAGGTTAAATAGTAGGGAGTCTTGTAGATCTGAGGGTAGTAAAAAGGGTGGTTTGTGTTGTTTCGCGTTAAAATGTTACGGTTTTTGTAGAAGGCGAGCTCGTAAAGTGAAGTGTGATTGTACTGGCTTGACAAAATGTTGTTCGTGAGCTTAGTAGATTTATGATTCGATTATAGTTGATTTTATATAACGATTTTTGTTTTCGAAATTTTTTATCGATGACATAATATTTGTAGTGACCAAATTATATGCTTTTAATGAAAAATATAAAAGCCGATGTAGGTTAAAAACGATGTTTATTAAAAATCTTTATAAATAAATGCATTGAATACTGTACAGTACAGGACAATAAATTAGTAAGTTATTATAAAAACATTTCGAAAATAAAAATCGACTAACTACAATGCAATGTTTGTGCAATTTTTTTTATTGTATGGCACTTTTTCCCTCACCAACCACTAAGGTTATTGACTATGGTGTTATACCATAAACTGACACGCATGGAATGTAGACGCATGCATTATTTTTGAAACGTACATAGATTCCACTATTGTATATAAATAGTAACTTTATGTGCTTACTACTAGTCGACTATGTTAGTATAATCGATATAATATTTAATCGACTAAACCCCCATCTCGCATCTCTAGTATGACAATCGATATTTTAATACAAAACTTATTTTATAGGTATTTATTGATTTTTTTATCTGATTCCTAAAATATAAATTTTAAATTAATTTAATATAAGGGGTTATAGTTATGCAATAAGTAATGCAATATATTATGTTATTCTAGAAAAAGGTTTTCAAGAAAGAGTATATTTTTGGTTTGTTTTAAAAGACAACGCTCGCACTAGAGAAAAACTTAAAAGAGATTTTACAAATACACATTTTACGTATACTTACCCCCAGTTTCTGAAAGGCTGATCAACGAAAACTTAACTAATCAACTGTTAAATCTCATAATAGTACCTAAAATCATGCTGAAAGCATAGATATTTGGCTTAATTTCATCTAATTAGTTACGAATTAGATCAAATTTAATTAATAATTCATGTTTTTAGCAACCGAAATATACTTTACATGAGATTTAACAGTTGATTAGTTAATTTTTCGTTGATTAGCCTTTCAGAAACTGGGAGTTAGTATTGCGCAAAAAAATCACTGCTTCAATATTTAACCATTATTATTTCGAGACATTCAGTCGTTATGAAAAGACAACTGAAAATACAAATTGTAACTTACAAAAATTGTTATAACCTGGTGATTAAAAAGAGTGGCCTGAGTTTTTTGCCAGTTCTTCTCATGGCTCTATTTCGTCAGCGAACTGGCTGTAGGTTAATTGGCTGACATTTTGTAAATTTAACGTTCTTAAGTGTTAATTTAATTAACCTAAATGAATAAATATATTTTCATTTTCATTTAACTAATAGACGACTTAGTTTTTTCAAAAGTCGTCCACTGCTGGATATAGGCCTCCCCCAATTTTCGCCACCTTAATAACGTTTATATTATTAATGTATGACTAAAATAAAATATAATTATTCTTTAGTGTGAGAGTTGTGTTTTGCTAATTATTTAGTTGTTATATTAAACTCTTTTCTGAAAACTATAATTAATTTAATTTACTCAGTTAATGTAATTCATACCAAATGGTTTATATAATAAAATCTAGTCTTTATGCTCAATCGTCGAGTTAGAACAACAATTTGGTTTATGTGTTTAGTGTCTTACTTGTTATAAAATAAAAAAATTACTGTGAAGCCGTCAAAGTGAAGTTAATTTATTTATTTCAAAACTAGCTGCACTTCACGGCTTCGCCCGCACCTAAAATGTGTTTTGTCTCCCTCGGGAATCAGACCGATTTTTGGGATGAAAAGTAGCTTGTGTCGTCATAATGTGAAATCGGTTCAGCCGTTTAGGCGCTGAGTCCTCATTGGAGTTGAAGGGCATCACTATTAAGTTACTGTTCCGGGTTGAAAAAAAAGTCGATTTGTCAAAATACGCATTCTGACTGCATTGCAAGCATGGACACTAAATAACTAAACCAAATTTGATCAACTATTTAAAGTAAAGTATTATAAATCTAATTGGTATATCCCTATTTAATTAATTAGCTAAAAGTAACAATCCCTTAGTTACCATTGTTTTTTTAATTTAAAAGTCACTATTTTATTTAAGACTGGCAACACTTTTATAATGTTCTCGCAGTGGCAATACCTGGTATTTTATGATCTTTTTTTAATTGTGTCATAATTATTTTGACTACCTCTGAGAGTATAGTATGTAATATAATATGTATAATACGTCATGTTTTCCCTAATAAAATGATAAAGAAAAATAACTCTTAATATTAAGTTTAAAAGCGTTATTATTGACAATTTCATTCGAAAAATTCCTAATTTCGGTGTAATCAGAAAGCAAGCTTAGGTTGCAAATAATAAAGTCTATTTTGACTTGAAAGAGACATGAGTACCATTTTGCCTAAGTGATGTTGACAAGAATATTCGGTATTGCCATTGCACTCAATACGTAATACGTATTAAATGTAAGCCACAGACGTGGTGTGTAATAAAAGATATATGCACTGAGCTTGTATTTTTTATTTATTGAGATTTTTGTTGTAACTTGTAACGTGTTTGCCGCAAGCATTCGGATGCGAACGTTCATGTAAAATGTAGATTTTTATTATATTTTATGTATAATATTTTTATGTTCGAGTTTAATCAATGATACATATATTATATCGCACTGTAATAGTGTTTATTAGTGCTTTCCTTAATAAATTCTCACAATCGGACTAGTAGTTTATGAGATAATCGCAAAACACAAACCTTCTGCTTCATCATAATAGTTAAATTAATAAAAATAATTAAATATGTGACTAGTTTTCTTACAAACTATAAATATTTTTCTTAGTGTAACGTCACATTTTACCAATAATATTTGTAACTTTAATTGAAAATAAACTTTTTTGTTCGTTATTTTACCGAATGCTCGCGAAGGCGCTTAGTATTGTTGTTAATTTACAGTGTAGTGTCGCTTGCTTCGCTTGTAAGTATTTTTTGTTGTTTGCATTTAGTTTTTTTGGCTTTTAGATGTTTTTGTGGCTTTTTGTTCACACATGTTTTAAACGTACTTTCTAGGAGTACCAGTGCACACAAAAATCAATTTAAATTGTATATGATTAGAGCTCATTTCCTTTTGAAATTATTCGAAGTTATTGCGTCTAAAATTTGTGTGGAGGAATACCTAAATTATGTTCATTGTTGCCCGTTAGTTAACCTCTTTTCTAGAGATAAGCTAATTTATGGAAGAATCATGTTGTACTTAAATCAATCGCTAGATGGCTCTTATAATACGACCTTGTAAGAGAATTCAAAATCAATTAATTAGTATGATATCTTTATCTTATTAATTAGCTAAATGCTAACTCTGTTATTAATAATTACTTAGACAGTGACATTATGAGAATTATATGTAAGCGGGCCACAATGAACCAGCTTAAATGTAGCTTAATTCAGTAGTTAAATACGAGATTTTTTTTTCTTATTTTATTGTAACGAATTATTTATTATATTTGTTCCACAGGCAATTTTCGCCAGGAGTTTCATTCTGAATCTTCACCTAAGCATATCAAGCCGGAAGACGATGATAATTTAACAGCATCTGTTGCAGATTCACCCACATCTAGATACATACATTTCAACTTGGACAGTCCTAACAGTTTGTTTAAAGAATCTGACATTTAAAGGTATTTATATATCTTTAGGTTTATTAAATGTATAATTATGATATGTTATTTGAACAGTTTTAATAGATGTTATATCACTTGTGAGATATGTTAAACATAGTATAATATGAATATTTTGAAGGGAAACGCTCTCGAAAATAATAATAGATGATTCTTTAAAAAATTGACAAAAATATATAGGTACAATATAAAATGTGTGTATTAAAGAAAAATTGTTTTTATAAATCAACTTGTTTAAACTTTAAATTTTGACATTACAACATGTAGTAATTATAGTTTCAATTTTAAATAACATTATGTATTTCTTTGAAACACTATAAATTGTCATCTGTGTATTCACTTTTAAACGATTTTAGACAACTACTGTTGGTTCTAATATAAGTATATAACATAATGAGCGATTACGACACACTAAGTACCTACAAGTTTCGCTGGTTTTCAAGAGCGTTGCCTAACAAGTACTATAACAATATTTTACTCTAAATCTATTGGAGAAGGATTTTGAACTCGCCAAGACCACACTATGAGAATTATAATAATCATTATTTTGGTTATACTAAGTCTACTATCTTGTCACTACATTCCAAATATATATATCTTCATATTATAATTATAATTCATAATATAATAATCATTTTGATAATTCTAATACTCATTTTTAAATATTGTTTCTATTTCTTATATTGTTTATATTTGCTATATAGTAAATATATATTATTATTATTCATGTTATATTTAGAAATGTATAGAACATCACAGGGTAATTTATTTGCCATTTATGTTATTTCGCATAATAATAATTTAATTATAATAAAATAGAATAGGTTTAAACAAAACTTATAAAATGTTGAACTATTTAAAATTAATAGAAGATATACAAGGCAGTCAAACTTCCATCATTTATAATTTAGATAAGATATTAATTATATTAAAATATAGACTAGTTTACAGTGTCTATTTGTTATCGTATAAAATAAAATAGGTACGATGATAACATAAAAAAATAAAATTATGACAACATTCGTCTAAAAATTGCCAAATTTAGAAACCATTTAATTGTAAAACCGGATTTATTGCAAATACGCCATCTGACATTTAAAACTATGACGTTTTCATACAAACTGCAAGTATAACGTTTTGACAGTTCATAAAGTCACTGTATTGGTAAAATTGTCATCCCTCCTTTATATAAATGTACTTAATTTTACCACATACAAAACCTCATCAAATTTGTAATAAATATAATTACAATCACGATTTATGTTCACATAATATAAAGCACATTTCCAATCAAATATCGAGGCGTAAATGATACAGGGCCTCGACCTCCTTGAGCTTCGCTGCGAAAGCTGAATTTTGGTACAGGCCTGTCTAGAGCAAGCTATAACATCGTTACATCACCCAACATTATCTACGCCTTTACCCAACAATAAAGTTCTTCCAATTACTGGAAGGCACAGATTTTAGACCAACACTTATACTTTTCTGGCTTCTGACATTGACTACCTGTTCGCAAAACTCTTAGAAATCGTCTAGACGTCAGCCAAAAAGGTTATATACCTATTGGCAATATGATTGAAAAAAAGTTTTCTTAACTAACTTATAATCTCTGCTTACCCTGTTAATGATAAATAGGTGTTACGTTATGTTTCTTATGTATGTTTATATGACAACCTGGATAAACATAACGTATATGTAGTGATCTCAATGTGGTTTTGAAAACGGTCACCCATCTTTTACCAGGCCGCTTTATATGTACCTAACTTCGATCGACCTTTGATAGATTTCTTTATCATTAATTGTGTGAATAAAACTTATCTTTAAGCCGTATATCTAATTTTAGATACGAACATACGTATGTACTGTCATATTTTATGACACTTATTTCCCTAATCGATTTAGTACTTCCTGTAAGATAAATGGTTCTTGTAAATTATAAAACATATCATCGTGATCTATTATATATCTATATTTATACTGATTGCTCATTTGAAACCAGCAAGGTTCTTTAACTACAGTTAAAGGTTGTTATACGAAGACATGACAATCGGTACATGTAGTCAGAAGCTTCAGACTGTTGGTCTAATCATCAAACATTAGAGTTATTTAGTAATTATGCTATTAAGGTTAGAAAACAGCCGTGAAATAAACTGAAAACCGATCCTAATATGAGTTGGGAAAAGGCGTTCTGTTGACATTAATTGTAGATAAACTTAAAGGACTAAAATAACATCATTTTGTTAAATTCATGAGCTATTTATTTAAAATTTTCTAGTCTTTAATATACACTTACAAATAATAAAAAAATATAATAGTAAAAATTGCTACATATTTCCACACACATTAAAATAAATATCGTGTCCCGTCACGTGCACAATAAACTTAAAATATCTGAATAATAAAAATTACTCACTCTGACAACAAAAGACAAAAATTGACACGTATGACGGGAGGTGAATACGTGCGAAAGGATTTCACTAGCTTTACTTTATGTATCACCATATCATTTGCCATAATCATAAATCAACGTACCTGCCTTAGTATTAAATACGTTATACTTAAATATAGACATCAATCTCAGTGTTAGTAGTAAAATATTTGTAACAACTCTTCGGTAAGATGACATAGTAAAATATTTAACTAATTAAAATCGTATTACTATTTAATTTAGATTGTCTAACAATCAAAGAAAATATATTTTACGATGACATACATTTTATCTCTTTCTGACAACTTTACATTATATTTGTCACTCATGTCACTCTTTGTGACAATATGATGACGTCAAACTAAGTAATAAAAATATGAAAATTTTGTAAAAAAAAGATACTTGTTTACGTCGTGACAGCATCATATTGTTACGTTTGTGACACCAAGTTTATTGCAATTCTTTGTGATTTTGTCACGCTGTCACTCTTTTTGACGTTATGACATTGTCATAACTTAATTGTCACTATAAATGACAATTAAATACGAATAATAGAGATTTAAAATAGTTTGAGCAAGTATAACAGTCCGCAGTCTTGTCGATGATCACCTTTCATTACATAAAGTGTCAGTAATAAAAACTATAATAATAATCTATTTTTTGTGTCTGTAAAACATCTTGATAGCAATAATTATTTTAAAGTAATTATTACTATTTTAAACCAAGGTTACGTCGCGGTATTTTACTTATCTGCTGCGTCAGAAAATAAACTGTATTCATAGACAATAAAGTTTAATTTCATTTGGCTTGATGATACAATATTTTATAAAAATTATTTTAACAGACACTGATGAAAATTATTTTCATCAGTGTCTGTTAAAATAAGGTCGAATATTGCATCACAGTTTCCCAACTTGCCCTCTTTATTCACTGAGGATGTATATCTAAAATATTGTATCAAAACGTATCAGGAAATAAATTTCTTTGACAATTATTGTCAAAGAAATTTATTTCCTGATACGTTAATTCAGCTGAGGGTCCTATAAACTATAAATGATTAATGATACTCAAAAATACATTTAAAACGATCGTAGATTTGAACGTTTAATATTTACGATCAGTTAAAAATAGAACTTATTTTTATGATGCTATAGTTTTTAATTGTTTGCATATTATATTAAAGCCAAAATCAAATTGTCAAAGGTGTTAGCTAAATTCAAATAGTAGTATAATTTGAACTTTACTTGATTGTTTTTAAAGATCATTTTAGCGTGTTAATAAAATGAAATCAATCAATAGTTTTTAAAGCTATATTTTCTAGAAAATATTCTTGTAAAAATATTTTGAATTTAGAATCAATTTTCATAATCAAGAAGCCACAAAAATGCAAAATTTAAGCTTCTTGTAAACTAAATGTTGCCATATAAAATTATATAATAATATTTTAATATGGCTGTACTAATCTCGCCATAGACAAGTTGTAAGCCGTAGATTAACTAGACGATTTATAGCAGTTTGCTGTTAAAACTATAGTAAAATATTATAAAAATATACATTTTGTAACAAGACAGTTTTATTTTAGATTAAATTTTTACGCAATCTAAATTGTCTTGTTATTAAAATGTTAACCAAAGAAACACCAATTAATAGAGATTATGGGTACTTTTAAAATATATCAATGTTGTGCTGTATAGATAAGAAATTGTTGAACTAGGTAAGCAGACCTCAAATTTTGCTACCTTTTTAGTAAGTCACTGACGTTTACATTACCATTGTTTATCCTGTTGTTACTTAATTGGGAACTATTCAACCGCTAAGAAAGAAAAGCATAACTAAAAAACAAATCACAGAATAAACGCCTTTATGGAATTATTATTTTCTACAATTTCGTTCAGTTGCGTTGCTATTCTTATTCTTAGTAGTATTGAATCCGACGTTTACATACTGACTCGGCATTTTGTAAACGCTCGCTGTCATTGGCGTTATGTAATATGCTGAAGGCAAATTGGGTTAGCTTAGAGCCCTGCACACGAGCTGAGCGAGCGTGCCGCAGCAGCAGCCGGCGTGCTACAAACGTCAAACTACATAGTTTAAACATCCCAAATCAGGTAGACACATTGCTGGTAACATATTCTGCGTTATGTAATATGCCGAGGCAGATTGTAAACGGTCGAATAATACAATTTTTCTGCGACATTTACACGCTAAAACCTGACCGAAGTCGGATCTATACACATTGCGTCATAAGATTACTGTCTTAAAACTTAAAATTGCATGCAGTTTGTAACTTTGTCTATTTGACATTGTGCGAATTCTATAAAATTTGAGGTCTGTATTTAGAAGCGAACACATTTATATGCGTTAATAGCATTAAATATTGCCAAAGTACCGAATTGTTTTACATAGTATTGTATTGTAATATAGTTTGTATGTTTATAGAAATAGATCACATTTGTCATCGTGTTATTTCAAAAATCTATGTATAGTTTAGGTACTCATGTTGATGATTTCTCCGTTTTCCATCTGATGAAGAAAACAATTAGCCTATCATAAATACTTTATGGTGACTGATATACACCATGCTAAAACCCATTTGTGGCAAACTAATAACACGGTGTTCCTCACTATGTGTATGGCAAACAGGATTAGTGAATCTTTTCTAGAAGTGAAGCTTTCTAAACAATGTTGGCGGATTTTCCTGCCGCCTGCCTGGATAATGGGTCAACTGACATTATTCAGAATAGTTTTGAATTGACCACAAATTTCGAAATTAAACGAACGAATTATGAAATGTAAATGTAAATGTTCGACAAATTTAAGTTAGATTTTGTGAACAGCTAGTTTACTACAGTTGAAATATCAGAGAAATCGTCAACATAACTTGTTCCTTAGCAAATTTCAGTCGTTTTATAATTATATTTGTGTAGTTCACTAGTAGTTTATTATCAAGTGATGCGTGTAAAATTAATGTAATCTATACAAATTAACCTCCTCTCCTTCAAGGGTAAACTGCTTATTTAATCCTGTCGCAAAATTCGTTCGACGACTTCCATAGCTCCTGTTTTGAGAGCGCCGACAGTCCAATTACCCCGTCGTCTATCGTCTGTCTTTTCTCTGAGAATCTAAATCTCATTTGCAGAGGACAAGTTTCACATTTTCCGGGTACAATTATTTCAAAGAATTGGTATTTTCCTCAACAATTAAATCATGCATAATATCAATAATAATACATAAAAGAATATGCTCGTCGTCCCACATTTTGACATCATCAGACGTTTACTGCAGAACATCTGTGTACATAAATGAAAGGGCGATTATTATGACAAATCCCTTTAGGAGAGCCAGAGCAAAGAGGCGTATTTGCTATAATACTTACAGTTAAAAGAAATGTTTTTTAATTAAATTTGCACATTTGTACTTGGCACGTGGGTTGTAAATGTACAATGCAGCAAAGTGCAACGCAATTAAAGCTGGACCAAACCACCAGCTGCGGTATATCCCGAGCGCTATGACATGTCCTTCTGCAGATGACGATGCGGCTTCGCAAAGTCACTGGCAATGCATAGGTTCGTGAGCGACAATTGTCACTTACCGTCGGGTGGGCTCATGAGCTGTTGGCTCGTCTGCTACTGTAGGCAATAAAAAAGCTGCTTCAAGTATTTAAATTTCCTTTGTCGACCCACAAGAAGAGATGGGGTATCTTAGACCAAAGACCACAGCATCACTTGGTAATATTTAACGTTAAATTTTATGTCCTAATAATACTCTTTAGACAAGCAATTTCAACTATAATTGTTGTATCTCTGTATTTCTAGTCATTTTATGTGTATTGTGATCGGTGTGATTAAATAATTAAAAAAATACTTTTGTTTTATTATACCTTAGTCTACCTACAAAAATGCCTCGAAGGAGACAGTGTTCAGGAATCCAGTGTGGCGATTTATGTCACTGTTAGATTTTTTACCATGGTTTCCTTACAGTAAAGAAAAATAAAGGATTTAATAAAGTCACATTGGTACTTGCCCGGATTCGAACCCACACGGTGCCTTAACCACTAAGCCATCACGACTCGGCACGAAGTGTCTAGGTGAGTTAAGAGTAGTAGTATCTGTACTACTGCGTTTCGTTCGGTGAGTGAGAGCGCCGGAGGCCCGATTTCCCCCCTTTCCTCTTTCCTCACCTCCCTCATTCCCTTCCCCTAACCCCATTCCCAGCCGCCATAGTGGCGGCCACCATACCAGCAGTTTAAGACGATGGCTTTTGGTATAGTGGCCGCCACTTCTGGATTCCACTGACTGCTTACCATCAGGCGGGGTGGAGTCACTTTGGTAGGCTATAATATAAAAAAAGGTGCGATCAAAATATGTATAGGTGCTTAGGTAGGTATTTAACTAAGTACTTTACTATCTTATATTACTGACATACCTACAAGGAAGGAAAACATCGTAAGAAAATCTAGACTTTATCATTAATTAAACTTTACATAGTTACAAGGGATGTAGTTTCAACTTAAACTTACCTACGATGTTTTAATGAGGGTGTTAGGGAAATTTTTCGCCACCAGTTGGCGCCACTTTCACTTTCACATTGGAACAATCAGGGGTTAACTTTCACAAAGCGCTTGACAGCTAGTCGGTGCTGCCACCTCGCGGACGCCATTTTAGGAAACCTCAGCAATTTTTTTTGTCCCAAAATATTCGTTTTGATAGCGCTGTCAAAATAGACCTTTTACCAAAGTGGCGCCAACTGATGGCGAAAATTTTCATAAACACTCATTAAAATGCGACAGAAAAATAGAAAATTATCGAGTTCCTATCTGAGTAGGTAAGTACACACGGTCTAGCTAGATAGCTACCTACCAAATTGATTTACTATCACAGATAAGAAAATACTATACCTACGCTAATACTGAGCTAGTACCTACATAATTACACATGCTCTTGTTATCATAAAATAAACATCAATATGTACTTATGTAAATTATTAAAATCCGACTCATTAAACTAGCAACACAATGACGTCATTATATAGAAAATCTAATAAATCAATGAGTGGCCGAAATATTTTTAGATTTATCATATTTCGGATGAGGATGGATAAAAGATTATGAGATAAATACCTACGTAAGTGTTTTTTGATCCGATTAATGAGACCGTTCGATTTTCTTTCCGAGAAATATACACAAATTAATTTATAGTGCGGTGACGTCTATAAGGATAATCTTATATTGAACAGTCAAGGGGATATTTTAGTAACTTTTTTTAACAGACTTAAAAAAAAAGAAGGCGAGGAGGTTCTCAATTCTACTGTTTTTTTTTTTATGTTTGTTACCTTAGTAGAACTTTCGACTGGGTAAAACGATTTTGATGATTCTATTTTTTATTTGAAAGCTGATACTTCAGGTCCCATTTCAATTTGGTCCATGACAATGACATCCATGAGAAAACAAAGTCTTAAAAATCATTTGCTTACTGTTTAGTTTCCAGTTTGTAGTTGGTATTTTTTTTGTTAATATTAACTCCAAAAGCACCGAAAGTTTAGGCAGTCGTAGGTATGTATATTTGTATATTATATCTAACACCCACGTACCAACTATGTTGGGTCCTATTGAACGAGGCGAGCGAGCGATCGATGGAGGTCAATTCATGCTAATAACATGGTTCATAATTCATAAAAAAAACAACATATTCCATGCATCATGAATATATTTCATGAATAATATTACAGCAGTGATCTCTAAAGACAATATCGAATAAATTTATAATTTCTTTTCACATTACTTATCATCACAGTTGATACAATAAGTACCTACCTTCTCTGCTTTCTACCTACCAACAACATACCTTTATAAATATAACATATAAAATAAAAATATGCTAAAATTATCAGAAACATAATATCTTAATGAATTTAATTTCTTACAAATTAACTATCATAGATATTTTATGCGTAATTTGGCACTTCAAACAGGTTTACCTACTTTAATAAAAAGTTAAAACAAAACATTATCTGTGAACATAGAACATATCGCTCTATTACTATATACATACTATTTTTACTGTCCATCCAAAGTCTGTCTAAAAGAAATTGCTTTCAGCGATAAGGCCACTTCGTACGTAAATAAGTGTTTAAATAATGTAAAAAAAATACAATAACACAACAAAGTGCCTGTGTCACTTTGCATGCTACTTGAAATTGTAACTTACAAAAATTGTAATACTTAACCTAGCGATTAAAAAGAATGAGTTCCTGAGTTTCTTGCCAGTTCTTCTCATGCCCTATCCTACGTCAGCGTACCATCTGTAGGTTATTGGCTCACATTTTGTAATGTTTAACATTCATAAGTGTTAATTTAATTAACCTATATGAATAAATATATTTAAATTTTTAGTACATTTAATAATTTGTAAACAATAAGGAGTACTTAGTCTAAATAAATAACCATGCCGATTTAAAAATCTACATGATTAATAACAATGAAGCAATTTGTATATATTCAGTGGAAGAAGAGCTTAACAAAAACATTATTTTCGGAAATATCAACCCTGTGTTGATTATTACAAAGGTCAAAATTGATTAATCATATTTCTCAATAATACTTCTAATAAGGCAATATAATATCTAAAGTTAATATTCTTAAACCTATTTTTCTGTACTTATGAGCAGTAATAACATCTTATATTAATAGAATAATACATAATGAGCCATAATATTAATATTATACATACTATAAAACTAAAATTCGAAAAATGTGGCATAAATAAGTATATACTTATACACATATATACTTTGCAATTTGGTGTATATTATTTGAGTCTGCGCGCGTGTGTGGCGTGTGCTTAGCGGGCGCGTGTCGTCTGCACGCAGCCTAGGCAGAATAGTACAAAATAGGCTATAATATTGTACCTACTACAAAACTTGAAAAGGATGAATTTTTATTTCAACACAGTATCAATTTTGGTTTATTTTATTTTATTACCTTTAGGTAAACAAGCCAATAGCTCACCTAATGGCAAGTAGTAAGTTACATAAAGACTTCTACAATGCCAAGGATAATAAAATCAATTATGCATTTAAGTACACATTTTTAAGTTCTTGCAGCAGTATTCTTATCAAAAATGGACAGTTTTAACATATAATATGGAGATTTTATCAGAAGCTTTATCACCAGGGTCATATTATGGGCATCAGTGTTTAAGGTTTCTAAGGTATCACTTGACTCTTCTGTTTATAAATGGCTAGAGTATTATATTGTATATTAAAAAATATTGACATTCATATATCACAGTTGTAATTATTGTCTTACTGTTGCGTTTTAAGTAAAATTAAGTATGGCAGACGCAAAGTTATTAAAAATATTCATTGTTTTTATGTATGAGGTAATGTGGAAGAAATATAGCGGTAAAGTAATGGCTCACTAGCTCAGATCACAGAATAAATTATGATCTACCTAGTTCCTAGCCTAGATGTAGTTTCTGACAAACAATTACATATTTTTAAATTCCAAAACAAAACAAGGTTATTGCATCTAGCATGCATATTAACACATTTAGACTTAATCACTGCTACTGCAATCGCAATCTCCACAATCACCGCAATCTCCACAATCGCAATCCCCACAATCGCCGCATCCTCCACCATCGCCGCCGCAATCACAGCACCCATCATTACAAGATTCACAAGCACAACAACTACAATCTATAAAAACTTCACAACAGTCAAAGAATATATCACACCATTCTTGACACCTAGTACGCTCGAGGTTTTTCTGATTTTCAAGTTGTGCTGGATCTTCATTTAGAGCCAAGGCAGTATTATCCATTGCAGGGTTTAGTTCATTCAACTCACCCTGTAAAGACTGTGTAGCTGGAGCTTGTAGTCCCATTCCATCACTAACAGGGCCTAATTCATTTCCTGATCGCAAAGGTTGTGTAGTTATCGCAACACTAGCCCTTTCACTCATAATAATTGTATATTTTTCGATAAATAAAAAAAGTAGGTACTTATCGCCTAAAATTATGTTGGAAGTATATATTTAATTACCTAATTGGCACCAATCTTTTATTATACATTTATGATAACACAACCACACACGTTTAATATATCATTTGCTATGAAGAAAAATAATAAAAATAAATTTGAAGTTCAAAAAATTTAAAACTAGTTTTACGTACTTACTACATGTAAAATCTACTCTGTGCTACATGCCACTGTCACAAATAGTGGTCTCTCACTCGACGGACGTCAAAAATGCAAAATCGGTAGAGCTGCCCACAAATATCGGTAGACTCGCATTAAAAATCGGTACAATATTTTATCAAATATGTACGTTTATTTTATAATGTATATATAAAATATAGTGCAGTTCAATACAATATTAATACGATATCTTAACAAAACTTACAAAGTGTATTTATAAAGATATAAACCATGTTAAATAATTTTTTGGCTATCCTTAGGATCATACCAATAGCCAGCCATAGCCGCAGTCATCTTTAAACAAATTTGGAAATCATAACAGCGTCTTTAATTAGTCGTTTTGTATAAAACATACTAGTGATAGATTCAGTGGACAGCCTATTTCACTGTTTTGTTTTCATATGATTAAAATGCGAGAATAATACGCTCAATATTAACTGAGGAATGGGAGGCAGTGATTAAAATGGTAAAGACAAAAAGTAGACTACAACGGAAACATTTGAATAATTATCATCGCCACATTTTAGTAAACTATCATTATCTCAAAATAGTTCTATGTCATCTGGAAATCTTTCTGTAAATTGTATTCTCAGTAATTGTGAAAATCTTTACATTTCTGTATGTCGGTAGAAGAGACCTCATATCGGTAGAAATACTAAAAAATCGGTTGAACTCACAAATTAAAATTATGTTTCGTTTCGTTGATCCGCCGTGCTGTTGATAGTGTATACCTAATCTATGCTGTTGATTTGATCAAAAAGTTGTCAGTGGATTGCGAGATTGTTATTATAGGTACCTAATATAAGATTCTTCTCAGAGCATCAATAATAGATTATAAACTTATACTGGCATCAATAGCAATGTAGTCAGCTAATGCTATTTGCTAGTTGTTCAGGGTTCGGAGAGAAATAAAGATCTCGGAGAAATAAAATAAAAAAATATATTTCCGCTTACAAATATAATTTAATACAAAAATTAGTCAACGAATTACCTTACATAACTTACATTTTACGTAAATAATTTTATAAAAATATAAAAATTCTTTAAATGCCGTCTAAGAGTAATTGCTTAGGGCACTACTTAAGGGCGATACATAATAGGTCCTCAGTTCATAAAAAATAAATAATTCTAGATTTTAGCAACAGCACAAAATAAAATATATAAAAATTAATAAAATTAGTAACATAATGAAACTACTTATGTACTTATAAGTTTAATTAAATAAGTTTAATAAATACCTACCTACTTAATTAGTAGGTAGGTATTTATTAAAAATTTAAAGTTTGTAAATACCTACCTACTTAATTAGTAGGTAGGTATTTACAAACAAGACAAAAATAGCTGCAGAATTAGGTATAATATTAATATTAATTTGGCAAAAATATTGGTTTTATTCGCGGCTTTAAAAGCTATTTTAAAGGTGAGGTACAGTACCAATGTAATTCATAAGTAATCCATAGAGATGAAAATTATGAAACTATCGTTCAATATGGATTTATTAATAAACCAGCTGCGCCCTGCGGCTTCGCCTGCGCGCAAAATAGTATGTGTTTAATTAATGTAACTCGGGAATCAGACCGATTTTTAAAAAAAAGTCCTAAGCATATCCGTCTACGGCACCGAATCTATGTAGGTACATACTATTATAACTACCAATTTTCCTCGAAATCGGTTCAGCCGTTTAGGCGCTGAGTAGTAACAAACACATACACACACACACACACCTTGTCTGAACCTGTAACGTTCTTCCGTATCAACTTAATTGATAAGATCAAACTTATCTAATTAACTACATTTAGCCTATCTATCAATGTAATTTTAGCAATTTGTGACATGGATGATACAACAATATCACAAAATTAATATAAATTAGAATAGTAGATTACGAGCACAGGAAAACTAGGTAAGTACTGTAGGTACTTACCTAAGTAAGTAAGTATATAAAAATAAATCTTAAATTTTGTCACTAGCTAGGTATTGCATAATAGTATGATCGGCATCTTATTACCTGTTTATTAATACGTAAGTACCTATAACTAAATTGTTAATATGCTATGACTTTTGAACATCACCCTTTGTTATCAAACATTTTGTTTGACTTAAAATATTTTTCAAACGGTCCTAGCGCCTTGAAACTCACTACCTTAAATTCGTTTCGTGCCTATTTCTAAAATTAACTATAAAGTCTCCTACTAATCTTCAAGATACAATTATTTCTTAATCACTGCAATCACAATCACATCCTCCACAGTCTTCTTCTTCTTCTCCTTTTTTTTGGCAACAGAGCCGACGATTTTTGTCAGCTATTTCTGCCAGCGTCAAGTGTAGTATTATATTCTTGTTGATGATAATAATGGTATATTACAATGATAAAATAGAAAAAATGTCTCCTCCACAGTCACAATTACAATTGCAGCAGTCACCGTGACAATAGCAGCAATCTCCCACCGTTACACTATTTGACAAAATTTAAAACATACTAATATTTGTGGTCATTACTGGTCATCCATAAAGAAAATAGCGTAAAAAATATATTTCACTTTATTTTGATATAAAAACGTTTATTTTTTGAAAATTAACAAAATAAATTATGTATATTTTTTTAAATTTTATCTGATACGTGAACGGTCAGTCCCGTAGCCGCAGCTCCGATGACGTCACACGAAAATAATAATAATATAAACTTCAACTGCATAATATATTCCCAACTGCCCCACTAAGCTCCCCATCAGCGGGGCAGACATGAAATTTATTTCAATTCTGCCCCATTTAAATTGTTAATGGGGTAGGTAATAATTTTCATTCCCACCTGCCCCATTGTGATTATTTTAATTATGAGGCCGTTTGCTTGTCCCAATGTTAAATATAGATTTTCAATTAAATTAAAATGCTCAGAGACAAAAACCTCGCAACAAGCTCTACCTTGATAAAGTCATGACAATATAAATACTTATATGCACTAAAATATTAACTAATTAAAAATATCCGGCCTGCCCCATTAGTGGGGAGCTTAATGGGGCAGTTGGAAATATATCAACTGCATTCCAATACAAAAAAAATTTTATTGGCCTAAGGAGTCACACGTGACATATGACTGGCGCTATTACAGAAACAGTATTTTTGGCGCGTTTTAGTAAATTATTACGTAATTATGACATAAACTAGATATAATATAAAACAGTTTTTCAAAATTAGATAAATAGCCTAAGCAATTACAATTGCGGCAGTTAGATGCAATCTGCACAGACATAACAACAATCAAAGCAGCTGTCACAACATTGTTCAGGGGAGTCGTCACGAGATTTTTCCTTCTCACTTTCAGCTTCACGTTCTTGTGGTACAACTACAGGTATATCCGGGTCCATTTCATTCATCGATCGCTCCAAAGGTTGTGTAGTTATAGCGGTGTCTGTCTACTGGTTCAGCCATGTCAGTGTACTTTAAAAAAAATCTAAATAGTTTATACTTAGTTGCTGTTTTCGTCTGTTTATTTATCCACTAGTCTTCTTATTCATAGATGGATTTTGATATAGTTTGCACTAAGTATCATTCAAAGGATTTTCCTGTAAGTACATTTACACTCATGCAAAGTCGTGGCCAGTGGTTTTTTCTTCTTTTAAAATAATATGTAATAAGTAAATTTTTAAATATCTAAATAGCGCTTACGTTAATTTGTAAATTGATGTTAACATCCACAAGCAGTAATTAGCGTAACAAATATCATGAACTTTGCAAGAAAAAATTCAAGTTTAACAAAAATGAAAATTAGTTCTAATACACATATTGCCACAATTTAGTTTGTCGTACACTGTTCTGTAGGTGCCATCACTAACTGAAGCAAAATAAAAAGTTGTAAACGTTTATCAAACGTACTTACCTTATCAGGTCAGATAAAAATACTATTAAACCATTCAGCCTAAATTTCATGAACACGCTTATCCTTGCCAATGCTATTTGATAATTTAAGTAGGTGCTTCTACAATCTCAATTACCATTTAAGTAGTCGAAACAAACTTTCAGATCCGTATTGGTATAAAGTTAGCATTAATAATTATGGGCAGTTCGCAGACTTCGCATTATCCGGTTGCGGGAAAAAGGCAAAGAAATTTAAGCTCGGAGCGATGAAATATTTATTACAAACTTACGAAACCAGATTTTGTTAAACAAGTATACTTAGTAAAAATGATAGTTTATTAAATACAATATCATTGCTTAGTAAACTAATTATCGCATGTTAAAAAAAGGCATGCGATTATTTTAAGTTGAATAGCATGCTATTTTCTGCGTTAGTTATTCTAGTTATTCTAGTTCATGCGATGCGATCGCTATTTGGTGCACGATAATCCAATGATAACCAAAATAATCAAAATGACTTTAAAGGTATTGAACATATACTGAATTTATGACTTCCAGGGAATACAGAACGAAAAGACTTAAATAGATATTTCTTAAATCTTATCAAGAATTTAAATAGATTGCTCGAGCAATATCAGGACTTTTAGCTACATAATTCAATTGCCTTGTAAAACGATATTGTCTTTTGAGATTGGTTATTTTATATGCTGTCAATTTGTATCGTAATTCCGTTAGTATTCGATTTTAAAGTGCATGAGGACATGATAGTATTGGTAGGTATTTTTAAATATGTAACGATTTTGAAATAGACTCTGACTATCTTTATGTCACATCATTGCCATCTTCCAACTCTCTACAAGATACCTAGGTATTTTATTCAAATTTAAGTTCAAGGTGGTTAAAAATCTGCCACTGTCTAACCATTCGCGGAATAAGGCGTGATGCTGTAATATGTTATTTTTACATAGGTAGGTACATAAATAACTTCACGCCTGTCTCCCATTATAAATGTAAGTAGAGTCTACCATTAATAATACCAAAGACAAGGCCATTTGCTGCGATCAAAACATACCTTACATCTTCAACATTCAATTTACCTATTTTTATTATTATTTTTAGACAACTCCTGCACTTGGGTACAAGCCCTGTGTCACGGGGGAATTTAAAAACATACATTTATGTATCACCAATGATAATAATCATTGTGAATCACACAAAGTTTTGTCTCGTGTGGGGATCAAACCTACGTACAACCTCGCTTGCGCTCTAACACCAAGAAAGGGGTCAATTAATCTTAATCAATTAATCACTAATCTTTTTAAACACACACGTCGGTTATGGGTGCTTGTAAAGTTGTAAAATTATTGTGTCCTTTGTCAACACATCATCTATTTGGTGCTTGTATGTCCGTCTAGGACGATTTTTTTATACTTAAAGTAGAAACTTTGTGGTTCGTCTGCCACTATTAGTAATAAAAACTAAAACGTGTTTTAAAGCGCATTTAACAACTTGAAATATCAACAACTTTATTAAATAGTCTGACCATAATAAATAACAAAAGAAAAACATTTAAGTAATTTTATATTTTATTGGAATTTAATTTTAGAACGCGTTTATTCTGGTTAGCTGACTGGTTTGACTAGTTAAAAAAAAGTAAAAACTAAGTAGGTAAGTAGACGTGGTATAGGTCCTCCTAACGAAGTTTTGTAATTTAGGAAAAACAGCACTAGCTTTTCGCAGCGCGATTATACTCACGCTTAGTTAGGTATATCTTTGGTTACTACTGCTCTGCTCGTAGCGTGATGTTATATAGCCTTTAACCTTCAAGAACTTATCAAACACAAAAATAATTATTCAAATCTGACTGGTAGTCCCAGAAATAAGCGCCTTCAAGCAAACAAAAAAACTCTATCGCTTCATTTATTAAGAAAAGTGGTCACCCTTCGTACGCGGGTACATTTGTAGGTACATTTTGAACAACAGAAAAACTAAACAGCACATTGCGCAAGCAGCCAAGCAGTACCTACCTATATATAACATACCGGCCACCATGTTCCTCGCTAACTTTGCGCGAATCGCACCGGTAGTATGAATTGACAAATCGTAACGAGTTACCGCGCTCGGTTAGTGAAGTTTATTCATAATTATAGGTATTTTTTATGTTTTTGATAAAAAAGTGATGATAAACTATCGTTAACATTGTTTATTTTTAACTATAATTGTAATTTTTCTCATATTAATTTAGAATTTAATCAAAGTAGTAATTTAATTTTGTGCAAGGTTTGGGGCACATTCAGACAGTACTACAAGAGGTACATTTGTACGCGTACGAATGCTCTCCCTTAGATCTTATTTACCACCTTTAAATTAAATTTAGATGTTTACGAAATAATGTACTTACAATAGATTTAAAAATTTGTTTTATGCATACTAATAATTTGTGCATTTTTTATTTATATCAATCAGAAACCGTTTATTTAGCTCAGTTTCATATTTGACGTATACCCTACATCTTAAAAAAAATATTTCAAAAGTTTAATTCAGTAAATCTGTTAGGTATAGATGTTAGTTCTTTAATTGCAGTAGTGTCACGGTGCTAAAATATATAAAAAAGGGAAGGTACCTACACGAACCCAAGAAGTACCTAGATGAAGAAGTCCGTGAATTTAGCAATTGATGATTTACGTATCATTATATATTTACATTACATGGACTGTTGTCTTACATATGGAAAAGCCTCGCTCGTTTGAATACAACATCAAAAAAAAATTCATTCTAAATTCATGAGTCTACTAGTTTTCTTCTTGGAAGAAGAGACGCGTTTAAATGACTAACTACATTATTAATTTCTGCAAGATGCATTATGGCTAACGACAGTACAATTTCGAAGACTTGAATACGAAAGCCGTGCATTTAAAACACCCAATGACATGGAATGAAAATCAAAAAAGACTTAAAAGTGGATTTATTGACTATGACTCAAGTTAAACTTCATTAAGTTAGTTTTTTAATGAATACGTATTCTTTTTCATACAACAAAATTTAAAGAGTTTAATAGGCTTTTTATTATTTTACCCTGTATGAATCTGCCTCGTGTGTATGAAAGTACCCCATCTGCCGTAAGAAAGTACCTCATACGTGGGGTGCGTTCGTATAAATATCTTATCGTAGAAAAATGGATATAACCCTTTAACCTTTTGACATAATAGTTTCAGACTTGTTTGTAACAAACGACGATAAGATATCTTTGTTACACTTAGGTGCAAAAACTCGACAATTTTGACGATCAAAGAGTAAAAAACCAAAATCTAAAAAGTGTACGAAGGTCGACTTTCACTTTCCTCTAGGTATAGATCATAATAGATAGGTTTCTAGACTCCTAATGATCGCATCATAAAATTTGTATTTCTTAATTTCCAAATAATTACGTTTTTATTGGCCGTGATTATTCGATCAAGATATCGAAATTACTGTTAGGAATGTTCGAATTTTAGTAGGTACCTACCTACTGCTTTGATATAGAACAAGTACAGAACCGCACGAGAAGAATTAATGGAAAAACGCAGGAAAACGTTTCTAATTTGTTATACATAAGTACGCTAAATATACTTTCCTGTACCTAGCTCGTGTTTTGTAATTAGGTAGGCACCAACGTTATTCTTTATTAGCTGAGCATGCAGTTTTTATTTAAGAGACACTACAGACTTCATATTTTATTATAAACTAACAGTTTCACCCGTGTTAAGTCACCTCTTTGACTACTGCTCTGCTCCCGTTGCCAGTAGCGTGATGTTACACAGCAAATAAGCTTCCTCAAGAACTGGGCTATCAAACGCAAAAAGAATGATTAAAAACCGACTTAGATTAGCGCGTTCAAACAAACAAACTCTTCTGATTTATATTAGTATTGTTCAAAACTTTTGCAATTTCATTCGGCAGAAACCTGCTAACATCACATATTTTACGCGATAAATGAAATAGGTCAACAAATTTTTGTTGCCATAGAAGACTCAACAGTACCTACCCAATTTTATTTGCCCTATGTAGCAGTGTTGCCAGATTTTGTCAAGTCGGAATTTTGGGACTAGTATTGAGTGCAAAAAGCGGATTTATTTTGTCGGACTTGCCCACCGAGGGTTCCGTACAAATTTGTAGGTGCATATTACAGCGCAAACTGTTAGGTACCTAAGTAAGTAAGTACCTACACATGACACGGTTTTGCCACAATTCAAAATTTAAACCGCCATTCCCCTGTTTTTAATTATTTATTTACAAATGTATTGTTTTTAGAATTTCCTATAGGTACTTGTGGTAAGACGGTATTTCAAATTTCATAGTTCTAGGTCAACGGAAAATAATATCCTATTTGATTCCCTTGGGAGTGTCGAAACGAAACATTGTTTTTGGCGGCATAAACGGTCGTATCTTTTTTACGTAACTTAGTTAGAGAGAGTTAGTTGGATTTTGATTTTTTTATAGCTTCTGTCGTCGATTCACTCATGAAATAATCGTTCTGTCGGCGAAAAGTTCGTAGTGGAAAGGTTCTGTTACGATTCGCTCATGACTAAATAGTTTTGTCGGCGACTCGTTCGTAGTTGAAAGGTTCTGTCGTTAAACAACTCATAAACGAAACATTCTGTCGGCGGCTCATTCGACAGAGAAACGTTTGTGAGGTATGTTGCAGAATTGGGCTATCATCTATCATACTCTAAAAGAATTTTCCTCATCCGACTGGTAGTTTCAAAGATTACCGAGTTCAAACAAACAAACTCTACCGCTTTATTTAATATTATAGATTGTATGTTGTATTCAATATTTTTTTTATAAGTATCTAATCTTATGTAGGTATTTATGTACTATGTATATTTAGACTATATTTAATAGATTGTATACCTATTCAATGTTTATTTAGTAAGTAGCTTTCTACGGCGCGGTTTTATTCGCGACTTTGCTTACTGTTCTGCTCCCGTTACCAGTAGCGTGTATTACATAGCCTATAACCTTCCTCGAGAACTGGGCTATTATACACAAAATCAGGATAAGAATTGTTTAAATCCGAGTGGTAGTTCCAGAGATTAGCGCGTTCAAACAAACAATCAAACTCGTCCACTTTTAGATACAGATAATATACCTACATACATCTTCATTAATTAAAAATTCCAACATCGCTATCTTGCACCTCTTTCACAGTCTTATGCTCTACTAAGTAAGTATACCTATTCATTCAACTTAATATGTGTACAAATTTTCAATAAATTAACATGTAAATGTTTTATACTTACGTCCAACCTAGCAACCTCTACCTTCTGCAGAAACTGTATTTGGCAGTTGGCTTAGTGGGCCAGAGTACCTAGAATTATTTTGGTAATTCTTGTATTCTGAGAAGTGCATTTATGAGCAATTTAATTGATAAGTGGTATTGTGTATTAGAGTTATGTCGGTACCTACATAGTTGTACATATTATTGTTGTAAAACTACCTTCATTAATAAAGTCTATTCTTGGTGTAATCTGCGTATCATTCACATCATGGTGACAGCGGTGCTAAATTTTAATAATTAAAAGTATTCACGTGAGTTTTTGATTATCAAGTGGTGAACGGTATCATTAGTGTAAAATACCTAAACGTGATTAATACAATAATTAAACATGGAACATGCCCGACCGCCGTCTGAGCTAAGTTTAGAGGGTGGACCGGCGGGCCGGGCGGAGGCATGGCGCAAGTGGTATCAACAGTTTATGGTCTTTTTAAAAGCATCGGGTGTTTTTAAAGAAACATCTGATGTGCAAGCAAGTTTGCTAATTAATTTAATTGGTTCGGAGGGCTACGACGTGTATACGACATTCAAATTCACAAAGGATGAGAACAAAGAAGACTTTCAAACGCTCGTAAACAAGTTTAATGACCATTTTCAAACGAAACATAATACGTCTATGGCTAGATTCAAGTTTTTTACGAGAAATCAAGTGGCAGGTGAATCAATTGATGAGTACGTTACCGCTCTTAAGCTTCTCACTCAACATTGCGACTTTGAACATCTCGAAGAAGGATTGATAAGAGACCGAATAGTTTGTGGTGTACTTGATAGCAGGTTACGTGACCGTCTTCTTAGGTCAGAAGACCTCACGTTGGATCGGGCCGTTAAATTATGCCAAGCAAATGAGATGTCCCATGAGGAAAAACGGCAGATAGAGGAGACCAAGGCTGGATGTAGCAATGAGGGCACAGAGGCGGCAGTCGTGGATGCAGTGTATGGATCACGCGGCGGTCGAGGCGGCTGGGGCCGTCGGCCGAGGCGCATGCGCGGCAGTAGCTCGCGATGGCAGCGGGAGCAGCGCCTGGGGGGCGCCGGCGCCGCGAAGTCTGCGTGCGCGGCGTGTGCGAGTACGACTTGTGATGGTTATAAGTGTCCAGCTGCAAATGCTATGTGCTTCTTGTGTAACCAACGCGGCCATTTTAAAAAAGTTTGTCAAAAATTAAATAAAAGTTCAGTGTATCAGTTACAGGAGGACTGTGTAAATGAAGAGGAGATGTATTATGTTTCTGTTATTGAGGGACTTGACAAACCTAAGGATGCTAAATGGTATGAATCTTTATGTTTACTAGTAAATGGTAAAAAAGAGACATTTAAACTCGATACAGGGTCTGATTTAAATGTATTGTCTTTATGTACTTATAAAAGATTAGGATTGCAAGCTAAACATTTAAATTGTGATAGCACTAAGGCACAGTCGTTTTGTGGTAATTTTATACCAATAGTTGGATCTTGTACAATTGATTGGATTTATAAAGGATTAGTTTATAACCTTCGTTTTATTATTGCAGAACAGGATTGTTATAGTTTGCTAGGTAAACATGCATGTGAAGATTTAGGTATAATCAAGCGTATATACTCCCTAAATTTACAGAGATATGATGATCTTTTTCGAGGCTTAGGTAAATTGCCAGGAAAATATAGAATTGTAACGTACGGCGATACTCAGCCGTCTGTTTGTCCGGTTCGTAAGATACCTATAGGTGTGCGTGACAAGTTATTGGTCGAGTTAAATCGAATGGAGCGTTTAGGAGTAATTAGAAAAGTGTCTCACCCAACGCCGTGGGTCAATGCAATAGTGGTAGCTGCTAAAAAGAATGGCACTATTCGTGTGTGTCTCGACCCGCGTCCGCTTAACCGCGTCGTACAGCGAGCGCATTATCCGCTACCAACACTCACTGAGATTGCTACCAAGTTACAAGGAGCGCGATATTTTAGTAAGCTAGACGCTAGATCAGGATTTTGGATGGTGCAAATTGATGACGAAAGTGCAAATTTATGCACATTCGGAACCCCGTTTGGGAGATACCAATTCCTGCGATTACCGTATGGTATTAATTGCGCTTCTGAAGTATTTCATTCAAAAATTCGTCAAATTCTAGAAGACCTAGAGGGCGTAGATTCTTTCATTGATGACGTAATAGTATGGGGCTCCAGTAAATCAGAACATGACACACGCCTTAAGTTACTACTTGATCGAGCGCGAGAAGTAGGGATTCGATTTAATAAAGAGAAATGTGAGTTTTGTGTTCCACAGGTAACCTACTTAGGGCATACGTTTAGCGCCGAAGGTATGCGCATAGATAAAAATAAATTAAGGGCTATACAGCAGATGCCTATTCCCACTGACAGACAGTCTTTAGAACGTTTTTTAGGTATGATTAATTATTTGTCGAAATTCATTCCAAATTATTCTAATACTGCTTCACCACTACGTTTATTGCTAAAAAAAGACTCGGAATGGCTCTGGGATGAAGCGCAAGAGTCTGCTGTACGACGGCTGAAAGATTTAGTGTGCGACGTGCCTGTATTAGCACTTTATTCGGCGTGCGAACCGGTTTTATTGTCAGTAGATGCAAGTTCGCGCGCATTGGGTGCGGTATTGATGCAGAACGGACGTCCAGTTGAGTTTGCCTCGGCAACCCTTACAGATACGCAGTGTCGGTACGCTCAAATCGAGAAAGAGTTATTAGCTATTGTGTTTGCACTAGAACGTTTTCACCAGTATGTTTTTGGTCGAAAGGACATCACCATAGAAACTGACCATAAGCCCTTGGAAGCGTTATTTAAAAAAACTTTGGATTCGATTCCTGCACGTTTACAACGCATGATGTTGCGCACACAAGCTTATGATTTCACTGTAGTATATAAGCCGGGTAAATATATGTTTGTAGCTGACGCGTTATCACGAGCGGCATTGGCAGACAATGTAAAGGAAAGTATTTCGGAAGAAATTACAGAGCAGTCATGTTTCTTATTAGAGAATGTAAGGTTTAGTGATAGCAAAATGCGTTTGATTAGAGAAGAAACCATGAAAGATGATGAGTGTAAGTTATTAATAAAATATAGTAACAGGGGATGGCCGATAAACAAGTATGAAGTTGAAGAATGCGTGCGCGCACAATGGTCATACAACCAAAGTTTTGAATACGTAGATGGGATCATATTTAAGGATAATTTAGTTTACATACCGCGAGCATTGCGAATGGATATGTTACGGCGTTTACATGACGGGCATATGGGGATAGATAGGTGTAAGCGCAATGCTCGTGACGTAATGTTTTGGCCAGGCATGTCACGTGATATTGAAAATATGGTTAAGCAATGTGCAGCCTGTGCAGAGCGAAGACCACGACCCACACGCGAACCCCTAAATCCTCATTACATACCGAATCTGCCTTGGGCTAAAGTGGGGTCTGATATATTTCAGTACGGAAAAAAATATTTCTTAATTTTAGTAGACTATTTCTCAAATTATATTGAAGTTTGTCCCTTAACAAATATTGGGAGTAAGGCTGTAATAGTGGCTATGAAGGATCAATTTGCGCGCCATGGAGTGCCGAGCGAGTTGGTGACTGATAATGGCCCAGCGTATGTTTCAAAAGAATTTGTAGAATTTAAAATAAAGTGGGGGTTTGATCACACTACTACCTCTCCTAATTATCCACAATCTAATGGCCGTAGCGAGCGAAGTGTTCAAACAATAAAAAATATTTTAATCAAATCAATTGAATCCGGATCGGATTTTTATTTAGGGCTATTAAATTTTAGAAACACACCTCGTGACGGTATTAGTTCACCTGTGCAGTTACTAATGGGTCGTAGGCTCAATAGTAGATTACCGTCTCATATCTCAAAGTTAGTACCTAGTCGAGACAATACGGCTGATTATGAGAATATTGTTCGCAAACAGGAGGTCAGTAAGCAGTATTATGACAGGCATGCAAGACCTCTGTCGTCCCTTAAACCAGGTGACACGGTAATTATGGTTGATGGAAATAGGCGTAAAAATGCAACGGTACAGTCACAGGCAGCTCAACCACGGTCTTATTTTGTCTCGGACAATAACGGTAGGCGATACAGACGCAATAGGCGTCATTTAATTAAAACAGAGTTAGAAGGACAGCACATGGACGTTAACTCTGATCATACACGCACTCATAAATTAGAACCTAATATTGAAAATGAGACATGGTCCAGTGCTGAGAGCAACGAGGATAGTTCCGAAAGAGTAGGTAGGGGTAAATCTAACGACACCAGTGACTTGTCATGTGAACCTGAAATTGCGCACTCAGCGCGTATTCATCGACCGGCGGCTGTCATCGCACGTAAAAAATTAGGTCAGTTATTCAAAAATTAGCTGCCATTGTAATGTAATATTTATGTTAAACAAAAAAAGTTTAGGGAAAAGATATTGTGTATTAGAGTTATGTCGGTACCTACATAGTTGTACATATTATTGTTGTAAAACTACCTTCATTAATAAAGTCTATTCTTGGTGTAATCTGCGTATCATTCACATCAAGTGGTACTTAGGTATTGCGTATGCTCCAGAAATGCACACGTAAGTGCATATATTCAAGGCCTGCTGAATGTTATAGATATAAATAGCAAATTTCTTACATTTATTTATGTATATTGAGATTCGGTGTTCTATATTGGCCCTTAAGTTTACACGAAGAAAGAAACATGTTCTAAATGTATTATTAATTATTTTTTACAGTGTAGATACCTAATTGTGAGTTTATGTAATAAATAATAAGTAGGTACCTAAATAAAACACATTTTAATATTCACTCTAATTACTGTAACTTACATTTATTTATACATCAAAGTACAAAAATGTTGTATTACACTATGATCTTAGGTATATTATAACAACTTATTTACTATTCGAAATGCAACATTAATTAATTTTATTAATATTATTGTAATTGTATCAACACAGATTACAAAAATATAATTCTTCAATTATAAAAAGGTGCTTCTGAAACATGAATATTAGCAGAATGATTGATAAATTCTTCTTACTTAATTTTTTTTTGTCGAATTTCTACAAGGATAATATATCTAATATACCATAGATAAGTACCTACTATATATTATTTTATCCATAGACATAAGGTAACCTGTGGGAAAAAAAAACTAAGAACTGACGACTTGAAGCGTTTCGGGGTTTTAGAAAACGGTCACCCATCCACGAACAGACAAGTCAGTTAGATCTAGGTACAGATATTAAGTACGTATTATGTATTTAATTTATATAAGTTAAGTATGTCTGCTGCATTCTTAAAGTTCGAACATTGAAATAACATTTGCAGTGTAGGTAGGTACCTACGTTATTCAAACCAGAGACTTTGCGTTACACCATTCACACCTCGAAATTCAAATATTCATATTCACATTAGCGTAAATTTTTTGTATATTTATTTACATCAGAAACTAAAAATTTCTTTGTTTAGGTACAGTGTGTCATTAAGGTATAGTTTAAGGTACAATATCAAAATGAATGTAGTAGAAAGTTAAAAAGATATCCGCGCATTGAGTTTTATGTCGTAGTCGTACGTACCGTAGGTGGTATTTTGTAAAAATGCATAATATTCAATTTAACATATTTGAGGAAAAGCATAGGTAAGTATTTTAAATTTCAGCCTTCGATTCTTGTGGTTTATAAAATTAAAACGCTTACAAGCATAGATTATACATTATATATATTATACGTAGATTCCTACGCGTTTGGGGCATTATAATACTGTGGTTTGGGGCACGTTTGTACTCCTTTCCACCTGGCCAGACTACACAATAGTGTATAACGATCTGTGTGATTGTGAGGCTGATGTGGGCATGTTGGCATTGGACCATATATTTTCTCCTGTTCCAGTCATGATCGCTGCGCGCATTAAAGAAACAAGAGAACGGAAGACCGTTCGTGTTTCTTTAATCGTTCCCCTTCCTACTTGCGTATCTTGCCTAATAATGAATCCTATACAACTTAGAATATTATGACATAATATCTTCTTTTCTTTTAAAAACGGTATAAAAGTTTAGAAATTAAATGTAGAAGTTAGTTTAATATTATATTACAATTTATCCTTCTTCCTTTCCTGAATCGTACAAAATTTCCATACCTTCCCGACATTATTTACTTTTTAATTTCCCTATTTTTTACCTGAAATTGGCACTACATCACTAGTGTCACACTGAAAAAAAAACTTTGCGCGCCAAAAGTGACAGTTGCTATTAGGGCTGTCAATGCTCCGATAAAAAAATAAGATTTTAGAACATAAATAATATTCAAGTGTTTAATCAGACTGCACCGACTGGTATGATTATGTATCATTACTCATTAGGTATGTATTTATTCTACGATATAAAGAGGCTTATCGTCCCGAGTTGGCGCCCAAACGCATGCGTCATTCTCACAATGAAAATCCCCGCTTATGACGCACTTAGTAAATTCCAGACACCAATATGTGCCTATAAGAACAGGAAAATGATGTACGAATGTAACTCACACATGTACGTGTCATCACCTAGTAGGTACGTGAGCACCGTAATTAGTTGACGTTGCGCAAAACAGTAGATACTTATTAGGTGTATAATCAGATAACCTTGACAAACGCAAGTTCAGCATATTGATCTACCTTATGCAAAATTATGCGTTATAAATACTAGTTACTTTTGTAAGCTTTGAGCTTTTAAGTCAATTGATTTATTAGTGAGGAAAATTATTCAACTAGAACACGGTTGTTCTAGTTGTATAATTTTAAAATGAAAACTTTGAAGGCACTTTTCGGTTATCAATTCACTTCTGGGTAAGAATACTTGTACTTTCTTAAAGGAATCTAACTCGCATTTTATTCAAATTTATATTACCAAATGGAATAAATTCTTCTTGCGGCTTTATCGGTAGGAACTATATTTTCCTGTCTACCTTATTGATGGGGAGCTTGATGGGGCAGTTGGGAACATATATACTTATATATATATATATATATATATATATATATATTTAAGCGTATATTTATATAAATTTAAATATTATTATACTTATCTACATCTACTCTAACCGCCAGTTTCTGAAAGGCTGATTATCGAATAATTTACGAAACATCTATTAAATCTCATGTGAAGTACCATTTGGGTTGCTGAAAGCATGAATAATTGGTTTAGGTACTCCCATCTTACCCCGAATGTCTTCCCCCGAATGGGGGAAAATTTAGTTAAATTAAACTAATTTTCCACGCTTTTAGCATGGCTTTAGGTACTTTACATGAGATTTAATTGTTGAACAGTTGATTCGTTAATTTTAAGTTGATCAGTCTTTCAGAAACTGGGGGTAAGACTACTAATAAAATTATTCCATCGCGGGATTTAATTGGCCAAATTTTACTGAATAAGACACCATTATTAATCGTAACGTTACTATTATTTAACGCTTCAAACCACACCTCAAACAGAAGAAATTTAGCGAGAAGGACACATTTAAGAATAATATACATAAGTACTTATTTAAGTAGGTAGGTACCTATCTAAATTACAAAATGTTCTTTATAGATAAGTAGGCTTATTTGCCGACCTTTTTCGCCAAATTTGTTAAAAGTAATCTACATTTAATTAACCTAGCTAAAGAATAATTATCTAACATTTAACACGCAAATCTAAGTTTTATTTTTAAGTAGGTAAGTACCTACCTAAGTATTAGGTACAATAACAACAGCTTGTAAACGATAAGCACATCAATATCTCACTTATGGCGTATAAAATTAAGTTTGTAATCTACGGTTTAATCATCACAACCGCCACCTCCTGAGTCGCAGCAACCTCCTGTGTCGCCCCCGCCAGAGTCGCAACCACCTCCTGTGTCGCCACCGCCTGTATCATGATGCGTTCCTAAACTAGTGTCATGACAATGATTTGTTTGATGATTAGAATGATGATCAGAGTGATGATTAGAGCTGTGTGTCACCGCATAATATTGCGGCTCGTCTGTTACAATATCTGTAGTTTGATTCGGTATATCATCAACCTCCCACGTATTAACATCGTTGTAATAATCTGTGTTGTAAGTAGTGTTGTATCTTTTATGTATATTTCTATTTTTCACTTTCTCTCTCTCTCTTTGTCTGTTGTCCACGTAGGCAGAGAATGGTATTCTGTGTCTACGGTCCTCCGGTTTATCTTCACAGGCATTGGTCACGGTTTCTATACAACCATCACAAAATCTCTCTGTACAATTTGCAATACCAAAAAATATTGCCGAAAAAAAACTGCAACAATAATACACAAAGCATCATTGGCTCTTCTCCGCTCGACAACAACAATCGTCTTGCCCTTGAGATTCCGTTCTTGTTATTCTTGGTGGATTGAGATCATTTTTCGTCTCTTGGATCTCTTTAGGTTGATGCGGCGACGTCGCAGACGGCTGCGAAGAAACTACGTGCGGCATTGTATTTTTATTTTATTGGATCATTCAAATATAGTTAGCTTTGAGGACCGTTCCTGCTAGCTTTTAGTCAAAACACGTTGCTTTTTTTTAATTACAAAAATTACAAAAGTTGAATTTCCAGTCACTGGTTGGTTAGTCTGGTCACTACACAACATCAACTTAGATTGAACTGTTTGAACAAATTACGGTCAGCAGCTGATAATTTTGTGAGAAAATTATTCCTCTCTGACGTATATATAAATAAACCAACAAATGTGTGGCGGTTGAATAATTTATACAGTTAGGAATATATTATTTTTGAAAACGCAACAAGTAGGCACAGTAGGAAGAAACACTATAACAAGCTTCTTACATAAATTACACGGCCCTTTATTTGTGCGTAAATCGAATGAAGTGAGTCGCGACTCGCGACTTACGCCAATAAATAAGTGTATAACCTATGACTTACACTTGACTCGATTTATTTGACTCGCGACTCGTGAACCGCTGAGTTGTTCAAGTCAGTTGTTTATCATTTATCAGTCACTGACAGAAAACTACCACAATTTGGGGCAATTTTTATAATGCTTTTACTATACGAGGTTTAAGTTGATTTTGGTTTGTTAGGATTGATGACCATCTTTATGAAGGTATAAATTAATTACCACTCCCGCGATTAAAAGTAGCACTGGCCGAGGTTCAATGAGTAGGTAGGTATTTTGTTTGTGTGAAAAATTGCTGAATTAGCACTATTATATTAGCATACCTTTATGTTAGTAAATAAGTAAGCTTATATAAAACCTATTATAAGACTAATAATAAAATTATTCCATCGTGGGCTTTGTTTGGCCAAATTTTATTGAATTAGGCACCATTATTAATCGTAAGGTTTTCTTACAGTTACTATTATTTCACGCCTCAAATAGAAGAAATTTAGCGAAGAGGCCACATTTTAGAACAATATACCTATTTAAGTACCTAGGTACTTATTTAAATTACAAAATATTCTTTAAAGATAAGTAGGCTTATTTGCCGAACTTTTTCGTCAATTTAGTTATACATTTACATTTAATTAACCGGTATAAAAACTATCTAACATACCTTTAACACGAAGATCTAAATTTCATTTTAATTAGTTATTACAATAACAACATCTTGTAAACGAGGCACACGATTAAACATTAATAAGCACATCAATATCACACTTCAGGCGTATAAAATTAAATTGTTATAGCCTGACCAGAAAAATAAAAACTCTGCTCTGGAGGCGCTATATTAACTATGATTATGGCAACATTAAATATAGTCATACAAATGCGAATTGGTCAGTGTACAACGTGTTTACAAAATATCTACAACACACAATCGCATCCTGGTCAGGCTTTATCTACGGTTTAATCATTACAACCGCCACCTCCTGAGTCGCAACCACCTCCGGTGTCGCCCCCACCAGAATCGCAACCACCTCCTGTGTCGCCCCCGCCAGAGTCGCAACCACCTCCTGTGTCGCCTCCGCCAGAGTCGCCGCCACCCCCTTCGCCAGAGTGGCAAACGCCTGAGTCGCCACCGCCTGTATCATGATGCGTTCCCGAATTAGTGTCATGACAATGATTTGTTTGGTGAGTAGAATGATGATCAGAGTGGTGTATAGAGCTGTGTGTCACCGGATAATATACACCTGGCTCATTCGTTACGATATCGTTGGTTTGATTCGGTATACCATTAACCTCCCACGTATTATCATCGTTATAATAATCTGTGGTGTAAGTAGTGCTGTATCTTTTACGTATATTTCTATTTCTCTCTCTTTCTCTCTGTCTGTCGTCCGGTTTATCTTCACAGCAGTTGTTTAAGGTTTCTGCACAGCTATCACAACAACTCTCTGTACAATTTGCAATACCAAAAAATATTGTCGAAAAGAAATTGCAGCAACAATACAAAAAGCATCCTTGGCTCTTGTCCGCTCGACAACAACAATCGTCTTGCCCTTGAGATTCCGTTCTTGTTACTATTGGTGGATTGAGAACATTTTTCGTCTCTTGGATCTCTGTAGGTTGATAAGGCGACGTCGAAGACGGCTGAGAGGAAACTACGTGTGACATTGTATTTTTACTTTATTGGACCATTAAAATATATTATCAGCTTTGTGGACCACTCCTATGAATGACGCATTGTTTTTAATTAATATCCTGGCGCTGTTAGCTTTTAGTTAGAACACGTTGCTTTTTTTTAAATAATAAAGTTAAATTTCCACTTATTGTCTCTGGTTGGTTAGTCTGGTCACTGCACAACATAACAACTTTGATTTAACTGTTTAAACAAAACACGGTCAGCAGCTGATAATTTTGAAAGCAAAATTTGTTCCTCTGACGTTAACTATACGATGCTATCAAACAATAAAAATGTGTGGCAGTACTGGCAGTTACTTTGTGTAACTAAACAGATATGATTATTATTGATAAACGCAAGTAGGTACAAGAACACTTGACATAACAAACTTAAAAATTTACATTACAATACCTAAAGACACACAGCTACAGCCTTTTATTTTTGTGCGTAATTCGAATGAAGTGAGCCGCGAGTCGCTGTTGCCCGAGTCAGTGACCCTGATGACCTCGTTGTTTCTCCCTGACATATAGAAAACTACCACATTTTGGGGTAATTTTATAATGCTACCAATGTCCAAGGTTTAAATTGATTTTGGTTAGTTACATAATAATATTTCACATAAATGTGTATTTGATGCCAAATTATTATGACAAAATCAAAATACGTCGCAGAGACAAAGCGAGTAAATCTATGGTGATAAAAATAAATATACTTATTATACAAATATATTTTCGCTTCCACTTAGGTACATCACATAGTAGCTAAAATTAATTAACGTTTTTATACTGTGTGTACATACAAGCAGCCAAGTGCTGCTTGTATGTAAGTTAAGTACTTATGTTATGGCAATGCAGTCAATGTGTTCTCGTTCAGGGGGCCTAGTATGAGCTCATATAGCAGGCCTCTAAATGACTTGCCATGTAGGCCCATTACGCAACTTTGTATACTGTTAAAATGCTAAGTAAATGAATAGTAACCTGAAGCGCTGTTTTGTATTAATTAAATAGTAGACGTGTGCATTGATAATGATTTTCAAATGTAGATAAATTTATAAAATGTTCTTGCAACACTGAATTTTATTTGTCAAAAATGAAATAATACTTGACATTCAATGTTACAAATTACGCGCTTGTATTTAATAATTTAGGCTTATGTCACTGTTGCTAATCTAAGGTTGAATATTGGAGTGCGTTACCCCAGCAAAATATTGCACGATAGTATGTCTCAAGCCCATTTGCCACTTATGATGTGAATAAATAAACATAAATCTATTCGTATTATGTTCTACTACCGAACGGGCCATTATTATCTCACTGCAGGGAAAGGCCTCTTCTCGTACAGATAATGTATGAGCATGAGCATTGATCGCCACGCTTGCTGAAGGCGGATTGGTGTTGGCAATTTTAGGTTTTCTCACGTTTTGCTTTACCGTCAGTTAGTAATGTCCTGATAAACTTAGAAAGTACTATGGTTTGAAAAATTACATTAGTACTTGTCTGGATTCGAACTTCGAACCCCCAACTTCGTGTTTTTACTAAGCTTCTCTAACTTCTCTGCCGAGATGTGCTTGCTCCTATGCAATATCTTGGATTTTTCTGTATTCTACTCATCCACTGTAATTAGCCTTTAATAAAGAAAAAAAACTTCAAATTATTTTTAAATGTTTTATTCATAAATTAAAAATATTATAATAACCTAATTATATATTGGCCACATAACAGTTATGTACAATGGGCACTAAACATGGCCAACAGAGTTATAGATCTAATAAAAATAAACAATTATTGAAATTTTACTGATGATAAAATAAATTTTATATAATTATTATAAATATTCAGAGCTATAATAATTAAAATTAATCTTATAAAGGTATTTTGTTTCTTTTGGAAATAAACAAAGATATAGATCTTCTTTATAGCACACAGAAGGACAAAAACCAACTTCTAAGTCCTGATTAAATTTGTTGTGGTGTAAAAAGATAGCAATGTTTAGCTCTCTGGGGAACTTCCAAATGTCTTATTATGTGTCATAATAGTGTTTCTAAAAATCCTTTACTGTTAATTTTGGCTTACATGACTTACAATGATGATAATAAGTGGGTGCATGTCTTAAATATATTTTAAGTGTTTCAAAAAATGGAAGAATTAAATTTTATAAAATGCACTTTCATTAAGAAAAATTTGACCCAAAAAAGTTTTATGACCTCTTTTTTAACAAATTGACAGCAATGAGGGTGAAGGAAAATTTTCGTTTTCAGTTGGCGCTACTAAGATCTTCCATTCTCAAAAATTCTAAATCAAAATTCTAAATTCACAGTTTAAAATAAATAGGATCGTTCACGGTTTTGAAAGTAATTTGACAGGTGCCTGAACCTGAAGCCGCAGTGCTGCAACCTCGTTGGTGCCATTTTAGAAAACCCTCATTACAAAATACCAGTTGTTCACAGAGTTTACATTTAATAATTTTATTATCTGTTTATGTAATTTTGCTAAAACAAATATAAATTAATCATAGTGTTTACCATAAATAATACCTAATAATTGCGATTTTTGACGAATGTTGGTACACAAACCATTTTTATGTGTTGCCAGTAATATGTCTTATTATAAAGGGCGTTTGGAGGCATAAATGTTTAAAATAAGGGATTGTGTAAATAATGATTTAAATTTAGATAATGTACCAGCAATTTAATTGGCATTTACACAACTGAATCTGCCTTACATATAATTACTTGCTACATAAATACAACGCATTAAATGCAATGTTCTTTACCTGTATTGGCATTGTCATGTGGTTACACTTATATTTCATTTTTCGTTATTCATTTTACTTAAAACACGCAGATTTAAAATTCTTTGACATTTAACTGTCAAATTGTAGAGATGGAACTAAATTTACGGCATATTAATAAAAAATAGTAAAGAATCTTATTGCCTTTTTATAACATTCAGATAAGTATTTGACTAATATTCAGTGACAGGTAGGTATTTTATGTTATGGTATTATGTGAAAATATTCATCAGGCAATAAATTACCAGACATCTCTAATAAACTGACAACAAAATGTAGTGTTGCCTATTTCAAAATTATTATGCCAGCCAATTTATGTTGCCAATCTATAAATACTAAATGAGATATTATTGAATTTCGATAAAATAAAAATATTAATCTAACGTCATCTCGAAATAAACCATGTAATCACAACGTTTACAATTTGTTCTAAATAATAAAATACATTTATTTATATAGCAACACAAGTTACGTTTTAAATTGAACCTCGTTCGTGATCGACGGAAGAACTATTATGAAGCCAATCGCCATTAAAATACTTATAAAATTACATTTTATGTATTTGACTTAGCATTTCAATTGGATATTATATGTCTATCGCCGAAATTAAGTAATCTAATCCAAAATCTTTAGATGGAGATAGAAATAAATTGATTTTTATACAACTAAGGTGTCAAAGCATATACCTGATTTTAAGCCGTTATTGTAGCTGAGCGCTTGTGGTCTCTAACCATACAAAGGTCTCAGTGGATCAAAATGCTTTGTCTTGGTAGGTATTGGGACTCGACCCACCACCAGGGGTATAGGCAGTAGTATGGTGAGTCTGCAGTGGTACTGCCACATACCAGGTCCAAGCCTTAACCTAAGATAACTTGTGCCATGTGCATAAATTATGAATTAATACTAGCTGACGAACAACTCTTATTGGTATACTGTTATTGTTAACGTTGTTATTAAATTTTTGCTGCTATTATAGTAAATATATTCAGTCAAAAAATTTTGGATTAGATTAATTAATATCGAATCGTAAATAACTATGTTTTGCAAAAATGATTCAGCTTACAATGACAAAGTTATTTCGAACTAGCAACCCAGGATTGCACGAAGGTATTCATATACCTTCTAATGCCAGAGACTGCAAAGCTGCTGCCTACGGTGATATTAACCTTATCTTTAAACTTCGTTTGAAGAAAGCCATGTCATAGCACTCGGAAAACACCACAGCTGGTAGTTTCAGAGTCTGAGTAGATGGAAAATGAAATTAACACTTAAAGTTATGTGTAAAGAACACTTATCTTTTTATTTATGTATCCAAGTGGAGTTATTTTGGTAGGGTACTAAAAAAGTATGTTTATCAGTATTCTACAACCCACATCACAAGCTACAACGCTTATTTTGGGTTTATATGGAGTTGTGTAGTTAATATTAATTTTGTATCGCAAGCTAAATCATTTTTCCAATCTAATATCCTTAAAACCACAGTCTTGAAGCGATAAGGCGATGATCCCACGGATCTACCATCATTCTTGAGGAGTGGAAGGGGCACTGTCCTCCGCTTTTCTTTTAATACCACTCTGCTGACTACGGCTCTTATCAGGACGATATTTCTCCCATTTTTTATGATTTAAAGTATCAAAATCATCACAATATTGTGCAATATCTTTTAAATAACTGGATAAATGTAATAGTTCCCGGTCCCTATCCCTATTTAGATGGGCCTGTCTGAACGGTCTGATTTTGAGACCACTTTTAGGATTCATGATAAAGTTTCTTCGTATGTCGTCGAACATGATTGTGTTTTTGGAGCTGTATTGTGGGTATTTGCCCCATATTACGCCTAGTGGTTTTACCTGAAACATTACAAGAAATGGATATATTATTCTAAATAAGTACTTAATATTCAAAATGTATGTTGCACATGTATAGAGAACTTTTAACATTATTTTAGTTAGAACTAGTTGCACCCGACATGCGTTGCAACGCTACGTAATTTAGAAATGTCAGGTATGACAAATGCAGAGCCATTAATTCAGTGTCACAATTGCACCCTTTGTTTTCTTTTTCACATAATATTAGCAACAAGGTTATTGTAAAAGGCGTGACTTTATAATGAGAGTGTTTTGGACATTTTCGCCACTAGTTGGTGCCACTTCAAAAAGTCTTTTCCCAAAAATTTATTCACAGTTTGAAATCAATAGAAACTTTCACAATTGATTGGTTGAATGAAAGCGCTTTGACAGTCGTTAAAATGTGTTCTTTATTACTAAAAGTTGAGAAAAAATTTCACTAAAATAATCTCAAAAAACAAGTAAATCAAAATCATAAAGTACAAAAAAAATTTACTTACATCTATGGTACCATACTTGGCAGTATGCACAGTGATCATAGCCAGATAATCCAGGTAGAACATGATCTTATAGTCTTGGTGCGTAGAAACGCCTAATAACCTCATTTTTTCCTCTATCCATTTCATACCAGTGGCTGACCATATCACTATGTCGTAGTCTTCGTATGCTGATGTTAAGAATTCGTGGAGATATGGACGCATTAGTTCATAACCTAAAAGTAAAGTTTATCAATGTTAAGCTAAGTGTTGTTGGGTTTTTCTATTCAGAATTGCTTGGTATTAATAATGGCCATAATATAATAATAGGTAACAATTTGCTGTGAGGGCAACTGCGATGGTGATCACCACTCCTGCACCATGTCTGCTTGCCAAGGTGGAGTATTAACACCTCAACTCCACAATAGGATATAATGAAACCCTATCGACGCCGGTCATTTTGTGTCATGTAACATATTTATGTCATATAACAGAGCTTGAATTCCAGAAATTTCACAACAGAAATATTCAATATTACTTTGCTCAACTAAATTTGAATTAAGTAATGTAGTGACTTATAAAAAGAAATGCAGTATTTTTATAGTTTGTATCAGATAAGTAAGTTGCATGTTATTCTACAAGTAAATAAAAGTATTAAATCCAATTTACTCACCAGTTTCAGCGACAGATCTGTGATCAAACAGAGTATAATCTATGTCTAATACAAGCAGTTTCTTTCCTTCGCGTGACTCGTTTAAGATATTGATCTTGTAATCACGGACACGTTTGTTTATCTTGGCTAAGTATATCTGCAAATGTAAGTAACTAATTATGGAGCGTGCTTTGCAGAGTGTGTATGGGGGCAGACGAAACAACAGAACACCTACTACTACACTGCCCTGAGGTCGCCATAAACAGGACAAAATACTTCAGTGATCTTAATTTGCTCCAAGTGATCGCCAGAGACATGAATAGTCACCAACATGCAAAATAGCGCTTAGTCGTGGAGGTGCGCAAATAGCCTGTCTATATCACACCATGGACATTATTGGGCTTTGCAAAAATATTTAGCATGTTATATTACATTGTGCTCATAAAAGATGTGCAGGCTTTGTAGAATAATTTATTAATTTTACTTAACATGGCACAAAAAGCATCTCACATGTCCCCATAGTGGAGGCCATCAAACCAGCAGTTTCAGACCATGGCTTCTGGAATCCACTAACTGCTTACCATCAGGCAGAGTAGAGTTACTTTATTAGGCTAATATAAAAAAAGCAGAGGATTTGGAGCGGTCACTTAAAGTCTCAACTTTTGGTAACCAACAACTGTATATACCAACCTCCTGATTCTCAACATCAACCTCCTCTTCCTCTATATCCAGATCGTTTACCACTTCATCACCCACATCAGGTTTGGTTTGTGCACCGGCTATCGCTTCTTCTAAAGAACCCATCATCATTATCTTTAGGTTAGGCTTTAGCTGAAGCTCGGATAATGTGTAGTTATCCGTTGCTACCTTGCCTGGAAGGAGACCAGAATATTACACACATGCATGGCATTTCAGAGAATCTTAAACTTTAGAGTCACTAAGATACAAAGTACAAACTGTATCAATGGTACTTTCATCTTGCAACCCTTAAACAGAACTGCTTGAGCTATAAATTATAAAGTTATTATGTTGGGTCCAAATTAAGTATGTTTCAAAAGCATTGTGAAACTTTTTCAGCACATATCTAACAAATAAATTTCAACTTATTCATGAAGCTTAATTTTTTTAGTTTTTGTAAAATGTTACATTGAGAAAGTAAATATACGCTGCCATAGTACCTACTGGGAAAGTCTGCATAAAGCCCTAAACATTGTTTAAACTCTATTTTTAATGCCTTTGAACATGTTGTAGGTACGAAATAATCTAGGGCGTTGCATGTATCTGTGTCTATATTAATACAATACGTGCTAACTTAACATAGCGATGTTACATAAAAAAATACCAAAACGGTGGCACCGAAATAATCGCTAACTTTCTTTTTCATTTTCTATTAAAAATATGAATGGTACTACTCAAGTAGTTGCTAAAGCCACCCTCGTATCATTAAAAAGTTGTTTGCTGACATTAAAAAGTTATAATTACCCTGAATTTTAACATTGAGTAATTTTTGTCTCTCCGGCCGAACGCCAGTCGCATTCTCGATGGCGATTTTAAGCATTGCCACCGAATCTGATGGCGCTAATTCTGGTATTTCATATTCTTTGCCGTTCCATTTGACACTTAATTTAATTGGATTATCGTTTAGATCGTGTATGTCGCACATTTTTAACTAAAAAGCACTAAGAACCGACGATGATTTATAAACAAAACAAATTTGACACGGCACACGGCACTAGTGATGTGATAGGTACACTGCATAGTTTATACACTTAAACTGAGAGTACACTGGTAGAGCAACTTGTTCTCTACTTATTCTGTGGGTAGCAGTGTGACCGTTTTAAATTTTATAAACCTACCAAAGATATCTTGGAAATGTACTAAAAATACTAAAAAAAAAATTCCATTAATACCAAAATTCTACTAAAATTTTAGCTTCATATTTTGAAAATATTGCAAATAAAACACATATTTTTTAATCAAAACTATTTATTCTAATCAATTATTTATTATTTCCAGCGGGGACGCCGGCAGCTGGACGGACGATCCACCCGCAGTGCTTGCGGGCCACTTCGTCCATGTCCCCAGTTCTCCCCTTGGGGAGAGTGTGGTTGATCCAGCCTTTTCACGGCACCCCATCAAACCTTCTTGTATCCTTGATGAATCTGATCATCTGTTCCACCTTCATATTTCTTATGTCTTCCTCGTCCAGTCTGTCCGATCCCAGGAGTTCCCATATGATCAGTGAGTACATGGGGCATTCTGCCAGCAGGTGGAAACTTGTTTCTTCGTTTTCCATGCACTCCGGGCATTTGGGATCGGTTTTTACTCCTATCACTGTCAGATGTCTGTTTAGTCGACAGTGTCCTGTTATAATCTCTATGGCGAGCCTCATATTTCCCCTTGGGAGTTTCATGATGTGACTCGTCCTTTTCTTGTCCATGGCTTTGATGAAGATTTTCGACTGTCTCATTCCAAGCGAAGATCTCCATCTGCGGTTGGTTTCTGTTTTAATACTATGGCTGATTACTCCTTTGGTGTTTTTGTGCGCTATAGGCAGCCGGAGTTCCGGCCCCACCATGTTTTCATCAGCGCCTTCTCTGGCTAGTTCGTCCGCCAGCTCGTTGCCCGTGTTTCCCTCGTGTCCGGGGACCCAGGCAATCGTCAGGTCGGTTTTCTGAGCCAGCCTGTCTAATGACTTTTTGCATTCCTTGACTATTGCTGATGTTGTCTCCACTTTGTCAAGTGCTCTGAGCGCGGCCTGGCTGTCGCTGTAGATGGTTACCTTTCCCGTACTGGTCAGGTGTTCCACTATTTCCGCGCATTCCTTTATCGCATATATCTCTGCTTGAAAGACACTTGCAAATCTTCCTAGAGGTATCGACTTGTTAATTTCTGTCCCGTCTACACTTTTAATGTGCACTCCGGAACCAGATAGCTTCGTCAGTTCTTTTCTTGAGCCGTCTGTGTAGCAGATAGTGCCATTGGAGTCTATCCGCCACTCATCTCATGTGCCTATGTGTATTCTGTATTTCTTGTCAAAGATTTTCTCCTTCCTGATATGGTCGTTATTGGATAGGATCATTGACAGTCTTTCTTCGTAGTTTTTGCTTATACGTGCGTGACCTACGTCCATGTAGTTTCCGGTCCATAGGTCAGTACTTCTGAGTTTGAACCATTGTTCGGTTGCTTTTCTTTTAATTTCTAAGTCCAAGGGGTTTAGTCCTAATATGATCTCGAGTGCGGCTGTTGGTGTAGTCCTCATCGCGCCCGTGATCATGAGGGCTGCTAGCCTTTGTACTTTGTCTAGTTCTTGTTTATTTTTCCCTAGGGCAGCCTTGTGCCACCATACCAGGGCTCCGTGTAGGATTCTTGGCAGAATTATTGCCTTGTATATCCATGTTACTATTGCTGGTTTAATTCCCCAGGTTCTCCCTATTATCCTTTTATTTTTTCCCTATTATTCTAATCAATAGTATGATCATTATTACTAAATTTATTTATTTTATGCATGTCTGTCGTCGGAATAAATGAAATACAACCGTCAGTCAAACCTTGTTTAAGCATGTACATGCTTAAACAAGGTTTGACTGACGGTTGTATTTACACTACCAAATCACAGTTAATTTTAAACTAGTCAAAGACTAGCTAGTACCAAATAAATAATGCGTTTGAATGCAAAAATTTTGTACACTTAAGACAAGTAAATTAAAGCGCGTATTCCACCTGACTAAATTCAGACGTCTATATGATTCAATAACTAAATTCAGTCAAGTGAAATAACATTTAGGAACGGACAATAATATTCATTAAATATCGTTCAATTGGTGAGAAAAAGAGAAAGATTGCTATATATCAGTGCGTGACAAAGATAGCGTAAATAGGAAACGACCTTTACATAATTATGTATTTTTTTCAATTCAGGGTTGTAAGGTGATTATACCAAAAAATACCCAGATATATCTAATTGTACCAATTTATACCGATATGTAGTAACATACTAAAAATTATACTATCGTTATTTTTCAGAGCCTCAACTATACCAATTTAGTACTAAAAATACCAAAAACGGTCACACTGGTGGATAGAGCTTTGTTTGTTGTTGAGTGAAGTAGTGAAGTGAGTGGATTGGCAATCTACCAAATGCATGAGAAGGTAGCTTTGTCTCAAAGCGTTTGACAGCGTTTTGTTTGTCTCAAAATGTTTTTTTTTCCTTGATAAATAAAATAATGATTTCCTACATACCTATTTTGTTTTATTTTTACATTACAAGAAGCACAATTTTAATATTTTTGTTTTTCAATGCACTACCATTGACATGCATGTGATTTTTAAAAATATCTTATTTAGGTTAATATTATTGAAATTATTTAGTGTAAGTACATAGAATTTATAATATTTCCATATTAGTTTTCTTTGATTTTTCAAAGAAAACCTATTATTGCCCACAAAAGGTTGCTTATATTCAGATTCTCACTGCTTTCCGTCTGAATGGGTCAGGTACATACCTACCTTTTCATTAGATCGTCCGACCAACACGAGAAGCGAACAGAGAGATTGAGAAAAGTGGGAGTAGTCTTAAACTAAAAGTGGCACTACTGCGCTTCTTGTACCACTAGTTGAGATATAACTATTTAAAATTTATTATGAAATACTTACGTATATCCCTTGTTCCATTCAAAGCTATCGATCAGGGACCATACGCTATAGCCCTTTATATCGCATTCTTCATCCAGGGCATCCAGGAGAGCATTGAGGTTAGTCCTCATGTAACTTATTCTGTCCTCGTCGAGCAGTCCACCCTTCGTGGACCAGCCGTTCCCCGTGATGAAAATAGGAGGATTGTCATATAGCAGCTTTATTTCCATCAGGAGTTTGTAGAATCCCCATGGTACTTCCTGTAATGACAAAGTCATTGTTTAGGTACTTACTTAATGTCTCAACTGTTCATCGTCATCATCATCATCATCATCATATCAGATCAGCCAAAAGATGTCCAATGCTGGACATAAGCCTCTCCCAATTTTAGCCAACTTTGACAAAGACTGTCCTAACTACCTATTGTCGGGGCTACGATAAAAAAGGCAATGGTAATTCTTCAAGCTGCTGTCTACTAAAAAGTCTGTAGGTAATAATAATAATAAATTCTGACAAGAAGGTTTCTATTTCTTCTTTTCGACTCTGATAAAGCCATCCTTGTCGCCCTCTGGAACGAGCTATTTTACTTCTTTTCGAACGGCTCATGACAGCTCTGCTTAGCCCATTTCGTCTTCATTTGCACCGTGTGTTTATCAATGACACTAACAGCAGCGTAGTTTATTATGTATATAGGTAATAGATACTTTTTCTAAAATAATGAATAAAAATAATGAAACCAACCTGCAACCAACTAGTCGCTGATTGCGTCCAAGAAGGATCTTTTACCAGCACCGCGCCCAAATCATCCTGGTACGATGGCACAGAATACATTCCATCCAAAGAAGCATCTCTATATGCCAGTTTTACCGTATACGTGTTCACTCCTAAGAAGTCCGCACTGCCCCTAATGAGGGCCACTTCAGCACTACTAAGTTCTGGTAAACGTGATCGAGGGAAACCTTGCTCGGCACTTTTCATTGCTATGTTCTTTTTCACTTCTTGTGGAAAGTCACCGCCCTTTGAGAATATTGGATGTGTGTATTGGCCCCACTGGAATCACAAAAAAGAAGTAGGTATTTAGTCAATCACTGGACTTTATAATTGTTTTAGTCTTTCTCAAAAGCCTTTTTTCCAACGAGGTAAAAAAATACTTCGCGCTGTAGGTTGAGTTGAGGACCCAAAATCAGGCAATTCTTGTGATATCTTTTAAGTTTATCTTGGACATGATTATGCTAGGCGATGACTGTGATGAGGCACAACATAAAATGTTTTTGGACAACAAATTATTAGAATAACTCTATTATTATACTTACGTCAAACATTCTGGCATCAACAGCTGCCTGATAATCATCATTTGCTTCAGACGCTGGCTCATACCAATAAAATCCGATAGCAATGCCAATAGACCCGTTATACAGCTTGCGGTACTTCTCATCATACAGATGGTACAGTTTAGCATGAGCCAGGAGCACGTTCTTAGCACATAAATACTCAGCTATCCCCGACATGTTCAGCATTGGTGCTTTAGTGTCAGAACCATAGCCTCCAAAGCATATTTCCTTCGGTTCATTTACGGAGATCCAAAGTTTAACCCTATCACTAAATTTCTCAAACAATATTTTGGCATAATCTAAAAACCAGTCAACAATTGTCGGATTTGTCCATCCTCCCAACATTTGAATGCTCTGAGGCAGATCGCCATGATAAATGGTTGCTATTGGTTGAATACTTTCGAGAATAAGACAGTCTATTAATTTCTTATAGTAATCCAGTCCAACCGTGTTTACTTTGTCCGAAAATCCAGTAGGTAAAATTCTGGTCCATGATATTGAAAATTTGTAGAAGTTGAGTTTCAATTCTTTGACGATTTCTATGTCTTTTTTGAAATGATGATACGAATCGGCTGCGATGTCGCCTGTGCTGCCGTCTATGATTGGAGATGGTTGGGAATGTGTGGCTACGTCCCATATTGATAGAGCTTTACCTGAGAAAGAAAAGAAATCGTCATTCACAATTTAAGAAGAAACATAGGCACAACATATACTTCAATATGCGACGACACTAACGAAGTATTTCAACCTAACGATGAGGTATTTGTTTTTCGCGTACCTACTTCTTTGTTGCCATCAGAAATCACATGAAAAAGCGTCAGAAAAACTTGAATCATTGAACATTAATTTGTGCAGTCTATTTTAACAAAGGACGATTCTCACCGTCCTCTTGCCAGCCACCTTCGATCTGGTAAGCAGATGTTGAGGCCCCAAACAGAAAATCTTTGGGGAATTTGCGAATTTTTCTCTTGCTTTGTGTTCCATTGGTTATGTAGGTGAATAAACTGCGAATACAAACAGCAAATTGTTACAAAATGCCGCAAGCGTATAAAACAATGGAACTCCAAATTACTCGAGTTACTCAAACGGTAAATTTTATGCCATCTTTGTCATGTATGAAATTCAAAAACAAAAATACTTTTACGCCTAGATTAAAATAATGTAACTGGTTGAGTGTTTAGGCTTAACTACTTTACCTACCCCTGAACCGGCCGGTGGGTAAAACACACACAGGCACAGGTTACTAACCCTTGGTTTCTTCGTTTCTTGCATTGTCTGTAGTACTTAAAAAACACAACTATACCTTGTTAGCCTCCTAAGTGCATTAAAATATAAAAAAAAAACGTTACCAAAGGAGCAGGAAGACGGTCTTCATCGTCGAATTAATGAGTGCACACTAAATATTGTTGTGACATACAATCATTTGTTATTAACTGAAGGTATTGTTCATTGCTTACGAAAATGTTGTTTTATTATAATAACAATATTTGGTAACAGTTGTGAGTTATTCTGAAGCCAGACGCTAAGATGTGGATGTCGCAAAGTTACAAGTTAAAATATCATGGAGCGCAGCTTATTTTCGTATACGGTCAGGGCCGGATCTACCCATATGGGTTTTTGGGCTTCAGCCCAGGGCCCCGTGGATTCTCCAGCTAAGCCAAATCAAAGTCAAAAATAGACGATAATGTGAAAATATCCTTAATTTAATTATTCGAGTAATTAGGTGGGCTCATAAGTAGTGAAATAGTGATGCTGTCAATATTTCAGAGGGTTAGGCCATTCCAACAATCTACAAAAAGTTCAACAGCTGATAGACCTAAAAGTGCCTACTTGAGACCTCTAGCTGATTAGACCTTATTCCTATCAAAGCGATCTTTTAGGACGATTCTGACGACGAAAATTTTCGATCCTGGAAAACAGTCATAATAAAATTACTATCGTATCGCTGACGGTGAACGGTAGCTTATATTTTTTAAAGCAAATAAATAACTGGTACCATACTACTAAAAACTTACAAACTAATAAAACATATTATTAAAACTTGTTTGGCCCAGTATTTCCATGATAAGGTTATTTTTTTATACAACTTTGATGGCAAACAAGCATACAGCAAGTGGTAACCGTAAACTATAGAGATGGCTGTGTTTTGCAAGCATCACAGAACTACAAATGCTTTTAAAACACAACCAAGCCGTTGCCGACCACGGAGAAGGAGGTCAGAAAGGAAAAGGGAAACGGAAAAGGCTTGGGTTATTGGATTTCTTTTCCCACTACCTAGTTACATAATGGAACGACATAGGTACGAAAATTGTAAAGGTGAAACGTTGCAACAATAGTCCCTTGTATGACAGTGACAGACAGACTGTGATTAAACATTCAAAATATGCCGCACTTCATTTAAAAATTTATAGAATGGACCAAGGGGATGAGAGGTAACGTACATAATTGCGGTCATGTTAACATTGTTACTCTTATGAATCATAATATTTTACTTTCATTGGCATTACAAATTAACAATACAATAAGAGTAGGTACAGTCAATTACATTAACAGTTTAACATTGTAAACCAAAATGTATCAACGATCATACCAAATTGTATCTGTCTGGCGAACAGAGTAGGTAGAGATTTTTGGCAGTTCTCATGGCTTGGTCGTAGAAAATTTCAAGCATCATAATTCGTGTGTGTCAAGATGAAGGGACCAAGTCTTGGATGTCTGTCATACATATACAAAAGATTAATACCATTAATCTACTATTTGCTACCTTTGCTATAATTTTAGCTACCTCTTCATTAAGCATATTATTTAACAAAACCTTTGGTCCCTCCATTATGACGTCAAGTTGGAGGGACCAAAATGATAGACTGCTGTTATACCTATTGCTCCCTGGATTGTTCTATCTAGTTAGTGTTTTAATACCATAATTCTACCTTAATAATATTGATTTGGATTGACCGATACATTTATAGTTTTAAAAATATCGACTAATACAAGTTGGTCGTATGGCTCATCTTGGCACAGCTACCATCGCGAACTGAAAATCTAATTACATGACGAATTAGTTGGTAACTAGTGAAAATTAGTCGCAAAATTCCAGAATTGATCGGTCCTTCTGAAGCAAGATATTTGAAATTGTTTCTATTTTTATACAATTAGGTTATTACTTATTATTATCACTAGCTGTGCCCGCGACTTCGTCCGCGTGACTTTGGACAGCATTTTTTGGATATATCTTTTGTATTTTAAAAATCGTCATTTAGGTACGGTACCAAAAGAAAAGTTAAAAACAATACTTTACAGTAATGTTTCTCTATATTCTTTATACGATATTAGACGTGAAGCCATCGATGATCAAAACCTACAGGCTGTTAGGATTGCTAACACGTGACAGAGCTACATAAAGCTGACCGTGCGAAATACAGCTAAATACTAATATTCACACCCACAACTTTTAGTGTCTGACCTTGGATTTTGTTAATTGTCATCGCAAAATATGAGCTCACTGGAAACTGGACTCGTTTAAAACTAAAAGGACAATTGTTCGGAATGAGAGGAATCCGAGAAATAAAAACACTATCTACCTGTTAAAATCTCTGCTTCTATCAGGTTTCGTTGTAAATTAACAAATATTCGACATGATTCTTTAAATTCGCATAACTTTTTTATTTATGAACCTATTGACATGAAACAAACACTAAATGTTAAGTGAAGCTTACCATAATTTATTAGTGAAAACCATATATCTATATCGGATAAGCCGTTTTCAAGATTAGAATGAACAAACGCACAGACAAACAAATAAACAGATAAACAAACAGACAAAAATTTTAACAATCATTGTTATAGGTGCAATTTGCATTGATATAGGTCCCAATTACATTCTCATATGACGTATTCTATGTACATACAGCGATCCTTTACATTTTTTTTGTAGGTAGATATACTTATCTGTTATATTTATATTAAAAACTCTATTGATAACAAGTGAATTTAATTTTATAAAATAATAAAATTATAGAAAAGACTCTTTTTAACCGATTTCCAAAAAGGGGGCGATTCTATGTTCCGTTTCATATATTTTTGATCTTGATATTTAAATAGATTAACTGTTTGTTGATCGGTTAAAATTCTATCTTTTTCATTAATAATGGAAATAAATGGAAATAAAGTAGGTATACCTACAATCAGATTTTCCTATTTAATAAAGAAAATAGTATCAAAGAACAGTCATTTCCTTACTTCCACATTCCCTAATGTTATTCTAATATTACATTCTAATATTACATAATATACTATGTTTGTGGGAACGAAAAGATATTAGTCACTCAAAATATACAGTAACATGTATTTTTATTTATTTTGTTCATTCAATTAATCAATATGGCGTTGACTGTACTTGGATTGCTATATTTATTTAAAAAAAAATTAAAATATCTTGCTTCAGAAGGACGAGACAAAATTCTTGAATTCAGCGACTAATTTTGACTAATTGCCAACTAACTCTGGGCATAATCAGATACTTGCTACGTACTATGGTTTTCGACATACAGTGTGGCTGTGCCAACCTAAGCGCTCAGTTTGGCATAGCCACCAATATCCCCATATAACTTTTGAACGGAGAGCCGTAGAATCCTGAAATTTTATGTTTAATGTCGACTAATTACCGACTAATTCGTCATATAATTAGATTTGGTTGTGTTAAGATGAGCCATACGACCAACTTTTATTAGTCGATATTTTTAAAATTATAAATGTATTGGTCAATCCAAATCAATATTATTAAGGTAGAATTAAGGTATTAAAACACTAACTAGGTAGAACAATCCAGGGAGCAGTAGGTATATCAGCAGTCTATCGTTATGGTCCCTCCAACTTGACGTCATAATGGAGGGACCAAAGATTTTGTTAAATAATATGCCTAATGAAGAGGTAGCTAAAATTATAGCAAAGGTAGCAAATAGTAGATTAATGGTATTAATCTTTTGTATATGTATGAAAGACATCCAAGACTTGGTCCCTTCATCTTGACGCACACCATAATTCGGTGATTTTGGATTTTTAAGTATTATTTATAGGTTAAGTACCTATACCACAAAAGATCATAGAGGCTTGAGTGCTTTTGACTGGCAATTAATGAATGCGGATATCCTTCTGGTCTTCAGTCTGAGCCATCCCAAGGATTGCTTCTCCCGTAGTTCTATAATATTGAAGTAATGTTTGCACTGTCCTACTGCTGCAGAGGCGTATTGACGAACACACGTGTGCGCTTCGTGCAAGAAAATGTTGGGCTTCATATTTTATTAACGCATGTTTTGTTCTAATTTTGCGCATGTTTCTTTCCAATCCCTGGTCTTTTAAGCGGGTGGTGAAAAGTATCTCTTAAAGCCGTGCTTCTCAGTTATAAAACTGCTATAGGTAGTGGAGGCTAAGGAGACAAATAGCTTGACATGATCTGGCTTTTAGCCCACCACTTTTGGACCTCACGGACTCTTAGACATTTGCTATTAAAAACGCGAACGAAATTATACAAAACTGAGAAAATAAACATATTTGAGAGTTAGTTATTCTGGTATAACAAAACTTTTGGCCGTTGTTGCCGTAAACAGTGTAAAACAAAGTCGTGTTTTTTATACCTGTGTTTCTGTGATCTGTGTCTGTATTGGTACCCACGTTCGAAACTAGGTTGGGTAGCTAGTTAAGAAATAAAATAAAGTTGTAATAAATTAAAATTATAATATATTCTAAGATAAATGTAAACAATATTTCTTAATATTTCTACAAACAAAGTTAAATACCTATAATATTAATCCCTGGTCTTACATGCAATTCATTCTCCTTCTGTAGGTACCTATTAACAATAGTTGAAACCATTGATATTAATTTTTCTTACCAAAGTTTCACGTTCAAAGGGATTCTGAAACAAAATATTTTACCTTATTTTGACCAGGTTACACGGCCGGTGTAACCTGGTCGAAACGTCAAGCAAAATAAGGTATGTAAATACCTAATGCATGATCGCGTTAATTCCCGTATATCTAGTTTTACAAAATATTTCTATTTAGGAAGATTAAGAAGTAGGAGAACTATTTATGCAGAATGTTACACCAGCAGAGCGCCTCAATTGGAATAGCACAACTGTTACAAAGGTTTGAGGATGAGTGACTTTCATAGTCGGTCTTCTGAAAATGCTCCTTAGTAACTGTTACGCTTTCTGAAGTGCGGCAACGTAAAACAATTGTTAAGTCGTTTGTGAAGCTAGATCTTAGTGACAAATATTTTGAGTTTTGAGTTTTTTAGGTAGTTACTTAGCCTACGTAAGAGTGCTCACGATTAACTTAAGATATTGTAAGGTAAGTCTTCTTATTAACTCTACTATATAACTCTAGACGTTGTCGACCATAGGAAAAAGGGGATGAGGAAGGATAAGCGAAAATGAAAGGCCTAGAGGGTGATTGGGCTGCGGGCACTCTCATTCAAGCGATACAATTTCGAATGGAAACTAACATTTTACGTGAATATTCTATGATAGGGTAGTATAATACCGACTACCTCGATAAATCCGGCCCATTCTTGCTGAAACCAGCAAGGGTCTAAGTAGGTACTACCGTAAAAAAATGTTCCAAAGTAATTTTACCTTTCGATTTTATTCAGAGGTTGATACAGTTTCTTTATCGTAGAATCCAAGGAAACCTGTAACAATGTTTCTAGATTGGACTTATCCTGAATCGAGCCCGTTGGGCTAATCTGAATTATACATATTTAAAGAAATTATTGATTAGCAATAGCCAAAGCCTTAAACTTTACTGTTAAACGGGCCTACTCGTGTTAGAAATTATTATAAGGTGCCATACCCATTTATATGACGTTTTGGGTCGAATTACACCGAGCGTGGTCACGGGCTGATTGAGGTCTTAAGTCTAAAAGTAGGTTTTGACTTGGAGTGCCACTGGGTTCATACATAGGGCCACTGTTATTTATAGTTAATATTAAAAGGAGTCGCGAGTTGTCTATCAACGACATTACTTTTTAGATAATAATAATAATAGCAGCCTGTTTAGACCCCACTGTAGGGCAAAGGCCTCTTCTCATATAGAGAACGCATGAGCATTAATCGCCACGCTTGCTCAATCCAGATAAGTCAGTAAGAAATGTCCAAGATAAACTTACGTACGAAATATGATTTGAAAAATCACATTGATTCTTGTCTGGATTTGAACCCACTACCTCGTGTTTAGGAAGCTGGTACCTTATCCACTGGGCCATTTCGACTGACTTTTTAAATACATTAACATAAAGTATATAAGTAAATATACTATGTATATATTTACATTATAACCGAACTCATCCCACTGCGTTCCAAAATCTATTTTCAACGGTTTGGCGGTTTTCATTTGCACCATAGGACTCCACCAATCGTTGAGAGTAGACCTCGAGCAGCTTGTTCCATGTTCAGTCCTTCTGTCTACTGTTGGTGTACTATAAACTGTAGAGATCGTTGTGCCGTCATCAGTTCGAAATAAGCCAGATCTTCTGCGTGTTATGTTCAGCAGTTTTGCTGAAATACAAAGGAAGTTTTGATTGATATAATCAAAGATATTTCATTTTAGGAGGAAGATTTGAGGGTCCTAGAAAAATACTAGAATGTAAGACTAAAATTTAAAAGAAATAAGGAAATAATGGTGTGTAACGTAACAGCAAACATACCAGTCGAATTTGACTAATTCTTTTTGCGTATGATAGCCCAGTTCTTGAAGAAGGTTATAGGCTATGTAACATTACGCTACTTGCGACAAGAATAGAGCAGTAAGCAACGACGCCGATGAAACCGCACCGCGGGAAGCTAGTTCTCAGATAAATCTACTCGTAGTAGATTAAGTTGATACAAACCCATTACTGAAGTCCTTCTGTCAACAGTTTGCTTATCATTTATTGCTTTATATTGTTTTGCTTCTGTTTCCTTGTTTTCTGATTCTGAAAAGATTGTATTTTCTATAAAAACTATCACTACACATTAATAAAATGAATGAACTAGGCGTTACTCGGCGAAAAATCGTAGTACGTAAACAAAAAAAAATAGGAACCTACCATTCTTGATTTCTATTTAAGTGTCCGTAATTTTAGTTGAATCACTTTAGACCTTCATACTTAATCTTGAGATGAGCTTGAGACCACCAATGACTATCTTTAAATAAAAAAATTATCTTTACTTTTACCAGTATCTTTTTTTCTGCGACGTGATCAGCCAATGCGTCTCCTGTTCAACACGTGGGTTTATAAAGTAACGATGTTGGATTATTACCTTTCAGAAAATACTTGCAATTAGTCAATACAACAGCATCAAAAAAACTAATTGAAAACAAAGTATGAGTACCTATTCTCGGATTTGCATCACGTACCGGTGTACCCTGGATTCAGTTCCATCCAGGTCAGAATTTTCTCGCCTCTTATATAGATGTACCTATGTATAAATGTAGAAGGGATACCTAGTATGAAAGTGTATTTCTTACCTTTCTTAACCTGTTCATTTAATAAATAGTACCATCCTTTCATCATAGAAAATGTCTTAGCGCCAGTAAAAACTTTTTTAACGATCCAATTTCTGGCATGTTATGTAGGTTTTAGGATTATAAGGCGATATTAAAACAATAAAATAACAACACTAGAAATTTCTTTATTCCAATACAATTTGGACAACACAAATGAATAATTTAGACAAATGCACAATTAACGTTATACCAGCAAAGTTCACAAGTTATTTTTGTCCTATGTAAAGTAAAAATGTTGACTGATGCAACAATTTCAATGTAAGTGTCTTCGGCCTGAATGCAATTTAAAATAGTCTCTGAAACAAAATGAGGAATTTATTTTAATTTTAATTTCTTGGCAGAATGAATACGGTCAAGGTGGCTTTTGAGAAGATGTCCACGACTGCTGGACTTTTCTGCCAGCTATACCATCAGACAAGTCCTTTTGGCAGGTTAATATCAAAAATGCTCAAATAAGGAATTAGGGAGAGAGTTCGAAGGGCGATATTATATTGGTCATTCGAGTGAATGGATTGCAAGAAGAAATTTATTGGGAGCTACATTGTTCTGAGTGAGTGTTCAAGATTCTGAATCGCAATAGTTCCACTTGAACACCATTTTGCCGATCCCGAGTGAATGTTCTCTCTGTGTTCACACTGTTCATTCATTCAGAAATAAAAGATGCCGAATGTCAATATCCAACATATTTGGATCGGTTCACTAATGAATTCATTCGGCACTTTACTTTCATTCCGTGTTTAGACGTTTCATTTCGAGTGAAAGATACCGAATAAATGACGAAAATGAACGAAATATAAATAATTTGATAATAGCACATTTATTTATCTAACAAAGCCTTATTAAATAATAGTACCTAGTAAGACTACTTGAAGTGTTTTATAAAACATGGTTTTTTCATTAATCTGGCAGTTATGATAGAAGATTTGGCGTAATTGTGATTACTTCACGTGCTAACTAGAGGCTAAATGAATAAATTTAATTTTTAGCTGTTCATTAGCGTCATGGGACGTCAGAGAAGAAAACACTAGCTATGAGTAAACCTACCTGCCAGATTTTCTGTAAATATATGTCCTTCTCCGGGGCGACTCAGATGATCTAGTTGAATCCGTGTGGTGTCTTCCGAAACTATGCTGCAACATAATAGAAGAATATCTTTTAAAATCAGTAAGTCACACACCACGAACCAGAATAAGCAGCGTGGGCAGACCCTCTAAAGGTGAACCGACGATCTTAAAAGAGTGGCGGGCAACTGATGGATGAGGGTGGCTCACGACCGGCAAACGTGGCGAAAATTGGGGGAGGCCTAAGTCCAGCAGTGGACGTCTTTCGGCTGATATCATGAAGCCATTACTTTTAATTGGTGTATGTATCAGGACATACTGTGTTCACATCAATAAGCTGTCATATTTCCGATCTTTCGTAAAGTTTTCGAGTTGTATTTGATGCCTACTACAATTCCAATTGTCAATCTAACAAATCTATAAAACCTTTTTACAAATCCTATCTAAAAACTAACAAGATCGCCATTTCCAATAGAACTATCACGTTTTAGATTTTAGGTTCATGAATAGTACTCTGTGCTTTAATTTGAGAAGGGTTAAGAATAAGTGGCAGGTATAAACTAATATTGTACCTGTTTTTTCGGTGTGTAGCACTCATCTAGTCGTTTTGTACGACGCAAATGAGCTGTAATTATAAATAATTATTTATATATTTGCAAAGGAGAGACAAAAGACGTCTTCTCTCTTACGTCTCCTCAACGCCAGTGTCTTCGGTTCTCTATCTCCAGAACAGACCAGGGGACCTAATACCACCTCTTATAGCAGTATTATTTTAATCTTACTTTGTGTTTTGTCTTTTTCTTTTGTACCATTAAAACAAGGATAGAGACAAAGTAAGGTTATATTAATACTGCATTTTCATTTTCTTAACATAAAAGATAAAACCCCTCGGGCTTTGTTTCTATGGCAATATACAATTAATCTGGTTCTAAACGTTCTGACATGTCGCTAGCAAGAATGGTCTGATTTGGCGATTCCTTTCGAACTTACTCTATGCACACAAAATTGACATAGGCTGTTTTTCAACTACAGTACAAAAATAAATTTAATTTACTTCTTTTGTTTCCGGGAGGCTTTCGAGTTTTCTCTCTTTCAACAAGAATGTAGTCTTCTCCAGGTGATCGCATACTATACGCATATTGTTCGTTGTAATACTTTTGAGACTGCAATTTAAATATTTTTATCTTCAGTGCGTCTATATTAAATTATGGGCGACCTGAACAAATCCTGACACTTGGTTGACCACTAACCACAATCGATAAGAGTGCCTGATACTGGCTCAACATGTTACGGTACAGTAAAGAATACTATTACCAGGTCTGGATGATTAGATTAGGCTAGATTAAGATTATAGTTCTTACCTCCAGAAGATATCGGGAAGGTGACATAAGATTGTTATTGTTACATCCGTGGAAACCTGTTGAATTATAAAGTTATTTACCAAAACCTAAATCTTAAAATTTTATACACACGGTATTATACCTTGTGTATAAAATTTTAAGATTTTAAGTGAAATTCTTGCAGAATAGATTAGGCAGTAAAATAGTGTTACAATATATAGTAGTAAGTATACAATTTTACAAATTTTAAAGCCATATTTAATAGCATCATCGGCGTTTATCTTTTGTTTAAGAGGCACGCTACTTTTATAAAAATACAGCTATGTTTTCTGCTAAGTAACGCCTAGTTCAAGAAATTCATTATCTATTAAACTCACGAGGCGGAATGATCTGAGTTCTACTTTTGAACTTGACCATCCTTGCATCTGCAGTTAGAGTCCGATTATTAATTCCATTGTTTCTATTATAGTTCAAGTTCCTTTTTCGTTCATCTATTTCATATCCATCCTTCTTTTCAAGCACTGCTTTAGCTCTTGTATCTGTTAAGGGACTCCACCAGTCGTGGGTAATGGATCCGTTGTCACATAGCATTGCTTTTTCAGTTAATGTTGCTTGGTTGGCCTTTGTCACGACTTTAACTTTGCATTTCCTGCTTCTGGGGATGTCGTAATAGCCTATTGTAGCTAGGCTGCAGATAGTAGTGTCAGTTTTTACTTCCTCGCTTTGAAAGGAGTAAATGCTGCGCGAAGTTTCTGTTTCATTTTCTGTTGTCATGTCACTGTATGAGTTTACGATATCTAAAGAGAGATTCACTTATTTATTTATTGGGATACAATATCATTACAGATAAATACCCAATACGATAAATACCTAAAATTCAAACAATATTAAAATAAATATACTTATCAACATAACCAATACTATACCATTTTTGTGCAACATCCCAAATTGTTACGATTAAGTGTGTGAACGTGGGATTTATACAAATGGAAAGTTTCAATTTCAAGTACTAATCTAAGTAGGATAGGAAGTGTACTTTGTAAGTGTTTTGGTTTGAAAACTAAAGGATAAACTTGAATCACATACCCATCTTACAAGAATTGTTCTGAACAGCTAATTTTCGATGCTTAGCTGAATTCAGCTTGGAGCCTGTTTGAATTTAAATGGATTATTTGGGGACGACTTCTTGTAAACAGATATTTTCTAATATGCAATTTAAAATTCTAAATAAGAAATTCGTTAATTTGCTAATAGCGATTTGGTGCAAATACTAGTTTTCTACTTGTATATTCAAAATTAACTCCATATCATACTTACCATTTTTTTTCCTCCAGTAATAATTATTGTAATGACTTCTTTTGTACGAATTGTCACAATCTTGTCTTTTTTCTCTTCTACTATCTTTTGTTTCTAAACAGAGGTAAGAAAACGAAACCTATACTAATTAACCTATATTAATTAAAACATACTACATAATTATAAAATTTGCATGCCAGTAAGGTAGTATAGTAGTAAGTAAGTAGTAGTACACCACTGTATACCCTTGACTAGCAAATAAATGATTTGATTTGATTATAATTCGATTTCCACTCAGAATTATTTTATATCAGCCTACTCTGCTTGTAGGGAACCCATCAGTGGGACACCGAGCCATATCGTATGAAATTGTTGTTATGGTGGCGTATGTATACCGGTTTTATGTGATGCTTTTTCACACCCACTAAAGAAACCCGGGGCCATAATTGGAAGAAATAAGCCTTTTAGAACAAACAGAATGCGTAAAATTATTTGGATATTACAAAAGCGAATTTTATGAGACCCCAAATGGGTCTACCCGGACAAATAAATGAAGGAGACCAATAGCATTGAATATTGTGAAATAATAAAAAACTTACGTCTGTCTTTTAATTGCTTTTGATTCTTGCTATAATTTCGATTTAATACGTTCATAATTATATCCGAAGTTGATTGGTTGACGTCTGCGTACTTAGGCGCGGGCTTCCAATATATATCAACTGGTGACGGTATTGTGTTAAGTGCCGGTAAATGCATGATGCGGGATGATGATTTCTTGGGCGCTGAAAACTTTGAAAGTATCGACATATCCTTGAGATGGTAGTGAGCTTTCTCACGGTTTGCAAGAATAGACATATCTTTCCGACGAGTTACAGCCTTGATGATCCGATGCGATGACCGCTTGGCAAGAGCTGAAATATTCCTGTGGCGGCATGAAGATTTATCACGGTCCGGTGATTTTATTACAGAAGTTGACGTGTTTTTAAGTTTCTTTAGGACTGAATCATTTGGTATAGTGACAATTTCTTTGGAGCGCGCCTGAAGTTTTTCACGCGATCGCGAAAATAACATTGACATATCCCTAGTGCAAGGTCGCGATTGATGTTTGGGGCTGCGAGTGGATGACGGCTTGATGCGAAGGACATTGTCTTTTGCGCAAAGCGACGGACGCTCCGGTGCAGCCACCGCAAGGATCGACGTGTTTTGAAGGGGGCGCGAAGACTTGGTACGCAATGTTGAATTCACTGCCAAAACCGAAGTATCTCTGTAATTGCGTAAAGGTTGATCCTGTTCCGGTGGATATATACCGAAAATGGACGCGTGTCTCAAACGGTATGGAGATTCTTTTTGATCCTGTGTCTGTTTTGTAAGCATTGACATGTTCCTGAGGTGATTTAAGGGTTCTTCACGAATAGGTGGCTGTACGGCCAGCATTGACATATCCCTAAGTGGGCATGACGGCTCTTCCCGAAGTGGTAATTCTATAGGTAGCATTGACGTCTCTCTCAGATGGCTTGAGGGTTCTTGACGAAGTGGTGATTGTACAGTAAGCGTTGACGTCTCCCTAAGGTGGCTGAAGGGTTCTTCACAAACAGGTGTCTTGAGGTAGGATGATGGTTCTTTACGCACTGGTGGTTGTACGGCAAGCATTGACATGTCTCTAAGGTGACGCGGAGGTTCTTTATGAATAGGAGTCTGTATAGCAAGCACTGACATGTCCTTGAGGTGGTACGATGGTTCACTCCAAACTGGTGCCTGTATAGCAAGCACTGACATGTCCTTTAGATGGGATGAAGGTTCCTTAACAACTGGTGTCGGTTCGGCAAGCATTGACATATTTCTCAGATGAGATCTATGTTCTTTTCGAACTGATGTCTGTGTGGTAATAATTGACCTATCTTTGAGGTGGCGTGAGGGTTCTTCATGGACAGGAGTGTGCCCGGTGAGCATTGACATATCTCTGAGGTTAGACAAAGGTTTATCACGGACAGGTATCTGTACAGCAAGCATTGACGTGTCTTTGAGATGGCACGAGGGTTCTTCACGAACAGGCGTTTGTGTGTCAAGCATTGATAAGTTTCTTAAATTGTATGAGGTTTCTTCACGCACGCGTGACGTAGTGAGCATTGAGGTGTTCCTAAAGTGATTTGGAGAATCTCTGCGTTCTGGGATCTGTATGGCTGGAATCGACGCGTCTTTCAGGCGACATTCATCATAAGCCGGGGTCTTTATGGCTAGAACCGATGTGTTTTTGATAGGGCATGGTGATTTATTTCGATCTAACGTATGTGTGGCAACAATCGAAGCCTCTCGACCTTTATAATATGATGATTGTCTGCTAGTAACAAAATATCTGTCCCGGGAAGTTTGGGCTTGGCTTGACAGCCACCTTCGTCCGATTCTAGATAGTTTAGTAAGTATCGAGGTATCTTTGGGGTGGGCTTTATTTACAGTAATATCCGAGGAACACTCGCTGCGTGAAAATGGCCAGATGACTCCATGATGCGAATTTATTAATGGTGAATGGATGGCAGTGCAGACTGACTGACAGCATAGGGAACTTTTTTTGGACATTGCACAACAACTGGAATTACGGCTTTTTGACTTTTTGATTCGGCTGATTTGCGTTGCACAAGTGCATACGTTCTTTTTGTCGCAACCTACTTTCTTGTCTGAAAATAGAAAAAAAAACGTATTAAATAACTTTCTAGGGTACGTAAAATGAATTATTGTAAGCATAGCAGTGGCTTCTTAAGATGAGAATAATAGGCACGTACACAAAAAAAAACTTTTCTTTGTAAAAAATTGATTTTTTATATTATATTTTTATATTATAGCCTACCAAAGTGACTCACCCCGCCTGATGGTAAGCAGTCAGTGGGATCCAGAAGTGGCGACCACTATAACAAAAGCCATCGTCTTAAACTGCTGGTATGGTGGCCTCCACTATGGCGGCTGGGAATGGGGTTAGGGGAAGGGAATGAGGGAGGCGAGGAAAGAGGAAAGGGGGGAAATTGGGCCTCCGGCGCTCTCACTCACCGAACGAAACGCAGTAGTACGGATACTACTACTCTTAAGTCGATCTTCTATGAGAGGGTAGTACTTCCCCGGACGATCCGGCCCATTCCTGCTGAAATCAGTGTGGATCTACTACCGTACAAGTAATGTAATGAAAATCGGGTTAATTGTGAAACCTAAGTGTGATCTTTTAAATTAAAGTGATAGTACATATCACTTTAGATGTTTGGCTATCAGTGTGAATATGCTAATATACTTACCACACATACAACATTTACTCCCGCCTTTATTTTTAGTTTTCTTCTTGGACTTCTGTACAAGAGTCAAGGAGTGTGAAATTTGCGCTTGACAATTACTGAAAGAATATTATAATGTAGAAACTCCTCATGTGTATAGCCATTGCCTTAGTAACAAATGGACATCATGTACGAACTACAATCATGTTAAAACTTGTATGTTTTAAGTGCAGATTTTTTTTTTTTTTTTATTATTTTACCTATCCATAATAATGCCAAAATGTCAGAACAAAATAAGAAAACTGGCATTACAGTGTCTGTTATGTTTATGTTTACTAGAAAAAATAACAGACGTATACTGTTACGACTGAGTCCACGAAATACACTAAACGATGGCCTCTTGCTTTTCATTTGTTACTCGCTGACCCGGCGAACTTCGTACCCCGCCTAACAATCGATTCTTTAATTATTTTTTCAGACAATTTTTAATTTTTTCTCTCCGTAAGAACCATCCTCGTACTTCAAGGAATATTAAAAAAGAATTTGATTTGCGCTTAGCAACAAATTCAGCGATAAATTTTTATATTATAGATATTTTGTGTGCTAGCAAGACAGTTAATATGAAACCTGGGCACCTACAGCCGCCTTAATTAGCTGTAGTCATCATGATGATGCCGCAGAGAATTAAGCGCGGCTTTTTTAGAAGTAGTTGACTTGCTTTTTAAAATAGTTAGAAAAGCTGATTTATATTGATACAGTAGCTGGCGCCAGCATCACTGGATTTCGGCACTGGATCAGTACTGTAAACATTTCCAATCCAGTCCAGCATCCAGTGTAGTTTTCAATCTAGTGATGCTGGCGCCTGCTACTGGATCAATGTTAATCTAGGTAAGATAGGCTACTTACCCAGATACAGTGATTGGCAGACAGTCGATGCCAATGTCCACTGAAAGCAAAATAATTTTGGTTATTCTAAAAACCAGTTGGACTCAAGTATTTTAAACTCACACAATTTGTACACATAACTATATTAAATTTGTGAAACGGGTCTACTCGTGTAAGAAAATTATTATAAGGTTCCATACCTCTTTACCAGTCAGCCCGTGACCATGGTCGGTCTAATTCGACCGAAACGGTGACGTTTCTAACACGAGTAGATCCGTTTCACAAATATAATTATGTGGACTTAAGTGTTATAAGTAAACCATGGCAGAAGATCTATGCAATTTCTTTTCGTGGATGTAGAGGAGTATCAGTAAACTGGTAGTTGGTTAATCACTACAATAGCAAACCGCGCGGGTTATGTCTGTTTGGTTATTAATTAATAGAAATTGTTACCTTTAGACTCGTCTTTTGTTTTTTCTAAGCAAACGTCGGGGTACATTTTTTCTGTAATAAAAAATACAATCTTTAGCATAAAACTCTTATGCTAATACTGTCATTTAATATTAATTTGAACAGCAGTTTTTCTAAGTATAAGGCGTTTCAGTGTAGTTATCGGCAATTAGGTCCTAAAATAAAATGAGTTAATCTTTTTTACCAACATAGTTGTTTACGTACTAGATATACTAAACCAGCTGCATCCCACGGCTTTTTCAATTCAAACTTTCGCATTTATAATATTAATAGGATAATATTTTATATCTACTAAGCAAATCACTTGTTATCGACTCAATAAAAAAAATTCAATATCATGAGTATCCTTATATTTAATTACTTATGCTATAATTATATTACTATATTAAACATATAACTTACTGATTTTGTCAGTTTGAATGTAATCATCGCATATTAAACGTCTCTCCTTAGCTCTATGCCTCGCCAGCTCCAACCCTAATTCTTTTTCAATTTCCAGCTCCTTCGCTCTATGTCTTTCTTGTTCTTTTCTGATTTCCATTTCAATTTCCCTTTCTTTCTGTATATGTCTCTGGATTTCTTTCAATTTCTCTAATTCAATACTTCTACATTTTGATAGAGCGGATTTGTTAACTAGGCACTGCGTGGAATCGGGTGGTGATTTACACGGTGGTGATTTGCATGGCGGTGATTTACATGGTGGCGGTGAAACGCATTCTGGTGTTTTGCAACAAGGTTCTTTAGTTGGTGGAGGTGGAGGTGGTGGAGGAGATGGAGATTTGCAACAAGGAGAATTGGGACAAGGTGAAGATTTAGAACGTGGTGGCGATTTTATGCGTGGTGGAGATTTAGGTTGAGGGGAACAACAAATTGAAGATTTAGATGGACGTGGAGATTTTTTACGTGGTGATTTTTTAGGGGGTGGAGATTTTTTGCGAGATGGCGATTTTTTACGTGGAGAAAATTTACAGCAAGAAGTTCTGGAGCGAATTGGTGAGGTGCAACATGAAGTTTTTGAACGAGGTGGTGTTTTTTTGCGTGGTGGACTTTTGGAACGCGGAGGTGATTTAGAACGAGCTGGAGATGCACAACACGATGTACAACAAGAAGATTTAGGAGAAGGTGAAGGTTTAGGAGGAGGTGGCGATGGAGGCTTTTGATGGGTGCAACATGGGCTATTAGGACAAGGTGAAGATTTAGGGTTAGGTGGTGAAGGAGTGCTACACCGAGGTGAACAACAAACTGAAGATTTAGATTGGCGTACAGTTTTTTTGCGCGGTGGCGACTTTTTGCGGGGTGGAGATTTTTTGCGGGGTGGAGATTTCTTGCGAGGTGGAGATTTCTTGCGAGGTAAAGATTTCTTGCGCGGTGGACTTCTGTTACAACACTGAGGCGAACAACAGACTGAAACTTTAGATGGGCGTGGTGATTTTTTACGTGACGGGGACTTTTTGCGTGGTGAAGATTTGCCACCACACAGCGGCGAACAACAAACTGAAGTTTTAGATGCGGGTGGAGATTTTCTACGAGGCGGTGATTTTATACGAGGTGGAGATTTGCCACCACACAGCGGCGAACAACAAACTGAAGTTTTAGATGCGGGTGGAGATTTTCTACGAGGAGGTGACTTTATACGAGGTGGAGATTGGCCACCACACTTAGGCGAACAGCAAACTGAAGTTTTAGATGCGGGTGGAGATTTTCTACGAGGCGGTGACTTTATACGAGGTGGAGATTTGCCACTGCACTTAGGCGAACAACAACCTGAAGAGCCAGATGGCGATTTTTTCTTCGGTTTTGACTTTTTGGGGACTGGAGATTTGCAAAGTGGTGAACAACAAACTGAAGATTTAGATGCAGGTGGAGATATTTTAGGCGGTGGTGTCTTTTTAGGTGGTGGGGATTTACTACCACACTGAGTTGCACAACAAACTGAAGTGCTAGAAGCGGGTGGTGATTTTTTAGGAGGTGGTGTCTCTTTAGGGGGTGGTGATAGAGATTCTTTAGGTGAACAACAGGGTGAATGACAACATGTTTTAGACTTTTTGCGTGAAGGTTTTTTGGGAGGTGGGGGCTTTTTAGGCGGAGGTGCAGTTTTACAACATGGTGGGCATATACTATGGGTGGTAGACTCTGTAACTTTGGCATTCTTAGGAATAGATGAACGTTTGGCAACTACTAATGCCTTATCACAAGGAGGACATTTTTTCTTCTTCTTTTCTTTTTTCTTCTTTTGAGGGTCTATGATTCTTCCACAAGTTTTTTCATGATATGTAGACCCGAGAAGTGAAGAGTAAAATTTCTTTACGGTAGATTTAAGATTTTTCATACTTTTCGATTTCTTACTGCTATAAATTTGAAACCAAAAATTACAATTAAGTACTGTGGTCTGGTTAGGCTGTCACAAATTTATCAATAACCACACCATAATGTTCGTAGCTGAGCGTAGGAGTTGCTAATTTTTTATATTTTGGTTATGTAAAAGTGCCAGAAAACGTGGCAAGTTAACCCAAAAAACTCTTATACAGCATAGAACTACTGGCGAGGTTCTTAAATGCTAGACTAGAGAGTGCATTCAATATATCGTACGCGCATGCCCAGTACAAAAAGAACATAACACAATATTTATTATTAAACAAATGTAAAGCTTATTTTAATGACCTCAAGTTTCGATTTCCTTTATAATTTATTGGTTATATAGAAAACTAGCTGATCCGGCGAACTTCGTTCCGCCTAACAGTCGATCAAGATTACTTTATATTTCTAAAATAAAAGAATTTTTCTAACGTAGCCTTAGTTACTCCTTATTACATCAGCTACCTGCCAATAAAAGTCCCGTCAAAATCGGTTCGGCCATTTCAGAGATTAACGGAACAACAGTCAAAAATTTAAAAAAATGTTATTTTGGTGTATGTACCGTATATATATTCATATACATGTAGTGAAAAACGGTTATTTCAATATTACGAACAGACACTCCAATTTTATTTTATGTATAGATGTGACCACTTACCACATTTCAGTCGGAAACGGTCCACCGCATTCTTCCGAACTATCGGCACACAATCGTGGAGCTCTTCAAGAGATGATTGAAACAAAACATACGAAAATGTTTACTATTTGGAAAAATTAACGCACGTGTATAAAACATAATAAAATCTTTTTTGTAGGTTTTTAATTCTATTACAAGGCCAATAGAGTTCCTATTGAGATGACAATATAAGCGTTACGTTTAAAGTTAAAATTTAAGAAACATTTGTCGATAGGCTAATCTAATTGGCGTATAATAGTCTCAGTTGAAGGACTTTGCTGAATTAGAATCAACTTCAGAGTCTTTCATCTGGCCAAAGCAAGTCATTCGACCATTTTTTTTGTGAGCACTAGCACTGCCTTTTTTAGTCTGCATTTCTTTTGAGAAGTTATCAAACCTTACTGGCCAACAGTATGTGCAGTCGGCCAAAAATGTGATCTGCCGCCCTACGTTTAAGCTTCATTTGAACTCATGACACAACAAGGTCAAATTCTCTTAAACTCTGTTATAAGAGTCAATCTTAGCGATAGTTAGATGTCACAGAAACATACATCAAAGCTGGTAGTACACTACCTTTTTAGCCGACCCTAAACGACCTAGTAAAACTGCCGAAAAATTTATGAATGATGGTTTAGTAGCAATTAAATTGATGTTTAAGGACGTGCATGTTCTGCATGGAAGTCCCACGGCTAAGATAGTGATCATTGAAATAGCTTACGGTTGACTAAATGTATCGCCTTCACGACATGTGCACCTTCGTACATCAAGCACTGTTTCTTTCTCTTCACTCTGAATTATATCTAAAACACAAGATTTAATATTAAAATTCTTAAAGCTAGCTGTCGGCAGCACAGTTTTATTCGCGTTATTATACGTCTTTCATTACTACTTTAAAGAGCTGCTTTAAACTGCAATATTGAGTACTGTTTCCACGCTATTTGGGTTACACTGCTTATACACAAAAGCTAAAGTTAGCGCGAGAGACAATTTACTGGTAAGCCTTTAAGCCTAGCTTTCCGCGGCGCGGTTTCACCCACGTCTTTGCCGCCGTCGCCAGTAGCGTGATGTTACATAGCCTAACCTTTCTCGAGAACTGGGCTATCATATTCAAAAAGATTTTTAAATCCGACTAGTAGTGCCAGAGATTAGCGCGTTCAAACGAACAAACAAACTCTTCAGCTTTGTATTAGTATAGATAATGCCAAGACTTTCATAATGCACCTTAGATGGTTCTACTTACACACTTTCTCAGCGGCAGGTGACCTGATATGCATAATTTTTTTACGTGACGTCAAATCACTCACTGCTTTGTTCGAGCCCAGCTACAACAAACGAGGTTTTAATTACATGTACGAAACGAAACGCGGATGGTTAAATACCTTTGTCTATCCCTACGTGGATAAAAGTCGGAAAGCAATGTATGTGTGATATCTATATATATATAAAAATGAATCCCTATTTCCCTTGGTCATGGCATCACGCGTGAACGGCTAGATCAATTTCGTTAATTCTTTTTTGTTTTTCAGAATCAGAATCAAAATCAGAATCAGAATATTTATTTGTAAAACATAGGTAGGTAATACATAGGTGGTTTTTTAATACAAGATGTCGAGCACTATGTTTTGTCACTAGGACATACAAATAATATAATTATAAATACTTTTGAAATAATAATTAATACATTAATAAGGAATGTCAACATAGAGAAGAAAAGGAACTCACCGGTATAACATCGTCTTCATAGTCTTGATTTTTAAATAATACATCAGTGTCTATACCCCTAAAAAAAACATTTGAGATCATATTTTGCGATGAAACTTCAACTTTTCTTATTTCACTTACAAACTCTAAATTTTCAAATCTCCCTATTCTACTTATATGACATGGTATCAGCACTTTTCTTTATTTGACTGATATAGGTTATCCGTTCAAATCATAGGCACGATAATTGCCGAGGTTTCAGGCGACTGGGACCATGACGAACTGAGACTGCGGTCCCAGTCGCCCGATAGCATTTTCGAATTGGTCGATTTGTACCAATTAGCTTCATTGTCAGATAAGTAACAGCACAAATATTGAACTTTAAAATACAAAATACTGATCCAAACTATTGTTGTAGTTAATCGTAATAACATTTATTGACTCACTGTGTATTTTCCCGTTGTAATAGTTCATCTCGGAAGGTACGATAGAAACTCTCACGCCTTGAAAGACAAGCAGAACTGTCTGAAAATGAAAATACAAAAATTTTTAAAATCAATCGAATGTAATGTCAAAGACTTTTTGTCTTTGACAAGGCGGGGCACCAGAAGCAGTTATTTTATAAGCGTACGTGTCATATGATATTGTCATATATACTTGTATCTTGGGAAAATTCGATGCCTATTATGAGCAGCTCTCTGTATAAGTTAATGATTTTTAACGACTTAGGAGTACCGCAAGGATCTATTTTAGGGCCATGCAATAATGCCATGACTAAGATTCATATACTCGGCATACATAAAGTGCATAAAATGTGAACTATGTATTATGTATATACAAGTACAGTTCTAAAAAAATTCATAAATAGAAATAATTTTGTGTGAGATCTAAGCTTCCAATAGTTTAAGCTTCTAGTTTAAGCCAGTGAGTGTAGGGGACTTAGATAAAGAAAGTAAATATTACTTACCATGATAAATAGAATATTTCCGCCCCATATTTATGGTGCTTAACATTCTTTGAACAAAACTCGATGGAGGTGATCTGATCACCTTTTTTCTAAACCTCTCCAGAGCTTTCTTTGCATTATCTACAAAAAATCAACCAATACATAAATAATTGGTGAAACGCTGACTTATTCTCAACCGTCGGAAACGGACCTTTTCAAAATTCAGGAGAAAAGTTTTTAATTCCTCAATCTGAAATCTAACCCCCATATTCATAAACATCATATAAGCATTATAATAGCTAAAATAGGTTTATAATTCGTTTGTCTTTATCTGTCACCTTGACGTTTGTACTAGTAAGAAAGGGACAAAAGCCATTTTAACTATATTAAAGCCTTTAAAAGATTTTTATGAATAAGGGGATGACACCGCTTTATTCGAAACAAAGACGTCGTATGTTTTCAATAGAAACTTAAGTGTTCCTGAATCTGTCGGATCGGTAATTGGCTTTAAAATCAGCATTATAAGGTAACCATTCATAACCATTGCACTTCTTGTGAAAAAGACAATGAAGCATAAAAATCACTGTAATTGTTTTAGAGTCGAATCATTTAAACTAACCGATTTAAATCATACTGAGTAGTGAGTTTATTAAAACTGCTTTAATACTTACCATTAATATTGTAGCTTGAGTCTATCTCGCTGTATCTTTTGTGAAAACTTTCTCTGTATTGAACTGCACGACGTCCTTCGCGCCATTGAAACGGTTTGCTGGACAATTGCACCATCTGATGTTAAGGAGATAAAACGTTAAGATAGTTATTAATAAAACGTCTACTGCAGTATATAGGACTCCACAAAGGCTTTTTTACGCTTTAGAAGACTAAGTTGTAACTGCAGCACAATAATATAATATTTAGTATGCAGTAACTGTATTTGCATACAGTTACTGCCCGTGAGCTGATATTCACTTAGTCCGTCTCTTATGAAACCCACGGCAAGATATGAGAGTCACTAGAGTAAGCAAGTACTATAGCCTATGTTTATGATGTCTTCCAGTACACAAGACCAATTTATTTCATTTAAAAGAAATAATCTCGCTGTGTCTTAGATATTAAGATACCTAAGGCAAAGCAAGATTAAGACGTTAATGATGTTAAATGTTCACAAGAATAGGTGTGGCTTTAAATCTAGTTACTGTATTAAGAAACATACTCACAGCAACCACTTTATTAGTATTTTTAGGAACAATTCGGCTGCAGCTGGCATGCATAGTCACACGACAAGAATCATCAGCTTCTTTGCGACTCTTGTTCGTTTTATTATAATCTCTTTTCATCCAATCGTGATCTGCTAAGAAGCATGATATTCTATCGTTTCTTGTACGTTTATTTTCTATTTTAGCTCGATTTTTTTTTATTTTATACTTTTCTAAGATGACATCGTTCATATGCTTTTTTCTACGTTTATGATTTTTCTTGTCCTTTTCCATTACTGTGTCTGCATGTATACTAGTGCGAAATACCATAATAGATTTCACAGTTTTCCAACGGTTCGCAAAGAATTTATGAAAGTCTGATAGTTTATGTTGCGATTTTTTTATTCTCACTCGTTTTACTTTTTCTTTGCCAGATCTCTTTGATTTGTCACTATCGGTCGTTTTCTTTAATATTTTCTTCGCACTGTTTTCTTTTGGAGCAGTATTATCATTACCGCCTTTCGATTCACTCTGGTTAGTTTTCTCTGTATTGTTAGGTGAATCTTCTTTCTTAGATTTACTTGAAGAGTCTAATTGACTATTATTTTGTGTAAAAAATCTGACGGCTTTAAGGAAGCCTTTTATATTATGGTGATTAATATTATTAGTATCAGTTTTCTTCTGTAATTGTCTAGAACTTTGGAGTCCTGGCGAGCTTTGAGAATTGATAGTAGAGTTTGTATTCACACAATTATTTAGTGGCATTGCATTATATTTTGTATTGTTTATTTTAAACGGTCTTCCTTTGGTATTTGATGGAATGAATATTTTTATGTTGCGGGAATTAAATGAACATTTTGACTTTCTATCGCTAGATGATAGATTAACAAATCTATTCCGTATAGTATTTACCGTATGATTTTCGTTGTTATTTACTACGTCTTGCGTATTATAAACAGTGTCCTCATTTAAAAGATTTGAAATCCTATCATTATTATAATCAAGACGATCATTGAATATGTTTTGATTTCGAGTATTTGCCTTTTTATTATATTGTTGTCTATTTGGTAGTTTAATATAACGACTAAAGTTTATTCGTCTTTTATTTAGATGGCGACTAATAATGCCGTAATCTTCGTACTCAACACTTTGCGTGAGAGCTACTGGTCCTGTCCCAAAGCTTCCTTGAAAGAACCTCCATCTTCTTAAGCCATTACTTGTAGTAGTCGACGCTCTGGGATGTTGATTACTTTCGATGTCTTCTCCTGTTTCTATGATCTGGAAGTCAATTTAAAAGCTGCATTACACATAAAATAGTTTTGTAAAAATTCGTGTGCTCGCAGCAGCGCTTTTACGCCACGCGTATTATTGTAATCGATATCATATTATGTCAAAATAAGGCCTAAATGTATCTTAAAATACTTCGAATATTACAATACTTACACTAGAGTCTTTATTGGTGCTATAGAATTGAGTGTCACTGTCGCTGTCATCAGATGATCCACTGAAAAGACAGACAATCTTTGCAAAATAATATTTATTTTATTATACACATACTTTCTTAAATTGAATTTAGATTTAAGTCATTTTAAATATAAATTACAGTTCGATCAGAAAGAAACTGAAGGTCCTTTATACTCACGCCTCTAAACTGACATCACTCAAGTCCCCATAGTCTACCGGAGACAAGCATATCGTGCACAGCTGTCCGATGTCACCGAAACAATCGGTACAATATACGCCTAGACATTTGGGTGTGTCACATCTGGAAATTGGTGTACACAACAAATTATCTATTGAATGTTTGTTCTATGTGTATTCATGCAATTTATAGGTGAATTGATTAGATTTTGTTGATATAGGTGATTTTGAAGTAGACGAGAGTAGTTATCTTCTTTTGAATAGTAGAAAGAATTTTGGATTGTTTGAGTATACTGATACAGATTTTCCAATTGTCAATTTTTTTAACACAAATTGTTAATATGGACATTTCTCAAGATAGATAGAAATATCTTAAAGAAAATGAACTTTACGAAATTACATTGTGCCCTCTCTTATCTTTCAACGCCTTCCTTTAAATTATCAAAACTCTTTCGATAATGAAAGAGTTTTGATGAAACAAGTTAAATACTGTGACTGTGTCGCCAATATCGAACAAATATCAAAAAAATTATAAAATAATAATTACTTGGTTAACTTTATGTCGTTGCTGTTGGAACTAGTAGTACCACACAGCACACAACGTGGTTCTTGTGGAGCAATCCCTAGTAGATACTTGAGGCACTGAAAACTGAAGCACGAACTATTATTATGCAACATGATATACATTATTTGGTTATCGCAGTTTATGGACATACATTATTGGACAAATATATATTCTCTAAATATTACGAAAAAAATGCTAAGAATAAAACAAATCAAGACGATGTTGACCGAGAAAAAGACAAAGACAAAGACACTTCCTCTATTTATTAGATGCAATTTATTGTTTGTTTAGTAGTATTTGCATGATATATTAATATTTTTACGCCGGCTACCGGTAGAATATGTGAGAATAACTATATATTAAGAACCATACTGTACCATATTCTCAGAAATAAATAAATTTGAATTTGAAGGAATGGAAAATGTAGAGAAGGAGATTGTGGGTGTTCTTACTCTAGAAGCAAACTACACTACTTTATGAAAATATTTTGAGTGGTTTATTCGGCGGTATTTCTTATAAAAGCTGTCTTTAATTGACAGTGCTAAATTCAGATTTTTTTACTATCGCAAAAAGCGTACAAAACTACGATTTGTAGGTAGGATTAGGATAATGTTTTAAGTTTCAAACAACTAACGGTATATGCTCGTCCAGCCAGTTAGCAAACGTATACTTAGATTCTGAAGAATATTTATATTCTCGGTGTAACTTCTTTCTTGCAAACTTCATAAATCCAGCTAGAAAATTAAACAATGACTTTACCAGCATTTGTTTTCTTTTAATTTTGATCCCGAGTCTTCTAAGCGGGGCGTGAAAAGCATCTCATAAAGCCGCCATAGTGGAGGCCGACTTGCCAGCAGTTTAAGACGATCGGCATTTCCAGTGGTGACCACCATTCGCGGACCCTATTGATTGCTTAACAACAGGCAGTGTGGAGTGGAGTCACTTTGGTGGGGTAGGTAAACAAAATAATCTTCAAAGGGGTAGGGTACGCTCATGTGTATAACTCACGTATCGCCAGCTACATTGGGTTCCATGTAAATGTTGCGAGCCTGTTGCCATTTACCAAGCACAATTTCTAGACGTTAGACTAAAGGTCCATCCGTACACATCAGTGCCGACATGTGACTGACAGTGCCATACCGTACATTATTTTAAAATCACTGCAGTATCTTCAATGACGTCTGCAAATAGCACGTCACGGAACTGAAATGGTACGGCACTGTCAGACACGTGTCAGCACTGAAGTGTGTGAATACTGTAAATTTTCCAATAGAAAAACCCAATATAATTTTGAAAGACCCAAAAATCAAATCCGCATTTTTTGCATGGCAGTCCGTAAACTAGCTCAATAGAGCTGTCTAATAGCCAACAATCCTAAAAATCTAATTTATATATATTATAATAAAAATAATTTACTTAATTGTCTCACCTCTAGTTCTCAAAATATGGTTATAAAGCCAACTGGCTCGAGCTTTGGCACGTTCAGGTCTGTACTGTCCCATGATGATGTGACGCAAACGCAGGCCGTAAGGCTCGAACAGAGCAAAGAACCACATCAGGCAGATTAGCACTCCTAGAAACATGCAGTATCCTCATTTAAATCCTGCCAATATTCTATGAGAGGGTACTTAGTACTGCTCCCGTCGTCTTGAGTGTACTGGTACACTCAAGACAGAAACCTGTGAGGCAGTAATATGGTAAACAAGCAAACACTGTCATCATCATCATGATATCAGCCGAATCACGTCCACTGCTGGACATAGGCCTCCCCCAATTTTCGCCACCTTGGCCGGTCGTGAGTCGCCTTCATCCATCGGTTGCCCGCCACCCTTATAAGGTCGTCAGTTCACCTTGTGAGACAATTACTTAACCTAATAATTTGCGTCAATAAACCCTTTGATGTACCTAGCTTGCCAGGAACATCCTATTATTTGTTGAAGGGTTATCTTAATTTGGGAACATATTATAGCACAATCCTAGTTATCAAGTCTGTATGGTGAAAAATAATTAATAAACATACCAATCTGCGTATATCTTCTAAAATCTGGTGGATATGGATCTGGTAGGCAGGGTATTGGCGACAGAGGTGGTTGAGACAGTGGAATGTCGAGGGTGCTTACTACAGACCTGAACAGACGGGCCACGTAACCGTCGCCAGATACGTAAGCGCCTGTTTGTGTTACTCCAGCTGTAAATGTTATTTGAGGTTTGGTTCTGTGTCGGAAACCTTAAAATTTATTAAATAGGTTGCAGTTTGGTGGAGACTAGAATTGATAGTTATCATCGTAAAGCAATTATGGTAAAGGTTGTTTCCCTTATGGTGGTCTTGTAAAAGCTCTTAAGATTAAACAGGAACAAAATGTGCAAGAAAAACTTACATTGAAAAAGAGTTCTAAGTTCTAATATACCAGTACTGGGCTTACTTTGTATCCGTTAAATATACATTTAACGGACACAAAGTATGCCTTAAGACTTTTAGACTTCACAAACATACGTTTGTAAAATCCCCCGTGACACAGAGCTTGATCCCTAGTGCAGGAATTGCCTTTAAAAAAAAAAGTATCTGATTAACACCAAAATTTGTACTAGGCTTCTTGTGCCCAAACAATGTAACTTTCAGTCTTTTGATAGCTAGTGGTATTGTAGTTATTCTTTTTAGGAACTACGAGTATTTCTTGTATTATTAGTTTTAAAACTTGAAACATGAAATTAAATCATGTTAAAACTCAGTCCTACCATATTTAATATAATACCTATTTCTTCTTTGTGATGTGAGTGTGTGAGTAATGAAGAGGTCATTACTGAAGATCGGCAGTTGACTCCTTGAGTTTGTCTCTGTCGAGTGCAAGATGGAACAGTTTTTCGACGGTGGTAATACCTGTCGAATACTAGATGTTTCGTAGCCACGATTTCTTTCTTCGTCCGTCTTTTTCTTCAAGCTAAAGTATCCTATACCTATAGTGCCTAAGTCTACTCATAACTATGTAAATCATGTGTTTACTTACGCACAACATCCGACTGATATTTCCCATGATTTCGAATAGTCATCAACACCCAATAAAGACTGTAGTCAGCAATAATGTGTATAAGTAATTTGAACGTGGTAATCGCCATAAAAACTGCTGAGCGAGTCAAGTACACCTTCTCTGAAGTCACTAGGTGGAAAGATGAAGTCTGAAATAAGATCAAATAATATTAATAACGACCCAATTAGCGGATATGAGACTCAAAATTTTAAGCATGATATGTCATAGAGCGGTGATATGGGTTCCAGAATGCGGATAATCATACTTAACAATATATACATACAGCCCGATGCAAATATAAATATCATGAAAAGACACTCCCAAACCACTTCCTACCTAAAATATTTTAATAAGCATTAAAAATCCGCCAGGACTCGCACCACAAAACACTGGAGGTTTGAACAAAATATTCAATTCTTACCGTGATATATTTGGCTCTCTCTCTTCTATTCAGAGGGAGAATGGTCTCCCTCCCTTGCCGTTGCCGTTTAAGGTCCAACTCCTGCAACTCCTTCGTCATGTAGCGATTGTCGAATCGTGACCGAGTTTCGTACATATGCTGGTAATATTTTGCTCTAAAAGTAGAATAACCACTAATAGATAATAGTGAACTAATCTAATCTAAAACCAGGTAACAGTCGATATAATGGTTGATTCTGGGCCTATTTGGCAAATAAAATGAGAAGAATATTTCCTAACAGTAAGTGATTCACCCGATGATAAGTAGCAAACCACTTTCGGGCTCCCAAAGTGGTTTTCCTTCCAAATTGGTAGGCATTGCAGAGGCGCTCATAACTCGGTGGACTCACTGGTCGGTAAAAGATCAGCGGGTTAAGCAACAAAGGGTGCGGCGACCCATGGATGGATCACCGCATAATGGTTTTTTTCTCAAATTATGACTGAATAAATCCTGGCACTAAGTTGACACTCTTGACACTCGATAAGAAGGAGAAGAAGAAAAAGTAGCTGCCACGAGACAAAATAAAGTGTTGAGCTTGCAATACAAGACAAACCATACCGTGGTCAGTACAGTAGATCTTTTCAGGTCGCATAAATCCATAGATATCTATAGAGCTTACAGACTAACATACAAACTACATAAACTTATAAACTACACTTCACATGCACTACGTCACTGTGCGTTGATGTGGCACTTGTCCGCTGAAGCGACGGAACACGACACCTTGCGTCCAAAAAGTTTCCTCCATGACGATGATAACTATCATTGATAAGACCTTTGGAACCACCGCTTACACACATAACCACTAATGTAGTGATAAACCTATGATTCTTCTGCTATACACACGTGAGGCAAGTGATGTCACGCACACAGGATTAACTGATAACCAGCTAACAGCCATATTTACTGAGTGTTCTTTATATAACTATTTTTGCAAAAAGTGGCACATAAACCAAAAAAACCTACTATATTGAAGAGTCAACTGACCTAAATATAATAAGCAGAAAAAACAAGCTGGTTGCACACGAGCTCCAAGAGAGCCAGGTGAGGAGTGGACCAGTTCTATTTCGGATCTCTGTGACGATACCAGCTGCCACCTGACTCGCGGTCCTAGTTCTATTGTTGCTGAATGAGTACGAGTGCAGAATCTGGACTTCAACGTAGAATAACGCGCGAATTTGAGTCGTAAAGTTCTTTAGTTCTGAAAGAATCCAAAAGTCTGTAGAATCAGGTTTGCCAAGGACAAAAAAATCTAAAGATAATGTAAAGTAGACAGTAAATTGATTGATAGAATAGATCGAACCGATCGCGGCCGAGGAAATTATCTACACTTTCAAAGAGTCTATTTGTGAAATATCCATAATATTTCATTTCGTTTGTTTTAAGTAAAAATAATAATGGATTATTATAATTACTTAAAACGTTAAGTTTAGAACGAATTTTGAAAGAAACTATAGGTACCTATATGATTCGAAAAATCACAATGGTACTTGCCCGGATTCGGACCCCGACCTCGTGTTTATGAAGCGAGTGATTGTGTATTATGTTGTGTCAATCTACTGGATCATCTACATGAAAACGATATTGACTGTAGCAAAATGAACGCAGAGACACAAACAAAATCAAGTAATAGTATAAAACAACTTACTCTTTCTAATACTGGCTAAGATAGCTTCATCCATAAAATCTGTGACGTAGCAATACGCCTTGAAAGGCTTCACAGTCTCACACACAGTGTGAGCCAAGTACGCCATATTGCAAAACTTGGTCAACTCCGGATCCAAGTTATCCCTGCAGTTAGCAATGCCTTCTTCGAGTAAAGTAACACAGTGGTTATATGGAGTGCCAAGTTTTGTATTGCAGACGTTCGAGGTGGATTCTAACCAGGCGAATGATAAATAAATGTAGCCAACTGAAATATAAAGATTTTACTTGGTTTGGATGTACAGTCCTGTAATCTATACTATTATATAAAGCGAAAGAGTTTGTTTGTTTGAACGCGCTAATCTCTGGAACTACCGTCGGTAACGAACCAGTCGGATTAGAAAAAATATTTTTGTGGAAAACAGCCCAGTTCTCGAGGAAGATTAAAGACTATGTAACATCACGCTACTGGCGACAGGAGCAGAGCAGTAAGCAGAAACGCAGGTGAAACCGCGTCGCAGAAAGCTAGTTCGTCATATGGCGTCTATTCCCACCTGTTCTGTTGGGTAGTTATGTTGGCAGCACCGGGTAAAAATCTTTGAAAGCACAAAGCTACAAATGGATCCGATGAAGCGATACTAGTTGACTGTCAAACAGTGGACATATAATATTTGCTAAAGCAGGTACATCAAGGACAATGTCATTCATGTATTTATGTATTTATTTACTTTTTATACAAGGTAATATGTGGCCTATGAACTTTTCCAATGCCAGGAATATTACGCGCGTAACTTTTTATAAAACTAGGTGTTGTTTAATTCTAATGTTTAATTTTGCAGTTCCATAATTAATTATCACATCATAATTTAACCTAAATAACCACTAAGCTCAAAACACCTTTCATTTTCCTTTCGTTGAACTTCATGACGTTTCATTACGAAAAATGTTTAAGAAAATCAAAGAATCTCTTACCAACGCTCATAACGAGCCTGTTCATAGTTATAACCATTTGCTTCACTTGTCTCGTAATCACATTGAACCTGTATATCATCAGCTTTATGGAACTAGTCATGGCGTTCTGCGGCTTGGTCATGAGTTCGTCTAGTTTGTTCACGCTAGTTTTTATTTGCTCCTGTAATAATATTTTCTGGTGTCAGACGAAACAATACCCTATCTGATGGTAAAAGGTAACTGTTGCTCATGAACTAGGGACTCTGTGAAGACGCTGCGTGCTGCTTACGATGAAGGGAATGGGATAGATGAAGAGTATGAAGAAGGTGAGGAAAAGGAAAAGGAAGAAATTGGGTCTCCGACGCTCTTATGTTACTAATATTATACATGTGAAAGTTTGTGTGTATGTGTGTGTGTATGTTTGTTACGATTCAGCGACTAAACGGCTGAAAATTAGTATGTAAATAAATTCAGTGTCGGAGACGGACTAAGGCTACTTTTTATTTCAAAAATAGGTTTGGTTCCCGAGTGAAACAAAACACCTTTTAGGCGCGGGTAAAGTTGTGGGGCGCAGCTAGTTATGACTAAATTAATAACCTACATACATACCAAAGCACCCGCCTTTTCTAATATGTGGCCACGTATGCAATAAAAACGCTTTGTCAATCTAATTACGTTTTATTTGCTATCGATTATGGCGGTAAACCTAGTTCTGAACAAACAGATAGACATTGTCATGAAATAAAATAATCAAACTTAGGGGAGGTTTGACTTTTAATCGTAAAAACTACTATAAGCAGGCAAAATATAGCCAAGCAGACAAAATATAGCCACAAAGTTTATAAACGGTTGTAAATCTGTTGTTGTAAACGGTTGTAAAGGTGCTGACTGCACCGTTGGTCTAGTGGTTAGTGTAACTGACTGCGACGCCGGGTGTCGTGGGTTCGATTCCCGCGGAAGGCAAATATTTGTGTGATGAACATTTGTATTTGTCTTTAGTCTGGGTGTTTCCTATGTATTATAAGTATGTATTTACAAAAAAAAAGTATGTATATGTATTATATTTCAGTTATCTAGTAGCCATAACACAAGCTCTGCTTAGCTCGGGACTAGACGACAGTGTGTGATAGTGTCCACATATTATTATTATTATTATTATTAAATCAAAAGAGTTGGTTTAAGTAGGAATATTACACAACGTTTAAAATTGTGAGGACTATTAAGGACAAGCACCTAATGTATTTATTACAGTTCTACCCGAAACAGAAATCTCATATTTGGATGGGATATGTAAACAGTATTACCGAATCTATCGTATCGGCAATCCGTAAGGAATATGTATCAAATAAGACTCGGTACAGTTGCACGTCCTACTGGGATGAAGAAGGTCTAATATGAATTAAAATTAAAAGAAAAACATGAGGGCAAATACATGGAAGAGATCTTTGCAGAGCCCTGCGACAGTAAATTATAAAAAATCTATTAAAACCAAGTACTTAAATTGGCACAAGCTTAAAAATATCAATAATACAACATGTGTTTCATGAAGGACGTTCGCGACAATATGATATTGTGAATATGCACATGACGCGCAACTGTATTATATCCCGACCATGACATTGTTTAGCTATCAAGATTCAAAAAATTATTAAATAAAGTAGTAAAGATTGTCACATGTTAAGTGCTTGCCTACCCTCGGGCTGAGAACGACAACTTCCTAAAATGACAACTTCCTACAACGTCTATTCCAAAATAGACAAATTCCGAAAACGACAAATACCGAGAATGGCACATTTCGAAAATGACAAATGCCGAAAATGACAAATTCCGAGAATGACAAATTCCGAAAATGTCAACCTACCAAGGGGTGTCAATTTCAGCTAAGAAAACACTACCAGGTCCACATACAAATCCACTTTCCCTAATGATCCACTGAACTAAAAATGTCTCAGATTCCCATTCGGCCTACAATACACACACAGAATACAAATGAATGTGGACAAAACAAAAGACTGTCGAAAAGTCATCCGACGTCGATTTTAAAAACAAAAGACAAGTCGAAAAAGATTATTTTGAATATTTTAGGTTGAAAACTAGGTGCACGCTATTTTAAACTTCATTGGTTTTAATATTTTAATTTTTTTGTTGTATCTACTTCAGTTCTATTAGCTTATTGAAATATAAATAGTGATTTTCCACATAAGTAATATCCCAAGTTTTGTCCTTTTGAAAATAAATCTTATAACAAATAAACATCATGAAACAAATGAACAGAGCTTTAGGTAATATTTTATGACGGGATATCGAAAAACTAGTGCAAGGAATTTTGGACCCTATTGACACTATGAATTTTCTTTTCATTTTCTATATTCGTGGTCAGTATCACCTACCTGATACGAAAACTACGTCATAGTCATTTCTATTGACAAATGACTCAGTGGCCAATGGCAAATTTTTGGACTAGTTGAAAAAAGCATACATTCGATTTTCGACCATATTGGCTTAAATTTTTTTAGCTTATTTTTTATATAAACCATCTTAATTACTTAGTTTAAGTCTAAAATAACGATTTTTAATTGAAGTCAATAAAATCGCTATCTAATAGGTCGAAAATCGCTTGCATTTATTTTTTACAAACTCTATCGATGTCTTTATCACTTTCCGATAGTCTTATGTTTTGCCGACGTTCATTTGATTTGCCGACGTTCTACTGTTTTGCTTTTGAAATGTCCAAGCAGTTTGATCATTTTTATCGTTACTCAGCCGGAGATTCCACACGTATTTTTTTAGTCGGCTAATAATTACGACAGGGACTAAAGGGCAGTAAAGAAATTCGACAATTTAGGAAAGTGGCCTTAGTAGGTACTTAATCAATCTTGGTTTCCTTACCCAAGGCAATGTGGTTCATTACAGAAATGTAGTCGAATGGAATTCTGGGAACGCAGTCTATTGCAGGAATGAATGATAAATTTATAAGTAGCAAGTTATATTTGACTTGATGTTTGTGTTGTAACTTTGAACTTTTCATAGTGTTTGTATGAATGGCAAAGTAGTCATTATAGGAAGTTGTCATTTTAGGAATTTGTCATTTTAGGAAGTTGTCATTTTAGGAATTTGTCATTTTAGGAAGTTGTCATTTTAGAAGGTTTTCAATTTAGGAAGTTGTCATTGTAAAATGTTGTCATTTTAGGAAGTTGTCGTTTTGGGAAGTTGTCATTTTAGGAAGTTGTCGTTCTCAGCCTGAGGGCTTGCCTATGGTTAGTGGACGGTCCACTATACGAGGCTAATTACTTTACAACGCACTAGGAAATATGCGTCGCGGGTGATTTTTTAAACATACAGTTTACAAACACATTCAGACTCGTGGCTATTTTTTTATGGATACCACAAAATTGTCCGCTTAACATGCTTCACTTTGGTTGGCATGCATCTGGACTGACTTTCAGATAAACTCACTTAACATTATTTGGACTGATGATTGAAGGAATAAATGAGTTATAAAATGAAGACCACGATTTCGCGAACGGCTGACACAGTCAAGGAGGGTAATGTTTTTCCAGCGTATGTATATATGTATGTATTAGAGTATGTATGTCTATTTCCTTGGCACGCTCTACAGCTTTTATGGCTTGATGAATTTTAACCTAAGAGGTGTCATTAGATTCGTATTGATTGCGGGAGTGACATAAGGTATATAAAACTTCAATGTAGCGTCAGCACAAGAAAAGAAAATAGGTTTCGTTGTTATCACTTTGTTTTAGGCAGGTGGCTTTTCCTTTAATGATAGGTAGGTATATATTGCTTGTAATTTTTCAATCGCGATTTCCATTTTAGGACTTTAAGCAGAGTCAAAAGTCAGATGGAATTAAATTAGGGTGGCATATAATGCCCTCAGGCTGAGAACGACAACTTACTGGGTGTGAAATCTAGATCGAGGAAAATAGCGTAAATTAAATGAGGTCTACATCCAGCAATGAACAGCAACAGAATAATTGGTTGTTTTATTGTTACAGAATATCTTAGCAAACTTGGATACATCTAGAATTTTCTACACAAAAACAAAACGTTCAATAACTGGTATTTTCGCCTGTTGCGTTAATAATAATACAGTCATCATTCAATAATGGTCATTTAAGTAATCATTGACTGCGTCCGCTCTTTGGTAGTTGCAAACATCTTAAAATCAATCTTCAAATTTAGAAAAAGATGCAAGGCATATTTGGAGAAGAACACTGGTAAATACAGAGTTACAGAGCATAACTGCCTAAAATATCGTTATGCACACTTAACGCCAAAGATAGCATTGGTTCATTTCTAAGAAAGATTAGGTAGTTAAAATTCAGAAAAGTTTTTTCTAAGTAAGAAAAGAAAAGACGGACACAAATTTTAACGGGCGATAGATAACACGCGCACCAAGTGTTCTGTATAAACGTGTAATCAACATTATCATCATGAATGGCCATAAAACTATTTTTTTTGCGTTGACATAGAACTTTGAATTTTCACCGCTTCAAGAGGTTGAGGTACGGAAACCTTAAAAACGAATCTAAATGAAATAGGTCCACTTTCCATTTTATCGTTACAGGAGAGATTTTGTTAAATATACGACTACCTACACACCTACTTATCTAATCATCTTCATTCATTCATCTGAGATATTCCCAAAAATGATAACATGAAAATACCGAAGCAAATTGACTTACTTGAGTACATGCCATGGATTCCGACAGCACCTCAGAATTCTTCAACGAGTTAGTAGCAGGGCCAGTTAGTATGAGCACCAAAGCGTAACAAGTTAGCGTGTATCTGCCTACACGTGAGAAGAACTGCGGTATTAGAAGGAACACCAAGCATCTGAAAGAAATGTCTGATTTTTAGCATTTCTACTATTTATCTACGTTTCAAAGTCACTTTCCAAATTTATCTCGAACATTACCTATGATAGATAGATAAATAGTATATGACTGCACCGTTGGTCTAGTGGTTAGTGTAACTGACTGCGACGCCGGGTGTCGTGGGTTCGATTCCCGCGGAAGGCAAATATTTGTGTGATGAACATTTGTATTTGTCTTCAGTTTGGGTGTTTTCTATGTACATTAAGTATGTATTTACAAAAAAAAAAAGTACGTATATGTATTATAATTCAATTATCTAGTACCCATAACACAAGCTCTGCTTAGCTTGGGACTAGATGACGATGTGTGATAGTGTCCACATATTATTATTATTATTATATTATTAGATAAAAGTCGTTCACGACCAGTTATGAGTTTGGTTTCTTGGGGAAACCCATGCCCTGCAGTAGACAGCTGATAGGTATATGTAATGATGATGATAATGTGTCGACAATCACTGGTGTGACAGCACATCAGTTCGACGAACGTTAGTGCGACAGATTTTATTCGCGGCAAACGATAGGGCGACAGAACTTTTGATCGACAAACGATAGTTCGATAGAACTTTCGCTCGACAAACTAAATATATAACATATATAAATACATACATATATATAATATATAAGAAGACTTTTGTTGCGCTTTAGTTTGTCGAGCGACAGTTCTATCGCACTATCGTTTGTCAATCAAAAGTTCTATCGCCCTATCGTTTGTCGCGAAAACAATTAGTAGCACTAACGTTCGTCGGCAGTAATAGAAAGGTATAACAGAAATAAAGTTAAAACCCAAAATTTTTCAAGGGTCATAATGCTCTAGCTGAAGACGTCCGCTGTAACACACTCCGCAATTTCAAGACACAGCCCCTACAACATCTGAAAGCCTTGGGATCCTTTGAATCTACATCTCCAGCAACGTATAGTTTCGCAGTCATTTGGAGGCTAAAACCAAGTTGGCATCTAAAAAGCTCGGTGCGCTCAACAGGGTGAGGCTGTACTTCACTGCAGGGCAAAGACAATTGCTTCACAAAGCTCAAGTTCGTCCCTACATGGAGCACTGCTGCCATCTTTGGGTGGGAGCACATGGATACCAGCTTGGTCCACTTGACGCGGTCCAAGGCCGTGCGGCCGTGCTGTAAGAATTGTTGACGATCCCAGGCTTACAGGCGGTATTGAATCACTAGGCATAAGAAGAGACGTTGCCTCCTTGTGTGTATTCTTCCGCTTGTGCAATGGGCTGTGTCCTAACGAATTGTTTTGAGCTCCCCGTCGAGGTTTTCCCTAATGCTTTAAGAAGTTAAAAGGTTTTTAACAGGGTCGGCAACGAGCTAGTGATGCTCCTGGTGTTGCAAGCGTCCATAGGCTACGGTAACTGCTTACCATAAGCCAGGCCGATACTTACAAAAAAAAAGTACTTTTGCCTATAGGTATGGATGGCCTTAACACTAAGATAAGTAATCTAATTCATATAATAATACGTACCTAATTCTATAGCTGAACGCTAAACCCAGAGTTAGCAACACTCCAATAATAGAACTCATAATAGTCGCATGGATCAGAGATATCGACAGTTGAAACACGAAGAACATGAAGCAAAGATATGTCAGTATTATGCCGCCAATAAACCCTATCAGACTTTTCAGAACGAAGTTGGGAAACGTCTGATCTGTATTCAAGTAGTAAAACCAATTGGCAATTCCACTTCCATCTGGACACCACTTTTTGAAAATTCTCGATATCTTCTTCTGAGTGTCGTATCTATAGAGACGCCACCGTTGCGATAGTGTTCTTTCCATCTGTCTGTTTCCCATCACTATTGAATTGATCTTTTCCTCTTCATAATTAAGCCTGTATTTCTCTATTGCACGCGCCTTCCAGAGAAGGGCGAAAAAAGCCATGTCTAACTTTTTTCAGTACATTTTGAATATTGTCTTAAATTTTGTCACAGTAAACATTTTTGTGCCGATAAAAAACCATCGTGGTGTAAAATGGCTACTGACAGAAGATATTTTATTACATTTTATTTTATTTCTAATTCTCTAATGGCCTTTTAAGAAAGTTGACTGAGTGCTACCTGCAAGGAGGTGTTACAGTCTTATGTAGGTACTTCCCCATTATCTATCTAGCATTTACAGACTATAGACTGCACCGTTGGTCTAGTGGTTAGTGTAACTGACTGCGACGCCAGGTGTCGTGGGTTCGATTCACGCGAAAGGCAAATATTTGTGTGATGAACTTTTGTATAATGTCTTCAGTCCGGGTGTTTCCTATGTATTTTAATTATGTATTTAAAAAAAATGTATATGTATTATATTTCAGTTATCTAGTACCCATAACACAAGCTCTGCTTAGCTTGGGACTAGATGACGGTGTGATAGTGTCCACATATTATTTATTTAATAAATAGGTATGTATTAAAATTATATCTGCATATCTATAGATACTAGAATTTTATAGAGGTAAAGTTTGTGAGTGTGACGGAGAATATTTGGACCTAAAACGATACCGACGACAGACGTCGCAAAACGGATGGCCAAGACGTGCCTAAAGGTGTCTATAATCAAAATATCTCGAAACGCCTTGATCGTCCGTACCCTATATTTTAAATCATTTAAAGTAAAGGCAGGTACATATAATTTAAAACTATGGAACTAACGAAAAATAGCCGAATTTAGATAACGCGTTTCAAGGTTTCGAACTTGGGTGCTTTCATAGCTGTTTAAAGTCAGTTTCTCCGGAACACCCAAGTCAGTTACGCCGGAATGCTGCGGACGTCGCATATATCGGTCCCTTAGTCCTTTTAGTCACAAAAAAACGTTTACTGCGACGCCACACACGCGAACTTAGGTACCTCTACTCGAGTGTGTCTGTACCTTTATAAGTACCTATGTACCTACGCACACAGATAGGCAGATAGGTATAGGTGCCTACATAAACCCTAGTAGGTATATGTATCTACTAATTACTATTATAATATTTATTCTGCGCTACTTTTAAAATAACATTCCTAGCTACCTCCCTCAGAGCCGCATCCGAGTTATCCGAGTGTCTAGAATTCAATATTAAGTCATATCATCAGTCATCACTAAGAAACTACGCCGAATTGTAGCGCCCTAAACCGCGCCAGAGCACTTCGACCTATTTGAGGCATTCTGTACACAATCGTCACAATGAACTGGGTAAATGTACTTACGATCTCGGTTCATTCGAGCATCATGTTTGTGGAATTGACCTTCCTTTTTAGTTACCTACCTAGCAGAGATGTGATTTGAATTCATCAGAAAGCTAAGACAAAACTGATGTACTAGGTACCTACTTAACTAGAGCAAAAGCTCAATATTTTAATAACCGGTCACGGCTTTTTTGTGCACGAGGCATGATTGGTACGTTCTCTGAATCTTTTTTAAACGAATGAACGCATTCATATAATCATCATAGGAAGTATTTATTTACCAAATTTGTATTGCATTGTGAGTTGTTATACTGTATTGTACATGAATGCCGACTCGGGATACAAGTTGTTCAACAATAGCGGTAAAGTTCGTTGACATAAAATTGTCAATAACAAAATTAAAATGAACTTGCCCTGTCCGCGTTCTTACAGTTCTGCGCAAGACGTCCTACATGCGCAGATCACTGCAATGCTACAAAATCAACTTCACTCCTTTGCCTCAAATATCGTGAAAAGATAATCATTTTTTCAATAGTTACTACACCACATAATGCAGATTTTCTCGGTGATAGTGATCATTGATAAATTATAGTGAATGTTCAAGTTCGAATGCTCCGTGTGATCATCACAATTTTCGAGTACATGAATCACACAAGTATTCATTGAAGAAACCGTAAGTGAATTATTAATTTCTTGCTTTATCAATGTGTCGTTTATTGAATGTAGCCCAGCTTGATTTTGTGGTAAGAAAATTCGTTTAAGAGACTATTTTCCGTGTTGTGTTAAATAGTTACTTTTTGTTGTGTAGGTATCTTATTGATATTCTATTACAATGTGTTCAGGAAACGAAATTATTCTGCTCGATCATAAAAAAAGTACAGTACCAGTTTGCGTACAATTTATTAAAGAGACCTTTTCGTGCAACAGTACTTACCAAATGAACGTAACAACTTATTGATTGACAGGACAGATTTTAATGTAATTTTATATGAACGCGGCCTAGTTTTTTGAAAAACATTAATTTTGCTGTCATACTGTCAAAACAATTTTGACAGTTCAAAATTCAAAATATTTTTGTTTTTATTTTTATAGTTTTCATTTGTTTTGTTAATTATGATTTAATAAATAAGTTTCTGTAATTAAAACAAAGTATTTATGATATAAGCAATATAATATTAGCGTTAATTTATTTTGTAACGTTACACAAGTAACATCGAAAGCTACCAAAGGGCTATGCATCTACAATTAAATCTTTCTGTAATGTATGTTGCAAAAATAGATTTCACTCATTATTATAGCTGGCCTTTCTTAATTTTTAATAATCGTTTAACAAGTAAGTTAATTTTATTAAGTACATCTAAATATAAATATTTAACTGTAAGTAATCTGATGCACACATTTCCAATTATTTTTAAAATACTTCTTAGTTTTCTATTTTTATTTATAAGTATTTATTCACAATCACAGTAAAAAGTCTGATGAAATGATCAATTATCATTATTTGGATGTATTTTGGTCCTTCAAACCCAAACAGCTCCTGCAATTTAGTATTCTAATCCTATAAAACTGAAACTCAAAATATTTATTTACTATTAAGTACCTACAACTACATAATTTTAAAGTTACATTTTGGTAAAATTAGAATTTTACTTCTTACCTTTTTGAAACAGAAGTCTCTATTTCACTCTTGGGTCTTTTTCAGCACAGCTCGGCTTGAATGTATTATAATATTTTAGCATTTATTCTGTAATGGTTAGAAGTCATATCTAAATAAACACAAGGCATTAGGGATTTATGCTTGATTGCTACAAAATCAAGCAAATCATAATGCTTGGTGGCAGCAGTATTGATAAGTAACAAGTAGGTAAATTGTCCATAGGCTACGGATTATTGCTCACGTCTTAATGTAAATACAGGCATGGCAGTTGAACTGTTTGGAAAAGTATGATATTTTTCTTAATGCCTTTCCATTGTAACGGAGAAGGGCGGAGTGGAGCTGATCTTAGCAGACCAAAGCAGGATTCAGCTGCCTTTTGACAGCCCGCTCGACTCCGTTCTGTCCAGCTCGGAGCCGCGTATATACATGTTTTATTTGAAAATTTGCTTAGCACCGCTGGGCCAGCTCCGCGTCAGTGGAAACGTACCCTAACTGCGGTCCACGCGATGGCCTTACGCATTGTATAAAGAAACACTTTAATGAGCTGGAATGATCTGGGCAGTGCTGGCTGGTTACATTAATCTAGCCCACATAAAGCCACTACTGGGCAAAATGGTTTTATATTTCTTCCATGGAATAATTGAGCTTCTGGTGCTTTCAAGTAACTGATTCAATTCAGCATTATCTTCATCAACCTGACGTCATATATGTGGACCTTGTCCTTCTTTTCTATTTCTATTCTTCTACACTTTGTTCTAGACGATGGACAACGAGCAGCCCCACCAAGAGCTGGTGAAATGCGTTGTAGTGGGTGACACAGCGGTGGGCAAAACACGGTTAATATGTGCTAGAGCTTGTAACAAACACGTGTCGTTGTCACAGCTGATGACCACACATGTACCCACTGTATGGGCTATTGATCAGTACAGGATTTATAAAGATGTGAGTTTTTGTATCTTATACCTAAAATTTCTTTTAATTAGTCCTCAACGAGATTTAGTATATGCAATTCATACATGTGCAAGTCTATAGATCTGGAATATTTTATTGGATAATGTTATTTTGTGCAAATAATGTACATTGCTTTATAAACAATACAATAAACAAAACTCATACCTATAATTATGTCGAGTATTGTCGAGCATTTTCATCATATTCCAGATTGAATAACAATAGCCAACTATTTGTATTTTAAGCTTAAAGTGGGTAACTGCACTGTACTAGCGAAGAAGCAAGGCAGTTTGAATTATATCTACTGTCAATATTATACTTATCTGACCAACATAATCTTTTCATTTCAATTCGGTTTTCTCTTACATGGTACCTATAGGTATTGGAAAGATCTTGGGAAGTTGTAGATGGAGTAAACGTATCACTACGTTTGTGGGACACTTTCGGCGACCACGAGAAGGATAGAAGATTTGCGTATGGAAGGTAAGGCTAATACTTTAGCTAAGCGTTTGATCGTGTTGACCAGGTTATTATTAAAGACTAGCTGTTGCCCGCGACTTCGTTCGCGTGAAAATTCAGATGTGTGCCTGTATGAGAATATTTCTTACCTAATCTTACGGCAATCGTACATTGTATTAGTAATAAATATCAGTATAATCCGTCTCTAAGGCGAATCCGATTTTAATCTATTCACCCGCTACCACTAAAGCAGACGAAATTTTGCGATATTTAACGAAACTTGCCACTCCTTCCTATTCTTATTAAGTGGGAAAATCCCACTTAATAAGAATAGTTCCTAGTTTGGAAATCGTATTATCAAAACTCCCGTTTAAAAACTATAGAAGCTTTATACAAATTTTGTTCCCCTTTATACTCCAGAGAAATGAATTTCGCAAAATCCCGTCTTTGAGAGCACCTATTTCCAAAGTTTGAAACTCCTAGCACTTATAGTTTCTGGGATTTCGTGATGAGTGAGTGAGTGAGTGACCTTTCGTTTTTATATATGTATAGCTTCTGCCCGCGGCTTCGCTCGCATGAATATAGTTTCTCCAATGGACATTTTTATATTGTTTAAATACTGTTTTGCATGCTATTTCTAATCCCACTCTCTAACCTAAAGATATCCCCCGTAAAACAATATACAATACACAAAGGCAAATTTTCACTACAATAACTTTCCCCTTTCCCTCATTCCCTCTCCCCCTTTTCCCCCTTCCCCTCCCGTCTCCCTCACTTTCCCGACACTTCCCCTCACTTTCCCTCACTTCCCACTCACTCACTCCTCACTTACTCCTCATTGACTCCTCACTTCCCTCACTTTCCCTTACGTCCCCCTCACGTTCCCCTCACTTGCCCTTCACTTGCCCCTCACTTGCTGCCTCCTCACATCCTCCTGAGTTCCCTTTTTATTTTATTTTTTACACAACGCTATCTAGTCTTAAAGTAAGTATATTATTTTAATTTAATATAATTTATAATAATAATAATTTCCCCCCCCTTTGCCCTGACTTCCCCACACTTTCTCCTCACTTCTCCCTTCCTTTCCTCTTCCTCCCGCACCCTTCCCCCTCCCTCCAATATTCAAGTCGCCAACTTCAAAAGCAAAGATCTTTCCATACAATATTTCATCCCTTGTTTCACCTATATAAATCCAACCCAGTTAAAAAAAAATGAGAGTATTTTTTATTTAAATAAAATTATTCCAAAACAAAATTTCAAAGCTGTAAGTTAAAAAATGAAGACGTTTCATACAATCTTTTTCATCCCTTTTCATACACTTATGGGTTGAATTTTTAAAAACCCTTTCTTAGTACACTTCTAGACATTAATACAAACAAACCCTCCAAATTTCAAGCCGCTACGACCAGCGGTTTAGGCTGTACGTTGTCTGTCAGTCAGTCAGTCACTCAGTCAGGACAAAGCCTTTTATAATATGTATGGATGTATGGATTAGACGTATAGCCATCAGGGATCAAAGCATACAGGTTGCTAGGAATGGTAACACGTAATAGAGCCACATAAAGCTGACCGTGCGAAAAACAGCTAATAGTTAGATCCACACCCACAACTTTTAGTGTCTTACCTTGGGATTTATTAATTAGTTATCGCAAAACATAGGCTCATTGGAAACTGGACTCGTTTAAAACTAAACAAAATATTGTTTAGAGAGGAATAAAAACACTATCAGCTATTCCGCAACCTGTTAAAATCTCTGCTTCTATAAGATTTCGTAGTAAATTAACGAATGTTCGATGTGATTCTTTAAATTGGCATATCTTTTTTATTTATGAACCGATTGACATGAAACAGGCACTAAATGTTAAGTGAAGCTTACCACAATGTATCAGTGAAAACCATATTTAAATCGGATAAGCCATTTTTGAGATTAGCGTGAACAAACGCACAGACAAACAGACAAAAATTTTAACAATTATTGTTTTGGGTTCTATTTGCGTTTATAAAGGTCCCAATAATATTTTTCTCATATATCTTCCATGTACAGACAGCTACCGGTTACATTTTTATTATATGTATAGATAGGTATACTTGTTATTCGTTTACTTTTCTAGTTAAATTCATAAGAAGTTATTTACTTAAAACGTTTTATAAGGTCTTGCTAAGATTAATAATGGGAAATGAAATGAAAATGAAACTGGGAAACAGATAAAAGCAGAATTTCTGCCTTTAGGAGTGCCACAAGGATCTATATTAGGGCCATTGTTTTCTGATTCTTAACTTTCATTGACAGCGACGTATACAGTGCTTATTGAAAATATTAAACAAATCGCTGATATTGATTACAGTTTAAAGATGTAGGGTGTAAAAAGTGCTATACTTTCCAGATCGGATGTCGTTCTATTATGTTTCTCTATAACAAATCCCATATCACTTCGTAATTGTGGAGCTATGTGGTATCCAGAAATTAGGTGAGTGGTATTTTATTAAGTTTTTTTTAAAGTAAGTCAGTAAATAATAAATATAAAGTGGTATCTATATTAATTATCCCATTTCAATCTAGAATATTACAGAAGCCCCAGTTCTTTAATTAACACTTGAATATGATTACCGAATCTATACAAATGCTAGTATAAGGTCATTTTCTTTGCAGACGGTTTTGTCCGAACACTCCAATATTGTTAGTGGGATGTAAAAACGATCTACGGTATATGTATAGAGATGAGACTTACCTCAACTATTGTAAAGATCGGAGCCCTTTTATAAGGTAAGGAGAATATAATTACGAAATATTGTCTTTTGTTATGAGTATAACACAACTGTGGAAAAATGCTATTTTCCCATAGGGCCCATCTGATGGTAAGTAGTAACCGTAATGTATGATGTCTTAGCATTCCAGAGACAATGCTTAGAAAACAAAACCAAGCTGTTGTAGACTTTATAGAGGGTTTGGGAACGAAAAGGAAGAGAACCGTGCCTCAAGTAGGTACTCTAATTTACTGAACGAAACGCATAAATCTGGAAACCCAAATTTAACACCCCTATTCTAATATATGTATTTATAATTTATCTATACTGTTATTTATAGCGGAAGCTAATCTCTGGCACTACCACTCGGATTTGAATTATATGTCACATCACGCTACTGGCGAAAGGAGTGGAACAATAAGCAAATACGCGAGTAAAACCACGCCGCGGAAAGCTAGATATTAATTTAAAACCGACAGCAGTTTTCGAGATTAGCACGTTCAAACAAACTATTCCGCTTTATATATTAGTATAAAGTATAGATATTATTAATATTAATACGAATATCCATAGGGCTCCAAGAAAAAGCGACCTAGTAATGCCAGACCAAGGTCGAGCGTTAGCCCACGAGTTCGGTATATACTACTACGAGACATCTGTGTTCACTTACTACGGTATCAACGAGGTGTTTGAGAACGCGATTAGAGCGGCTCTTATAGCAAGGAGACAGCAACGGTTCTGGATGACGAATTTGAAGAGGGTTCAGAGGCCGTTATTGCAGGTAAAATTAATTATCACGTTTTTTTTCTTGACAGGGTAGATAGAGGTTGTATAACGCCCTTGTTTTGTTATGTTAGGTTCCTGTGGGTTAAGCCTGTTGCCATTTCGCCACAATTGCAGACGATTTAGTGAAAAATTCTTGATTGAAAATCAAATATCACTTTCCCGTTCCAAGGATCTGACCCACATAACTAAACCATTTATAAATTTAAAGTATTGTGTTGTATTTAGGCAATGTCAGTCTAACCAATTTTTCTTTTCATTCGCCGTACCTAAGTCTATTTTAGTTTGTGTAAATTCAAGTTCAGGAATCAATGAATGATGGTGATTTAGGATGTATTAATGTTGCGATATAAGTCGAAATGGCCCAATGGATAAGGCACCCATTCGTAACACGAGGTAGTGGATTCGAATCTGGGCAAGTACCAATGTGATTTTTTAAAATCATATGTACTTTCTAGGTTCATATTGGACATTTCTGACTAACGGTAAAAGAAAACATCGTGAAGAAACTTGGATTTTTGATGAAGTCTGATATCGCCAATCCGCCTTGAGCAAGCGTGGCGATCCATGCTCATACCTTCTCTGTATGAGAAGAGGCCTTTCCCTGCAGTGGGGGTAATAACGGGCCGATATGATAAATGTTGACATGCTTGGTCCGGCCTATGTCCTGTGCCCTTTCAACGTTTTCTAAATCTCTACATATTATTTAAAATTCTCTTTATTAACAGCTATATTTACCACAGATTCATTAAGGCTGATTACATTAATTCAGTAGCCGGCGTCAGCATCACTAGATTAAAAACGTTTTATATTGATACACTAGCTGCTGGACTGCTGGACAAGATTGAAAACGTTTATAGTACTGATCCAGTGCCGGGATCCAGTTGTGCTGGCGCCAGCTACTGGATTAATATAAATCAAGCCTTTATGTATTGTTTGTGTTTAGGCCCCATTTAGACCTCCGCGACCAATGGAGCCAGAAGTAGCGGTAGTGAACAGCACGTATCTTGAAAATATGACCACGCTACTTCGACAGCAAGTAAGTTTTGTTGTATGTTTTATTATTGTGTTTGTTAATTGTATTTTAACAGTCGTGATAGTCTAGTGAACAGAGCATCCGCATTTATATAGAAGGATTGCGACCTCCAAATTTATATCAAATACTGTAAGCTGTGAAACAATCAAATGCAAGTCTGACCCAACGGCCATCAATTCTGCGAGCTACGTCAGTTACTTTGGTTCGCCTGCGGATTTCTTCGTTTCTCAAACGATAGCTCGCTCCATCGCCCTCTGAGCGACTTTGAGCCTTCGGGTAAGGCTATTAGCTAGCGACCACGTCCTTGCTCCGTATGTCATCACTGCAGCAATAAACAATTAGAATTTAAACACTTTTTTTTTTCAGTACTTCTCCGACATGGTAATAATTTGCGGAGCTAAAGGCTTTCCAGTACATCGGTTCATGATGGCGGCCGCTTGTGAAGCGTTTCATAGACTTTTAACGAACGATTGCGTAAGCTTGTCTGCGGAACTGGCTAGGAGCTCCAGTGAGAGTAGCATGGTAATTAAACATCGCTTTATATGTATACCCTACCTAGAGTTATGAAAGAATGGGATCATCTGAACGCAAAAAGAATTACTGAAATTCGACTGGTAGTTCTAGACATTAGCGCGTTCAAAGAAACAAACTCTTTCGCTTTATAATAGTATAGTTATACGAGTAGATGTGCGTTGTGTGGGTTGATCCTTATTCGGCAATAGACATCTTACAGCTTCAATAAACGTTATTTTAGCTGAAAGTTGACAAGATACATTAAATGTCCATTATAACAAAGTAAGTTATTAATATGAGTGTAAATATTTATAGGTAAGCAGTATGGGTGAAGCTACAACAGGCGAGTTTAATGAGGACACAGAATATTTAATACGACAAGATCAAGCTAAACAAATGAGGTGAGTCAAATTTATATAATGTTTAGCTTAGCGCCTAAACGGCTGAATCGATTCGGTGTCGGAGACGGACATATGCTATTCGCGACGGAGACAAAATAAATTTTAGGTGCGGGCGAAGCCGTGGAGCGCAGCTAGTATTTAATAATTGCAACCATATCTGAGTTAAGGTTTTTCCGATGTTTTCTTTTATCGTAATTCAGTAATGCCTAAGGTAAACTTATTAAGTTCTTATGTACTCCATCTAAAAGCAAGTGGGTCGAAATTAGCCTGAAGACAGATTTTCTTGGCAACGAACTTGTCAATCATTTTATACTACTAACCCTTTTCTGAGTACACTGTTATGTTAGTATTCAAACGTCATAAGTGCAGTAAACACGATAGGTCTAACAAGAGAGTTTTAAGCGAAATATTAGCAAAATAGGTCATGAATGATTCAGCTGGTTCGATAGTACTAAATAAGTTTATAAAGTCACATTGGTATTTGACCGATTTTGAAAACACATTCTCATACTTTTGAGGTATTTTTACCGCTAGGCCAGCAAATTTTTTTGCAATACAAATTAATTTTTTCAGAGTATGGGACCAGATAAAACGTCGTTCATCCTGTCAAATATTACCATTGAGTGATAGTTGTAAAAAGCCACCGGATTTATATAGAGAAGTGAACCATCCGGCTATATTGTCCATCAGAGTAGTTAAGGTGAGCCACAGGTATATGTTAATGTAGAAGATGCACTTTAGAATATCGTCGAATTTTTTCTTATAAATATTAATGCAAACAAAATTTAATTTTATCTGTGCGTGATAGAGCACATGTTACAATAAATTGCTATGACCGTGTTGTAAGACATGGGACCATCACTTTTCGTAATTAAGCGGCAATTGAAATATTTTATCGGTTTATTTCAATTATATGTCATTTTTACTTTCAGTGCGACAAAATTCAACACGCGACATCTCAAACTCAAACAATAGTGACAATGAGTAAATTAATCTCACAAACGGTGATGCAAGAGATAATCAACTTTATATACACGGGCAGTTTAGATAGCAACGCCTTCAAACAGGTCAGTGGAAACACGAATTTATGTGACGGGAATGAGGTTGGGAGTTGAGTGGGTTAGTGGTGAAATGATATAAAATAGAAAATAGATACTTATAAAAATAACAAATCAGAAAAGGTTAGATAGAAGTAGTTTAAATGCCTCGATAGCGCAATAAGGTTGTATGGGTTTTAATGGGATGGGACGTAAGTTTATGATTGACAAAATACGACTTGTCTGGTATTTGTGCCCTTTTATTGTTTGTTTATGAAGTTCGTGACTGGGGTTGATCCCTTGCTTTTTTTTTTAAGAAAAAACAGAAACTTGTTAAGACTTGATTTGCGTATTAGTCACAGTTACATGTCTTTATGTATACATATATGTCAACCAATCTCGACTTGAGAGATAGTCATTTTACTTTAGGTAGATATACGAAACAAAATAAAGTTTCATTTACGTCATTTTACGCAAGGTTAGTAAAAAATATTAAAAACATTTTGTCATTTCATCATTAACCCACTATTTATTTGATTTTAAATATTTCAAAAAGCTTAAGCTTATATTTTATACTATTTATATATTTTATATATATATTGTATTATCAAGTAATTGTTCTTGACTTGAGCTACTTTTATACTGTCTTCTTATTAAAATATGTTGCCAACTTTTAAATTTATTGGTCATGTGGGGCTATGATAGAAATAAAAGCGAAACAATATTTTTATTACTGGTCAAGTGATTGCTTTTTTAGTGCAGATACGTGCATAACTTAATAAAATAAGAATATTTTTGGTTAAGTTTTGGAGAATATTTTTGTAAGAAGACAGTTTTCTTTTCTCAATATCCTCTCAAATTCTATGCTTTTGTTTTAGTAATATTGTTTGTATCCACAAATAAAAGTATTGCCAACTAAAAATATATATTAAAAATTATATTTTTTATAATAACAACAATGTGTTCTGCAGTCGGCTGCTATCGGATTGTTACTGGTAAATTTTATAATTATTGTAATAAATAATAATTAATTCATTAAACAAATTCATAATTATTAATTTCTACCATTATTATTATTATAAAAAACGCACTCCTTTTTGTGTATTTTTACTTGTATTTTTTGTAGTTTATCATTTTATTATTATACTGTACTTTTTTAAACAGATTGTGCAAAATAATTTGACAGATTTTTGATATTCAGGTTAGCTACTGCTGCATTTGTTGAATGATCGAGCTATTTATTTGGTGAATAGAAAAAGTTTTGAGATAATTAAGTCTTATTTTCTTTATATAATGCAGATACGTCCTTTTGTCCAATGTAGTTTTTTTTTTTTTTTTTTTTATTTATTACCAAAACATACAAAATAGAAAACAATATTTTTTGACAGAAATGCCACTTAAACCTTTAAGGTTTGTGTGTGACACAATGATTCGATCTTATTTTTTAATGTTAGTAGGTACATGTTTATCAATAGATATTATAAAACAAAAATATTTGCATATGAATGCGTATTAATATTACTTAGTTACAATTGTGACAAGAAGTGTTGTTTTAACTTGACATTAATATTTTTAACATTAATTGCACAACGAACGAGTTAAGTAGTTACGCCCTTTTTCTTTAGCAAGTGATGGATAAATATTTAAAAAAGAACAGTATTTTTATTTTCTTTTATTCACATTAGATTTATCACCTTGCCATATATTATTACACTTATTTGTATATCAGCCTTAAAGCAATAAACTATAGATTTGCCTTCGCGCGTTTTTCCCGCTCGCCACACATGACAGTTTTTGTCTTCTGTTCTTTGTTGTGTGAGTTATTTTATGTTAGTGAGATAATTTTAGGTTATTGTGCGTGTGACGCGATATTTTATATTTTAGTGTGTGTGATGCACAGAACAAGTACTAAAGCATAGAAGTACTATTAAGAGAATAAAGCGTACACACTCAGAGACAAATAGAAGTTTAATAGTGCTACGATACCTTCTGAGAGTTTATCGATATCGATAGATGAAATTTGTCTATGGGCTATGGTAAAATATCAGACATGCTAATGTCAAATGAGGTCTGGTTGCATAAAAGCTCTCGTAAACGAACTACAAGAAACAAAGGGTCGTTTTACACCTCACCGGAATGGCATAGGCCGGCAGTGGCGCCAGGAGCATTTTCAATGTGAAATAATTTGAAGTTTATATTCATGTTTCATGCTGTAAGTTCAAACACAATGTAAATTGTATATGAATAAATTAAATAAATTGAAAATTGAAATATACATGATCGATCCACACACTACCTCGCATCACGGAGCGTAGTGCGAGCGTGCGTGTTCTTGTATTGTTTGTAAGTATCTCTCTTTGTATAGAAATCACGCGTGGTGCAACACACTGAAAACGCATTTAAGCGCTGTTTTACTGATCACACGCTTACATGCAGAGAAACACGTACTCACGCGCGTGGGTTCGGGGCCAGACGGTATGGACACCGTGTTCTGCAGTAACGTGCGTGATTGATGATGCAGACCAGCACTCTCGCATCTGCACGCGTGGCACCGTCACCGCGTCTGTATGTACTTGTTCTGTGGTGTGATGATGTTGTCGTGTGCTATACACACGTATCCCGTCCCGCACTAGAAGCAGTAGACTAATTACTTCGCGTCAAACATTTAAAGGCATCCATAGTTTATTGCTTTAAAATATTAGCGCAGTATATTCTAGAATGTCAATGCTTTTGGTTTCATTTACTTTGTTCAATGTTGTATAATTATGATGTTTTAGTAAAAAAATCCTTATCAGTACTTATAGAAAATACAAAATTTTATATAAAAAATTAAATATAAAATCCGATACGCGGCCATATAGATTACTTAAAAATATAATGGTAAGGGATTAAAGTTTATTTTTGTATCCCATTGCCCTAAGTATCTAGGAGTCAATTTGAGGTCAGGTAAAATCCGGATAAAACAAAAAGAGCAAAATTATTAATTTGCCTACAGCCGGTTCAGGGACCGCCACCTCATTTATCAGTATTATTTTAATGTTACTTTGTGTTTTGTCTTTCTTTTGTACCATTAAAAACAAAGATAGAAACAAAGTAAGGTTATAATTACATTACTACAAGAGGTTGTGGTAGGGCCTCTTGGGTAGACCTATGAGAAGTAAAAACTCTTTTTAATCGCCAGATTATAACCCTTCTAATTATAATTTAAAGTAGCATGCAAATATCATTAACGTTAAGATATTTTTTCGAGAGTAATAATGGTGAGAAGTCGTTATCTTTGAAAGGGCGTTTAACTTGATAGAAAAATATGCTTTGATACTATCACGTCTCATATATCGTAAATAATTTTAATGGTATATGGTGATGATTTGTACAGGAGATACGTCAGGCGGCCGAACTGCTAGGCTTCCACGAGCTGACAAAACTAAGTCAGTTTATACTGGATCAGCACTTGTTGTTCGATAAGGGATTTATGCAACAGTTTCATACGGTAAGTTCGAGATGGTTCTTAATCCTTTGGTAGGTTGAGATAGATTTACAACCTCGACGAGATCGCACCGTGTCACCGTACGATTGTGGCCAATGAGGGTGTTTAGGAAAATTTTAGCCACCAGTTGGCGCCACTTTGGTAAAAGGTCTTACATTTTGACATCGCTATCAAAACAAATATTTTTCATTGTTCGTTTCGTAAATTTTTATGTTTAATTTACAAAATGGATAATTCACGTGTTTAAGGACATAAGAATTCTTCTTCTTCTCCTTTTTTTTGGCAACAGATCCGACGATTGTGTCAGCTATTTCTGCCTGCGTCAAGTTTAGAATAATATTCTTGTTGATGATATTAATGGTATATTACACTAATAAAAAATAGAAAAAATGTCGATGAAATTAAATGACAACCATCTTTCTTGAAAACAAAACAAAAGGTTTTCTAAAATGGCGTCCACGAAGTGGCAGCACAGCACCACAGAACAAGTTGCTTTAGTACTTGTTCTGTGCACAGCACCGACGCGTAAGGTCTAGCTGTCAAGCGCTTTTTGAAAGATAACCCCTGATTGGCCCAATGTGAAAGTTGAAGTAGCGCAAACTGGTGGCAAAAATTTTGATGGAAGTCGCTGACACGGTATGGACACCAATGTAGTCACTTTTCTGACTATTCTTTGTATTTAATTTTTTGATGTCCAACTTGTTTTACTTTTGGATTAGACTAAAAAAAACGACTAAAACTCTTTTTAGCTTCATCAACTGATTCCTCAAAGACCGTAACGTCTGCAGTGAGTTACTAAGTACACCTATACCTACAGCTATCTCACACCGTATTCTCTTCTAGACCCTACCACAGCGTCTTCGCGATATGTACGTAGAAAGGAACTTATTCGCCGATGTTACCTTTGACCTGGACGATGGCATTCATTTAGCACATCGCGCCGTTTTGATGGCAAGGTGTGATCCCATGAAGGCTATGTTTCAAGGACATTTTAGGGAAAGCACTTCGAGAGTGGTAAGTGGCTGTTGTAACTTGGGTAGTTTAGTTTAGTGATGTTGATTTTGAGGTAGAAGTGAGCTTTACGTTAAGTAATGTATCTATACATATAATAAAATTTGAGTTTCTGTTTGTAATATTGAAATAACCGTTTTAATATGAATATATATACGATACATACACCAAAATAAAATTTTTTTTAAATTTTGTCTGTCTGTCTGTTCCGGCTAATCTCTGAAATGGCTGGACCGATTTTGACGGGACTTTTATTGGCAGGTAGCTGATGTAATAAGGAGTAACTTAGGCTACGTTTATTATAGATTTTTTTTATATATTATTTTATATCAATTAGGTCCTATTATTTATTACTAGAGAACTCAATCCTATATCGGTCGGTTTTTTGCTAATAATAAAAATATAAAACCGCCATGGGAGAACAACCGCGGGTTTTTCAAAGCAATGGTGCTTACTGTGGATGTCGTAAGAGACGACTAAAGGCGCTTTACATTGGCCGTATACTCAGTCGGGGATTCCCGCATGCAAACGACCAATAAAATTTAGCGGTCTTTAACTCGGTCGATATCAAGCGTGCGGGGACTGGATGTGTGCATACGTAATTCTTAAGCTAACGACCAATGAAATTTATCGGTCGTTAACTCGGTCGATATCAAGCGTGTGGGGACTGGACGGCTGCTTATGTAATTCTCAAGCTAACACCCAACGCGCTAACGACCTGCGGACGCTAACGACCAATGTAAATGCGCCTTAAAGGTAACGGACAGCAGTGTTAATAATAAAGAACATCTGATTGCGGTCACATTCTTCTACCAAGCATAATAACTATAACACATTCGCCATTTGTACAAGCGCTATATCATCACATCTATAGGCTTATATTTTCTTTCAGATATCATTTCCTGGCGTAAAAATGTACGCATTCCATATACTACTAAGCTATATATACAGCGACAAGATACCAATAGTCGATCCCAATAGATGTTTGGAACTGTTGGAACTGGCGAATAGATTGTGTATGAACCGACTCGTGAATTTGGTCGAAGCTAGGGTAATAGATCAGTTGCAGCAAAGGGATAGGTAAGCGATTAAAATATTATTTTTATAGAATGTAATAGTTTTTTCAGAACAACGCATCCGAAGTGGAAAAATGCTATAAAATAAGAAATGCGTTTTGGTAGTTTTAAATTTTGTGAATTAAGCTGATAGATGCCTTTTTTAGTAATATTTTTTTTATTTTTGTGTTTGCAGTGTAAATTGCAGGCAATAAATAAAGTTAATTATGTATTAATCTTTAAAAAAAAATACTAAAATAGATTTGTATAAAATGTGTCTCGAGTCTTGGGACCCGAGACAACTGAATGAGAAATGTTTTGGTAATTTTATTTTTTTATATTTGTATAATTTTATTACAGACATTCCCTAAAAGGTGTATTTTGTGTTAGGCCTCTTGCAGTGACGGTGTGCGAAATTTAAGTGCTGTTTTTTGTACCTATATTATAGAAATTAATTATTATAGAGATAATAGATTCTAGTTTTGTGTATTGTATACTGCCCAGTGCACACAGCGCATCGACTTGTTATGAAACATTGAGAAAACGTTGATGAAAGTTTGGAGACGTTTTGAGCTTAATATTCCATTTTCTTCGTAGGGTGTGTGGAGACGACGATCAAGTGGTGGAAATAGCGTTATCTCTGCTGGAGCCTGTTAAGGTATTGTATCATTTTGTTTATCTTCACTCACTAAGTATTTCCGCATCGGCTAATATATATAAGTTTACCAACGTTTTATATAAGTACCAACAGTTTTGCTATATCAAGCTCATGTAAGCTAAAATCTAATAATCTTCACTAAGTTTCAACAGAGAGGTGAGAGAGGTGAACAATAAAATTATCCTTGTTAGGTTTTTTTAAAAAAACTAGTACAAAGGCGAAGATTTAATCTCTTTATATAGGTGTTAATTTTCACTACACATACTACAGCATGAATGAGTAGAGCCAAAAAAAATATCTTCGCTCTTATAACAATCGACTGGAAGTCTGGAAGTCTCGACAGTATCAGAGTGCCAGGACACGAGGCATTTACTGAAAATAAAATCAAATATAACATTAAGTTTAAATAATTCATAAGTTAGTTTCATATAAAAACAGGTTCAGTAAAATCTAACAATAAGTTTGTTTGATTTTACTGCCAAAAATAGATTTCTTTTAATTTTAATAAAAAAACTATTATAGCTAAAATAAGCTGATAGACGGCACTTTTAATAAAACGGTGCGGGATGTAATTATTTTTTGTGTGTTAATAGATAACCCTTTAAATAACAAAGTGCAGGCAGTAAATAAAGTTAATTATGTATGAATCTTTAAAGAAAAAATACTAAAATACAATTGTAACAACTGTGTCTCGAGTCTCGGGACCCGAGACAATTAAATTTACCGGAAGCTCAGCCAACTCATCGGCCCTACTCTTTATTGTTCTTTCTTATTCCCTTTGCCTTCACGGTGGGCGAAGTTTTGGTTGTGCTTCGTTAACCTTAGTGGTTAGGCCCGTGCAGTACGAGTACATAATCCCTCCCCTCAGCTGCACAACGCGCACTCGCTGGCGGCGTGGTGCGGGTGGCGGCTGTGCGGCGCGTACGACCGCGTGTGCCGCGCGCGACACCTCAGCGCCGCCTCGCGCGACTTCCTCTGTGACAACCGATACCCGCCTGTCTGGTAACGTGTTACTATTAATTTACATGTGTTTTGTAAAGGTTTCTTAACCAGATATTTTATCATCATGTATATATTTTATAGTTTTTTAATAGGTCAATGATCTTTCCTATATTTTTTGTAATATTTCAAAACAGATTTTTACTTATACGTTTTTCTTTCATGATTTTTAGAAATGCTAAGTAATTATTTCAAAAACTTTTATGGATAATTTTTTAGGTAAAACAAATTTTAGTGAAGAAAGCTATCTTCGAACCCATAAATTATAGTTTTCAAATCATATTTTTATTTATTTGAAAATAAAAATTATAAGTCTTAATTTCTTCTCATTATTTTAGAAATTCATAGTAACTACATATAATGTTTCATATACAAAATAATAATAATAATAAACTTTTATTTTCATAAACAATGTTTGGTTACAATACAAAGGATTCTATTTTAGTAAATAGCTAGCAAAATATGTCTTTGCAAAAATACCGAGATCGCTGTCTCAACATTCGATAGGTAATAATTTTGATATACAAATATAAATTGGAAACAAATCGTCGTTTGTATTGTTCTCTGTATATTTCAGGTACGTAAAAGAATATGATTACTATCAGAAATGTGTGAACGAACAAAGTAAAGACCAAAAAGATTTGCGACCGACGACGTCACTACAAGGGAACCAACAAACAGGCTGTTTATGTTTTACTAGTGAGTATTAAGGCCTTTTTGTATACGACTAGGGTGACAAACATGCATACGGCCCACCTGATGGTAAGCAGTTACCGTAGCCTATGAACGCTTGCAACACCAGGAGCATCACCGAAAGAATACCGCTCAAGTTTGAATAGGCTTTTATACTATAATATTACAGTATACGTATTTTTATTAGCGACAAGTCCTGGTTTAGCACGATATCGAATATGTTTTAGCGACATGATTATAAATCGTTAAAATTCTAGGCTTTTATCATTATAAACCTACCAGATAAATCTCTAAACGACAATGAAAACAGTATCAAAAGCCGTTACGTAAAAGTTGAGAGAAACTGACAGAAGAAAACAGTAATTTTGCTTTATATTATTTAGATACTAGAGAAGAGGCAGCGTGAATAAAGTTAGGGACATCCGTAAAGCTAACCCCACATTGGGCGTGCTCGTTCGTCGAGCGTGTGAACGCCCGATGCACGCTGAGCTTACGTCGCGGAGGTAGTGAGTGAGGATTCGTGAGGTTGCTTATAGAATGCTCGTAGTGGCTTCATTTGGTGCTAGGAAACACTTACGGTCCGAACTGACAGCGGGCGGGATGGGACGTCGCACTTGTCGTGACGTCTTCTATATCCACTAGTACATTTACAATCGCTCACGTCAGCGTCGCCGTCCCGCCTCGCCCTCTCTATTCAGACCTTAAGTATGGAATGTGTACGTAGGCAAGGTCCGGCGTGACAGCGAGCCGGCGCCCGACGTGACGACGGCGCTGTGCCGCCCCGCCGACGTGACGCTGCAGCACCAGCCCGCCGCGCCTCTCTGACACCTGCCGTACTGGAGGTAACTACTTATCGCTAAGTATCTATGTCGTTACATACAGATGGTCTGACAACGCGCGCATCAACAAGTAACAAGTGCTCTGTACATAATTTAAAGCCGAAGAATCTGTAATACTTTCTGCAAAATTAGTTTTTCCCGAATGCATATAATATTATAATCGAATAAGTCGTCTGTTCAAAATTATAATTAGAGCCTTATTTCAGCATCCATAATCTAAAATATTCATTAAATTTTCGTCCTTATTTACATACTACAAGGCTGATATTTCTCTGACAGGGTATATGTTTTTGTTTTAGGTCCCTCCGTTTCGCGGTGCTCCTGCCAGTATCGATGTGTTTCATGAGCACAATACTGACTATCCTCATATTGTTCCACGTTTACACATAATTTAACACTGCTCATTAGTGTAGATCATTGCACTATTCTTAACTTTACACTGAATGATTAGGTTCGGAGGCTGGTGTACGACTATACTGTCACTCAAACAAAAGTTAACAAGAAAGTCTCGAATCCCTCTCAAATTTTGACAAAATCCAAGTAAATGACAAAAAAAAATTTTACACGACATTTTTAAGCGAGAATTCTCCGAGAAATGAAGAAGTCTCGATTAGCAAGGCATCGAGAATTCTCGAGTTAAAAATATATTTAAAAAATTATAACCACATTTTAATTGCAATGTTCAAAATTGTCGAGACCCAATAAATTCAATTATTACATTATATAAGGTCATAGATTTTGTAATATTTTTAATAATTTTGAGTAACTTTTCTAGAAAAATATTATAATAGTGCTCTTGTAAACACCAGCCTCAAAGTATCGTCACAACGCGCAGAGCGAAATTCGACCTTATTAAACATAGATTTTGTCTATTTTCTAATAACATTGATTTGCTATCGCGGCTATTTCTAGCGAAATTGAGCTCAATTTCTTAATGCTAAGGTCTCGTTTTGCGTAAAACCTATTGTAATAGCTTAGTTTTAAATTGTGTTTGTAGATAATTAGTAAAGACGGACACGATAATAAATAACTATTGTATATATCTTAGTTGAATGTAGCAATGGCACATTTTCTTGTTTTTTTGGACAGTATATCAGATAATCACACTTTTGGTTTCATGAATAAAAATGGCCAAGAAAATATCTGTCTTCTTATAGAACATCGTTAGCAAGTGAGAGCGCTGGAGGCCTAAATAAATACTCAGTTCCAATTTTTTGCTGTCGACTTTGATTTTCTTAATCAAATTACTTTTAGGTTCGTATACACTTTGAACACTCACTATACTTCAAATACTATATTTACTATATCTATAAAGATTTAAGTTCATGTTGTAAGAAAAAAGTATCCGTCGTGCTAGTGGTTCCAGCTAGTGACAATTATTGGTACTAGTCCGTCTTTACTCTTTCTACAATAACATTTATATCCTGCGTTATAATTTATTTAATTTTAATTCAATATATCGCACCCTCAAAAGAAAAAAGGCTTGAGTAGTGAAATACTATTAAGCAATAATTAACTTTAAGTTAATTGTCATAAGATGCAAATTGTCTGACGTATTTCATCAAAACTTTTTTCATTGGGGGCGCGAAAAGTGATTATTTTTGTACACGTAAGTTTAGTTCTTATTACAATTGCGTAAGGTATAGTAATAGCATAACGCGAGCGTTTTGGTAGGTTCTAGCTTGGTGCTTGTAGAATATGGGATTGATTCTTATAAAAACAGTAAAATAGATTGATTGATTATTACGAAAAAGGTATGAGGGTGTTTAGGAAAATTTTTGCCATCAGTACTTTCACTTTCACACTGGGGCAATCAGGAATTAACTTTCAAAAAGCGCTTGACAGTTAGACCTGATGCGTCGGTGCTGCCACCTCGTAGGCGACATTTTAGAAAACCCTCTTAGCATTTTTCTTTTGTCCTTAAGCACGTGAATTATCCATTCGGTAAATTGAACATTAAAATTGCCGAAATGAACACTGTAAAATATTTGTTTTGATAGCGCTGTCGAAATGGAAGATCTTTTACCAAAGTGGCGCCAACTGTTGGCGAAAATTTTCCTAAACACCCATATTGCAGCAACATTGAAAGATTTTATTTGATAGTCAGCTAGATTGTGTAATGGCTGTATTTTTTACATATATTATGAAACATTGTAATTAGTGCTTAAGTTTTAATATAAATGTCGTAATATTTTAAGTAAGTTAGGGCACAGAGAGATGTTTTAGTATTTAACTTGTTTAAAATTGGTAGGATGTTAAGTAACCTTCCTCAAGAATTGGGCTATCAAATATAAAAATAAATTTTAAATCCGACCGGCAGTTGAAGAGATTAGCGCGTACAAACAAACTTTTTATCGTATCAGTATTTTATATTTTTAATCAAATCTGTCAATCTTGCTATGTTTGTCATTGCTATATGAAAAAAGTATTAATTTTAAATCCATGGTTTTCATCAAAATATTTTTGTACACCATTTTAGTGCCATCACTGTTCCTGACTCTTTATATTAATAAGTTAGACTAAGGCGTCGTAATGCTTATATTTTTAATGTTTAAGTATTTGGATAATTGGTAGACTTGACTTTCGTTTATGTTAACAGTTTATGAAATGGGCTGTTCTATGAAATTTCACTACCAATATAAGCATAGAAGAATAAATTGTCTTTAGAAATCTTTGAACAAATTTAAACAAAATCTGAAAATTTTTTGGTAGGTAAGTAGGCCTTTGATTTCACCACGGATTTCCTCGCGAAGACGCTTAGGTACTTCAGGATATTAGCCATTCCGCATTTTCAACTTGCTGTACTATAGCAGTGAGTGGTAACATGGGTTATAAATGCCTGTGTTAATACTGGTAGTACGATTAGTAGAAACGGGTAACGAATGTTTCTAGAGGAGCCAAAATACAGGATCTCACTTAAGTGTCAATTAATTAAAATGTTTAAAACTATTTTCGATTACTCTAAAATGACTCTTAGGCATAAAAATCATTGGTTTCACCAAAATAAATCTTAAATTACAAAGTCAAGTCTACAAAAATGTTGGAGTTGGTATCGCTTGAGGGCTCGTGTAGTCTGTGATAGGTATTATTTGAACTGTGATTTCGGTCAAACCATAAACATACCAAACATGTATGGTCAGCAAAACTATAAAAATTAATATTTATTTTAACTTTTTTAGCTAAAAGCAATTGTAAGGACAGTCTTGTAAAAAAGAAAAGAATAGGATTGTTAGCTTATATGTGGCAGTCTGAAGAATTACCAGTGTACTGGTTGCTAGTCCGAATTCAAAGCGTGCATTTGATGCATTTTCAGAATTCGTAAAACTATTACGTGCAGTTGAGTTTCAATAGAATAAACAGAGGCCGTCTAAGACACTTAACATGCGCAAAAGTTTGAAATGTGTTTTTTTTAATTTATTTTTTGTAATACTACTTGTTTTACTGACCGTACATATTGAGGTTTTTAGGAGATTGATATTTGAGTGTAGTGGGTACGTAATTTTGTTTGCTTGTCTGTATCTTTTAAGAGGCCAGCCAGGTCTGCTCTACGTGTTATATACTGCTGAAATTAATTATCTATCTTTGGATTAAATTATATTTAATGATAAATTTTTATTTGAAACTGTATCTTAATGTAGCGGCGACGTCACTTGACACTAGAGCAATTGATTTTATAACATAATAAATTTCATTTTAATTTTCAAATAAAATGATTTTCTCTGGCAGACTGTTATAATGCTGTGAATAACCAAATAAAGTAAAAAAAAATTCGGCCTCTGTCTAATAATAGTCTAACTCTTGCCTGGGTCTTTTTTTCTCTTTCTAACATCAGTCTTGCCAGTGGAACAAAATGCCAAAGACTTTAAAATCCATAATTCACGCACAAGGATTGCAGTACCCTCTTGTTTTAAACCTGACTAACTTTAACTAACCTTGTATTATGTGCGAACGATTATAAACTTTAAGTGTACGTACTAAAATGTGAAATGCTTTTGCGGTTAATTTAACCCGTTGTAGTTTTAATGTGTAAGATATTGATGGGTGCGTTTTAAGAAAAAAAAAATATTACACTGCAGGCCACAACTTTTATCCCGTTTAAATTAATATATATTTTTTACAATATTCTTAAAACAAACTCGGCAAAATGTAGTTTATCTCCTAAGAATTGGAAGTACAAATTGTCATCATCACTCCTAATATATACAGATTAATGGACTATGTACACTGTATTACTAAGCTGTAACTTTATTATTTTTACGAGCACGCCGCCAAACCGTAAATACGTAATGCTGTGTTGTAATTGAACACTTGCTTGCAAAAAAGTTGTTCGATCAATTCACCTATTATATTACATCTAAGAAATGTGTTGAATGTGAGATAAAATCTGTTGATTATTCAAAAGACGCTGCGTACAGATAGAAGAATAGAAAATGTTTTGAGCTGCAAGTACCTACAGCGTTTTTTTATATGGTGACCACGACAACAGTGAAGTCGCCTGTGCTAGCTGACTGTGTCTCTGGCTTTGTTACGTTAGCCCTTGCCTGCTACCATTATCAATTTAAAAAAACCTCGTCTTTTTTATAACAAGTGCTATGGATCTGATTTTGTCTATTGTGTTAGTGTGTTAGACATAAATTGACGTCTCATAAAGAAAAATAAGGTTTCAGACATCCGAGTAGGTACTGACCCTCAACAAGTCGATGGATTTTTTTTTACTATAAAACTAAATGTGTATTTTTCAAACAAATGTGTGAACAATTTTTTTGCAAGCAAGTATAACTTAATAAACTATGATCTCATAAATTATTGGGCACTCATTCAAAAGCAGGGTTATTCTACATATAATTAAATACTGCTTCAATTATTATTAGTACTAATAGGGTTAGATTTCAGTAGTATTTATAGCACATTAGTTATTTTTAGTTATACACGTTTCTATATGTAATATAAGGACCCTATTAATAAACAACTATGGTGGGAGAACCCTTTATACGATGCCCTAGTGGGGGCTATCATGCTAAGAGTTTGCAATGGCTTTTGAAGTATACCACTCCTGGAGTTCACTAACTGGTCATCAAGCAGAATGGAGTCATTTTGATGGTCAAATATATATTACATAACTGGCATTGTATAACTAAGTTTTAGGAATATATTTTAGCCTGTCAAGACTGTATTTGTTAGGTTTAGGATATGTATTTATTATATTAAGTTAACAATTATCATGTTTTTTATTATTTGTAAGTCAGTTGTATTGCTAATTATAACATATATTCTTCTGTCCGCTTTGTTAACTACTTCTTTCTTCTGGCTTGTTTACAGAATGCTATCTTTGAAAACCTAGTCTTGTTTTCTATACAAGGCCTTGTTATAAAATGCTGCTGTCTTATATTATGTGATTACTATGCCAACATCCCACAAGCAAAATACGCGCACAGTCGTGGAGTTGCGGAAAACAGCCCGTTAATACCAATACCAAATACTATGTCAACATTTTAAAATACAGTAATAATTGCTAATTCATATAAAGATATGACTTTTAAGTCTTGGCTTATGTGGATGGTAATGAAAGTTACCTTTATATGTATTCAGAAAAACCGCGATGCGATTATAATACATAGGAATCACCCAGACTAAAGACAAATACAAATGTTCATCACACAAATATTTGCCTTCCGCGGAAATCGAACCCACGACACCCGGCGTCGCAGTCAGTTACACTAACCACTAGACCAACGGTGCAGTCAAATAAAATATAAAATATTTTTTTTGTTTGAATATAAAATTATTAACAGTCGGTGCGGGTTTAGGAATCCTTTTGATCGCGTTAATCTATTTAATAGTCGTATAGTCATTCAAGATCAAAATTTAATATAAATATTTGTTCAATTTATTGTTACCCTAAGATTTTGAGAATAAACCAAAGTTCAATTTTAATAAAATTCTTATTACATACTTTATCTACTTAATTTTACAGTAACATACAAATCTTATTTACCACTTTTTCAATAGCTTTGTACACTTGTATTAAACCTTTGATAATAATAAAATATTATAATAATTTTCAACATTCAATGACTCCCTCCAATTATCATGGTAACTATGCCTTAAGACCTGTAACAGCATTATTTATGTTAAGATATGGCAAACATTTTTCGATCCAAATAATCACCAATATTTAATCCAAGTTCTAAAGAAGGGTCTAAGTTTCTTCAGCACTTGGCAGAAACATTGGTGCTATAAATCACAAATATTTGTTTCAATCTTTGCCGTAATTTCTTTGCTATGTTTTTTTATGAACTGTAGTATTACTGAAATCTGCTCCTCTTAAAGCATTCTAGAGTTCTAGCTTAGGAATTCCAGTGATTATAGTGCATAAAATTAAAATAATCGAATTTTGCCAATCTTCACTGTCAATAATAATGACAATCTGCCATTTTTTAACGTACCCATAGATTTTAATAAGTGTATTAAATGTACGTGTAATTATATTGTGGTTTTATTGTTGGTTTCCTTTAAAATTACCTAAAAATATGTTACTAATTACTGAGAATTTGTAGGTGGGTAAGACATGAGTTCTTTCAACTTGCCTTAACAGTGCTCTATTATTCAGGTAAGTAGAAAGGCACTGCATGTATCTGTATAGTGTTTTGTGACAATGTATGGCTGTATGAATATCAATTGATGTATTAGTTATAGCCACTGGAAAAATATCAATTCTATTTTGTAACAAATAGACAGAGAGATGAGCCTTAGTTTGAATTGTAATTTGAGTTGAAACCCTAGGATAAGATCGCTCCCAACCTGTGGTCCAAAAGCTATGTCCGACTGGTTGTAGCACAGGTAAGTCACCTAGGTGAAGGAGGTGTACCACGACCAACAAATGGCGAAAAGGACATATTTCAATAACACAATTTATTAATAATAATTTGTCTATATTTAAAAATATTTGGTTCACAAGATCACCTTAACTATGCTTCTTGTACACCATTTTATCTTAAAGTTAACTTACAAATAAACTTACTTACTTATGTTTGGATGCTTAGTAGTTAATCAAAATGATTGTAGTTTTACAAATATTTTCTTCTTCTTTAAAAAGACTAACTCCAGCACTAGGGAACAAGTCCTGTGTCACTTTACAAACATACATTTAATGGACACAAAGTACACCCAAACTCGGAATAAATATTTATGAATCACACAAAGTTTTGTACTGTGTGGGGATCGAACCCACAACCTCGTGCACAGCAGTCGCTTGCGCTTTAATCTAAACCAGTGAGGTCAAAGGTGAGTTTAGTTATTTATAGTTCATTATGTGACTGTTAACTAAAGTACAGTATAGATATATATACCACTGTCAAACATAACTGTAATAAAGTGTCATAATACCAATGATTGCCGAGCTCAAACTTCATCTGTGTATAGTGTATAGCATGGACGCCACCAGGTTTACTTACAGGAGGATGCATCTGAATAAATTTTGATAACAACCTTTACCTGCATGCTTAAATACAAAAAGTGGCATAATAAAAAAAATCTTTTTTAAACATTATTTCTTGAGAGAAGAGTGCAAGTGAGCCATGCTGTCTATTGTGTATATTGTATAGGTATCATTTATAAGTTAATCAGGCAACTTTGCAACAACATACAATTAACTACAAAGCATAAACTTACTTACTAAACCTAAATAGGATGTCCAAGCAGTTTCATCTCACTTCTAACCTCGTCATACAAATCTTTATAATCATCGTGTTGTTTGACCAGCACCATTATACAGCCTCTCATTGTACCCATGGCTGCACCAATGTCTTTACGACTAGGCGTGTAGCAGTATGGAATGTCCCTTTCCTCGCAGACTGCAGGTAAATGGCACATGATTTCTATTGGGGATATGTCGCCGGCGAAGAATACGAGTCTAAAAGAAATGAAAAATAAACATAAAGTGGGCAAAAATGGTGTATAGCACAGTGTAATGGGCACTGTTCCTGAACTGAATTTGTGTCTGAACTATACAAATGGAAAGAAAAGAAATTAATTTATTAAAACTAAAGAGTACTAGGTATTTAACGGTAGTAGATCCACGCTGATTTCAGCATGAATGGGCCGGATCGTCCGGGGAAGTACTACCCTCTCATAGAAGATCGACTTAAGAGTAGTAGTATCCGTACTACTGCGTTTCGTTCGGTGAGTGAGAGCGCCGGAGGCCCAATTTCCCCCCTTTCCTCTTTCCTCAGCTCCCTCATTCCCTTCCCTTAACCCCATTCCCAGCCGCCATAGTGGAGACCACCATACCAGCAGTTAAAGACGATGGCTTTTAGTATAGTGGCCGCCACTTCTGGATTCCACTGACTGCTTACCATCAGGCGGGGTGGAGTCACTTTGGTAGGCTATAATATAAAAAAAAAAAAAAAAAAATGTGGTAGAATATTATTATTATTATTATTATTATTTATTTTTAGAGTATTGTATGAACTGTGAATGTTGTTACACTATTAAATTGACTGCAATGCATTGTCTTTTTGTGTGTCAAATATAGCTCTGTTTATTTATAGTATATATCATATCATGCAAGACATTATTTTGGCCCACATAATAAGAATGACATGAGTGTGAAGTTATCTCATAAACATTACAAGTATACTTAATAATCACCCTTGGGCCTGAATGTTCTATGATGTTGTAGAAATACATGGAGTTTATGACGAGCGGTGACGCAAATTTTTTGTTCACTACCAGTACTTAACCTCAAAATTTCACTATAATCTACTCACCCTTTTTCACCCAATCTCAACTGCTTTTGTACAATTTTTAGTCCATTTCTAATGAAATTTTTATGAGAACTTGATTTTTTGATTAGTTTATATATTTTCTTGCTAAGTTTCTTAGGAGCCATAGGCTTCGCGATCACGGCACAATGATCAACTTTATCATCGTAACTTTGTGGCTCAGATTTAATGGAAACGTCCCCTGCAGCGACTTCCTCTTGTTGTTCTACTGGTTCCTTCTTTACTTTGCCCATTTTATTAATTTTAATTCAAATTTTGTATGGTAAACACGTGCAAGCGGCAAGCAAAGCAGCGGCGAGCGAAACGTGCGTGTACTGCGTGTGTTTGTGTTAGTTAGACAATATTCATGTCGATTTAAAATCGATTAATGGAAGAATCGATTATTTTAAATGTTATAATCAATTTTTCAGATCGATTTTAAACCCTACATCGATTCAATGAATCGATCCATAAACCTCCCGAATCGGACCGATCAATTAATTTTTTGCTGTTATCGGACGCAAAAGCAACTTGTAGTACTTGGTGGATAATTTGAACGCATCATAAAGTACATTTTTCTAAGAACACTTCCAAAGGTGGCGTACTTGCGGTATCAAAACGCAACGTTAACAAAAAAGCGTATTATTTTTCCGGGCGCGTCTCTAAATGTCAAACACGCAAACCTAACCTAACTATTCTAACTAACTGACTCTGACTTAAAATACTGGGAAATGAAATTATTTGTTAAATTTGTATTTAACTTTGATAAACAATTATTAACTTTAAATTTGATTAATTTATTGACTGACTTACTTAGATGAGACTAAAAATTTAAACTGCCACATTAGTTTAGTGGTTGCAAGCACTACTGCTGCTGAGCAAAAGATCCTGGGTTCGATCCCCACCTCTACCTATTCTTTCGGAGGAATATAGGCGTGATATTAGGTTTATTAATTTAATAACTTTTATCCAATTACTTGTATTTGCGATAAATGGTCATCAATAATGTCCTATAACTATAATAGGCATGTTTAAAATTGGCGCGATTAATCGAAAATCGATCTTTTTATTTTGCCCGATTTGAACAAGAATCGATTCTAGCACGCTGGATTCGAATCGAATCGGAGATCGATTTTTTGTATACAGAATCGACATGCCTATTAAAATTTGACAACATGACAAGCAATTATTCGTTCTGAATTTTATGAATTTATCTTACTTCATACATACGGGTAGGCAGTGCGTAAATGTTGTAGTGAAACGATTTCAACAGAGAAATTAAAGATAATAAACATTCTAAAAACAATGATAAGAAAACAACCAAATTCTTCCGATCGTGAAAAAAATTTATTGAGGTAAGAACTTAGGGTAAGAAAGAAGGAGTAACTTACAAAATGTAAGTATTACTAAAAGTGTAGACTGAAAGAAAGTGAATTAACACTACAACTAGTTTTAATTTTTATTTTTATTACTTAGCCATTTGCAAGTAAAATAAAGATGCTATCTTTTTAATATTACTATTAAATAATTGTTAATAACAAAACAATTTTTTTTTCAAAATTTGAATACCTCTGTGGTTTGGTGGTACTGTATATGGACTGCCACGCAGAGGTCGCGGGTTCGATTCCCGCTCAGTGCAAATATTTGTGTGCATGAATAATATGTTTATTTGCATTGGTCTGGGTGTTTCTATGTATAATATGTATGTATTTACAAAAAAAAAGTATATAATTATGGTATATCCGCATTTTAGAACCCCTAACACAAGCATAATAATATGCTTACTTTGGGTCTAGATAGCGTTGTGTCAGTGTGTAGTTGTTGAAATATTATTTTTATTAAAATATTATTAATTTTCTGAACGAACACCTAGTACTATTCCTTTACGTTTCGTATTGCAAATTGAGAATTTCTAAGCGAAATTTCGTATTGTATTAAAACAATGGCAGTGAATCAGTGAAACGGAGCGTAATGCACGCGTTACCATGGTAACGGCTACATGTCAACAATAGTTCTTGAAACGCAAGTCCTCAAGAATTAATTAAATTACGATGAAATAACATCATTTAATACTGTTATCAAATCAGTTCCTAACTAGTCAAAGTTACAAAGATATTTCCATGATGGTACTTATCCAAATTAACACGTAAATTATGTGAAATGTTATTCATTCTTGGATTTATTGTTTGTTGTAATTTGTAGGGTCTATTGAATATTTTGAAAAAGTTGCGGTCGAATCCTGAGAAAGAGTTGCGTTTGCTGTTGTTGGGGTTAGACAACGCTGGTAAGACGACGTTGTTGAAGCAACTGGCTTCAGAAGACGTGAATCATGTTACGCCGACAGCTGGCTTTAACATCAAATCGGTGTTGTCCAACGGCTTCAAGCTTAATGTGTGGGATATTGGCGGACAAAGAAAGATTAGACCTTATTGGAGGAACTATTTTGAGAATACGGATATTTTGGTTAGTAGCAATGTTGTAAATTAGGTAAGTCTAAGACATTGTTGTGTTTATACATAAAAAAAGGTATCTTAGGTATGTTCAGATTGAGCTTTTGAATAATTATCTATCTATTAAAAATGATTTAACATGTTAAGCAACACCAGTACAGTTGAGTGAGTACAATGTGTTCACCACAATCTTACTAATTTAGCAAATGATTAAGTTTTGTCATAATCATAATTTATAAAAATAAGGCACAGGTGTTCTAATTTTAGAAACTGGTATGTTAAATGTCTCATAAAGCTCATACAGCTTCATTGCCACCATGAAAAACTCAAAGATTTTAGACTCAATGTCTCTTGACACCCATTCTCTCCGTGTCTTTTCTTCTACAAGCATGGCAATGGCTTGGTGGTGCTTTATTATTAGTGTTACGTATGACAGCCATGTTTAAAATTTTATAACTGGTATAAAAAAAGATAAAAGAATACAAAATTAAACTACTATATATTATATTCACAGATCTATGTGGTAGACTGTTCTGACCACCAAAGATTGGAAGAGACAAGTCAGGAGTTATTAGAGCTACTTGAAGACGAGAAGCTGCGAGGAGTAGCTTTATTGGTGTATGCTAACAAACAGGATTTGTCTACAGGTCAGTTGATTTGTATTGAAAATCAATAGATATTTTTATGTCTTTAATAAGTATATAAATATAGGTAGGCTGTTGGCCCGTCTGCCATGGCGATAGGCAGTAAAAAAACCTTGTGATGGGTCTACACCTAAAGGTGTCTATGATACTAATATTATAAAGAGAAAAGATTTGATTTATTGTGTAGTTTGTTTGTTTGTTCCAATTTAGCTCGAGATCTATGTAACCAATTTAAAATTTTTTCAAATTTAGAAAGCTACAAATAGGACAGGTAACATAGGCTATATTTTATTATGTTTAACATAGGTATAGGTATAGGTATAAACGGGCTGTTTTCCGCAACTCCACGACTGTGCGCTTATTTTGCGTGTGGGTGGGCGGCGATCACTCGATCCATCCCAGCTCCTCGAGGTAGGCCAGCAGACTTGTGATGTCCCCAACGATCTCGTGGAGTGAATCCGGGTCGCCAAAGTATCTTGCCCTGTATGTGGCGACCTCAGGGCAGTGTAGCAATATGTGTGCTGTTGTTTCGTCTGCCCGCATGCAAGCTCTGCACAGCGGGCTGGCTGTAATTCCCATGACAAATAGGTGTTTATTGAAAGAACCATGACCGGTGATGGCGGCTGTGACTGTGCGAAGTTGTTGTTTTGACAGTCGGAGCACCTGTTTCGTGAAGCGAGCATTCAGCTCTGGCAGTGCTTCCTCAGCCTGCATGCACTCGGTATGGTTCTTCCATTTGTTATTGTGTTGATCTATGGTATGATTTCTTACCAGGGTGCGTAGGTGACCAAAGGGAATGGCAACAGTGGGTTCTGGTCCCACGGCATTCATAGCTGAGCCTTCCCTCGCAAGCACGTCGGCTGCGTCGTTACCTCGGGAGCCGCTATGCCCTTTGATCCATTGTATAGTGATGTTGTTGTAAGTACCTACCTGACATAATTTTTGGTGGCAGTCATATATCAGTTTGGAGTTTATTGTATGGCTTCCTAGCGCTTGAAGGACAGACATGCTGCCCGAGAGTATGCGGATGGAATGATCCCTGACCTCTCTTGCTAGGATCGCCGAGGCTGCCAGCCTACACTCAGCCTGGAAGACAGTGTTTTCGGCCCCCAACGGTGCTGATATGTGCATGTTTAAATCTTCAGAGAAGATCCCGGTTCCGGTCCCCGTGCCTGTTTTTGATCCGTCTGTAAATATCCTGAGTTCCCCTAGTCGCAATCCCTCGCAACTCTGGTCCTCATGCAGTTGTATTTTGTATTTCTTGTCAAAGACAAATTGTTTCGGTATGCGGTCGTTTGCCGCATCTATTATAGGGAATTCATTTGTCAGTCCCTCTAGTAGAGACATATGTTATGTTTTACCTTTGTTCCACAAGTTTAGTGTTTTGAGGCGAAGGGCCGTCATTGCTGCCTCCTGTTGGATGTAGAGGGGGAGCGGTGGGAGGCCCAACATAGCCTCTAGTGCCGCCGTCGGTGTAGTTCTGAAGCAGCCTGTAATAGCCATGCATGCTAACCTTTGTATCCGTTGAAGTTTGTTTGCCGCAGTGTCTAGTTTAGTTCTCGGCCACCAGACGACTGCCCCCTAAGAGAGTATGGGTTTAATGACGGTGTTGTAGAGCCATAGTATTATTTTGGGTTGTAGTCCCCACGTCTTACCAATCATCCTCTTACATTGGTAGAATATAATCGTTGCCTTGTTTATTGTGTTGTCTATATGGTTGCTCCATGTTAGTTTATTGTCAAGGGTGACGCCAAGGTACTTGACATCGTTTGACAGTTTTAGTTTGGTGTTGAAAATCCTGGGTAATGTAAAGTGGCCCAGGTTGCGTTTCTTGGTGAACAAAACAAGCTGCGTCTTGTTGGGGTTTACCGAGAGGTCATACTCCTTGCACCATTTTTCAACTATGTATAGCGCTTGTTGAGTGAGGTTGCAGATGGTTCCTGTTACCTTACCTGATATGAGAATGGCAAGGTCATCGGCATAACCTATGGTGTAGTCATGATGGTTGTTTAGTTTGGTGATGAGGTCATTTATTACCAGATTCCACAAAAGGGGGGACAGGACGCCTCCCTGAGGGCAGCCTCTGGCTAACATTGCTGAATTCTCATCATCTCCAAGTCTTACTATCCGTTTGCTCAGTGAGTTTGTGATCCATTCAGCTAGAACCGCCTTTACTCCGTGTCGGTGGAGCGCAGCTTGTATACTAGCAAAGTGTGTTTTGTCGAAAGCTCCCTCAATATCTATGAAGGTGCCGAGACAGCTGCCTTTTTGCTCTAGTGCCTCCTCGATTCTGCTGACTACCAGATGAAGAGCAGAGTCTGTTGACTTACCTGAGCTGTAGGCGTGCTGATTTGTATGTAGTGGTATGCTTTTTAGTGCTCCATCTCTCAGCTCCCTCTCGCATAGCCTTTCCAATGACTTTAGCAGGAAGGAGGTCAGGCTAATTGGTCGATGTGATTTAGGATTTGTGTAGTCACCCTTACCTGGTTTTGGTATATATATTACTTTCACTTCCCTCCATCCTTTCGGTATGTATCTGAGGGCGAGGCACGCTCTCATTAGCGGAGTCAGTCTGGGGATGACGGCTGTCTCCCCCTACTGTAGTAGTGCGGGGAAAATCCCGTCAGGGCCAGCCGCTTTGAAGGGGTGGAAACATTGTATGGCCCATCGGAGTTACTCCATGGTTACCACCTTATTCGCGTAGTTCCAATCGTCCTCGGATGGTATAATGGTATCATCCTTCCAGCTTGGGGCCTAGTAAAGACGCAATCCGGGAAGTGAGTTTCTGTTAGGATGCGTTTGGCCTCTTCAGGGGAGGTCGTTAGGGTGCCATCGGGCCGACGGATGCTTGTGTCATTCGATGAGTTTTTCGCACAGTATTTTACGTACCCTGTTTGCTTGTTGACAAGATTCGACGTTTCCACAGAAGTTTCTCCATCCCATGGTCCGTCTGAATCTAATACATTTCTTGTATTTTGATTTGGCTGAGTAGTATTCATCCCAGTCATCGTCTTTGCTTGTGTTCATGGCTCTGTTGAGATATGTCCTTACCTGTTTGCGCTTACGCTCCAGTTCCGCCCCCCACCATGGTTGTTTGCCAGGTGTGCGGAGTGGTGTTGTCTCTTTGCAGGCTGTGTGATAACTGTCAATTACGGATTTGGTGAAATTATTGACTTGTTTGTCTATGTCTGCGGGATCCGATGGTGTCCGCAATGCCCCTGTTTGTTTAAATTTCGCTTCGATTGTTTGTTTGTACTTTGTCCTGTCTGTGTTGCGCGGGTTGCGCCTTGGTGGGACAGGTGGTATGGTGGCTAGGAGGTCGCAGCGAAGCCATCTGTGATCAGAACAGGAGGCTTCGTTTGATACGTGCCATCCGGTTGTGATCTTCGCTGCACCCTTCGAGGCTATCGTCAGATCAATAATTGTGCGACTTCGTCGTGTAACAAAAGTAGGCTCCGAGCCTGTGTTTAGTAGAGATAGGTTTGTAGTGAAAAGAAAATCAACTAGTGCCTTACCTCGATTGTTTTGTGTGTTCATGCCCCATAGGGGGTGGTGTGCGTTTGAGTCTGCCCCGATGATGATTTCCATCCCGGTTCTCTCGCAGTGTTGTATGAGTCTGGTCAGGTTGTGCGGTGGTGGGTCCTCGTCCTCCGGCATGTAGACCGAGGCAAGGACCAACGCCATGCTGGCGTCTCTGCCTTGTAGGTCTACTTTAATAGCAGAGACGTCTCTACAACAGAAATCTGTTAGTAGCTGTGCACTAATGTTTTTAGTAGTATAAATACACGATCTTGGATTGTCGTGATTGTTATTGACTGACAGCTTACCGCCTAAGTTGTTCAATCCTTGTATATGGCCCGCCCTAATCCACGGCTCTTGGATCAGGGCAACGGCTGTGTGTTGGACCTCCAGCCACTTATGTAGTTGAGCCGTCGCAGTTTGGCTGTGGTGGAGGTTAGCCTGTATGAGGCTAAGAGTCTGCGAAGGGGACGCCATAGTCGGTCGATCCCTCCTCGTCAGCTCCCAGTTCTAGCCCGGCGAAAAGGTCGCCTGTCCCGAAGTCCTCGCCGTCGGGGTCCGACCCTAGGGTCAGAATTTCTTCTGGCCCTTCGTCGTCCGAGGCGAGGCTCATCGAGTCGGCGGCGATGGGGGCTTCGTCGACTACAGTTGCAGTCGTCGTGCCCTCGCTGTTTGCCGGGTCTGGTGTACTTTGGCTTGTCACTTCTGTCTCTTGTGGTGTTTGCGATGGCCGGGTCTTAAGCTCATCGCGTATGGTGTTGGTAGTAGGGTCCCAACCCTGAGGCACGTTGGCGTGTTTGCCCAGCCCATCCTGGAACCTTATGTACACCGCCCTTATGCCTATGGACTGGCGGCGTTCTGCTCCCATTATATGTTTAACATATTATTTCAGTCATTTTCAGAATTTTTATATTTTTAGCGCCTTTGTAAATCTGAATGATGCAATACGTCACGATTGCTATGATATTTTCCGTAGGTGTTTGTTATGAGTCTGAATCAAACTATTGATACAGAAGTGAAGCGAACGTAGACGTCTAGTCATCATATCAGCCAAAAGACGTCCACTGCTGGACATAGGTCTCCCTCAATTTTCGCCACCGTGGCCGGTCGTTTGCCGCCCTCATCCATCGGTCTATCGGTCGGACGTATAGTAAATTATACAATTATAATAATAATAATATTCTACCACATTCACACAACGCCATCTAGCCCCAAATTAAGCAATTATATTTGCTTGTGTTATGGGTACTAAACAACTGATATACTACTTATATACATTTTTTTTTGTAAATAATAATAATAATAATAATAATATTTCAACAACTACACACAACGCCATCTAGACCCAAAGTAAGCATATTATATGCTTGTATTATGGGTTCTAGAATGCGGATATACATACATATTATAGATAAATTACACCCAGACACAGAACAAACAATCATGCTCATCACACAAAGATTTGTCCTGAGTGGGAATCGAACCCACGACCTCCGGCTTAGCAGTCAGGGTCACTAAACACTAGACCAACAGGCCAGATAAACATACATACTTTAAAAATTTCAGCCTTACCAGCAAGTGAGATAGCTCAGCGTCTAGGGCTTCATCTGATAAGGGATCGGACCTGGCAAATACAAGCGTGTGTGGCTACAGATGGTACTGGTGTTAAGGTAGGCGTATTTATTATTTTTGATGTGGCATGGGGGCTTAGTAGCTGTGGAATACATTACCATGGTGAAGCCAAAAGGTACAGCTCCAATAGGTTCCAAAAAAATTCCAAGTCAATTCCAATTTTTTGCAACCTTGCAAATTTGTTACATAAACAACGGTTTCCTACACATATATTTTTTTTATTGCAGGAGGGCATGGAGTGGGTCTGCAAAAATATTCCAGTTAAGAAATAATTTTTAACCATCATAATTATAAACTCAAGTACTTTAAAGCCAGTTAACTTTAAGTCACCTACACTTAAAAGTCTTGTTGCTAAAATTAATATTGCAGTGACCTTAGAGCACTAAACTGAAGAGCCTTTCCGCGTATTCTCCTCTCGTCAAGATACATGACAATTTTTGTCATCTGTTTTTTTTAGTATGAGTAATTTTTAACCCCCGTCGGGGTGTTAAAAGTTTGACGTGTCTGTGTATGTGTGTTTTCTGTTTGCCACCATAAAATGCTGAATTATATGTGCCGAGGGTTTTTTAATTAGGTTATGTTAGTTAGTGAGATAGTTTTGGTTTTGTGTGCATGTGACTGGACAAAACTTAGTGTGTATGGTGATGTTTCGCATTCTGTGTACATACGCACACCACCCTGCCCCGCATTAAAGGTCGCAGACAAATTTCATCACGTTAAATTTTAGAAGGCATCTATTTAGTGTAATACTTTAAGCGTGAGGCTTAAGGCCCTCTTTTTTTTTTTTTTATATTATAGGCTACCAAAGTGACTCCACCCCGCCTGATGGTAAGCAGTCAGTGGAATCCAGAAGTGGCGGCCACTATACTAAAAGTCATCGTCTTAAACTGCTGGTATGGTGGCCTCCACAATGGCGGCTGGGAATGGGGTTAGGGGAAGGGACTGAGGGAGGTGAGGAAAGAGGAAAGGGCCCTCTTAAAATTCAGTAATATCTCAGTATTTGAGTGTTAGTCAATTATTTAAGTACGATTAATAATTAATTGTTATATCCCACTACTATCATTATAATTATGATGACCTCCTTAGATTAATTATAATTATTAATAATGATAATCACCCTAAATCAAGGACAAAGATATTATAATTTTTATTTATTAATAATTAGGTATAGTGCCGTAATCGAAATCTATCCGTCCAATATTGTTTATAAAACGTAAACGTGTCGGGCATCCAATCAATATTATCAATTTTTGGGAATAATACAAAATTATACTTACCCAATTGTTAAAACCGCTGTTTAGAACCGCTCACTGACCCGACACAGAAGGCAGAGATCCATTAAATCTTTTTAAAATTGTATGTGTCACCAATATGTATGTGCTCCACGTTGATATTGTAATTCAGAGCCTTAGCTAAGTTGTTTATGAGTAGTTTAAAGTTGGTAATAGAGATGGCAGACGAGCGACAGAGTTCCTAAAACCCGACTTCTGCAAGTTTTTGTAGACTATTATAAAGAAATAATTCCTCTCCGCCTCCAGCCATTATCTAAATTGCTAACAAGGCAAATTAGTGCTGACAAATCACTATGGCGTGCGAATAGCCATACCTATTTTCGTGTAAAGCCTTTCTTGCCTGTAAGTCTGCCAGTGAGGGTTTCACTATAGACAGAATTTAAAATAGTTTTTACTGCATTGGATCCATGTATACTTTTACATAATTTTCGTCGTAGGCACTACTTTAGTTTTAATTAACATAATTATGTTTAGAACATATATTATAATTTTTATAATTATTAATTACATACAATTTATTAGCTAATATTATATTGTTAATAGTGCACTTAGTGTGATAAATGTTAAAATTTATTTATTTGCGTGAAGTATTGTATATATTTTTCTCAATGTTTTACAGCTTGTTTATTTTTGTTGTATTGAATTGTGAATAGGAACCTTCCATTTAAATAAATAATACAATTTTCAGTCTAGTGTTTTATTTATCTTAAACCAATGTGGAATGTATTTACATAATACAGAAAGGTTTTATGTATAAATTGTTGGCCCTGTGCAGAGGACGGACTATCTTAGTATTAATTTAACAGTTTAAATGTCACTGAATAATCACTGAATGACACTGAATCTTCTGGATAACAAAGGAGGTGTTTAACTAAACAATGTTAAAGGGGCACTCTTTTATATAACAAAGGCACGATGTGTAAGTAAGCAGATGACTTCTTTATTTATACATATTTTAATTCGCAAACAATAGTTGGTCGTCTAGACCGGGCCTCAATAAAATTATACAGAAACAAAACATTTTTAAAATATCAAATTGCATTATTATATATTTATTAACATAATTATAGAGATTCTATATACTGTAGGTAATATATTATCTTACCTAAACCCCCGAAATATTTCGAAGGATGTAAATGCAATAAAATATTTTTCTAGCACCATAATGTCCAGCAAAGTTAACTAATTTTATTATCAAATATAATTTTAAATGAACCTATCTAACAATACTATATAAGTACAATAAAAATAAAACGATGATTATAATTAAAATGAGCTATTTATTTTAACTAATTAAATGGAATACATTCCATTATCAATGTGAAGTACAATATTATAATTATTTTGGTAAATTTATTTAAATTAATGTATAAAATAACATTTAATAAAATTCCTCATATAAATATTAAGTACATCTTTTTATATAAATTATTTATTATAATTTATCACGATAAATAATTATGATAATTAAGTTACAAAGTGCACGTAAATAATTTTTACAATTTTATTATTAATTAGGAAAATTAAGTGCACTTATCTGTTTCTAATTAAAATTAAATGAATTATGTGTCTTATTGCTTTGAAATACATGAAGACGTGACAAATGAACGAATAAATGATAGTGAATTGTATGCGTGTTAAAATGGTAAATTTTTATCATTGGTCGTCTGATTTCATTGACAATAATGAACTTTGATGATTGAATGAATGAAGAATAATGATAAAGTGAACAAAAAAGTAATACAGTGTTAATGAAAAAGTGATAACTCCTAATGAAATAAGAAGTGTGATTAAGCTATTGTAAACTTTGTGCCAATATACATAAAATCGACATTTATGAAGTGTTGCATTCCCTTTGAAGGTGTCTCTGTAGTTCAAATATAAAAGAGAGAGGGAGAGACAGAGAGTTAAAAGAGTGATATGCTTAGATATGTCTTATATCAAGATCCAAAATTTATACCGCAACAAATATAGGTAATGGGGAATGGCGAGCAGTATCAGTAAAGAAATTATCAAAGCATTTTCTACTCTATATTCATTACTAAAAGATACAACATTGATTCAGAAGGATCACGCTGCTTTACTTCTTCACTCTCACCCGCACATATAGTATTGTCCGTCGTCCGACTATCTCGTGACGTCACTATGCCTCATAATACGGTAAAAAATGAGACTAAATACATCTACTATGATAATTAAACGTTTTTTTAATCTTTCCTGCAATAAAAAAACAACTACTACACATAATATAAGTGACATACATTGTAAAAGCGATTCAGCGCTGAACGATCCTTTGCATAAATCGCGTTTTTAAAATTAAATAAAAATCGTATACAGACAGCACTGATGATAGAATTTGAAAAATTAGTAAAATGGAATATTATTTAGGCGATTTTTGCGGAACATTTTATTTAGATACGCCTTTCTATCTCAGGCAGTATAATTTATAATTCGCTGTGGTAGACCTCTGTGGTTACTTTCAGTTCGTGTTCGTGGAATGATGAGCAGTCAGCTGGGTAGGCGGCCTGAAAAATTAAAAAGATATCTTGTAATATAATATTAAGGAAACCACGTGTGACATTACGGAGATCGGCGCTTAGAGAGAAAACAAGGGTGGTAGGAACAGTTTTTAGCGTTGCCATGCACAGAGGGCAGCTGTTCCCCCTAGAAAGGATGTAGTAAGGTTTTATCGAATCTACCCTTCTTTAGTCTGTCCATTCGTTTAAGTATTTTCTTTTTGTCAGTTCGAAATTAGTGATTCCCTCACGCGTTACCAATTTGATATAAAATAATAATCGATTTTATTTAAGAAGAACTTTCAATCGATTTAATGTATCAAAATATATTATTAGATAAAATTTTTATTATTCGTTTTTTTTTTAATTATATTATACTAAATAAATAATCATATAGGTAAATATTAAAATTTGTTTAATAAAAACGTAGGTAGTAATCGATATAGTCTGTAGTTGTTTGTTAAGCACAGGGCACTTCACTGTGTGGGCGTTCACCGTCAATATAGAACGATATTACTGTAGTACATTATTCCAAACAAAAAAAATTATAACTCATAGGCATGAGCTGTCAAAAAGAAAATAAACTGCTGGACAAAGTATATACGAAATTCTGTCTACTCTCTTGCGAATGCGCTGTCAAGTAGTTTCTTCGTTTGTATATAGGTATCTAATATATGTACATCTCTGCGTACCCCTTTGGAGAAAACGGCGTAATGCTACCTTATTTATCTTCTTCGGTCTTATTTTTGTAGTTGCAATGACAACACTTACTTCACAATTCACGTCCTCCTGTATTGCTTTGTACAGATCGAAGAATCCTCTTCCGTTCTGGAAGCTCAGAGCTGCTGAGGCCACCAAACTGCTCAGCTTCGTCAAACCAGCCTTGAAGCCGGGAATACCTGGAATTCAGGGAATAATGATGTTATTCTTCAGCTCAAAAACGGAGGTAGGCAAACATAAGTCCACCTCATCGTTTTCAATGGCGGCGACCCTAAAATTTATATAGATTGTTTCTCTGATAAGCTCTATTGTGGCTCTAATGTGGTGTAAAGACATGGTGCTTGTAAGAAAAGACAAGGAAGTTAGACACGTACCTACCACCTCAGGTGTCTAAGATCAATAATGAACATCAAATAGCAGGATCGAATGTACGGCATGAAAGCATTCCCCTGGCTGGTTATATAGATACCCAAAATGTACTTCGAGTAGGTAGTGGACTCGACTAAGTATAAATATCTTTAAAAAAGTCTTTATTTAAAGTTTTTATTTTCAATCAAAATCTTTAGCAACAGCTATCGGTTTTATCTTTATCTAAAGCGTGTCAATAAACAGGAAAAACACTTGGCAAACACGCGAAAATGTGAATTATTGCTTGCGTGTTGTTATTACTGCATTTTCATTTCAACTTTTTAACTACGTGACAATCTTGATTAAACTACCTACATTGTGTTATTAATACAATCAGATTTTTATACAACCATAAAGGTAGGTGCCTACTAAGTAAGTTTTGACATGCAATAGCTATGTTTTTAAGATAGATATTTAATTATGTAGGTTTTCTATGATGTTTATAAGCATAATATTTAACCACTACGCTGCACCCACGACTTCGCCGGCGCCTAAAATATGTTTTGTCTCCCTCGAAAACCAGACCGATTTTCGGGATAAAAGTAGTCTATGTACATTTCCGGCACTAAATCTATCTACATACCGATTTTCATCAAAATCGGTTTAGCCGTTTAGGCGCTAAGTGGTAACAAACACACACAAACTTTCGAATTTATAATGTTAGTAGGATAGGATTTAGTAATCTAGAATGGTTAAATAATTAAGATCACGCTTCGGCCATTTACAAATCCATAAGTTTGTAACCAGTTATCAACGGGGAATCGGGTAAATTACGTAAATGGTTTTGATCGAATAGGTACCTACCAATGTGTCTTGACAGTAAAACGGGGCGCTAAGAGCACTTACTTATATAGCTGTTAGAACAGATGAAACGTTGTTGTTAGTTATGATAAAACTTTGGTTTACCTCACCAACCTGCAGACGTTTACTGCAAGATATACCTGTACCTCAACCAAAGAAAAATGTTAGCCATGTCACCACGCTAAGCAACTGATTGGTAAAAGAACTTAAATCAAAAAGATTTTGTTCTTTATTACTTACCCTTCTTATCCTGATCATGGTGCCTGTTTACCAAGCACATGAGATGTTCCTGGCAGTGTGGGGCCTTGACTGAATGCTGGTACGCGCGGTAGACCCTCAGGACAGGCTCGATGACTTCCAAGTTCAAAGTGTCAGTTAGCCGGTCAGCTAGCGCGTGGTAGTCGCCTCGGGAAGACAATGATTTGGTGGTAGCTTCCGCCATTTTGAGGATTTGCTATTGAAGTATAATGGTATTTAGAAGCTGGTTATTTTATTCATTTTGATTCTTATTTAAAGATAATTATAAAGGGTTTAATATTAAATGGTGTTGGATGACAATAAAACATCTATTGTGTCTACAGTACCTATTGTCCATGAGAGGGTTAAGATTTAAATCAGTTAGGTTAGAACACAGCTTGACGCGTCGCTGGATTTACCTTTCTTTTAAAATATACTAGGTAGGTAGGTACTTTAAGGAACAAGCACTCAGTTGCTATAAACTTTACAAATCTTAGGATACAGTCAATACACCCAGACTTGGTAGGTACAAATATGTGTACATACAAAGGTTTGTTTCGTATTAAAATTGAACCATTGCACACATTTTTATTGTGCACCAAAGATAAAATTGCCTGATCAAGTCTTCGAAATTAGTAAATTTTTATGTTTGAGTTTCCTCCAATAGCGCTTTTTTTTATATTAGCCTACCAAAGTGACTCCTCCCGGCCGAGAGGAGTCACGGATGGTAAGCAGTCAGTGGAATCCAGTAGTGGTGGCCACTATACCAAAAACCATCGTCTTAAACAGCTGGTATGGTGGCCTCCACAATGGCGTGGCGGCTGGGAATGGGGTCAGGGGAAAGGAATGAGGTGAGGAAAGAGGAAAGGGGGGAAATTGGGCCTCCGGCGCTCTCACTCACCGTACGAAACGCAGTAGTACGGATACTACTACTCTTACGTCGATTTTCTATGAGAGGGTAGTACTTCCCCGGACGATCCGGCCTATTCATGCTGAAACCAGCGTGGATCTACTACCGTAAAAATCAACGATTTTATGATAAACGTCAGTGGTAAATAAAGTTAATATTATTTATTTATTTGTAGTTTTCCAAGGCGCGGTTTCACCCGCGTCTTTGGTTACTGCTAAGCTCCCGTCACCAGTTGCGTGATGTTATATAGCCTATAACCTTCCTCGAGACCTGCGCTATGATACGCAAAAATAATTTTCAAATCAGACTGGTAGTTCCAGAGATTAGCGCGTTCAAACAAACAACTCTTCCACTTTATATATAATAGTATAGATTTATTTATTTACCAACTTACCCTGACAGTATAAACCACTAGTACAAGTTATTGCAGGTATATACATATGGTCCACCGATGGTAAATGGAAACTGTAACTGGAGACTACTGTCTTCTCTGGGCAAATGGAAAAGGTTTGAGGACGTGATTGGGTGTCCGACTTACCTTAACATATTCTACAGCAGGCACCACATACTCCTCCACGTCAGTGTCCATATCCAGATACTTCTTCAGCACATGGTTTATCAATGTAGTAAGAGACTTTTCAGGGTTGTTCACGTTGAAGTGGGTGCTCTTCGGCAGACCCTGGGCGTCAAGGAAACTGTTCGTCACGTATTGAGCTGTCACTAAATATCTGGAAGAAGATAGTGGGTATTTTAATTTATATTGAGGAAATAACTATTACTAGAAGTGGGTCGATAAAGAGCGCCGAGGTCTCATTTACCGCTTTGGTCTTCATATTTTTTTTCCGTAAGTAGGTATTTGTTTTTTCCACACCATCGGCAACTACCTACTAACATATTTAGCTTTATTAAGTTCTCTATTCCTATTTAATCCATCGTTCATGAAATCATGGTGTTGCTAGGATAATAGTGGAATAGTGTCATGTCTACTTAGTGCCCAAGTACTCAATGCCAGTTAAATTTATAAAGCTAAAATTTATATTAGTGACAGAGATGACGTGAGATTTAAGGACCAACAACACTAAATCAAAATTAAAGTTTTAGTAAATAGGTAGTTAAGTCCCAAAAAGCACAAGATATTGTACCATTTTCTGCAACTTCATGGTGGCAGTAGAAAGTTTTGCCAAAGGTTATTAAGTTTCACTAAAAATATTTTTCACACGCGGGTTTTCATCAATAAAACGACGCATTGTTACATATTACTTAAGATTACAAAATGCTCGATGTATAGTCGACCATAAAATTGCTTTACCACCCATAAAGTGAATGTGGTTTGCATATTCTCATATCAATAATGTCTATTTTTGCTTGCAAGTACAGTGACATTTGTCACTTTTATATTAAGCCTTATTGTATTTTGGTTTTGATGTAACTTTTTGTCAAAATTGGTAAAGCAAATATGTGGTCAACTATACATACCTATTACCTAATGTTACAGAATGCTTTGTAATAAATAGTAATCTCATTTACCTGCCATACACTTCTGGTTTCGACACGTAAACCACCATATCAGTTAAATATTTAGCAGCTGCTTTAATCCAGTGTCTTCTAAACGAATGGTTCTCAAAATTCTTGAACATGGTTCCAAAACTTAAGTTACCATCTGGGCCGGTAAACGCCTTCATAACTCTTTTGATCCCTGACTTCTCCCAAATAGTCTTACCAAGCTCAGAGTTAATAAATATATCCCAATATAAATGTATTTTTTCCAAAAACGGTGGTAAGAATGACGCATGATCTTTATGTTCGTCAGCTCGTTTCTGAGTTTCTGTATCCGAAAATGAACTTAAAGCGTTCATTACTAAAGGTAATATTGCTGCAGCACCACCAGACTGCTTGTTACCTAACAGTCCTGAAGCTAGACTCATTACACTCTCCAAGTCTAATTCTCCTTTTGTGTTTTCTCGTTTCTGTCTCTTTGGCTTCTCGGTTGTCGTCGCCATTTGTTGGGCAAACATCGATACCATGGATCCAATCACAGCTGGATCAATTTTTCCATCTTGTCCTCCTAGTAAACTGCCGAGACCTGTAACAATTTAGTGTGGTTAGTATTTGATTATGTGTCTGTCTGTGAGATAGTATTTAAGATGAAGAAATCTACTGGCCGGTTCTTTTTCCACGTATCGTAACGTTTCAGCATGAATGGGCCGGATCGTGCGGAGAGGTACTTACAACCCTCTCCTAAAAGATCGACGTAAGAGTAGTAGTCTCCGTACTGCGTTTCGTTCGGTGAGAGAGAACGCCGGAGGCCCAATTTACCCCCTTTCCTCTTTCCTCACCTCCCTCATTCCTTTCCTCTAACCCCATTCCAGCCGCCATAGTGGAGGCTACCATACCAGCAGTTTAAGACGATGGGTCTTAGTATGGTGGCCACCACTTCTGGATTCCATTGACTGCTTACCATCAGGCGGGGTGGAGTCACTTTGGTAGGCAAATATATATAAAAAAAGTATCATATGTGAGCGTAAACGGTTTTTTTTTGTTTTTGTTTGTAAATAGTATCAGTTAAAACCACTTCTCAATTTAGCTATAAAATTGAAAACTAAACATAAGTTTAACAATCCCCACATATTTATTGTACACCAATAAAATATAAGTTCCGAAACATAAATTCGATTAAAATCACTAGCACTGTAGTTTATAGCAAGCGCAGTTTTATTAGTAATTAAAATCTAAGGCGAATAAGACAGTAGCTACCTCTTTTATTGACTTTCGACAAAATTAATTAATTCGTTTATTATTAAAATAAGTCGTTAATCTGATTACATTCTTATCTTTGTAAGCCATACAGATTTTTATAAAATCAGCTGTAATTAGTGATAACTAAAAGTTGTTGCTATTAGTGTTATCATATTGTCTAGTGTTATAAATGTTATAATAATTAATATAGATTTATTCGTAAATGTTGAGTATGATATCTATCTAAAAAACGTTTACAATTTTTAACAAAAACAATTGCCGTTTTTGCTTTTGTATCTAATTAATAAAATCAATGACACATATTGTGAATACTATCGACAGAAAATCTCTTATATTTATATATTCTTAATTCAATTTACATAGATTTACAAACAGATATCTAACATAACTGTGGCTCTAGGCACTGACTCAATACTGTACACTCAAGAGATTAATAAAATGAAGAATACAATCACAGAGTAGAAGCTGATACTTCCTCCGTCGATTTGATTTGTTAATGCTGCTGATGTATTACGAGTAATATTCCAATTTTGAAGTCAACAAGTCGGTCATTTAATGGTGAGTGTTTGTGCGTGTTTATGGCAGCCTATGACTATGAATGTGTTCTCGGAGCATTGCAGAAACAATAGTAAGAAAACAGAACCGAGTCGTTACCGTTGCTGAACGATATGGTTATTGGGTCACCAACGCTTTCACTCACCGACGAAATGAAAAATATGGAGAATTCGTTTTGGTTACTTTCTGTTGATATTTTATGACTGGTTGATTTATGTTGAAACCATCATTTCCTAGCCTCAACAAGTAAGGGCAGAGCAAGGAATTACCCCATCGATACCCAAAGACTAACTCCGTGGTGCAGTGGGAGCGTAAGCAACTGCTGTGCAAGAGGTTGTGGGTTCGATCAACAGACGGGACAAAACTTTGTGCCCGATAAATGTATTTTTGTAAAGTCCTCCGCGACATAGAGATTGTTCCCTAGTACGGAAGTTGTCTTTTTTTTAAAGAATAAAGGATATTTTTTTTTATGAGGAGAAATTATAACGCATACTATCTCATCCAGGTAAACGAGTTTATTATGTTTAACTCGTTGGTCTGGGCAGTACTGAATAAAACTATCTTATGCCCAGAATTAGAGGACAGGCTGTTTGAACTTAGTTACTAAACAAAGATAAAAATATAAAGAGAGAGTGAATTAACAACTAAACAAAAGAGGTTTGCAATGCTACTGCCGACTAGTGCTAATTTGCGATAATATACTAAAATAAAAGAAAAACCTCACCTGATAAAACATCTCCAGCATTATTCCCACCATTTTGTCCAAGTAAAGACCCCAAATTCTTGGCATTGTCTCCTTGCATCAAATTGCCAACCAGACTCCCAATAGCTGCCAAGCCATTCATGTTGTTGTTTCCTCCATCACTCCCCATATTTTGAAGAAGTGTTGATGCCAGGTCGAATAGAGGGTTGTCATCGTCAGACTTTGCTATTATTGGCAAAGAGAATAGCTGGCATGCCACTAATAGTAATGTTAATTTCGCCATATTTCTGAAATCAATAAAATTAGCATGTGTTGTGTTTTCATTGCAGTTCGAATGGTTTTATCAGTCAATCATAAAACGCCCGCCCGCGTGAATGTCGGTTATATCTCTGTTTACATTGACGATTTTTCATACAAAATTTCATCCCCTATGTCAACCCCATAAAGCCATTTTTTCGCGTTATAAGAAAGCCTATGTTGTTCTCCGAGGTCTAATTTATCTTTATACAAAATTTCATCCAAATCGGTTCAGTGGTTTAGGTGTGAAAGCGTAACAGACAGACAGATAGACAGAGTTGCTTTCGCATTTATAATATTCGATCTGTGAATAAAGTTGTGTTATTAGGTTTTTTGTCAAAAAATTCGTTGTATTAGCCCGAAGTGTGAGTCTGTGGCAACAAGTTGGCACTTTTTGTTGCATTGAATCTATCATAGCTGGTAAAACGTGGGTGGCATACTGCACCCCTAGCACTTTCGAGGAAAAAGGCGTAAAATTATTTTATGTTATGTGTTTTATAAACATTAGAATAGAATAGAATTTATTGGTATAAAATGAGATACACAATAGGAACACCAGCAATACTTACTTATATACTAAAATCCTTACTAACTGGTACAGCTATAACAAATTATCAACAAGAAATCTATATGTACCATTAATACTTTTAACAAAGCAAATTAATAATTATAAGTCCTACATTATAAGTCTTCTGAAGACACTGCCTTAACGGTAATAGCACGGCCAATAACGCTGCTGTCTAACCAACTGCTGGCTAACCAGGTAAGATTTGTATTAGCAGTAACTGTCAGCAACATCAAAAACACCTAAGTACTATAAAATTATTAAAAATTTAATTCCTGAATGGTTTTTCCCACCTTATATACGAATAAAGACCTAAATATCAATAAAACTATCTTCCAATATGGTTTTAAGTTCGCACAGACAGACGGTCGGAAGTATCCATTTGATTTATTATTTGAATGAAATTTTACGATTATTATGGCAGACTTTATGGAGGTCTGTCGTAATATTCGACTTATGACCTCTATTATAGTAATGTAAAAGACTATTTACGGCAAATTTATAGAGTAGAAATCAAAAGACCTAATTCCACTATCTGTACATTAGACGGGTAACGACCAGATGCCTTTTATTTTGGGTACTGTGGACATACGGTCATAAAAGACATATATGTATTAGTAGACATGTATTTAGGTAATGATGCATTCTGATATCTGTCACCTTAGTCGCGGTTAAACGGCATTCGCTTGCGCTCCGGCTTCATACGTCATACCGCGCGGATTTCGCTCAAGTATTATTAGGAATACCGCATACCCACTCGAAAGCGAAAAGTTCATGTCTTCGTGAGCGAAACTCGCGCGATATTCTACCCACAAGGATCTTCTTTTTATCCTTGTTTTTAATGGTACAAAAGAAAAAGACAAAACACAAAGTAACATTAAAATAATAGTGATATATGAGCTGGTGATAAGACCCCAGGTTTGAATACGCCTTGCGGTATGAATTGTTGTAGGTATTCCATACAATAAACTTACATTAATATCTTGCCATGTTTTGAGCAAAATAAATTATTCTTATTTTTTATATTTTAATTTGTTTTTTTTAACTATGTGAATTTTTATTATTAATTTTTAATCGCATGATCAATGTTGTGTTAAATATAAAGCGAAAGAATTTGTTTGTTTAAAAACAACCAGTCACATTTGTATATTTATTTTATGAACCAGTTCTCCAGGAAGGTTATAGGGTATGTAACATCACGCTGCTGGCGACGGGAGGAGAGCAGTAACCAAAGATGTAACTTAATGCTTAGAAAAACCGCGTGGCGGCAAGCTAGTAATATTTATGCTGTTGCTAAGCTGGCATTTACACGAGCAGCTATCAATACCAAGTTAACCGTGAATTGCAAAGTGGTTGCGCTCGCGTGAGCACATGTCGCTGATATCGATATTTAAAAGTGAAATTAAACAGATTCCTTTAGTTTCTAGAGAAAAGTAAATTCAATTAGTCTTGAATGATTGACTCAATGGAGACGCAAATAACTTACTTTTTTAAGGTTCCGTAGTTTAGGAGGCAAAGCGGAACCCTTATAAGAACACTTTGATGTCCGTCTGTCTCTTTGTCGCTCAGTGCGCTAGTCTAACTCGTACCTACTAGAACGGTTGTCTATATTAGCCTAACAAATTGACTCCACTCTACCTGGGGCCTAAGTCTACTATCACAATAGTGTCAGAATGGTCGATCATGATCTCCTACTGGTTGATTTTGACAAGTTTCAACCATTATGAATGTGGTAGAATATTATTATTATTATTATTATTATTATTATGAGATAAATTTTGACATTAAAAATAATATTTTGACATTTGAATAATATTTGACATTATAATTTATACTTTGACATCGTAATTAATATTTTGACATTGTTATTAATATTTTGACATTGTAATAAATATTTCGAGCTGTAATTTAATTTTTTCAAATAAAATTGTAAGTTAAATTTTTACCGCTATTATGAATATAGTTTAATATAAATAATTAATGATGAATATAAATTCCACATTTAAATTGTAAACAATAATCATAACTTATTATTATAACACAAAAAAATTCACGATTTTGTTGCATGTTTAGTTTAAATAATTAATGTTTCTACACCAGCAATGGTAGTGTATGTGAATCAATGTTTTTGTAAGACCTCAATGTACCATATACTGAGAAATAAATGATATTATTATTATTATTACTAATTATTAAATTAATAATCGACCATTCTGATACTATTGTGATAGCAGTATCTAAGACTTAGGCCCCTGATGGTAAGAAATCCCCTTTCGATTAGGTCATTTGCTTTACCCACGCAATAAAAATCCTTATAACTTTTTGTTAAGTCACTAAAACTCATCTACTATATTCTAGGAGTAACATCCATAGGTCAATCAGTGTCGCTAAGTAAAGAACCGTTTGAAGTCCCATTTCAGAACAAAGCACTATTAAATACTTTCTTTGAATTATTCCAATCTCTGTTATTTGTCTTGACAATACAAGCCATTTTCTATCTTTGTGTCTAGGGATTAGGATGTAATTTTCTTTGGTTTCTGTTGACGTTGATGTAGTAAGGAGTACGAATGAGAAAGTCGAAATGAATTATGTGGTTTTGTTCATGTTTTGCTTGCAGCGATCCATTGCTGGGAACATTGATTAATCCTGTGTGCCTATTTCCATCGTGCTTACACTGCCCTTATTCATCGAATGTCTGCATATGCAATGTCATCAGTTCACCTACGCAATGGTTATACTAAACATCGCAATAGCCATGCATTCTGGGACACTATGTGCTCCGTCCATCGCCACTTCAATAACGTTATTATTTGAGGTATTAACCTAATGTTCCTGCGTGTTTTTTCTTTTCTTGCGGTCTCGTAGATAGACTACAAACATAGCCGTACAATCGTTCTATTAATGACTTTGTATCAAATCAAATCAAATCAATTATTTATTCACAAGAATGTAGTGACAAAAAGTGGCCTTCTGCCATAACAATGGCTTGTGAATCTTAAACTTATTAATTACTAATATTAAATCCAATAACTTTAGATATTAAAATCATTTTTTTTTTTTTTTTAATAATGTCAAAATATATTTTTTATGTTAGGATGTCAATTTTTATAGTCAAGTTATAATATTATTTAAAAGTATCTGATTAAAAAGTAGAAAAATATAAAATAGTCAATTTTAATATTAATTATTATCATTTTCTTTGTATGTCATAAATTCATTTAATGTATAAAAACATTTATCTGCAAGCCACATTGTCAACCTTTTCTTGAACAGCAATAGCGGTAATTCCTTGAACCTATTTGGTATTTTATTATACACTTCTATAGCCTTAATATATGCGTTTTTCTCCACTATATCTAAACGACATCTCGGACGGTGGAGTTTAAACTTGTTTCTATCATTTCTTGCTACCTTATTTGAATATAAACTAAGGTATTGTGGATGCAGTTTTACAAAAATACATAGTTCCTTAACATACATGCAGACCAGCGTAAGAATGCGAAATTTGGAAAACAGTGGCTTACAACTATCTGTAGCCCAAGCTCCAGTGATAGCTCTAACGCATTTTTTTTGTATCCTAAATGCTTTTTCGATATCAACCGATCCTCCCCACAACAAGAGACCATATGAGAGCACTGAAGACACGTACCCATGGTATGCACTGAGTGCTGCTTCTGTAGACACGGTTTGTCGCAATCTTTTAATTGCGAATACAAACCGATCTAATTTATTGCAAACATATTCTATATGAGCTTTCCAGTTACAATTTCTATCAAGTATTATGCCCAGAAACTTTGCTGTAACTACTTCCTCTATTTTATTGTTATTAAAATTTACTTTTAAGTCTAAACGTTGTCTATTATAAAGTGTAAATAAATAAATAAATAAATAAATTATAGCTTTGAAATTGTATTATTTGAGTTTTATTTATATTGATTCTTAAATTATTATTTTCTAACCAGTCAATTATCTTATTAAGTGTAATATTTATTTCTTGTTCATACGTAGTCCTGTTTTCACATTTAATAATTACTGTCGTGTCGTCTGCAAATAAAACTGTTTTATGATTAGTAGCATTGGGAAGGTCATTTATATACATTAGAAATAAAAATGGTCCGAGCACGCTGCCTTGTGGTACGCCAAATTTATTAACTTTAAAATTCGATTGACTTGATACCTTGAGATTATTTGCTTGCACTTTACTTATCTCAACGCATTGACAACGATCTGATAAGTAACTCTTTATCCAGTCGTTAGCTACTCCTCTAATGCCATATTTTTCTAATTTGTAGAGGAGCAGTGTATGATCTACAAAGTCAAAAGCTTTGCTCATATCGAGCAATATAGCTGTTACAGGTATCCTGTCATTAATAGCTTCCGTGACATATTTTATAAGATTGAAACAAGCTAATGATGTTGTACTATTTTGACGAAAACCAAATTGTTCTTCTTTTAATATTTGTTGATTTGATACAAAATCGTAAAGTCTGCAAAACATAACTTTCTCAAAAATTTTTGATATGACCGGGATTAAAGTCACTGGACGGTAATTATCCATTTCTGTCAAGTATCTTAGAAGAGCCGTGGTCCCATTCTAAAAAGAATGAAGCGTGTAAAAGACTAGTTTTAGCAAAAAAACTTTGTTGAAGTAATTAAAATAGATGCGTTTTTCCGTGGCACTTTTAGTTTATTTACGCGAACTCATCGTGTGGTAATAATTTTACTAAAAACTATTAAATAATTACCTATACTATTACATAAAACGAAAGAGTTTGTTTGTATGTTTGTTTGAAAGCGCTCATCTCTGGAACTACTAGTAGGATTTAAAAATTCTATGCGTATGATAGCCCAGTTCTCAAGGAAGGTTAAAAAAAGGCTATGTAACATCACGCTACTGGCGACGGGAGCAGAGCAGTAAGCAAAGACGCGGGTAAAATGGCGCCGCGGTAAGCTAGTTTACAATATAAGTCCCTCAATTGACAATGATCATAGTCATTTTTAGACACGTGCGATTTAAATGTATGTCATTGACACTACACACAGTAAAAAAATCTTAAGGAAATATCTATACCTACTTGTATTGTGCAAAAAAATATCATTATTCAAGTGATGAGTCCAACCCCAACCGTCACCGTTAGTATCCGCTCAATAATGACGTGTCGCGTATTTGGCTTACTTTATTGAGATTCACATAACATGAGTCACACAAATATTCCTTTGTAGATAAAGATACTTAAACCCTTATCTTTATTTTTATCAGTATTGTCCAGGGTTATTCTTAACGGAATTTGGACCTTTTATTATCTTTGGTGCGGAACAAAATTTTCGAGTAACTGCTTAGTTTCTATTAAATTAAATACTTATCCATAAAATATCAGTTAAAGAAATAGTTTTGAATAAGATATCGTGCCGTTGAAGTAGTGTTTTTCAAAAGTATTTTTTTCGAATCTGGCATTTGCATATTTAATTAATTTTATTTATTTTTTATTGTTCATTAATTCAATATAAAAATAATATTAAAATTAATTTTTCATGCCATTGATTGCAAAGATTTAAGTAATAACATTAAAACTATAAGACAATCAAAATAACATAATAAAATACATATACTTGCGGACCAGTCGCAAAAAACAAGAAAACTCTACAAAGACCAAAATGAACATTATCTAGAACATATAGCGGTTGTTCGTACGAATAATGTGTAAAACAACAACGAAGACATTTTGATTTACAAGGTTATTAACGACTTACCGACTTCGCACAAGGTTTTTACTATATTTTAAAACATTTTATATTAGCCTACCCAAGAGACTTCACTCTGCCTGATGGTAAGCAGTCAGTTGGGTCCAGGAAAGATGCCATTCCAAAAGGCATCGTATCAAATTGCAGCTGGAATGTTGGTCTTCGCCATAGCGGCTTTATAAAATGCCTTTTCACACTCCGTTTAAAAGACCCCAATCCTTTTAACACAGGCGCTGGTAAAGAGTTTCAGGTTTTAAATGAGCGATAGAAGAATTAATTCTTGAATATGCAAATAATACACTAGCTTTACGCGGCGCGGTTTCACCAGCGTTTGCTTTGTTACCGTTGACAGTACCGTGATGTTATAGCCTATAACCTTCCTCGAGAACTGGGCTATCATACGCAAAAAGAATTATTCAAATCCGACTTTTAGTTCCAGAGATTACCGCGTACAAACAAACAAACAAACACTTTCGCTTTATAATATAATAGTATAGATTAAAACCTTCCGAAAGAGGTCCTTTGAATGATAGTGAAAACCCAGATAAAGCATCAAGGAGTATTAATATTATGGGTTTATGATCAACATGGTGAACGAAGAGCAAGCTTTTACAGTGTTTCTTGGTAGGCAGTCTAAGCTAATACTGATGTCATAATATTTTGCTTCTTGGGGTTGCATTTGAAACGGGACCTTTAAGGGATTACATCATTGTTAGTTAATATTATTTCTCTGGAATGTATGGAGGTAGCAAATTGAAATTTAAATCAAATACGCAAACCTAGTCTCTTTTTCAGTGACTTTCTTTATAAAACTTTATCCCGATTTTTCGTTCGGCGCTCAAGCGCTGTTAATAAAGACACATTGACATACTTATATAAAGGCGATTTAGCGCTGAACGATCTATTGTATAAAATCGGGTTTTTAAATAGAGATCGGTATATAGAAAGCAACTGTTAGCTGTAATAAAATCGAACTTCTAAGTTTCGACTTTGAAGATTTATATTCATATCTATCTTATCAAGAGCAATAAAAATACAGTCATTATAATAATTATATTGTAAATAATACAAAACCATTATTCGTAAATAAATGCTTATTCATACCAAAAGTTACTTTTAATTCAATATATTTTTTTTTTTATATTAATCTACCAAAGTGACTCCACCCCGCCTGATGGTAAGCAGTCAGTGGAATCCAGAAGTGGTGGCCACCATACCAAAAGCCATAGTCTTAAACTGCTGGTATGGTGGCCTCCACTATGGCGGCTGGGAAAGGGGGTTAGGGGAAGGGAATGAGGGAGGTAAGGAAAGGGGAAAGGGGGAAGTTGGGCCTCCGGCCCTCTCACTCACCGAGCGAAACGCAGTAGTACGGATACTACTACTTTTACGTCGATCTTCTATGAGAGGGTAGTGCTTCCCCGGACGATCCGGCCCATTCATGCTGAAACCAGCGTGGATCTACTACCGTATAAATATAATAAATATAATACCGCATATGAAAATTGAGAGATCAAAATATCTAAATCGGTATTCTTTTAATACAACTTTAGTAGCTTACAAAGCATACAACAATTTGCTTACTGTTACAAACTTATGTTTACAGTTAGAACATTTGCCATGACGTAAACCGATGTATGGGAGTACATTTTATAAACTACAAATTTGAATTTGTCATTAAATCTTACATCTTTTCGTATCGGTAAATCTCCCATATTGACCGATATGTTAACCTGTTTTACTATGACAATTTGTAAGAAAAGAAATCATTAATGGGCAGTGAACGATCGGCCGCTCGCTCGAGTGTGTCCGCACCCTAAGTAGCGGTACTACCTTCTACGTCACAAGTCGTTGACCTACCTGTTGCGAACGCGACCTATACTTTACAAGAATTTAACTTGTTTCAAACGTCAGCAATGTTTATATGTGTTTTTGTTAATTCTACTAATCCTACTAATATTATAGTTGCGAAAGTTTGTGTGTGTTTGTTACCACTCAGCGCCTAAACGGCTGCACCGATTTCGATTAAAGTGCCAGAGACGGAAATAGGATGCTTTTTATCCCGAAAATCGGTATGGTTCACATACATTGTCGCGCGAGCGAAGCCGCAGGGCGCAGCTAGTATATTATAATATAGTGCATCACAATCAGCAACAATTAGCTAGAGTACAAACCAAATTAGAAAATCCTTGAATTCGAGTCGTGAAAGTAGAAGACAGAGAACAGTGTCGGATGCTCTACCGACAAGAAAGAAGAAAAGTCGCAGATAGCCATAGATGTATAACACCTACGTTTCCCAAGCTATGTTGGGTGAACAGGGATGAGTCTGTTGCCATCTACCGGAAAAATTCACACAATTTCACGAGTTGTCAGAATTTCTCGACAGAACACTATATTAGCATTATCACAGATTTTTCGAGTTATATTATACCAAACCACCGGACGGGCAACCGCCCCAGTAATTTATCTCGAAATCTCTGAGTACATACAAAGTTAGTTAGGTTGCATGTACTACCACACAGAACTGAATCAACAAACCAGTTAATATATTTTTTAATTTTTTAAAGCTGGCCTCCCAATATTTTAACTTTTTTTTTTCGTGGGAAACGCATTACGCGTACGCACCCGCCTGGGCGAGGCGGGGGTTATGTCGGACTCTCCGGCCGCAATGAGACAGCGGCCGGCATACCGACTAAAACCCACGGTGTGCCTCCAGACGGCCAGAGTGTCGGGGTCACGGGAGACGCTCGCGCATTCATCCGCGACCCCGACGGGCCACGGCCCGCTCAGCGTGAGCGGGCCCCGTCTGATTTGGGCGGCCTAGCCCCTTCCTCCATTAAAAGGCATTCGTGGAACACGTAAGCCGTCTTCTCGGGCCTGTGCTGTTCGAGCGGTGATTGCCCAATTACTAATAATAGTAGGCTGGAGATCCCGGAGCGCCCCACGGCAACGTCCGGTTTGTGCACGACGGGCGGGAAGCAAGGTGGTCAGCGCCCTCTCCCTCTCGGCCGCCTCCTTGACGAGCATCACCTCCTCGTAAAAGGAGGCGACTCCCTCCCATGCCCTCTCACTGCGGATCATGGATAGAACCACGGCCGGCAGCGAGGGTTGGGCCGTCGCGAGCGCCGCAACCAAGTCGCGGCGTTGGTCCGCACACGCTGGACACTCCACGAGCGTGTGAAGCGCTGTGTCGCGCGGGCAGACCCTGCAATGATGGCAGATGGACGTCTGCTCCCGGCCTATGAGACACAGGTACGTGCCGAAGCACTCGTGACCAGTGAGTACCTGTGTCAGCCGGAACGTGAGGAAGCCGTGCCTCCTCTCCAGCCACTCCTCGAGGACGGGACTTACCACCACCACCGTGGCGTGCCCTAGCCTCCCAATATAGCTGGCACAACGTCGTGCATCCTATCTCCTATCTCTTCTTGTTAGAATTTTAATCCGGAAAAAAGATTATAAAGGTTAAGAATATTTAAAAAATGATCTTTTTTATTTTCTAAACGACTTCAAAAGAGGAGGATGTTTCTCAATTCGACCGTATATATTTTTAAGTAGATATTTAGTTTTAAAACTATTCTTTTTGTCTTAGTTACATGCATTTGTTTTGCTGACATTGTGACAGAATCGAGGTCACTGGTATGTATCTACAGTGCAAAAGTTAGAATAATTATGATGAATACATAGTGCAATTTGAATCTTTATTTTAATTTGCTTATGATAAAAATTATCTTTTTCTATCTGTAATGATATTATAAATACTTTTTTAATAAATAAATTTACGCAAGCATAATAAAAATATAACTGCGAAGTGCATAATACAATTTCAACACATTGCTATGCATTTGGCCATTATTATTACTAACTAAGAATATTAAATAGAATAAAGATAGGCGGCTATTATTGCAGTATTAGAATAACACCGTCCATTTGCACAAAATATTCTAAAACGTCGAATTGCTCTGGGTGTGGATACTTGGTAGAAAACAGTCATTTACGGCAGTTTTGCCAAGACATAATTTGTACAGCTGCTAACGATTTGTCTTAGATTCCACATGTTAAATTCATTTCATAATAACACTTTCCGGGATGTTTGTGATGATTAGAAGAATTGAAAACCACTACTAAAACATCAACAAACACTATCTGATAATCGCTAAAGCTACGATTTATGTAGCGTTGAAGGATTTTTACGAGCCACCTGACGGTACCTATAAGAAAACAATAAACTTTGGCTTTTCATGGTCATGAAGAGAGGATGATTGGGTCGCCGGCATTCTAACTTATCAAACGAAACTAGAAACTATGGGAAATTCTATGGGAGGGTACGTTAAGTATTACTAACAAGGATCTACTACCATTAAAACGTTTCTTAAGCAATTTTTATAAAATACTAGCTGTTGCACGCAGCGCCGCCCGCATGAATGTCGGTTATCGCATAATTATTTATTTTTTACTAATTATGAACTTGTCCTTGATTATACATTGACAATTTTTCATACAAACTTTCATTCCTTGTTCAACCATTTCGAGCAATTTTTTTGCAATAAAAAAAAATCGGTGCAGTGGTTTAGACTTGAAAGCATAACAGACGTACAAACAGAGTTACTTTTGCATTTATAATATTAATATGGATTGTTATGATGATCTTTCATAAACACGATCCCATTAAAATTTTAAAACACTTTCTTATAATTTATATTTTAACTGTTTGTTTTATTTTTATAGCGGCAAATTTGTTTATACTCATCTCGTTTGTTTTTAATTTGCTGACATTTTGTAAACTTTGACGTTCGTATGTGTTAATTTAATTAACCTATATGAAAAAACATATATTTCATTTCATTTCATTTATTATATCTGTGTTAATCTCAGTAGTTGTATTATTATATTATTTGAAGTGAATATTAATTAGCATGTTATTAGCGAATATGTGAGTCCAAAGATTAATTATGAGAATAATACCTATAATACTTTGTAGACAAGCCGTGAATGAGTAAGTCACGTAGTGTTCTACTTCTCTTTAAAACTTAATATGCAAACTTAGCGGTATCGAAAAACTGCGAGAATGAAATAATTGATATAAAATTTTAACGTTTTCTAGGTCATCATTTTTATTTGTAATATTTAATAAATTGTAATAATATTTTTTACAGCCGTGGCTATATATTGAAAATATATAAAAAAATCTTTAATCTACAATGAAATAAAAACTTTTTGTGGGTAATAGAGGAATTGTTGTGGGTAATAAAATCAGTACGAAAATGTAAAAGAATTGTATAAATTTATTCACAAAAAGTTTTTTATCTTTTTAAAACATTTATCGATATTTTTTTCAGTTAATAGCAATGTAGTTGCCTAACGAAAGACATGCGGATGGGTCATCATTCATCAATGCCCATACCATTTGAGAAAGCGAAAAGATGATTACTGAGAAAAATATTTTCCTCTTAGTAACAACCTCATTTGTAAAACTGACCGGTTAAAAACGAAACAAAAAACAAAGTTAGACATAATAAAATTAATTTAAATAAATAAAATAGTTTAGAAACTTACTGTAAAAATTTTAAATTCCAGTTTATAAACAGTCACCTTTCACTGTCACAGTACGTGTTGTAAATACGTTTATCAATTTAATAATAAAATAGTATCTTTTAAAACGATTCGCCACTAAGATAACTATGACGGCCCATAACTCGATTCACCTCGATTCACCGGCTACCGTAAAAACACGTATACATTATTTAAATAAAAATGTTGCTACACTTGAAAATATAAATATTTTTTATTACGTTAACACTGAAAATAATGAAAGTTTAAATTCAAATACCGCGTTCGGCGTACAAGCATCGACTCAGCAAACTTTTTTGGTCCAAGTCCAAACAGAGACTAAAATACTGTCTTCTTCTTACGCATAAATTTGTCTTTTTCTTACGTTGAGTGCATTCGTCCTTGACTCTGAACTCCGCAGCACCATAAGAAATATGTACCGTTTCTATTTTGTTTCTCTTTCTCTCATAAATAAAGTTGTGTATGTTAGAGTAAGACGGGGTTATAATTACCAGCTAGGTGTGAAATCTAGCTGTCAATGACCGCTAAGGATCAAAATAAGAAAACTTTTTAGGACTGTTAAGTTTTTACTGTTATTTTGAGGTCCTTTGAACTTTTTAGTGACGTATTTTTTCAGTATTTTTGTATTGAATCACGACTAATGATGAAATATGTAAATAGATATTAATAAAAAGTAGAAAAGTTGTAATTTTTGTACTGTTTGTCCTAGTTTATGAAATCTTAATGTATGAGTATAAGTTTTTTGGTATGTATCAGCTTTAAGAGATAATTAAGCGCATTTTAATTAAGAGAATATATAATTTTAAATATTATGTGATTTTTACATGTGTTTTATTTTGACATAGTTATTTGGTCTCAGAATATGTTTATTTAAAAACTTTTTAACAACAGTTAGTAACTGCCTGCATCATTACACCCTTGGCGAAGACTACTGTAAATGCGGCTGGTCCTGAGTAACTATCATTCATTGGTTACTCGCCATTATTAGGTCATCAATCCACCTTGTGTAACTGTGAGAGGCCTACACTGCGTCTTACTGCTGTTTTTTTTCATCATTATTTTTTTTATTGCCGACGAGCAAACAGCCCATGAGATGATAAGTGTTAACTGTCGCTAATGGTCTTCTGCATTGCCAGGGACTCTGCGAAGCCGCTGCCTACCTAGACAGGGAGTGGGGTAGGTAAAGGGATTGAGGGAAGTGAGGGGAAAGGGGAGAAATGATTTGAAATGATTTTGAAGATGTTCAGTGCAGGACATAAACCTAATCAAAAGAGTTTTTTAGGCTTTCCTTTTAAAGGTTTACAGTCACCATAACTTGGCACATGGATAGGTGACAATAATAGTTAATTATGAGGATCTTGTGTCATCTAGTGCGAGTTTCCGTGCGATTAAGCGTTTCTGCCATACATATTATTATTACTGCAATCAGATATAGCTCACAAAGGTCCTTTAATATTACTTGTCCATGGTGCTCTCTTCTAAAAGGTCATAATTCCATAAAGATTAAATTTGTCTCCTGCTTTGCAATTGTTTATTTATTTATTTATTTATTTATTTATTTATAGGGACATTTAACAGTTATATTTTAGGTACAATGCTATAGTATGTCAGTATGAGATTGTAAGTAAATGGTAAATTCGTTGCGGGGTTCCAAGACAGTAGGTTTAGTAGTCCCCGGGACACCCGAGTGTCGAAGCTCGGTGTTTCGTATTGATCATCATTGTTAATCCTGGCTTACAAGAGCCACAGAGATGGGCATTTGGGTGAGATTTTCTCGAAAAAAAAAAAGATGATTCAGTGACAATGTCCGCCACTTGTTGTGTATTTATTTCCCCAGTCTCCTCAATCGTCATAGGAGAACCAAGGGAAGATGTAATAGTTTATTATTAAATCCGTTTTACATTTTTTTTTAAAGTTAGTCGTAAAATAAAAATATCTTCCCGTTTTATTGTCAAAGCATTTTCATGTACTAGCTAAACTAATTACTACTAATTTATTGTTCATTCGAATGCATCTGACATTACCAGATATTTTTGTCAACTCGACATATTATTCGTACTCGCGCTGCGATAGTTTCGTATAATGACAATTAGCTATTCAGGAGATAACAGTAATTAGTTTTACTTATGTTTTTGTATAATTTTATTGATATTACAACTTGTTTTTAGACAACCTTGGTAGCAAATTAGCATAACCTGATTAAGTAGTTACCGTGACCGTGAAAAATGCTGTGTTTTTACTAAGCATTGCAAAAATTTGTACGGTAGTAGATCCGCTGGTTTCAGCATGAATGGGTCGGATCGTCCGGGAAAGTACTACCCTCTCATAGAAGATCGATGTAAGAGTAGTAGTATCCGTACTACTGCGCTTCGTTCGGTGAGTGAGAGCGCCGGAGGCCCAATTTCCCCCTTTCATCTTTCTTCACCTCCCTCATTCCCTTCCCCTAACCCCATTCCCAACCGCCATAGTAGACCATACCAGCAGTATAAGACGATGGCTTTAGATTTAGTGGCCACCACTTCTGGATTCCACTGACTGCTTACCATCAGGCGGGGTGTAGTCACTTTGGTAGGCTAATATAAAAAAAAATGAATAATATCATGCTATGTAAGGACACGGTTAGCAGTGGCATGATTGTATTCTGAATATCTGTACCTGTGTTCTAAAGGGGATGAATTAAAAGGAAATTGACCAGGGGATAATTGTAATTATTTGTCAGTCTCATAGATTATGTAGGTACCTACTCGTAAGATTTATAAGTAAATATGAATGCGAATAGTTGTAATGGCCCAGTGGCGAAGGCACCCGCTTCGTATACACGAGATCGGGGATTCGTATTCGGGCATGTACCAATGCGATTTTTCAAATCATATGTACTTTTAAAGTTTATCTGGACTAACGGTGAAGGCAAACATCGTGAGAAAATATGGATTTATGAGGAAGTCTGAAATCGTCAATCCACCTTGTGCGCACGTGGTGATCAATGCCCATACCTTCTCTGTGTGAGAAGAGGCTTTTCTCTGCAGTGGGATAATAAGGAGCCGATTACATGATGCTGAATGCCTTGTTACACTTTGGGTATAATATAAACAATTTTATACCTGCTGTAGCAGTTTCAAATACCAATTTCAACGGCTTTTAAGATGCTTATTTTTTATAATGCTAAGTGATGAATATTTATTAGCCAACTTAAACATGCTATAACTTTTGACCGGCGACTGACTCTCACTATAATGATATTAAACATTATTAATTAACTACTGAAAATGCATTTTATTCGGTATAAAATTCCTACAAATAATACAACGTTCTCTCCTCCATTATAAAGAGTAACTGTATTGATACAGGTTACTATCATTTCTATTGTTTCATTACCCTCTGAGAGGTCCCGCCTGTTTCTTCGCCCGCGCCTAAAATGCCGCCCGATTTTCGAGATTAAAAGTAGCCTATGTCCGTCTCCGGTACCAAATCTATCTACATACTAATTTTCATCGAAATCGGTTCAGCTGTTTAGGCGCCACACACACACAAAACTATAGCATTTATAATATTAATAGGATTCAAGAGTCGGGAGAAGGTTATTGATAAGCGATATTTTTTATATAATTACCTACTAAAATAATTCTACTTTATTTGATGCTGACTAGCCGTAAGATGTAATGCAAAGTCTTTGATAGTGACTTAGGCGATCCGCACACTGCCCCACACTACGCTGAGGAGTGCGTGGCGAAGGAACATCTACACCGCGCGTGAATGCGTTTTCAGTGAGTTGCACCACGCGTGATTTGTATACAAAGAGAGATACTTACAAACATCGCAAGAACACGTACGCCCGCACTACACTCCGTAATGCGGGCAGTGTGTGAATCGACTTACTGTCTCACTTGTGCTCACTTCATATCTTCTCTGTGACTCGTGGTGTGTTTGTCGTCACAGTGTTGTCTAAAATATAAAGGGAGTCTTTTATATATTAATGACAATATTAATTTAGTAATCAGTCAGAAGCCATTGTTTCCTCGCTATTTTTCAATTGGTATTGCTTAAATAATACTAAATTATATGCATGTGGTGTTTACCTATATAAGTTGTGCACTTAGATTAAGATAATACTTTGTTCTGTATTTAATGAATGTTTTGGTGTAATAACTACTGGTAAACCTTATATATAAAAAAATAAAAAATAAACAGAAGCTTAAGAATTCTAAATTTTGAACCAACCGTCGAACAATAGTGCTAAACCCACGACATTTATCTTAACGGTAGTGGTGAGACACCGTTGTAACAACAATGCTAAAGGCACGTACTTTATCAAATATTTTAGCTTAGAAACTATACTGTGTGCTAGATATTGAGGGCTTTTTGCTATTATGTATGCATGTTTAAATTAATATATTAAAATAAAGTAAACACGCACAAAGTACTTTTTGAGTCATTGACCTTAAAGTTATACATACCTACGTTCATTCACTGTATCGACGAACTACTGATACCTATTGTTTATGTATTCTACAATTTGTTAAAATTCTCATTAAGTGAACTATGTACTTGTTCTTTTGAGATAGTAATAAAGTTCTTTAAACATATATATCGGTGGTCTCAATGGCGGCAGTTTTGTCACAGAATTTGCAACGATACGATGACAAACTCAGTGTATAAAGCACAAATCTACACTATTATATAACGCAGAAGAGTTTGGTTGTTTATACGCGCTAATCTCTAAAATTATCAGACGGGTTTAAATAATTTTCTTTTGTGTTTGATAGCCCAATTCTTGACGAAGTTTATAGGTTAAGTAACATAACGCTACTGGCGACGAGACAGCTAGTTCTAAATAAAGTTGATAAGTAACAAAGTTTTGTAATTTAGGATCTAAGTGTGAGAGTGAACTTGTAAAAGGCCTATTTGAATAAGTTATCTAAAGTATGAAACTTATAAAACAAGAGTGTAATGGCATACAAAAAATAACTGAAGCTTATCGAGTCAACAAAGTCAGACACAATGACACATCGACGAAAAAAAAACCCGAAACATTTTATGAGAATTAGTCAAAGAATTTCTATTACGAGTATTTATCTTTTTATTGCCTTCAGTAACAGACAAACTAACAGTCCTTATAGTAAATGTTAAGTCGCATATTAGATTTAGTTCTGCAAAGACAGCAACTCTTCGAGAACATTAATTGCCTACCGTGTTATTTAATGCTCTCTTTAAACCTCGTTTGAAGAAGGACATGTCATAGCGCGCGGGAAACATCTCAGCTGGTAGTTCGGTCCAGAGCCTGCATGTGGGAGAAATGACCTATACTAGACGAGATCGATATCTAACAGCCAAAAAATAAAAATAGCATTAAAACTATTATCAAAACTCAGAAAAGAACAATTCGATTAACATTTTTTAGTACTCAGAGTTTATACTACACGCGCTGTTCATTTATATAATCAAATATTTTATTAATTAACATATTAAAGATGATAAAATGCCGCTAATAGCTCCTAAGTAGGAGAAGATTGCCGACGACTTTAGTTGCAGCATTAACCACCTTCTCATTCATAATCTCCTTCGTCTCATAAATTATTGCACGGCGTACGTAAAGTATTATTGTAGTAGGTATTTACTTTAACCTTTTTGCTGGTCTAAAACTCTAAACTAATGCGGAATCATCAGTGGTGTTTTATTTTTATTTTAGCCTACTAGAGTGACTCCACACTGCCTGATTGTACGCAGTGTGGACCAGCCGTATTGGCATGAAAGACATTGAATCAAAATTAGAAAGATAAAGAGTTTCACATAATAATTCCAACACTAATATATTGCGATTTGGAGTAAAATGATTAATAAAACAGCCACCATTCGCTCAAGCTACAAAAAGTACAAATACTAAGTGTACAATCTTAAAAAGTAAACAGGAAACACCACTTGAATCAAAGCAAAGATTAGACCGGGTTTTACTTCAGTCAGTCAAAATGAATGTGTGGATACTCATGTGCCAACCAATAATGTTGGGTTTACTAGTTCAATACGAGTTTTTGAATCAGGTAAATTACATAAAATGTATTTAAAAATTAATTAGTTCATGCGTTTTTAGAGACAAGATTATTATTACAAGTTAATAAAGTGAAATGTAAATATTTAAATTAAACCACAAATAAATTTGTAAAGTATGTTTTGAACTCACCCCATAGCAGATTGAAGATCCTATGTGCTTATTTGAAATCTTAATACGCAAATACTTTTCAAGATTATCATAATTAGTCACGGTAGTAGATCCATGCTGATTTCAGAATGAATGGGCCGGATCGACCGGGGAAGTACTACCCTCTTATAGAAGATCGACGTAAGAATATTAGTTTTCATGCTAATATGTTTCGTTCGGTGAGTGAGAGCGCCGCAGCCCAAGTACCCTGTCGGTCCTCTTCCGTTTCTCTTTTCCTTCCTCATTCCCTTCTCCGTAGTCAGCAACGACTTAGTTGTGTTTTCTAAGCATTATTACTTCTACGATGCTTGGAAAACACAGCCATCTCTATAGGTTACGGTTACCACTTACCATCAGATGGACCGTATACTTGTATGCTACCAAAGTTATATATAAAAAAAATGAAAATTATGGTTTGATATTATCTTTTGGTTCAAGTTTGTTTACCATACAACAGAGTGGAGTTGACTGCCTCCGTGGTGCAGTGGGAGCGCAAACGACTGCTGTGCAAGAGGTTGAGGGTTCGATCCCCACACGGGACAAAACTTTGAGTGATCCATAAACATTTGTTCCAAATCTGGGTGTTATAATTTTCACATCGCCTTTATTATTATGACCTTTACTGCTATTTCTTTTAGTCTCGTTTTCTCACAATGTACTTATGTAATTATTAAGTTTTAAATATGTTTGTTTCAGGTGGAAGCTAGACAAATAGATTATGCACTTGGAGGTTATTACGGCAGTCTTGAAACCAAACCTAAAGTAATTCAGATATTTTTATATTATTTTGGCTAAATATTTTTAATTACACATTTGTTTATCTGCACTTCAATTGACAATAGGAAATACAATCGTCGCGTTCACTGATCGGTAAACGATCAGCGGGTTAAGCAACATAGAGTACAGCTGGTCCATGGATGGAATAGTGGTATTTGATCAGAGCGTCTCTGTGATTCGGAGGGCACGTTAGAAGTCAGTTCCTGCTGTTACCATGACGATAACAGTCGTTAGATAAAGTCAGATGCCTCTATTATAAATTGGGGGCGATTTGCACAAATCCTGATACTAGGTTGACGAGTAACCACTCAATAAGAAGGATATGTAGATTTAGATGGAGCATGTAGATATCCTCGTGGTATAGCTAAGAGTATCAGAGTAAACAATACGTAGCCTAGTATAGTATTCATTTTATTAATTTCATTCATAGCTTCACGCCTTTTATCCTCTAAGGGGTAGGCAGTGTTGTTTAATCACCCACGTTACGCCATTTTATTTTGATCCCATGTAACAGGGAGCGAGCCTGTTGTCATATATCAGGCACAATTCCAGACTCCGGGCTAATACTGAGAATTTCTCGACAGTAAAACCCAATATTACTTTACCCGACCCGAGGATCGAACCCGAGACCTCTGCGTGGTAATCTGTACACAGTACCACCGAACCACAGACGCAGTCCTCAGTATAGATAGTCTGTCATTATAAAATAGTTTCAATAACTTGATTTGCATTGGTATCAGAGCAGTTTTTCTAACTTTATTTGCATTAGTATCAGTGAACTGTTTATTAGTGCCTTAGTAGTTAGCTTCATGTATGGTGTTATAGAGCAAGTGACGCCAATAAAACATAATAACAATAATAATAATGAATGTGGTAGAATATTATTATTATTATTATTATAAAATATAAAATATATATTAATATGATATTTTATTTAAGCAAATAAAATATCTTGATTTAGCCCATGAGATTGTTGACATGTGGGATGTGGATTCTGCTGTCATTGTGTCGATAGTTATCACCGTAAATGGTTTAATAGTTAAGAGCCTCGATCAACACCTAAAGAGGCTCGCATTAAGTGGATGGGTCAAGGGCCAGATCCAGAAGGCAGTATTGCTCGACACGGCACGTATTGTTAGGAGGTTCCTCTCTCTGGAACCCTAACCGCGCCGGTGACTTGTCTCGTTGCCGGTGGTAATCTATTTTTATATTTTTAAATGTGCATTTTTGTTGTTTTATATACCTATTTAAAAATGTAAATAATATGAAATAATGTGAATAAAGAGAATAATAATAATATTCTACCACATTCACACAGCGCCATCTAGTTCCAAATTAAGCAATTATATTGGCTTGTGTTATGGGTACTAAACAATTTGATATACTACTTATATACCTCTTTTTTGTAAATATAAACATAATTATAGATAAATTACACCCAGACACAGAACAAACAATCATGCTCATCACACAAAGGTTTGTCCTTTTTTTTTTTCTTTCTTTTATTGCCTACCGTGGCAGACGAGCCAACAGCCCACCTGATGGTAAGTGGTAACTCTCGCTCATAGACTTCTGCAATGCCAGGGACTCTGCGAAGCCGCTGCCTACCGTGATATTAATGCTCTCTTTAAACCTTGTTTAAAGAAGGACATGTCATAGCGCTCGGGAAACACTGCAGCTGGTAGTTCGTTCCTGCTGGGTGGGAATTGAGCCCACGACCTCCGGCTTAGCAGTCAGAGTCACTAACCACTAGGCCAACAGGCTAGTCAATCAAGTCACGTAATGATGCCATTAAACATTTATAGAACTCTTGATTTAGAAAATTATTATTGAGGTATACCTAATTAATAAAATAACAGCTTTATCGTCCCACTGTTGGGCAAAGGCCTCTTCTCATATAGGGATTTCAGGCTTTATGAGTCCTAGTAGACTGCCTCTGTGGTTCGGTGCTACTGTGTAGGGACTGACACGCACAAAGATTTGTATGCATTAACATGAATATTTACATTGGTCTGGGTATTACTGTGTATAATATGTATGTATTTACAAAAAAAAAAGTATTTAAGTATGTATATCCACATTCTATAACCTATAATATATGCTTCCTTTGGGCCTAGATTGCGCTGTGTTTAGTTTTTGTGATATTATTATTATTCTTATAGATATACAAGTCAAATCAAAACCTTAACCTATTTGTTTACACCTATCGTATTAGGAGCATCTATTGAAGTGTTTAAACATCGCATTCAGTCGTATATTTAAATGCGTATTACAAGCGTGATGTCTAGGGTGATGAAGAGATTAAACTAAATATTTTAATTCTATCTATTATAACAGTCACCACACTTTTAAACTAATATTAAAGCTAAATTATAGTGGTTGGTTTGTGTATATTTTAATAAATTTTGACAAAACACAATCGAAAATTTAAACAAATTTCTAGGCCTCGAAGCGACACAAAAGTACTAAGTCTTCAATTACATTATCTTATGTAAGTCGTGATAAGAGAGAAACTTATAATGACAGCTCCTCAAATAGCGAAGATAGTATTTATTTCGATTTCTTCAAGAGTCGAGAGCATAAGGATATGCTTCTTAAATTGAAAGATGTCAAAATAAGGAGTGAAGCTGATAAAAGAGTAAGTTTAACAACGACTGAAGCTAAACTTTAAACTCAAGTTATTTGTATTAAGTAATATCTTAGATACTATCATTTGGTTACTGTTAACCATACATCTATTACCCAGACAAAATCTCAACAGCTATTTAACTTACGAAGCTGAAACTAATTAGGTAGGCAAAACTCAGTAATCGATATAATTTATAACGGCCTTTACAATCTTGATGAAATTGAGACCGAACCCAAACTTAAATAGAATAAAATTGTATGTAACCTAAGATTTGAATTTCAGAAGGAAAGGAAGGAAGACCCTCTGATTAACACCAGTATACCAGAAGAAGAACAAGACGATGAGTTACAACAATTAAAAAGAAAAATAAAAGCAAAAAGCCACAAGAGAACAACGTTTAAACACAAAGCATCAAAACACAAACCAGTTTTAGTACAGAAATTTAAAAAAAGTCACGATAAAAAGCAAGTAAAGCCTGTAATGGTTAGAAAGAAGTTCGTCAAAAGTGGTACATCAGATAAATTCAATGTATCTGAGTCAAATGAGAGTGTCAGAAGAGAGAAACCCGTTGATATTATTGTACATATAAAAATGAATGAATATAGATGAAAATTGTAAAATATTTTTTATTTAAATAAGTAACTTGTAGATGTTTAAATAGAAAAGTAAATAACATGTATTACGAGTACACACATGTAGACAGCAATCGCCAAGAAATCATGTATCATCATCGTCAATCATTTTCAACTAAATACTAACTAAAAAAAAAAATTTTGATTAAATTGACGGATGAGCACAGCTCAAATTCGGACAAAGTGGAGATGTTTTGAAGCCTACGTGCAATATTATGGTGAAATAATGTCCAGTCTTTTAGATGAAATTATAGTGATAAAATTACATGAATTAAATCTATAATAAATTAAATATTATAGGAATTATTATTGTAAACAAAAGAATAAGATCATTTATGATATAGTAATCTATACTAATATTATAAATGTGAAAGTAGCTCCGCCTGTCTGTCTGTTACGCTTTCACGCCTAAACCACAGAATCCATTTAGATGAAATTTGGCATAGAGATAGATCAGACATCGGAGAACAACATAGGCTATCTTTTGTCGCAAAAAAATGGCTAAAAGGGGTTAAAATAGTTGATTTCGACGGTAGTAGATCCACGCTTGTTTCAGCATGAATGGGCCGGATCGTCCGGGGAAGTACTACCCTCTCATAGAAGATCGACTTAAGAGTAGTAGTATCCTTACTACTGCGTTTCGTTCGGTGAGTGAGAGTGCCGGAGGCCCAATTTTCCCCCTTTCTTCTTTCCTCACCTCCCTCATTCCCTTCCTCTAACCCCATTCCCAGCCGCCATAGTGGAGGCCACCATACCAGCAGTTTAAGACGATAGCTTTTGGTATGGTGGCGACCACTTCTGGATTCCACTGACTGCTTACCATCAGGCAGGGTGGAGTCATTTTGGTAGGCTAATAAATATAAAAAAAAAAATGGATTATAAAGTAATTAAAATGTTATTTTATTCTTTTGAGTGTAAGATCGTAGGTACATGAACGTATAAATTTAAAGTCGGTTTTTGTTTTTTTTAGTTATCTTTACTTCACAAAATAAACCTTAACTAAGCTAACTAGACACCATGATATCAAAATACACTAAGAATACTTATCACCTAGTTTCATTTCTTATTTTTTTGGTATCTGTTCTGTTCGGGAGTATAAGTGTGACATAATTAAAATACCTCTAATTTTTACTAAAATTTTATTTTAAAACTAATAAGTTTATTATAGGAAGATTTATCGTCTACATTTTTTATACACGAAAACACACGAGTAATTATTACACAAAGCAAAAGTTTTAAACGATAATTTATACACACATGATGAATTTATATGGACATTTTACATTTGTATCAATTTGACATTTACAAAAGACCTAATTCTAGGAACGCTAGGTATCGGCAAACAGCGTGTTACGGATCCGCAGTCGACAGTCGGTCTGGATGATATTAATCAACATTTCACCTCATCTGTTCCCTTTGATTACCAAACCGAGAGTTGCACTGTGAATTACGTGGCTGCCTTACCTAGACCCGACATTACTAATCCTTTTAAATTTTCTCCAGTTGCACCGGGTGAAATCAAGAAAACCATCCTATCCATCAAATCCAACGCAATGGGCTGTGATGGCATTAGCCGTCGCATGATTGTCCAGATTCTGGATTACCTAATTCCAGCTATTACCCATTTAGTGAACTTTTCACTGGAATCTGGGCAATTCCCATCGTCATGGCGTAATGCGTTTATTATTCCCTTACCTAAACTTCCTATCCCTACACTTCCTAATCACTTTAGACCTATATCCATTCTCCCTTTCCTATCAAAAGTGGTCGAGGCCTGTGTACAGAAGCAGTTGTCTGAGTACGTATTTCAGAATAATTTACTGAGTCCTCTGCAATCTGGATTCAGGCCCGGCCACAGCACGACTGCCGCTCTTCTGAAAGTGACTGGCGATATAAGGGCAGGTATGTAAGAAACGAAAGTTACTATACTGGTCTTAATTGACTTTTCAAACGCCTTTAATACCGTCAGTCACAACATCCTTTTGTCAATCCTCTCCCATCTTTTGATTTCTCCTGATGCACTGGAATGGTTCTCAACATATCTTCGGGGACGTCAACAGTCGGTTCGCTCAGATGATTCATCATCTACGTGGCGTGATCTCTTCTCTGGCGTACCTCAAGGCGGAATACTTTCTCCATTATTATTTTCTATCTTTATTAATTTCCTGACACCTAGTCTTCAATGTTCGTATCATCTTTATGCCGATGACTTGCAACTGTATGCTAAGGCCAAACTGGATAATGTGACGGAAGCTATCGCTAATATTAATTGTGATCTAGATGCTATTAAGTGTTGGTCTAAGAAATTTGGCTTACTAGTGAATCCCTGTAAGTGTCAAGCCATAGTTGTAGGTAGCCAACGTTTAATAAACAGGCTAGATATTCAGCTCCTACCATCGGTCATTTTTGATGGGTCGCCCATTGCATTTAGCCCCGTGGTTAAAGATCTTGGGTTGCTTATCGACTCCAATCTCAATTGGAAAGCTCAAACAACCAGTGTAAGTCAAAGAGTTACAGGTACCCTACGTGCCTTATACCGCCTGAAGAACTTCCTTCCAACTAAAACCAAGATGATGATTGTGCAGACTTTAATTTTTCTCCTGATTGATTATGCTGATGTATGTTATTTTGACCTGAATGCAGATCTCCTCAATAAATACGACCGGCTTCTTAATAACTGCATTCGATTCATTTTTAATCTTCGTAAATATGATCATATTTCTTCTTATCGTGCTGAGCTAAAATGGTTACCCATACGGCAACGCCGAAATTCGCGTGCTCTTACAACTCTATTTTCGTTTCTACATTCTTCCTCAATTCCTAGCTATTTATCTCCCTATTTTCAACCTTTATGTTCAACTCATGACAGAAATCTTCGCTCCTCTAATAATCTTCTTCTAGCATGTCCCTCTCATACCACTGACTTCGTTCACTCTTCCTTTTTCATTCAATCAGTATTACTTTGGAACGCGCTTCCTCTCGAAGTCAGGATGGTTACAGATCGCTACAAGTTCAAGTTGAAAGTTCGGGAACTTCTATTCGACGGATTGGCAGAGTCATCACATCATTAATTTTCATGTTATAATAAGGTTATTTATATGTATATATTTATCTATTTATTTATATATATTTATAGTACAGTTATATATTATAGTGTGTATTAAGTATATTATATATTATGTATGGTATAATATATGAATACAAATTTATTTATGTATGTTTATTTTATACTCTTTGTAATTGTTTGGTTAAACGTGCACCTACCACAATCATCTCTGCATCACCTAAAGGTTGGCTGGTAGAGAATGCTATTTGGCATTAAGCCCTCCTATGTACACGTAGTGCATAAAGTTTAAATAAATAAATAAATAAATTCCTATAAGTACACTAATAATAATAAATAATAATAATACAAGCCTGTTTTACTGTCCCACTGCAGGACAAAGGTCTCTTCTCATATAGAGAAGGCATGAGCATTAATCACCACGCTTGCTCGGCGGATTGTCAATTTCAGACTTTTAAGTCCAGGTTTCCTCACGATGTTTTCCATCACCGTCGGTCAGAAGTGTCCAAGATAAAACAAACTATGATTTGAAAAATCACATTAGTACTTGCCCGGATTCGAACCCACTACCACGATCACGATCACGATGCGGGTGCCATATCCACTGGGCCATTTCGAAATGTAAACTAATAGTTAAAGTTAATTGTTTTGGCTTTACCGATAACACTTCGTATAGCTGCACTTTATTTTACAATTTTAGCTTTATATGTATGAAGAAGAGTTTTTATTGTCTCTATTGAAATTGGTATTTGATTTAACGATTGTATTGTTTTGATCTACGTTGTAGTATATAAGTTTTTTTTCTGTTGCTTCTTCACTGGGCCATTTCGAAATGTAAACTAATAGTCATATTAATTCTTGAAATGTAAGTAAGCAAATTGTGGCGCTGGTGCTAGCGTACTATTTGTGTTAAGTATTAATAATAATAATAATAAATCCTTTATTTTAGGCATCATAGCCCGTGCAATAAATACCTTAAACTAAAATAGATATTAAAAATACTTATATCTAAAACACAATCACTATTAGTTTTGCTTCTGTGTAGTATTTATTCTTATGCATGTGAAAGTATATTATTACTATAACGTACTTCAATGTTAAAATGAAGAAAAGAACATGCCCAAATAATATTACAAATTATTTTTAATTTAAGACATACTTAAACTTTTTAGTATAATAACATTATTAGAAATAATCCTGGTAGATACTGGAACCTAATATTAACCTATTAGCATTTTAAAGGTACAGTCAAAAAATACAATTGTCATGAAAACGGTATAAGCTCCATAAAAATATCGTTAAAATTAAATAAAATGATATTTATTTTCAGCGTTTAACAAATTTCTTATTATCTACTTATTATCTAATACATTCAAAATATGAAGGTTATTATCATGCGCTGAAAGATTTTGCATATAAACGCAAATCTGTGACCTTCACACTAGGCAAGCCTGTATCGTGAAGACCCAACTCATTTATACAAAACAAAATTTGCTTCTTCTACAGTATTGTTAACAGTAAATATAGAAGAAGATAGAACAGAATTTTATCAACAAATACTACATGGTTACTGGTATTTTAAGACAATTGTGAAAATCTTGACGGCGTCATGGTAGTAGTTCGTTTCCCAGAAGGCAGTTTTCTAGTAGTTCGTTTTTTGTTCTTTCTATTGGATTTGCTTTTAGTTTGTTTGGCTAATTTCTTTCTTTGCCGTTCTTTTACCATCTTGTTGTGTTCATTTCTTTTCATTTCTTTACTTAAATTTCTTATCAGTCTCCGTATAGGACTATTTGAGTTGTAATTTTCGCTGAAATACTGTACTTTTAGTTCATCTATTAAATGATCTAATACGCTCTCAGTGACTACTTGCTGCATATGGCGTACGTACTGTGAAATAAAAGTTATAATAATATAATAATACCAGCCTATTTACTGTCCCACTGCAGGGCAAAGGCCTCTTCTCATATAGAGAAGGTATGAGCATTAATTACCACGCTTGCTCAAGGCGGATTAGCAATTTCAGACATTTAAGTCCAGGTTTCCTCAAGATGTTTTTCTTCACCGTCAGTCAGAAATGTCCAAGATAAACTTAGAAAGTACATATGATTTGAAAAATCACATTGGTACTTGCCCGGATTCGAACCCACTACCTCGTGTTTATGAAGCGGGTGCCTTATCCACTGGACCATTTCGACTTAATTAAAGATAAACTATAAATTATTATTACTACTACAGTCCTGCTCAGTAATGTAAGAGGCAACAAATTGAAAAATCTCAATTTTATTAATTTTGTGTCAAGTTTTTCCTGATCTATTAAATAAAACTATTTAAATAAGTCTTACCCGTTCATTAGTTAATTGTATTTCTTCGTTATTGAATAAATTCATGTAACTTTTCGTCTCTTTGTCTTTAGTTTCCAAATCCTGAAAGTTATAAATTTTACTTATTATTATGAACAAATATCGTAGGACAGATGTGTAGACTCTTTGGGCTCGATCGTAAAGTCACCCTTGGAGAAAAGTCACATCACAATTCTCCTGTCCCGATATAACTTATTTCTCATAGTTTGAAATTGGGGCCCGACTCAATGTCCCAGCAGGCGTTAGGTTTTTATTTAGGCTAGTAAGTAAATAGTTAATACCTCAGCAAGTAAACAAAAAAAAGTATAAGTTTTTTACTACATTGTAATACAGTCAATTATAAACAGATTTTGCTACATGAAATGCTTATTATGATAGTCCCTGAGGCTACTAAAGTTGTACAAAATAAATACAACTTTACGTATTTTCTTGGGGCTATAAGCCTGATACGTACAGCACTGCGAAGATACGGAAAGTTAAATTTAGTTTATAGACTGTCGGCGAACAAGTAATTGGTATGAAATTACTAAGTTCTATGATATTGCTCGTAATATGGGCACTCCGCTTAACTTCAATTTGAAATTGAGGTGCCTAGCAAATGTGTGAATTGGATACATGCACGAGATACTTACGAAAACAATGTAGTTTCAAATTAAAGTATTTTAAACTTGAATCGTACTACTAAATTACTCAACGTTAGAATTTCATATATTATCTTCTTCTGCCTGCCCTAGTCCTGTATTGCTTGAAGTCAACGCAAATTATTGTTTTATTATATTCTTATATCTGCTGCCTTCAAAATTAGATGTAGCATTTTAAAAACTTACCTCTTTCACATGTAATTTCTTAGAAAACACAGCTACAATTAAACTAAAAGTTACACCAAATTTAATAATTCCAGCCATTTTTATTGTTTAAAGTTTAATGCAGAACGTTGACTTGTTTTTGCCACTCAAAAGCCATTCTGAGTTCTGGTATCGTTTATGATTATCAATGTTGACAATACTTTTGAAATTGTTTTGGCTTTACCGATAACACTTCGTATAGCTGCACTTTATTTTATCATTTTAGCTTTATATGTATGAAGAAGAGTTTTTATTGTCTCTATTGAAATTGGTATTTGATTTAACGATTGTATTGTTTTGATCTACGTTGTAGTATATAAGTTTTTTTTCTGTTGCTTCTTCTTTTCGTATTGAACATTATGTGTTGATTTTAGGTATTTTATTGCAGTGACTGATAAATTAGTGCAATTTGGCTCTCGATATGGTTCTATTAGATTAATTGGAAGCAAATAATGTATGTCTGTCTCAGTTTTGTCAGTACGTGATCGATGCTTCTTTTTGTATTGTATGCGTCTAAAATTTTGTTTACTGCATCAATGCAACTTGATTAGATTCCAGATTGAACAAATTCCAGATTGCTTACTAGAGATATATATAATAAATACTCTGTATTGTAGCAGATTATTCTTAGAGTACGGATAAGCAAAGTATTAGTATTCATATAATCTGATTACGGAGAGCGAGAGTACTAAAAGCGTAATCTTCCCTTTCGTTTTCTTTTTATCTCTCGTTCCTAATTCCCTCTCGGTCGGCAACAATTTGGTTGTCTAGTAGATCGTATGTTTTATTTGCTAAGTATGCACATATTCTGGTGAGTAGCAAACATAAATTTCAGAGAGAGAGTAGTACTTTTTGATTGATTTCATCGTCGTTGATTAAAATTTGGTAAACAACAATAAAAACATAAGCATGTTTGTAGTCCCAGTGCACTTATAGATTAGAATGACGTCGAACTCTGCTGACTGTCTACCAACGGACAAAGTGTAATTTTTTAGACTTTGCTTAAGCAAGTCAGCTAATTTTGGCCGTTATAATTGTTAGTTTATATGCTTTAAAATAAAACTATTTCGTTTTTAAAATTGTTTATTGTTAACATAATCGTACATACTCGTAGTCACACGAGTCATATTGCCAGCAAGATGTCAATATAATTTTCTTCTTCATTAGAACTATGATTGAAAACTAACTCTGGCGATCTTCATAACTACATGTTATGAAGATCGCCAGGGTTATTTTAATTTTAAGACAAACACATTTAAATGCATTTGACACTTAATAATTTCAATCAAAACAACAATTAATAAACATTATTTATTTTATAAAAACCTAGATTCAAATTTTATAATTTGAAACATAATATAATCAATAGCCAATAAACCTAGCTCGATCGGGCATATAAAAAGAATCTCCTTGTGGCTTATGTCTTGATCTAATAGTGTCCAGGTTTTGCAGATTCGGCCTCATTCGTCTCATAGGCACATCATTACTTCTCGGAACCTCCCTGTCGTCGTTTTTCCTACGCCTAAAAACACGAGTATTATGAAGTTTTTTTTCAAGATTTTCTAATTTATCTTGGTAATATTTTCGTCTCTCAGCACTCAAAGGTCCCTCAACATCTAATGTATTTTTGCCTCGTCTATTATCTTTTGCATTATGCTTTCTGTCATCTTCGACATTTCGCAAATAGTTTCTGTCAATATCATCACGAGGACCTAGACTTAATGGTCTGGGGTCCATTTCTCGAGCTTTCTCTAAATTTTGTGCTTTTCTTTCTTCAGCAGAACTAGGTCTATTATTTTTCAATTCAGAGAGCTTGTTTTGATTTCGAGGAGCTGGTATATGTGTATTACGATTTGTGCTGTCGCCATATTTCCTCTCTGGATCTTCAGGATACTTTGAGTCTAGTTTATTACGAGCCAAACGCTCGTTGTATTTGCGTTCTATATCACTGAATAATTTTTGATCGACATCAAAGAAATCGTTTTCAATGTAAGATTTATTGTCGTAAATATCTGTCAATAATCTATCATCCTTTTTATTAAGTTTTTTGTTTTTATATTTTTGATATAAATATTCATACAATTGCCTTTTCTTTTCTATATTCTTGTCATCATCAAATTGTAGTTCGTCTCTGGTTCTGAGATCTTTTTGATCAATATTATTAGAATCATACTTAAAATAACTTTTTAGTTCTACAAAATCTCCATCTAAGACATCTGATTGTCTATAATTTTTATGTTGGATTAATTTATCAACCGAAGGTTTAAGTTTAGACGTGACTTTATTTTTTACTTCATCCAGCATATGTGTCGGTTTACCAACAACACTGCCATATATTTTTCTAATCCTAACATCGAAGATTTCTTTTTCGTTGCCATCTAACTCAATATGTTTTACTTCCCGTTCCAAAGTATCAAGCAAAGTCATTAGTTTATTGTCACTTTCTTCGTACCCCAAATCAAAGTGCTTGTTATTATCATCAGCACTGGCATTGTTTTTTTGTTTTAAGTACTGATTGAAGTTCATGACTTTTTCTTCAACATTGCTTAGAACAGCTTCGGTAGTTTCCTCTAATTTCGTGGTAGTTGTTAAAGTAGTCTTTTCTGTTTTATCTTTGTTTACGGTTTTAGTGGTGTCATGTCTCCTATAGCCTATCTTAGAATTGCGCCGTTTTATGTAATCGTTGACTACGCGCTGCATATTTTTGAAGTCTTTGCGAGGCTTAACATCTGATAGTATTGAATCATAATGACGCAAGTTTCTTCTTTCGTTAGGTAATTTAAATTTGGCAGCTCTCGAAAATATACTTGATTTCTGAAATGATTTAAGAGCTGTTTACCTTTTTTTGCCAAACTGAAAATATTATGCTTAAAAAAGACACAAGAGAAGCAAGTTTCTACAAATAAAATGAATAAATATTGTTTAAAAACTGGTAACATTTAACTTAATTATTATAATACAAAATAGAAAGGTCTAGGGAATAGGCTTCTTATAGGTTATTATGATTATCGAATGGACATAGACATATTCTTATACACTTTACCTTCTTTTTATGCGGTTTTGGTACTCGTTTGATGGAATGTTTCGTACTAGATACGTGTCTCGGTTTAGCTTCTGTTACAGGTTCTGGTTCCTGTTCCGTTTCTCTTTCTTGTTCTTTTTCACGTTCTTGTTCTAGTTTCCGTTCTCTCTCACGTTTTCTTTTTAGTTCCCGTTCTATCTCACGTTTTCGTTCTTTCTCATGTTCTTGTTCTAGTTCCCGTTCTTTTTCATGTACTCGTTCTATTTCCATTTCACGTTCTCGTTCTAGTTCATTTTCACGTTCTCGTTCTAGTTCCCGTTCTTTGTCCCGATCTGTTTCTGTTTCTATTTCTCGTATTATTTCATGTTCTGATTCTTTTTCTCGCTCCGGTTCTGGTTCTGGATCAGGTTGCGCTCTCGGTTTTGGATGTGCTCGTAGAATTTCGGTCCGATGGTGAATGAGGGGCTGCTTTTTTTTTAGGGTGGGCAATGTGAGAGGTGCGTATGGGGATTTTGGTAGTCTGCAAAAAAAAAAAAAATTGTATTATTACTTAAAGTAACAAACTTTCGGCAATTAATTAGCAGCGGTTATCGCAAGCCCTAATCTGGGGTATGTACGGTTCAAAGTTTAGTAAAGAGTCAATGTTATGTGCATATTTTGAATTTACGTGTGGGCATGAAACTCAAAATGACATTGTGACCATTTAAATAATTATCTAACTTTACCCATTAACATGTAGGTCTGACATCAACACAGTCTTCAGGGCATGAGGTATAGAAGAAACTTGACGCTGAAATAAACAAAAAGGCAATTAAACCAATCAAAAGTATTCTTTATCAGTGCTATGTTTGAGTCTGTCCTTGTTTGGCTAGATTTCTTCACGCCACGATCATTTAAGTAAGCCAGGGCTGATTAGCTCTTTTCTTTTTTTTGTGGCAGGTGGTAGTATCAAGAGAATCTTTTGTGGTCCAGGCGTTATTGAAAATTATGAGTGATGGTTATTTTGTCAAGTACTAAACTACCTGTTATTACTTACTCAACCACTACTGAATCATAACAAGTATATTAGTAAAACCCTTAAAAGCGAAAAGCATTTATTTCAGCTATTCACAGCGCCTTTGATATTTACTATGAAAACTAAATTCTGTCATAAATGCCGCAAAACGGTGAGATAAATGTTTTCTCATGGTTGGTGATAAAAATAATTAAATAAAATGTACCAACCTCTTTTTCTGCATCTTCGAAGAAGTTGATTACCTCTACTGATTTGTGTTTTTGTCTTACGTGTGTTCTATTATCTAACCTACGGCAAAAATGACACATTATTAGGTTTATGTCTAGTAATGAGAGTTTTCTGTCTGATTGGATAGACGATGATGTAAGACTTTATTCGAATATCAGCAGCTTTGTTGAAAAAGCGAGTGCTAAACGCAACGTTAAAGTAAGTTGTTTGCTGCTTAGTCTAGCAAATTGATGTCGTACAACTTTTAGAGAATTCTACGTACATATGACAATATATGATATTATTATTATTATAAAGATGGTATTTGCTTAAGACGGGAACGATGGTTTTGATGTCAAAATATTCCGAATCCGTGTTTTTAATATTAGATGGTTTTATACATATACCTATCCAAGACGTAAGTGGACAAAGGTTCTTCAATATCCCGGGCCCTCTCCATAATTTTGTCAGCTGGTGCATCTTCCACAGTGAAGATTGGAAGCAGCACCAGGGTTGGTTCACAGTTATCCTCCGGGAAAGGACACGTCTCCAGATCTGTTTGCATTGATGTGCTTATACCTTCTGAAAACAGAATATTTATAGCATGGCGCCTGCATAGCATATATATAGATAGACAAATGGTTGCTGAAAGAATTCCTCTAATTATTTATTAAACATCTGACTTTCAAGTGATCTGTATCTTGTATGGCCCAATGGATAAGGCATCCGCTTCGTAAACATGAGATAGTGGGTTCGAATCTGGCCAAGTGATGTGATTTTTCAAATCATATGTACTTTCTAAGTTTATCTTGGACATTTCTGACTGACAGGTAAACATCGTGAAGACACCTGGACTTAAAAGTCTGAAATTGCCAATCCGCCTTGAGAAAGCGTGGTGATTATTGCTTATGCCTTCTGTATATGAGAAATGCCTTTGCCCAGCAGTGGGATAGTAAACAGGCTGGTATTATATCTTGAAGTTGACGTCTCTAAGCTGATGTAGTGATGATTATTTTTTCTGACAATAAAAAAGGGCCTGGCAACCATTCTGAACAATTCTATAGTAGCTGACCATGTAGGAATGTCTCATAGTAAGTTGTAATAAATACTCCATTATTTTGCTTACCCCTTCAGAAAAAGAGATGAGATGTTATTATTAAGGCGTCAAAACTACTTGTATTATTTAAAAGGTACTCTGATGCAGAATTCTATGACTGTTTAAATAATAATAATAATACCAGCCTATTTACTGTCCCACTGCAGGGCAAAGGTCTCTTCTCATATAGAGACGGTATGAGCATTAATCACCACGCTTGCTCAAGGCGGATTGGCAATTTCAGACATTTAAGTCCAGGTTTCATCACGATGTTTTTCCTTCACCGTCAGTCAGAAATGTCCAAGATAAACTTAGAAATTACATATTATTTTAAAAATCACATTGGTACTTGCCCGGATTCGAACCCATTACCTCGTGTTTACGAAGCGGGTGCCTTATCCACTGGGCCATTTCATCTTATGACTGTTTAAGTTGCTTTATTTACGTCTCTCAATTTTACGCATTCCCTAGGTTCCTCAGCATCGGGTCTGTGAATGCCATGCCATGTATTACGTTACTGGGTATGTAGACCAAACTACTTACTTTTCTTTTGCTCTCTAGAAGCATCTAATTCATTGCAAAGACAATCATCGTCTTCTTGTGATCCTGCTGGGCAACCGCATTGTCCGTTATACGATTGTTTTGGGCGAGAGGTCCAGTAAGTCCTCTGGCCGACTTTGGGACGGGATGAAAAGTTGCATATTATTTCGATGGACTGTGAAAAAATATATAGTAAATTTAAATTTAAAGTGTCAAGGATTCCTCCAAGTACATAACAGTTTTTGTACTTATTTACAAGCGGAAGAGACAAATTTCAAGTATAATTCGTAAAGTTTTAAAACATCTTTATAGTCCAAAACAGAATATTGAACTACTTACTGACGAATAGAGGAAGCAATCTTTAATTAAGTTTTTGTATTAATAAGGATTCTATTTTAAGGTAAATTTGATGATTTAGAAAATTATTTAATACTTAAATGGGTCTACAATAATCTTTGCAAAAATTACAAAAATATTTTATTAATATGGATTTGTTTTTCTACAAAAGTAATTACTGCACTAGAAAACGTACCCTGTGAAGTACTGTATAAACATAATTCACGATCCCAAATTACATCCAGATTTCTAGCAAAAATTATATTCACACATAGTTTTGTTCCTCGTGGGGATCAAACTCACAACCCATATGAGCCTACCAAAGTGACTTCAATCTACCTGGTGGTAAGCAGTCAGTGGAACCAGAAGTAGTGGACACCATTCCAAAAGGTGGCCTCCACTATGGCGGCTTAGTGAGATGCTTTTTCACGCCTCGCCCAAAAGACCCTATCATAATTAGATGAGAACATTGCTTTTAGTTTGTACTTACGTTGTAATTCTGACCGCCTGGTCTCCCGTCCTTTGGTCGATTCTGGTAGTATATAAACTCGGTATACGCTGACATGCCGCAGCCCATGTGTGTGATCGATCCGTGAATAATTTCAAGGTACAGTCTGCCACTGAGATTTGGTAGCCTGTTGAAATAAAACCATTTACTAAATAAATATATAATAAATAAATGGTGCATTAATTTTGTACGGTAGTAGATCCACGCTGGTTTCAGCATGAAACGAATTTGAACAGGAAAGTACTACCCTCTTATAGAAGATCGACGTAAGAGTAATAATACTCGTACTATTGCGCTTCGTTCGGTGAGTGAGAGTGCCGGAGGCTTAATTTCCTCCTTTTTCTTTTTCTTCACCTCCCTCGATCCTTTCACCTACCCCACTTCCTTCACGGTAGGCAGCGGCTTCTCAAAGTCCCTGGCACTGCAGGCGCAGTGCTAGAAACTCTGGGTCATCTACGAGCGACAGTTACCACTTATCATCACGTGGGCTGTTTGATCGTCTGCCGCTGTCGCATTAAAAAAAAAATTCTAGTAGGTAGTCTATAAATCCTATTACAAAGTGTTTGTATTCTAAAAGTATAATAAATCATTTGGGAAACAATAAATAATAATTAGAGACTCAAGAGAAAACCAAATTTCTAACTTTGGTTTTAATCTCGTACCTAGTACGTAAGAGGTGATTACTAGAACAACTAGGCTATCACGACATTTCGATTAGATTAATGTAGGCAGTGAATATTAAAATACCATTCTGCTAATTTTATTATAACAATAATACCAGCCTGTTTACAGTCTCATTGCAAGGCCAAAAGCCTCTTCTCATATAGAGAAGGAATGAACATTAATCACCACACTTGCTCAAGGCGGATTGGCAATTTCAGACTTAAGTCCAGGTTTGCTCACGATTTTTACCTTCACTGTCAGTCAGAAATGTCCAAGACAAACTTAGAAAGTAACTTAACTTAACAATCTTATCCATCCAACTTAAACCATAGTGTAACACTATAACCCTTCTTTTTTTTAAATCAGTGATTAAATATCACTATACAATCAAATTACCGAGTGCCAAGCCCAAAACCGAAACAAATCTGTACAGCCATGCAACTTGTCCGAAACTATTATATGTATTGAAAGTAAATCTTTTTTTGTTAGAATTAATTCTCGGAAAGTTAAGCCTGATTTATTGAGAGAAGGTCGACCCTTTTTCTGTGAAACTTTCTCAGTTATCAAGGGTTTTGGTCAAACTCGAGGCAAATAAATCTTTTTCGTTGGACTATAGTTAGTAACTCTTTCTATTGTTATATTATGGTTTGAGTGACAATAAAAGGTTTTCTAAAAATCCAATAAGACGTAGTAATAACTTATGATACCGCATTTTAATAAATATACTTTCTTAGCGCTTGTATTTTGATCAAAAGTTTAGCTTGATTTTCTTCAGCTTCTTGTTTATTCCGTTGGAAAGGAGGCTTTAGGGCTTATAGATTTACGTTTTTTCAAGACGCATGTATGATTATCATCATATCAGCTGTAAGACGTCCACTGCTGGACTTAGTCCTCCCCCAGTTTTCACGCCACCCTTATAAGGTCGTCGGTCCACCTTGTGAGGGGTCCGCTCACGCTGTATCTTTCGGTTCGTGGTCGGCACTCTAGAACCTTTCTGTGTCTTGCCTATTGCCACTTCAGAGAAGCAACTCTGCAAGCCATATCAGTTACCTTGATTCTGATGTGACTCTCAGATATTTGAAACTATTTAACTACTACTAATTAGCTACCTATGTACTTGGGACTATCGTGATCATTAGTTTGAAGATATGCACTGCAGGGTATAAGCCTCTGCCATCAAAACATCACTTACAGTTCCCAATTCGGATAATCTTTGATCATTTCCTCTGTGACGTACGACTTCTGTGAGTACCAGGACTTGAGGATCTGAGCGACGGAGTACGATAGCTTGTCATCGTTCAGACCAGTTGCGATTTTAGCAGAAGCGAGGTCCCATCCAGGGTATGTGAATCTCACTAGGCCGGCGGTTTGACCCGGGTCAGAGAATTTTTCTGAAAATAATTGTACTTAGTTTGTAAAAGAATAATAATACTATTGTTATCGCACCCAAGTAAAACTATCTAAGCAGTAACATGATGGGTAGTTACTATCTGACTTTAATCTATGAAAGAAAGAAAGGAAAAAAAATATATTTATTTGCAAAAAACACTAAGATGTATTTGTATGAGGTTCGGGTCGAAAACCTGGCAAGTAGTGAATAGTGAAACAAAACATTGTCAAACCGCACATTATCATCGTCGTCGACGTTCAGGGCTTTAACAAATATAGCACAAAAGAGCCCAAAAGTCGAAGTTTCCACCGTTAGATAAAGAAAAAGATAAAGTAAGCTTTGAATATTATGCTGTTGTGTCTGAGATAATATTTCGTATAATTGCATTTTTTTTTATATTTGTCTACCAAAGTGACTCCACTCTGCCTGATGGTAAGCAGTAAGTGGAATCCAGAAGTGGCGGACACTATTCCAAAAGCCAAACTACTGGTATGGTGGCCTCCACTATGGCGGATTAGTGAGATGCTTTTTCACGACCCGCTTAAAAGACCCAGGATGAAAATTAGATGGGAACACATGCGCTGGCAAAGAGTTCCAGGCTTTAATTGAGCGACAAAAGTATGAAATGCTGAACTGTTTGATTCGAGATCCTTTAGATTACACTGTGAAAGGGTGGCACTTTAGTCCCGCACGTGTCGTTCTGGATAAAAAGGGAGGGGGTGGGCTTAATTCAAAGAGCTCTTTAGAACACTCTCCATGGTAAAGGTAAATTTAGAATCATTTAGAAGATAAAAGTAATGACCTGCTATCTACCTTGGCTCTTCAGTATTTACCCTCCATCAGCATCCCACTACTGGTCATAGACTTATCAATCTAGGTCTTCATCAATCGGCCTTTCCTGTGATAGATCTGCCGTTATGGAACTACTAGCTATTGCCCGCCGCTCTGCCCGCGTGAATCGCATATTTTTCATTTCTATACACACTTTCATCCCCTTTTTTAAACCCGAGCTATTTTTTCGCGATAAAACGCCTATGTTGTGCTACAAAGTCTATTCTATTTTTATACCAAATTTAATCTAAATCAGAATAGAATAGAAAAGATACATTTATTTGCGTTGAATGTAGGGACAACAATTGAGGTGTAACAAGTTTTATGAAGCCTTTTACATTCTACCTTATGGCAGTGACTTAGACGTGAAAGCGTAACAGACAGACAGAGTTACTTTTGCATTATTAATAATAGTATGGAAGTACGGTTAAAGTAATACTGACTTGTAGCTCGGCAAAAATCGTGTCGCAGTATACATTGATTTGCGAAAATTTGTGCAAATGTTGCTAGTTCGTTGTCCCATCTCTGAAACAAGAGCACAATTAGTTTGCATTTTTCCAACTTTCATTATGATTTCTTTTGTATTTGAAATGAATGTATGCAATGTATGTATACTCGTAACCACCGAGCGTGTATGAATAATTAATGGATGTTCAAAAGACAAAGGAGGTATGTTTGTATCGAAGCAAATGGCGTCTCTGCTTACACCGTTGATGAGAGTCAGACATAAAGTTATGTATGATTTTTGAAATGAACGGTGATATTTATAATTTACTAGCTGCGCACAACGGCCACGGCTTCGCTTGCGCGTAAAATATGTTTTGTTGTATCCCTCAAGAACCCGACTGATTTTCGAGATAAAAAGTAGCCTATGTCCGTCTACGGCACCGAATCTATCTACATACCAATTTTCATCGAAATCGGTTCAGCCGTTTAAGCGCTGAATGCACATACAAACTTTCGCATTTATAATATTAATAGGATATTCTTAAATTTTTAGATAATCAATTAGATGAAAGGGTTTTGTTTGGTAAAGATACATACCAGTCGGAATATCCCGTAGCCTCTGGGCAATTTTGTGCTATTAAATCCTGTCTCCTTTCCGTTGGCAATCTTACTTCTGATTCTGTAATTACACAAAATTATATGAAATATAATTCTTACCGTTGCTGTCTATTATCTAGTTTAAATACTTATAATACCAGCCTGTTTACTATCCCACTACATAGCAAGGGTCATATAGAGAAGGCATGAGGATTAGTCACCACGCTTGCTCAAGGCGGATTAAGAATTTCAGACTTTTAAGTCAAGGTTTCTTCACGATGTTTTCCTTCATTGTTTCAATACTTACGCATTAATAATATCGAGGAGTTGATTAGCTAGTTCTGGTGTAATGGTGACATTACGAGGATTACTGCAACGAGGTCCATACACACGATTCTAGAACCAAACACGAAATTATAATTAGTATATACTTAAAATAAAATTGTCTTATCTTTATATTTTATTCGGGACTCGATAATATCAACAAAACTTTACTCGCAACATTAAACGATTACATGTGATAATATTATTATTATACTAGGAAGCTTACTATTAAACAAGATATTATAAACTTTTAATGTTTAATAATAAAATTAATTATTATTATCACAATTTAGCATACATTTATTTTAAAAACGTTGAAATTATCAGCTTTTCTATGATATAATATGCATGTATTATACATTGAAACCTTCCGAACAAATTCTGCTTTGAACATGTGGAAAGGATAGATGCAAGTAGGATAACAAAAGATATTTATGGAGCGGAAATGACTGGGAGAGTTGGTACGGGTCGTCCTAGACGGACATACGTGGACAATTTCAAGCATCCGTAACTGACGTGTATGTATGAAAAGATTAATGAATGTTAAAGAGGCAAAAAAGGTATGTTTGAATCGTAGCAAATGGTCTTTCTATAGTCTCTGCTTACCCCATGAATGGGACACAGACGTGAAGTTATCATAAGTATGAAAACTGTATCAAAACTCGTTGCGTGTTTTAGGTGAAGCAGACGAAAGTAAATAGTGACTTTGTTTTTTACTATTTTGCTAAATATGTACTAAATTTCAGATTTATATGTATACTAACTTTTCGCAATGCGGTTTCACTCGCGTTAAGTTATATCTTTGGATACTTCTGTCGCTAGTAGCGTGATATTACATAGCCTATAACCTTCCTCAAGAATTGAGCTAAAACGCTAAAAGAATTTTCAAGATCGGATTCAGAGATTCAAAAACCTCTTTATTAATATTTTTTTTATTTATTTATTAAGAAATTTATACACTATCATTACAGGTCTATTACACCTAGCAGCTATTACTAACTTATATCCAAAATAATATAACATAATAAAATCTTAAAAGTAATAAGTACTTATTTATTAACTAATTTTGTAATTGTTATATTTAATGTTATGTTTGTAATAATTATTGTTAGTTATATATAAGTCAAATAGCTTATTGATGTCTACGAGTATTAACTAGCTAAAAATATATCCGTAGTTACTTAAGTAAATACCAGCATAATGCTGAAACTGTAGAAAACTGAAACTTCTAACAATAGTAAAAGGACAACCCGATTACAGACCCTTTAATTCGGACCTGTAATTTTGTTACTAGGTTACCGGTAATACGATAACACTGTTTTATAATAGGTAGGGATAATGAGGCATTGGAAAAAAGACCTTTGTTACTGTACCTAAGGGTTATTTGTCTAAATTTTGTTATGGAATAGAGAAGAGAAAAAAATGTTGTCAGTGTTTGGTACTCGGTGGCTCAGTTCTGTGTAAACCGACGGCTACGTTATTAACGAATTTGTTTATCGAGAAATTTTTAGTACTTATTGAGCTTTAGTGTCAAAAATACTTAGTATTAATCCAAAACAAATGAGTGCGGTAAATGACAATATAAATTAAGAATAATTTTATTTCAGCTTTAAACAATAATTTACATAGCTTTTTTAATATTTATTATAATAGGAAACATTGATACTTTGTTATGCGCTGAGAGATTATAAACTACGTTTACAATTCTGTGGTGTACTCACTAGGCAAGCCTGTATCGTGCAGATGTAACTCTATGTAGGTAGTAATTGTCAAGTTTTTCTTAATGCTATGAATAGGCTCGTTCCTTGTTACCTACATGAAAACCCAACATAGCTGGGAAAACGTAAGTTTACGATTATAAAGGCATTATTTTGACAGTTCTTAAAGTTTCGATTTAGGAAAATAATTTTATTTTATTTATTTTTATTTATTTATAATTTCATATACAGAGTAGGTATATAGGCGGACTTAATGCCAAAGGCATTCTCTACCAGTCAACCTCACAGGGTGATGCAGAGATAAAACAAAGTAGGTGCATTTGAAGTAGCAATCAAACTGAAAATATTAATACTTGATACATATAAGTATGAGATATTCATAATTTATAAAGAAAGTATTTAAATACATAATCCTAACATATAATAAATAAATATCAATCAATATATACATACATAAATAAATACTAAGCTATTGTGATGATTCTGCCAAATTTTTTGCAAGGAGAGAATTTTCTTGTCGACGAAGTTGCAGTAAAATTACTTGACTAAACAAAAAGTCAAATCTATATTAAAACGCTATGCCATACATATCTTTGCAATATCTTATGCAAAAAAATATTGCACATTAAAAAGAGTGCTCATTAATAAAATACCCTTCGTGATTTAAAAGGATTTAGCGCAAATATATTTACTTTCGTTTCCACGAGTATATAGTCTTTGAGTTTACACGTGGTGTTAAAAGAATCGCGTGGGTGTAACGAAGTCTTCTCACTTGAGAGAACGCAGGGATTTTGTTAAGTATGTCGGTTGTCTGTACTTGAGTGAATACTCCATAGATTATGTTTGTGTTATTGTAGTGATTATTATATATTACTAGATTCCAGCGGCGCGGTTTTACCCCAGCTTACAGCTTACTGCTCTGCCCCCGTTGCCAGTAGCGTGATGTACTTCCGTTGTCGTACTTCAAGGAATATTATATAAAAAGAATTAGCGAAATCGGTTCAGCTGCTCTCGAGATTTGCGCTTAGCAAACACATTCAGCGATTCATTTTTATATTATAGATTTGATATTATTAGATATTACTAAGCTTCATGCAATAGCGTTATGTGCGTGACGGTGTGCTTAAGTACTCACAGTGGGCGTTTGAAATTTGAAAAAATCGATTTAACTGCTGTAAATTCGACCGAATATTATCAGAATCGGCCATCGTGACGTCATAAACATAGCGTCATTTATTGTAATGATGAATGGTATAATATATAGTATTTTAAGCTCCGCCTATAAACGCAAAAGTTTTCTGGGATCTTAGCAGGCTTCGCGGAGAGGCCTTGGGTTGCCGAAGTTTTGTAGCCCTTGTGTCATCACTCCTTCGCATTCCGTGCCTAAATGCGTGCTCTAGGAAGCGGGACAGCTCCAGACACAGTTTAAAAAAAATGCATGCTTTTGCAAATTATGCAGCATACAAATCAATGCTGTTTCTGTGATCATCAGTGAACAACTATCACACAATTCGTACGAGACACCAAATATTGTATCAAATATGGCTGAATATGTTTCATTTAGTTCAATCAGCGTCGATAATCGAATCACATACACAATTCAACATTAATTAAAGTTTGATGATTAATACCAGTTTAGCTTCTCATGTTCTAAATAGTATAAGGTCATTGGTTTATTCTGAGTTTTTCTACGCTTATTTCTAGACTACACAACAGACTTATATTTGATTTAGTTTTTACTATTGTTTGAAAAATTTTACGGATGGTTTATAATAGGTCACATACCTATTATAAACCTGCCGTCAAATTTTTAGACCTGAACGTTGCAGTATAACGCTACCTAAAATTCGCTACGAGTATTAATATTGGTTCTTACTTTGTGTAGACACGCTAAAATGAAAAAGAATAGAAAAACGATTTTTAAAGATTTAGATAAAGAAAAAAGAAAACTCTCGCACTAGGTTGTGATATTATATCACAACCTAGTGCGAGAGTTTTCTTTTTTAAAGAAAATAAAAAGAAAAATAACAACTACACACACCAAATCACAGAGGCAGTCAAATATTAGGCATCAAAGTTAAAACTTGAAACTCCTGACCACTGTGTGGCAGTCTATACCACTGACCATCAAATCAGTGTTTAGAGCATGTTTATAATATCTTGAAAAATTATCGAATCGTAATGGCCCAGTGGTGGCCCCAAGTCACCTGCTTCGTAAACACGAGGTCGGGGATTTAAATCCGGGCAAGTACGAATGAGTGAGCCTTTTTCAAATCATATGTACTTTCTAAATCTAGACTTAACTGACTGACGGTGAAGGAATACTTTGTAAGGAAACCAGGAATTCTGATGAAGTCTGAAATCGCCTATCCACCTTGAGCAAGCGTGACGATCAATGCATTTATCTTCTCTGTATGAGAAGAGGCCTTTCCCACTGCAGGGATGATGAAGCCGATAAAGAAATTTATTATTCTAAAAATAAATAAACGTATATTTGTAGTAAAACACAAAATATTACCATAACTAATTGTCATAATGAAAATTTAATTACAAGTTAACGAACCGAAAAATACGAGGCTGGCAATTGTTTCTATTTATAATTTACGAAGTGACAGACGGTTTTCTTATTTAATCTAGTAACCTGCCCCTGTTTCGCACGTACTTTTATGCTTTTTATGGCATGATTACAAATCGTTGAAATACATCTATTCTATTATATAAAGTGGAAGAATTTGTTTGTTTAAACGCGCTAACCTCTGAAACTAATTAATCGGATTTAAATAATTCTTTTTGCCGTTGATAGCCCAGTTTTTGAGGAAGGTAATAGGCTGTGTAAAATCACGCCACTGGCGACGAGAGCAAAGCAGCAACCAAAGTTGTAACTTAACGCGAGTGAAACCGCGCCACGGGAAGCTGGTATATTACACTTATATACCTTAAAAATGCTCTTTGTCAGGATTTCTCAAACTTACGGCTTCATATACCCCTGTTAAAATGCCCAGTTATCAGCAAACCTTCACTACCTAAAATACGGTACCTAATTAAATTCCCTACTTTTTCGGTTTTCGGTTTTAATATTATTGTGTTTGTGGGCTCGTTACTTGCAAATTAAATCGTTATTAGGAGGAGTTTTGGACGTAAAACTTTTTGCGACCTGTTAAATGGCGAATACCCTAAGGATGCGCGTAACCCAATTTGAGAAACCTCTTTTTTTATTGCCGACATTGGCAGATGAGCAAACAGCCCACGTAATGGTAAGTTGTATCTGTCGCTCATGGATTCAGAGTCCCTAGCATTGTTCTTGCAATGCCAGGGACTACGAAGCCGCTGCCTACCGTGAAGGGAGAAAAGGATTGAGGAAGGTGAGGCAAAACAAAAGGGAGGAAATTAGGCCTGCATCAAATGATAGTAAATACCGTATCAAAATCTGTTGCGTTTAGAAACAATTAGAGGTTAAACCGACAGAAAAATCAATAAATTGGCGTCATACTTTATAAAGACGAGGCATCAAACAGTTATTAATATACCTTACTTAGCACATTTTAAAAAGTCCTAAAGCTCGATACGTCAACGCAATACAAAACCTTATTTTAATAACTATACAGATAATATTAGCTAATTGCAATTTATCCTATTTATATTTTTTCACTGAAGATACGAGTTCTATGTTTAGCTTTTAATTCTAATTCTGGTAAGGTTAAATTCGACAATCTGTCCTTCATTTCATTTTCAATATCTCATTACCTATTCGTTTTATATATTGAAAGCAATTATAAATCCCTTATTTCAGGATTATAGAGTTTATTTAGTTCAACAAGAAGGCAACTTCAGCGACATCGCATTTAAATTTTTCAATTCAATAAGTTTTACAACCAAGTAATCAAATAAGTACTAGTTTACTTTTAGTTCGAATTAAAATTACTTATCCTAAATTGTATTCTAAAGAGAAACCTAAATTGACTGCTTCTGTCGCTCGGTGGGCTTTTGTATTGTTTTGTTAAAATTGTATACTTAGTATTGTTAAAATTATACATTGTGATTTGTGAAATAGAGGTACATTGTGAACTGCTGTGGTAAATTAAGTTCATCTTACTTAATACTTATAGCAAATATTAACAGTTTATATAATACCTACATAGAAACATTTACCACAGTTCACATGTTGCCTTTACCTTTTGTAGCAATATGCAATTTGAGGCAGCCTGTAAAGCACACATTTTACTTTTTATTTTTTCTTTACAACATAGAAAGCTGTAAGTAATTGATTACCTATAGAGTTAAGTGTATTGCCTGTGTCACTTTGCATGCTACTTGAAATTGTAACTTACAAAAATTGTAATAACCTGGCGATTAAAAAGAGTGGTCTGAGTTTCTTGCCAGTTCTTCTCATGGCTCTACTTCGTCAGCGAACTGGCTGTAGGTTAATTTGCTGACATTTTGTAAACTTTGACTTTCATAAGTGTTAATTTAATTAACCTATATGAATAAACATAGGTATTTTCATTTCATTTTTTTTCTGTGTACGGTCTGCCACGCAGAGATCGCGGACTCGATTCCCGCTCAGTGCAAATGTTTGTGTGCATAAACATAAAATATAATATTTATGTATTTACAATAAAAAAGTATTTAAGTACCTATGTATATCTGCATTCTAGAACCCATAACACAAGTTATAATTTAAGTCTAGATGACGTTGTGTGTAGTTGTTATTTTTCTTTTTATTTTCTTTAAAAAAGAAAACTCTCGCACTAGGTTGTGATATTATATCACAACCTAGTGCGAGAGTTTTCTTTAAAATATTAATTTATTTAGTTAATTAGTTTCAGAGGTTAGCGCGTTTAAACAAACAAATTCTTCTACTTTATATAATAGAATAGATGTATTTCAACGATTTGTAATCATGCCATAAAAAGCATAAAAGTACGTGCGAAACAGGGGCAGGTTACTAGATTAAATAAGAAAACCGTCTGTCACTTCGTAAATTATAAATAGAAACAATTGCCAGCCTCGTATTTTTCGGTTCGTTAACTTGTAATTAAATTTTCATTATGACAATTAGTTATGGTAATATTTTGTGTTTTACTACAAATATACGTTTATTTATTTTTAGAATAATAAATTTCTTTATCGGCTTCATCATCCCTGCAGTGGGAAAGGCCTCTTCTCAGAGAGAAGGTTGTCATTGATCGTCACGCTTGCTCAAGGTGGATAGGCGATTTCAGACTTCATCAGAATTCCTGGTTTCCTTACAAAGTGTTCCTTCACCGTCAGTCAGTTAAGTCTAGATTTAGAAAGTACATATGATTTGAAAAAGGCTCACTCATTGGTACTTGCCCGGATTTAAATCCCCGACCTCGTGTTTACGAAGCAGGTGCCTTGGGGCCACCACTGGGCCATTACGGTTCGATAATTTTTTAAGATATTATAAACATGCTCTAAACACTGATTTGATGGTCAGTGGTATAGACTGCCACACAGTGGTCAGGAGTTTCAAGTTTTAACTTCGATGCATAATATTTGACTGCCTCTGTGTTATGTGGTACTGTATACGGACTGCCACGCAAAGCAAATATTTGTGTGCATGAACATGTCTATTTGCATTATTCTGGGTGTTTCTATGTATAATATATTGTATGTATATACAAAAAAAAGTATTTAAGTATGTATATCCGCATTCTAGAAGTAGTAGTTGTTGAGATATTATTATACGCGGTTACAAATTAAGTGGTTTAAACTGGTTGTTTCTTGTAAGTACAACGTTATTGTTATTTTGTAATCGCGCGCATCAGGCGGGAGATGTGGTGTTGCCAGTGAGTAAAAGTTCTTTCATAGAGTACATTATTTTTAATATAATTTTTTAATTACTTTTAGTTTTTTACTTTTGTAATAATTTAAAAGATCCTACTGTAGGGTACTTTCACAGAAACATTTCAGTCTTTATAGTATGAGGTAGGTCTGGCGGTCACGGATTCTTTGTCATAGCATAACCATTCGGCGCTAATTTTTTATATTTGTGTACCAAAGTAACTTTACTCTGCTTGATGGTGAGCAGTCAGTGGGATCCAGAATCGGTTCAAAAACCATCTTCTCAAATTATTGGTATATTGCTCTTTACTATGATGACTTTATGAGACGGTTTTCCACGACCCACTTAAAAGGCCCAGGATTTAAACTAGATGAGGACACATGGACAGGTGAAGAGTTCATTTCAACAGTACCTCAAACTTTGTTAAACCCACGATTCGCCATTTTATTTTGGGTCCCATCTAACATTGGGCGAGCCTGTTGCCATAATATTGGGCACAATTCCAGACGCTGGGCTAATACTGAGAATTTCTCGACAGAAAAACCCAATATCGCTTTACCCGACCCGGGCATCGAACCCGAGACCTCTGCGTGGTAATCCGTACACAGTACCACCGATCCACAGAGGCAGTCAAAATATGTTTATTATTAGTGTTTTATATTTTTTTCCATATTTTTCTAAGAAATATGTCCAGTTAAAGCGGATATAGCCCTAATATATTACGGAAAAATGGGACATCGGCATCCATGGAAGGGAAATTTATTTGTTTTTATATTGATAATAATAGACCGCCCACAACTTCGCCCGAGTAGATCCCCTTAATGTCACACACAACCCTGTCATAAAATTCTTCGCTTATTTACTACTAGTTCAATTTCAGCTTTATAGGTAACTAGCGACCCGCCCCGGCTTCGCACAAGTATTATTGCTGATACTAAATATACTACAGAATGTCTTTTTAAACAACGTTCATAGCTTTTTTGTCATTAGACAATAAAAACATGTCTTCTTTAAAGGCTGGTGGCTTCCAGCCGGTATATACCGCCGCAACCGCTATGTCCCTGCATTACATTAGAAACCTCTAAAATTACCAGTGTTTCTCTACTAAATTTAGTAAGTAATAATTATTTGTATATATCGAATTCGCAATGAAAGTAATGACGCGATGAATAAGTTTTTTATAATCCTTAATAAACTGTTGTGCATGTTTTCAAAAAAATCTATTAATAAATTAATTATTACTGGTGATTTTAACATAAATATGTTAAAGAGAACTCATAGGACTATCCAATTAGAAAACTTACTACTTAGCTATAATTTAAAAGTGGAACTACGACAAGCAACAAGATTAAGTAGCGGTACATGCATTGACAACCTTTTCCACAACATTCAGCACACAAATTCATCTATTCTAGACTGGGGTCTCTCGGACCACACAGCACAATTATTAGAATGTCCAATTAAAAGAAAAGCTTTATTGCATCATTGGTTTATTAGTAAAAGGGATTTCAGTAGAGAAAACATTGAAAAGTTTAAATCATGTCTAAAAAGTCTTAGTTTCTATGAAACAATGAACACAAACAATCCTGAAAAAATCGTTTGGTTATTTTTATGATACGTTTACTCTATTTTATAAACTATGTTTTCCTGTAGTAAAAATAAAGATATCAAGTCATAAAAAACCAACTTGGCTCACAAATGGCATTAAAAAATGTTGTAAGCGTAAAAGAGAGTATCTCTGGCAATATAGGCTAAATCCTACTTTATCTAACAGAAATAAACTCAAACAGCATTCATTACGTGTAAAGAATATTATAAAATTAACCCAGAAATCTCAGAATTACTTCCGAATAAGAACAGCTACAAATAAAACAAAGGCGACATGGAATATTATAAATAAAAGTAAAATAAATCAACAAAAAAATATTATTACAAAAATAAGGGTGAATCAAAAGGAAATTTGTAACCCAAAGGAAATTGCACAAGCTTTTATTAAATTCTACACTGATCTGGTACATACATACATTGTTATGTACATTGTTACATCTATGAGTCAGCCATTTTTGTTAAATCACATCCATTAGTGTTTGAAAATTTATCTAGCAAAAGACATTGTAATAAAATACATATGCCTTCTCATACTACAGCATTATACAATAAAAGTGTTCTAGCCATGGCTCCAAGATTATTTAATAGGATTCCAAATGACATTAGAAAAATAAATGACATTAATATATTTAAATGCACACTTAGGACATATTTATTAGAAAGGACATACTACTCTGTAAACGATTTTTTAACTGACATACAAATTAAATGAATTATATTATTGACTAATAGATAATAAAAGCCTATAGCTATTTAATAATGAAATATAAATTGTATTGCTTTATCATTAGTTAATTATGTATGTTATAATATGACTTAATAATACCTACTTAATATTTGCACACCAGAAATGGTCGTTTACAGAGGTTCAAGAAATAATTATTGTACAACAACTTTATACCTGTATGACGCAAATAAATAATTTGAATCTGAATTTGAATTTGAAATTTTGCATGTATTATACATATAAACCTTCCTCTTGAATCACTCTATATATTTAAATAAACCACATCAAAATTCGTTGCCTAGTTTTGAAGATCTAAGCATACATAGGGACAGACAACGAGAAGCGACTTTGTTTTATCCTATGTAGTGATAATAGTAATTAAAACAGAAATAGAAGAAAATATAGAGAAAGTAAATAAATAAGATAATAATAACACAATGACTACACAACGCTTTCTAGAATCAAAGTAAACTTAAGTTATAGCTTGTGCTATGAGTTCTAGATTGCGGATAAACATACTTGAATACTCTTTTTTTGTAAACACATACATATTTATACATAGAAACACTTTGACTGGCCTGTTGGCCTAGTGGTTAGTGACCCTGACTGCTAAGCCGGAGGTCTTAGGTTCGATTTCCACCCAGGACCAATCTTTGTGTGATGAGCATGATTGTTTGTTCTATGTCTGGGTATTATTTATCTATATTATGTATGTATTTACAAAAAAAAAGAATGTATTTATGTAGTATATCAGTTCTTTAGTACCCATAATACAAGCAAATATAATTACTTAATTTGGGGCTAGATTGCGCTGTGTGAATGTGGTAGAATATTGTTATTATTATAAACACGATCAAGTTTTGATATTTCATCTTTATTAGTGAGTAAATGAGTGATCTCTTGCATTTATATTTACAAACTAGCTTTCCGAAGCGCGGTTTCAACCGCGTCTTTTTTTTTTTTTGTAAGAATTTATTCACCAAAAGATACATTGTTTTTAATACATATGCAAAATCGCCAAACTGCTGGACAGTTTGTTGGCGATAGTGGCGCTCTTGTTCTAACAATAAATTTGCACTTAATAGGTAAGTAGGTACATAATAATTTTTACATAGGTAGGTTAGGTTAGATATCTTTATATAATATTGTTGGTGAACTATATTTATTACATTAAATATGACTATATATATTATGTTATGTAGTTACTTATGCATACATTTTCATTATTAGTAACTTTATTTAAGTATTATAGTGACTTGAATATTAATAGGTATTTTATTTATCTATAAGAAGTAATGTTTCAGTCTCTTTTTTAACTTTACTGTGCCCATTTCTTTGGATTTGTTTCTTAATAAATCTATTTTGTTGTATAGTATTGGGGTTACATATCGTCTAGTTCTCTTACCATAATAATTTCTAATGGATGGTATTACAAGTTTACCCTGTTCAGTCTGTCTTGTGTTATATTTATGACTTATCAGTTTTTTATGTATATCTATGTTATTTTGTTCTATTGCTAATTGGTATTCTACTTTTGCATGTATTGGTAAAATTTCACATTTCTTAAATAGTTGGTCATAGTCTTGTTTACAGTCTGCTTTTACTTTTTTACTTACTAGGTATTTTATTAGCCTAATTTGAAGTTGTTTTATTCGATCTAATTGTGTTTTAAATGTAAGCTCATAGCTGCTTATACCATAACTTATCAGGGACTCAGCAAGTGCATAGTAAAGTACGTACAAAACTTTCCTACTAACAAAGCTACTGCTCTGCTCTCATCGCCAGTAGCGTGATGTTACATAGCCTTCCTCGAGAACTGGGCTATATATTTTTCAAATCTGACTTTCCAGAGATTAGCGTGTAGACATAGATAAAGGTTTCTTTCAGATCTAGGTAATTGTTTGAAGGGCTCTTATTTAAGTGAGTTTAAGTTAAAGCGTGTGAGGCAACTCATTGCTGAAGGATAAATATGTGGTAATGAAGCAATCTAACAGTGTGGTCTCTGGTCTAGAATATTTAGAGGCTAAAATATATATATAAATCGAATATCTAAATCGAAACTAATATTATATAAATAGAAACGATTTGATTTTATTGTATTTGTTCCGATTTAACTTAAAATCTGCGTAACCGATTTAAAAAATTCTTTCACTTTTAGAAAGCTACAAATGTCACCTGATGGTAAGCAGTCAGTGGAATACAGAAGTGGTGGCCACCATTTCATGGATGTGAATTTGATGTCAGCGTGGGAAAACTTTGTGTCATCCGCTAATATTTGTTTTAAATCTGGGCTTACTTTGTACAGTCTTTTGGGACACAAATCTTGTTTCGCGTGAGAGTTAGAACAGGATAGATTTTTTAAATTTATTTCTTTATTTCTTAAAATATCCTTAATTTGATATTGTAGTTATTTAATCTATAATTACACTAATTAAATGTATCTGTAACAAATTTTAAAAAGTGCTATCTTGTGAATTTCCTCACCTCCAGTTTCTAAAAGACTGGAATCACCTGTTAAATCTCATGTAAAGTACCTAAAAGCGTGCTAAAAGCATGTTAGTAACTAATTAGATCAACTTAAACTAATTATCCATGCTTTTAGCAACCTAATTGGTACTTCACATGAGATTGGCCTTTCAGAAACTGAAGGTCAGAGTTCAATAAAATATATCTACATTGTCATCTCAGCTATAAAGTTGAGTGTGAAAACGCGCGCATTAGAGCCGCTATTTTTTATTGTACGCGAATATGTTTTAATGGTTTTATTATACACCACATGTAAACATATGTAACTTACATTTAAAACTAACAGTATGAAACAATAAATATTAATATTCAACGGTCTTATCGCTCAGAGTTGTTACATTAAGGTACCAGTAAATAAATTTTCCCAAAGCCAATTTCCCTCTTTTCCTCTTTCCTCTTTCCTCACTTCCCTCATTCCCTTCCTCTACCCCATTCTCATAATGGAGGCCACCATAACAGCAGTTTAAGACGATGACTTTTGGTATGGTGGCCACCACTTCTGGATTCCACTGACTGCTTACCATCAGGCGGGTGGAGTCACTTTGGTAGGCTAATATAAAAAAAAAGTATAATTACTTACAGGATCATAATACATGCACATAACATGGGTGCCCTCGGGGCAGTGCTCCATGCGAGGACAGTAGTCGGACACGTGGATGCCCTTCTGCGCATAGCTGTCGATCACCACTGAACATTGTGTGCGTTGGAGTATCACCAGCAGTGGGATTAACTGGAATATGAAAAATAAAGAAGAAAATTGATTAATTAATCTAGTTGTGATTAAATTTATAGGTCAGTGTGTTACTGCGAATATAATAAACTAGCTTCAAGGTTCAGCGGTTTCACCCGCGTCTTTGATAACTGCTCTGCTCCCGTCGCCAATAGCGTGATGTTACATAGCCTATAACCTTCTTCGAGAACTGGGGAGGGAACACGATTAATTTTTGATTAATTTCTGGAACTATCAGTCGGATTTGAATAGTTCTTTTTGTGTTTGAAATCCCAATTCTTGAAGAGGCTATTAACATCACGCTACACCGGAACAGAGCAGTAACCAAAGATGTAACTTAGCACGGGGAAACCTTGCCGCGGAAAGCTTGTCTAATATAAAATATCTAACATATTATGTTAGACGTCTACCTATATGAAAGATAACTTGATCATTATTATCATTACTTGAACCGAGTGACGTACTTCAAGCATCTTAACCCAGTCATGAGCCACTTCCATCCATAGAATTTTTTTTTCTCTTTTTTTAAAACTCGCAATATCTTTTTGTATAAAATCAATTTTCCTGTCACCTTATTTAATATCGCCAAATGTAACCAGTCGACCGAAGAGAGAATACGATGATCAAAGAGAGTAATATAAACATAGACAAAGCCGTTTAATTACGTTTGATGAGGCTATGCCAATGTATTTGACTAAACCAACAGATTGAAGGGAACTGATGGAAGGGTTTGTTTGTTTGATTTTTTTGAAGCCCAGTTCTCGAGTAAGGATATAGTCTATGTAACATTACGCTGCTGGCGATGGGAGCAGAGCAGTAGCCAGAGACGCGGGTTAAACCGCGCCAGCTAGTATTTTTTATTACTGCTTATTTGAAATCTGATATTGGAGCGAATGGTGACATTTTTACTATAGATGATGGTTTTAGTAAAATTAATAATATCTTTGTACCTGATAGAGACAAAAATTATGTGATACTTTTAAGTTCAACTTAAAACGTGCGATTATTTGAATATTGGAGTTGCAGACCACTACATTTTACAAAACTCATTGCAAAGTAGCTGCAAAATTAATACTCGAAAATTTGCACAAAATAACGTGAGAAAGAAAACAATAGTATGCAGTAAAATTATAGATAGAATATGAATACAAAAACAATGTGAAATTGAGACAGTAGAATTGTTTTACCCTTGCGCTTAATACTGTAAATATGTTTTTTTTCTATATTAGCCTTCCAAAGTGACTCTACTCTGCCTGATGGCAAGCAGTCAGTGACATCCAGAAGTGGTGGACACCATTCCAAAAGCCTGGTACTAGTATGGTGGCCTCCACTATGACGGTTTTAGTGAGATGCTTGTTCACGCCCGCCGTTTTAGGGCAATGCAGGTATTATTTGAATTTCATAAATATTTTCTTTAAGCTTGCTGGCTTTTTTGTCATTTTAGGGATGTTCCTTAAGAAAATTAATTTGATCCTTAACAACCCTAAATTTACCTTTAATTTGACTTAGGTATGAATGTCAATTTTGGTCCTAAATGCAAAAAGAATTTCGACATTGCATTTGACTTTATTATCTCACGGTAATCTATTGTCGTATACGACTTGAGTTTACTGTTAACTTTTATGTTCACTAATCCATATAAGGCTTTGCTGATTTCGATGAGAGAGTCACGTGAACTACATAACAGTAAATTATTTTTGATGAAATAAACAAATTTTTGTATACATGTAGTGGTGGCCTAGTGATAAAGCACCCATTTCATAATATAAAAAACCATACACGTACCAATGCGTCTAGTAATTTTTAAGTTCGCTCTCTCTCTCTCTCTCTCTCTCTCTCTCTCTCGCTCTCTCGCTCTGGAGAGTGATCTCCGGCCTTTTCAGCTTATCAGATGATTTAACAGCGTTCTTTGGGCAACGTTTGGTATGGCTGTAAAGTCCTATAGCAAAGCGGCAGCAGCGTTCACATGACACTTCAACTTTCTAAGTTCACCTTGAACAATACTGATTCACGGTGAAGAGAAACATCCTGACGAAACTTGGACGTGAATTGTATAAAATGTCCTAAGCAAGCATGGCGATCAATGCTTTCTGTGTTTCAGAAGAGACCTTTCCTTGCAGTGGGATTTGAAATAAGAACGGATATTATTTAACAAACTTACCTTTAAAACCATTGTAGTATTCCCAAATAAAGTTTGTGCATATTAAAATATTAACTTTTAACTCAATCACTTCACAATGTTCAAACTTTAACACAGGCAACGCAAGTCAGTGATAAAAAGACTTAGTCACAACGTTTATGTTTTTTTTAACTTTACAACTTCTGCTTCATAAATATTTTAGTAAATTATTGCATTCAAATTTTTGTCTACAAATCGGTTTTTATTCTTCAATTATAATTTTACAATAATAATAAAAATAAAAAACATTTAAATTGTAACACCATATTGTTTAACGTTAAAGTTTATGTAAAACGTTAGTTTTACATAAACTTTTTATATTTACTTTAAACACTTTATGTTTACTTTTTATCTTTTTGAAAACAGTTCTTATATTATTGTTTAAACATTATATTAAGTATGTTTCTGTGCCAACTAGTACATTATGTTTAATCTTACTAAACATAATAAAACTAGGCCTGAGCGTAGAACGGACAAAGGTCATATCCGTTGATTAAACGTCCTTTTTTATAACATGGTGTATCACAATGGTGTTTTGAGTTACCATAGCAGTAAACTTCTAGTATAGTTTATAAAAGTTACCCGATACGATATAGCGTTCATTTGAAAGTTCCAATGTGAATATAATGTACCCGCAACTGTTAGTTTCGTTCGTATTCATTAATTTTGTTACGGCCAATGATCAGGTAAGTTTTGCGTAAAAGTATCATTTTTATCTTTATAATCATTGTTTTAAAAGATATCATCAGTTTTACTATTAAATATTCTTGTTTTATTATAAAATATTTATTTTGTGAAGCACTCATCTTTTCACACGAGTGTCTTAACAAGCAAAATATATTATTAAAAACACAAAAAGCCCGTCTACATAAATAAACTGAAAATAAAGAAATCCTTTTTTTTCTTGTGCTGACGCTACATTGAAATATTGTGTACCCTATGTCACTCCCACAATCAATATGAATATAATGACACCTCATACGTTAAAACCCATCAAGCCATTTAGGCTGTAGAGCGTGCCAAAGAAATAGACATACATACCCACATATATAATAGTTCATCTACATAAATAATAGTCTATTATTTATATAATAGTTGGCTTCCTTCCAATTGGAGGTACAAAGCATCTTACAAAGTAACTATAGAAAGAGAGTAAAGGCCACCATATATACCATTAGGAATCGACGAGCTTTCCTAGCCCAAAATAAAATAAAGTAGGAAATATACGACGCTATCTCCCCCTACGAAGAAAAAGTAAAAGACAACAGAGTAAAAGACACCAGAGAGGTTACTAACCTTACACATAATCATACAAAATTGCTACTACTAACAAAAAACGTACCTACTCATACAATAGGAACGGTAGTGGTAATTTGTTGTGTAAAAAGTTGGTTCCGTTTTAAATCCGTTCCAGTTTTTATGTAGATGTAATGTTTTTGATGTATTTGATGTATAAAAAGTAGAATAATTAGTTTGTCTTTCATTCATGATTGATAGTTATTTTATACCATACTAGCGACCTGCCCTGGCTTCTCACAGGTATTATGCTGATACTAAATATAATAATAATAAATCATTTATTTCAGGCATCTAAGCGCCCTTAACATGCCAATACATATATAAGAAAAATTATAAACTAATACATGTTTTATAATATACTACAGAATGTCTTTTTAAACAACGTTCACAGGTTTTTTTTCATTAGACAATACAAACATGTTTTCTTCAGAGGCCGGCGCGGCAGTTTCCAGCCGATATATACGGCCGCAACCGCTATGTCTCTGCATTACATTAGAAACCTCTAAAATTACTAGTGTTTCTCTACTATATATTTTGCACGTATTATACGTGAATTTATAAAAACATTTATTTAGGAACCAGCTGGATAGATAAACCACTCAATCATGTCAAAACTAAAGATACAAAATTTATTGTCCTTCATAAATGAATGTTTAATTTTTCAGGTATTAAAAAAATATGGAGACGAAGGTAAACCGAATGCCGTCGAAAATAAAAATAATTTGGCGATTGTAAGTATTTAATATTAATTATAGAGAGGTATTTTGGGTATTTAGTAGCACGTTTATATTGTTTTTACGGTATTTGGTATTGGGTTTCGGTATACATTTTGTAGAGATACAGTTGCGTTAATTTTGAAACGGGAGCACTTTTGACACGATCAGTAAGTTTACGTTTTTGTTTTCATTTCCTTTGGTATCGGTTTCGGTGTTAGTTTCCTCTTTATAATTTTTAATGTAACTCTTTATTTTGCTGCAGGACTTTCCTAAATGGAAGCAGCACTTCTGGAAGCCGCATAAAAGAGTAATGTTATTTTTATACGAAATTATTTTCTGATGATCACTTTGTTCTGGTTTACAGCGATTCCTTACTGTAAGCACTAAAACTGATAATAAACTCACTGAATTAATTCAAAGTGATTCAGTTAAAGTAATCAAGTCACTGAATCACCTTATCATTGAAATTGTATTTCGTGGACAAACAAAATGCAATCGCAGTATTTTATGAACATTTTTTTTATTTTCTCAATGCAGTCTTTTAATTCAAAGAGCTTGAAATTACGAAACTGTATCTCTTCAAGTGGAAAAATATTCGAAATCTTTTTCACAACAGTTTATTTAATTAATTAGTCCTTCTGTTGGTGACAGAATTTTTCTTTTAACCCTACTTACAAATTTTATCCTAATTCTGTTTTTCTTATTAATTATTTAGAGTAACTGAATAACATTAACATATTAAAGTGTTTAAATGAAAAAAATAGTTTGCTTAATAACTAGCTTCAGTTTGAGGCTAATTTCAGATTTATTAGTAGGTATAAGTTAATTGTTTTAATAGCAAAGATATAAATTATGGGTTATGTACTTAGTACTTCTAGCTAATAATATATTTAAAATATACGTACGTATAAAATGTACGCTATGCAGACATAAGAGGTACAATTAGCATAGGTATGTCCCACAACTCAATGTTAAAAGCAAAAGGTAAATTTATGACACTAACCAAATTATTCCAAGGAACCTTTTTAAATGATATAACTGTGTTATGTTATATTGATGATACGTAAACTTCGGTATATAATGCTTTATTGAGTATCTCTATATTGACTTAACTTGCGATTGTCTTCCCGAAGATATAGTTAAACATTTTTATGAAAAACCACCAGTGCCTCTGGTGTTTTAGAACTAAAATATCAAAATTCTATACATTTTTATTACTGACACATTTCAGGTGCCTCGCAACATGACATTCCTGGACAGAGCTGAGAACATGATTCGTTTACCAAAACTGAACAATGTTGACGAGAAAAAGGAGAAAAAGAAACTATTAAAGAAATCACCAAAGAGAACAATACAGAAAATTATAAAGAAAAACAAGCAAAAGACAAAGAAAATATTGGTTATAAAAATAACAAGTCCTCCAGTAACGCCTGAAAACTTTGATGCAGCACAAGATGAATCTCAATGGAAAGATGAAGCGACTACATTGCCTTCGAATCAAAAGAAAAGGTATAATAAGAATAAATATAATTCAAAGGTTGCTAGATACCCAATGCCATTCCAAAGACTGCAGAAGATGAGGAATCATAAAAGGGAGAAGAGAGAAGCTTATGATACTGATAAATATATAATAAAAGATTTTAATGAAGTTCAGTTCTTACATAGTGACAAAGATGTGAATGTAGTCAACGCACATATTAAGAAGTATTGGTAGTACAAATTCCTTAAATGATCGCACATTTTGCTAATTAATCAGATATGGTACAATTATAATTATATTATTTTTTTATAGATAAAAATATTTAGTGTTTGACAGATTGTGACAAATTTATAAAATTTGTAAGATTTAAGTACAAATTTTACTGATCGCACATTTTGCTAATTAGTCATATATGGTACAATAATATGTATATTATATTTTTATAGATAAAAATATTCAGTGTTTGACAGATTGTGACAAATTTATAAAATTTGTAAGATTTAAGTACAAATTTCACTGATCGCACATTTTGCTAATTAGTCAGATATGGTACAATTATAATTATATTATTTTTTTTATAGATAAAAATATTTAGTGTTTAACAGATTGTGATGACAATTATACAATTTGTAATATTTACATATTTCGTTTATTATAGGATGCACATATAAAAATAATTGGCTAACAAACAATATATTAATAGCTTAGTATTATTAAATCTAATTATAAGTATAATTTTAATAATCTAATTATAAGATTATTTACTAATATTCAATTTTACGCAGACGATAAATTTTTATTTTTATTTAAAGGTAAATTATTGTTTCTGTCTAAGTTTAATAACTGATCAATAATAAAATAATGCATTAATACTTTTTTTAATAAACTTATGTAAGCTGACCACCAGAATGTTTTATTTTGTTCTATACTAATATTATAAAAAGAAAAGGTTAGATTTTTTGTATGTTTGTTTGTTTGCAGAAATCAATAAATTGAGCGGGTAACATAGGCAATATTTTATAATGTTTGACATTTATTTTTCAGTCATTTTCAGAATTTTAATATTTTAAGCGCCTTTGTAAATCTGAATGATGCAATACGACACTATTGCTATGATATTTTCGGTAGGAGTTTGTTGTGAGATAGAATGAATCTTTTGATACCGAAGCAAAGCGAGAGCGGGCTTCTAATTATCAATAAATAGTATACCCTATTCAAATTTATGTAGCAGTAGTATTATTGTCATTTAGATGGCCTACCTGGTACTGCAGGCAATCATCTTGACATAAAATTCATACCAGAAATGTATAAAACTTTAATTTATAACAAGTTGATCTAAAACAGTTGCGAGTGTGGCTGAGCTTTGCAGGTAATCCTCCATCTAATTACCCTTTAGTCTCAACCACCTGCACATTCCAAGACCAGGACCAAATGCCATGTACTGGTCGGACACAATTTGAAGAGTCAATCGATAAGACTTTCTAAGTTTTTATTGGACATTGATTGACGATGAAGGAAAATATCGTGAGGAAACCTGAACTTAAAAGTGTGAAATTGTCAATCCACCTTGAGCAAGCGTGGGCATTAATGCTCATGCCTTCTCTACATGAGAAGAGACCTTTGTCCTGCAGTGGGACAATAAATAGGCTGGTATTATTATACTTATAATCGATAAGAAAATAAGTTTAGCTAAGATTAGGACAGACAAAGTATATGTTATTACCTTATTTTTAAACATAATTGTGTATTAACCTACCAAAACGACTCCATTCTGCCTGAATAAATTCATATAAACCTATATTCAGCGCTAACCTTTATAATACCTACGTTCAGTACGCTTTGATCAAAAACAATTATTATTTATTGGATGGAATATTGGTTTTGGCTAATTAGCAATCTACACAGTACTTGAATAATCAAATACGACCTTTATTTATAAACGGCATCAGAGAGTTTATAAAAGCTTATAGCAGTTTCAGACTAGCATTTTTTTTGTGTGCTACATTTTGCGCTACAAAAACCGTACTCGCTTACACAAGCTTATTCAGGCTTGTCCGCTCGAACAGGTAGTAGTGACCCAGTATCAACTAGCGCTTATAAAAGCACATATAAGCAAGCGCTCCAACGCTCGCACGAATTATCCAGCAAAGCGTTAGAAATAGATTTATTTTTGAAAAAGTATAATGTTCAAATTTTATGTGTTACTGAACATTGGCTAAAGATGGAACAGTTATTATTATTTAATAATGAATATTTTTCTGTTGGTAGTGAATTCGTAAGAAAGAAGACTATACATGGTGGCTCTCTGATATATGTATGTAGTAGTGTTAATTATAAGGAACGTAAAGATATAGCAGATCTTTCTATTGAGCGCACTATCGAGTTGTCCTGTGTTGAGCTTAAGTAATATAATATTGTGGTTTGTGTGTACAGGCCACCTCAGAGTGATTTCATTCTTTTTGAAACAGTTATGGAAGATGTAATGAAACGTTTAAGCTCTGTCAATGAGCATGTAATAGTGTGTGGTGACTTTAATGTCGACTTACTTGTTCAACCACAGACTAGTAATAGATTAATTAGTTTATTGAATTCATTTAATTTAAAACCTTTATTTTCGGAACCAACTAGAATTACATCACATTCTGCTACATGCTTAGACAACATTTTCTGCAATTGCAAATATATAGATAAGGCTATTCTGAGTGACCTAACATCAGATCATTGTGGGCAAAAAGCTGTTTTTCCTTTAGGCACAAATACTAAAGGGAGTAAAATCACGTGTAGGCCAATGACCTCTGTTCGCCTAAACCGTTTCACTGAGAGTGTTGCTGCAGCAATCACTCACATAGATCCAAGCCACGATGATCCAAATGTACTTTACGAGTCCTTGTTTAGCACAATACAATCAGCGTACAATGCATCATTTCCAACTAGAACTTTTACCAAAAACATCAAAATAAAGTTCTGTGATTGGGCAACATCCGGAATATATAAAAGTAGAGCTAAGTTGTATGAACTTTATGGTATGAAACAATATAATTTTGATCCAGTCTTTATTCAATATGTTAGGGATTATTCAAAAAATTTTAAAAAGACGTGTTTACGCTAAGTCCTTGTATTTAAGTAATAAAATTAAACAGTCCGAGAACAAAATAAAAACAACTTGGAATGTTATTAATAGTGAGACTGGTCGTATTAAATTGAAAGATAACAATTACGAGTTAAACATTAAGGACAATATTATTTTAAATAATACAGATGTAGCCCACATTTTTAACGACTACTTTGTTAGCATACCAGTAAAGACAACCAGCTCCTTAAATTCTTGCCCAATCAAAGCTGAGCGTTTACTTAGGGGGAATGTGAAAGAGTGTGACGTCCCTTTTAATTTTAATTATGTTAACCCTAACGACACATTCAAAAAACACTGCTGACTTGTGGGGTTTTTCAGTTAAATTAGTTGAGAGTATAATTATTAATGTAGCTCCATATCTAGCTGCTATCTTTAATAAAAGTGTTGATGTAGGAGTATTTCCTGATTTAATTGGTGTTTTTTGACTGCGTCGAGCACAATACGCTCTTGAGAAAACTCAGTTACTATGGGATCAGGGATGTTGCACTTAATCTAGTTTCCACCTATCTAAGTGATAGAGTGCAATACGTTGATGTAAATGGAAATAGGTCCTTAGGGTTACCTGTTGCTATGGGCGTCCCACAGGGCTCCATTCTTGGTCCTTTTCTATTTTTGGTGTATGTAAATGATTTGCCGTACTTTGTACAGGATTTCTGTGATATAGTGCTATTTGCAGACGATACGTCTCTTATTTTAAAGTTAACCGTAAAGACCCTAATTTCGACGTTGTAAATGGTTCGCTCGCGCAAGTCCTGAACTGGTTCACGGTAAACAATCTTCTACTTAATTCCAAGAAGACAAAATGTATAAAATTTTCTATGCCAAATGTCAAAAGTGCAGGTACAAACCTGGTTTTAGATAATGAATCAGTTTCAATCGTAGAGTCCACAGTTTTCTTGGGCTTAACTTTAGATTGCAAACTTCAGTGGGAAGCCCATATTTCGTGTCTGGCAGGTAAACTCAGCTCAGCGGCTTTTGCTATCAGGAAAGTTAGGCAACTAACTGATGTGGAAACCGCCAGACTAGTCTACTTTAGTTATTTTCACAGCGTTATGTCCTACGGCATATTGTTGTGGGGTAAGGCTGCTGACATTGAAACCGTTTTTATTATTCAAAAACGAGCTATACGTTCTATTTACAACCTAGGTTCACGAGTCTCCCTGAGAGAGCGATTCAAAGAGATAGGTATATTGACAGTTGCATCCCAATATATATATGCTAATGTTGTTTATGTTAAGAGTAACATTGGTCTATATACTAGGAATTGCGATGTGCATGAGATTGCGATGTGCATGAGATTAACACCAGGGGTAAGCATAAACTGGTTGGCTCACACTATCGCTTACATAAAGTCCATAACTCGTTTACGGGACTTGGTGTACGTAAGATTGTAAGATTGAGGCAGCCTGTAAAGAACACATTTTACTTTTAATTTTTCTTTACAACATAGAAAGCTGTAAGTAATTAAGTATCTATAGAGTTAAGTGTATTGCCTGCGTCACTTTGCATGCTACTTGAAACTGTAACTTACAAAAAATGTAATAACCACGCGATTAAAAAGAGTGGCCTGAGTTTCTTGCCAGTTCTTCTCATGGCTCTACTTCGTCAGCGAACTGGCTGTAGGTTGATTAGCTGACATTTTGTAAACTTTGACGGTCATAAGTGTTAATTTAATTAACCTATTTGAATAAACATATATTTCATTTCATTTCATTTCAATTGCACGTATATACAAAGACGCTCTTATACGCGTCTACATGCGCTTTCAAAACGATATAAGCGCGTTTAAAACGCTGGTCTGAAACTGTTCTAAAATAAAACGTTTGAATACGTAAATATTATGTATAATCTTATCTCTTATACCGCGATTCTTTCATTAATTAACGTAATACGTCTGCTGAAATTAATCAACCTCCTATCAAATGAAATGTGAGGAATATTAATTAAATTCTGCTTATTTAAACAATGGAAATTAGAACGGTATATCGTTATAAAAATAATCAAGTTTCCTTTCCATTAAAATTTATTTATACTGAAAGAGGACTTGAATGTTGTTAAATATTTTTAATAAAAAATGAAATTATGCTTGAATTCGTTAAAAAACATCAATAAACAACCTTATCAATACAGTTACATACAATGATGTATGTAACTGTATTGATAAGGTTGTCATTATCTCTATTATATCGTGTGCGTACATACACAGCTTCACGCCTTTTATCCCTGAAGGAGTAGGCAGAGGTGTTTAACCACCCACTTTTCGTCATTTTTTAATTTTAGGTCCCATGTAACAGGGGACGAGCCTGTTGCCGTATATCGGGCATAATTCCAGACTCCGGAGTAATACTGAAAAATTTTCCATAGAAAAGTTCAATATCACTTTAACCGACCACGGTATCAAACCCGAGACTTCTGCGTGGTAATCCGAACATAGTATCCGAACCACAAAGGCAGTCGTTATATCGTGTAGTCTTGCAAAATATGGAACTACTATGAGCTAAGAATATCAGTGGGCCTAGAAAAGTAGCATAAATGCTAATAGAATAGATTAATATTTGTATGGGATTGACTAACGCGAACATTGTCGTTAGCTTATGTCAATGTCGTACATTTTTTAGTCTTGACCTGAGACCCTACAGGTTGCAGTCAAACTATCATACAAAAAGGCGGCAGAGTAATAATCTGACATTAAACGGGCTGCAGTGTCATGTGATAAAACTACCACAATAACCTCACCACAAGCAAACAAGCATACGGCCCATCGGATGGTAAGTCGCAACCATTACCTATAGAGATGGCTGTGTTTTCCAACCATCGCAGAAGTAATAATGCTTAGAAAACACAACTAAGCCGTTGCCAACTATTGAGAAGGGGATAAGGAACGAAAAGGAAAATTGATCAGGATCGAGAGGATATTTGGGCTAGTTGGGGTAGTTATTGCAGAAAAACAAATATATTGTAAAAATATAAAAATGTATTTACAATTATACAAAAATAATTTACACTTCTTATAAACTAAACAAATATAGTAGAAAATATTAAATAAAGTATGTATTATAACGTCAAACTTGACGAACATAAAGATAGATACTATCTTTTTATTACTCAACAAAATGATTTTGATCATTCTGAATAATATTATCTCATAGATAGAGATATTAAAGAAAATTTATAATAACAGATTTACAAAGAAATTTGATTGGAAAACGACAACGGCTGAGATTAAACAGAAGTTATTAAAGGATTAATATCTTGTATTAATCTTAGCCTCGGCTTTGATTATATGATTGCTACAAATGCGATTATAAACACGATCATTTATATATATTAAAGTTACATTAGTATAATTTCCTCACTCAGAGTTCCATTATGGACTGCTCATGCAATGCAACGAATCGGAACAGGTGGAGAAATATCGCAAAGGCTTCAATTTCAATTCAATAGCCAAGGAGAAAGCTGATGACGACCCAAAACCTTCGTGACATCTCAATTCATGACATTCATCACGGAGCCACTCCGTCAAGAGTGTACGACTGAAGAAAGTATAAGTTATATTGCAAAGCTTACAAGGTAAATGAAAGATTTAGTTTAAAATTATTTAATGAATATTGTTAATGTTGAAGATGAAAATAAAATAAATTACCTTAAAACAGCTAGGCTATCTAAACTTCTTCTTCACTTCATCAATATAGCTTTAGGCCTAAATGATCGACAGGTGATTTTCAAAGCGTAAGTCTTATAATATGGACGGGTGATCTTTTGGCGTATGTGTATTGGCAACAAAAAGTAATATTTATTTTAATATGCCACTTTGGAAAAGCAGCAGATGATTATTAAATGAAAATGAAAATTGTAATGAATCTGACATGTGTGACAAATGACATGAAAGGCATAATAGTAATGATACTGATTATAATTAACACGAAATGTATATGTATACTTATAAGGGTACATAAAACATAGAAAGATGATCAAAGAGAACAATAATTGGAAAAGGTAATGAGTGTTAGAGGATAGGTAATGATTACAACCTATATATATTAATTGTAGGTACAAAAAATAGTTTTTTTAAAAGAATGTCACGCTTGGGAACAAGCCGAAATAGTAAAAAAAGTTGCGTAATTTACAAACATACAATTAAGTATAACAACACAACCTCGTAAAAAAAACTATGAATTACACAAAATTTTGCTCAGTGCAGAAATGGCACCCACAACTTTTACCACTGTGCTACCAAGGCAGTTAATTTTGATACTAATGTTAAACATTTTTGCAAAAGGTCAAAAGAGAAAAGTTACCATTTGAATTGAAAATAAGATCGGAACAACATAGAAGTGACAGTAGTTCAGTAATACAGATACAAAGTTCGTGTCAGGCAATAAATTGTGTGCAATTTATCGTACTGCATCCTTAGCCGTAACAGCTAACTCAGACAATGTATGGTACCGTATAACAGTCGCTTGTATAGGTGATTTATGAGACAAGGTGTTAATGGATGAATATGTAGAAGAAACTGGAACGTTAGATTAACGTAAGATGGAAGAAAGTAAAAACAAAATGAAGAATATTGTATTATCTATCACAATAGTCCAACTACTTATTATTATTACAGTTTTTGACAGTAAGATATTTTTGAATTTTTTACCTAGATTTTGTGCTGAGCCCAATTGGTTCACTTTGGACTGATTTCTTTACAGAAAATCTTAAAATAACTACTCAATATTGTGTGATATCAAAATTTGAAGTCCAGATCAGTACTTACCGCACTATTATGGAAGATCCTAATTATCAATAAAATGAATTGGAACTTTATAAAATAAACATAATTATTTAACATTAAATTCTTATCTACGACTGTAGTTCACTATGCTTATAAAAATCGAAATCATAAGTGTCCTAACCCAGCATAAAATAAACTCAGGGCCTAGACAGGTGGCATAAATGCTATTAAAATGGAACGGATTATGTATGGGATTGACTTAAGCTAATGCCAACATTGTCGTTAGCTTGTGTCAATCTCATACATTTTTTAATCTATTAGCATATAAGCCACTGGTCTAGGCCCTCAGAATTGTCATTTCCATTATTAAGACAGCAGCTATCTTAGTGGTTCAGTTTTCTGTATTACCTACTGTAAAAACTGCTAATACCTTTCAGATTTTAAATATTATTACATTTAGTAATTTGGACGTAGTCTATTCAAACGAGACGAATTGAAGTAAAATTTGGTGACAAAGAACTTGAATCCTATATGTGCTACTGCCCGCAATGAAATGCTTAGAAATTTTAGCACTTCATAAAATGAGAATTACTAAACAATGGCCAATATGTTACCACCGACAATTATATGCTAGAAAAATATATTTAAGACTTCGAAATGCTTATAACCGTTCTAAGCAGTAGCATGCAATAAATGTCTTTATTGCATTAGCTATACCGTTGAAAGCTGCGTAAACTGCAACATTGACTTGAGATAATATAAATCACCATTTTCATAAATATGATTTATAGAATTATTAGATATCGATGATGGCATACTCTTAGGTCTAAATGTCGTGTTTGTTTTTTAATAGTCAGTCTCAAGCCTCTTCAGCTTTGATGTCAGATCCTTGTTTGTTTCTGTACTCCCAGCCATTGTAGGCTAAGTCTTGTGGACTTTCTTCCCTGAAGGAAATACCACCACCAGAACTTCCATATTTGTTGCCGCCCTGAAATTATTAGGAGTACAGTGTTAATTAGTACTAAGATCTGCTACAATTCTTTAAAACTTATGATAATAGTTAGAACACAAATAACATAATCTAAAATGTTTTGAATCAGAAAATAGGCACAATTTTTTATTTTCATCTTTGATGGCAAAAAAAGCGTACCTATATACTACTATTACTACATTTTCAAATTCTTTACTATACTTTAAACATTGTGGAAACAAGGCTAGGAAAATATAACAAAAGCCATTTTCCTACGTGACAGAGATGGAAAAGGAAGGGAATGTATGTTTAATGTTTACATTGTACTGTTTAATTCCTTAGCGGATCCGGAATATTCATGTTCAGGGATCTACTACCGTATATAACGTGAATGATATGCTTATATATTTTGGAAAATAGCTTCTTATTAATGGAAATATAATAACTTTTCAAATTCTTTATACTTATTAACGGTCTTATAACTTTTATTACTGGTAGATAAGTAGGATCAGCAGAATCAAGTAGTACAGACGTCAATGATTCAATACTTACAGGATAACTTTCATAATGTCCATGTCCATATGCTGGTTGGGTCTCCCGGTAAATGCCTGGGTGACCAAGACCGATGCCAGCAGGACTGTACTGCGGGCCGGAGTAGTGTCCCGGAGAGAATGGTGAGGAGTTAGGCTTGCAGAACTTGAAGTATCCAATTACACCTGAAATCAAAAGATGGTGACGGGAATAAATATATAGCTTATTAATTTTAAGAACTTTAATTAAACTATTTACTATATTGGCATGTAAAATATAGTACTTGTAGTGGTTACGGTAATCATTTCGCTACTATCATTATTATAATAAAGTCTATAAAAAAACAAAACGTATATTTTTAAAATAAATAAAATATCATCAGTCATTGTTTCCAATATTTTACAATTTAGAAAGGCGAATTTAATGGTAAACTGGCCATTGGAGGAATCAGTTTAACCAAAATAGCTACATGAAGATGTAGACATATTTGTAACTGAAAGATATAAAACCACGTAAGACACGAATCAGAAACTAAAGAAATTGGCTGCTCTAAAATTCATGTTACGTAAGAAGTTTTATTAGTGGTATTTTGGTTATATAAGACTTACCAGGAACGATAAGTGCTAAGAATCCGAGGAATTTCTTGAAGCTGGCGAGACCCAAAATCAGAGGCAGGAACAACAGCAGTTTCAGCTTGAACAGCTTGAGGATTAGCAGCATGGGGATGATGAGCTTTTTCAGCTTATGGCGGCCGGCTATAAGTAGAAAGAAAAAGTTTAAGGATTTAATCATGCATTTAACACAGTAGCATTCATAAACTTTTTCAAACTATATTATTTATTCGTTCTAGTCCATGATATTTATTGTACAGAACGAAGGCCTCTCCTAAAACAGACAGATCATGAGAATTTATCACAACGATTGATTAACGCAGGTTGGCGATTACAGACCTATATTTTTATTTTTAGAAATTAATGTTTTCTAACTATGTTTTCCCTCGCGAATAGCGCCTAAGATACACTTGATAAGACATACTTGAAACTTTGAGACTGAAAAATTTGTATTTCGAACTCAAATATCTCGTGTATATTGGCCCTATATTTATACTTAAAATTAGTTTTTTTTACAAACATAACAAACATCATAGGCGAGTCTTTTGAACCTGAACCCCTAAAGAAGGTAAACTGTACCGTACTTGTCAAGTACTTACGAAAAGCTGTTTTCTTGTCTTCAATAATGTCGACCTCATCAGCGATCTCTCCGATGAAACGTGGTGCGATTATTCCTCGTGATGTCACTTCGTCATCCAGTTGCATCTCTAAAGCTGTTGATCTTAAGAACCTGGTGGGATTTAAGACAGAATTAGTACAAAATATGGTGTAGAAATACTATAATTATAAAGGAAATACGGCCTTTAAATTTGTGGAATTACTGCATGTTTAGACTTTGCGTTTTATGACTTTCAATAATGATGCATGATTGTAAAAGTTATGCATACATGCCAAGCATAGTTAGTCAGTAATTCAACCGTTTTGTTATTTGGAAAAATGCCTTATTACTACTTATTGGTGGTGTACAAAGTTGTACGTAATAAGCAGTAGTAATGGGTAACAAGTTTAGGAAACCTCCCAGATGCCTTTATGCAAATGAGTGAAAACTTCACTAAAAAGTTCAAAGGTTAACGGTGGTAGTTTTGGATGAGAAAAAGCTTCCAAAATAGGTAAAACATTCGCGAGTTTCATCGAAATGTATTGAAAATTTAACTATACCCGAAAATCTTGTAACATTGTTTTTCAAAAGCGAAGTCAACCTTAAAAGTCGTTTAAGATAAAAAGTTATAAAATATAGGAATAACACGCAAAAATATGCAGAAAAATGCTGAGATGAGACATTCAAAATCTTTAAACTCTGTAGGTGGCTTTAGAAAACACTGCTTAGTGTATACCCGTCGAGGTGGAGACACAACATGGAGTTCTTCAAGAAACGAGTTAAAATATTTTTAACAGAGTCGGCAACGCGCTAGTGATGCTCCTGGTGTTGCAAGCGTCCATAGGTTACGGTAACTGCTTACCATCAGGCGAGCCGTATGCTTGTTTGTCACAAAAAGTCGTATAAAAAAAGACTGCTGTAACTATTTACTTACTTAGAAAATAACCGATCCTCAAATTAGAACCGTATAAATGACACCGTTGTTCGGTAAAATCTCCAATTTCAAATATTTCGCACTAACTAAAAGTTACATTTACGAATTTAGCCAAGACAACCCCAAGTTATTAACATTAGATAGTAGGCGTACTGAATTAATACGCGATCCAAACCAATGTTTAATTAGTTAAAATCTAACCGAATACGTTGAAGCTTTAAGCAAGTCTCCTAACGAGATTTACACCTTGTTTCATGCAAATGATGCTGTACCTACGTTTGGCAATATGTTGGTAGATGCATAATATAAGCTACTGTTATTAACTTAAAGAGATACACAACTAAGCTTATTTAACGTCATTCTCATTAGCCTAAAGTAAACAACAAGCAGTATACTGCTTATGCCAAAGTGAGCCGTTTGCTATAAGCCATCAAGATTGGTAAGCCGATTTGGAAATCACAGTAAAGTGATAACTATAATATAGTATGTCGTTAACGGCTGCTATTACTTTAGTTGCCTAGTATTGAGAAATATATTGCTGAAGATTTTAATAGTTTTAAAACTATTTTTTTTTTTCACATTCTCACAGCGCCATCTAGTCCCAAATTAAGCAATTATATTTGCTTGTGTTATGGGTACTAAACAACTGATATACTACTTAAATACATTTTTTTTTTGTAAATACATACATATTATAGATAAATTACACCCAGACACAGAACAAACAATCATGCTCATCACACAAAGGTTTGTCCTGGGTGGGAATCGAACCCACGACCTCCGGCTTAGCAGTCAGGGTCACTAACCACTAGACCAACATGCCAGTCAAAATTATATTTAGATAAATAAAATTAGGAAATATGTTTTTAAACTACAATTAATGCAGCTTTGAATAGTATACTGTACTTTTATTTATAAATTACAAAAGCTCTTGTGTCATCACAGTTTATTCCTCTGTTTCATAAATTTAATTTATGCATATTCTTGAATTATTTAATTTTATTGTATCTATATTTATTTATTTAACTTCATACACACTATAATGTATTGGCAAACTTAATGCATTCTCTTCTAGTCTACCAAAGGATGATGCAGAGTGACAAAGCAGGTGCTTAAAGAAATAAATTTGGAAAAGAAAAATAGCTGACGTTAGAGGTCATATTTTGATAGATACAAATTATAATTACCTTTCAATCTTTCTCATGCCATACTTCACAAGTGCTTCCCAGTCCGAATCTGAGCTTCTCGGCTGTGACTCCAAAGTAGCAGGTTCATGCGCTAACGCACGAGCTTGGGATTCCACCTTAACAAGCACAGCATTTTCTGATAGCCTGGAAAATTGATTGTTAAATTAAGATAGTAGTTCGCGTTTGCACAAAACCAAACTGACGGCTTCCATGCCGTCATGACCAATAGAACCGCGTCACTGATGTCTAGGTTGCAGGTCAGCGACAACAGCACTCTAAGAACTGTGGCTGAAAGGTTCTGAAGTCTTGTGAAAAGGATGAATACATTCCACATCTTGATTGGTATCCTTTTCACAATCTTGCTTACCTACATAAATAGTCTGAACATTTGTACCTTTTAACACTAGTTATATATTATACTATGGATCTCTGTTGTCTGAATAAATTATTATTATAATTAATTATTATAAATATTAACTAAACAACTACTTGTCTAACTACTGGTTTTATAAAACGAGAGCTATACTAGAATGCTTAAAGAAATATTTCCAACTATGTACGTGTGTGTGGGATTAATAAATAATTATAACTGTTGCAATATTATTATTATAATAAAAAAACGTTGTAAATAGATAAATACTGTTTCTTTGATGGGAGAGATAAAAAAATTCTTGAATGGAGTCTACAGTTTATAATAAAATGAAACGTAGTGTGATCATTAATATGGACAAATTTTGTTATTTTCTTAGACTGAGGATATAGAGCGATTTCTTGTTTTTATTAAATCAGACAAATCATTTTTCATTAAAAATCAAGATGGCATACTATCATTTCAGAATCAGTTCAAGTAAATCAGAGGTTAAATAAATATATTTTATATTAAATTTAAGCTTACTGGTAACTATGTTTATCAAAGAAATCATCAAAAGACCGCAACGCTTGCGCTTTGAAGCAGTCCGCAAGATCACCCTGGATACACTGCTGAGTTGACTGCTGAATGTAAGGATCCTGGTCTTCCCCCAGGCCTATCCAGTCCAAAAGACCACGGCCGGATGCTTGGGGCTGAAACAGTTAGAATAACATTATAATAAGGTCTTCAATGCGCCAGACCAAGAAAGAGATGGCGGGACGATCTGGAAATTGTTTTGGGGAATTGAAAGGAGGAAGCGCAAGACCGCGATAAGTGGAAGGGATGGAGGGAAGCCTTTGATGAGGAGTGGGACAGAACTGGCCAAAAATGGAATATGAAAAGATAAAAAATAACGAAAATTGTTTTGAAAAATTGCTGCATTAGTTAACGAGTTCTACATTTAGTAATGTGAACTTGGAAAGTCTTTTCGATATTTACCACACAAACTATAGATTATCTATTCTTAGTAGATTTTGCATCATCAATACGTTCTTTTGCAAATAAAACATTTTGAAACTACACTATACTAAAACAATGTTACTACATACCGATCTTGAATTATCTCCTCCAAAATTTAAAGATCTTCCCTCTGGGATCTCTTCTTGCTTCGGTGGCTGATCAGGTAGTCTGATCCCACCTTCTCCTCGCGACTGCAGCGTGAGGACCGCTGCTATTACCAGCATCAGCCATCGTGCTTGTCCTAACATTTTGAATTAACCTAAAATAAGGAGCTGAATTATAATCCATTGTTTATGTACTAATGTGATAAATCTGCATGTGTTTGAGCCGTTTCCTTGTATAGAATCAATTATGTATTGAAAAAGCGAGCCAAAGTGTTGCTATATAGTTTATGTTGCGATTTTATGAAATCAGTAGATACACAATACAATCATTACTCTTAAGGTAGTAGTAACTGGCTGCTCTCTTTGAAAGAAATTCTGCTATCTTTACCTAATTTGTAGCATAATGTTCCTGTACTATCTCTCCTTAAATAGTTGATTAAAATACGTGTGGAAATTTTCAAAAGGCACTATAGATGTTAGTTAATTCATATATTTAGTTACGTTTATACTTTTACGTACTTCATCCCTTAGAAATATTTTGTGTGCATATACAGTCTTATAAAATATAGGTTTTATATTGATTCAATTTGATGTCAGGTTCAGTCAGATGTGTGGATACGGTACGACTTTTTGTTGATAAAATTGGTTCGTGCATTTGGGAATAAAGGTATAACAAGAACATGTTTTCGTCAAATCCCTTTGGATTACAGACCTTGTATTTGGTTTGTAAAAGCAATTGTTTTGATGAAAATACCTCAAATATTATATTTTAATTAAGTACAAATATAACTGTGGCTGATGAAATAGACTGTATAATAAGCTAGTCTGCTCCCTGTTGAGATATGAGTTGATTCTGCAAAGAGGTAGAGTTAGTATAATCTAGGACATAGTAAAAATTAACATAACAGATTCAAAGAAAATTAAAAGTTAGCAATCATAGTTTAGGCAGCAAAATGCCCAAGTGAATAAGGTACCTGATTCGTAAATACAAGGTAGCTAGAGCGTTCGAATCTGGACAAGTACCAATGTGGTTTTTCAAATCGTATGTACTTTCAAAGTTTATCTTGGACATTTCTGACTGATGGTGAAGGAAAACATCGTTAGAAAACCTGGACTCAAAAATCTGAAATTGCCAATCCGCCTTGATCAAACGTGGTGATTAATGCTCATGCCTTCTCTATATGAGAAGACGCCTTTGGCCTGCAGTGGGATAATAAACAGGGTGGTATTATTTTTAAGGATAGTTTTGGTATGGCGATATGATGAGGAGAGATCACATCCATGTAACTATGAGATTTATGGTTATTAGGTGTATATCAGAAGAAAAGTTGAATGGATTGCGTAAAGGAACACATGAAATAAAAGCGAACATGTGTTGAAATCATGGCTATTAGAAGAGAATGACAATTTGGAAGAAGAATATTACCAGGACAAGGACAGGCAGAAAATATTAAAACACAAAATTTAAGCACAATTATTGGCAACTGATAACATTGATTGGCAACTAACCACTTTATGACAAAAAAAATAATTATATGATCGCAAAATAAATGTCTTTGTAAATACCAATATTATACAACGGTACAGGTACGGGACAATCCCACCCACATGCCCATCACTGTGACTCCTGTAAGCCAGGATTAACAGTGATATCCAAGAAAAAACACCGAGCTTTGACACTCGGGAGTCCCGGGGACTGCTAAACCTACTGTCTTGGACCCCGCAACGAATTTAATCAAAAGTAAGAGGAGGAGTTGGAAATAAAATGTCAATACAGGTACATCAAAGGGAACACTATTACAGCAAAACTGCATGTGCAATCAAATTTGTGGTTTGTTTAGCTCATTTTAAACTGTTTATCAACAGTAAACCAACAGGTAACAAACACACAGGCCGGTGCCAATTTCCTGCTTTTACATTACATCGGGTGCGCCGTACTTTCTAGCTGTATCGTAATGTATTAAACTGCACTAACTTGTTTTGGAGTTTAATGCTCTGGTTGTATGGAGACGGATGTTCACTTAACTAGAATGAATTCAAGGGTTGAATATTGTGGGAGTTTTAGTTTTGTTTTGTTAGGTTTAAACATGATGGCGACTTCAATCAAACAGTATCTTAGCCTACTTAATTTTAGGCAAGTGCAGATGATTCTTTTTAAATATGTATGTACTTACTTTTAAAATTATTTATGTAATTGTGATATACAGTAAAATAAAATATAAAGAATTACCATAAGCTAGCATGATGATCAATATGAGAGAGCAGGAGACAATAATCAGACTGAAAAATAACCCTTTTTTTTGTAAATACATGGAAACACCCAGACCAATGCAAATGGCCATGTTCATGCACACAAATATTTGCACTGAGCAGGAACCGAACCCGCGGCCTTTGCGTGGTAGTCCATACACAGTACCACCGAACTACAGAGGTAGTCAACTTCAGGTTGCATGTAAAATATTTTAAAATAGGTAGTCTTCAAAATAAAGATGCTCAAGGATTGTGTCAGACAGAAAACGTCAGTTACAATTCAAATCGTTTAAATCTAAATTACAAATTTCCTCGCATCGTTTGTTTGTATACGAATTAAAGGGCATACTACAAGTGTCAACATATTTGCGTTTATAGCTAACCTATGACGAAGTCGCGGGCAGACCCGCGACTTCGTCCACGTTCTAATATTGTTAAAAATTATAGACTATGTCTTATTCTGATATATAAGCTCTAATTCCGTGAAGTTTTATTATAATCCTTTCAGTAGTTTTTGCGTGAAAGAGTAACAAAAATCCATACTCCTTACACACAACGATTCATCCATTTATAATATTAATAGGATTTCTTGCCAGTTTGTGTGCTTAAACTTAAACTTACTGCTTAACTTATACTTAAAAATTTCTTTTAATATTCGACCACGTGTTTATAAACCAAAACGAGGAAAAGACAATTGTACGTGACTTAGCGGCTGAACAAAATTTCTTGAAAGTATGATTGGGAAGCGATGCGAGAAATTAGCCTCGGCATATTTGTATAAAAAGTTGATTAGGCGTCCATGTAATGACGAACCGTTTGTTGTTTTGGCCAAATGGTCAATTGCGATTGTTTACAATGTTGATGAAGTCAAATAAATTGCAGTGTTTAACTCGTTGAGGATATCATCGGGTGGTTCCTCGTGGTCCTGATACTTTGTAATGGGCAACGGAGAATACGCTTTTAGCTCAAAAGCTCATAGATTTATGTTTTGGCCAAATGGTTAATTGCATTTATTTGTACGATTGATGAATTGAAATGTATTGCAGTGTTAAGCTCCTCGAATCTATCACTTTTAGCTGGTTTTTATAGCTTTTTAAAGAATTTGTAAAAGATCTACAGTTTTTTTATACTTTAAAAGACTACAGCATTGCACAAGCATACAATCATAACTCTACTCGACGCTAACTGTAAATTATCGAACTACTTTCGATTACGTATTGCCATTTGCAAAATAATTATAATGACATAAAACAACTTTGATAAGATCAATGACTTGAGTGATTATGATAATGATTGTGAGAGTGTAATCGATTATCGAACGTGAATTCGCAATCGATCGAATTGTAGTAGTTTAACAAAACGATTGAAATATGTTTGATAATGCAAATGAAAATTACAAAAACAAAGACTGATCAAAGTAAATCTAATGCAACAAATAACAGATAATTTAATAAAGCAAACAAAATATAAATATTCTAACCATTTATTGATGGACGTGCGTACAGGTGTCAGCTTTTTAATTCATTTAATAAACGAATACAACACAGCTTAGAAAATCAAAACACAGTGCTTACTTTTTGCACACAGAACGATAATTTCACATGGCGAATTTGCACACAGTGTTCGAGACAGTTTCAATTGGAAAACGTATAAACACCATAGTACTAGCGAGGCATACGAAACGCGACGATGGACTGCACATGCGCGGTCAAATAACGGTCGACATCTTTTGAAAAGTAACGATGTAATTAGGTGATAGTACGCAGTTCTTTTGGACAAATAGTTAATCTAAATAAAGTTTTGTTATAATAGGAAGATTGTTTAGTACAAATGCAACAAAACAGTAGTCTTTTAAATAAGGTCATCATTAAAGCACGCTTTAACTTTTGTTTTATCATAATGCTGTTTTTGAATCATGGAATAAAAAGACTAACGTCATTTCCGCTTCCTTTTTTTCTTCGATATTTAATAATTTAACTATGGCTTGAATTTTATAATCAATTTTATAGTAACATACAGGTATATCATTTTCAAACACATGTCTAAGAGCTTTACGCTGTAATCCTCGAAAGAATCAACAAAGGTATGTAACATTCACATTTTGACAGCTTTGCCAGAATTTACCGACCACAAATCAAATTCGTGCTAATACTGAGAATTGAGAACGAGTGGCGTTCTATAGTCTCTGCTTACCCCACCCCAGATCAGAGGTTCGAATCTGGACAAGTACCAATGTGATTTTTCAAATCATAATTATGTACTTTCTAAGTTTACTGGACATTACTGACTGACGGTGAAGGAAAACATCGTGAGGAAACTTGGACTTCTGAGGAAGTCTGAAATCGTCAATTCACTTTGAGCAAGTCTGGCAATCAATGCACATAACTTCTCAGTATGGGAAGAGGTCTTTCCCTGCAGTGGGATAATAATGGGCTGATAAGATGAGGCGTGAAGTTATATACGTATGTAGCCAAGCTACTATGGAGTTCAAAAACTAAAACTCTGTGTTTTGATTACACAAAATATACTAAATAATGCATAATATATATTACACAAATACATAAACTGGACGTTATTTCTAAAATGTACAAGTTTACTTGGTCAAAATATTACCATAAATTATCATTCTACATATTATTATGAATTAAGGTTTCTAGTTATAAACATGCACGTAATATTGCTTCAAACTTTGTATATTAAAAACGCAATCCAGTTTTATAATACATGATTAACATCTGCTTATGACACAGCAATTTTTTTTTGTTGCTCCAGCTCCTTCAATTCCAGAGACTCTGTGAAGCCGCTGCCTACAGTAAAGGAAGTGGGTTAGATACAAGGAAAAAGGAAAGGGGGAAATTAGGGAAAACCTGGTCAGAACATAAAGGATATTTAAAAGAAAAGGTGCAACATAAGCAGCCCCTTCACAAAGTAGATCGACAACCTGACAAGGGTGGCGGGCAACCGATGGATGAGGGCGCAAATCGCCAAAGTGGCGAAAATTGGGTGAGGCTTATATGATATGATGATGATTATTATTATTTAATCTTTGTCTTGAACCTTGATATTCAAATTGTCAACAAAGTATGTTATTGTCATGTTTCTATTCTATTGTTATATGTCTGACTGACTTTTTCTTTAAATGCACAATTTCAAAAAGAAAGTTATTTTACTGTTTTAAATTCGGGTCGCTGACGTTTCGGACACAATATATTCGGACACAGTGGCCGAATTGACACTTTTAAATTTTATTTTATTTTTTCTGTCGTTTCGGACACTGCTTATTCATAGTAGCTGCTTAGTACAGCCAGAAAAAAAGGTTTAAATAAAATGTGCATAAAAATCTTTTTACATTTTTTTTACATTTTTTTAAATTTTTTTACTTCTTTAAAATATGTCGCATGCTTTAAAATATATTAGGCGGAAGAAAAGGATTTCAACATTAAGGTATCGCTGGATGTTTTTGTCTAACTGTACAAAACAGGATATTTTATTAGTGTCCGAAACGTCAGTAAAAACATATAAAAAAAAAAAAAATTGTCGATTGGGTCAAAGTGTCCGAACATTTTGTGTCCGAAACGTCACCCACTCAAAATCCTACGTTATTTCATTAATCATTTTTAAGGCTGATATAAATTTAAATTATAATTTAAACTAACTACTAATTCTTCGTCCAGGGGGCCTACTATCACCTAGCAGGAATATTTTATTCTTACTTAGTGTTTTGTCTATTTTTGTACCATTAAAAACAAGGATAGAAACAGAGTAAGGTTAAAGTAAGATTGCTTTAAGAGGTTGTAAGGCCCTTAAAAGAGACACAGGGTGCAAAATAATTACAACCTTGTATTCTACTAATATAATAATATTCAGGTTAGCTGAGTATCTTTTTTACTTTCTAATTCTTACAGACGTAATCAGTTGTGTTTTCGTGTATTTTTTTAACTAATGAAACCGTAAATAATATAGAGTCATACAGTTTATTTTATCAGTTATCTTCTAGTAGTTTACACTTGTCTTAACTTAAGTTAATAGATTTTGAGTAATGTTGGTTGGAGAAAACAAAATATAATTTTAGACTAACTAAATGAAATATAGAAAATAGAAATACAAAAGCAATTGAAATTAATTTAACCGCCACTGGCGTTTAACAAAAAAGAGGTTGTAGCGTGTTTCCAGGACAAACGTGCTTGGCATAAACATGGGTTTCAAGACATGACACTACGAAGTATGGAGAGGGTAATGTTAAGGTTAAAATGTAATAAGAATATGGTATTTGGTATAGACTTGCTAGAATTTAAAGATAAATTTCGCTACTTCTCTCTCATTTCGCATTAAGATAGCGAATGCACAGCGTAGCTGCACTGATCACAGTACTTATTATTTTAAGCGCCTGTTTTTGTTTATTTTTCAGTATCTGATTAAATTAACGATACCGAAAATAACAACTCAAATATAAATAAATCTAAGTCAATATTTTAGTAGAGAGAATATTATATTAAGTGCTACTTGTCCAATTCTGTACTCATGAATTAACAGCCTCTATAACTTATTTTTATAACGATAGGATGTTTCTAAATAGCCATATAAACTAAAGTAACGAATAATAAAAAAGAATGACATTTAAAGAAGAAGCATAAGCAGTAACAAGACACGATCAAGACAATTAGTTGATAATAATAAAGAATCCATTGAAATTCTAATGGATAATGATCGAGCAATAAACTAGACACTGCTACTGAAATTTGAAATACTGTTATATCATGTGCTACATAAACATAAACACAGTGTACTTGACCCATTATGTAAAAACATTCAACTTTCTAACGCATGAGAAATAATGTAACATGCATTAGTCATAATCATATTTGCATGACAGTAAAGTAAGCATTACAAATATAACAAGTTACTGCAATTATGAATCTTATTGACAGCGTACAAGGTGCAAAATCTTTTGTAGCTTGTAACAGAATCAGGAAATTTTGGACGTTTCTGCCAATGAAGTTTTGAACACGGTAACTTAGACATAAATATACAAAATAATTGCAAGCTGTATTAACATGACTGATAAATTAGTTGAAATTATGAACGTACATGTATTATGCTATTGAAAATTTCTCCATTTTCTGAGAGGTAAGAATCTCTTGGCATGGTAAAAATGATGTAGTACAATGAGAACTGCAGTCTACTAGTTTAGCTTTAGTACGCAAGGCAATTATTTTTTTAACAAAGAGACTTGAAACAAGAACTATCAAAAAAGAGCTTCTACTTTAGTCAACTGAATGTTTTAACTTTACTTACAGCGACTATTCTTTGAACTCAACAACCCAATTACTAGGCCACCTATATATTTGTTAACCAGTCATACTTTTGGCTTGCACATAATATTCGATATTAATATACGAACACCACCATACCAGTAGTCTCACTTTTGAAACGATGGCAACCACTTCTGGATTCCACTGACTGCTTACCATCAGACAGAGTGGAGTCACTTTGGTAGACTGATATAAAAAAAAAACATACAAAATCAATCGATCCAGTTGTTGACTACTAGTCCTACTTGTTTTTATTACAAACGCATCCATTCTTACGCATCCATTCTTTCGCACTTGAACGTTCTTGACCCACAATAGTAATGACGAAAGGAGTGAACTTTCTACACATCAAGTGGGTTGTGTCCTGACTATTCTTACATTTCGAAGTCAAAGTATTCCCAAGTGTTATACAGTTGAGTGTATGGAAGGGATGTTTGCGATTTTTTGGACCTTGTTTAAAGAGGTTAAGGGTTTCATCTTGGAAATGTACACTTCATCTAGCAATTTCTTTAGATATTTATGAAATGTTGTTTTTGTATCCTAAAAGTTTTTTATTTTAAGGAATTTAATGAAGTATTCAGCCCAGAGGTGATATAAATTCTCATACCTGAGCCATTAAATAGTGATAGCCAAGCTATTACATGAGAGAACGGTGGATAATCTGACGCTGGATAACAATAATAATAATATCACAACAACTACACGCAACGCCATCTAGACCCAAAGTAAGCATATTATATTATAGCTTGTGTTGGGTTCTTTAATGCGAATATACATACTTAAATATATAATTTTTTTGTAAATATCTACATATTTATACAAAGAAAACACCCAGACCATTGCAAATAGACATGTTCATGCACACAAATATTTACACTTTGCGGGAATCGAACCTGCGACCGAACCTCTACGTAGCAGTCCGTACATAGTAGCACCGAACCACAGAGGCAATGGTTGGGCAGCAGCATCTTGTATTAAGAGTTAGACTACTAATGCGGTTGCTAAAACCTTTTAAAGCTATGTTTGGAGGTCTTTCGATTTAAACGATGAATACAACTTATATTTTATTGACCAGCACTTATAACTCAAATTCTGATATTATTTATGTAAAGTTAGGTAATATCTATGTAGACTCTAAACAAAATCATGTTTAAACGAAGTTGATAAATTGTCGATTCTGTTTGATACGTATTATTGCCAATATAATATCAACGCGAAGGGTTCACTCACGGCTTTACAAACAAAGATTTACGTCTCGTTACTTATAAATGTGTGTCACACAAATATTTGTCCAAAGGGATCGAACGTACAAGTCAGGTGTATATACGGACTTAAAATATATTTTTGAATGTAGAATGTTTTCTCCAAATTAAAAAAAAAAATTGAAATAATTCAGTAATTTAAAAAAAGTTATTTATTCCGTGAGTTGTAATTCAAAAGATACTTTATTCAAAGTACAAGATTCATTTTATATTAACTCAAGAATTTAAAAATAACATACATTAGTGTAGTCTCTTTAGCAACTTCTAGTGACGTACAATCCAATTCTGTTTCTTTAAATAAAGACAGATGTACTTTATTTCCTTATGGTTCATTAGTGACGCAATCAACCGAGAAAAGGTATTCACTACTTCCATTGTTGTAAAATGGAACTTTCACTATCCTTAAACGACAGACTAAACGTGTAGACCATGTCGATGTAACTAGTACATTTTTTATAATTTTAAGTAAAGGATTAAGTACGAAATAGATAAAAATAGGAAAATATTCATATTGTGATTATTGTAAGTTTTATTTGTTATAACCATTATCTCAATAAATGTATTATGATGTTTTATTTTTATATCTTAGTATAGTACAGGAATTTCAACATTAATAGTTGTATGAAACTTATAAACAAAATTTAGTTTATTTTTCACTTCACTTTTGAATCAGCAAGACATAAAATATGGTTGTGAAGTTTGGTTTTAAAAATATAATTATATTCTATAGTATCTTTAATTAATTTAATTTTAGTAATTAATGTATTAATGAGCATTTCATTTTTTTATGAAAATCGATGATTTATATTCAGTAGATGACTTATTATATAGTACGAGAAAGTATTAATATACTTACGATGACTTAGCACTTTTGAAATAAAAAGTGTGGCTTATAAATGATTAAAAAGATGATTTTTTTAACTAATGACTTGTTAATTCTATTCTTTTTATAAATCATAATTAATCTCACCTGTTTTTATAGTCCAAGTATTTAGCGATCCAAATATCTAGATCGCGTTCAATGCACTGAACGTTGCAGACAAGAGTGACCGCACTACCTCCAAACAAACTTATATAATAACAAAACATAAGAATTGCATAAACTTCTTCAAAGGCTGGTATAGAGACGGCGATTTTTTGTTGCGGGCTAACTTTAACGATTGGTTTGGGCAACAAAAGTTGAATACGTAGGCATTTAAGAACCTAGATGAACATTGTATGTAAGGAACTCTTTCATTACTATTATACCGAATGTCCTAGACTAGTCTAATAATAATTATATAATATTCAATTGAATGTGAATAGAGTTAGTAAGAAATGTAAACAAGCAAAATATAGTGTTAAAAAACAAAAAGAAAACCCATTTTTCTCGTGCTGACGCTACATTGAAAGTTTTATCCTATGTCACTACCACAATTAATACAAATCTAATGTTTCCTCATATGTTAAAATCCATTAAGCCATTTAGGCTGTAGAGCGTGTCAAAGAAATAGACATACATATATATATACATACATATGTATATACATACATACACACGCTTAAAAAACATTACCTTCCTTGACTTTGGCAGTCAGGCAATAAAACAGTAGACTTCTAGTATTTGTTGTGTAACGGAATAGTGTATTTATTGCCTGCGTCACTTTGCATGCTACTTGAAATTGTAACTTACAAAAAATTGTAACAAACTGGCGATTAAAAAGAGTGACCTGAGCTTCTTGTTAGTTCTTCAGCGAAATGGCCGTGGGTTAATTCACTGACATTTTGTTTTAGCAATTTTGAAGTTCATAGATTTTAGTTCATTTAACAAAAATGAATAAATGTTTTTGACTATGATTTTGAATTTGTAAAAGCATGCCTCTTAATATGGATTGTGCAACATAAGAAAAGAGTCAGTTTTTTGCACCATTTTTTTTGTTTGATTCTCGTGTCAATTTTGTGGAATAGGGTCCAATACTCCCTAAATGTTACGTTTTGAGGATGCTTTTTCCTTATTAGTATTACGTCTGTATCTACTGTATTGACCTGACGTGCTTTAACAACGCATAATTATTATAGTATTTTTATATTAATAGTTTTTTTTTTCCTTTTCTCTTGAAAACATCTTTTAATCTACCTACTGATATAAAATTATCATTTTATCTATCAAGAAAAAGTACTGATAAAAGTCTTTATTTCTACAAATCTGTTAATCAACTACACGTAACTAAATATAAATCTCTGTGTCTGAACCTACCATTACTCTTAACCACTTACAATCTTATATAATAAACTTTTAACTTTAGGTGTATGAGCATAGAGTCTATTTCCTATAGCTAACCATAAATCTTAGCAAACTTACTTTTATCATTGAATATAATAACGCTGTCATATTAATTTGAACTTTTTTATTGATAAATTTAAGGTTGATTTTTACTTAAATGATGTTTGTAATGAACTTGCGAAGCGGAGTTTGAATGAAGTTAGCGTAACTTGGGATATCCCAGGCAACTGTCACTATAGTTGTTTAGTATGGAAGAGGTTTCGGCGAAAATATTATTAATTATAAAATTCAGTTTTTTAATGTTTTTTTCATTGTGTTTACAAGGGTTAACTCCCCAAAAATGTGAGGTTAGGGATTTCAAACCAGATGTCAATCTTACATTTTCAAATGAAAATATACCTATTTCCCAGGTTGTATTGAATATAAATGTCATACATACGAAGAAAAATATCGTAAGAAAATCTATACTTTATATGCGTATTAATAAATACTGAAATGAAATGAAATGAAAATATTTTTATTCATATAGGTTAATTAAATTAACACTTATGAACGTCAGTTTACAAAATGTCAGCAAATTAACCATAATAATATACTTATTTATTTTTTGTATGATAGGTGGATATTGTGTTTATGTAGACAAATAATGGAGGCCGTAGTAGATCCACGCTGATTTCAGCTTGAATGGGCCGGATCGTCCGGGGAAGTACTACCCTCTCATAGAAGATCGACTTAAGAGTAGTAGTATCCGTACTACTCCGTTTCGTGAGAGCGCCGGAGGCCCAATTTCCCCCTTTCCTCTTTCCTCACCTCCTTCATTCCCTTCCCCTAACCCCTTTCCCAGCGGCCATAGTGGAGGCCACCATACCAGCAGTTTTAGACGATGGCTTTTGGTATAGTGGCCGCCACTTCTGGATTCCACCGACTGCTTACCATCAGGCGGGGTGGAGTCACTTTGGTAGGCTATAATATAATATAAAAGAATCTTACAAGACATGATGATCATAATCAATAAAATTTGCGACTTTAAGATATCAAAGGGCCAAAATTGTCGTTAGCTTATGTCAATTCCATACATTCTTTAATCTATTCTGTTCTATTAGCATTTACGCCACTTGTCCTTATTATTACACTTGCTTTATGCCCTTAGATCAGAGCAAGTTAGTAAGGTGATACACTTACAAATAATTCTGGCAAATGACTGGCCTGTTGGTCTAGTGGTTAGTGACCCTGACTGCTAAGCCGGAGGTCGTGGGTTCGATTCCCACCCAGGACAAACCTTTGTGTGATGAGCATGATTGTTTGTTCTGTGTCTGGGTGTAATTTATCTATAATATGTATGTATTTACAAAAAAAAAAAATGTATATAAGTAGTATATCAGTTGTTTAGTACCCATAACACAAGCAAATATAATTGCTTAATTTGGGGCTAGATGGCGCTGTGTGAATGTGGTAGAATATTATTATATTATAATTCTGTCTGAATACTCGTAATAAATACAGATATACTTTACTTAAAAAATGTTATGATTAGAATACTTCGTTTTGATTGACAATCTGTATTTTAAATTAAATAAAAAAACTGTTATTTTATGACCCATAAAGATATTAATTAAAATAAAAGCCGTATCCACATTAAGTTAACATCACACTCTAGTTGTCATGTCCTGGTGCGTTTCATAATTCAGTTCATGGAGACTATCAGGAATTCCCTTTGGTTGTTGAATTGTTTTGTAACCAGCGTGTGTTCATACAGGACCTTGAGTATGTTGTGATTTTTGTAAATATTTCTGATTAAATTTACGAAATTATTTTTTATAGTGAAGCGGATTGATCCACTGTTTTGGTTCATTAGTATCATCACTATTGTCCTCAAATTGATACGTAGAGGTGTATGTACTTTACTCTATTTTTGGTAGCTATGTTAGGTATAACGAGGTTCAGCCGGTTACCATTTATTAATTAATTCTCATAACAATATTAAACTTTACGATAGAGAAGAGAACGCATGGCATAATAAAGCCAGGCCTATATAGGGATGCGTAGGTCTCAGCTAAAAGCGGAAAAGGCAACTTCTCATACAGAGAAAGATCTCTACGCTTGCACAACTTGGATAGGCAATTTTTTATAAGTTCTGGTTTAATTTTCATAGTATTTGGCACCATTAGTGATCACAAGATAAGCTTTTTTTTATTAACCTTTAATGTCCCACTGCTGAGCAAAGGTCTCACACCTCTTTACTTGATGATAATGTTGTCCAGCTGTTCTCCTTGAAGGCATCCAAGTCATCCCGCCAGCGTGGCCGCGCTTACCATGGCGGCTACGTCCGTCCTCGGGCACGCAGTCGGTCACGATCTTCGTCAATTTTTCAGGATGCATTCTACAGATGTGAAGATAAGCTTAGAAAGTAACTTTAAAAATCATAGGTCCGTTTGTAACCCCAATCTCATACAAGGTAATAGGCCTTCACAAATTTGACAAAGATTTTATAGCTTATTAAAATCTTAAGTAAATGATAGTAAAAGTCAATGAACTTTAAAGGCAATGAGTCATTTGTTTTTGCTGCCTACATAGATGTTATATAATCTCGCTTTACCACAATGCTAGTTATACTTGAGGTTTTGTATTGTTTTCACGTAGCATTTACATTCAGTTTCACACAGAAACACAAAGCAGGATATATGTATAGAATTACTGAACTGTTACATAATTGGCTAAAGTATATTGATTCTACATATATAACTTCTCGCCTTTTATCCCCAAAAGGGTAGGCAGAGGTGTTCAACCACCCGCGTTTCGCCATTTTTTATTTGGGTCCCATGTTAAAGGAAAGAAGCCTGTTTTTCTTTACCTGGCACAATTCCAGACTCCGGGCTAATACTGAAAAATTCTCGACAGAAAAACCCAATATCACTTTACCCAACTCGAGGATTGAACCCGAGATCACTGTGTGGTATTCCGTACACAGTACCGCCAAACCACAGAGGTCGTTATATCGTGGACACGAAGAAAAATGTCGCAAGTGCACAAAAAATATTACTTTAGGTACTATAACTGGACTTATGGACCGAAACGGTGACGACTTGCGGTAGTAGTTGTAGGTGGTAGGCAGCTGCGGGATAAGGACGGCTCACGACCGGCCAAGGAGCCGAAAATTGGTTGAGGCCTATGTCTAGCAGTGGACGACTTTCAGCTGATATAATCATGATGAATTTAGGTCTAATTTTCTAAAATGTATGTCATACAGTTACAGTGCTCTTGGTAAGGGCGATAAAGTCTTAAATTTTTCGAAAAAATCCTCTTATTTAGGCACTTACCTTGTTTTTCTTAATATGTCTCCATAATCAGGAAACTTTATAAAAGTTTCAGTCTAAAGACTTATTTCGGATATTAAGTTTTGTTAAAATTTTGGACTTTTTGTTTTACGGCTCCAAAAAATAAAAGTTTCTTAAGCAATGTCAGTAAACTAGAGTTTTTTTTATATAATATCTAAGGTGGTAAACAACCGTACCGTTACCGTAGGAATGCTAGCAACAACAGAAATCATAACACGTGTTATAGATCCTGTTAAACTTTTAAATCTTTTCTTGATGAATCATGTTGTAGTCTCCCAAAAAAATTTCGGCTTTGAGGTAATTCAACAACTTATTGTGAGTGGAAGAACAACACTATATTACGTAGGTACTGGGATTCCACGCTGGTTTCAGCATGAATGGGTCGGTTCGACTGGGGAAGTACTACCCTCTCATAGAAGATCGACGTAAGAGTAGTAGTATCTGTACTACTGAGTTCGGTGAGTGAGAGCACCGGAGGCCCAATTTACCCCTTTCCTCTTTGCTCACCTCCTTCATTACCTTCCCCTATTAATTCTCAGCCGCTATAGTGGAGGCCACCATACCAGCAGTTTAAGACGATGGGTTATGGTATGCTGGCCAGCACTTCTGGATTCCACTGACTGCTTACTATCATGCGGGGTGGAAGTCACTTTGGTAGGCTATTATAAAAAAAAAAATCAAATGGTTTTAAAGTGTTAAAGTGACCTGTTTCCTTAGGATAACGGTTGTAGTAGATGAAGTTGGTGACCCGAGTTTTGAAGGATTTGAGCCAACCAAAGTTATTGTGTGTCGCCACAATCTGAATGGTATAAATGACACTTATTTGTATGCTGTCATATTCTAAATAATGTCGGCCGCACATAATGATCATGTGTTATGGTTCTGTGTATTTCAGATATTCTTATACATTTTTACTGAATGGCCTTAGACGCCTGCGTGTCAGCATACGACCAGATAATTGTTGTTTGTTCATAAATAGATATTCTATATTGCACACCACTTAATACAAAACAAATGATAGAACAACACAATAATAAGTAGTGACAATGGGTGGTCTTATCACTAAAAGCGATCTCTTCCAGACAACCTTAGGTTCAAGAAGAAAAAAGAAAGCATAATAATATACCTACCTATTCAACTATAACTATCAATCGATCACCATAATTTATGAAAAATGCTGAAAAATATCAAACCATTTTTAACCAAGAGAAGGGAATGAGAAAGAAGGCAAAAAAGAAAGAAACCGGCTAGCTATTTAGGTTTAAGTCGCTTTCACTCATCGAGAAAATGGTAGTATAGATAGGACTTAATGTGGATAATATTCTATTAGAAATTTAAAAAAGAAATGAAAAATTAATAAAATCATCATCATCGAAATAATTGATAATAATTTTATGCTATTTTACTTTTTATTTTGACTGGCCTGTTGCCCTAGTGGTTAGTGACTCTGACTGCTAAGCCGGAGGTCGTGGGTTCGATTCCCACCCAGGACAAATCTTCGTGTGATGAGCATGATTGTTTGTTCTGTCTGGGTGTAATTTATCTATAATAAGTATGTATTTACAAAAAAAATGTATATAAGTAGTTATTTTATTAGTATTATCAGTTGTTTAGTACCCATAACACAAGCAAATATAATTGCTTAATTTGGGGCTAGATGGCGCTGTGCGAATGTGGTAGAAAATTATTATTATTATTATTTATATGAAGAGTCGAATCGTATAAAGCTTCAGTCGGTCCAAAAAGATTAATATAAATTTTGTTCAGTTTAGTTTTTCTTTATTAAAGACAACCCCTGTAAATCTACCCTGCATAAATCCTCCTAGTAGTTGTAATACCTTTTTCTAAGACCTTCACGTAAAAATTATAGGTACAGGCTTTACCTAAACGGAGAAAGACGGTAAAGTTTTAGTGTGGGGATTGTATAATATATTTTTTTGAACTTAGTAGTAATTATTTGTCGAAATAGCCTAGTAATAATAATATAATAATAATATTCTACCACATTCACACAGCGCCATCTAGCCCCAAAATAAGCAATTATATTTGCTTGTGTTATGGGTACTAAACAACTGATATACTACTTATATACTTTTTTTTTTTTGTAAATACACACATATTATAGATAAATTACACCCAGACACAGAACAAACAATCATGCTCATCACACAAAGGTTTGTCCTGGGTGGGAATCGAACCCACGACCTCCGGCTTAGCAGTCAGGGTCACTAACCACTAGACCAACAGGCCAGTCAATGATTAAGTGACTAATAAGGCTAGTGATTAAGTGTTCGGATCCGGGCAAGTACCAATGTGATTATTCAAATGCTATGTACTTTCTAAGTTTATCTTAGACATTTCTGTCTGACGGTGTAGAAAAACATCGTGTGGAAACCTGGATTTAAAAGTTTGAAAGGCCAATCCACCTTGAGCAATCGTGGTGATTAATGCTCATGTCTTCTCTATATGAGAAGAGGCCTTTGCCCTGCAGTGGGACAATTAACAGGCTGGTATTATTATATAATAAATTAAATAACGTGTTTTAGATTGTTAGTAAAGGTGGTTTTTTTATGCAACATAGATAGCTAACAATCATAGAGACCTGAAAGTAGATGGTCACTGTAACTTGTAGGTGTTCTTGAAGCATAGCAGAAGCAATGCTTCGAAAACAACCAAGTTTCCGTTATGAAGACAGGCATCATGAAGGAGAAGGAAATTATGGAGAAATTTTGACTGCACCGTTGGTCTAGTGGTTAGTGTAACTGTCCGCGACGCCGGGTGTCGTGGGTTCGATTCCCGCGGAAGGCAAATATTTGTATTTGTCTTTAGTTTGGGTGTTTTCTATGTATTCTAAGTATGTATTTACAAAAAAAAAAGTACGTATATGTATTATATTTTAATTATCTAGTACCCATAACACAAGCTCTGCTTAGCTTGGGACTAGATGACGATGTGTGATAGAGAAAAAAAAAAAAATTGTTTGATCTGGATAATTAATGATTCAATTACCTATCAAGTCTTCAGTCTTATTTCTTTTTATCGCGCACAGTGGAAGACGAGCACACAGCCCACGTGATGGTAAGTGGTAACTGTCGCTCAGGAACGACTCAGAGTCCCTAGCATTGCTCTGCCAGAGAGACTTCGAAGCCGCTGCCTACCGTGAGAGGAGTGGGTAAGACGGGATTGAAGGAGGTGAGCAAAAAGGAAAGTAAGGAATTAGGACAATAATTTCTTTCCTTCAAGACCTTATTTTAAGTTGCTAGTCAACTTATTGTATCATAAACATAACCAAAATCAAACCGACTACCTATCAGTTTAATCAAGCACTACTAACCGATTGACACACATACGTTATTACAAAATATTACACGTTGATGATTATTACATTAAATAAAATTTTAACACCAAATTAAACTGTAATAACAAGCCACAGAACACAAAATCGTTTAAACGAATCAGTGATGATTAATCTCCGGATTCAGTTTTATTTTTAAAGAAATTTCGATCCTAATGCATTGAAAATAAGTGTCATATTTGCTTGTAGCTGTTTTAACTTTCTACAAGTAGTAGGGATTGCTTTAACCGGATCTGTTCTATATAGTGTGAGTCAGGTGTCGTGATATTTGTAATATTTTTGTATTCACCGAAAATAGTTGCCGAGTCACGCGATAGATGTAACTTTCTTCGATTATGGAAATAAGTAGTACACTCATTGATCGTGTGCACCACTAATTAATAAAGCTGATTATTAATATAGTATTGTATGAATTCTCAATGGATTGACTAGATGTAGACCATCATAATTCATACTGCAGGCTATATAAAGGTTGTCTTCATAGAAAAGACGTGAACTGACATTGATCACCACGCAGAGCGTTCACACAGAAGATATTAAGAGATTAAGATTAAAACATAATAAAGTTATTAAACAAATTCTATGTCGCAATTTAGTGTAATTTTTTCGTGGTTTTCATTTTTTATCATTTAATCGAGACTATATTTTTATAGGCTTTATAAAAAGCAAGCTATTTATAAAGCTTTCACGTAATTCTAAAAAGTGTTCTGAAACATTTTTAAAATAAAGCCTCGATTAAATGATAAAAAATGAAAACCACGAAAATATGTCACTAAATTGCGACATAGAATTTGTTTAATAACTTTATTTTATTTTAATATCTATAACATTATATAAAGTTTAAGAGTTTGTTTGTTTCAACCCGCTAATCTCTGGAACCTCCAGTCGGATTTGAATAATTCTTTTTGCGTATGATAGCCCATTCTTGAGGAAGGTTGTGGGCTATGTAACATCACCTCACTAGCGACAGGAGCAGAGCAGTAACCAAAGAGGCGGGTGAAGCCGCGCTGCCGGAAGCTAGTTTTATAAAATCTTTTAGAGATTTATTTATTAAGAAATTTATACACTATCATTACAGGTCTATTACACCTAATGCGATAGCTATTACTAACTTATATCTAAAATAATATAACATTAAAATCTTAAAAGTAATAAGTACTTACTTATTAGCTAATTTTGTTGACTAGATGACTATTAAGCATAGGTACGTCTCACCGAAGCAATTTATTACAAGACATACCTACCACGTACATTTAACACAGCCAAGTTATTCATGATCTACTATCGTAAATTAATTTCAGTGACATCTCGCTCTATAACTCGTAAACTATGAAGCACCTGGCAAGTATGTTCAAAGTACGTTAATTTGTTAATACTATATACTGTAGTTGTATGTATGCATTACATTATTGTATTATGTATGGTAACATCTGACATTTTTTTTTAATATTATACTACACACAACGATATGTAGACCCAAAGTAAGTAATATTAGAGCTTGTGTTATGGGTTCTAGAAATGCGGTTATACATACTTAAATACTTTTTTTTTTTGTAAATACATATTATACATAGAAACACCCAGACCGATGCAAATAGTCATGTTCATGATATTTGGACTGAGCGGGAATTGAACCAGCGACCTCTGCGTGGCAGTTCCTACATAGTACCGCCAAACCACAGAGGTAGTCTGAGCAATTGTATATTAATAAAAAAGACTCAAAATAAAAAAAATAAAATTAAATGTTATATTAAACAAAAACCATTTCAAAAATATTGTACGGAGAAGAATGAACCATGAAAAGGCGGCTGTCCTGTTGCTGTTGCCCAAAACTAAGCTAAGGTTATCGCGTAATTGTATAAAAAAATCGTCTCCTATTTCAACCCCTTTATGCCATTTTTCCGCAATAAAACATTTTATCTTTGTACCAAATTTCATCAAAATCAGATCTGTGGCTTAGGCGTAAAAGCTTAGCATACAGACAGTCAGAGTAACTTTCTTATTTATAATATTAGGATTTCAAATTCTGCTTTTCTGGTCCCGATCTGTTCTTTTTTATAAATAATAAAATTTCGGGTTTTTTTGACAATGTTATAGAATAGAAGTAACAAAATTTTCGACCTAAAAATCACCAGACATAATACCACTGCAAAGTTTGCTATGATCTCTATTTTTATAAAGCAAAATTTGTCTGTCTTAAATAGGTGAAATATACAACTATCTTGTATAAATAAACCTACCAGTTCTTGACAACACGTGGACAAATCCGTAAAGCAAGTTGTTGCTTATATAAAATCTTGATCGTTGAAATATTGCGTATGAAGACGCCTGCGTGACTATGTGGGTGTATTGTTGATCTTTAAACATGAACAGGAAGATTAAAGGCTATGTAACATCACGCTACTGGCTACGGGAGCAGAGCAGTAACTAAAGACTCGGATAAAACCGCGCTGCGAGAAGTTAGTACTTATATAAAATCTTGATGGTTACATGAATATGCCGAGCGTGGGCGTGTTGTTGATCCATAAACATTCTTTACGGTTTAACATGAGATTCTGAGATTATGCGGATAATACTATAAGTTAAAGGATAACATAATTTTAAGCTCTTTTGTTTTCGAAGTGATGTGTATAACAGAAACGTTGGCACCACACCACCCATCGTTTGTTACTAAGGAGACAAGTGCCGTTACAGTTTGAGAGCCGTTGAGAGCCGTTTGAGAGCGCCGGCAGCACAAATACCCCCTCGGTCCTCTTCCTTTTCCCTTTTTCTTCCTCATCCTCTTCTCCGTGGTCGGCAACGGCTTGGTTGTGTTTTCTAAGTATCATTACTTCTGCGATGCTTGAAAAACACAGCCATCTTTATAGGTTACGGTTACCACTTACCATCAGGTGGACCGCCGTATGCTTGTTTGCCACCAAAGTTGTATAAAAAAAAACATGCTTACCAGTCGTCCATCTCAACTTAATCCAAACTAGTAGAGAGAAGTCTATGTTTTGCAGTGGCCGTCTTAAGGCTGGTGGAGAAGAAATGTTAAAAGAAAATACTGCTGCTGGAATGCATATAACATAAAAAAATATCGAGTGGTTAGTGATCAACCTAGTGTCAGGATTTGTTCAGGTCATCATAGAGGCATCCGAATTGACCTAAGGACTGGATCAACTTGGTAACAACCGGGACCGACTCTGAACGTGCTCTCCCGAAGCACGAAGACGCTCAGAACAAATACTACTATGCGGTCACCCATCCATGGACCAGCCGCACTCTATGTCGCTTAACCCGTTCCATATAACATGTTATGTAGCGATTTACAGGAGTATTACCTGTAGGTACTTATTTTGAGAGCCTGAATATATTATGTGTAACCTTTTCATGGACACTACTGTAGACACAATAGATGTTTTATTGTCATCACGACCATTTACGTTTACTGTCCCAGAAAGTGTAAAACTATTTATTGATCTGTAAATATGTCATTTTCATGAATTTTAACGACATGCTTTTATTAACTTAAAGATAGCTAACGATAGTATGAATGTATTCAAAATAATAATTGACTTTGTTTTCTTGTTTATTTAAAACAAAATAAATCTGTAGTAAAAACAAAATTCAAAAGTACGAAGATAAAAGCATTGTAAGTAAAGTTAATAATATAATTAGTCAGGCTCTGTTTGCTAATTACTTAAGCTTAACAGACAAGTGTCGTGACTTACTTGACAGTTTGGCGTTCCTCTAATTGGTTCGGCGAAAAGGAGCGTATAATTTCAACTCGCTAAAAAGATAAATTGTAATTTTTTTTTAATTTATTTGTTTAGTAAATATGTATCCTTGCGTGATGACCTAAGGTTAAGGTAAAATAAAATTAGGCAACGAAATAAATCAACAAAACTCGTTTTACCACTTTTTTGCGCTGTGGAAAAATTTTACATTAATGAAAAAGAAAAATAAAACTTTTGGGGGAGGTCAAGTAAAAGATGGATGAGATGGACGGAACGGATAGGAAATTGAAACCACGGGGAGAGGTTTTTGCCCAGCAGTGGGATGGAATAGGCTAGCAGTAACAGTAAAAACATAAAAGAGTTTAGTAGGTAAGTAACATGGGCAAATTAAATCAATAAATCAGTTACAATAAAATAGCAATAAAATAAAAAAAATATACGTACTAATTTATATCATCAACAATTTATTTTTCATCTACATTTACTATGACTACAACATTAATGTTCATAAAATCAACATTCCACTTTATACCGATTCACTGACTTTATTAAAAAATATAATTTCAAGATTTTCCCGTTAGTTTCATACAGCTTCTATTGTTGTAAGAAGATAAAATATAGAATATAATGAATACTATCATTAGCGATGCACAATATTTTTAGATAAATGGTATTGATAAATAGAATTGTATCTCTTTTATTTAATTTTAAATAATGAAACGTAAATAAAAGCACGCCGACTTCAGGAACAGAATATCACAAAAGATAGTCAAAGTCAAAGAAGCATTTATTTCATTTTGATCATAAAGTATGATGCCTATGAAAAGTCAACATTACATTTTGTCAGCCAATTGACCTACAGCCAGTTCGCTGACGAGGTAGAGCTGTGAGAAGAACTGGCAAGAAACTCACGCCACTCTTTTCAATCGCCAGATAATTACAGTTATTTGAATGAGTTACAATTTAAACACTCAACGCAACTAAAGAACCATACAAAGTAATTATTACAAATTAACCAATTAATATAATACTAACATTAAAGAAAGAAAAGAGAGGAATTCAATTATTTAGTTTCAACTAGTATGGTAATTTGACTACGTATTTTAATTAAACTGGTAAATGCACCCCCTGGTCACATTGAACGACAAGGTAATACTGGATTGAATATTAAAAGTATGCCATGCCAAGATTGACCAGTCATCCCAAGTAGCACCCGTTCACGAGCATGATGCACGGGCCAGCCATCATCACCCTCGCCATATTAGAGGGAAGGTGATGACCCGGCCAATACGATAATTGTATTTAATTTGGTTTTTATTTAACAAAATCAAATGATTTTAACTTTATTTTTTAATAAATTCAGTGAAAATTTACATTTTTTTAATTAATCCTACAGTGTTATATTACATTATTAAAATAAATTATTCACTGTAATATGAACATGTCATCAAATTGGGGACCATCTTGAAAAGTTTGGTGTTCTCATTGGTCTATTTCAAATTAATCGATAAATATGCCCATATTAGAGTTTAATTTTAGTTAATTATAATAAATTAATTTAAAGTTAGTATTATGATTTTAAGAAATTATAATAAAAAGTAAAAATTGAATTTTATAAAAAGTAAGAAATTGTTCAAGTACAAGGTACTGATTAATTTACGCGGCATTTATTAAACCGATTTATTTACGGTGGTATATATACATTCCTGTACCTACTTTAAAAATAGTTAAATAAACAATTATATTTTAAAATAATAACATTATTAAACATAAAAATAACTTTTTGTCATAAAATATTAACAAGAATAAATAAAATAAATAACATCTTTATTTTTCTTACACTCTAACAGGCACACAATAAATACATGCACACATTTATATACATTAATAAATTAAAAACAAACTAATTAAAATACACAGTTTGCCTATAAAATGCTTGACTAAAATAGATCAAATAATAATGACATTAAGAATTTATTTTTAGTGTACTTATAGATTGTCTAATTTGTAATAAATATATCATCAAAAGATTCAGAAGGTCGAATTATTCCGGTTTAAAGACGTAATTAATGACATAAAGGTAAATAAATAAATCACTATACAAAGGAATCAAAAAATGTTAAATCTTATATAATTTCAATAGTAATTATTGCAAATGTTCTGCCTTATCAAAGACTTCAAACCATATTCTATAAACTTTGTAAAATGACATGCTTCAGCAGAAAATAAAGTACCTACCGAGGTAATTTCAGAACGTATGAGTACCTACTCTTCAAACATAGTGATTTAAATTTTTTTTTGTTGAATCAAGTTGGACATGCAATGTAAATGTTATAAAACTTCCATTTATAAATATATTCAAAAATGTTTTATGATCTAAATACGTGAATGCATAAATAAAAAATAATCTTAATTCTTAGAATAAATTGAATATGTTATCCACAATGTGGATTTTACATTTAACATTAGTAGATAACATTTTACTTCGGCACTGTGGGGTTTACGAATGAAAGAGCCATAGGTACTCAACATAATAAAATTTAAATTATTAAAAAATTTATACCAGGAAAAAAGTATGTTTAAATCTGATTTTGACTAATACTTTAAAAAATAATATTTAAATTGATAATAAACAAATTAAAATATTAGGAATATTTAAATTGCAAATCTACATCATTTTTAACAAAACGTTTAATAAATTCTCTTCCTCACGGCTAACAATAGCATTGTTATATATTCTTAAGCATTGTTTCTCCATATAAAACTTATTCGTTTTCATTGATTATCATTATCCATAGGTTACAATAGCCACTTGCCATTATGTGCTCGTTTGTCACTTGGGTTGTAATTTTTTTTTTTGTAAATATCATCATCTCTGTTCATTTGAATGGATATCACCACGAAGTTCCAAATTTCTATTTTAAAATGTTTATATTTAGCTTTTTTAATTAAGGCTTTTGATATTTGATCTTTTTTTAAACTATAAGTGGTTAGTTATTTAGTTTCCTAGCTGTTACTAGTTTATTAATATCGTGGTAAGCAGCAACCATGGTGTGTGTTTTCGGAGCTTTGGCTGAGCATCTTGGGTAAGAATACATGCAGTCGGCTTGTTCCTGTCCTCGTCTTGCCGCCTTCATATATTTGAAGAATCGAAGGATTTCTGGATTGTCGGAAACTGGTCGACGAAGTTCGTTTAATTCTCTGTAAATGAAATAATGAATTTGAACATAACATCATATACTATTAAATAAAGCAGAAAAGTTTGTTTGCTTGTTGATTTGTTTGTTTAAACGCGCTAATCTATGGAAATACCAATCGGATTCGAACAATTATTTTTGATGGTAGCCCAGTTCCTGAGGGAGATTTTAGGCTATGTAACATCACGCTACTGGCGACGGGAGCAAAGCAGTAAGCAAAGGCGGGGGTGAAACCACGCCCTGGCAAGTTAGTATTATATACTGCACTTGTACACACTGTATTGTGACAACTGTATCAAAATCTGTTGCGTGGTTTAGGAGTTAGCGAAGAAAACAGCGAATTTGCTATAAATTAGTTAGAGATTATTTTACGATACTACTTAATTTTCTTTTATTATACAATGTTAAGTCTATTAAAAATCGTTTTAAAAGAATTGCTTTTAGGTATAAGCTGCTGTAAATAAATATATTTTTTTGTAAATTTATCTAATCTAGACAGTTTGATGAGATCAGAAAATATGTGAATTTTGCGAATTCTGATATTTTTTATATTTGTTCATTAAAATTAATCTAATTTGCATGTGCGTTATCTTGTATATCACTATCAAAGTGGTACCTTCAACGTCTCTCTGAAAAGTTTCAAAAGCATGGATTTTTTAAAAGAGGTACCTATTTTAAAAAATCCATGCTTTAGTCTTGGTTTGAACGGCATATCATGAGTGTTTAGTTCGAAATGCATTAGATTCTGTAGACCATTATATTACTGTTATATAGACGTGATTTTGATATTATTATCAAGATCTATTTATATTTGTAGTTCAGATGTGCAGAAGTTTAGAGTGAAGTGAAGTCATTAAGTAGGCTAAACAAAAATATGTAAAAAAATAAACTCTAGATAAAAATAGCTCATACCTATGCGCCTTTTTCTTGCATATATTAAGCTTAAGCCTACATAGTAACTACTCCGCCTGATGGTAAGCAGTCAGTGGAATCCAGAAGTGGTAGTCACCATTCCAAAAGCCATCGTCTGAAACTACTGCTATGATGGCACTATGCTGCCTCTATATGAGATGCTTTTTCCCATCCTGCTTGAAAGATCTAAGATCAAATAGTATTTTTGTACATACCTGCTTAGTTGTGCCGAGACGAGATTACTGTACGGTGCAAATTTGGCTGGACTTGAGTACATAAGACAAATCAGCTGTTCTCTGCAAGCCTCAATGTTTTCATCTGCTGCGTTTGGTGTTGGCTCTAGACCTGGAACGATGAGATGTAAAACAACTGTTGATTTTGTTATATAAGCTTATAACTTCGAAAAGCTACAAATAAGACGGGTAACCTGCTATATTTTATTATGTCTCATTTTTTTTTTTATTGTTTTACAAAATTTCAATATTTTAAGTGTCCTAAATCTGAATGATGCAATATGGCACTTCTGCAATAACATTTTCAGTAGGCGTTTGTTTTGATACCGAAGCGAAGCCGGACGTCTAGTATATTATAATTTTTCGCAGAAAAGTTAATAGATATAATTTTCGTTTGCCTGTATTTACCAAGTACCTATTATTATAAATCTTTTGACTTACCTAATCGTGCAAAGATACCGTCCAGCCTGGAGAGAAGTGGTGAATAGAACGGATCATAGTTGCTTAAGATCATTGAAGATGCTGGAATCTTTTGGAACACCTGCAATTTTGATCAAAAAGATGATTTTAATGCGTAGTTTATCAGAATGGTAGAAGTTTTAAAGTGGTTACGAGAAAACAGTAGCTTGAAGGATATCTTTGTGGAGATAAATCAAACTTGGAATCAAACAGAGAAAGGTGAAAAATGTTTTGTTCATTAATAAACCAAGGTTATTCGTTAATAGTATTATTATCTTATGATTTATGCTGTAAACCTACACTGACTTTGGGGTTTATTTGTAACAGTTCAGGTTTCTTTCACGTTAACTTTACAGATCAAATATTTAAGTTAAGATAGACTACACGTACCTACACATATAAATAGAAGTACTGGAAGAACATATGAGTCAAATTTGCGACGGCTATAAAATATGCCGTATTAATTTGCAATGTGGTTTTTTTAACCGACTTCAAAAAGGAGGAGGTTTTCAATTCGGATCGTATGTTTTTTTTTAATAAAACGTATTTACCTTGTAATTATTGGCTGTTATTTGATTCTTATAGTAGCTGTTCTTGGAAGGTAGAAATCCAACTTTTTGACTATCACCAAACCTGAAAAGTAATTACGTTAAAATTATAAATTATTTTTAGGATTAATAACTTTTCATCTATGAATGGTCTTAATGTCATAACTAGTTATTGGTAATACATAAATGTATTATGATCAATCACTGTCAATCATTTTCGTTAAGTTCAGCGTGACCTGTCTTTACGATGTTATTCTTAACCATATCTCATTGTTGGTTTATGCCTAACCTGACAACTTCAAAAACCATATATGATATAAAACTTATGTCGGTCGCTTGATTTAAAGCGGGTTCTATAAATTTGTAATTTTTTACATATTTACTTATATTTACTACTATTTTAGTTTATTGATTTTAAAGTAAATTCATCAAGCCTATTATTATCTCACTGTAGGGCAAGGCCTAGTCTCTTTCCGCATTGAACAAGCGTGACGATACCTGATCAATGCTTATATTTAAAAAAATATCATAAACAATATTAAAGTCATACCTAGACATATCAATATTGCCAAGTTCATTAACATCGCTGGCGTCTCCGTAAGTGTCCTGTGGGTACGCGAAGGTACCTGCTTGGTTGGTCTCGTAACCCATAATGTCTTTGTTGTCTGTATTGTAACCAGTCTGCTCGTCGACGTTGGCTGGAGGATAGCTGGCCTGAGATGAGGCGGCGGAAAGGTGAGATATGCCTGGAATAATAATTATAAATTCATGTAATAAAAATTATTGGATTGCAGAACATTTTTTAAACACTTCTTACAATAGGGAAACACAACCTCTTATAGCAATCTTGTTATAATCTTACTCTGTCTCCATGCTTGTTTTTAATGGTACAAAAGATAAAGACAAAACTCAACGTAACATTAAAATAACATTGCTATATGAAGTGATAGTAGGCCCCGTCGTAATTTTAATGTTCTGCAACAGAAAAATTGAAAAGAACGCTTACGAATTGCACAAAAATGTTCAAAGTCATCATACCAGCTATTTAGTCACACGTAAAGTAAAATTTGCTCAACTTGCAAAATTTGCTCTGTGATAGTTTTAGGTACCTATTTTAGACTTTAATGTTTATTGAAACTAGTTTTTTTACTTACAGAATATCATACTATTATTATATTCTGTTTCAGTTAGTAGCCTATTGATACGGACGGTAGTACCGTAGTATTTTACTATGTACTTGACCCCATAATAGATGCATTATTGTTCCAAAATTTAATTTGATTTCAGTCCGAAGATTGAGTTTATATATATTTATTTTGAGTTTCAGCTTTAGGTTCAAATACGTTTAATAACTATGCCATGATGTTAGGTTCATTTTATTTTATCCATAAGCTTTAACTTGAGCACTCAATACATTGGTGTTTTTATCGCGCAATAACATTATAAAACCTCTTCGGTATTCTGTTCGAGTAAGCTAATAAAAGTAATAAAGGTGCAGTTTTCCTACAATGTTGTCTACAACAGTTTAGAGGTTGTGGAACTTTGAGATGTTTTAAGCTGAAGATGTTTTCACATTTAGTGTGTTGTGAAATGAATCAAATCATTATCGATTTTAATCTTAGAATAATATACCTCATATTTATTTATTTTCTTTTTCTACCTGCTTTTGTCATTTATTTGGGGCCGGTGAAAAAGTTCTTTCTGTTTCATTATTAATTCATTATTATATTGCAACTATTTCAGCAATAGAGTAACGCAAGTAGAAACGGTTATATTTTTGTTTATAGTTTATAGTTTGTACTAATTATGAAAACTTAATTGAAATACATTAAACATTAATTAAAACCATGTTTTTGTCAATGTGTGCAGGTACTAGCAATGGCTTCTATCAATTACTCTAAACGATTCTGGAAAACTTATAAATTACACGTTCATTCAAAGTTTAAATTAAGATACATTCAACGAAATATCATAAACAATACATGACAATTTAACAAGATAATTTTAACCTTAAGTGCATGATTTAGTTTCGAAGAATTTACATTACAAATTGATATTATTCACGTTTAACTTTTGAGAGTATTTAAGGGCCAATTTACCTTTAAATATATCCATCAGCTTCAATACAGGTTCTTGGTTAATAAAATGTTAGAGAGTCGCACTACGTCCGATCCGAATCCAATCCGAAGCCGTGAAAATAGGTAGGTATCTAGAAAATGTATAGATTCACGGATGACGGAAAGATATCGGATTATGGATGTCGGATGTAATGCTTAAACTATCATAGAAATATTTCTACGACTACTTCGGATCATGTATTTACGGGTTAGGATCAGATTTGGATCGGACATAGTGCAAAACTGCTACTATTTACAATATCATAAGTTTGATAGACATTGTTAGTAAAGTTAGCGATACTTACCTTTGCTGAGAATTTTGCCAAAGCTGCCTAGTATACTCGGCAGGAACATAGCAAAGAGGATTGATTTGATGAGGACTTGCCCACCAATTAATATTGGTATGAAGAATTTGTTGAGGCCGAATGCTAAAACAAAAAACGAAACAATGATAATACGAAAAACAATGATAGGTATCAGTAGCGAAGAGTCACTTTTCCGAGGAGGGAAGCCGGTGGGACTAAAATACTTTGAGTTTCGGAAGGCCAGTTAGACTTTAAGTAGACACTCAAGCTGTGAAAGATTTATGGAGGTCAGGACATATTTTATATGAATCGTGTTATATGGACGCTTCACCACTAATAGGTATCTTTCAAGGATAGGTTGTAGCTTGAGAACTATATCCCATTTGTGTTGAGCTATAAATTTTCTATAGATTCATAATCATCATCATCATCGTATTAGACGTCCACTGCTGGCTGTGAGTCGCCCTCATCCATTGGTTGCCCGTCGCCCTTACTATAAATTGATTATGAGGATTTATTCGTAATGATTATATGATATAAATATCTTTTAAACTATATAATCCATCCATTTATCCCAAAATATTTATTCTTTTTAAATCTAGCTAGTAATTTAAATTTTCTTAAATAATCGTCGCTCATTTAAATCAAGATTATTTATGATCGAATAATTATAAAGCTATAAAAAATGCGAAGATTCTTTACATTAAAAAGTTTTATTAATTGGCCAATCTTAGGCTTGATATAAGGTTAATCATATCAACGAACGTTAATTAAAATTTATATGAATGATAATATTTACATTTTGTTTATTGATATTATGTTGTCATTGTGTTTTTCATACTACATGTCATAAGCTACTGTTATCTGGCTTTAGACCAGATTATAATAATATACAATATACTTACATTTAGCTGCCATCGGCAAATTAATAGATAAGATGTGGGTGTTGACAAAATTCTTAACTTTTTGATACAATCTGTATTCGTAAGTAAATTTACTAAACAGTTCTCTTCCTTCTTCTGGTTGCTTTACAGTTTCAGTATTATTTACTGCTTGCACAGCTTCAATTTTAGAATTGTTTACTGCCTGCACAGGTTTAATTTCAGAATTATTTACTGCCTGCACAGGTTTAATTTCAATTCCATCAAAAATTTGAAATCTATCTTTGCTTAGAGCTTTATTAAGTATATTTTCAACTGCTTTTTCTAAATTACCGACAGTTTTATTTAAATTAAAGTTCTTGTCTGCATACGTACTAAGTGTCTCGAGGACGTCTTCAATATAATTGTCTATGGAAGATTCATTGTTACTACTACTATAACAGCTATGGCAGTCAATAGAATCTAAATTATTTTCTAATTTTACATCTGTTTTGGTTAAATCAGAATGACTGGTTTCGCCTTGACAGTTGGTTGCAAGAAGGAGTATATACAATGTGAAGAGGCTCGATCGCCATTTCGTTCTGCTGTCTCTTGAACGCTCTATAGTGTCCATTTTCGTGTGTTTTTTCAAACTTCATCACTTATGTACACGCTTTTGTTCCCTTGGTTCATTTATCGCGAAACCTGAAACAATGAAAAATGAGGTTTGAATTTTTATTTCGACAACTAAATCTTAAAAGGGTGCAGTCATTGAATTGTAGATATTTTCTTATTGATTTTATTTATTTTTGTATAAAGCTTAAACTCAGTTATAATTTTTTTTCCATCTGAGACTCAAAATATAATACTTTTACTATCTTTTAAAACAACAAACATAACTTTGTCAAAAGATAATATTGCATCAAATTTGTGATTACGTAAATGTGAAAGTAAACCTCATAATTAATTAAATAATGAGACCACGTGTTTTTGCTGCACAATATAAATATCAACATAGTTGCAAATTTTCTCATACACATAATAGTAACCGTTCTTACTGCAACAGTATACAAAGTATCTCTAAATATGAATAAAATCACTGTTTTTTCCATTTGTTTCTCCGCTAATGTCTTCTAAACCACGCAACCGATTTTGATACGGGTTTCACTATTTTTTAGAGTATTCTTTCTGGAATATTTACATGTATGATTAATGTATTATATTAAAGTTGAGAAAACCGTGAATTTCAACTAATGATTGGTAATGATGTCGTAAAACTTATAACCCAATATCACGATCTATAACTTAGGTACGCCTATTTTGGTTCTAGGTAGCGCTATGGTATTCTGTTGTTATTTTGGAACAAACTGCAGCTTTGGTGTTTCCTGAGCGCTATGACATATCCTTCTTCAAACGAGGTTTAAAGAGAGCATTAATATCACGGTAGGCAGCGGCTTCGCAGAGCCCCTGACATTGCAGAAGTCTATGAGCGACAGTTACCACTTCCAGGTGGGCTGTTGGCTCGTCTGCCATAGTAGACAATAAAAAAAAGAAAAAGGCTGTCAATTAAACGACTTGTAATAATAATAATAATAATAATATTCTACCACATTCACACAGCGCCATCTAGCCCCAAATTAAGCAATTATATTTGCTTGTGTTATGGGTACTCAACAACTAATAAACTACTTATATACATTTTTTTTGTAAATACATACATATTATAGATAAATTACACCCAGACACAGAACAAACAATCATGCTCAAGTCAGTAATGATGTAAAATCATGCAAAGCTGGGTCAAATCGCTAGTTCTCTATATTCAAACATCGGTAACAATATTGAATGAGATTTTGAGAAAGTAATACGTTATATCATCTGATGTTTGTAGCGAAGTTCCCATTATTGTTTCATGGTATTATAATTACCCGCATTGATTTCATGAAAGCTTAAGATGCTCGTAACTATTGTATATATTTTAATCTTCATTTTATGTTAAACCAACTTTACAAAGATGTATACGATATAATAAAATATCTGACGAGTTACACAATAATGTATTTTAATTTTAATAATAAAAATAATATTCTATCATATTCACACAGCGCCATCTAGCCCCAAATTAAGCAATTATATTTGCTTGTGTTATGAGTACTGAACAACTGATATACTACTTAAATACATTTTTTTTGTAAATACATACATTTATAGATAAATTACACCCAGACACAGAATAAACAATCATGCTCATTACACAAAGATATGTCCTAAGTGGGAATCGAACCCACGACCTCCGGCTTAGCAGTCAGGGTCACTAACCACTAGACCAACAGGCCAGTCAATGATATAAATTATTATGATAATTATATTATAGTTGCAATAAAATTAATCAGAAATTATCATGTAAAGTTTTATTTAGTGACATAACTAACAGTTAAGTTCTCTTAAAGGTTTAATAAATTTTTCTTTTAACTTTTTGTCGACAGGTAAGCGATTACTCTTATTGGTATAATATATTAGAACATTATAATGTACCTAATTATTTATGTTATCAAGTTTTAATTATATTTATTACGTATAGTCATAGACCACACCACACCACATATAATTGCTTTACCATTTTTTACAATAATTTAGGTACAAATTTAAAATTTAAATTGAATAAGACTCAAAACTCAATTGTCACTGTCGCTGTACTAAAGGCATTTGCAAGAAAAAAATAGATATTATTGTGTTGTGATATGCAAGCGACATTTAGTCTAAAGTTAGTAAAGTAATTTTATTTTTGACTGGCCTGTTGGTCTAGTGGTTAGTGACCCTGACTGCTAAGCCGGAGGTTGTGGGTTCGATTCCCACCCAGGACAAACCTTTGTGTGATGAGCATGATTGTTTGTTCTGTGTCTGGGTGTAATTTATCTATAATATGTATGTATTTACAAAAAAAAAATGTATATAAGTAGTATATCAGTTGTTTAGTACCCATAACACAAGCAAATATAATTGCTTAATTTGGGGCTAGATGGCGCTGTGTGAATGTGGTAGAATATTATTATATTATTATTATTATTATTATTATTGTCGACTATACATGTCATTATTTAAAATATTTGTGTATAATCTCATAGATTTTTTTTTTGTAAAATTTCGTCCGTTTGAGATAATTGTTTTTATGCAAAACTCAATGAATGCAATACGAAGGATGTTTCTTTTTTAGAAAGACTATACCATTTTACACGTGTAGCTAATCATTATATCATAAAATGTAATTGCCAATTTGTAACTAATTGGAGAAGAGATATACCGTGTCGCTTGTATTTTGTAGTTAATGACTAATAGCAATTATACACCGTCACAAACATTATCAAGCTTAACAATTAAAAAATCTATACTAATATATAAAGCGGATAAGTTTGTTTGTACGCGGTAATCTCTGGAACTACGAGTTGAATTGAATAATTATAATAATAATAATAATAATAATAATAATAATAATAATATTCTACCACATGCACACAGCGCCATTTAGCCCCAAATTAAGCAATTATATTTGCTTGTGTTATGGGTACTAAACAACTGATATACTACTTATATACCTTTTTTTTTTTTTTTGTAAATACATACATATTATATATAAATTACACCCAGACACAGAACAAACAATCATGCTCATCACACGAAGGTTTGTCCTGGGTGGGAATCGAACCCACGACCTCCAGCTTAGCAGCCAGGGTCACTAACCACTAGACCAACAGGCCAGTCATAATTATTATTGAACTTTATAGCTCAGTTCTTGAGAAAGGTTATAGGCTATGTAATATCTCGCTACGAGCGATGGGGACGTAGCAGTAACCAAAGATGTAACTTATCGTGGATGAAACCGAACTGCGGGAAATTTACACCTATACTTTTATATTTAATTTTATACGTATGGAAGTTTCTAGATTTTTGTTAGTTTTAAGATTATATTGAAAATAATTGACAACACGAACTCAGACAGGTGTTTAGTGGCAATTGTTAGTTATAAATATTGGCAATGTCTAAAGCATCTTGCTATATGCTCCTTCGAAGATATTACTAGCCGTGTCAATAATGTGTAATTAAAGTATTGCAAGGAAAATTATTTTAATATTTTATTGTAAACATAACATACATTAACCCCCAGTTTCTAAAAAGTTTATCAACGAAAAATTAACTAATCACTTGTTAACTCTCATGTAAAGTACGAATTGGGTTGCTAAAAGCATTAAAGCATTAAGCCTAAACATTAATCATAACGGTCAAACCATTGATAGCACAAACATAGCAAAGTTCTTGGGTATATTAGTTGACAGTCAATTAACCTGGAAACCACAAGCTGAGGAAATTTGCAAAAAAATAAGTACCTCTGCGTATATTCTCTACAATTTGTCAAAAAAGGTGAATATTGAGACATTAATGGTAGCTCATCATGGATTGGTGGTTTCCATCCTAAGGTTTGGTGTTGTATTTTGGGGTAATTGCTCTGAAAGAGAGACTATATTTAAAGCCCAAAAACGGTGTTTAAGGACCATCTTTAATCTTAAGGTTACAGATAGTTGCGTTCCTATCTTTATAACACAAAACATACTAACGTTTCCTAGCATTTATATTTTAGAAATTGCAATCTTTGTTAAAACGAACATGCATTTATTTCCTTCTTTAAATAATGAAAGAAAACGTACTACTGCAATGAGATCACAATATCAGGGTTTATTGTGCACAGGTCGATTTAACACTGCGTTGCTTAAGAAAAACATTAATGGTATGGTACCTATTATATATAACAAATTGCCAAATTGTGTAAAGGACCAACCCTTAAGTAAATTTAAAAAACTCCTGTCGACGCTGCTTACAAAGAAATGTTACTACTCCGTCATGGATTTTATTAATGATAAATTGTAACACTTGCTTCATAGATATAAGATCTCAATTATTGTGTCAGTAGCATTTAAAATTAACTCTTACCATATTATTATTTTTGTATGCCGACAGGCAGAATGTACTGGGACCGTATCCTTAAACTAAGACCATTCATTGTAATACCTGCATTCTATGCAAATAAATAAATTATTAATATTATTAATTATTATTAAATTATTATTATTATTAAAACTAATTAGATCAAATTTAACTAATTATCCATACTTTTAGCATGCTTTTAGGTACTTGATATGAGACGTAACAAGTGATTAGTTTATTTTTCGTTGATAAGCTTTTTAGAAACTGGGGGTTAATGTTTGTTATGTTTACAATAAAGTATTAAAATAATTTTCCTTTTTCAGAAACTGGGGGTTAGACAATTATAGAAAATAAAATAAATGCTAAGGCGAGGTTATATCATATACAAGTTAAACATTCAATTATAAAAAAAATACAAAATTATACTGAAACATCAATTAATTTTAAATTATTTCTAAATCTTATGCTTTCTCTGTCACTTGAATATAAATTTTAGAGATTAGAAGGTTTTAAGTTCAACTTAAAATTTACTAGTAATTCAGTTGAGATATGAAATTGTCAGCTATTTGAGTAAGCGTGATCATATATCTTCACTTTAATAATATGAGAAGGAGGATTTGTCTTCCAGTTGGACAATAACTGACAGATTTTCGAACCAATCTTCAACAAAAACAATAATTGCAATGACATTGGCTGGGATAGAAGCAATTTCGTTTTTGTTGTTTGTTCATTGGCTTTTAAGTAAACGTAAACAACATTGCAATGTCATTGGTTGGGATAAAAATCACTGCAATAGCCAACTTAGATCCCGCGATTTTGATAGCAATCACCATTATTTCGAATACTGCTAAATGTCGGAGTATTCTGTGGTAAATACATAGCTGAGTATAGGTATTCAAAAATGAAAAAAAAAAACTTTTATTCTTTATATTTTGCTCACAGAGGCAGACGAACAAACAGCCCACCTGATGGTAAGTGGTAACTGTCGCTCATGGAAGACTAAGAGTCACTGGCACTGCAATGACAGGGATGCCGCAAGGCCGCTGCCTACCATGAAGGTAAAATTTAGACTGGACTTGCGGACCGGGTGTTCCGTACAAACTTGTAGTCATGTATGTACATGAACTTTCATATTATTATATCTTTTGATTGCTTTGATATAAGAGCTTTGTTTTACAGCTTCAAGAGGTTGCAGACAAGAGGTGATTCTTTATGGGTTTCGTTGTACCTGTTGCGGTTCGGAATCCTAAAAACATGTGTTTTAGCATAAATACTGTTACTGGCTAAACACATAGACAACAACTTATTTAATAACTTTGGTATTGAATGATTGAGTCCTAACTTACTGCCGCCACAATAATTCTAGTTATTATGTAGTAAAATAAATCAGTTAGCAGAATGTACATAGTATTAAACACCTAACGTTTTACTGACAACTCGTCTATACCAATATTATAAACAGGTTTTTTTTTTGTATTTTTGTATGCAACGAATAAACTCAAAAACTATTGGACTGATTTCAATAATTCTTATACCGTTAGAAAGCTACATTATCACTGAGTAACATAGGCTATATTGTATCCTTGCACTCCTACGAGAACGTGAACCACGCGGGTGAAACTGCGTGACATTCGCTAGTATAGAATATAACACATAGTTTCCAATTCTGCCTCTGTACTGTACTGTGTACGGATTACCACGCAGAGGTCTCGGGTTCGAACCCCAGGTCGGGTAAAGAGATATTGGATTTTCTTTCGAAAAATTCTTGAACTTTATTGTGTCCGATAAATGGCAACAGACTCGCCCTCTGTCGAATGTCGAAAAGTGGTTAAACACCTCTGTCTACCCCTTCGGGGATAAATGGCTTGAAGCTATGTATCATTTCATTTATACCATATGTGCAATCATCTATTGAAAGTACAACTCCATTTGATTTTGTCTTATTAATATAATGGCTCATATCTGCTTGAACGCGAGAGTAAAGTAAGATCAGTATTTTTATAAATTGTGGTGACATTAATATCACGAGCAAAAACGAATTCCTTGGCTTCATGAGGAAGAAACACAGCATCATATTCGGCTCGACCTGATTGGTATACTTTTTATGCTACCTATTTTATTTTATTTTTTACTATCGCCAACATGTTAGATTGCTTCGACCCTTTACGTTCCTTTATTTATGCTAGGAAGAAAGAAGAAAACGAAAAACAGGGCAGAAAGGCTCTAGAGTGATGACCACGAACCGGAAGACGCAACGTGGGCAGACCCTTTACTAGGTGGACCAACGACATTATAAGGGTGGCGGGCAACCGATGATGAGGGCGGCGAACGACCGGCCACGGTGACGAAAATTGTGAGAGGCCTATGTCCAGCAGTGGACGACTTTAGTATGATATGATGATTTATCCTATATCCCTCTAACTTATTTATCACCTAGGCTATTTACCCTCTCATCATAGTTCAGTCGTAGACTCCCTATATATATACAACGAAGCACGAGTCAAGCGAATCAATAAATCTGTATATGTACCTATGGCTTACTGAAGTTTGAGTCGGACTCAGTTACAAAGACGACACCGAGACCAAACTTAGAGGTTAATAATACTGCTCTGTATTCTAGTAAAAATTATAAGTACATTAGTAGAAATTGTATAGACATTGTAGTAGAACAAAATGTATGGCTCATCTTGGCACAGCTACCATCGCAAACTGAAAATCTAACTACATGATGAATTAATCGGTAATTAGTCGAAATCGGTCGCAAAGTACCAGAATTATTTGGTCCACCGTTTAAAAGTTATAAGGGGCTGTACCAAACTGAGCACTCAGATTGGCACAGCCACCTCATATCTCGAAAACCGTAGCATTTAACGAAAATCTGATTATACCTTAAATTTGTCGGTAATTAATCAACTTCGTTAGGTGCTACGGTTTTCGAGATATGAGGCGGCTGGAGGAATTCCTAAAATGAATTGTCAACAAGGTTCCATGTTTGAAAAATTTGTATCTATTTAACAAATAGCTTTCTATTCTATTACGTCTTAATTTGTGTGTCTGTTGTCTGTGACAAATAAATGTATTTTGTTTCTTTCTATCTCAAATGATGTATTATCATCATTCGCTAAGTAATGTATAGGGTTAATTAAACTCATTACATTGGACTCAACATTAATCACGGTTGCTGTAACCTAGGCTTTGCACGAACTTGAAGCACGATTTCGTTTAAGCGTCTTAGCTGCGATTTCATTGCTGTGTCATTTAACCTTCCGTATGTTTAAAGACTTTATTTTATTTTCTTACATCGCTATGACTTTATTGCAGGGATATTGTATGGATGCGACGTCTCTCAACCAAGTTACGTTCACTTAGTTTATGTGTTTGATTCGAGTCTTTCAGACATTCTGTAAGTCGGTACAGAGGTCAATGTAGACATATTTAAAAAGTGATTCAGTGCTGAACGAACTATTGAATAGAATCGGAATCTAAAAGAATCTTAGATTAAAGATCGATATACGAGTAGAAAGTAGCCGAATGTGTACAGCCAATTGAGTTATTATATGTTTATTAAGGCCTACGTCCAGCAGTGGACATCTTTCCGCTGATAGGACGATGGTGATGTATGTTGGCATTATTTTGATTTGATAAAAATTTGAGTACAAATTATTGTGTTGGTCTAGAAGTAATTAAATGAACATTTTTTTGTGTTGATCATGTATCCAGAACTATTTTACGATGATTTTCCCTTTTATTAATATCATTTTGTACTAAAAACATCCACTTCTAAACTTAGGTCGCCCGTGTGAGAGTCAGAAAGTGTACGAAGATTTCCGTCACGATTGACAAATAAAGTGGTGATATCAGTTGTGGGTGTAAGGGTACCTCATTATAATAATACTAGCTTTCTGCGGCGCGGTTTAATCCACGCAAATTATGGTATGTTGTATCCCTCGGTAACCAGATCGATATTCGGGATAAAAAGTAGCCTATGTCCGTCTCCGGCACCTAATCTATCTACATACCAATTTTAATCGAAATCGGTTTAGCCGTTTAGACGCTGAGTAGTAACACACACACACACACACACACACAAACTTTCGAATTTATAATATTATGAGGATTTTCCTTATGCGTTACAAAATCTTTTATTGAAAATGAAAATGAAGTATATTTATGCATATAGGTTAATTAAAAATTTACAAAATGTCAGCCAATTAACCTACAGCCAGTTCGCTGGTGAAGTAGAGCCATGAGAAGAACTGACAAGAAACTCAGACCACTCTTTTTAATCGCCAGATTATTACAATTTTTGTAAGTTACAATTTCAAGTAGCATGCAAAGTGACACAGGCAATACACTTAACTCTATTTTTAGGTACGCTTGATAATATATACTTTAAACTTTACCCCAAAAACTCGCTAATGAGTTGTGAAATCGGATCTGTTAAATGAAACTCTTTTTATAAAGTCTATTACATCCATAATGGCTCGCAAATTTTATATTACTATACGTGGTGGAGAGGAAACATTATAATTATACGATAATAGAGTCGTATAAGTAATTAATAAGTTATGATTACTTTTATGACTGTTGTGTTCATGCGTTATGTATTTATGTCATATTAGAGGATGATCTTGATGTGTTCTCGTCATTTAAGTTTTTTGGAAAGCCAGGTAAATACTCTTGTAAGATTTTCTGCAAAGTTTTTTTTAAAATTATTATCATTATCGGCTTGAAGATGTTCAATGCCCTTCGAAAGTCAGATGCTTCCCACTGAAAGCACTCCTGGCGGCGGCCATGTGTAGAACAGAATTCCCAAAAGAAGACTCCATAATCTATAAAAACCATTACCTATTTCACCATTTTTAGAATGCCCTGTGGTCAAATAAGGGCTATGTATGTAGTCATAGCAACACAGCCTAAACAGCATTGTGTTACATCCATTCTAAAGAGATATTAAAAAATTACATGTTATACAAAAATCAAAACAAGATTCGGCGTAATTAAAACAGAATTTTAATTACGCGAATATATGAAAACCTAATTAATAAATCAAAAATACTTAAAACAAAAAGTATAAACCAAAGGACCTTAAGATTTACGACCTATGAATATGAACGAAGCGATTAAAATCAGATGGGGCAGTAAAAATTTACGATAATGCGTTTACATGACTAGTGCATTGTTAGAGATTACTTTAAATCGTAAAAATAATGTCACTGTTCTTTCTAATCACATAGTTTTATTTATACAGATATTGAAAAATATTTATATTAAATTTAGGTTGGAAACAAAATTATATCCTAAATGGTAGAGAGTAGGTACTGAAATCTAAAAATTAAGCTGTTCTTTAAGAATTAATGAAATAACGCTAAGATATCTAGGTAAGCTGTTCCATACCGAAAAGAAAAAGAAAATAAGGATTACAAATAGTATTAATAAAGAAAACATTAGAAAACACCACATTTTTTTTTTATATATGAAGCCTTCCAAAGTGACTCCACCCCGCCTGATGGTAAGCAGTCAGTGAAATCCAGAAGTGGCGGCCACTATACCAAAAGCCATCGTCTTAAACTGCTCGTATGGTGGCCTCCACTGGGTGGGATGGTTATGGGCTGGTATGGGAACGGGGTTAGGGGAAGGGAATGAGGGAGGTGAGAAAAGAGGAAAGGGGGGAAATTGGGCCTCTGGCGCTATATATCTAGACCCAAAGTAAGCATAATATTAGGTATAGCTTGTGTTATGGGTTCTAGAATGCAAATATACATACTCAGATCTTTTTTTTCAATATATACATATTATACATAGAAACACCCAGTACAAAGCAAATAGACATGTTCATGCACATAAATATTTACACAGAGCGGGAATCGAACTCTCGACCTCTGCAGTCAGTAGACAGTACCACCGAACAGAGGTAGTACCAAATTAATCCCTTCCTTTTACTTTTTCTGCGCCATTCTATTTTGAGGTCCTCTTAGAAAGATACAAAGTCTGCTCGGTAATATATACGAATAATAATGACTTTTCTGCATATTGTGAAGTCTGAGGCTATTACCACCTTCAAATAAAAGTACATCACCGCTTCCTCGATTTTAATCTTTTTACACATTTGCTGCTAGACTTGAAAACGAAAGGGGCACGATGACGAAACGATAGCTAACTCTAATACTTCTATGAAGGATAGATACCACTTATCGTCAGGTGCGTCGTTTGTAAAACAAGATATCGTTCAGAAAACTCTAACACTGAGGGATAAAAGATATTGAATCGATCAATCAAACTGAAAGTTTTTTCAGTAAGAACTCTTACAAATAAATCAAAATTTCCTACTAAAACATATAAGCTTTTCGGAACAAGTATTAACAAGTTGAAAACAAAATCTCTTTTGTGGGAAAACCACTCAATAAGTTTGAAATTCAGTTAGGAAACTATTCGGACGTGTCCTCGTGATCTTCTCGCCTGTATCTCCTTCTGTTAACTGCACATAAACAGTTGTTGGTTGGTAGACGTTTTGTGTGTTTTATTTTGGTTTTTTTAAGTGATTTCGTTCTGACTGGTAGGCAGTGGGGTCCAGAGGTGGTACACACCATTCTAAATCCCTTTTGATCGAGTTACCTTAAACGCAAGTTGTCAATGAAGGTGTTATAACTAAACATGAAAATTTTGTTCTTAAAGAAAGCAACATGATCGCGCTTCATTTTTCACAATATACTTCATTTTGTTACTGTTTGTGTCGGGTAACTTATTGAGTTATTTAAAACACATTGAAAATGAAAATGTATTTATTCATTTAGGTTAATTTAATTAACACTTTTGAACGTTAAAATTTACTAAATGTCAGCCAATTAACCTACAGCCAGTTCGCTGACGAGGTAGAGCCATGAGAAGCTAGGTTAGTATAATAATATTTAGTTTAGAATATAGTGTAAAAATAGCCCATTGGTTTATAGCACCCGTTTTGTAAACACGAGGTAGTGGGTTCGAATCCGGGCAAGTACCGTAGATATCAATGTGATTTTTCAAATTAGTACTTTCTAAGTTAATCTTGAACATTTCTGACTGACGGTGAAGGAAAACATCGTGAGGAAACCTGGACTTAAAAGTCTGAAATTGCCAATCCGCTGAGCAAGCGTGGTGATTAATGCTCATGCATTCTCTATATGAGTAATTAACTACTACAGTCAAAATTATAGGTGAACCTATCAAACTATTCGATAATTATTATTTTCGTTACTATCTAAATAGCTGTTTAAAGTTTTCTATTATCAATTAACATCAAACAGATTTAACAATTAACATCAAGTATTATCCTGGCGAGAGTTTGCTATTTTGTGTTTAGGTAATTCAAGTAGTTTCAAATTATTTTAACTTCAGCTTAGATTAGATTCTAAGGTACATCAATTTATTAGTCAACATAATAATCAGCTTAGAACGAGATTTAAGTAAAAATGAACATTATTTTTATTTTAAATTTATAATCATACGGGAATTAACGCGATCATGCATTAGGTATTTACATACCTTATTTTGCTTGACGTTTCGACCAGGTTACACCGGCCGTGGTCACAAGCAGAATGGTGAGGCGATGTCACGGCTCCGTATGTGAAGTAGATTCTAGATCTACCCTCACATTTTTGTCTTTCCACGTACTATCACAAAACACACTGACAGTGTCCCTATTCTGTATGCCGTCCGTATTCCTAGTGTTAACCGACTGCGCAAAGCGAGGTTGCGTAATTTGAATCACTGGATTCCACGTAGCCGAGAGCTTGAAGCCGTCTTCCCTATTGAAATTTATGTGTTTCTTAATTTCAATAGCTTCTCGTACAACCCGAGAGTAATAGGTACAATCAGTGGAGAGGACTTGCGTACGATGAAATTCAATCCAGTGATTGGTGTCCGTTTGAAGAATATGTTCGGCAATCGCTGATTTGCTGGTCTGTCGATTCTTTACAGCGGCGATATGTTCTTTGACCCTTTCAGCAATAGTCCGCTTAGTCTGACCTATGTACGAACTACCGCAGCTGCAATTGATCTTGTAAACGCCCGGTGTTTGTAGGGGCAAAACATCCTTTGGCGTGCCTACCATGCTGTTTACTTTGGCCCCAGGTGTAAAGACTGTGTTTATACAGTATTGTTTAAGCAGGTCTCCTATTTTATCAGTCACACCTTTAATGTAGGGCAGAAAGGCAGGTTGTCTGTCGACCTCTGGACGTTTGACCCTTTTCGTTGGCTGCCTACGTCGCCGATTCCCTTTATAGACCGATAGCGCTAGGCTATTTTGGGGTCATAAGTTACAAAAATTTTAAAGTTGCTTATTTTTTGCCTGTGGATACAGACATACATAAGAAGCCTAATATTATGTTTTGTGTCACATCTGCCATTTGCATTTTGAGCAATTCGATGATTTGTGATTAATTCTTTTAATTTAAATCAAAACAGGCAAAATTAATTTAAAGTTAAAAAAAATTATGGGAGCATGTCTAGGATAGCCTACGGAGTGTGCAAGCTTAATTTGTGTCATCTTCGTCCAGTGCAATCTGATATAGGGTCAGGATCTAAAAACGGTGCTAAAAAAAAATTATAATTGATTAAATAACTATCTCCTATTTCAAATCACTTACATATACCCATTAAAGAAATTTGTGCCCAATTAGAGCATGCAATTTTAAGATTTTTAATTATTTTGTTTTTCCAAGCTACAAACGCTCCAAAAAAATATTACAATCATTAGAGTTCACATATTTAATAACATAAATGTATGAAAAATCGACATTGTAAATTTGTGTCATTTTCATGCACGATAATTAACACAACACAAAAAAATAATGGTTGCGGTCCAAGCTGGCTCGCAAGAGAACGCGCGGCGGCGCGGCGTTGCCTCCTTCTACGCACGCACACCAAATTCGTTCGGTACCTACGATTTCTTCTAAGCGAATCGTTCTTTATAAATGAAATTAAAATTAACGTATATTTTATTTTTACACTACGCTATCTGGTCCCAAAATAAGCAAGGCATAATACAAATACATACTTCTTTTATAACTACTAGCTGCTCGCTGTGGCTTCGCCCTCGCGATATATGGTATTATGTTTAATTATGTAACTCAGGCACCAGACCAATTTTCGGGATAAAAAATAAAAAGTATCTTATGGGCTATGTCCGTCTCCGGCACCTATGTACGTACCAATTTTCATCAAAATCGGTTCAACCGCTTAGACGCTGAGTGGTAACAAACAAACACCATACATACAAATTTTCGCATTTATAATATTAGTAGAATGTAAGTAAGTGCATACAATAAATTATTATTTAAGAAACTCCCAGACTCAAAACAAATTCTATGTGTTTATTCACAAAACTGTTTGTCTCTTAACGGTTGGAAACCAGCCTTCCAACAAAGGTCACCTTGGTGGGAGATTGGTTTCAATCTGCGGTTTGTGTTGCGTCTAGATGGATCTAAACCACGCATAAACCACGCACTAACACGCTCGCGAGTCAGTACCGGACGAGTCGTCTCCTCTTCTGGCGTGAGATCAACTAGGGTTGCCACCTTCTTCCGACGGAAATCTAAACTAAAAATTACAATAAAGCGAGTAACTTCAGATAATTTTTTTTTAATTGCTGATAGTGGCAGACGAGCAAACAGCCCACGTGATGGTAAGTGGTAACTGTCATTCATGGACGAATTAGAGTCCCTAGCATTGCTACTGCCAGGGACTGCGAAGTTGCTGCCTACAGTGAAGGGAGAGGGGTAGGAGAGGAAAAAGGAAAGGGAGGCACAATAGTACGGATACTATTACTCTTTCGTCGATCGTCTACGAGAGGGTAGTACCTTCCCGTTCGATCCAGTCCATTCATGCTGAAACCAGCGTGAATCTACTACCGTGACTATTTAGTAATAAATTTTAACTAACTATCTTTGTATTAAATTTTTGTTTTTACTTTATACTATATTTGTATAACTTTTTAGTTATCAATTTAAATATTAGTAAATGAAAATAAATGATGCAATACCATTGAAAAAGTGTTGCAATTATATTTTATATAGGCGTTTGTTGTGAGATCAAATAAACCGTTTACATTATTTTGAAGAAAGAAAGAAGAAAGAAAGAAAAAACATTTATTTGTTCTCAACAAGTTAGTTACAGAACATATCAACAATACATTATAATAAATAAAAAATAAAAGTAACAAACTTAGTGAGATACAAAATGGCCCTAACTCAGCTTTGTGCCACCTTGCGAACAAAGCAGCGCTGCTATTCTGTTAGAGCCAAGATGGATGGTATTCTGGTATGACAAATTGACAATATCACGGATTAATCATCGAAGATAATATGGTGTTGATATAAAATATGTTAAAATTAGTACAAATATCCGTAGGGGCAAAGACGCTTGCAATAACTATATTATAATAATATAATAATAATAATAATATTCTACCACATTCACACAGCACCATCTAGCCCCAAATTAAGCAATTATATTTGCTTGTGTATACATATATATATATTATTATATATAGCAAAATTATTAGTACCTACTTATATAATACTGTACTATTTACTATTTATATTCAGTTATTTTTGGAATCGGAGCCAGCCAACAGGATTTTAATTTTGTCTTTGCAACAAACTTGAACTGCACGGGGTGGCAATAGTGCGCACGGGCAGGGGCGCGTCACGATAGCTTGGTAGCGCAGGACGTGATGCGCGGGATGTGCCTGAGTCGCGGACGGACGCGGTCAGTCAGACGTATGAGAGCAGACGTCGTTGACAGTTATGTCTCAATACATAAAAAAATTAATTCAGATTAGGTTTCGTTCGATTTCTTTTATTAAATCTTTATTTTACATTCATATATTCATAGATTAATCTTTTCTTTTAAGTAATTTCTGATGAATTCTTTCTTTCAAAATAAACCCCAAAGAAAATGAACTTGGCAAAGCCCCGACAACATCATTAAAAATGAAATTGACTTCATCATGACGGACAAAAAGCGCATATTTAGGGATGTCTCTGTGATCAACAGGTTTAACACCGGAAGCGATCACCGACTGGTAAGGGGCACCCTAAATATAGTCTTCAGAGCTGAGGGAAACCACACGGTGAGGTCCATATTGAGACCAACTCTGCAACAAACCATAGCTGGCTCTGAACAGTTTCAGTTGGAGCTAAAGAACAGTTTTGATGCCCTGAAACTTGAAAACACACAGGACATTAACAAGGACCTAGACAGCGTGGTTACAACCATTAGGGATATGGGCAAACGGTTTCGTGAGCGAAAAAGTATGGGCCGAGATTTGCGACTATCAGCTGAGACTTAAAACTCATGAGTAAGAGACGTGAAATGGTACATCATTCCTCAGACCGAATGGCTCTGTCAAAGCTCATCAAAAAATCAATACGGTGGGACCTAAGGCGCTCAAACATGCAACGCATTATGAACACAATTGAGCGAAATAAAGGTCCCAAAGTGTTTGAACAAAAGCTTGGTAGAAGCCAAATGGCTTCTAAAGACAGATAAAAACCGAGAATGGACAAATCCACACGTCTCAAACTCAAGTTCTCGCTGAAGTCGAAGAATTCTACGGAAACCTGTACTCCTCTAACGCCGTACCACCTTCGCCATCTCACCAAGACCTGAGAGTCACCCTGACCCGCCACTTTACCGATGAACTGCCAGATAACAGCCCAGAGGAGATCGAGTTGGCCCTTGGACAGCTGAAAAATGGGAAAGCCCCAGATGAGGACGGTGTTACGAAGGAGCTCTTGAAGTCAGGCGGCAAACCCGTGCTGCAAGAGCTCCAACAGCTCCAACGCTTATTTCATTCTATAATTCATAGCGGGAGAACCCCAAGGGCATGGAGCAGGAGTACCGTAGTACTCTTTTTAAAAAAAGGAGTTAACACTCTTTTGAAAAACTACAGGCCCATCTCACTCCTGAGCCATGTCTATAAGCTGTTCTCAAGGATCATGTCGAATCGACTTACTAGAAGACTTGACGAGTTTCATCCTCCGGAACAGGCCGGATTTCGCGGAGGATTTGGCACCATAGACCACATCCACACTATCAGGCAGGTCATACCAAAGACAGAGGAATACAACCTCCCTCTCTGTCTCGTCTTCGTGGACTATGAAAAAGCCTTTGACTCTGTCGAGATCTGGTCTGTCATGGAGTCCTTGCAAAGTTGACTGGCGATATATCAGTGTGCTGAAATGTTTATACAGCAACGCCACAATGTCCGTCTAAGTACAGGGTCGTCCGACAAAGCTTATCCAACTACACAAAGGAGTGAGACAGGGGGATGTCATATCCCCGAAACTGTTCACAGCTGTATTGGAGGATGCTTTTAAGACAATAGACTGGAAAGGACGTGGCATAAACATAAACGGGGAACACATTTCGCACCTGAGATTTGCCGATGATATTGTCATAATGGCTGAGACCCCACAGGAGCTCCAAGTTATGCTGAACGATTTAAATGAGTCCTCCTAACGAATCATTCTGCGGATGAACTTGAACAAAACGAAGACCATGTTCTATGATCACGTTACGCCACAACCGATTATCGTTGATGATGTACCTCTCGAAGATGTTAAATCCTATGTCTACCTTGGACAAACACTACAACTAGATAAAAACAACTTCGAGAGGGAAATCGACAGGAGGATTCAGTTGGGTTGGGCAGCATTTCACAAACTCCGTCAAGTCTTTACGTCGCCCGTCGTAAGCCTTACGTCGCTGCTCGTCTTCATGTTTTAGTAGCGGTAGACTCTTATCACTTCATGCCAAGTTAGAGGTGTCATGATCGTGAGAAATTCCAACAGCAGCGGGTGGCTACAAACTTGCCTTTACAGCAACACTGTTTATCTTTTGTATATTTGTTACGCGATTACTCCGTCAGTTAAATTATAATAATAATATAATATAATATAATAATATTCTACCACATGCACACAGCGCCATTTAGCCCCAAATTAAGCAATTATATTTGCTTGTGTTATGGGTACTAAACAACTGATATACTACTTATATACTTTTTTTTTTGTAAATACATACATATTATAGATAAATTACACCCAGACACAGAACAAACAATCATGCTCATCACACAAAGGTTTGTCCTGGGTGGGAATCGAACCCACGACCTCCGGCTTAGCAGTCAGGGTCACTAACCACTAGACCAACAGGCCAGTCTTTAATTTATGATTATTTAAATTATGATTTTTGATAATTCTTGGAACATTGACGTTTTAGCGACGAGGGCGAGGGAGAGGTGCTTGTTAGCAGCGGCTCTCTTAGTGACTCTATGAAAAGACGTAACATTTGAATTAGCGACAAAAATATTATTTTGCATACCCACAATTTTTTTTATTTATATTTAGTACCTGCTGTCATGTTCTTCGTGTCCCTCTAGCACTAAGGATAATTTGAAAACTGAATCGAGCTATGTGTTGGAAGTTGAAGAACTATTGATCCAAAACTGTATATAAATTTTTTGTAAGTCTCAAAAATACTATAATATTGCTGTTTTTCAAAAATATATATAGCTATTGCAAGCGGCTTTGCCTGCGCAAGTATATGTATTATATTATTTTTCCACACCGTATAAACTTCAAAATAATGTAAACTCTTTTTGATCTCACAACAAACGCCTACATTAAATATAATTGCAATACTTGTTCAATGGTATAATTATAAGTATAATTTTTAATGAAAATAAATGTGCATTATTTACTTTCACTTACAAAAATGAAAATAAATAATGCACATTTTTTTCGTTTACAAATATTACAAACTAAAAAGTTTTTTTTTCTCTATAAGATTAGTTTAGATTTCCGTCGGAAAAAGGTGCCAACCCTAGTGATCTCACGCCGGAGACGAATTGCTCGGTATTGACTCGCGCGCGTGTTGGCGCGTGGTTTATATCCATTTAGACTAGATGCAACACAAACCGCGGTTTGAAGCACCCGCCAAGGTGAACTTTGTTAGAAGGTTGGTTTCCAAACCTGAAGATCGTGCATAATAAGTCAATCAAATCGAATAACGCATGCACTTGTCGCAGCTTGCACCGAATACCGAATGTAAACAAACAACACGTTCTACGCGCCCGTCAGCGCGTCAGGCTAGCCGGGGCGCCCGCCGCCTGCGCCCGCGCTCTTCCCCGCGATCGCCCTTCTTGCGAAGAAATCGTTTTTTTTTTAAATATTAAGATTTCGTGGATAAAAACAACACAAATTATGAATAAGGTTTTGTTACACCATAATAATCAAAAACACGTAATCTCTAATAACTTGCATTTTCTTTTGTGGCTTTTACAGAGTGTTGTAATAAAAAAATCAAATATCTATAAATGTCGTGGATAAATTCGACACAAAATATTTTGAACAACAGATAACCGAACTCTAAAACACATAACACCTCTAATACAAATTTTAATATTTTTTTAGAGCTAGTTGGGTGACGTATTAGGTACTAGTTAAATATCACGATTCTCTTGGGCAGAGATGACACAAAAAGCCTATGTACATCAGTTACTACTTTGTTATTATCATGGAAGTCAAATTTTTGTCTTTAATTTTCTTTTCGTCCAATACTGAGCGAAAAGACAAAATACCTAAATTTCTACCTATGCAAGTACCTAGGATGACACAAACTAATGTTTTAGGCTAGGCTAACGGTCAAGAAACTATATGCGAAAAATAAACAACTTTAATATTTTTGAAACCTCAAAACCTAGCGCTACGGGTCTATTATATCCATTACGACTAAGTACCTCCTGAACATGATCTAGTTCTTGCTCTAAATGCTCAGGGTCACATAGATCGTAGGCTCTGTTCTTCAATGAAGTCATAACGGACTGCAAGTGACGAGGGTGGTGATGCGACGTAGCATGTAAGTATCTGTCCGTGTGTGTTGGTTTGCGGTAGACACAGTGTGATAAGGACCCATCTGTTCTCGCACTCAATTTGACATCTAAAAATGACAACGATCTTTCCGTTTCCATTTCGTATGTGAACCTTATATTTGGGTGAATGGAATTTAGGTATACTATATATTGATCCACTTCCTGTTTACCGCCCGTTACTATACTAAATACGTCATCGACGTATCTTTTCCAAAGTCTGATAATCTTCGGTCCACCACTCAACGCCTTCTCTTCAAAATGTTCCATCCAGAGATTAGCAAGTACTGGGGCCACTGGACTTTACTGGACTTTTTTGGAAACACCGGGCGTTTACAAGATCAATTGCAGCTGCGGTAGTTCGTACATAGGTCAGACTAAGCGGACTATTGCTGAAAGGGTCAAAGAACATATCGCCGCTGTAAAGAATCGACAGACCAGCAAATCAGTGATTGCCGAACATATTCTTCAAACGGACACCAATCACTGGATTGAATTTCATCGTACGCAAGTCCTCTCCACTGATTGTACCTATTACTCTCGGGTTGTACGAGAAGCTATTGAAATTAAGAAACACATAAATTTCAATAGGGAAGACGGCTTCAAGCTCTCGGCTACGTGGAATCCAGTGATTCAAATTACGCAACCTCGCTTTGCGCAGTCGGTTAACGCTCGGAATACGGACGGCATACAGAATAGGGACACTGTCAGTGTGTTTTGTGATAGTACGTGGAAAGACAAAAATGTGAGGGTAGATCTAGAATCTACTTCACATACGGAGCCGTGACATCGCCTCACCAGTCTGCTTGTGACCACGGCCGGTGTAACCTGGTCGAAACGTCAAGCAAAATAAGGTATGTAAATACCTAATTTTGCTTGCTAAATTTACCTAAATTTGCTGGGAATTAATGATCGCGTTAATTCCCGTATGATTATAAATTTATATCATGCAACGCGAAAGTTTAAAAGTAATTATTTTTATTTTGTTTTCTTTATAATTCAAAAGTATTTTTCTTGATGCCTTTTTGTGTTTTAAAGAAAGCAAAAATATTTTGATAATCACTAATTAGTCGTGTTGAAATAATATTTTTTTTATATTATAGCCTACCAAAGTGACTCCACCCCGCCTGGTGATAAGCAGTCAGTGGAATCCAGAAGTGGTGGCCACTATACCAGAAGTCATCGTCTTAAACTGCTGGTATGGTGGCTTTCTTTATGGCGGCTGGGAATTGGGTTAGGGGAAGGGAATGAGGGAGGTGCGGAAAGAGGAAAGGGGGGAAACTGGGCCTCCGACGCTCTCGACGATATGTACTGTCTAAGTTTATCTGGACATTACTGACTAACGATGAAAGAAAACATCGTCAAGAAACCTAGACTTTAAGGAAGTCTGAAATCACCAATCCGCCTTGAGCAAGCGTGGCGATTAATGCTCATATCTTCTCTGTATGAGAAGAGGTCTTTGTCTGCAGTGGGACAATAATTGGCCGATATGATAATATTTATCATCACGTGTAGGCGATTTTCTCATAACATCCTCCCACGAACAGTTAATTTATGAGTTATGGACTTTATTGAGGTTTATTCAAAAGATTATTATATGAGCTTTTCAAGAAAGAAGTCAGAAGGTTTTTACAATGATGATAACTAATAATAATTAATAATAATTTAACGGTAGTAGATCCATGCTGGTTTCAGCATGAATGGGCCGGATCGTCCGGGGAAGTACTACCCTCTCATAGAAGATCGACTTAAGAGTAGTAGTATCCTTACTACTGCGTTTTGTTCGGTGAGTGAGAGTGCCGGAGGTCCAATTTCCTCCCTTTCCTCTTTCCTCCCTTTCCTCTTTCCTCACCTCCATCATTCCCTTCCCCTAACCCCATTCCCAGCCGCCATAGTGTTGGCCACCATACCAGCAGCTTAGCAGTTTAAGACGATAGTTTTTTGTATGGTGGCCACCACTTCTGGATTCCACTGACTGCTTACCATCAGGCGGGGTGGAGTCACTTTGGTAGGCTTATAACGGGTGGCGCAAAAGTAAAGACCCTATTTGGTTCAGCTATAACATTTTTTCTAAATTAGAAAACTAGATTTAGATTTTTTTAAATGTATATTTGTGCCATTAAATTTCGTACCATTAGGATTTAAAGATGATGTCTTTTAAATGGTGACCTCCAGAGTTGATACACATTTGAGCCCTATTTATGACATTTTGCATAACTTGCCGTAACACTTCCTGCGATATGTTCGTTATTTCTTGACGAATGTTTTCTTTTAGAGCTGCGAGAGTCTGTGGCTTGTTCACATACACCCGAGATTTCAAAAAACCCCAAAGAAAGAAGTCTGGACTGGTCAGATCGGGTGATCTTGCAGGCCAAGGCAAATCGCCAAAACGAGAGATAACTCGGCCTGGAAAAGCGTCCCTCACTAAGTCCATAGTGTCGCGCGCTGTGTGTGCCGTAGCGCCTTTAGTGGGTGTAGAGGTGTTTCTTGAATAATGCGCGGATTATCAGTGCCCCAGAACCGAGTATTCTGCTTATTGACATGCCCTGAGAGATGGAAATGCGCTTCGTCACTCATAACCAATTTTGAAGGAAAATCATCCTCTTCAAGGTTGAGGTTTATGACGCGCTGGCAGTAATCTAGACGAGCTCGGTGGTCAGCAGGCAGCAGCTGATGAGTCATTTGAGTTTTATACGGGAACATCTTTAAGTCTTTCACCAAAATACGCTGCAGGGTCCGTCTGGAAATGCCCAATTGCGTGGCACGTCGCCTCGTTGATGTTTCTGGACACTCTTCCACATCTTCGCGCACAGCATCGATATTTTCAGCTGAACGGCCTGTTCTTGGTCTCCCAGACTTAGGTCTATCCAATGTTGAGCCAGTTGCTTCAAGGCGTGTGGCAAAGCGTCGAATTGTGCGACCAATCGGTGCCGGACGGTGGGGAAATCGTCGACGAAATTCACGTTGTGTTCTTATCACTGATGAATTATTCCGTAAGAACATTGACACAATTATTCCACGTTCTTGGGGAGTAAAACGGTCCATGTTTATTTTCAGTGTATTTTACATTTGTTCTCTACACAATTTTCAACAACAGAATGACAGAAAATGTCATATATAAAAAAAAAAGTATTTTCTTTAGTGCCAGTACTTTGCGCCACCCAGTATATATAAAAAAAAATTGATACTTTCACCGAAAACCAAACACAGAAATATATGAGTGTGTAGGCATTGTAGATTTTTTATTGGCAATATTTACGGTACACACTAGATTTTCGCGTGTGTCTTGCTGATAAAAAAGGAATAGGCCGAGTCAACCAAAAGACTTTAGTAATATTTATTACCCACTTACTGAATATCGGCATAAAATAAACATCGGTTTAAGGTCTATAATTATATCCATGTGAGATTGTTTGTTATGTAAATTGTACATAAATACCTGTAATAAATACAAGATCTTTATATAATTTTACATATGGAATATTTCTATGTATTAAAGTATTTAAGTATGTATTTCCGCATTCTAGACACAAGCTCTAATATACCTTAAAGCTTATTTTGGGTCTAGATGGCGTTGTGTGTAGTTGTTGAAATATTATTATTATTAATATTTCCTAGTAAGTTAACTTCCAAGTTTGTTTTCAACGGAAAGTTCTCAAATGTATAATTGAGAGATGCTTGAAAGAAAACGCATATAAACGATAATTCTGGCATTGTATGGTTAAGTTTAAAATTGTTCGGAGTCACGTACAACGAGCAAAAGACGACTGTTGTAAACCATGTCTTGCAGTGAGTAAAAGTATTTGTTGAAAAAATTCTTGGCAGTACATTAATACAAGACACAAAAGATTTAAAAGAAAACTATATATTAACTATATAATAATATAAATGCGAAAGTAACTCTGTCCGTCTGTCTGCCTGTTACGCTTACATGCCTAAACCACTATACCGATTTTGGTGAAATTTGGTATAAGACTGACTAGATCTTAGGGACCTAGGACTATTTATCGCGGAAAAATGTATCGGAAGGGTTGAAATAAACAGAGACATGTTAATGATTAGTAAAAATATTTTAGGCCATCATAACCGACATACACGCGGGCGAAGCTGCGGGCAACAGTTAATATCTGATAATTATATGTCGCCTCTTACGACATCTACAAGAAAATATGGTTTTATACTTTTGACCGTGGACTACACAGTCACAAAACACAGACACGATAATACCACTAATATTAAAAATAAAGTAGACAACAAGCAATTATGAAAAAACAAAAAGCCTAAAACAAAGTGAAAAGAAAGAAACCCATATATTTTTTTCGTGCTGACGCCACACTGAAATTTTATATACCCTGTGTCACTCCTACAATCAATTCGAAACTAATGACACTTCATACGTTTAAATCCATCAAGCCATTTAGGCTGTAGAGCGTGCCAAAGAAATAGACGTACATACTCACATACATACATACATATATACATACATACTTACATACGCTCGGAAATTATTACCCTCCTTGACTAATGCAGTCGGGCAAAAAGGCTAAGGCCCTGTTTCACCAGTAGCTGTTAAAGTGTAATATATCTAACTGTTAAAACATCTTCTAGTTAAATCTGTCTAATATTATGAAATTTATTTGTCAGTTAAGGTTATTGTATTAGTCGGTGCATTGTTAGAAATAATACTCGATTTGTATTACACAAGACTGGATTTTATTACACATATTACAAGACAAGTGTTACAGCAAGTTAGGCAGACGCCATCTTGACAGACGAACTGATTTTTGGTGTACTATCTTTCAGTTAACTTTCGAATAAGTTATCACGCACTTTATCAGCAAGTGGGGAATCAGTGCCTAAGTATTCTATACATTTGACAATGGCTGTTTATACCTAATGATGATAAATGAGCCTCCTATTGTTTATTAAGAAAGTGGTAATTGTTTGTCGCAACAAAAGTGACGGTACCTTTTGAAATAATTATGATAAAGTATGCAATGTGGGAAGCTTTTCTTTGATAATATTTATGACGTAGGCTTCTTAAACTGCCTCAGTTGTTGCCCTCAGCTAGATGAAGCGACGTTTTACAAAAGTCAATTAGCAAAATATATTATAAACGAAAAACCCGCTGCCTAAAACAAACTAAAAGGAAAGATTTTTTTTTCGTGCTGACGCAGTTTGCATAATAATAATAATAATAATAATATTCTACCACATTCACACAGCGCCATCTAGCCCCAAATTAAGCAATTATATTTGCTTGTGTTATGGGTACTAAACAACTGATATACTACTTATATAATTTTTTTTTTTTGTAAAAACATACATAATATAGATAAATTACACCCAGACACAGAACAAACAATCATGCTCATCACACAAAGATTTGTCCTGGGTGGGAATCGAACCCACGACCTCCGGCTTAGCAGTCAGGGTCACTAACCACTAGACCAACAGGCCAGTCATATAATATATCCTATGACACCCCCACCTCCTCCTTGCGTCGTATTCCTCAGTGCTGAGGGTCGTGACCTCCCTTCTGCATCACTTTCTCCCTTACGATCTTTCGCCATACATTTCTATCGCCGGCGGCGTAAAGGGTGTTGTGCATCGTAGAATCGAGAGCGGTGCGGATCAGTCGGACCAACGTATTGGGCTGCGTCCACGAGGCCTAACACTCCCATAATCAATACGAATCTAATGACATCTCGTAGGTTAAAACCCGGCCATTTAGGCTGTAGAGCGTGCCAAAGAAATACACATACATACTCACATACATAAGTACATACATATTATTATATAAATACATATATACGCTCGAAAAACATTACTCTCTTTGACTTCGGCAGTTGCACCTTTTTTTTCTCGTGCTGACGCTATATTGAAATTTTATATACCTTATATCACTACCACAATCAATACGAATCTGATGACACCTCATACGTTTAAATACATCAAGCCATTTAGGCTGTAGTGTCAAAAAAATAGACATACATAAATATATGCTCGAAAAACATTATCCTGCTTGACTTCAGTAGTTGGGCAATAAGTGGTGTAAAAACAATAAAAAAAATTTATACTATTCTATATTACTTGAGTTTGATTGCTTTACTTTAAAAACAAATTCTTCTATTACAACATGATTAAAAGTTTTTAAACCCTTTTCTTTTCGAGATATTGAACTTGGAAACTTTCCTTAAACCTTTTATCACTTTTTAAAGACTTAGCATTTACTATGTTTACTATCGTTTTTGTCTTTTTAGATTAAGCGAGCAAGAATTACGAAACACCTGATAAATGTGGTAAGTGGAGATTAATACCAATACATAAAGTTTATATGACACTCCCTTCACGGTAGGCAGTGACTTAGCAGAGTCCCTGGCATTGCAGGCGAAATACTAGAGACTTTGAGTCACCCTAAGCAACGACTACCACTTACAATCACGTGGGCTGTTTGCTCGTCTGTCACTGTTGGCAATAAAGTAAAAGAAGCGATATTTGTATGAGCCAATGCAAAAAAACGGTATATAAGCAAAAAGGTGTGGACTTGAAACCTTAAACCTTCAAACATTTACAGTTTAGTTGGTCTTGAGTCGCTGTCACCATCAAAATTCGTGCCACTGTCAGTGTTAGTAGCTCTTCTATGAAGCCAATCAGTACCAGCTTCTTCTTCTTCTTCTTTTATTATGGCAACTGAGCCGACGATTGTGTCAGCGTCAGGTCTTAAATAATTTTTGCGTTCATGATTTTAATAGTATAATACAATGATAAAATCAAGAACAAATTATAAAATTAAATGACTACAATCTTTCGTGAAAACAAAAGATCCATTCGTAGACCAGAGCTAATTAAGACAGTAAAGCATAAACATCAAATATTTTACGTCCTCAAAATAAAAGGGCCGAATATTGCAAAATATCATTAATCAATAATTGACTTTAGGCTAACTGTTAAAAGATAAAAATTACCAAAGACACGTATTTTACTGTACGACTCTTTATTGCAGAAGGGATTATCCGACATATAACACGTGTTTAAAAAATCCGGCCAATAAACTGGTTGGCGACCTAAAAAGTGACCGAATCACCGAACAGCCCATACTTAATGGTGACTACATGAGCAAATTCACGGACAAAGACTAGTATTCCAAAAGAAAGTGGTTGATAAACATGTTTACCATCGTCTGTTTGCGAAACGTCGATTATTATTGAATATTCTTTTATACATATCACCATTTAGAATGATATAAAGCGATTTTCATAATATATTTTATTATTATAAAGACATATTGGTATGATGCATTAGATAATGCTATAATATATATAGAAATGTTAAAAAAGTTAGGCTTTATTAGTTATTAATCTTTTATAATGCCTGTTGGTTAAGTTATTATTACTTATGGACTCCGGAAGAAAAAACAGGGTGGATGCGAATTTTAAACATTTTTAGTAATATGAGTAATAATTAATTTGTATGGTTCTTTGGTTGCGTTGAGTGTTAAAATTGTAACTCATACAAAAAACTGTAATTATCTGGCGATTGAAAAGAGTGGCGTGAGTTTCTTGCTAGTTCTTCTCACAGCTCTACCTCGTCAGCGATCTGGCTGTAGGTTAATTAGCTGACTTCATGTAATTTCAACTTTATATAAGCATCATACTTTATGATTAAAATGAAATAAATGCTATGAATTTGAGTTTGAGTTTAACGAAAACCCGATTTTTAGTGTAGTAGACAGTGACTAGTGTTAGACCATCATTGTTTTTCCCTCTTTATCAGGTTCAGAAAAAAGATACTTACCTACTTTACTTATATGTTTTTTACAACTATTTTCTGCTTTTCTTTATAATAATACTAGACGTTCGCCCTTGCTTCGCTTCGGTATCAAAAGTTTCATACGATCTCACAACAGAGTCCTACGGAAAATATCATAGCAATAGTGACGTATCGCATCATTCAGATTTACAAAGGCGCTTAAAATATTGAAATCTGAAACTGGCTAAAAAATTGATATACATAATAAAATATACCCGCTTTGTCTTATTTCTAAGGATGAAAGAGTTTTTCAAAGAGGTAACGTAGATTTTTAGTTAATTCGTTGAAAAATAACAAACTAACATACAAATAATCAAATCTTTTCTCTATAATTATATTATTTTTATTAGTTTAGATAGTAAACTTTTAGCAATAATATGTAAATGATAATGAAAAACGTATCGATTTATGTCGAGTAGTTTAAAAGAACTTAACGCGGGAACAGACAGAAGAATTTTTACTTGTGCATGCCGTGCCGAGTCACTAGTTAGGTCACAAAACAATGAAAATGCGCCAGATATATAAAGATATAACAAATCTTTAAGTCGGGTTCTCTAAAGTGTAAAGACCAACATGAATTTATATTCAAATTACGTTTAACACTTACGTTAAAAGTTGTATCAAGTTTTAAACTAAATTTAAATTTATTTTAAATATCGTCTGAAGTCAAAATGAGTAACCGGACTCTACTTTCGCTGTAACTCCAGGGATATACGCAAGGGTTGAGAAGCGGGGACGACTGCGAAAACGGCAGAAAGAGTCTTAGGGTCTTATGTCTCAAAAGGAAAAACACTAAATCTTTAGAGGATCAGTGTGTGATCCGTCTCTTTGTACAGGATCTTTTCTACAAAATGCATCTATGTCTATGAAGGTTTCACGGAGGAAAGAAGCTGTAAAAATTAAGCTTCTTTCCAAACTAATATTATAAAGAGAAAATATAAGATCTTTTGTATGTTTGTTTGTGCCGATTTAACTCAAGACCTACGTAACCGATTTAAAAAATTCTTGCACCTTTAATAAGCTATAAATAGGATAACACAGGCTATATTTTATTACATATTTTTCAGTCATTTACAAAATTTTAATAACTTAAGCGCCTTTATAAATCTAAATGATGCAAAACGTCACTATTGCTATGATATTTTCCATAGGCGTTTGTTTTGAGACCGAATAAAACTTTTGATACCGAAGCAAAGCAAGGGCGATTTTTATACATTGCATTTTGCAAGTTCCTCAATAACACATGTATGGAGTATTTCATGCCGTTTGTTTTTAATCATGTATTTTATGTTTTTAACTTTGCAAATTAAAATGACTCTATTACCTGATAGCAAGCAGCCAATGGAGTTCACAATGCCTCCTTTTTGAGATGTTTTTGATAAAACTAATGTATTTATTACGTTTGCTCAGTAAGCTAAGACTATTTTATTTACTTCATTGAATCTTGTAAATAACAAACATAGTATTTATTTGGTTTGTTTTTCAAGAATACGCATAATTTATAAATAGCGAATGCGCTAGTGTTGATGAGTATAAATAACAATATATATCAGTAACTGTTATTAGTTTATATTATAATAGCTATTATTTATTACCTTGTTTGTTGTGTACCTAAATGATAGGTATAGTATTGGTGCTAAACAACCTTATATTAATTAAGCTAACGATACCAAGAACAACTTCTTAAACAAACAACTATTTGAATCGAGGTTACCCACACCTTTCAGAACAACAAGTCCGAAACTGAAGTGTATCTCGTTCACATTGGAATTCAAAGGGTCTCTTAGGTTCGTTAATGTTCGTGAAATCTAACTATTTAATCGAATTTAAAACTAACTAGTTAATGTAGCAGCAGCAAAAGCAATGTAAATAAATACTGAACATGAGGAAACAGTGATTATGGAAGAAGAAAAATAAAAGGAGAAGTTAATTTAGCATTCGTTTTTATAGTTGGTACATTAAAACTCTAAATGCTTTCCTTATTCCTTGCATTGTTTTTGCAATACGTCCCATCCATTCCATAGACTATAGTGACTACTAGAACGGAATAAAAAAAGGTTTATTATAAATATACCAACCTTTTTTACATAGTTATGTATAATTGGCGGCTTTTCGCTAAAATTCTACAGTAGTAGTGTATGTATCTTTGCCGCTGAAGTTGTGTAAAAAATCATATTCAACATTAATTTTACAGGTAATTAACATAAATTATTTTTTGTGAAGTGGTACATTTTGAAGACCTTTTGATGTCGGCCCTAATTTGTCTTCAAAGTACGATACGTTATTACATCAAACGAAAATAAGTACTTTTACAAGCATAGTGACTACTACGTATTTCTTTTTATCGTTTGATTAAATATGTGTAAAATAATTGCCTCGATGAAGTAGACCCAATTTGTAAACTGTTATTTTCTTTACCACTTTAATGATTTCATTAAAATGTTTCTCTTCAATTACTTTTATATTGTTTACAATATTTATAATTTATTTGTTACCTATATTCTTCATATTAATTTATTGACCGGCTAACTTATTTTCAGTCATTTATAAAGATTCCGCGTTGTAAGTTTGTATTTGAGATCTCTTTGAAATAATGATTTTTACTGATTGCACAGGTTTAATTAACAAAACTCTTAGCTAAACTTCTTTTTGAAAAATATATTTTTAATTATTAACAGCGTTTATACATCTGCTTAAACTTATCTTTCGGATTTGGTACGGGCTGTTCTCGACGATTAACAATATTGCAACGGCAAGATGAATGTATTAATAATACACAATGGCGAACCATGGATAAGGTATATGAGTCAAATATAGAACAGTGCTGATGCCATATCGTATAAGGTAAAGAAGATGGCACTAGACTTATAGAAGTGGCAGGATTTGCATCAGTTCCACCGACAAGTGTCTAACTCTTAAATTTATGGATGGATGTATTTATATTGTAATACAGTTTTAACAAATAACATGAACTAAGATACGAAAAAAGTAAATAATTAAAAATAAGGTTCGCATTGAAAGTCACAATGAGACGAAAAATTTCATTCATTTAGAAGTTCGATATTTCATTTAAGTAAATTGGGAATTCTGAGCATTTTTCCTTAGTTTTTATTATCTGAGGAACATCTGTCAAAAATTGTTAGCTGTAGTTTGGAGATGGAATGTCAAATAATTGATCGATTTCTACGAGTTTAGCCATTTCAAACAGACAAATGCTTTCTAAAGACTTCGAAAGAACTGCCTAATTGATTTTAATGAGATTTACACTGTTAAATATGTACGTAGAGTGTAAGTTTCTCAAGGAAGATTTTGATAATAATATATTTACCTATCACCTAATTGAACCGAGTAGCAACGATAATGGCGAACCAAGCTGGGTAATCGCAACTTTTAATATATTGGAAGCGTGGGCGCTAATTCAAGATAAAACAATACAAGTACAATCAAAAAGTAGTAATCTATTAAGTTACAAAGCCTTAACAAAAATGTTTCTGAAAGAAACCATTAAATAACAATTTGTAAACTTTAACTTTGTTATTTAAGACTTTGGTTTGTTTATAGTAATCCTGTTTCACTAACTACTTTTTGAGCATTGGTGGATTTGATAGTTTATAATCGATTAAAAATTACTAAGATATAATGTCAATTGAAATTAGGAGTAAATTTTACTCTAATTCAATTTAATACTAGACTATGTTGATAACGTAAAATATTTTGAAAGTTTAGTTCTTTTCGTAAACGCTAGAGGCGCTATACGTACAAAATGCTTTTCAGCTTTTTGTCCGACTAACACAGTCAAGGAGGTTAATGTTTTTCGAGCGTATGTATGTGTATGTATGTATATATGTATGTATGTGAGTATGTATGTCTATTTCTTTGGCACTTTCTACAGCCTAAATGGCTTGATGGATTTTAACGTATGAGGTGTCATTAGATTTGTATTGATTGTGGGAGTGGCATAGGGTATATACAATTTCAATGTAGCGTCATCACAAAAAAAGAAAATGGGTTTCGTTCTTTTCACTTTGTTCTAGGCAGGTGGGCTTTTTGTTTTTAATAATATATATTGCTTGTTAACTAGTGTTAATGATCTACTAGCAAGATAACAAACGACCTGATAAAGGCTTTATGATGCTGTGGCTTTCAATCGGCACTGTGTGAAATCGGTATCGGAGCTTACGATCAGTTAGAGATAATTGATAAATTTGTAGTGGTGCAGCCTGTTTACTGTCCCACTGCAGGGCAAAGGCCTCTTTTCATATAATAATAATAATAATAATAATATTTCAACAACTACACACAACGCCATCTAGACCCAAAGTAAGCATAGTATATGCTTGTGTTATGGGTTCTAGAATGCGGATATACATACTTATATACTTTGTTTTTTGTAAATACATACATATTATACATAGAAAAACCCAGACCAATGCAAATAGACATGTTCATGCACACAAATATTTGCAGTGAGCGGGAATCGAATCCGCGACCTCTGCGTGGCAGTCCGTACACAGTACCACCGAACCACAGAAGCAGTCACAATATAGACAAGGTATGAGCATTAATCACCACGCTTGCTCAAGATAGGATGGCAAATTCAGGTCTATCATTACGTAACTTAAATACCACGGATATAAATGTGTGATCCACAGTTGCACTTAGTGTCCAAACAGCAATGTTAGCATGTTTGTGAACCAGACTTTCATATTGTAGTAATATTTTACATTAATAGTATTAATAATTTATGTCGCTTGGTTTCATAACTTAGGCAACAGTGAAATGGTCCGTGAGCATGGACGTTTAATGAATGTAAATGAATCGCCGCACGTCGGTCACTGCTTTCTACGCTTCTTTGCCTATATTATAGTTAGTTACACGCAACGCGGTATCACCCGCGTTATTACATCTTTGGTTACTGCTCTGCTCCCGTCGCATAGCGTGTCACAAAGCCTATATAACCTTCCTCAAGAACTGGGCTATCATATGCAAAAATAATTATTCAAATCCGAACGGTAGTTTTAGAGTTTAGCGCGTTCAAACAAAAAATAAATTCTTCGACTTTATATAATAGTATAGTTATAGAGATCAACTGTAGGTTAATTGGCTGACATTTTGTAAATTTTGACGTTCATAAGTGTTAATATGAAATACAATTTAATTATAATTAGATGTATGACTATTCCCACATGCACACAGCACCATTTAGTCCCAAATTAAGCAATTATATTTGCTTGTGTTATGGGTACTAAGCAACTGATATACTACTTATATACTTTTTTTTTTTTTTTTGTAAATACATACATATTATAGATAAATTACACCCAGACACAGAACAAACAATCATGCTCATCACACAAAGGTTTGTCCTGGGTGGGAATCGAACCCACGACCTCCGGCTTAGCAGTCAGGGTCACTAACCACTAGACCAACAGGCCAGTCAGTAAGCCAGTCAATATAATTAACCTATACGAATAAATATATTTTCATTTTCTTTTTTTTTTCAACTTTTGTTTTTATTTCAGCTGTTTCACATTCAATTTTGTTAAGTTTTGTTCTTTGGTAGATATAGCTGTTAAGTTACTTGTTTAGTGAGTACTGTTATGGTTGTATGAACTTGAAGTTACTACAAATTGAAGTTAGCGGTCAAAAGTAATCACTCTTTGCGTTGCATTTTAGACTCTTTTTTTGCCAGTGATAGTAGATTACTGTTAATGTACTGTTAAATGATATATATTATAATAAACTAGGTGCGTCCCAAGGCTTCGCCTGCGCGTAAAGTATGTTTTGTTGTATCCTTCGGAAATCAGACTGATTTTCGGGATAAAAAGTAGCCTATGTCCGTCGCCGGCACCGAATCTATCTACATACCAATTTTTTAGGCGTTGATTTGGTAACACACACACACACACACACACACACACACACACACATAAACTTTTGTATTTATAGGATTATAACTTGTTAACTATAGAAGCGTCTCTACTTAACGCTGACACTAAGAACAGAAAGAAAATCTTTTTCTTTTTTCTCATTTATTGTACACAACAGAAATACAATTTAAATAATAAATATGTACATATCGAGTATTTTGTTGCCAAAACAGTGATATTTTATTTTTTTAAATGACCACGCCTTTTCAGGCGCAACAACACTCCTGTTTTGTTGTTATAGCTTTTGTCCTATAGAAATTTGTCATTGTTTTCATTTTTTCCACTTAATACATAATTAAATAAACTAAGATCCATTAAGGTATTTTCACAATATTCAAGACAAGAGCCCAAAATAACAGGAAATAATTACCTGTACAAAAAACAAGGAAAACAAGGTTAATTTAATTTTAATTAAAATTTACGAAGAAAATATTATACTGTTGCCGCGCGCCAATAGCCACGTAGTTAGGCTTGTTACTGGGCCTACAGATTTGTATAATAATACCAGCCTGTTGACTGTCCCACTGCAGGGCAAAGGCCTCTTCTCATATAGAGAAGGCGTTAGCATTAATCACTACGCTTGCTCAAGGCGAATTGGTAATTTCAGACTTTTAAGTCCAGGTTTCCTCACGATGTTTCCGTTCAGTCAGAAATGTCCAAGATAAACTTAGAAAGTACTTATACAGTAGTAGTAGTTTATGTACAGTATAAGATTTGTATAGCCGACCATAAAATTGCTTTACCACCATTAGAGTACATTTGCTTTGCACATCACAAAATAATAATGTCTATTTTTGCTTGCAAGTTCCCTCAGTAGAGTGATAGTTGTCACTGTCGCAATGAGTCTTATTGAATTTTAATTTTGATAAAATTTTTTGTTTAAAGTGGTTTAGCAAATATGTAGTCTACTTACCTGACTAGATCGCTCAATAAGCTCTTGTATTGTATCTAAGCTTATCCTTTTCCTTATGAACTGTTTTAGGATCTAGTTCCTACATCAATCTGATTCTGATCAGATTTCCATTTTGTTAGACTTGAGTTTTGTTTTTGTTCCTTAATAGGTACACAAGTTGATAACAATATTTATTCATATTTAGATTATCCTGTGTATTAGTAGCAGAATATAAAATATTTAAAATTGACTTTGAGATTTTATGTTTTTATTTTTCTACTAACTGCGCCCCAAGACTTCACCAGCGCTCAAAATAAATTTGTATCCCTCAGGAACCAGACCGTTTTTTCGGGATAAAAAGTAGTTTATATCCGTCTGCGGCTCCGAATCTATCTCTATACCAACTTGAAAGATCATAAATTAACGAATATTTTCTTAGCTTTTTTTTACAAATGTTTTTATGCTTCCTCTAAGATATTAATTTCTTACTTTAGCCATTGTTTGTTTCACTTCCACATTTAAGATAAGGTATAAACAGTTATTACTTCAATGCAACTCATATACACCAAATACACCTGCTTTAAACATTCAGGTCAGGCGTCTTTGACATAAACCACAGCAGGGACAAACCACATGTCTCTCAACATAAGTTGGTACACATGTTGACCGCAAGGCTTGTCATGTCTCACATCTGTACGTAGGCCTGGTTTCCATTTAGGTACTGATAATAGTGTCTTTGGTTTAGAATTTAGAATAAACATTATCTGTTGCTGTAGATACTGTAAGAGACAACTAATGGCTGCTTTCTATATTCAATCTCTGGAATGGTTCTCAACTTATCTTCAGGGGCGTCAACAGGCAGTCCGTTCCGATGATTTATCATCTACGTGGCTTGACCTCAACTCCGGCGTACCTCAAGGCGGTATACTTTCACCCCTATTGTTTTCTATCTTTATTAATTTTCTAACTCCAAATCTTCATTGTTCGTATCGTCTTTATGCTGATGACTTGCAACTGTATTCTACAACTAGTGTGGCAACTAGTGTCGGTGGCCATTAGCGATATCAATCGTGATCTAGACGCTATAAAGTGTTGGTCTGATAGATTTGGCCTTTATGTAAATCCCACTAAGTGCCAGACCATTGTCACAGGTAGTCAGCGCTTAATAAATAGACTGGATATCCGATATGTACCACCGGTTGTTTTTGATGGATCGACTATTCCATTTAGTCATGTTGTAAAAGATCTTGGACTGCTCATTGACTCCAATCTCAATTGGCAAGCTCAGGTCACCAGTGTAAGTCAGAGAGTAACAGGTACCCTACGTGCCTTATACCGCTTGAAGAACTTCCTTCCGACTAAAACCAAGGCAATGATTGTGCAGACTTTAATTTTTCCTTTAATTGACTATGGTGATGTATGTTATTTTGACCTGAATGCAGATCTGCTCAATAAGTATGACCGACTTCTCTAACTGCATTCGATTCATTTTTGGTCTTCGTAAATATGATCATATCTCTTCCTCTCGTTCTGACCTAAAATGGTTACCCATTCGGCAGCGCCGAAATCAGCGCGCTCTTACTACCTTATTTTCTTTTTTACACTCTCCCACACTACCCAGTTATTTATCTCCACACTTCCAACCTTTGTGCTCATTTCATGACAGAAATCTTCGCTCTTCTAATAATCTTCTTCTAGCATGCCCCTCTCATACTTCTGATTTCGTACATTCTTCCTTCTTTATTCAATCTATCTTACTCTGGAATGCGCTCCCTCTTGAAGTCAGGACGGTTACGGACCGCTATAAATTCAAACTAAAGGTACGGCATATACTCTTCGACAGATTGGCAGAATCATCACATTAATAGTATAAGTATATATGTATATTTATATATCAGTATTTGTGTATGTATTGTAAATGTATATATTTATATATATATATATGTATATAATATATATAATCTATATACATTGTAAGTATAATTATGTGTATTGAGCATATATTTATTTACGTATATTACCTATTTCAAGCAATAATCTTATGTTGTTAACTTGCACCTACTTCGTTTACCTCTGCATCACCCAAAGGTTGGCTGGTAGAAAATGCCTTTGGCATTAAGCCCACCCATGTACGATTTGTGCATAAAGTTTATAAATAAAATAAGATTTTTTAAATCCCTAATTTATGCATGGGCGACCTGCACAAATCCTGATGCTAGATTGACCATTAACCACTCGAAAAAAAGAAGATGCATTGGATCGTTCAGCACTAAATCGCTATTACAAATTGGTCTATATGACTAAATACATATAAACCTACATAACGTCAAGCGTTTTTTCCCAAAAGGTAGAACAGAGTTGTGTCTCCTGTCTGCTGTCTCTGTCCTGTTCCTACACAGTACCACCGAACCACATACTAGACGCAGTACTTTAATAGTAGGTAATAATTAAATAAATCGACCGTGTTACCTTTATACAACCTTAACGGCAAGCAGGCAATTACTACTTAATACTAAGTGCTGTCTGTATTTCAAAGCATCGCAAAAACAATGGTAAGGAAACAAAGCTATGCCTAACGGAAACCCAATCACGAATATTAGTATTTTATGTCTTTCTGCTAGCTTTCTGCGGTTCGGTTTTACTCGGGTCTTTGCTTACTGCTCTGCCCCCGTCGCCAGTAGCGTGATGTTACATAGTCTATAACCTTCCTCGTGAACTGGGCTATCATAAGCAAAAAGAATATTTCAAATCTGACTGGTAATTCCAGAGATAAAAAAACAAACTAACACATAAATTTTTCCGTTTTATATGGATATGTATGAGAAAGGTTTACATCACATCGGTAGTATCGCAGCAACAGGGGGCCGCCACCTCTTATAGCAGTATTATTTTATTGTTACTTTGTGCTTGTCTTTTTCTTTTGTACCATTAAAAACAAGGATAGATACAAAGTAAGGTTATAACAAGATTGCTTTAAGAGGTTGGGTCTAGCTCTTTGTACGCCCTTTTACTTAGAGACAGATGCCCGATTATTTCTTTAGTTTTCTTTTATTTACTTTATGAAGAATGATAAAAAAAGAATGAAAGAAATTAGTGATCGCTGTAAAGTTATGTTTCCAAATAAAATTAAAAGGGTGGGATGCTTGTTAATCAACTAAGTTTAATCTAAACTAATTATTATAAAGAGAAAAGATTTGATTTTTTGTATGATTTAACTAAAATCTACGTTACTGATTTAAAAAAATATTTCACTTTTAAAAATCAATAAATACAGCTGGTAACAAATGCTATATTTCATTATGTTTAACAAATGATGCAATACGACACTATTGCTATGATATTTTCCGTAGGAGTTTGTTGTGATATCGAATGAAACATTTGATACCGAAGCGAAGCGAGGACCTTTAGTGTAAGTATTGTTATCATCTTTTCGCTTGCACGTTCTGGAACACTTACTGAAAAGACTGGCCATAGAAAGCCTTGAATGATGAGGAATGGAAGTTGAATATAATAACTAGCGGCCCGCCCCGGCTTCGCACGGTGGACATTTTTTTTAACTTTTGTGATAAATAAAGATACTTTTGTATGGGAATATAGAAAAATGTTTTCTTTTCAGGCAAAATTTTTAAATTTTCTCTCCGTAAGAACCACTCTCGTACTTCAAGGAATATTATAAAAAAAGAATTAGCGAAATCGGTTCAGCTGCTCTCGAGATTGCGCTAAGCAACACATTCAGCGATTCATTTTTATATTATAGATAAAATCTTAAATAATGTACAATTTCAAATATCTTAAAGTTTAGGTGTAAACCTACTTTCAAGGTACAAGGCGAAGCCGTATTTCATTAGCATTAGTAAGTTGACTCGAGGTTCCGAGACTTATGTTAATTTATTTGCATAGAGAGTTTGTGTGTTTAACACATTGGCCTGTGCTTCATCCGGGTAGAAGTGGTATGTGTAGTCTTAACAATGATTTTGTTTGTTAAATGTTGAAATAGCTCTTATTTATAGGCAAAGATGTAAGCGGCCTAACTAATGATATGTAGTAAACTTTTGGACTCGAGAAAACCAAGATCGTTTAGACTCTGACTAATTAAATACACTATTACATACCGCGGAAGAGTGTTTTTTGCTTGTTTGTTTAAACTCGCTAATCTCAGGAACTAACTGTCTGATTTGAATAATTCTATTTGCGTATGATAGCCTACTTTTTGAGGAAGGTTATAGGTTATGTAACATCACGGTACTGGCAACGGGAGCAGAGCAGTAACCAAAGACGCGGGTGAAACCGCGCCGCGGCAAAACAGTAGAGTTGTATGTATTTACCCATGTCTGGAGTAAGTTTGACCTAATATTACGTGTCACCAAATTACCAATCTTATAAGAAATGAACTAACAACGTTGACCATTCTTACTAAGTTCATTCGTATCATGATACGTTTCTATTGTAAACAATCACAACAACAAATAAAAAGTTACATCATACATTGAACGACTTCATTAGAAACTAGGGTCTCACGCTAAAATGGTTTCTTTCAATGAAAAAAGATGTTCACGATACGAGAAACGATTGGAACATCGATTATAGGAAGAACAAATGGAGTGTTAAATTGCTATAGTCAAAGTCAAAGTCAAAGCATTTATTTCATTTTGATCATAAAGTCAATGCTTATGAAAAGTCAACATTACATTTTGTCAGCCAATTAACCTACAGCCAGTTCGCTGACGAGGTAGAGCTGTGAGAAGAACTGGCAAGAAACTCACGCCACTCTTTTCAATCGCCAGATAATTACAGTTATTTGAATGAGTTACAATTTAAACACTCAACGCAACCAAAGAACCATACAAAGTAATTATTACAAATTAACTAATTAATATAATACTAAGATTAAAGAAAGAAAAGAGAGGATTTCTATTATTTATTTAGTTAATTTAGTGCTATTATTTAGTATTTATTTATTATTTATAAACCTTTTATTATAAATTTTATATTTTTTATATTCTTTACTGTACACACATATTAAACATATTACATAATTGGTATGAAATATCATGCACAAAGGCGACCTTAATTACCTTAAAAGTGAGTTTTCTTCTGGCAAACCTCAGAGTAAAACAGTTAAAATATTAAGTGTGAGAACAAATGAAGTGTACAAACAGACAGAAAAGAAATTAAATGAAATAGTACCTATTGATTTATTGTATACCTAGTGAATACTTAAACAAATATACTTACATATTAATACACACATAATATCTTAAAATATTATATACCTAAATGCATTACCTTACATAATTTTAATAAATATATCTACATAAATACCTTTTATTTAGATAGGAAATATTCTTCTATTGAACACATCATAAACTTTATTTAGTAAAGCAAGATGAAATAGATGCACGAATATTTTTCAGGTCAAGGTTAGGTATTTTTGTTATTTAAGCTATAAATTAATGGAAAACTAGTAAAGAGATGCTGAGCTGATTTAAAAATGAACTCTAATATACAGTAAACTACTAAAAAGCCTTAACTAAATTCTAAAATAAAGCATATTCGGAATGAAGCAAGAAAAAGTTTAAAGAGAAACTTTCCATTTGACATTCAGAACCCTTTTTTAAATTGATGATTGATTTTAATTGATATATAATATTATCGCCTACATAAAGTAAACAACTCATTTGCGGGTCTAGGTGTACGTTTCTATAACAAATTACCCATTGACATTATGAATCTACCCCTACAAAAATTCAAACAAACTGTTAAAAACCGCCTTATTCTAAAGGGTTATTATACTATTAATGATTATTTAAATGATAAGGCAGCATGGGTATAGTTGCTCGTTTAATGCAAGATTAATGTTATATTGATTATTATTGTTGTAGCTTTATTGACTATTATTATCATTAAGTATATTGATATTTTTATTATTGTACTTATATTGACTATTATTATCATTCAGTATATTGATTATTATTATAGTAATTATATTGACTATTATTGTAATTATGTTGACTATTGTAGTAAAAGTTTAATGTGAAGTGGATGCATATCATGATCATTACGAGTTCGTAAGGCATAATACATTTTATTAGGGTTCTTTTACCACCCATGCCCTGCATTGACATGCTCACTAAAATGTCATTGCTTGTGGTGTCGTATTGGCCGGGTCATCACCTTCCCTCTAATATGGCGAGGGTGATTTATTTATTTATTTATTTATTTATTTATTTAAGGTCAGCCAACGACTACTTACGCTATTACATTAAAAGACATATGTATCAGCTATTCTATACATAAGCGTAGTAACCACTTAAAGGCTAACACCACATGCACATTATTTGTTAACAATGAATAATTATATAATATTAAATTGATGAATTAATTTAGAATGAAATTAAATTACAATGTTATTAAAAAAATATATATATAAAATTAATTTAATTAGAATATAAAGTGAGCTTAAATTAAAATGTAATAATTAATATAGGTACAATAATCGCACAGTAATTTATTATCATACTTCTTAGAATTAGAATAACAGGTATAATTTGGATGTAATTATTTTATTATTAATATATTTAAGAATTAAATTAAATTTATACGATTAAATTAGGTTAATTTAGGATTAGCAGTTCGTGTAATGTTCAGTATTGTTTTACGATACGTACTTAAACTATCATGATGTATGTCTATTATGTCACTAAAACTGTTTATCAATTTACACATTCTAGGTATAGGGGAATTAGCACCAAGGACAGTCCGTCTTAATGGTGGGCATAGTGGTGTAATCTGATGTCGAGGGTATCTGGAAGGAGCGCGGAATCTTAGGAGACTCAATAGACCAGGACAATCCACATTACCTCTTATGAGTTTGAACATAAATACGGCATCAGTAATCTCCAAACGGGTAGAAAAGGCAGGTATCTTGAAGTACTGCAGGCGAGTATTGTACGAGGGCAGTAACTTAGCTTTCCCAGCAGAAAAGGCAAGATGCCAGAGAAAGCGCTTCTGTATTCGTTCTAGACGGAGAGCATGTACAGCATAGTGTGGCCTCCAGACGACACTGCAGTACTCCAAGATGCTTCTTACAAACGTGTTGTACAGTAAGATTTTAGTGTTGTAATTTTTAAACTCTTTGCAGTTTCTAATTACAAAACCCAGCATTTTGGATGCCCTATTTGTAATATGCTCAATATGTGGGATGAAGGTAATTTTTTTGTCAAAAACTACACCCAAGTCCTTTATTTTGTCTACTTCTTGTAATTTTGTTTGTTCCACAACGTAGCCCGCTCCTATAGTTTGCGTTTTCCTAGTGAATGTCGAATAGTAGCACTTTTTAGTATTTAGGGTCATATCATTAATTTTGCACCATTCTATGAGTCGGTTCAAATCCCTTTGTAGTTGTTCAGTGTCGCTAGGTGATTCAATTTTTTTAGCTATCTTTAAGTCATCAGCGTAAAGAAAGCAATCTGAGTAATGGAAGTGACTTGGGAGATCATTTATGTAAATATTGAATAAAATAGGAGCCAAATGAGAGCCTTGTGGGGCTCCAGATGTTATGTCACAGCCCTTAGATCGGAAGCCATTTATGACCACATAGAATTCTCGATCAGTTAAATATGACCCAAACCAGTCTAGTAAGGGTCCGGTCACTCCATACACAGAAAGCTTATAAATTAAAATTGAGTGTGAAATTTTGTCGAAGGCTTTGCTGAAGTCGGTGTATATTACGTCATACTGTTTATTAGAGTCTATGGTATGAATAAGTAATTCAGAGAAGGACAGTAAGTTAGTACTAGTGGATCTATTTGCGACAAAGCCGTGTTGGTGATCACTAAGATACGATTTAAAGTGTTGTTGCAGATGTGGACATATTAATGCTTCAAAAATTTTAGCAAAAGTAGACAAGATAGAAATAGGCCTGTAGTTTGTTACATTGTCATTATTGTCTGACTTGTAAATTGGAACAACCTTAGCCCTTTTCCACACCTTCGGAAAGGTTCCTGTTGCTAGCGAGCTGTTATAAATTTTTAATAGTGGGGTCACCAAGGCAGAGGCACACGCAGAAATAAAAATTGGTGGTATACTGTCAGGTCCTGCTCCTTTGCTGGTATTTAGAGTTTTCATTTTTTTCAGCAGTTTACGACTATCGATAATAGGGTATGTAAGGCATTGACTGTGTTGGTTCATGGTTTTAAGAAAGTTTGAGTTAAGGGTATTGTCGAAGTTACTTTTCGCAGAGTTGTAAACTGATGAGAAATAGCCAGCAAATAAATTACAGATGGCCTCGCCATCAGAAGTTGTGGTCTGACCGTCAGTCATTGACATTGGGTAGGTGCTGGACCCACCGCGTTTCGCCTTTATGTGAGACCAGAATGATTTGGGATTGTTAGGTATTTTAGCTTCCAAATCTAACAAATACTTATTATATAAGTCTTTAGCTAAGTCTTTACATCGTTTGGAAATTAACTGTAGTTCCAGCTTGTCAATGGGGTTCTTGTATTTCATGTGTCGTATTCTCAGTTTATTTCTTTCTTTAAGTGATTGTATTAGTGACTTGTTAAACCACGGAGGATAGCGACTTTTTTTTGGATTACGTTTAGGTACATATTCATCTATAACGGAATAGAGGACTTCATAAAAAATCTCCAGCATAATGTCTACGTCAGAAATACCACAGAACAGATGCTCCCAGTTTATTTTCTTTAGCTGACATAGAATAAGATCGTATTTCGCTTTGTAAAAGTTTGACCTAGGAGTGCTACTGTACGGTAGACTTTTATTCTTAGGAAAAGAAAGACTAATTTCAATAGGCGGGTGGAGTTTATCGACAACGGTTATACTGTTGACTGCTTCAATAACAGAACATGATGACATTGTCGTTAGTACAAGGTCTAAAATTCGACCTGAACAGTTTTTGACTTTATTAGCCTGGGTAAGTTTATTTATAATCGAAAACTCAAACAATCTCTGACTAGTGTTTGGTAACGTATCGTTGGTATTGTCCTTAATATCCCAGTTTATTTTTCCCAGATTGAAGTCCCCCACAATACAAACTGGGGTATCTGTGGTTTCAAAAAAGATGTTACAATGTTCGATGTAATGTTCTATAATTGAGAGAGTTATGGGTGGGGGAAGATAGACTGCACAAAGAGCTATTTGATGTGACTCGTTGGTAGAAGGGATGTCGATGGTGACCCAGAGGTCCTCACAATCGCTCTGCCAACCGTCAATTCTCCTTGAATTAAATTTATTTGAAATCGCAATTAATACGCCACCCCCGTCCTTGTTGCGTTGATACCTAGAAGACTCTCTATCCCTTCTGAACACCACAAAATCACTGCCAAACAACTCGCTGCTAAGTATATTGCTGTTAAGCCAAGTTTCCGTTAAAACAATTACATCATAATTCGTACAGGACATGTTGCAATAAAATATATCAGTTTTAGTTCGTAAACCTCTACAGTTCTGGTAATACATTCTTATATTGTTGCTTAATGGAGCCATTACTATAAATGTTATGAGTTATGAGATCATGCATAAAATAAGAAAAAAAAAATACAAAAAGGAAAAAAAAAAGAAAAAACACTACACATAAACTAACACAACACTAAATAATTTTGCTGAGACAATTCAAATTTCTAATTAATATATACTCAGCTCCTTCGGTTTTCCGAGTGTAAATTCTGCCATTCCTTACCCATACAAACTTGTATTCCTTTTCCTTGGCCTTTAATCTTGTAGCTGCGTGAAGGGCTTTGTTCTTGGGCGAAAGATGTTCTGCTACGTAAACGGCAGTCTTTCGACCCGTAAATCCCAGATACTCAGAGTTCAGCTTATTTTGGGGGTGGTCCTTGTTGAACCGGATTGTAGACGCTAGAAGCTGGTCACGGAGTCTAGGCGAGGCTAGTTGGGCTATGATAGACCGGGGTCTAGGACTGGATTGGTTAGTCTTTGAGATACGTGTACAGGAAAGAATGTCCCTCTCTTGTATCTCGCACTTTACTACTTCTCCAAGTTTCTTAATTATGTTATAAACATTTTCGTTCTTGTTCTCAGGCATGCATTGCACCTCTATATTGTTACACCTTGCCTGCTGTTCCACGCTATCCAATCTAACAAGTAAATCATTAACTGTATTCTTCAAGCTCAAGTTTTCTGCCTCTAATTTATTTATGACAACGATAGTAGCCTGCTGGTTTCTTTCGATGTCTTCGAACTTACTATTCATAAAATTCATTGAGTCGATAATATCTCTCATTTCTTTTTTTATGGGTTCCATTTCTTTATTAACTGCAGCGGCGATGCTTTTGTTAAACTTTGATAACATTTCTTTCATTTCTATTTTCATGACTTCGTGTATAATAGTACGTAGTTCATCTTTCTTCCTTGAGGGCGACGGAGGTGAAGATGGCGGACTCTCTATAGCTACTCGTTTGTTGCCTCTATTCATGGTCACATTGCGGATGGGTGTCGAATCTTTTTTTAATGTTTTTGGAGCACTATTTAAACAAAGCGGGCATATCCAGGTTTTTTTGTTGTTGCCAGGCTTATTCGGAGATTCCTTGATGGATAGACATGCATAATGGTAAAGCTTCTCACAAGTTGCGCAATGAGTATATTTATCATCAGCAGCTTTTTCTTTATTGTCATTTTTACAACATCCCCAAAGGGATGCACCGGAATTACCAGGCATTTTAATATCTGAATTAAATTATTATTACCAAAATCAACTCACAGCAACAATTATTTTCCTCATGGAGGCAATGTGTTGTAGGTAGAATAGTGTGCACCGTCTACAATACCTTATCGCTAGTGTCGGCACACTGATGATTCACAACGAACAGCCGGGCGCCGGCCACAAGCCGCGCAGGCCGTAATGAGCTTTAGGCGCTAAGCAGAGACATGAGAGTAGCGTAGCACGGGCGCGGTTAACACTTGTCATTCACTAACCGGTCTATCCACTGGGTTTTAAAATTTTTGTCCGTTTAGAACACAAAGTTGATTATTAAACGTTTATTTACTATCTTTTTAGTTTGTTTTAAATATGCAAACACTTGACTGGAGTTATATTTACACTGTGGTAACAGTTTTAGCACACAAGACGATGAATTTGTATGATAAATTATTTTTACAACTAAGAGTAGATTCAAACGTAAGTTAACAGTATGGTCGCTTGGTCAAAGGTGATGATGGCTGGCCCGTGCGTCATGCTCGTGAACGGGTGCTACTTGGGATGACTGGTCAATCTTGGCATGGCTTACATTTAATATTCAATCCAGTATTACCTTGTCGTTCAATGTGACCAGGGGGTGCATTTACCAGTTTAATTAAAATACGTAGTCAAATTACCATACTAGTTGAAACTAAATAATTGAATTCCTTGTTTTCTTTCTTTAATCTTAGTATTATATTAATTAGTTAATTTGTAATAATTACTTTGTATGGTTCTTTGGTTGCGTTGAGTGTTTAAATTGTAACTCATTCAAATAACTGTAATTATCTGGCGATTGAAAAGAGTGGCGTGAGTTTCTTGCCAGTTCTTCTCACAGCTCTACCTCGTCACCGAACTGGCTGTAGGTCAATTGGCTGACAAAATGTAATGTTGACTTTTCATAAGCATCATACTTTATGATCTAAATGAAATAAATGCTTTGACTTTGACTTTGACTTTGATGTAACGAAATTTCAGTCCATATCTTAACGTTCATTTACTTCATGTCAGAGCATTGACAACGTTGGCGAACGTGGGTTATAAATTGCAAGTTTCATAATCGAATTATGTTCGTACTTGAAACGTTGCTTCGTGTATAGAACAGTAATATAATATTCTGTGTAATAGTCTGCTATTATGGTTGTGGTGATGTGAAGTAAAGACTACCACTCACTAGCGAAGTGTGTACTCGTACAAGTTAGGTATATGCTGTCGTACCTATATAACTAACGCAACGGTGGTTTAATCATCACATAAAGCAGTAGGAAAATCACTCAATGTTGTAATGTAATTTATATTTTATTAAATAAATAAAAAAAAAGAAGTTGAACAAAGTTATGGCAGAATCCTTCATTTGTTACTACGAAGGTCTTGATCCACCTGTTAAAATTATGAAATAATAAAAAAAAATTTACGAAAGACAATGGCAATTGCGAAATATGTCAGAACGTAATCTTCTATATTTATATACTTATAATAAATTTTTAACGAAATAAAATCTGTACATAGAATATAAAAGAAAACTATTGAGGGTAATATTTATTCGAAACTGATGCCAAAAATATAATTTACAAAATTTTTGTCTGTCTGTATGTGCAGGCATGAATCAAAAACCACTAAACGAATTTTTATTAAACTCGCTACATTTATAGGTCATATTCCTCGCCAGGTTATAGGCTACTTTTTATCCCGAAAATAAATCGGGTATCCCAGATATCCGGATATTTAATTTCCAGTTGAATCCCTGTTAAAATTATCTAAGCACTGTAATTTTATTAAGACTGCAGAAAACAATTTTAGAATAATTACACCCTTACCGAACGTCAACGTGGACGGAGTCGCGGGCGCAGCTAGTTTTTAATATTTTCTGACAACTTTATTTTCTTATCTGGCAATATTTGATTAATAGATAGTTGAATTGGATAGGCTGTTAAATAAGATTCGTTAAGTTAAGAGATGTAATTTTATATTGTAAAAAAGTACAAACGTTTTTTTTTAAATCCTACGGAAACCGATCAATTTGTTGCCATCTTTTCCGGGAAAACATGAATTAAGCAAATATTGTCCCAAAACTGGTTAAAAAAAACAAGCTTTGCCAGTTATTGCGACAATGTTCATTACATCGAGCTTGTCACATATTGCGAACCATATTCTGGTTGGAATCTATGAGCCCTGAGAGTAACGTTATCTCCTCGGTTTTAAATGGAGGAGGTGTTAGGTATTTTATATGATTGTGTTTTCTTAAAAAGATTTTTGAGGTAATATTATTCCTGAACGGTTAGGCATAGGCCTGTAGGTATTATTTTTTTATTAGCCTATAGGGTTGTCCTACAGCCGAGCATAGACTTCTTTTAAAAGTTTCCGATTCCCAATTGTTGATGTACTTGCAATATAATCGTATAGGTTTAATAAATTACGATTATAATCGTTGTATAAAACTAAAGGTCACTGCATACGTGATGGGTTTTTATACAGACGGGAGTAACGGGACGGCAAATTTTGGAAATATCGTTCTACAAAAAAATTATAATGAAAGAGTTTATGTCACGGAAACACGGACAAGAATCTGGCATTCACGGAGCCTATCCTTTCACGTCCTGTCCGTGGTATTATCTCGTTAATTATATAGCGACATTTATTTAGTTAATTTAATGTTAATTTTAAAGTTTTGATATTACCACATCACGCAGAAGCAAAAACACTTACCTGAAACAAAAAGAAACATTTTATTAAAATTAATTTCCACACTCTTCCTTTTCCTTCCTTATCCACTTTACATGGTCGGCAACGGCTTGGTTGCTGCTGCGATGCTAGAACACAACCATGGCCATAGGTCAAGTTACCTACCACTTACGAAGTGGGCGGCATGCTTGATTACTACTGAAGTTAAATCTATTCTATTCATACTAATATTATAAATGCGAAAGTAAGGCTGCCTGTCTGTTACGCTTTTACGGCTAAACCACTAAAGTGATTTTGATGAAATTTGGTATAGAGACAGACTAGACATTGGGAAACAACATAGGCTACATTTTATTGCGAAAAATGACTAAAAGGGGTTGAAATAGAAGATGTAATCTTGCTTGAAAAATTGTCAATGTAGAAGACAAAATAATGAATCTTTTAGCGGCTTTTTTTTTGCGATAACCGACATTCACGCGGGCAGAGCTGCGGGCAACAACTAGTAAAAAATATATAAAGTCTAGGTAGAGTTTAGAATGTAGGTTAACTACGCATACAAAATGAAGTCCACTGTCACGGACATCTATTATGTTGTTGTTTGTAGTGGTTTTTATGACTTTGCTTACAAATTACCAAGTAAAAAGTAAACCTTATACTTGCGGTGTGCTTTGCGACTTTTTTGGAGCAACAAATACGTTTTGTTTAAAGTGATTTGAGAGTCAGGTGTTTAAAAGTTGCATGCATCACAACATCTGAAGACGTATTGTAACTGTGATTAAATGTTTTTTTTATTCTTTGTGTGCGTCACCTGTATGTGAAAAATAATCTGTTTTTCTTTCTATCTTCCTTTCTTTTGAGTTCTTATGAGTAGAGAGATAATTGTATATAATTTTTAGAATTAGATACTAGATACTAAGTTATAAGACTGCTGCAGGAAGGAGCGTATGTATGTATGTATGTATGTATGTATGTATGTGAGTATGTAGGTATGTCTATTTCTTTGGCACGCTCTACAGCCTAAATGGCTTGATGGATTTTAACGTATGAGGCGTCATTAGATTCGTATTGATTGTGGGAGTGACACAGGGTATATAAAAGTTTAATGTAGAAAAAAAATAATTTCTTTCTTTTCACTATGTTTTAGGCAGACGAGCTTTTGTTTTTCATCAATATATATTGTTTGTTAAGTGTTTGATTTCCTATTTTATTACTGTTTCTTAATTTAGATATATATATATAAGTTCTTTTTTTTAAATTGTACAATTCCTTGGTGTTACACTATAATGTTGTACGATTTTATGCAAAAAAATAAATGCCATAGTATAACTGTGGCAGATGAATTTATGTTCGCAGTAAAATATAAATATCACAACAACTACATACAACGCCATCTAGACCCAAAGTACGCATATATTAATTATAGCTTGTGTTATGACTTCTCGAATGCGGATATACATACTTAAATACTTTTATACATATTATTATATTAATATATATGGGATCACCTGGGCCAATGCATAAAGACATGTTCATGCACACAAATATTTGTACTGATCGGGAGTCGAACCCGCGACCTGCGTACGTGCGGCAGTCCGTACACAGTACTACCGAACCATAGAGGCAGTCTAAATGTTTTCCTATAACTACTTAGGTAACGATGTTGCCTAATGCCTGGTATTACCTAGGAAAAGATGGAACGGTTTTAATTCCTGACCACGCTGCCAAGTGAATAAACATATGAGAGGACACATATACCTACTACATATGTAATTAACATATCTCGGTTACGTCTCCTCCATTTTGCGCTATGGAATAATCATTTGGGGTAATTCTGTTGAACTAATTCGAGCATTCAGAGCGCAGAAAAAGTGTGTAAGAGCATTAGATAGGGCAGAATACCTAGACAGCTGCATACCTTTATTTAAAAAACATAAAATTCTAACATTACCTTGTTTGTAAATGTATGAAATTTGTATATTTGTTTACAAACATTCTAGTCTTTTTATTAAAAATATAGAAGTTACTAATAGAAATGGTAGATTCTCTAATAAGTGTTCCTAACCAACGCACAGCTTTACATAGTAAAAACTCATTTTGTATGGCAGTACGAATTTATAATAAATTACTGAATTATTTAAAAACATTAGATTTATTGTTATTTAAAAGAAAATTATTTGATTTATTGATAAACAAATGTTATTATACTGTCAAAGATTACCTAAATGTTGAAAATGTGTAATTCTTTAAAATTGTTACCTAGGTACTTTAGTTTTTTTTATTTTTGCTTAAACATGTAAAATATTTGTACACCAGCAATGGTAGAATATGAGACCAAGCAATTTTTATGTAACACCATTTAAGTACCATATTCTGATAAATAAATATATCTTTATCTTTAACAAAACCAGTGAAATTTGTAGCACAACTCTACAAATACATTTTAAACATCTCTTTTAAAGTGAAAATTGGTATACATTTTACAGATGATGGTTCTGAGTACAAAGTTACTAGCATTCTCTATTCTGTAAAGCGTCAGGTAAACTTTCACAAAACAGTCGCGTAACAGGATTTACACTTTGGCCCCACCTTTGGCGCTTACAGCACTCGTCCATAGAAAATAGCAGTGCAAATATTTGTGTGCATGAACATTGTTTATTTGCATTGGTCTGGGTGTTTCTATGTTATATGTATGTATTTCCAAAAAAAAAAAGTATTTAAGTATGTAGGTATATCCGCATTCTAGAACCCACAACACAAGCATATAATATGCTTACTTTGGGTCTAGATGGCGTTGTGTGTAGTTGTTGAAATATTATTATTATTAAACGCTCCCCCAACGTTTGAGCCAATGCTATTTTTCTGAAATGCACGTTGGACTGGTAATATTGGAGCCAATGTGTGGATCCTGGGTAATCCAGACAGTTTCGATCAATAAGAGCCAGTATAAAAATTAAACGATGATACTTTCGGATGAACAAGTTCAAACGAATTAGTTTTCTCACTTTATTTACTATTCATAATATGAATCAGAGATAAACTAGAATAAGGTCACCACGGTTTAAGATACACTTTGATATTGTTCGTCTATTAAAATTATCAGAGTTTGTAAATACAATAAGCCTAACGTAAACTTAGAAAGTACATCCTATTAATATTATAAATGCAAAAGTTTGTGTGTATGTGTGTGTTTGTTACCACTCAGCGCCTTGATATGTAGATAAATTTGGCACCGAAGACGGATAGACTACTTTTTATCCCAAAAAGCAGTCTGGTTACCGAGAAAGACAAAACACATTTTAGGCGCAGGCGAAACCGTGGGGCGCTGCTAGTAATAATATATATTTAAAAAGTCACATTGGTTTTTGCCTGTACAAAGTGAGTTCTTAACCACTATACCATCACGACTTAAATAAAATTATTAAATTAATAAAATAAATTATAGTATAGTCCCACAGTCAATGGCTAGTTAATACGAATTATTATTATTTATTTACACTTACATACACCAAACTTACAAACATGTTATAGATATCACAATACAATACATAGTACAATGGGCAGCTTTATCGCTAAGAGCGATTTCTTGGGTGTTTAGGCATCTCGCACCGCTCGCGACTCGCACCGCGGTGCGACTTGCCTATTAGCTCCTTTTGAATGGGTCACATCGCACCATATTGTTAGAGCGGTGCGAGTGGCCTAAGGTAGGCCACTCGCACCGCTCTAAAGGAGCTATTAGGCAAGTCGCACCGCGGTGCGAGTCGCGAGCGGTGCGAGATGCCTAAACACCCGATTTCTTCCAGGCAATTATTAATTAAATATAATCTATACATATAATAAAATTAGAGTGACTGTTTGTAATATTGAAATAAGCGTTTTTTACTACATGTATATGAATATATATATATACGGTACATACACCAAAATAACATTTTTACAATTTTTGTCTGTTTGTTCCGGCTAATCTCTGAAATGGCTGGACCGATTTTGACGGGAGTTTTATTGCCAGGTAGCTGATGTAATAAAGAGTTACTTAGGCTATGTTTATTTTAGAAAAATAAAGTAATGTTGATCGACTGTTAGGCGGAACGAAGTTCGCCGGGTCAACCAGTCTTATAAATAAAAATCAATGTTTGTATGTATGTACTCTATGCGTGCTGAAATCATTGATCAGATTGTAAAATTGGTATTGGATTTAAACTTTACTAAGGTGTTCTGGTGACGCCCTAGATAGTTTCTAGCTCAAATTTTTTTTTGTTTTTATAATCTACATTGCAATGTACGCTGGGTCTAGCTAAGCAGTAAGCATATAATACACTTATATAATTTTGACAGCCTCTGTAGTTCAGTGGTGCTGTGTATGGACTGCCACGCAAAGGTCGCGGGTTCAATTCCCGCTCAGTTCAAATATTTGTGTGCATGAACATGGCTATTTGCAATGGTCTGGGTGTTTCTATGTATAATATGTATGTATTTACAAAAAAGAAGTATATAAGTATGTTTATCCGCATTCTAGAAAACATATCACAAGCTATTAATTTTTGGTCTAGATGGCGTTGTGTGGTTGTTGTGGTATTATTATTATTATTAGTATATACAATGGTAAACACTTTCATTGATATTAATCTACCAAGTAAAAGGCAGAACTTACATAAAGTTCTGCCTAAAATTGTGCAAATTAGATCTCAAAATAAAAAATAAATAAAAGTGTTATTCCATTGTGTATGTTTAATGTTTTAATTTTATATTTTAATTTAGTTTTTTTAAATTAAATAATTGATTTTATTTTAATTTTATTATGCGTTTATTTTAATTATGATTTATAATTTATTTTAATTTGTTTTTAGTGTGTTATAAATGTTACGTTCTAATGCATGTTGTGACACCTTAAAATGTTGTGCACTTGTAACTATTTGAGTGTTTTTAACTGTAAATTATGTCAAAAAATAAATAAATAAATAAGTATGGTCACTTTACAAAAAAGTTAGGTTAACAGCACTTAGATCTGGCGGTCAATAGTTAAACGCAGTACTTATAAAGTGGAAACTTTGTATTATTTCTTTTAGTTTCAGTAATGAAAGATGTGAAGTTTGTTAGATACTTGGATCAGCACTAATGACACAGATAATACTAATAACAAAGAAGGCATGTATATAAATTATTTACATCATAATTAAATTAATTTTAGCAAAACCTTAATAGTTACTGACTGCAGCCTACGGCTTCACCCGCGCGTAAAATGAGTTTTGTCTCCCTTGGAAACCAAACCGATTTTCTGGATAAAAAGTAGCCTCTGTCCGTCTCCGGCTCTCATTTTATCTACTTAACAATTTTCATCGAAATCAGTTTAACCGTTTAGGCGCTAAGTGGTAACAAACACACACACATACATACACACAAACTTTGGCATTTATAATATTATAATATTAATAATAATATTCTACCACATTCACACAGTGCCATCTAGCCCCAAATTAAGCAATTATATTTGCTTGTGTTATGGGTACTAAACAACTGATATACTACTTATATACATTTTTTTTTTTTGTAAATACATACATATTATAGATAAATTACACCCAGACACAGAACAAACAATCATGCTCATCACACAAAGGTTTGTCCTGGGTGGGAATCGAACCCACGACCTCCGGCTTAGCAGTCAGGGTCACTAACCACTAGACCAACAGGCCAGTCAAATTTATTAATAGGAATAGTTTTAAACAATTTAAAATCTAAATTTAGCGTTTCGTACATTTAATTACATTTGGAAACTACAGAATTGCATAAATATGGTTGTAATATACACTCCGAAGTTAACAAAAATAGCTCTGGAAGCAATATTAGAGCTTCGAACCGCAAATTTTGTAGAAATTGGAACGTAATGTATACAATTTATTGTATTTTATGTTTACTTTAAAATGGGAGCTTAAGTTGATTTGTCAGCAGGCTTTCTTTATAATGAACGAGAACATAATAATATCTATTTAAAGAGCTCTAGTGTGTGCACGAAGAGATTTTAATGGTATATAAGATTGTATGGATAAATTGGTTAAGTGCAAATTAAATTTACAAATCATGTTTCGTATCAAAACATTACACAATATTTTACGAGCATACAATTGATTGTATGAGGACATTGACATAGTTTATTACTCTGTCAATGTATGAAGACATCCTTAATTTTTACTTTTTATTATAGTGGCAATAGAAATATACTATCAATAGAAATATAATATACATTTTGACTGTGTAACTATTGTAAATTGAAATTCTTGCCAGTTCTTTGCACATGGGCAATAGCTGACACCTTATTCTGGATTGTGAGCGCTTTGGAAGGCCACTATGTGTGATGAGATTACAGTCCGCTGGCAAACGGACAGGCAGTGAAGCCTTAGTAATAGGGTTTTTACTCTTTGGGCACGAAACTCTAATAAAATGGCTGCCAATCTAAGTAATAACATATTTACCTAATGAAATGAAATGAAATGAAATATATGTTTATTCATATAGGTTAATTAAATTATCACTTATGAACGTCAAAGCTTACAAAATGTCAGCAAATTAACCTACAGCCAGTTCGCTGACGAAGTAGAGCCTTTTTTTTTTTTTTTTTTATATTTATATCAATTATTATCAAAGTGACTCCACCCCTCCTGATGGTAAGCAGTCAGTGGAATCCAGAAGTGGTGGCCACCATACCAAATTTATCGTCTTAAACTGCTGTTATGGTGGCCTCCACTATGGCGGCTGGGAATGAGGTTAGGGGAAGGGAATGAGGGAGGTGAGGAAAGAGGAAAGGGGGGGAAATTGGGCCTCCGGCACTCTCACTCACCGAACGAAACGCAGTAGTAAGGATACTACTACTCTTAAGTCGATCTTCTATGAGAGGGTAGTACTTCCCCGGACGATCCTTGAGAATAACTGGCAAGAAACTCAAGCCACTCTTTTTAATCGCCAGGTTATTACAATTTTTGTAAGTTACAGTTTCAAGTAGCATGCAAAGTGACGCAGGCAATACACTTAACTCTATAGATACTTAATTACTTACAAAGCTTACTTACAGCTTTCACCTACCTATCCACCTTGTTACTAATTTTACTAAAACTAATACTATTTATAATAATTACGTGCAGCCTATGTACAGTCCTCAGTTTACTTTCTATTATTTTTTGCGTAAGTAAAGATATCGTGCCTAATACTTTAGTTTTAAATAATTGCACTCTGGACGTCGCTTTGGGCGGCAAAATTTTATAGTCTATAAAAATTTTAAAAACTACTAGACCTTTTTGATCGTAAACTTTTATATGTGAACTAGTTGAAGAAATTAAGTTTTAAACTTGTGGTCCGTAATTTATTAATGGTTAAGGTTCTTACAACATGCTACTAAACGATTAAAGTACATTAGCGATACCATAATATGTTTTTATGGCATGTCAATTTTTAATTTGAATTCATAGATCACCAGTGGTATAAGTGCACGTTAATTAATGGATCTCAATTTTTCTCATATCTAAATAAGAGATTTGCAGCAAACTGACAAAAATAAGAAACTTATTTTTAAGAAAATATATTATTACTAGATTTTCGCGGCGCGGTTTCATCCACGCGTAAAATATGGTCTGTTGTATCCCTCGGGAACGAGACCGATTTTCGGGATAAAAGTAGATAAAAAGCCTATGTCTGTCTCCAGCACCTAATCTATCTACATAGAAATTTTCATCAAAATTGGTTTAGCCGTTTAGGCGCTGAGTGGTAACAAACACACACACACACACACATACACACATTCAAACTTTCGCATTTATAATATTAATAGGATTATATCAATCTATAAATCTTATAGTAGGTACGATATATTCTTAAAAAGCATTTCAGATTCTCAATAATAAATCTCAATATTTCCATCAAAGAGACTTAATCCATATGCCTAAATGTCTAATAACATAAGCAAAAACTCATGTGACTTTTAAAAATAAACTTCACACCTTTCCAAATCTCAATGTTGTATTTTATACTAAAATAAAACAGCTACAAGTCAATTTGTGGTATGCCGACAGAACAGAAGATTCCAACAGATCTTTATCCTACCAAAAGACATTTACAAAACATTCACCTTTTGATTCTGGTTCGCAATTTGCATGATTCCCAACTTTGTTTCCAACTGCAGTAAGATCATATCTGGGTACTGCAATTTATTTCCTTTCTTATTTTCCATTCAGCATTGTGCAGGCTTTAAGCGAATAAACTTTTAAATTGAGTTCTTAATAAGTCGAGTTAAAAGTCAAGTTAAGCAGATTGACGTAAGAGTAATAGTATCCGTACTATTGTGTTTCGTTTGGTGAGTGAGAGTACCGGAGCCCCAATTTCCTCCCTTTTCCTTTTCTCATATCAATCAATTCTTTTACCTACCCCAGTCCCTTCACAGTAGGCGGCGGCTTCACAGAGTCCGTGGTATTGCAGGAGCAATGCTAGGGACTCTGAGTCGTTCATGAGCGACCACTTACCATCACGTAGGCTGTTTGTCTGCCACTGTTAGCAATAATAAAAAAAAATTAACTGAATGTGCATTTACTACATAAAATACTTTTTTTTAATAATGAATAGTCGTGTATTTATAATGAGCTTAATAGTATTAAAGTCGAACTAGAAAACGCAACATGAAATGCCACTAGCAAGGGCCGATGAGTCTGGTAAAAATTGCAGTTGATGATTATGGACGAGAGAAACTTTAAGCATAAATAGATAGATATATTATATTGATGAATAATCGGGACAATCCCAAACACATGCCCATCACTGTGACTCCTGTAAGCCAGGATTAACAGTGATATCCAAGAAGAAACACCGAGCTTTGACACTCGGAAGTCCCGGGGACTGCTAAACCTACTGTCTTGGACCCCGAAACGAATTTAATCAGAAGTAAAAGGAGGAGTTGGAAATAAAATGTCCACTGCCCTTCATTGCAAAGCGGGAGACAAATTTAATCTGTCAGGATAATGATTAAGTTATTTATGTGCAACTGTGGATAATTTGACGTGTCAAATTTTAGAAATTTGTGCTGAAGAAATTAAACCCGAAATAAAAACCGTGAAATTATATTGGCGATTTATATTACGGTTCTACTAAAATTTTATTATAGCTACTTAAAATTATATTTGTATCATTAAAAATTTTATCGGACACCATAATGCCTGAATAGCTCTATAAAATAATAATTAATAAGAGCCTCTTAATTTTATTCTTCATAAAACTTTAACATTATAACATAAAATAATTTTCAAGACAAGGTAAAAAAGGTTCTTTCTTGTGCATTTATAGTATCATCTATCTTACTGTCAATTAATATTTTTTTATTCCACATTCCAGACCTAAATTCAATATTTAGTAGGACACTAGATAATCTAAGGTGAGTGCTTTGCACATCAAAAATTCAGAGTAATCGGGTAAAACGAATAGTAAAGCCAATTGAATGGTGTGATCGAGAGAGAATTTTATATAGGCAAGTAAACAAAATGATTATAATTTAAAAATAAGTTTAGTATAGTGTTTTTTTGTATGATATTTATGTACTTAGAAAAAAAGCATTTAGCTATATTTACCGCATTCTAAAACTCTTGTCAAAAAGCTATAACATAATGTTTACTTAGGGTCTATATAGCATAGTGTAGTTGTTGTACTTTATTTATTATATAATACAGAGTACCTACATAATAAACATATAGAAATGTCACGTTAGTAGGCTTCTATATGCCAAAAATCTAAAATTCTATGATTTTTACACTTTTAATAGTTAAATATAATATTCTGTTCATATTTATTATAAATGCGAAATTTTATGCGTGTGTGTGTGTGTGTGTGATGTAGATAGATTTGGTGCCGGAGACTGACATAGGCTACTTTTTATTTCGGTTCCCGAGGGATGCTACAAAAAATATTATACACGCGGGCAAAGTCGTGGCGGGCAGCTAGTAGTTTTATATGCTTAGGTGCTCATATTTATATTTGTATGTCTTAATAATAATAGTAATAAATCTAAGAAAGCACCCTGCTACAGCTACGTTTGGACATCTAATTTAATCTTTTTTAATTAAATTTTATCAGCCTGTGACATGAGCTACGAGACGATCATTGAGATAGGTATTCTATCTTTGTCCAGTCACATGTGTTTCGAGACAATTCTTTACTATTGAGATTAGTTTTCTTTTAGTAACAAGCTTTTACTCATACAGAAAAACATTGATCACTGTTTGTGATCAAGACGAGTGGGTAATTTAGACCTAAACAGAAATTACCTACAAAATTATGACTTTTAAAAACATATTATTAGTACTTGTTCGGTATTGAATCCTATCTCGTGCATAAAAGGCAAGATAAGACTACCATAACTATTGCGCTTTATCATTTAGAATATGAATATCATCCGAGTTTAAACTTTAAATCATGGCTTCCACATGTTAAATTCATTTCTTAATAACACTTTCCGGGATAGTAAATGCATATGGCCGTGATGATAATAAAACGTCTATTGTGTCTGTCCAGAGGCCCTAGACAAGTGTCAAAGATTTCTATTCTATTCATAGAATAGATAACAAAATGTATGAGATTGACATAAGCGTCGGCGTTAGCTTATGTCAATCCAATACATTTTTCTATCTATTCTATTCATAGAATAGATAAAAAAATATATGAGATTGACATATGTGTTGGCGTTAGCTTATGTCAAACCAATACATTTTTCTATCTATTCTATGAATAGAATAGAAATCTTTGACACTTGTCTAGGGCCTCAGTAAAGAGTTAAGAATCGGAGATCATTGGTAAAGTGTTGTTGGTGAAATCAAAAACATAGATTTTTACAGACATGGCATAGTCTAACTGATAGATTTGGTATTACAAGACAATAGACTGCGATAACTACTTACAAACTACTTACACCGCTCGAACTGTCAATACTAATATTACAAATGTGAAAGTAAAGAGATAGATTAGACCTTGGGCAACATAGACTACCTTTTATCGCGAAAAATAGCTAGATAGGGTTGAAATTAAGGATGAATGTTTGCGTGAAAAATCGTCAACATAGAAGATAAAATCATAAAACTTGAAATATTTTTTGGCGATAACTGACTCACGGGTAGTATTACATAAGAATATTATACCAAGAAATCGTTATTTTAAAACTATCTTTGAATATTATTCCAAACTTCACAGTGGAATCTAAAGGGCCTCGAACCAAACGGTTCAGCACTTCATACTTTTGTCGCTCAATTAAAGCCTAGAACTCTTTGCCAGCGCATGTGCTCCCATCTAACTTTGATCCTGTGTCTTTTAAGCGGGGCGTGAAAAGCATCTCACTAAGCCGCCATAGCAAACGCTATCACACCAGTGGCTTTTGGAATGGTGTCCGCCACTTCTGGATTCCATTGACTGGTTACCATCAGGCAGAGTGGAGTCACTTTGATAGGCTAATATAAAAAAAAACTATTACAACCAAATCAGTCTTCAAATAGATAAAAACTCAAAAGCTTTTCTAGAAGTTAAATCATCAATACCATCTATCTCATTTATTGACTGCACCGTTGGTCTAGTGGTTAGTGTAACTGACTGCGACGCCGGGTGTCGTGGGTTCGATTCCCGCGGAAGGCAAATATTTGTGTGATGAACATTTGTATTTGTCTTCAGTCTGGGTGTTTCCTATGTATTCTAAGTATGTATTTACAAAAAAAAAAAGTATGAATATGTATTATATTTCAGTTACCTAGTACCCATAACACAAGCTCTGCTTAGCTTGGGACTAGATGACGGTGTGTGATAGTGTCCACATATTATTATTATTATTATATTATTATTATTTTATCAAAATTGTACTAAATGAAGAGATATCATTTTATACATTCAGATAGCTTGATAAAGTCGTATTGGAACAGAATTCCAATACGACTTTATAACAGATAACAGTAAGAACGATAATAACAATATCTTAACAGTAATGCAACCAATGCGATATCCTATTAATATTATAAATGCGAAAGTGTGTGTGTGTGTGTGTGTGTGTGTGTGTGTGTGTGTGTGTGTGTGTGTGTGTGTGTGTATGTGTGTGTGTGTGTATGTGTGTGTGTGTGTGTGTGTGTGTGTGTGTATGTGGTGTGTATGCGTGCGTGCGTGCGTGCGTGTGTGTGTGTGTGTGTGTGTGTGTGTGTGTGTGTGTGTGTGTGTTTGTGTGTAGGGAGGGTGGTGAAGGGATTAAGATATAGGATTAGGATTAAGAGGGATTGATATCAGTCAAGTATGTATAAAGAAACAAACACTATATATTATTAAAAAACAAAAAACCCGCCTGCCTAAAACATACTAAGACTAAAGAAATCCATTTTTATTCCCGTGCTGACGCTACATTGAAATATTATGTACCCTATGTCACCCCCACAATCAATACGAATCTAATGACACATCATACATTAATATGCATAAAGCCATTTAGGCAGTAGAGCGTGCCAAAGAAATATACATACATACTCACATATATACATACATACATACATACGCTCGAAAACATTATTACCCTTCTTGACTTCGGCAGTCGGGAAAGAAAACGCAGCGTGAGCAGACAAGGTGGACCGACGACCTTATAAGGGTGGCGGGCAACCGATGGGTGAGAGCGGCAAACAACCGACCAAGGTGACGAAAATTCTGGGAGGCCTATGTCCAGCAGTGGACGTCTTTTGGCTGATATGATGATGATAGTAGAGGATTCTTGAAATCTCATAATATTAGTAAATGTTGGGTCGTTAAAATATATATTTTTAGTATCTGTTTCTTAGGTACATTTTTAATGAATGAGCTATACAATGCAGTGCAGCTGCACTGATGACCTCTGTGGTTCGGTGGTACTGTGTACGGACTGCCACGCAGAGGTCGCAGGTTCGATTCCCGCTCAGTGCAAATATTTGTGTGCATGAACATAGCTATTTTCATTGGTCTGGATGTTTCTATGTATAATATGTATTTACAAAAAAAGTATTGCATGTTTATCCGCATTCTAGAACCCATATCCCAAGTTATTAAATGCTTACTTTGGGTCTAGATGGCGTTGTGTGGTTGTTATAGTATTATTTATTTATTATTAAAGTTCAGTACCTACTTTATAATTTCTGTATCTAAAATTTTTGTTGCGACTTACTCTACCAGTTACTATTAAATATATAGAAAATATATTGAATATGTTGCACTAACTGACTAGTAATTTAATAATTAATTTATTTAATTATATCATCAGATTCGAAAAGATTAATTAACAGATCCGACCATTAAAATAATTATTCGAAGTATCGTATGTTGTTCGTTACTTAATAGACTTCCTTCCTTAAAGTTAATACGATTCGTAAATAGTAAGTCGGTTTAGGTAACACACGGAATGTAACGAATCGATTGATTTGGTGAAAGTGAACGTACAACTGGTGCATGATAGTGTTTAACAGTAATGACGTCAAAGATAAAATATCGATCAGTAGCACAGATAATAAATTGTTATCTCGCGTGTCTGACAGGTGACATTGAAGTATTTAGTTCTCTGAGTAAACACTAGAGGCGCTCTTCATTATTTTAAACAAAAATGTTTCCTGTATTTGGCGAATTAAACTGAGTTCAGTAGCACAGATAAATAATAAATTGTTATCTTGCGTGTCTGACAGCTGACATTTAGGTGTTAAGTTTCCCGAGTCAACACTAGAGGCGCTCTTCATTATTTCAACAAAAAATTTTGCTGCCTTTGGCGAATTATACTGAGTTTCGTCTTTTTGCCTTTATTATGGTAAATAATCTGACGAATGTGTCAGATTTTTACTTTTATTTATTTAAAACTTTATACACATACATGTAAAGGTGAACCTAACGATTTAACTCACTTAGGGTACCAGTGACTTTTTGACAAATGTGAGCCACTCGAGCTCTCCAATTTAATGTAGAGTCAATAATCAGACGGTCCTTGTCTGTTGGTGACAATTTTATGACTTAACAAAATATAAGAGATGGAAGCTTAGCTGTGTCTAACCTGCTTCATCTTTAGCTATTCTATTTTGAGTTTCTTAGCGATCTTGAGTATAAGTAATAGATCGATTTGATTATTTTTATAATAAATATTTATTCTAGAAATAAATTGATGCTTTTTTTCACTTATATTATGTCAATGTTGCAGGAAAATTTTATGAATCCGCCGTTTACAATCTGCCTCGGCATATTACATAACGCTGGATATGTTACCAGCTATGCGTACATAGCTAATTGGTGGTGTTTAAAATAGTTTGACAACAAATAAAAATCGTCTATAACACTCGCCAGCCGCTGCCACGAAGACAGCGAGCATTTACAAAATGCCGAGGCAGATTGTAAACAGCGGGTTTCTACAATTTGCCTGTGACATCAATATCAATATCAATGTCAATGGAGCTATTACAGTAGAAATTTGTCTAATTTATTTATATTGTAATAAAAAATCATACTATATTATTAACGTGCATTATAAGTAGTTTCTTATTTTTGTATACCTTTTTGTTCGCTGATCAGCATAAATGGGTTCGACGACGTTACGACCCGGGAAGTAATACACATTATATCTATCTTTATAGTAAAATAAATTCTATAGCTTCAGATTTTAACTACATTTTTAATTATAAAACGATTAAAAGTGATTCAAAGAATACTATTAATGATGATTACCCTACAACATTGCATTTTAATACTACGTTACTTGCATAGATATCATCTTTTATATTACATGCGTTTTAAATACGAAAGCTAATGCCAATTTAATTTCATAGAAACGCCATAGTTTTGCTTGATTATACTTGGTTTCATTAGCGTATTCTTTGTAGAAATGTGATATAAAATTAGAAATGAGAGTAAACTATTTTAAACTCTATTTTAGTCTATATAAGATAGATATTTTTCGTTTTAGTTTTGTCTTAAGGCTTTTTTCTAATCGTCTAAATTTCAGTTTCTTGAAAGTCAGATACGATCAAGCAACTTTGATATAGAATCCTTAGTACCTAATTAGAACTCATAAGCATAAAAAACTAAGAATGTTAGAACACAGGAAAAATATTGTTACTAGCTGCGCCCCACGGCTTCGTCCGTGCTTAAACTGTATTTTGTATCCCTCAGGATATAAAGTAGCCTATGTCTACCACATATACACCACATATCAATTTTCATCCAAATTGGTTCAGCTGTTTAGGCGCTGATGGTAAAACACACACACACACACACACAAACACACACACACACACACAAACTTTGGCATTTATAATGGTGGCCACCAGTTGGATTTCACTGACGGCTTACAATCAGGCGGAGTGGAGTCACTTTGGTAGGCTAATATAAAAAAAAATATTTTTACAAATTAGTAACCAACTAATTTCGACAAAGTTAAGATATTTGGTTCATGAAATGCATTAAACATCTAAACCCAGATAATTATCATACATAATCCCAACACTGAAGAGAACTCAATAGGAAACGATTAAGCAAAACCAGCAACGCGTAATGCCGTTCATGGAGCGACAAATTGGTTATTTGTCCATTTGAACCGGCTAAATAATCTGTCCGGGTCATTTTCGGAACCGCAAACCGCAGATTAATGAAGGGTGAAGAAGTTAAATTGTGTGTCTTTTGTTTAAATGAGTGTTATTTATTATTTAAGGTTTAGAGACTAAGAAGGAAGTTGTCTATACAATATGTTTTGGCCAGTATTAACATTGGTAATTTGCTGATCGATCTGATTCGTTAGTTTTATCCGTCCAGCTGAGCCTAGCTTGTCTACGTTTTTTTCAATATTTTTATGAAAATGTCGTGTAGTAGACTTTCTATTAAACTTGAGCGGGCTTATTGTAAAGTAAAAACTATAATGTAAACAAAATAATCGAGGAAACAACCGATGGTTGAAAGCATCTCATGACAGGTCCAACTGGTAAAATTTTACGAAGTATTATGTCCGTCGGCTGAAATGACAGTGATGAAAGTAAAACAGATTTTACAATAATATACGGCTCGGCAGCAACTGTGAAAGGAATAAATACAAAACTAAATAAACAAACGACTACCAATGCAATGACCCGGTCGTGCAAATTACATGTGGACAACATAGGTTTGAGGTACCAAGCAGGTCTTGCCTTTATTATTGCTTGCATACATATATTTACGCGTCACGGTCTGACAATAGTATGCGTGACATAGTTCCAGCCAGCTGTGACTATGTTGAACGAAGCGCAACCTTAGGACACTCTAGAAGTATCACAAAGAGAAAAGTTTTTGATTGATTCTTCATTCGATTCCGATAAATTAGATTAGATTTTAATTAAGATACATTTTGTTGGTAAATGTAATTAAAGTCAAGTACAGTTTAAATAAATAAACAAGTGATATGTTTATTGCTGAGCGAGTAGTGTAGTACACGATTTAATGCACGAATTCAAAGAATGTCAAGTAGACTCTTTCAAGATTTACAAATTTAGTATGAAATATACGTAAAATGAGGCACTTTATCGTAAAATGAAGTAACATTTTGCAACGGACGACTGACAAAAACTCAGGGTCGCTGACGTTTCGGACACAATATGTTCGGACACAGTGGCCGAATTGACACTTTTAAATGTTATTTTATTTTGTCTGTCGTTTCGGACACTGCCTATTCATAGTAGCTGCTTAGTACAGCCAGACAAAAAGGTTTAAATAAAATGTGCATAAAAATCTTTTTAAAGCGGCGTTTAAGCTGTAATAGGTATAGTAGTATATATCTATATGTTTATGTATACGTGTTGAAAAAATAAAACTAAAATTTCATTTAAAACGTCCATTAATGTAAAAATCAACATCATAATCACAAAAAATAAAACATTTAAAAAAATACATACATGATAATGAAAAAAAATACATGAAAAATAATTTTAACAATTAAAAAATCACAGATAATCAGTTGAAGCAAAGACTACATACTACAATATACTTAAATACTAAATACAGGTCAACAATTACAGTAATCTACAACAGTCACAGTATTGGGCACAGTTTAACCTACAATAATCACAGTATTTGGCACAATAAAGAAATGTATTTTTTTGTTTTAGGCACTTTCAAATTTTGAAAGTTGTCAATTGTTTTTTTTACCTGTATATAATATGTCGCATGCTTTAAAATATATTAGGCGGAAGAAAAGGATTTCAACATTAAGGTATCGCTGGATGTTTTTGTCTAACCGTACAAAACAGAGGCCCTAGACAAGTGTCAAACATTTCTTCATAGAATAGATAAAAAAATGTATGAGATTGACATAAGCTCTGGCGTTAGCTTATGTCAATCCAATACATTTTTTTATCTATTCTATGAATAGAATAGAAATGTTTGACACTTGTCTCGGGCCTCTGGATATTTTATTAGTGTCCGAAACGTCAGTAAAAATATTAAAAAAAAAAAAAATTGTCGATTGGGTCAAAGTGTCCGAACATTTTGTGTCCGAAACGTCACCCACCCAAAACTCAATGCATAAAAATGCAAGAAAAATAACGAGGTTTGGTAAATGGGTCTAGCAGTGTGCAGTCGTATTGCAAATGCAAAAATAAACAGTCAGTTATAAATTTTAATGCACCAAGTAAATAATAAATTTAAATACTTCTACGTTCTAAAGTCCACATAAAGTTCAGCAATATCTGCAGTTTTGATTCAAGCCCTTTATAAAAGGATCCGTTTGGAGAAATTTTGCAATATCCAATATTAAAGATTGTTGAATGAAAGAAGCTTTACAGGGGTGGAAACAAAGAAAGCTTTGTGTTACGATTCTTAAGGTTTCGGTTTAAATGAGGGATAGACTTGCAAGTATGTAGACTAACATAAATATGAAATATCTGAGCCGTAAATCCAACCTGAATGGGGAAAGGCTAAAGAATAGGCAGATGATTTTTTTAAAAATATGCGAAAATATGAAATTTCTCTAAACGTCCTAGTGTGTACGAGTCCGTACGTAAACATTATGAAGATTATTTATACACTTGCTTTCTGCAGCGCGGTTTCACCTGCGTCTTTGCTTTAACATGATGCTACATAGCCTATAACTTTCCTCGAAGACTGGGCTATCATACGAAAAAAAAAAAATTAATCTGACTGGTAGTTCCAGAGATTAGCGCGTTCAAACAAACAAACAAACAAACAAACTCTTCCGCGTTGTATAATAGTTAAGATTAGATAATAAAAGCACTAAATTATAAATATAAAATCTTGTAGCACTCATGTAAAAATAATTTTACTTTATGGTGTGGAATAAACGTATTGAGTATTCTAGCATACTATAGTATTTATCCACCAAGAAGTATACTGTATATAATAACACCTACGCATCGTTATTTATGTTGGGAATTTTTTTATCAAGATTAGTATTAATCTATAGTATGTATATAGGTATACCAATACAATTTTTTTCCTAATTTTTCAAAAAAATAAATAAATATCACTTTACCCGAATCGAAGACTGAACTCTCGGCGCCTAAACGGCTAAACAGATTTCGATGAAAATTGGTACGTAGATAGATTCGGTGTCGGAGACCGACATAGGATACTTTTTATCTGGAAAATCGGTCTGGTTCCCGAGGAATACAACATACAATATTTACGCGCAGGCGAAGCCGTGGGGCGCAGCTATTTACTATTTATCAAACCGATTTTCGGAATAAATAGTATCCTACGTCCATTTCCAGTACGGTATCTAATTAAACACACACACACACACACACGAATACACACACACACAAACTTTCGCATTTATAATACTATTAGGATTTCTAAAATGTTAAAATTTTTAAAGCTTGTTTGTTTTTAATATTAATCATCAGCTTAATTATGGTAGATTATGAGTTTTGCTACTTCGTCAACGTGATTGAATTTTTAAGCCCTGATGATGGATTATGTCATTGTCGTAGATTAATTACCAATATATTTACGTTAAATAAAAAAGGTAAGTAAAAATACAAAATTCTTTTTAGCGATATAAATTGATTTCCAGGCTTGTGTTTAGCTATGGTTTTTGTGATATTGAGTGAGCTGTTAATTTATTGGCTTCTAACTCCTATGCTCGAAGGTAATATTCCATTACAATTCTCAACGTGAGATTTAATCGTACATAACAAACACACATAGAATTCTAGGCCATAATAGTACTTATCAAGCATTATATATATCTACTTACTTTAACCTCCAGTTTCTTTTTTTTTTTTTTTCTTTTTTCACATTCACACAGCGCCATCTAGTCCCAAATTAAGCAATTATATTTGCTTGTGTTATGGGTACTAAACAACTGATATACTACTTATATACATTTTTTTTTGTAAATACATACATATTATAGATAAATTACACCCAGACACAGAACAAACAATCATGCTCATCACACAAAGGTTTGTCCTGGGTGGGAATCGAACCCACGACCTCCGGCTTAGCAGTCAGGGTCACTAACCACTAGACCAACAGGCCAGTCAAAGTTTCTGAAAGGCTAATAAACGAAAAATGAACTAATCACCTGTTAAATCGCATGTAAAGTACCTAAAAGTATGCTTAAAGCATTAGTAACTAATTAGATTAAATTAAACTAATAATAGTTTAATTAAATGTAATTAGGTGGGTACAAATTAGATTGCATACAGATTAGATGACTGCACCGTTGGTCTAGTGGTTAGTGTAACTGACTGCGACGCCGGGTGTCGTGGGTTCGTTCCCGCGGAAGGCAAATATTTGTGTGATGAACATTTGTATTTGTCTTCAGTTTGGGTGTTTTCTATGTATATTAAGTATGTATTTACAAAAACAAAGTACGTATATTATTATGTATTATATTTCAATTATCTAGTACCCATAACACAAGCTCTGCTTAGCTTGGGACTAGATGATGATGTGTGATAGTGTCCACATATTATTATTATTATATTATTAAATTAAATAATTATTCATGATTTTAGCAACACAATTGGTACTTCATATGAGTTATAACGATAAAGGTGATTTTTTTGTTGATCAGCCTTTAGAAACTGGAGGTAAGAGTTTCATAATTAACATCTTTAATTACTAATGCTGATGTTAATCTGAATAGAAAACAAGCCTATCTGATGGTAAATAGGCTTTAAATAGTTTTCGAAAGCACCTTTGGTATTTTTATCTGCAGTAACTTTCACTTACTGCTTGAAGAAAGTTATATAATACACATTTGAAACCTTAAATTAGGTCTATTCCTTTAACTTTCCAGTTGTTTAAAATTTAGCAAATTCAAAGCTACAGTATACATATTTGTAAGACAACTGACTAGCTCTGTGGCGCAGTGGGAGCGCAAGCGACTGCTGTGCACGGGGTTGTGGGTTCCATCCCCACACGGGACAACTTTGTGTGATCCATCAATATTTGTTCAGAGTCTGGGTGTACTTTGTGTCCGTTTTTATGTTTGTAAAGTCCCCTGCGACACAGAAGTTGTCTTTTAAAAAAGAAAAAAGAACAAATTTAATCGTAGACTTTAACTGCCTTGGACCAAGGCCAAGACTAAAACAAAAAAGAATATTCATAGACCAATTAAATAAGGCTGAAACGTTTAATTAAATTGTTTGTATGTATCACAAACAATTAAAAAAAAAGAACTACGACAAAAATAAATGACAAATACTACACCGACAAATACCGAGCACTTACATTTTAAACTGCTTTTGTAGTGTGTCAGTGCCTGATGTGTTGTAGAATTTAGTGTGATCCAGAAATATTTGTAACAAGACTTTTTTTTTATTGCCGATAGTGACAGACGAGCGTGTGATGATGATGATGGTCCTGTCGCTCATGGATGACTCAGTCTCTATCTAGCATTGCTCCTGCAATGCCAGGGACTCTGCGAAGCCGCTGCCTACCGTGAAGGGAGTGAGGTAGGCGAGAGGATTGAGAGGCCTCCGACACTCTCACTAACCGAACGAAACGTAATAATATTGCGGATGCTATTACTCTTACGTCGATCTTCTATGAGAGGGTAGTAGCTACTTCCCCAGTCAATCGCACATTCATGCTGAAGCCAGCGTGGATCTACTCCTATGAAAACTAGACTGGGTGTAACTAGTGTTTATATATTGTAATTATATTTGTACATTACCTCAATCCATAAATTAGATCCAGCAGGCTCACATGTGACAGTTATTTTAAGAATAGATAAGATATTTGCATATTTGAAACATGCTTGACGTATCCTACTAAACCATATTCAATGAACGCATCATTAAATATGAATAAAACACATGAAACTTTATTTTTTAAAAGAGTAAATAGAAAAACAGTATTTTCGTTCCTGTAATTACGTATTCTTTTCCTTTGACAAATAACTCAACACGTAATACGACAATATTTCGTATATTTTTATCTCCTCGAGGCAAAGGTAACTGGATATGATCGAATTACACGCTCGTGTTGCAAGAAAAAAAAACAACATTGGGTTAATATAACTAAACCTTATTATGTACAAATAGAATAACTCGATTCTAAAAGTAGAACCGTGGCCTCATGGGATACTAGATCAATGCATTGCAAATATTTGAACTTATTATACTAATGTTTAACATAATACGCAAGAAAAATTGTAATATAGCAATATTCAGTTAGTACAATTAAAGGCCAGACTTGTGGTTTTTTCGCTCTGTGCGTCACCTGATCCCAGCACGGAAGATCAGCGCTGTGTGGTGGCTAGATTCACGACCAGCACAAAGTTGAGTGCTGACCTCATTGTCGCAAGCTGGCGCGCAGTGTGTATATAACATATAATACATATTTGTATTTGTCATTCTACTACGCAAACGTATTGTTGATAATAAATACTTTTTCTTTCTTTTCTTTTCCTTACAAAAAGAGGCCTTCACTTTGCAATAAAAATATGATATCGGAACGACAACATCACCGTATCTATCATATAATATTGTTATTTGAAATTAATACGATTGACTAAAGCGTCTTTTAAAATGTGGTATTATTTAGCAGTTACAAATGCGTGTAAAGTAAAATTTCTCAAGCAACAAGGTTTCCCGAATGACTACAACTTGTGTGTATACAACTGATCGATATTTTTAGCTGAAACCAAAACAAACGTATATATTTTTGTAAAATTTATTACATTCTTAAGGTATGAAGTTAAAAACTTTAGCGAGCGTACAGATCAAGTTTATGTCAGTAAAAGACGCAGTTTGTACTGTTTAAAGCATGGTTAACTATTGTTTTACGACCTACAGTACAATAAGTAATTATTTTGTTTTATTGCAATAACAAAGTAGGTATATTTGTTTAGCACTCACGCACTGTTTATTGCAATCCACGTCTGGCTTACTAGACTATTCTAAAATGGTTAGGTAACTTATTTTCATTTATCATACTTACCTACAAACTTAATAATTCGATATCTCAAACTCGAAACCATGATTCCTAACTAAATACAAGACGATTTTAAAATCGATGTGATTATTCAAAAATATAAATTTATTGTTTTCTTTCATAATTTTTTGCTGACTAAATTCGGACTACATAAATATCGATTTTGACCACAAATGTTTGCAAATGCGCAACGTTTCTCCGTGATATATGGGTGCTGATAAATTTAATCTTTAAGTCCATCCAGTAATTGTAGTGTATACCATCATTAAAATCTTTACACTGATCTAATATAATCTGCGTGTACTTAGAGTTACCATTAAAACCCATATATCCTGGTTTACTTTAGTCTCTAGTGTTAATATAAATAGATAAATTAGACCCAGACACAGGACAAACAATCATGCTCATCACACAATGATTTGTCCTGGGTGGGAATCGAACGCACGACCTCCGGCTTAGCAGTCAGGGTCACTAACCACTAGGGCAACAGGCCAGTCATCACGTCATAGTCTACAACGGTTAGGTTGCAAACCACCAAATGTTCAACTAGATAACATAGTGTGGTCATATCCCTTTTGATATAAGAATCTATTATATATATTGACTGGCCTGTTGGTCTAGTGGTTAGTGACCCTGACTGCTAAGCCCGAGGTCGTGGGTTCGATTCCCACCCAGGACAAACCTTTGTGTGATGAGCATGATTGTTTGTTCTGTGTCTGGATGTAATTTATCTATAATATGTATGTATTTACAAAAAAAAAATGTATATAAGTAGTATATCAGTTATTTAGTACCCATAACACAAGCAAATGTAATTGCTTAATTTGGGGCTAGATGGCGCTGTGTGAATGTGGTAGAATATTATTATTATATACAATTATATAGTTTGTTTGTTTGAAAGAGCTAATCTCTGGCACTACCAGTTGTATTTCAAAAATTCTTCTTGCGTATAATAGCCCAGTTCTCAGTTTATAGGCTATGTAACATCACTGTTCTGGCGACGGGAGCAGAACAGTAAACAAAGACGCGGCAAGCTAGTCGTTTAAAAATCCAAAATCACAAAAAATTTAAAAAATTAAAAAGTTTTGTCTTGATCCGTAATTTCTCTTACAAAAAATAAATAATAAACACTCCGTTTGGAGTTTGCGGTAAAATTATAATGCTACTGCATTCTATACAATAATTACTACAAAAACGTTATACATTGCTTTGTCTGCACTATTATCATCATAAATGCGTCATGTGAAAGTGCACAATGTACATCGAAATGAAAAAATGTTTCGTGATTGGAGTCGTTAACCGACGCATGCGCCAATCTGAACTTACTTTCACTAAGGAACTCTTCATTCGATGGTCATTGCACTTTGTACACTTGGATTTGTGCAGATTATTAAATGGATCCGAGAGATATGGTTATTAAATAAAAATATATTGGTGATTAAGATATTAGGTTATGAAGAACCGAACGTACAAAAGCGAAATTATAATGTACCACCTAGCATCCTTTATTAATATAATCAGTCAACCGAACGGTGGCGGTCTAAACATTACGTGAGACGACTTTAATAGAGAAAATTAATCAAGTAATGAAATATAGGTATATAGAATTTAAATACATTATGATTTTGAGTCACGTATTGATTACACATTATTTTGGTTCAAATTTGAAGTTTTGCTAATGGCTCTGAAGATTAGGTCTTACCACTGAGTGAAGTTTGTCGAGTACCTCAAAAACGTTCGAATTTGAAAAACACCGGTAATCAATACGAACAACCTTGCGTGATAGTAAAGTAAAAATAAACACTGATTTAGAATGCCTACAAAGTCAGTAACTAGCTCAAATAGCTAATGAAATATTATATGATATACTATGAATTAATTAGGGCTCTTAACATTGTTTGGAAAACGTACGTGCAGAAATGTACACTGAAAGTAGATTATGCTTTACAAGATCGTATCCTGCAATGGGAGACACCGAAGGCAGCATACCCGCGTTCCCGGAGTCTCCTGTAACGCAGAGGCAAAATTTGAGGCAGGCCACAATAACCACGTCAAAAACCCTAAGTCGGCGTGGTATACGAAGGCATTTCCCTTGCGACAAAAAAATAATAATATGGATTACTGCTGCACCTTGATCTTATTCCTATCGAGTGGTTAGTGGTCGATCTGGTGCCAGAATTTGATTAGGTCGCCCATAACTTATTATAGAGGTATCTGACTTGTCTTATCGATTGGTATAAGCATTTTAACAACCAGGACTGAATTTTATAGTAACTTGCCTCTCTTTTTCTTTTTTTATCTAACTAATTACATTAGTTGGTTGATTTGTGATAATTACTTTGTATGATTCTTTAGTTGCGTTGAGTGTTAACAATGTAGCTCATACAAAAAACTGTAATTATCTGTGGCCTGAGTTTCTTGCCAGTTTTTCTCACAGCTCTACCTCGTCAGCAAACTGGCTGTAGGTTAGTTGGCTGAGTTTAAGTGATTTTGACGTTAGTAAGCATCATAATTTATGATCAAAATGAAATAAACGCTTTGAGTTTCAGTTTCGACCTCCAAAGCATGGAGATACTGAGGGCAAGATTCACAGACCGCACTTTGACTTTACTTTGATGCAAAGATCTACTTTGTACCAAAAATATGTTTCTTAGGTCCAGATTCACAATCGTGACTTTACTTTATAGCAAAGGCACCTTCGCAAAGTAAGCTTTGTATTGCCGAAGATTACTTTCAACTTCATATTCAAATATATTTTTGGTACAAAGTAGACATTTGCATCAAAGTAAAGTCAAAGTGCAGTCTGTGAATCTTGCCCTTAGATCTAAGACCGAATATAATACTTGTTGGTTGTAGCTTCTTCTACCAGCGGTGTTTGCAATAAATCCATAATAACCTAAAAACTTTAATCAAACTTTTACAATTCTAAAGTGATTCTACTTATGTATTTTGTCAATTTTACATCTGAATAGATACTTTATTTTTTGTTCCTCAAAAATGTTATCTTCATAAATTATAAAGACACGAGTTTATCATAACTTTTTTTGGGTTCAAATATGATTTATACACGAAAGTAAAATTTATCAAAATTTTGATACCGATTTGCTTGCTGCAAAAGTTTTAAGAATTGCCTAAAACTTTTGTCGTGGATTCAGATCTTTGAACAATTTTTTGTGTATTAAATGTAATATTATTTGAAAAGTTTATTTTGTTTAGTATATTTTGTACTATCATCATCAATAAGTCAATAAATGATATGTTTAACATATTTTGCCATTCGCCTTTGTAAATCTGAATGATGCAATACGACACTATTGCAATGATATTTTCCGTAAGCGATTGTTGTGTGACCGAATGAGTCTTTTGATACCAAAGCGACGCAAGGGGACGGACGTCTAGTACATAATATGGATGGTTTGCCTATTACTTATTATTTGAATTTAACCGTCTTTTGCAAAAAGAGATCTGATTATGAGAGGTAGAGATACTCGGATACCTAAATAGTCAATTTGGGTTAAATTTTCATTTGTTTTGTCCAGTTAACCTCGCTATCACAAGAGATAATGTAGCACGAAAAAATAATTATTCATATTTAGCTTGGACTAAACTTTGCTCGCTCCTTATCTTATACCTCGATCCAAACTTTCTCAATTGTCATAAAGGCATATCCAAGACTACAGTTATGATGATAGATTAAGTTACTTCTGACTAAATGACCAGTACGTGGTTCCAAAGTTTGATATTTTTTTACGTTTTCAAACCTGTCAGTTCCAACTTCACATTAAATTTTAAAAGTGCTGTAGTATTAAGTAAGTCGTGGCAGTGAAGAAATTCATTTTCTTGCATAGGGATATTTTGTACACTTAACTGTATACTATAATATTAAGACTGCCGCACTTACAGTTGAAGGCATAAATAAACTCCTTTTCTTCCTCCGAGAGCTTTCTTTATTAACACTGAACACTATTACTTTCTTTTGAGTAATCCTCATCTACATACAAACATGGGAAAGACCTATGCTCAGCAATAAACGTCAAGCAAATAATATGATAATGTGCAGTATTTGTTTCGTAGATCCACATTGGTTTCAGCATGAATGGGCCGGATCAACCGGGGAAGTAGGTACTACCCTCTCATAGAAGATCGATATAAGAGTAGTAGTATCCGTACATCTGCGTTTCGTTCGGTGAGTGAGAGCGCCGGAGGCACAATTTTCCACCTTTTCTCTTTCCTCACCTCCCTCATTCCCTTCCCCTAACCCCATTCCCAGCCGCCATAGTGGAGGCCACCATACCAGCAGTTTAAGACTATGGCTTTTGGTATGGTAGCCACCACTTCTGGATTTTACTGACTGCTTACCACCGGGCGGCGTGGAGTCACATAGGTAGGCTAAAAAAAATATACTACTGCGTTTCGTTTGGTAAATGAGAGCGCCGGAGACGCAATTTTTCCCCTTTCCTCTTTCCAATTTCCTTACCTTCCCCATTTCCTTCCCCTACCCTATCAAGCATCCAACCGCTAATAAAATTTAGGAAGTGAATTTAATGACGTTATGATTCAACAAACATGAATCACCGATACCGGTTGTGAACAGATTCAAGTTTTTGAGGAAAAGACAAAACTTTCACTCAGATTTTGGTGATTTTACATTCTTTTATCCTTATGTCATGACAGAACAGAGTACTATAAAGGAATGACACCAATCACTTTCATATTTATCTATCTATCTATTCGTTTGATAGTCCAGTTCTTGAGGAAGGTTATAGGCTTAGTAACATCACACTACTGGCGACGGGACTTTATACTAACATATAAAGCAAAATATTTTGTTTGTACGCACTAATCTCTGGAACGATAGTCTGAAAGCCTAATTCTTGAGGAAGTTTATAGGCAAGTAGAATCATTCTATGATGTACGGAAGCAAAGCACTTACCAAAGTCGTGTATTTACGCGGATAAAACTGTAAGATTAGGGAATTATCGGCGAAATTTTGTGAAGTTCTAAAAGTAGTATTAATAAATGCAAGAATGTTACGTTAGAATCAATTAAAATGATGACACGTGCATGACTACTATTTCACTGTGGAAACTATAGGTTTCGATTCAAACGTTTCGGCGTTCGCTTCATACATATGTCGGTCAATTTACTCGAACTCTTCAACTTAAGTTTTCTAAGTATGTTGTAGATGAACTTCGATAATATGGTGCTTAAAATAAAAAATATATATATTTATATTCTGCTTCATTTTCAGAAGTTAGATTTCAGGCTTCTCCCAAAGAACATAATCACTACATTTAGCAGCAGTGTTGGTAACTGCAGTAAGATTTCGTACGCAGGTAGCGCTTAGAAGGAGACTAATTGCTTTCGTGGTGTAGTGGAAACGCAAGCGACTGCTGTGTACGAGGTTGTGAGTTCGATACCCACACGGAACAAAACTTTGTGATTCATAAATATTAGTTCCGAGTCTGGGTGTAGTTTGTGTCCATTAAATATATGTTTGTAAAGTCCCCCGCGACACAGAGCTTGTTTCCTAGTGCGAGAGTTCTATTTTGAAGAGAGAAAAAAAGAAAGAGTTAAAAAATATTTATACATGGTCGAATTGCGAAACCTTCTCCTTTTTTTGAAGTCAGATAAATAGTTTGATATTCTAGAAAAAAAACCTTACAACATATACTATTAAAAGTACGACAAACAACTATCGGTAATTTAAAGCCTTGAATATTTCTTGAGCTTTAAAAACTGTTTTTCTTTTTATTAAGCTTTCAGAATATTAATCACTAGCCACGCCCTGTGGCTTCACCCGCGTTGAAAATGGTATGAGTACAAGAATACTCTCGAATTACATTAATTAAACACATTCCGCCTTCGGCACCGAATCTATTTACGTTCCAGTTTTTATCAAAATCGGTCTAGCCGTTTAGGCTCTAAGTGGTAACAAACACACACAAACTTTTGCATTTTGTAATATTACTAGGATATTAATCCTACAACATAATTCCTATAGTATATAATAGTAACAAATTATCTCATCTCAAACAACCAGACATTAGTTTAGTTCTACCCTAACTTGTCGCGAATAATTTGGAAGTAATCGCTAAAGTTAAGCTATCGTAGTTTACTCAAGGCCTACGACTTGCTGATAGATGCTTAAGGTATAGTAACAGTTTTAACTGAAGTACTTGGATTTAACATTTCAAATAGTTTGCGTATGCTTTTGAAATGATTAAGAGCTGCGGTAATAATATTCAGGAATGGTCTACAAAGTTAAGGTTGTCTAAACTCGTCGTTAACATACTGCCTCGGCATTTTGTAAACGCTCGCTGTCTTCAGCGATATGTAATATACCAAAGGCAGATTGTGTTAGGTTAGAACTGTAACCCCCTGCGCACGAGCCGAGCGAGCGAACCCAGCGTGACGCGGCAATTGCCGGCGAGTGCTATAAACGAATTATATTTGTTGTTAAACTAGTTTAAACATCCCAAATTAGGTATACACATTGCTGGTAACATATCCGGTGTTATATTATGTAATACGCCGAGGAAGATTGCAAACGGCGTCTTCATACAATTTGCCTGCGACATATTAAATATTATATGCTTGGTGTTTCTTTGAAGGTTGAGGTGTAAAAAGGTTAGTTATTCCGATCTGATCTCCTTAATCTGATACCCTGAGGATCGTTTTTTTGTAGTCCGTTCTGACCTTCCGTGTAGGGGATCGGGTGGATAATGAATTAGGTTCATCAACAGAACTCGTAGACGTCATTATAGAATAAAGATTTACGCTTGTTTTCTCAGAAGAGGTAGACAGAGGCTATATTATTCTGAGTCCAGGTTAATACTGAGAACTTACTGGATGCAACTTCAAACTCTGGCTTAAGAGTATTTGAGTTAAGAATTCGTCGATAAAAATTTTCAACCACTGAGCCACCAAGACATCTATACCATTATATAAAGCGAAGGAGGTTTTTGTTTGTTTGAACCAACATTGCGCTACTGGCGACGGGAGCAGAGCAGTAGCTAAAACGCGGGTGCAAGTGCGCCGTGGAAAGCTAGATAACTATAATGTCCATGATAAAATTAACTTAATTTTCAAATCTCATATATTTTTAACAATTTAGCATACCTTATTAAGTCAATAGTTATACTGATCAAGTTTGACCAGGTTAAAAGGTATGAGCGGTATGCAGACGAATAAAATGGTAGTAGAAAGTTATAGTAAGGACGAAACGACATTTAAAAACCGGTGCCAAGTAGAGCGCTGGGCGATGAACCATCCAGAATAAGATATGCTAGTTAAAAGCGAAGATTTTTAGTTTTACAGATATGCAGCGACCTTTAGAATCCGATTCATTTGACATTCGAGACAGAGAAATTGTCAGTGAAATGCCTATATGTAAAGATATAACGAGAACACTTTTAAGATGTTGTTTCTTTCTAAAGTTGAATGAGTTATTAATTCTTATAGAGTTAATCCCCAATCCTTAGTTTTGAATTAAAAGCTGAAACATTTAGATAATATTTTAGTTTAAATTCTTTGAAATCAATGCTTTTCTATTTAGTATTGTTAATATCTTTGAGTTTGAGAATTTGTGAATCTTTGTATGCTCAGTGGGATAGACTTATCTAACAGTGTAACTATAGCACTAATTAATAATTAAATTTAAGTTAAGTACTATCTTCACCAATCAAACCCAACGAAACATTTATTTTTCTTTAAAACATCAAAATTGAATTATACACCAAATGTAGAGCGAACTCTGTAATCATCATTCATTCGATATTGATATTCCAAATTGTTACAGTGATAGGATGCTGTGATGGTAATTTATCATTTTTCAAACTAAATCTCAAACTCAAAGCATTTATTTCATTTTGAGCATAGAGTATGATGCTTATGAAAAGTAAAAATTACACGAAGTCAGCTAATTAACCTACAGCCAGTTCGCTGACGAGGTAGAGCTGTGAGAAAAACTGGCAAGAAACTCACGCCACCCTTTTTAATCGCCAGATAATTACAGTTTTTTGTATGACTTAACAATTTTAGAACATCAACGCAACCAAAGACTGACCTGTTGGTCTAGTGGTTCGTGACCCTGACTGCTAAGCCGGAGGTCTTGGGTTCGATTCCCACCCAGGACAAACCTTTGTGTGATAAGCATGATTGTTTGTTCTGTGTCTGGGTGTAATTTTTCTATAATATGTATGTATTTACAAAAAAAAAAAGTATATAAGTAGTATATCAGTTGTTTAGTACCCATAACACAAGCAAATATAATTGCTTAATTTGGGGCTAAATGGCGCTGTGTGCATGTGGTAGAATATTATTATTATTATTATTATTAAAGAACCATATAATTTGTTATAAAATATATATTTCCATAGTTAGGAAAGGCTGGTTAGCTGTAATACAGATCTCCTAGTACAGCCGCCAGTCTGTCACATAGAAGTCAATAGAATTAGAAAGATAAATGATATTATATTACTATGTTATTGTAATGTCTATGTGAAAGAAAACATATGAACTTTATTATTATTATTCTGATATTTTTTTTTTTAATGCCCACGGGTCATGATAATTTCGTTATGTCAAACTGACTGCATTCGTTTAGACTTTTAGCATTTAGACATTACAATTATAATCAGTTTAATATCAAAATATAAAACTAGATTATTTTTATTTCTAAACAAGCTACGTCCCACGGCTTCCCCCGCGTCTAAAATGTGATTGGTCTTCCCCAGGAATCAGACAGATTTTTAGGACAAAATGTAGCCTATGTACGGCACCTAATCTATCTACATATCAATTTTCATTGGAAACGGTTCAGCCGTTTCAGCGCTGAGTAGTAACAAACCCACATACACTACACACAAACTTTCGCACTATAGCTTGCAGTGTCCACAATCTTCACCAAGTTTTGATGAGTATTACTTGTATTGAATACATTCTACTCTTTCTTGTATTGTATAAAATATTTGGCATTCCTTCGCGGCATTATGCCAAATGTGTTTACCGTATTACCTTCTAAAATGTTAGTTTGTTTTAGATGAAGAAATTGGAAGACAACATTTTTGTTGAGTTATATGGTTCTCATAAAATAAGTTTTATACTATCAATGTAATACTTTATTATATATTAATACTTTACTGCACCGTTGGTCTAGTGGTTAGTGTAATTGACTGCGACGCCGGGTGTCGTGGGTTCCCGCGGAAGGCAAATATTTGTGTGATGAACATTTGTATTTGTCTTTAGTCTGGGTGTTTTCTATGTATTATAAGTATGTATTTACAAAAAAAAAGTATGTATATGTATTATATTTCAGTTATCTAGTACCCATAACACAAGCTCTGCTTAGCTTGGGACTAGACGACAGTGTGTGATAGTGTCCACATATTATTATTATTATTATTATAATAGGTTTGTAATAACATATATTTTATTCTATTTTAAAAGACAATATTTTCACTAGGGAACGGTCCTTGTATCGCGAGTTACCTACTTCAGAAGCCTTCAATTAATGGATACATAGTACAGACTCACAGGAATTTATAGATCACATAAAGCTTTACCTCCCATCTAGAGATGAGACGTATTTACGCTACCAGGGTTTCGCTTCGAAGAACGGCGCCCTGTTACGAGTAGACAATACTTACAAGTATTAAAGTATGTGCTTTAAGGCGGACGCGCGATAGAAGAATGATTCATATTTCAATGTAGATAAGAAACACACTCGTACTTTGTTTATAATAAATACTTTTATGTAAACATTTTTTTAGTTATACGAATTTGTTCCTTACTGTACTGGGAATACAGGTTGAATTCCTATGCAAGTATTTTAGGTAAGGCGCTCGCGTCTAGCGTGGTAGGTGAGACGGGAGCGGGTTGCCATACTCGAACCCGACCTTTAGCGGATGGGACGACAAATACTTTCAAGTATTTTGAAGCCTGTTTTTTGACCCTCGTATTTTTACGTACTTGTACTTAGAAGCCCTGGTATAGAATTTTGCAAGTATATCTCATCGCTATTCCCATCTCATCGAGACTCACAACAGTAACTATTGGCATAGCAATGGGGAATATGCATGATTTTTACTATGTCTATGTATTTTTACTATCATAATTATCCAAAATTAGTAGTTAGATCTATAATGCATTGAGATTAAAAATAAATTAATCTACTTTTTTTTTTTTAATAATTTAACGAATTAAATAGTACATCCGATTAAAAACAGTTTTTAATAAAAAGTAAATTCAAATTGATAAAAACATAAAACTTGTAAATATTATTTTGAACTTGAAAAAGTTACATTTATAAAATCACTAAAAACATTTAGAGAAATGCCAAAAAAGTATTTGAATTCATTATTCGAACATCCAAAAGAAACTGAACTAAAAAGTACAGTTTAAAAAGAAAGATAAAAAGTAAATAAGAACCGATTTATGAAATAAACTTAAGATAAATTAGCTTGAAGACTTGATTTATGATATTCGAAGTAACGATCTGACAAAAATAGACTAAACTTTCAATAGAATCTTTTACGAGTAACTGAGAACTCAAAATTTAATTGGTAACTGGAACTGCGGTAAAATCTGTGATATCTTAATTGGAAACCAAACAAGAAACTGTCGTATAAATAACTATAAATCAATGGTCCAAAGAGATTCTATCGAAATTTCTTCATTATTAAAACTTAATTGTGGTACAGGTAGGGTTGAGCATAAATATAGATTTTTTTTATTGCTGACAGTGGCAGACGAACAAGGCAAACAGCCCACATAATTATCATATCGTCCCGTTCCTATCACACTGCAGGGAAAGGTCATACAGAGAAGGAATGAGCATTGATGGCCTCGCTTGCTTAAGGCGGATTTGCTATTTCAGACTTTTAAGTCCAGGTTTCCTCACGATGTTTTCTTCACTGTGAGTCAGAAATGTCCAAGACAAACTTAGAAAGTACACATAATTTAAAAAATCACATTGGTACTTGCCCGGATTTGAACCTACTACCTCGTGTTTACGAAGAGGGTGTCTTATTCACTGGGTCATAATTTGTTTAATTTGATATAATTAGTTAGAGATTAGATGAAATCAAACTAATTATTTATGCTTTTAGCATGCTTTTAGGTACTTCACATGAGATTTAACAAATGATTAGTTATTTTTTCGTTAATCAACCTTTCAGAAACTGGGGCTAAGAGTCTCCGGCATTGCAGTAGCAATGCCAGGGATTCTGAGAACAGCACTTCTCAGAATACCTACCGTGAAGGGAGTGGGTAGGTGAAGATATTGAGGAAAGTGAGAAAAAGAAACTAATCTAATCTACATCAGTTTCCTTTAATGTAGGTAATATTTTAATAGAAGAAAATTTATCATCATCATTTAAAACCTATCGTCAATTTGCTGACCAAAGTAAAGCCAAAGGAAAAGTAAAGTCTGAGACGAATGACAAACTTAAATTTTTAGAGTATTACAATATTGTGCGTCATACCTAGTTAGGGCCGAATTTTAGACAAAAATAAAATAAATAAAACGTGAATAGAATTTTTTAGGAACTCAGATTTGATACATCACCTAACCGTCTAGATTCGTCAGTGTAACAAAATTCCAAACAGTTCGATTGTTCAACTACAGACATTTAATTAAATGTTTTTGTATTTTCTATATAGTATCTTATAGAAAATACAAAACTAGCACGAATAACTGACTAACTAAAATACTTAACTAGAGGGATTATAAACTGTATTCATTGCATTTTTTGCATTGGATAATTTTTTTGAGGGGCGCAGTGACTTTGACACCGTTTTTCTTTATATCCTTACAGTCTACTCTTTTTTTGTCTTTCAAGTTTTAGGCAAAAGTAGGATAAACCATAGTAGTTAGTTTATAATCTTGCGGTTTCTACATCAGTGAGTTCTCATAATCTTCTGTTGAAAAGCCGCAAATCTGAGATTACAAGACACAATATTTAATCTTCTTGCTGAAGGTTAGGAGTTTATACTAAATATTTACATTTTATTGAATAAAACCGCTTGATAAACTAGGCATGTGCCATCTTGACAAACAAAAAGACTACTTATGAGTTATAATCTCGGTCCATTCAAAACAAAAGTCGACGAGTTGGTTGTGTATTCTTAGTACTGTTTCTTCGATACTTAGTGCAATAGTCCATAAGTAAAAATTACCACTGAATATGAGGTGGATGCTTGGTGGATGATTTGGGAATATTCCTCTAAACGCACTACTTTTGAAACACACCAAATGCCAAAGCGCCAAAAATGTTCCTCGAAGCGCACTCATTATCTATACTTTCTTTGCAAAGCGGAAGAGTTTGGTTGTTTGTTTGTTTGTTTTAACGCGCTAATCTCTGGAACTAGCAGTTGGATTTTGAAGAATTGGTTTTGCTTATGATAGATCAATTCTTGACTCATCACGCATAGGCGACGGGAGCAAAGAGTGACCAAGACTCGGATGAAATGGCGCCGCGGAAGCTAGTTAGTAATATTTTTTTGGTAGTTTTAACGAGTGCGCTTTGAAAAAAACTTTTGATGCACATTATTTGGTGCGTTTCAAAATTAGTATAATAGGTATCGAGGTTATATAAAAAAAAAGTTCTTGTTTATAGTATTCCACGCGAAATTCTCTCGTGTCGTATGCTAGGTCGATAGGTCAATATTTCTAGCTTAGACAACAACATCTAGTACCTTCAGCTAGCGACAAGCTATTAGCTATAATTCCAGTTAGACCAGTTGTTAATGAAATATGCGACCAGTGCAGTCTGGTATTAATTATAGGTACTCAGTTCCTATATACGATCACTCAACCAAGGGTGATATGACTGCAAACCGTGTTTGTGGGTGATGTGTGTTTTCATTGAATCACGATATGGATAATAATATCTAAGATTAATAATAATTGCCAATATCGAACTAGAACAAAGTAAGAATTTGACAACATTAATTTTAGAATACGTACAACTTTGAAGTGGTAAATCTGCTTACAAGTTAAAAATTGATTAAATTAAAATAAACAATAATAATGAACATGATAATAATCAAGATATTTACGAAGGTAAACAAAATGTTCACGTGAAAATACTGTTTTATATAATTAAATTGATGACAGAACCTTGGGTGTTAACTATTAGGCCATCATGACTACAGCGATATAATATAAACATCAAGCTTAAATAATATATAAATTGAAAATTTAATAAATCCCTGACATAGTGTAGGTACATTATTCTACTAGTCAAGCCCTTTCATTTCATAGCCATATTAAGGGAGTTGTAAAAAAAATACGAAATTTGCCATTTTGTGCCGCCACCCGGTCTATTTTCATCAAACATAACTAAAAAAAAACAAAAATCAAATCAAAATTGGTTAATCCGTTCGGAAGCTACGATGCCACAGACACATAAACATACACACACACAGAAAGAGGTTGCGTCAGGGATTAAAAAATATCCTTCCCAAACGGGGTTCTCGCCTTGTCACGGGGGGGCTTAGTAACCGTGGTTACCCAGAACCACGGTGAACTAAGAGGAACCCCAAGGAGGCACTGCTCCTCTGAACTTTGATGGTAAGCCCACGATGGAGCGGCTCAGGTTTGCGGTGCTGTATGGGCGGCACCGCAACTAGGTCGGGCTGCGGTGTTGCTTCGGCGACACTGCGGCTGAGGAGTGGCGGGGCCGCGGCGGGAGGGGAGTGCCGGTATTGCGACGCGCCGTTCTCCCTATCCTCTGCGGCCGAGTTAGGAGGTGGCCTGCGGGCGGCGATCGGGCAGTCGCCGCCCGAACAGTACAGGCCCGAGACGGCAGTGCGCGTGTTTCGCACGCGCCTCTCGAGGGAGGGGGGGCTAAGCCCCCTAAAGCTCGCGTGTGGTGAGCGGGCCGTGGCCCGTCGGGGTCTCGGATGAAAGCGTGAGCGTCTCCCGTGACTCCGACACTCTGGCCGTCTGGAGGAACACCGTGGGTTTTAGTCGGTATGCCGGCCGTGCTTTGAGTGTGGTCGGAGAGTCCGACATAACCCCCGCCTGGCCCGGGCGGGTGGGTATGCGTAATGCATTTCCCACGAAAAAAAAAAATAAGGATTAAAAAATATAATAAAGTAGCACAATTGAAGACGATACGAAATGGATACAAACATTTCTAGCTCAACAGCACTATTAATCAATATCCTTTAGGTGTCCTATTAAATTGATGGTGTCGTTGCCGTGAAGTTATAAATTTATCTTTAACTAGCTACGCGCTCCGACTTCGAACAAAAAAAAGTTAGGTACTATGATTTCTTATGGTATCATTAAAAACAATTGAAATTTTCGTCTTTTATCTAAATCTAAACTAATATTATAAAAGAAAAAAGATTTGTTTTTTTGTATGTATGTTTGTTTATTTCGATTAAATCAAGATAAAAGTAAATAACCGATTTAAAAAAAACATTTACTTTTAGAAAGCTACAAATAGGACGGGTAACATATTTTATTATGTTCAACATATTTTTTTAAGTCATTTTGAAAATTTCAATATTTTAAGCGCCTTTGTAAATCTGAATGATGCAATACGACACTATTGCTATGATATTTTTCGTAGGTGTTTGATGTGCGACCGAATAAAACTTTTGATACCGAAGCGAAGGCGGACGCCGAGTCTACTATTATTATCATTATAAGTCATATTATGTATCAGGTCGTCAGAATATGAGTTGCCAGCCTACGCTGCGTCTTCCATTTATATTATTATTATTTATTAATTTTATTTTTATAACAATAAATCAAACTTTCTTTTGGTATTCACCCAGAGTGTTCATAAGTATGTCAAGCATTTGATATGCATATTATATCAACTTTCAAACCTTATTTCATGTTACCGAATAAATTAATACCTTAGTACTTAAATATATTATGTGGGTTCATTTTAAAATGTATTTAGGTTAATGGATATTAAGTAAAGATCAAATTTATGAGGAATGTGATTTACATAAATACATCTTCAGTTAATTTATAATTAATTTTCTAAAGTTGGCATTACCGATGGATGAGAGCGGCTCACGGCATAGTGAAGAAAATTGGAGGAGGCCTATATCCAGCAGTAGACGTCGTTTGGCTGATATGATGGCATTTACTTCTAAACATTGATGTTTAGAACTATAGCATGTAAAAAACCAACATTTTTCTTCAAAAGTAGCAATCGGAGCCCATATTTTGGATGTTAGATGTAGCGTTGATCATTCAACAGCAACCTATAAGCCGTTTTAATAGTTTCAATGTTTGCTAAGTTATATTAAAATCATTTAGTTTGTTAATATGTTAATATGTCTTAAACTAAAATATTTTTAACCGACTTAAAAAGGAGGTTTCTCAATTCGATTCGATTTCAAATTTTTTTAAGAAGATCCCGAGATCTTGATAAAAATCTTATTGCTAAAAAATAGTACAATTTAGGTTTATTCTTTTTAGAAAGGCCAAAAAAAGCTTTAAGCTAATTTTTTTCGTATTTTAAAATTTATTTATAAGTCATTAATCTCCATAAGTCCTTATTAATAATTAGTTATGCGCCTTTGCTAGGTCGTCTTGTGGCGGTACTTACTGATATTATCCAGGATGGAAATATGAAATAAGTTCAGATCATTACAATGTAAGTTATACGCAAACATGAAAACATAAAAACTATGAATTACGATAGCTCACAGTAAAAATCATGACATTTCATTTTTTTGCTTTAAAAAAGTAAAAAATTAAGCAGATATGTTTTTACAGATGCATTTATCATTGAGACAGAATGGACACAAGTGTTACAAAAAGTATTAAAAATTAGTACGAAATTATTATTAAAAGTTTTTATCACTGTTATAAGTTAATGTTGCCGTTTTTAGAGTTCCGTACCCAATGTATAAAACGGGACCCTATTACTGAGACTCCGCTGTCCGTCTGTCTGTCTCTCTGACCGTCTATCACGAGGCTGTATCTCATGAACCGTGATAGTTAGACAGTTGAAATTTTCACAGATGATGCGTTTCCCAATTTAAAAACATATTACAATTAATATAAAGCGGAAAAGTTTGTTTGTTCGTTTGAACACGCTAATCTCTGCAACTATTACTCGGATTTGAATAATTATTTTTGCGTATGATAGCCCCGTTATAAAGAAGGTATAGGCTGTGTATCACTACGCTACAGGCGACGGGAGCAGAGCAGCAACTATAGACGCTACGGAAACCTAGTTTCAAAATAATAGGCTTATAATGTTTTCTTCTTTAGTGTTCTTAATTTCACTTCTTTAATTTTTTTCAGTTACTTTTTTCAAAATTAATATGTACTCAGATCGTTAAGTTCAATAGCTTTACCAGTTGCTGAACGAGACCTTGCACCTACTTTCATAAACCGGTTCAAAGACTTTCTGAACATCACTGTCTATAATAATAACCTAATGAAAGTCTGTATATTGCATTTTTTACTTAAACAAATTTGATCGTCTCGTACGGGCAAGCTTATTTATGATGATCTTTTCTTTTCATATATATTCTAGCCTACCAAAGTGACTCCACCCCGCCTGATGGTAAGCAGTCAGTGGAATCCAGAAGTGGCGGCCACTATACCAAAAGCCATCGTCTCAAACTGCTGGTATGGTGGCCTCCACTATGGCGGCTTGGAATGGGGTTAGGGGAAGGGAATGAGGTAGGTGAGGAAGGAGGAAAGGGGGAAATTGGGCCTCCGGTGCTCCCACTCACCGAACGAAACGCAGTAGTACGGATACTACTACTCTTAAGTCCATCTTCTATGAGAGGGTAGTACTTCCCCGGACGATCCGGCCCTTTCATGCTGAAATCAGCGTGGATCTACTACCGTACATCTTAAACATAGTAAAGTTATAAAAGTGTAAATGGTCTAGTGAATAAGGCACCCGCTTCGTAAGCACGAGGTAGTGAGTTCGAATCCGGGCAAATACCAATGTGATGTTTGAAATTATATGTACTTTCTAAGGTGAAGGAAAACATCGTAATTAAACCTGGACTTTAAAATCTGAAATTGCTAATCCGCCTTGAGCAAGCGTGGTGATTAAAGCTCATAACTTCTCTATAAGAGAAGAGCCCTTTGCCCTGCAGTGGGACAGCAAGTTGTAAGGCTGGTGTTATTAAACATTACAAGTACCATACAAATCGCTGGAAACTGGAGGCAGACGATGGCTTTTGGAATGGTTACCACCACTTCTGGATTCCACTGAGTGCTTACCATCAGACAGAGTGGAGTCACCTTGTTAGTCTAATATAAAAATAAAAAACCTTCGAATAGAAATATAAAAATCAAATAACATTAGCCATTTTAAACTGCTACCTGGGATGGCTGGTCAATCTTGGCATGGCATACATTTAATACTTAATTCAGTATTACCTTGTAGTTCAATATGACTGGGAAATGTATTTACTTTTTTTAATTTTAATTAAAATACGTAGTCAAATTACTATACTAGATGAAACTAAATAATTGAAATCCTCTATTTTCGTTTCTTTTCTTTTTTTAAAAATGTTATTAAATAATTAGTTGTTTTGTAATAATTTTTTTGTATAGTTCTTTGGTTGCGTTGATGTGTTAAAATTGTTAACTCATACAAAAAAAAAATGTAATTATCTGGCGATTGAAAAGAGTGGCGTGAGTTTCTTGCCAGTTCTTCTCACAGCTCTACCTCGTCAGCGAACTGGCTGTAGGTTAATTAGTTGTGGCAATGATCAAATAACACATTAATAAAAAAGCATATTTCATCTTTTAACCCACTAAAGGTGCTATATGGAAAAGTTTAGATTATGACGATGTTAATGTGTATATTAAAATGTATACTCGTAGATATTAAATTGGTATTATCAAGCTACTAATTTTACTATCATAGTCAATACGAGGGTTTACGTATCATGAGTGGCAATGTGGCAATTTAGTGTTATATTTCATGCTTTTAAAATTTTATCATTTCATCGGGGCTATATTTTATAAATATGTTCTGTCTGCTATAATTAGGTGAAAGCTGTATAAAAAGTAAGTAACCATAATGCTTACAGTTATTTTACTATGAAAATAACGCAACTTAAGTTTCAAATGTATTATTTGCTTAAAAATAGAACTGTAAACGCAATGGTTTCACCTAATTCTAGCATATAGCAGTGTATTGTTTTTACTCATTGCATAATTTATTAAGTAGAATGAGGTCATTTTGGTAGAATCAAAATCATCGTTATCATCATTGAGGGAAAAGATCTACTACTGCATATAACTGCAAAGATTTTTACAAAAAATAAAAAATAAATAACATAAAAATATCATCAAATAAAATGTTTATTTATTTATTTATTTACAAGATAATTATAACATCCTAACAGTAATGCAACCAATGCGATGTTATAATACATACATCATTATACCTAATGACAGGCTGATATAACAATACACAGTAAAAATAACTTAATATCTACTTATATAATTATTTTCTATTACTCTATACGCTGCTTCTGTGAATTTCAACAGGCTACAATGAAATATATCTATCTCCTTCGATATCATATTAATTAAACTTATTGCCCGCGACAAGGGAGCAAATTGCAGTAAATTTGTTCTTGCTGTTGGTACACTTAGCAAAGCGGGTTATCTTCTAGCTACCACGTAATCATTTGGTGCACGTAACTGTAGCGAGGCTAGTACCCGTGGGTGGTGAACGACGAACCCTGTACACCATTAGCGAAGAGTCACTTTTCCGAGCAGAGAAGCCGATGGGACTAAAATATTTTGACTTTCGGAAGGCCAGTTAGTCTTTGAGTAGACACGCAAGCAGTGATAGGTCTATGGTGGTCAGGACATATTTTAAAAGCGAAGCCGGCAGGAATCGTGTTATATTGACGCTTCGCCACGGCTGTACACATACTTCACGAGCGCGACGTCTCTCCTTACCACTAGCCGACTATACCTCACCATCCCATTGACAAAAAGACTCGGGTACATCAGTGGGTACAAAGGATAGACTCCGTATTCTTTTTTAAATAAAAATCTGGTTGCCATATCAGACATCGAAACAATAGAAATACATTATGTGGAAACCTGGACTGAAGGCCTAAGAATTAATTCTCAATCCTTCTCTGTATAAATGTTCGTCTTTGGAATGACCTTCCCGTTGAGGTCAGGATGGCGCTAAGCGGTGACAAACACACAAACACACACACACACACACACACACATACATACATACACACAAACTTTTGAATTTATAATATGAATAGGATGTACGATAAAGTAACGTTTTTTGGACTAATCACTAATTAAATTGTACGGTGAAAATGCGATTTTCACTTTTGTTGAGTGCAAAGTCAAAGTTACTTAACTAAGTAAACTTAAGTAGTTTAATTAAGTTAGAGTTCATTATGAAAATCTCAAATACTTACGATTACTTTGTGTTTATCTATTATTTGTTTATTTATTTAAACATATTTAAATGATAGAACGACACAGTCCACAAGTTGTATATCTACATGACTAGATTAATTAATCTCTGCCGAACACTAAGATACAGGATTAACCTACTTTAAGAGACCGGGTTAAACAAAATTGTATACAGATTTTTGCAACACCTATGTTATTACTATTCTTTTAATTTATATCGCCTTTGTAATAGTTATAAGCAAATCTGTAGCTTTTTTCGTGAATAAATAAATTATTATTATTATTATCTATAATATTATATAGTTTTACAAGTAATTATAAGTCAATGCATGTTTTTTATTTAAAAACTAAGTTAAATAAATAAAATTTTCAGTCTCGCGCGAGTAGCCACTGCGGACGCGCGTACCTACCTGTTGCCGCTCACCGCTCGACCGGTTGTTGTTTACTCACGCGCCGAGTGATTACGAGTTATTTTATAATATTGTTATCCCCTCATCTGTTGAAACGCCATATTATAAAGGGTAACTCCTGGCAACAGGAGCCCCTCTATAATAAAATGATTGCTAACCCAACGTCTCAAACCCTCCCAATGTCTCAACCTACCATGAAGTCTCAACCGACAACGAACACCTCCAGTTATGCGAATGTGACGTCATCCACTCGTTTACCGACGAAAGAACAAGCCATTATATTGGATTCAATAGACGGAATATCACTCAGGGAGTATCTCATTGCATTAACTACAGTTGTATCATCGACATCTATACGGTATATTTCTCGAATTTCAAATGCCCGTATTTGCATATACTTAGACTCAAAAAAAAACAGCCGATAGTTTAATAGAAGAAAAAGGAAAGATTAATATACAAAACAATATTCTTGAAATAAAACCGCTAATAACAAGAAATAAAAGAATAGTTTTATCAAACGTCTGCCCTGTCATACCGAACCAAGTAATTGAACAAAAATTTCAAGATTTAAATATTAAAATAATGTCTCCTATCACCTGTATGAAAATAGGTATGTTTGACCCGGGGTTCTCGCATATACTAAGCTTTAGAAGACAGTTGTATATTAGCCCAGACGACGAGAAACGCGTACCGGAATCATTTCAATTAACTTTTGAAGACACTAATTACTGGATTTACACTTCTACAGATGCTTTAAAATGTTTTTCATGTAACACAATGGGTCACCTTGCTAAGAACTGCCCCCAAAATACAAAAAACTCAGAAGATATGAACAGCCAAACTGTGCAAGAAATAAAGGAAACATTTGAGCGTAATGACGACCGTATATTCACTCCACCGTTGACACAAAAAACACTTCCAAAAGGGAAAAAACGGATCCATTCTCCTACTATTAGCGATAGTTCTAAAGATGTAATTACAACACCCCAAATTATAGAATCTGATTCAGATATTATGGAACTGGAAACTGATGAAACCGACAGCAATATTTCATTAGAAGATGCAGAAATTCAGTTAAAAACCAAAAAGAAATTAAAAAAGACCGATACTAGGACTGATGATCAAATTTGGAAGGAAATTGAAGACAGTAGTTCAGAATTAAATTATGAATCAACATTCCCTATAAATTTACACCAATTTATTAGTTTACTGGACAGTTCACGTGGACAACAAAACATTAAAGATCTAGTATACTCATACACCAATAATATACAGGACTTAATTAAAATGTGCAACATTTTACACCCTAAAATGAATAAAAGTCTAAAAAACAGATGTTCAAGACTAACCAGAAAACTACACGAAATGTTAAATCTAGTAACAAATTTTCAGATTGCTAACAATAAGTAAATTAATAATAAATACAATACACATTTTTATCTTGGTAAGTTATCTAAACAATTATAAAATATTATATTATACTAGTATACTATGGATATCTTACAATGGAATGTAAACGGTTATTTTAAACGCTTAGAACATATTAAACTATTAAATTAACTAAGTCCAGCTTGCATTTGTGTGCAAGAAACCAATTTTTCATCCAACTACTGTGGATCTATAGCCGGTTATGTTAATTTTTACAAAAATAGATTAATTACTAACAGAGCTAGCGGTGGTGTTGCCATATTTGTTAAGCCTCATACAATTGTTGAACAAATTCATTTAAATACAAATATAGAAGCCGTTGCAATAAGAATCAAATTTCCTCTTACTCTAACGATTTGTAATGTTTATCTCCCTAACAGCCACGCCCTTAACATAAATGAATGGAATGATCTAATTAAACAACTTCAAACTCCTTTTGTAGTCTTGGGCGATTTTAATAGTCACCATTTCTATTGGGGTTCGGAAAAGTGTGATACTAGAGGTAATAAAATTGCTGAGTGGCTTGATTCACAGAATAATATACTTCTTTTAAACAATGGTCAGCCCACACATTTTAATGCCTGCACTGGTAGCACTAGTGTTATAGATTTGTCTTTTGCTTCACAAAATATAAGGTCATATTTTGAATGGAATGCTTTAGAGGATTTATATGATAGTGATCATTTCCCAATTTCTATTAAATACCAAATTTCACATGATATAAATGACACAATTTATTTACCAAAGAAATGGAAGTTTGAGAAGGCTGATTGGTTGATATTTCGAGAGGAAATAGATAAAAACGTTTCAGAGTTACGACAATTGAGTATTATGGAGGATTACCCAATTAAAGATCTAGTCGATAAGTTTACAGAAGCCATCATTAAAGCAGCTAATATATCCATTCCAAAAACATCTGGCATAATTAGGAAAAATAACTTACCTTGGTGGAATGATGAATGTAGAATCGCACTTAAAGAACAAAAAAAGGCATTTAAACTTTTTAGGAAATATGCACGGAACGATCCAAATTCAGTATATAAAGTTGAGTACAAAAGAAAGAGAGCATATGCTAGAAGACTTTTCAAAGATTGTAGAAAACAACATTGGGTAAATTGGGTAACATCTATTAACAATAAAACCCCCTTAGGAGACATGTGGAAAATAAATTCAAAAACTGCACCATCGCAACATTCAGTTTAGGAATATTGTGCTTGAAAAACAAGATGGCACATTAACTGACAACCCTTCTGTAACATCTAATCTATTAGCTGAAACATTTGCTACTAATTCTAGTTCAAATAACTACGACAACACATTCATTGGACATAAAAACAGTCAGGAGGCCGATTCAAATTTTGACGTGTATGATAATTCAAATTCCATTAATAGTGATATAACTCTGCACGAATTATTGCTGGTACTATCTCAATTAGGTAATTCTAGCCCCGGCCCTGATAATATACCAAATATAATAATAAAACACCTACCACAAAGTGGACTTGAGTATTTGCTCAATCTGTATAATTATATATGGGTTAAGCAGGTTTTTCCCATTAATTGGAAAGAAGCAATTGTTATTCCCATACTAAAACCAGGAAAAATATCATGTTTAAAATCAAGTTATAGACCTATTTCATTGTCTTGTAATCTTCCTCGAAAAGATAATTAGTAAAAGAATAAGATGGTATATAGAAACAAAAAATTATTTGTCCCCCTTCCAATATGGTTTCCGTCAGTTTAGATCTACAACAGATCATTTAATGTGTTTAGAAAGTGAAATACTTGATAGTTTTGCAAATGATCATTACACAGTAGTTGTATCTTTAGATATTGAGAAGGCATATGAAATGGTTTGGAATCACAGAGTTTTACAGATACTACAAGCTATTGATATTACGGGAAATACCCTTGCATTTATTAGGAATTTTCTTTCTAACCGGTTTATAAAAGTACGCATTAACAATACTAAATCTAATCCTGTTTCAATAGAAAATGGTCTCCCACAAGGGTCAGTCCTCAGTGTGATCCTATTTTTATTAGCTATTAACGATGTTCTGTTGAATGTTGAAAAACCTGTAAAAGGATTTCTTTTTGCCGACGATCTGACCCTAACGTGTAGTGGTAGGTCGCTGCCACCTACAATAAAGTTAATCCAAGATACTTTGAACAATATTCAGGAGTGGTCTATGAAAACAGGCTTTAAATTTTCGAATACTAAAACGGAATTCATTGTAATGTCAAAAAAGAAAGAGAAAATAAGTAATATACAATTAAATTTAAACGGTAGAAACATTAAAGAAGTAAATAATATTAAAATTCTAGGTTTAACTTTCGACAAAAAAATGTCTTATAATACACATATAAATAAATTAAAATCAGAATGTTATAAAAGATTAAATATTATTAAAGTTTTATCATCAATATCATGGGGATCTGACAGAATATGCTTAATAAATACATATCGGGCTTTAATAAGGCAAAAATTAGATTACGGATCTGTTATTTATGATGCTGCAAAAGCAAGTGTCTCTAATTCCCTAGAGAGCATTCAAAATACCGCTCTTCGGTTAAGTATTGGAGCATTTAAGACTAGCCCTATTCAAAGTATCTTGGCTGAAGCTGGCGAAATGCCACTATCATTTAGAAGAAAAGAACTTGTTATTGCGTACGCTATAAACATTTTATCCCTACCTAAAAACCCAATTTATGTTTATTATACTAAATCAACAGCTGTGGATGCTGAATATCAATTTAAACCTAACTTACCGCTGCCATTTCGACTCCGAGCTGCCAAATACCTAACTGAATGTGGCATAAAAATACCACCAGTTTTTGCTAAGAAATTACTTACCATTGGCCCATGGGAAAATTTCTCTTATCCAATAAATCTCGAACTTGCTGAAAACTTAAAAAGTGACACACCTCGATACATATATAATAACCTATTTCACGAAATTAATTATAAGTACATAAATGGTAAAAGTTACTACACAGATGGATCTGTTATTAACAATAGATCGGGTTGCGCAGTGGTCACCGAAAATTGTTGTTACAAATACAGACTTTACGATTTTGTTTCCATATTTAGTTGTGAAGCAATCGCCATACTAAAAGCCCTAGAAATTATACATGATGAGGTAAATTCTCTTAGTCATATTTTATATACCGACTCAAAATCTTGCTTGACAGCGTTACAAAACGGTAACAATAATAATCCATTGATAGTAAAAATTAAAGAAAAGATGATTAAACTTACACGAGATAACTATCAATTTCAAATAATATGGATACCTAGTCATCAAGGCATAGTAGGCAATGAAAAGGCTGACAATAAAGCTAGAAATGCTGCAAACGAGAATATTGTTTGTAGTACAATTAAATCCACCCCTGCAGAAATTCAAAAATTCATCCATCGCAAAATCAAAAATCTATGGAATGAGTCCTGGAAATCTGGCAACACCACAAAATTATTCGAGATACGTAATTCAATATTTGATAAAGCACCCATTCTCACAAGTAGAAAGGACCAATCCGTAATCACTAGATTACGTGTTGGACACACTAATTTGACTCACATTTACCTCATTACCAAAACCGACCGAAACAAATGCAAGTGTGGACTTGACATATCTGTATCACATCTGTTAATTGAATGTACAGCCTACAATAATGAAAAATCTATATGTAACCTACCTGATAGCCTAAAAGATTGTTTAAATAAGAATGGATGTAACAAAACCCTACAATTTTTGAAAAACATAAATATGTACAATCTAGTTTAAGAAATTTGTATTTTTACCGTGGTCGTTAATGACCTAGTTGTTAAAAGCGACCTTAAATAAATAAATTAAAAAAAAAAAAAAATTTGAAATTTATTTGATTTTTAATGGGCTGCTGAATATTGTGGTATATCTTTAGTACTATTAACCTATACTTACGTAAAATAAGACTACGGATAATACACGCAGACTCAGAATGTAACAAGCGCTCTAAGTGTTGGAATTAAGATCTTATTTACAAAAATTAATCTATGGTAATTGTCTCTAGAAAATAATATTCTTCTTTTCTGTCAATCTGTTTCTTCTGTTTTTTCTGTGTTCTTGAGCTAGACGATCTATCTATCCAAAAGTGCAAATATAAGCTTAATATAATTTCAGTTTATTTTAAAAGCTTAACTATTGTTTCAATTGCGTTATTATCAATCCATAATTTCCTATAGGTTATGGGCCCAGTGTACGGCTATTACTGAAAAAAAATTTTATTTCGGTGACAGTTACTAAAATTTTAATTATGGAAAATTTCAATTCGAAACGCAATATAAAACCGTTCAACGGCGAAAAATACAGTGTGTGGAAGTTTAGAATCCGTGCTTTGCTATCTGAGGTCAATGTGCTGAACGTGATTGGTGAAGACCCAACATTACGATGTGACAATTGGGTGAAAAACAATCGAATCGCGAAGAGTATAATGGTAGATTATTTATCAGATTCCTACCTTGGATTTGCCAACGAAGAAAGTGCGCGTGAAATATTCAAGAAACTGGACGAATTGTACGAACGCAAGAGTATCGCTACCCAGTTGGCATTACGAAAAAAATTGTTGGTGCTTAAGCAACAGGGTGATCAGCCTCTAATTAAACATTTCACTTGTTTTGATGATTTGATTTCTGAATTAGTAGCTGCAGGTGCTAAACTAGAAGAGACGGATAAAATCGCACATCTGTTGTTGACATTACCATCCACATATGATGGTGTGATTACTGCGATTGAAACTCTTTCTGAAGATAATTTAACTTTAGCCTTTGTGAAAACAAGATTATTAGATCACGAAGTAAAACTCAAAAATGAATCAAGCGATACAAGTGCGAAAGTTTTGCTCGCTGAGAACCGAAGTGACGTGACGTGGAAGAGGCGAAAGACTGATAGCGCACAACATAATAGTTATCAAAAGAATAACAGTTGGCGGGACAACAAGGCGAGGAAAAACACAAACATAAACTGTTTCCATTGCGGGCGGAAAGGACATAAAAGATTAGACTGCTTCTACTACAAGAAAATGAACCAGAACCATCAGCATAAGAAGCCTACTGAGAGAACTAGGACTGTACAGGCGGTGGAAATATATCAACCTACCGCCGGCACATCAAATGAGTTCTCTGGCTTTGCCTTCATGACCGGAGAATATGACCAACAAGACCAGAACGGAGAGAGTAAATTAACCTTTTTATTGGACTCTGGTGCATCAGACCACATCATTAACAGGGAAGATTTGTTCGTTTCCCAAACTGTCTTACCAATACCGCTAAAAATTTCAGTTGCTAAGCATGGTGAATTTATTTCAGCTACTAAAAAGGGAACAATCCAGGTTACCACCAACTTGGGCATTAGTGGCACTCTGGAGGACGTGCTGTTCTGCCGCGAGGTACCCCACAACCTGCTGTCGGTATCCAAGATGCAGCAAGCTGGATACACCGTGGTCTTCGGGCAACGAGGTGCCGACATACGCAGGAACGGTAAAACAATCATGCAAGGTACAGCCGTTAACAACTTATTTGCTATAGATCTTGTTGCTTCTCTTAACTGCACTACTTCTCAATTGTGTAGTTCAGATAAGAATAATTACAAATTGTGGCATCAACGTTTAGGTCACATAAGTAAAGGTAAATTTCTAGAAATTAGAAATAATAATCTGGTTGATGATATTGATCAGATTAGTTCAGTAACACCTAATGACGAGCTATGCGAGGCGTGTATAAACGGGAGGCAGAGTCGATTACCATTTAATCATGCTAAAAATAAAAATTATATACAGCGACCACTGTATAATATACATTCAGATGTTTGTGGACCTATTACTCCTTCTACTGTTGAAAATAAAAATTACTTTGTGCTTTTTGTTGATGAGTATACCCATTACTGTGTGACGTACTTACTAACATATAAATCAGATGTGTTTTCTGCGTTTAAAGATTTTATTGCAAAAAGTGTGGCTAAATTTAACAGTAAAGTAGTGAATCTTTATTCTGATAATGGTGGGGAATATCTATCTACCGAAATGAAAAACTACTGTGTTGAAAAAGGAATATCGTATCATTTGACAGTTCCTAGAACCCCACAGCAGAATGGTGTTTCAGAGCGGATGGTTCGTACCATTACTGAAAAAGCGCGTTCTTTAATAAATGGTGCTCTATTAGACAAAGAATTTTGGGGTCATGCTGTACTGACGGCAGTTTATTTAATAAACCGGTCACCAACTAAAGGTTTAAGATGTTCTAAAACACCATATGAATTGTGGCATAGTAAAAAGCCACAAATAAAATATTTGAAGGTTTTTGGTTCAACTGTTTATGTTCATAATAAAACGTGCAAATTTAAATTTGACGTAAAATCATGGAAAGGAATTTTGTTAGGCTATGAACCAAATGGTTACATAGTCTGGGATCCTGCTCGTGGCAAATGTGTGGTAGTCAGAGATGTTGTTGTGGATGAGACAAATTTTGTGAAGTCCAGGCCGCTTTGGCAGCCTCAAGGGAATATTGGAAATTCTCATGACAAAAGTGATGAAGGGAATATTGGAAATTCTCATGACAATACTGATGAATTAAAATCAGTGTCAAATAAGTCTCAAAACTCTGACGGGTCTAAATCAGATATTTCTAAATCTGATGAGTTTGTTTGTCCTAGTAAAATGAGAAAAAAACCAAGATACAGTTGAATCAATTCCAGTAACGTGTGAGTCTGATAATTTGTCTGTTAGAAATTCGCAACTAAACACAGAAAACAGTTCAGAAGTGAGGAGGAGTGATAGGCTCAAAGATCGTCCCCGTATATCTTATAATGAAAATTATGATAATGACAACTATTTAATGTGTGCTCAATCGGTCGTGTGTAAAGTACCTAATTCGATTGAAGAGATTAAAACTCGAAATGATAGATCTGAATGGGAAGGTGCTATCAGAGATGAGTTACATCCTCATGCCATAAATAAAACATGGACTCTTGTACCGCGACCAGAAGGGAAAAACATTGTAGATTGTAAGTGGATTTTCACTATCAAACAGGATGAGTTTGGGAAACCATCTCGTTATAAGGCGCGACTAGTAGCTAGAGGTTTTAGTCAAGAGTATTTAATTGACTATGATGAAACATTTGCACCTGTTGCTAGAATTGCTAGTTTCAGATTTTTGATGAGTTTTGCCAATCAACACAAATTGCTAGTACACCACATGGATGTCAAGACTGCCTTTTTAAATGGCCAGTTACAAGAGGAAATTTATATGAAAATGCCTGAAGGTGTGACATGTGATACTAGTAATTATGTATGTAAATTAAATAAAGCCTTATACGGCCTTAAACAGGCGGCTAGATGTTGGTTCGAGACATTCGAGCAATCATTAAAGCGGGAGGGTTTTCAGAATTCATCTGTTGATAGGTGTATCTATATTTTAAACAATGGTGATGTCAGGAAAAATATCTATGTTGTTCTTTATGTTGATGATTTGGCAATAGCATGCTTGGAAAATGAAACAATGACAAATTTCAAAAGATATTTAATGAGTAATTTCAAAATGACTGATCTGAATGAAATTAAATTATTTTTAGGCATTAGAATTACTAGAACTGAGGATAAAATAACATTTGACCAAAGTGCCTATATAAATACAGTGTTGAATAAGTTTAAAATGCAGGATTGCAAACCTGTAAATACTCCCCTAGATAACAAACTGAATTATGATGCTTTAAATTCAGATGAAAAATATAACGCTCCATGTCGAAACGTTATAGGCTGTTTGATGTACATCATGCTTTGTACTCGACCTGATTTAAGTACTAGTGTAAATATACTAAGCAGGTATACCAAGTTTAATAACAAAGAGCTCTGGCAGTGTCTCAAAAGAGTACTTAGGTATTTGAAAGGCACAATCGGTTTAAAATTGTGTTACAAAAGGAGCAAGTATAAAAATGTTCTAAGCGGATATGTAGATTCTGATTGGGGTGGTCAGGATACTAGGGATAGAAAGAGTACAACCGGGTATTTATTTAAATTATTTGATAGTTGCACAATAACCTGGAGTACTAAGAAGCAAATGTCAGTTGCAGCGTCCTCCACAGAGGCTGAGTATATGGCATTATACGAAGCTGTAAGAGAGGCACTATGGTTAAAATCACTGGCTGTTAGTATGCATATATGTATTGATAGACCTATTGTTATCTTCGAAGATAATAACGGCTGCATAAGTATTGCAAATAATCCGACTAACCATAAACGGACAAAGCATATTGACATAAAGTACCATTTCTCTAGAGAACAAATTGAGAAAAATGTAATAATTTTAAATTACATCCCAACAGGTGAGCAGCTTGCAGACGCCTTGACAAAACCGCTGCCAGCCATCGCCTTTCGGGCCATGAAAGGCAAAATGGGCATAATTGATTGTTAATTTATTAATGAAGTGTTATTTTATGATTTTATTTTGTTGTGTATAATGGTCTGGTTAGGTTTTACTGGGTTTCCCTAATCCTTGCAACAAATGTTGGACCATAATGTATCCCAGGAAGCACTTGGATAGTATATGATCTGTATAGAATATTATGTTTGTATAGAATGTTTAGATGATTAATTTTTGAGTGGGCGTGTTGGAATTAAGATCTTATTTACAAAAATTAATCTATGGTAATTGTCTCTAGAAAATAATATTCTTCTTTTCTGTCAATCTGTTTCTTCTGTTTTTTCTGTGTTCTTGAGCTAGACGATCTATCTATCCAAAAGTGCAAATATAAGCTTAATATAATTTCAGTTTATTTTAAAAGCTTAACTATTGTTTCAATTGCGTTATTATCAATCCATAATTTCCTATACTAAGTGCGAACAACTAGAAAATTAACAAGTAAGTAGGTACACAGGCAAAACGCAAAAAATGGAAAAAATATTCAAAGAAAAATGTTATTTAATCAGAAGGTATTACAAACATAGTAGACCAAATATTAGATTAAGCAAGTGATGAATGGCCGGACGAAATTCATGTATCAAAAAACAACAGAAGTATGACTGGTATAACTATTACCAACAAACAAAAGCTGCATGATTTATTAACTCTATGTTTTTCATAAACACAGATTAATATAAGAATATCTAACGACTAACAATAATAACATTTCCCGAGGTGAAAACGAATAATTAGTGAACTGGATAAAAGTCATAATCACATTCTAAAGAATAAAACAGGCGAAAGGAACAATTACAAAATCATGTGGGGTCGAAATGGATAATTAGTAAGGCATTGGGTTAAATGAAGATTACATTCCTACTAAGTAATAAGGAAAATCGAATTACAGTCGCCGTTTCTATCAAAGTCAAATACATTTATTCATTTGGGTTAATTGAAAACACTTATGAATGTTAAAAATTACAAAATGTCAGACATTAACCTACAGCTAGTTCGCTGACGTTGGGTAGGGCTATGAGAAGAACTGGCAAAAAACTGACGCCACTCTTTTTAATCGCCAGGTTATTAAAATTTTTCGTAAGTTACAAAATCAAAGTATTCTGTAACTCATAACATAGCATTGTACTAAGTTAAGGGGTAGGCAGAGGGAAATAAATCTTACAATTCGTCACCTGTTTTATGCTCGAAACAGGAGGCCGTGCGTTTCATAAAATAATTCCAAATTCCGGCCTGATACTACAAAAATCTTGAAAAAAATACCGAGATAACACTTTACCTAGGGATCGAGATTCGAGAAATCGAAGACCTTAGCATTCCGTATACAGAACCACTGAACCACCGAAGTAGCTATAACTTTCATTATTAATGACCGCGTCAAACGCGTGTTAACTCTTAACAAGCATATCATGTAGACACGGCCCTAATATGTGACATACAAACAAACCGGTATCTCTGACCCTTTTATATTGAATTTAAACAGCTGTTTACGGTCTATAAGATATTTTTTTTAATATATTCTTCTTTTGAAAGTGGAGCGGCTCACAATCGTCCAAAGTTGTGATGGAGGAGCTATGTCCAGTTGTTGGATAGGTATCTAATTGTCTCTAACATTAAATCATCAATTTTGATTTGATAAAGATGTTACTTGATGATGGAGAGAGCTGGACGCTTTGGATGATCAACTGACCAAAGATAACTTAATTGTCAATGGTCTTCAAGTTCAAGGTATAGACCTTCGTTCAAAAGTAGGACATACTAATAAGCTTAAATTAAAAACAAAAAGATGTTAAATAATACGTGTACGTCAATCACGAGCATATTTTCACCAAAAAAAACTACAGTAATTAACATTTATCTGATCAAAAACTGTTAGATAAATGTAAAAGTAAATTGCTCAACAACGTTACGTAGCGAACGAACAGCCTCTTGTTTACTCTTTGGAGATCTGATTCCGTAAGGGAAAGTTTAGCGATACATGCATACTTTCTTAGCAGGTATTGGCAATCGCTTATAGCTGAATTCTAATAGATGATACAAAAACAGTCACTTATCCAAGAATTAATTAACATTGATGAAACAAATGAATTTGAAATTGAGGAACAATATGTAAGTGATACGATTACACATTAATTTATCGATAAAATGAAAACTGGTACGAAATAAATTGTGTTTATTATATCAGAAAGTACTTACATGAAAGAAATAAAGAAGCATGTTGAAACTATCACCAAAAATCCAATTGTAAAGAGAAACTTGCTTCTTATTTTTCCTATTTTAGGTTTTCCACCCAAAAACTGTTTTGTAGCACATACACACAGTTCCACACTAGATCACAATAATAATGCTGACACTGTGTCTTTTTCGGAGCGTGACACGTTCGTATAATCCGTGATCGAACCGCCACTGTTGCAGACTGTTCTTCCCCCCACTTTAATCACACCTGTTCAAAATTGGGGGTCAATGTTACTGTCTACTTTCGATATATAAATATAAGGGATTTTTAAGACGTTTGTGAACAAACGAGTTTTCTGTTTGAATTCGCGATGGTGAATGGATCTTTTCTAGTGTTTTGTCTCTGTCTTGCGTTTGCGCTGGTGTGCTACTATCGGTTTGCAGTAAGTGAGAGTCGTTCGAGTATTATGAAAGTACCAAGTTGATGACAGATACACTCAATTTGAGTAGATGATTAAAGTCTTGATTATTGTTTCGCGTATGATATGATTATTTGATATTTTGTCATCGTTAGACCACTTTCGAATGTGATTTCTTTATTTCTTATTTTCACTGTTAGGTAATAAGTCTGTGACATTTTCTGATGCTTTGATTATCTTCAATTGCTATATTATTACAATTGCACTATTTGGTCCAAAAACAAATTTCCTTTTTAAGTTAAGACTTGTTTCAAATATACAATTGACAGATACAAAATAAATAATAATAACAAAACAATAAATCTATAGCGTTATGTAACGGTAGTAGATTTATGCTAGTTTTGCATTAATAGGCCGGATCGAACGGGGAAGTACTACCATAGAAGATCGACGTAAGAGTAGCAGTGTCTGTACTTCTGCGTTTCGTTCCGGGAGTGAGAGTGCCGGAGGTCCAATTTCTTCCCTTTTCTCTTTCCTTACCTCTTTCATTCCCTTCCCCTACCCCATTTTCAGCCGCTATAGTGGAGGCCACCATACCAGCAGTTTAGGACGATAGCTTTTGATATGGTGGCCACCACTTCTAGATTTCACTGACTGCTTACCGTCAGAAGGGATGGAGTCACTTTGGTAGGCTAATATAAAAAAAAAATGTAAACCTAAAGTAAGCAAATTTTATAGCTTGTGATATGAATTCTAGAATGCGGATAATCACACCTAGATAAACAAATACATAAATACAAAGCCACTAAAGAAACATTTCTGAATCGCACAAAGGTTTGTCATGCATCGAATCTAACCCTTGCACAGCACCTACTACCACTGCGCCACTGAGGTCAATTAAAGTGATAATTATGCGAGAATCGTTAGTAGACCCGGCAGGTCATAACAGGTGAACGTACTTGACCGATTGCTACAACTGGTCAGCATGACGGATGGCAACACGGTAACTCAATTCACACAACATCATACAAGTAGGTACTAGCTTTCTCACTTTCTTTAAATATTACTTACTTTAAGGGTTTATGTTTAAGATTACAATTAGCAAGATCTTGTTCTTTAGCGAAGAGAATGTTATTTTCACTTCAATTCAATGTAATTTCTGATAAATTTATTTACTATTATTTATTAAGACAATATTAAATTTGGCAAAGAGGAATCACATTTCCTCGAAGCCAAACCAGTTTGGCAAATCAGTTTGGCCAGGAGGAAAAAGCCGTATTGAAGCGTGGCGATCAATGCACATGCCTTCACTACATGAAAGGTCTTCCCTGCAGTAGTATAATAAAATGGCCGATATAATGATACTATTTTCTTTACCACTAAGGTAGTAGATTCAAATTCATTTATTTGATTAAAGGATTATGGAAGAAAATGCCAGAAAATGTCCGCATACGCTAAGCCACCATCATCATCATCATCATAGTCTTAAGACCTTCAAAATAGTCAATTGGAATCAGTATAGAGGGTTTTCCGGCCTTCTTCATAATTACCAGTGCCACCGGTGATTTTCCTTCACTGAGTTTTCCAGTTAATAAATTATCTGTGGATGCAATTGGAACACTTGTACTTTACATCCTCCAAAACTTTATGAGGAAAATACATCTTATACCACTTATCCTAGCAATGCTGTGTCTCTTTACAGAGCACAAATACAAACTCCTGAGAATTACCAAACAAAAAAATTTGTTAACATTTTACCGTGTCCGTGGATCGAACCCAAGACCTCAGAATAGCGGTGCTTACACAGTACCACACTGAACTATCAAATCAGTCGGCCTGCCTTTGTACTATTAGATAAAAGAGAAAATAAAGAAATTTCTCATTTAATTTAAAATTTAGATGCGTCTTACTGCACAGTCATCTTTTATGAGACATAAGCATCCTGATTCAAACTTTCGTCCACGAAACTCGTAAAAATAGTATCAACATCTAAAAATAAATTAGAAATTTTAATTATATAACAAAACTAAAGTAATAATAATTTATTTAAGAATTAGCTACCCGGTCCGGGTTTGCACGATGTAGGTACTTTAAAATTTACGACATGTATGATACATATCGTCGAAATTCTCTGCTATGTATGCATGTATTATACATATAAACCTTCTAGAGGAAATTTTCTGAACGACACTGAAAAGCATTAAAATCCGATGCATGGTTTAGAAGAAATTAGTGGACTATAAACTGTTTCCGGGGCGCAGTGGGTGCGCAAGCGACTGCTGTGCATGAGGTTGTGAGCCTGATCCCCACATGGAACAAAATTTCGTGTGATTCATAACTTATTAGTTCCGAGTCTGGGTGTACTTTGAGTACGTTAAATGTATGTTCGTGAAATCCCCCACGACACAGGGCTTGTTCCTTAGTGGAGGCGTTGTCTCAAGAAAAGAAAATTGAAACAAATATAGAAGAACACGACATAGTGTTTAGAGATGACAAAAATAAACTTATTTAACATTTCGGATTGCGTTAACAGTGCTAATTCACAAGCTATTATACGAAATTTTACAACTTTCTCACTTTCTTTCGGTTGAATAACATTATAAATTGTAATACTTAATGTTGTGTACGTAATATTAGTTGCTATTCCAACAACGTCTATTAAATATAGCAAGAATATTAATTCATTGAGTTGTATATACTTGTTTGGAATACAACCTGGTCTTGTTTCTTAATCAGTAAGTATTAAAACTTAAATAATTTGGTTGCATAATTCTTTCAAAGCAAAGTTTTAGTGATTTGAAGGATATGATTTATGATTTAAAAGTTTATTTATCTTCGTCAACTATATCGTCTTCAACAACGGTTGGTCATGATTGTTCGTATAAATTATACAGTTATAATAAAGATCAGACTATTGCCTAATTTTAGTAATATTCACAAAAATAAATTACACATGACAGTAGTAAAAAAAATATAATAATACCGTACAGAATGGAAAGGATAATCACGTGACAAGATTGCCTGATTATAACAAAAACAACACAAACCAATTTTTATTTAGTCGTCGACATTTTTTGACTGATTAAATTGATGACCCATTTTAACGTCAAAATCACGTAATATAAAATCAAAGCCGCATTCGTTGCAGATATGACATTTAATAATACAATTTTCAATAATCAGGTCGTTACAAACCACAGTATACATACGAAAAGATCTGCATTTATAGTAATCACGAATTAGATGTTATAAAAGTTTCTTGAACCAATGCGAAATAAAATGGTATATTTACTACATGGCAGAAATCAGTAGTATGTGAACTACCCAGAACGACCATCGAAAACAAACCAGAAGTAGGAGATGATGGACAAGCTCAATTTCTAGTTCAAAGCTGAACCGTGAAAGCAGTAGGTACTTATATAAAAAGAAATGGATAGTGAAAGAATCAAGTCGTTCAGCAAGAAGGAAGTCATAAAATAAATTCAAAAATTAAAAGATAAAATTAAGCATTAAGGGCGGCTTGCTCGACAATTTGTTGAGTATAGATTTATTATTATTACAGGCACAAAAACGATGAATACAGGCAGCTTCTAATCAACCTCTGGCTCTAATGGCATCTAAAGGCCTACGTTTAGCAGTGGATTCTGCAGATCAGATAATAATGATGATTATAATGTATTATGTAATGAACTATTACCATAAACATGACGCGCTTCAGCGATCTATTGTTTCATATTTGACTGTTTTGGTATTTGCGACTGTAAGAAGCAATTATGAAATAAAAATACCTAATAATCTATGTTTAGTGGTTTATGGCCTAAGACAAAATATGACTTTTCAGAAATGTGAATCTTATGACCATTACAATAAAGATAAAAATCCCTAAACTGCACAGCGCATTCTAGTTCTCTCTTCTAAAATGCAATATGTGAATGTCATACAGTACATAGCAATTACCAAATTAATAGTGATAGCTCTCATATCTTCATCACAGTTTTTTTTAAAGACCTACTTTTTTAAGACTGGGCCGTCACGCTTTAGTGTACAAGCAGTGCTAAAAAAGATTAAAATCATTACATCATTAAATTAATCTCAGCTTAAGTACTAGATTTTTATATAATATATTAAGCCTACCAAAGTAACTCCATTCTGCCTGACGGTAAGCAGTCAGTGCGGTTAAAAATGTAGACATCATTCTAGAAGCCATCGTGTCAATAGCATTGAGGCCTCTATAGTTTCCTGAGGTATTATTGAAACAAACAAGAGTTTCAAAAGTCTTTAAAAAAATATAAAGTAAGTACCAGGTCTACCAAATTTTACTGAAATACCAAAACTTGACGCAATTCTAAGGACATCGTATATTTATTAAAGGGTTCAAAAAAAATCCAAGCCTGCTGTAGACTGTCCCAAGAGGCAAAACATAACGGACGTGAAGGAATGAGGGTCATGATTTGTATGTGCACTTGCAACGGTATGGTGTTGAAAGCATTTAAGATTAACTGCATATAATTGTAAGTGTATATACCAAGAATTTCCCCTCACAAGGTGGACTGACGACCTTATAAGGGTTGCGGGCAACCGATGGATGAGGGCGGCAAACGACCGGCCACGGTGGTAAAAATTGAGGGAGGCCTATTTCCAGCAGTGGACATCTTTTGGCTGATATGATGATGATGATACCAAGAATTTTTATTTATTAAATCTTCCTGTAAAATTGTCAGCTAAAAGCCGCTGTAGGAAGAAACGTCGCGTCTTCTCATTGTCTGGCTGTCACTTCAAAGGCCCTAGACAAGTGGCATAGATTTCTATTATATTCATATAATAGTTTAAAAATTTATGGGATTGACATAAGCTAACGGCAATGTTGGCGTCAATCCCATACAATTTGTAATCTATTCTATTCATATAGAATAAAAATCAGTGACACTTGCCTAGAGCCACTGTTACGTCAACTTTGGCAGCAAATTAATAAAAAATATGTTGTATATTTACTAAGTTTTGCTGCTTGATGACAGTGTGCGTGTTAGTATCTACTAATAATGTTTAAAGCAATCGACGAAACTGATAGGTATCTGGTACTGCCAGGTAATTCACTACCATAATCAATAACCATATGAAAAGAAAAGGCAACAGTAAAATTATCACATACAGAACGATAAGCCGTATTCTATGATAAGAGTTGCATCACGACCATTTCTGTAATTAACAATTCGTCTATCTCGGATTTTCACAATGATGGTTTTCACCCCTAAACAACAATAATGTATTCCTGTCTGAAGCCATTGTCTTACAAAATACGTCTCTAGCCTACCATGATGATGTGATGACAAATGGTGAAAGAATCAAGATTGTTAAACATAACTGCCTCTAAATTATTTTTAAATTTAAATCCGATAATTTGTTACAAAAAGTAATAACATAACAGAAACATATAAAACAAAACATAAATATAAAATAAAGATAAGATACGTCTTTTAAATGTTTACAAAATAAACTGGAAAACTACATAAGGAAGTAAGAGCTATCAATAATACAATAATAAAACACAAGCAAGCTATTGATATACAAAACAGAGATATTATAAAACCGGTTCTTTTATTGAGAAAGAAAGTAAACAGGCGACTTGTAGAAAGCCAATAGATGAACAATGGCCTACGTGGGCTAACATGATTGAAGTGTTAGTGAAATAAACAAAATTTAAATGTTATTATAAACCTGTAAATTTTGAGGAAAATGAAAACGACTGAATGTAATCTATATTATTATATGAAGAGGAAGAGTTTGTTTGTTTGAATGCGCTAATCTATGGAACTACCAGTCGGATTTAAAAAAATATTTTTGCGTATGATAGCCCAGTTCTCGAGAAAGGTTAAAGGATATGTAACATCACGCTTTTGGCAACGGAATCAGAGTAGTAAGCTAAGTCACCCACACGATAAAAAATCAAGTTACATTTTTTCATATTATATAAAATTAAATAATTAATCTTAAAAAATAATAATTAATATTTAAAAAGTAAATTTTGTGAATGAAATTAAAAAATATTTTTAGATAAGTAAAGATTGGCATTCCAAATTCGTGTTTTACAAGGTACAGATAGAATATCATTAATGAGTTAATGACACGCCGCATAATAAAACAAATAACAGGAAACACAACACTATGTAGTGACAATGGCATTACAAATACTACCAACTATTTTTAACAAATCCTTTTAAACCAATAAATTATATTTTAAATCTAAAAGTGGTTTGTTTACTTCAAAATCTATTCAATTTTCAGTTGAATTCAATTAGCGCATACAGAACAAAAATAGGCTGAACAAAACCGAATTATGAAATGCAAAAAATGACGTTTTGGCATTATAAGTATAGTTTTATAAAACAAAATTTAGTATAATATAAAATAATAAATTACTCAAAATTATAACGATGGCGGGTAACCGATGGATGGATGGATTAGGGTGGTTGGATGGATTAAGGTTATCAAGCATTTGTGGAACTATTTTCCAAGTACTGTCTGTCAGTTGAGTTTTGAATAGATTATCACGCACTTTATCAGCAAGTGGTGAAATAGGGCATTAGAAGCCGTCCCTAATGGAGACGATAATAGGTAAGTAATAATTCGTTAATTCTAATTTGTCCTTCACAAACCAAGATTTCGATTTTAATCTTCATGAGCTTTCTAATTTTAAACGATTTCTAAGCAAACCGAATGTTTAATCAAACTCTTTGGAGCTTATTATATCGAGTTTCATTCATCTCAGTTGCTCCTTTTAAAGCTGAAATTATAGTGTACCGTATTTCAAGGAAATTCTCTTTAATTAAAAGCGATCAATGGTTAAGCCTAAATTAAAAGAGCTGGTTTATTTTTGGTCCTTCATTTTCTATGTTTCAATAATAAAGGGTTGGAAAAGAATCCGTAAAGAAACAATTATTATTTAACACTGAAGCAAGAAAAGCAAACTAACTTACATCATTTACTATTAGATACTACAAAACTGTTTTAGAACGGAGGCTGTTTACAAAATGTGCTGTAGAAACCAACATAAGTTTATATGTAGGAGGGAGTAATTATAATAGGCCAGAACAATTTAACTGCCTCTGTGGTTCGGTGGTACTGCGTAAGGACTGCCACGCAGTGGTCGCGGGTTCGATTCCCGCTGAATGCTAATATTTGTGTGCATAAACATGTCTATTTGCATTGGACTGGGTGTTTTCTGTATATAATATGTACGTATTTACAAAAATAATTATTACTTTGGGTCTAGATGGCGTTGTGTGTAGTTGTTGAGATATTATATTATTATTATTAATTTAACGCTTGAGTATGACTTGATATTTTGCTGAGCATATTTTGTATACAACAAAAGGAATGGACAAAGACTCATTTTGTGAAACTCCAAAGGGCTTAGACGAGTGACATAGATTTCTAAGTAGATTAAAAAATTTATGGAATTGACATAAGCTAACGCCAACACTATCATTAGCTTATGTCAATCCCATACATTATTTAATCTATGAATAGTATAGAAATCTATTTTGTGCGTGCGTACGTGCGTGCGTGCGTACCACCCAGGGTCCAAACGGCTGAGCCGATTTCGATGAAAAGTCAAGTCAAGGCCGTGTGGTGCAGCTAGTAGGCTATAATATAACATCACGCAATTGGCGACGGAAGCAGAACAGTAACCAAAGTCGTGGGTGAAACCGAATTTTATCATCTAAGCAAACTTTTGAATAAGTATTGTGCTTTTGAACGATAATGATACTTGAATATAAAAATATTTTTTACAAATACAACTCCCACTCGAAAAAAGTGTATTTCGTGAATTTTTACAGACATAAATATTGAAATCAAAATGAAGAAAACAAGTGATATACCTGAGGCCCTAGACAAGTAGCATAGATTTCAATGCAATGTATGGGATTGACATAAGCTAACGCCAACATTGTCGTTAGCTTATGTCAATCCCATACATTTTGTAATCTATTCTATGAATAGAATAGAAATCTATGCAATTTGTCTAGGGCTTTTGGTGTTGCAAACGTCCATAGGCTACGATAATTGCTGACCATTACCCATCCGAGTCGTATATTTATTTACCACCTTAAGAATTCTGCCCACTACAACTACAACGTATCATAAGTACTGTCGTGTTAGGCAAAAATATATTCTTTGTATTGAAAAGTATGAGACTATGCTTACTAGACTGTTCCGTCATCGACTAGCACCGTAGCGTGCCATGCACGGAGCTTTCATTTATCGGCGAGAATATCAGGAGATGCTTTAGTGGGCAAAGTAGGGGGTATTGTGTTGCTTTCCGATCCTGATTCGTTCATAGTACGGTCTGGAACTGTATAGTGATAAATAAAATCATAAAATCTGTATTTTTTTGTGAATAAATAAATAATTATTATTATTATTATTTATATAAAGCGGAAGCGTTTCTTTGTTTGTTTGTACGCGCTAATCTCTGAAACTACCAGCCAGATTTCAATAATTCATTTTGCGTATGATGGCCCAATTTTCGAGAAAGGTTATAGGCTATGTAACATCACGCTACTGGCGACGGGAGCAGAGTAATGAGCAAAGACGTGGGTGAAACCGCGCCGCGACAAGCTAGTGTAGTGATAAACGGTGTCTTATTAAACCATTATTTCATTCGTGTAGGTAATTGAAGCAATTGCAATAAAATTGATAATTTCCTTTTGTGTACTTACTTACAAATAATAACTAAATTAGTCAAATAATTTACGCGTTGAGTGAAAAGTCGTAAACAAACTAGTTGAATATTACTATCTACTATCTGGATCAAAATGCTTTTTAATACATAAATACGACTAGATTACATAACTATTATTATAGCATAATAATACATAAAACATAATATTAGTTTAAGTTATATGTAGGTTTTTTCTGTATGTGCTTTTTTTTCTTTCTTTCTATAAAGCACACGTGACTTAGTGTCAGTTTCCTAATATGGGAGAAGTCTATTAAAAACGTGATTCAAATCTCTGAAAAACGTAGTAACATGTAAGTAAAATCTTCTTCAAAACCACGGCACGGATTTTAATACGATTTTTATTATCGTTTGAAGTATTTCTTTCGAAAGGTTTATTTATTTTAGAAGAGAAGAACTAAGAATTTTAATGATTTGTAATCATATCTTAAAAATCTTAGAAGTACTCATGTAAAACAAGTGTGGCTCGCTAGTCTTATGTATTGCTAGACGATCGCCCTCGCTTCGCTTCGGTATCAAAAGTTTCATTCGGTCTCATAAAAAAACGCCTACGGAAAATATCATTGCATTAATGTCGTATTGCATCATTCTGTTTTACAAAGACGCTTAAAATATTGAAATTCTGAAAAAGACTTAAAAATATGTTCAACATAATGTTACCCACTTCATTTGTTGATTTGTAAAGGTGAAAAAAAATTCAAATCAGTATTATCATTCATCATATCATCAGTACAAAAAATCAAATCTTTTCTCTCTAAAATATTAGTATAGATGAAACAATGATTTACAGCAATAAGTAGAATAACACCATGTTGAACATCCGTTTATTTTATGGAGAAAGAAAGTACTTATAACTGAACTCGTTTGTACCAAATTACGACACACCCGTGAAAGTATGACTGCATTACATTTTAGTATTACTTATTTCCTCAATTAGACTGACTACCAAAAGGCCTAGACAAGTGGCATATGCTAATAGAATAGAATGAAAAGATTAATTTTATATATGAAATTGATATAAGCTAACGCCAACATTGTCGTTAGCTTATGTCAATCCTATACATATTATATCTATTCTAAGACTGCCTCTGTGGTTCGTTGGTACTGTGTATGGACTATCACGCAGAGGTCGCGGGTTCGATTCCCGCTCAGTGCAAATATTTGTGGGCATGAACATGTCTATTTGCATTGGTCTGGGTGTTTCTATGTATATTATGTATGTATTTACAAAAAAAAAGTATTTAAGTATGTATATCCGCATTCTAGAACCCATAACACAAGCTAAATATATGCTTACTTTGGGTCTAAATGGCGTTGTGTGTAGTTGTTGAAATATTACTATTATTATTATTATTCTATTAGCATAGCCACTTGTCTAGGCCCCCTTTCGTTTTTAAATAAATGACAGGTCTGCGTAAACTCTGACAGCTATCTTATTCGTTACGGTTACCACATAGGGGGCTATACCGGTATGTATGCTTGTTTGCAACCAAAGTTAAAAAGTATAAAAAAGTTCTTCAAGAAATTTCTTTCCAATTCTTTTCAATTTAGAAAACATTAGTATTCAAAAGGCGCAAATAACAAACGTTCATGAAGCTATTGAGACTTCCCGGCAATTTGTTTCACTTGAGAAGAAATTACTCTCTAACTGTATTTACTGTTTGACATTGAAGCCACTCTTATGAATCATTAGAGTCAACTCTAACTTATATATTCATAAACTAGCGACCCGCCCGGGCTTTGCTTGTATATATTATTATCTTTAGATATGAATTAAACATACATACATACCCAACCAAACTAAATACATTTAACCTTTAAAAAAAGTTCTTTGAATGATGAAAACCTCTAAGTGTACAGACAGCAAGGCCGGCTTTGTTTTATAGTATATATAAGTAGATATAGATAACATTATTAATAAAAACTGCAATCTCAGATTCTTTGAAAAAGAAGCTAATATTTGTGACTCAATTCCACGCAAGGAATATTATATTTTTTTATATGACAACATATATGACAAAATGTGTTCACTCTGTCTCATGTAAGCAGACAGTTAATTGATCAGTTAAGATCTCAACCAGTTCGAGATACGATTTTTCTTCTTGCTTAACGGCTTAGGATGGTTTCAAAACTTGCTCTCTTTAAGCAAGAAGTTCACTATTAGTACCTACAAACTCTAAATGTGTCACAGACTTGGTTAAATAAATAAAAAATTATACATTCATTCAGATTTATAACAATTCTGTCCTAATTATGAAATAAATGATGAACCATACCACACTTATGAATAGGGAAGCAGGAACATTTCGTTTTAAGACCAACGTCGAATCATCACCAATAAATCCATTAGGCGGTGACGAACATGATGCCATTAATTCTAACCGTACCTTAGAAGATTTATTGAAATTCGATAATTTTAAAGGCTACAGCAAACAGTAAACACTTACCGCTAAGCAAAGGCTTAAATTTTATGTTAATTTTAATGGCGTATTATTAATTGATAGAGGTTGTGGAACCTATAGGAATCTAGGTTTGACGTCAAATATATAAGTTAAAGTGAATTTGAATTCATTATTATACTTATAAACGTAAATAAACCAGAATAAGGTGTCAAATAATTTGTTTACAGCTAATTCGCTGACTAAAGTTTTACATGAGAAGTATAAAGAGATCATCATCTTCAAAGAAGACGAACAAGAAGATTATCGGAATAACTACACTGCTAAAGATAGGCAAGAACTATCACAAAATCCTATCACGTGTAACTTGAATCAAACGTTCTACCATTACCTTGATTAGAAAAAAAATATAAGTAGAAATCGGCAATATAAAAATGTAATGAAAAATCTGGTGTAAAATAGTCATTGCAATAACTAACGCATTACGGCAAAGGAATATTAGATAATAATCCATAAAAAGATATAAGTGAAATTATATTATTTAAATAATATTTTCACTTTGATATCATAAACTATATTTATAAGGTCGTAACTCGTTCGTGACCTGTTTGCAAACGTCTTTAAAATCGGCCATCTTTTCACTTTCACATATTTTTACCTGATGCCAAACTCGTGCATCAAAATTAGTATTCATCACAAAAAGTCATTCAAAAATCAACTCTAAGTTTAGGTAATAAGAATAGTATAAACATCAATCGGAAGCAAATTTTAACTTTGTCATCTTTCACAAATTAATCTGTTGTTAGTAAAACTTCAAATAGTACATTACAGACTTGTTTTGTGGGTGCTAAGGTGTATTTTAGATTGGCTACAAAAATTTGAAGTGAAAATATGTCTTTCTTGTTCTAGTCTTCTAACATGTGGTCGTTAATTTGGCATGCCTATTTGCCTACTGTTCTAAAGCCTAGAGACAAAGTGAGCAATCATTCTAAAGCCTAGAGACAAAGTGAGCAATCACTTTCTAAAGAAAGGTTACGGTCCGACTTCGCTGACAAATAAAAGGTGCCATAGAACTATTGAAAAATGTATATTTTTTCATTGACGATATTACATTTGAAATATAAGGTCAAAATTAACATTGACATAACACTACTTTTTTCTGAAGAGGTACCTAGTCAATGTCTTAACAGAAAGCCTGGTGCGTTTAATTTCAAAACCGACGTAGCCATATGCAAAATGGGTCACATGGTTGCAGAAATGTATGAAAATGCTATGCTATCACAAGATGAAAAAGTCTTGGCAAGAAAAATGACGTAGAATACTTTAAACTTTCTTATCTCAGCATACTTAACTTGATAATGCTTATAGTCATATCCGACCGATCCACGGAGCAAATATATTTGCTCCGTGGACCGATTAAATAAAATCAGATGCCTACACCACAAAGGCAACCAACAGAGAAGAACGACGACGGAGTGTGAGGTGGGTTACAAACTTCAAATGAAAACCACGACCACTCTGACAAGAGTGTAACAAAAAAAGAAAAATATTCATAATATTATCTAAATGATATAGATGTAATTGTGACCACTTACGGGCTGTATGCTTGTTTGCCACCTCAATGCTACGAACATGGAAGATATCACAAAAGTTCTAGACATCGTATCAAAAGTTTTATCTGACTCTATTAGTGCCAGGTAAAAGTAGCATAAAAACGTCGTTAAAACTTAGCTAGTTCAAATAAGTTATTATATTTAATAGCTTCTTTTAATTGAAAAGATTGTATTTTTATTTTTGATCAGGTATTTTTTAACGGTTTACTGTTAGATTAAATTACACCAAACTGTCTGTTAGACTAGCGATCTTATTTGCCCATAAGTTTATGTTAAGTATTAGTTTTATGCTTTAAAATACTGAAATCTCTAAGCTAACATTATCAATCTCCGATAGAGTTGTCGCAATATTGGAAATTGCTTTATTTGCTAAACGATCACAAAGTATAAATTACATTGACATTTCGTCTGCGGCTACCTTAAGTACAAAAGTTTTAATGTGAAAACTTCTTGTAGTTCAAGTGAAGTCTTTAACAACGGTAATAAGTAATCAGTCGACATTTCTGTTAATATATTTTACAAAGTTTCGGTAAATTCATCGAATCTCATCAGTATTGTTTTGATTTATGTTAGGTACTTTTGTAGCTATTAATCATAACATTAATCAAAATGCGTAATAACCGACCATTCTTGTAATAATAGTTTCTAAATATTCTTTATCTTCAAAGCTTTTTAAAATGAAAATATAATTTGTTCGTATTTTATCGTATTTAACCCCGGGTACTAAAACAACGGAGCTTATGAGTCAGACGTCTCTCTCTCTCTCTCTCTCTCTCTCTCTCTCTCTCTCTCTCTCTTTCTCCCTCCCCCTCCCCTCTCTCTCTCTCTGCGTGCGTGTGTGTGTGTGTGTGTGTGTGTGTGTGTGTGTGTGTGTGTGTGTGTGTGTGTGTGTGTGTGGGTGTGTGGGTGTGTGTGTGTGTTCCTAAGCCAAGACGGCCGGCGCTACAAAATGAATTTCTATTTTTAACAACTCCCTTAGTACGGGTATCAAATAAAAGAGCTTGACTAGTAGAATTATGTAAGTACACAAAGTCGAGGGATTACAAATTTTAATTAGTAAGTTATTCTTTTTTTTGCAATTATGTAAAGTTGTTCATTTAGGAACAGGTCAGCAGTATATGTTCCTAATTAATGAAAGAAACATGATAAAACGATTGAAGAACTTTTGTCTACTATACCTAAATACTATAATGTACCTATATACTGAACTTGCCAAATAATTACGTACTAAATAAATAAACAACAATTACGAAAGTAAATTGCTTAATATATGAATCGACGCTTTACAAATAAATAAATAGTTATGTAAGTAGTTCAAAGCAACTATTTGTATTAAAAACAAAAATTAATCTCTCCTCCCAAACACTTTTACGTCTACATTGGTATAAAGCTTATATAGGTACAATACCACGTAATTAAAGCTTAATAAAGCCTATACCTTCAGGCGACATGAATACGCTTTGAAGGCGTGAAATCAAAGTAAAATAGCTGCATTTTCTCTAAATTTGTTTCACAGAAACCAATGCATTTGTTTGAGCTGAAAGAGCATCTGTTTTACATTGAGCTAGTAAGAAGAGATATATTTTGATTGCGTTGCTGTTTTGTATATAGAAAAGTCAAACAATTTTAAATAATAAAAAAAAAATAATAATGCTAGACGGAGTGGGAGAGGTGTTAGGTTTTATTTTCGTTACGGAATTTCTTGATTCGGTCGCCTCGGTCAAAGTCCACGATAAAAGCTATGTAATAGCTTAAAAAAAACATATTGTTGCAACTATACAATACATACCCCAAGTTTCTGAAAGGCTGATTAACGAAAAAGTAACTAATCACTTGTTAAACCTCATATGAAGTAGCTAAAAGCATGATAAATGGACAATTAAACAAATTTTTCATGCTTTTAACAACCCAATTGGTACTTCACATGAGATTTAACAGGTGATTAGCAAATTTTTCATTGATCAGCCTTTTAGAAACTGGGGATTAGAATCATTAAATGTTGAAAATATGATCTAACTTGATCAGATTTTATAGCATTAACCATATTCGAAAAATTCCTTATCCGAACTCTTTACAAGCCACAAACATTCTGTTGGATAGGAAAACGAATTTATTGCCATTAGTCTAATGTTTGTTCGCATTGTTCGACGTCGAACCATTAGTTTGATTGGAAATCGTTTCTTCTTATATCTGACCGAATCAGACCAAACTGTCCTGAGTTTTTTCTAAACTCGCTTTTTTTCAATTGCTTTTTTTTCAATTTCAATTGTATAATATTAAATATTATTCTGATTAATTGGATTACGGATAAAAATATCCAACTATAAGGTAATGCAACTTATTCTTGGTCCTACTGGTAGTTACTTTATTAGGATTTTCGAGATTCCCATTAGGATTTCTTACGAGAAATACATGTCTCAGAAAACATTTCTTAAATATATTATCTAATACGGAAAGTTTGTTTGTTTGAGCACTCCAATCTCAGAAACCACCAGTCAGATTTGAATAAATCTTTTTGCATTTGATAGCCGAGTTCTCGATGAAGGTTATGGGCTATTTACCATCACGCTATTGGCGACGGGAGCGGAGCAGTAACCAAAGATGTAACTTAACGCGGATAAAACCGCGCTACGGGAAGCTAGATCTTCTATATTTTGGTGGCTATACAAAATGACTCTATTTCGACTAATGGTTCACTGGAGTTACTGAAGACTAAAGTGAGTAAAGTTAGTTTTTAATTGATGTTACTAAAGTTCAAGGGCCTTACTACAAACTCCTATATTAATCTTATTGAAATCTTACTCCGTCTCTATCCTTGTTTTTAATGGTACAAAAGAAAAAGACAAAACAGAGTAACATTAAAATAATAATGCTATAGGAGGTGATGGTAGGCCTCCAGGAGTGGTGGTGATAGACTCTGTTATCATCTCCTTGATTCTTCGCTGGCTAACGTAACGAAGTTTGTTACTGTTTTGACCATCATTAAGATAAGTAAATTCTTCCGAAATGTAGGTATTTGTACATACAGTAGCGAAAAGCCAAAAAATTCATTGATTGGTAATCATTTCGCTGAAATATATTAGTACCTAATACTCGAAGTCGTGGAGTGGTCGCTAGTTAGTTAGTGTAAAACAGAATATAATGTTTCGGTAGTGACTGCCTCTGTGGTTCGGTGGTATTGTGTACGGACTGCCACGCATAGGTCGCGGATCCGATTCCCACTCAGTGCATATTTGTGAGCATGACACAAGCTTCAATATATGCTTACTTTTGGTCTAGATGGCGCTGTGTGAAATTGTTGTTATATCATAATTATTATATTTTCTTGAATGAAAGAATCACATTTATACAGTTTAAGTGAACTAGGTATCGTTAATACATAGAGATATAGATACATATACTATATCTTCAGACTGTACAAAAATAAGTAATAACAAGGCAAAACGTTCCGGTCGCTTACCGAGACTCGTACTAAGTATTATACGGTCTACTGGATGGTAACACGGTACAAATACCACAAATATAAACTACACGCTAAAATAACAGTTTACTCCGTCATGTACATACATCACGCTTTTTATCCTCAAAGGGGTAGGCAGGTTTAGTGAACTCTATTGAAACATAATGTTCATTGTAACTCTGCTGTTGGGATTATCCTCGGATTGTACTTAATCTACCAGTATCACAGTTCAGAATTGGCACGGGCTTAGATAGGGCCGTATCGACGGCTGTTGTTACATTCGCCTATCTAACGATATTGTGGTCATGTGGATTTATGTATTGTTTTGTTGTTTTTTTATATCAATAAGTTATTATTATTTTGTCAGAAAGCCCCATTTACCGAATAATTTAAAACACCGGTCTCAAATTGGACCAATGAGGGTGTTTATGAAAATTTGCGATACCAGTTGGCACCACTTCAACTGTCACATTGGGCCAATCAGGGGTTTACTTTAAAAAAACGCTTGACAGCTAGACCTGGCGCATCGGTGCTGCCCCCTCGTGGACATTATTTAAGAAAACCCTTTTCAGCAATTTTCTTTTGTCCATATGCACGTGAATTATTCATTTTGTAAATTAAACATTTCAATTACCGAAACGAACACTTTTTGATAGCGCTGTCAAAATGGAAGACCTTTTACCAAAGTGGCGGTAACTGGTGGCCAAAATTTTCCTAAACACCCTCATTAACGGTCTCTACATATTTTGACTAATGTCATGATACCCCTCCCCTAACTTTTAGGCAGATAAACCCAATATTACTTTACCTTATTAGATAAACTTTTGAATAAGTACCTACAATTTACAAGTAGGTAATGATAAAAAATTACCTTCCCTCTGAAACGACACAAATATTTTTGGAGCAAATGCTACATCATGCTCCAAAATTATGCATGCTAAGAGACACAGCAGGGTCAAGCAATTCCACTACGGCATCGAAAAAAAAACAGTTCCAGAATTGACAAGAAAAAAAATATTTTTTAGCTGGCAAGTAGATACTACCATTAGATGACATGAAAAATTCAGACGCAGTCTTGTGAGGTTGATTCCTGTTCGTCATTCAGATAACATTATTTTGGGTCTTACGTGGTCATGCAGTCATAATTGCGTTTTAACGACTTGGGACATTAATCTCAGAACCTTATTAACCGTTTATGGATCAAATCACAGTTGCATTAGTTGTTAAATTCAGTTGTTGGTGTCCTAACATAAATCTCAAATCACTACCAGAACTGATTCTGTAGTTAGCTATGAATTGTCCCCATTTTTTTTGTTTTTTTTTTTTATATCAACTACCAAAGTGACACTCCACTCTGCCTGATGGTAAGCAGTCTGTGGCATCCAGAAGTGGCGGACACCATGCCAAAAGCCAAACTACAGGTATGGCGGCTTAGTGAGATGCTTTTTCACGCCCCGCTTAAAAGACCCAGGATCAAAATTAGATGGGAACACATGAGCTGGCAAAGAGTTCCAGGCTTTGATTGAGCGACAAAAGTATGAAGTGCTAAACCATTATTTTAATGTACCTAGATGTTACACGACCATTAGGCAAAATAGCTGAATAATTGTTTTAAACTATAATTTAATAATATTTAATAATATTCTACCACATTCACACAGCGCCATCTAGCCCCAAATTAAGCAATTATATTTGCTTGTGTTATGGGTACTAAACAACTGATATACTACTTATATACATTTTTTTTTGTAAATACATACATATTATATATAAATTACACCCAGACACAGAATAAACAATCATGCTCATCACACAAAGGTTTGTCCTGGGTGGGAATCGAACCCACGACCTCCGGCTTAGCAGTCAGGGTCACTAACTACTAGACCAACAGGCCAGTCCTGCAGTCAGTCCAGTCATAATTATCTTTCAGAAAACTGCGTAACGCTATGTAAAGCAAACTAATTACGTCTCATGAGTGGCAACGTCGCATTTAGTGTCATATTTTCGTGGTTTTCATTTTATATCATGTAATCGAAGCTATATTTTAAAAATGTTTTCAGAACACTTTTTAGAATTACGTAAAAGCAGTACCTATAATTATAATAAAAAAATGGGACCAATTTCAGAGTATACACTCTCAAATAAAAAAAAAATTTGAAATCGGTTCATAAATGACCAAGATATGAGGTAACAAACATACAAAAAAAAAAAAAAAAAAAAACATACGACCCGAAATGATAACCTCCTCCTTTTTGAAATCGGTTAAAAAGTAAGTAACTATAATGCTTACAGTTCTATTTAAATGCAAATAATACATCGGAAACTTCAATGCTTTATTTTCATATTAACATAACTGTAAGCATTATTTATGGTCACTTACTTTTTATACAGTTTTTACAAAATTCTAAAAAGTGTTCTGAAAACATTTTTAAAATATAGCTTCGTTTGAATGATAATAATTTAAAACCACGAAATATGACACTAACCCCCAGTTTCTGGAAGGCTGATCAACGAAAAATTAACTAATCACCTGTTAAATATCATGTGAAATACCAATTGTGTTGCTAAAAGCATGAATAATTAGTTAATTTGATCTAGTTAGTAACTAATTAGATCAAATTAAACTAATTATCTGTTTTAGCATCCTTTTAGTTACTTCACATGAGATTTAACAGGTGATTGGGCTGGCCTGTTGGTCTAGTGGTTAGTGACCCTGACTGCTAAGCCGGAGGTCGTGGGTTCGATTCCCACCCAGGACAAATCTTTGTGTGATGAGCATGATTGTTTGTTCTGTGTCTGGGTGTAACTTATCTATAATATGTATGTATTTACAAAAAAAAAAAATGTATATAAGTAGTAGGTATATCAGTTGTTTAGTACCCATAACACAAGCAAATATAATTGCTTATTTTGGGGCTAGATGGCGTTGTGTGAATGTGGTAGAATATTATATTATATTAATATTATTAGTTAATTTTTCGTTGATCAGGCTTTCAGAAACTGGGTGTTAAGTACGACGTTGCCACTCATTTGTGTGAACGCTCATACAGAAGAAACCTTTAATTTAAATGTCATAACACCTGCGCTGGACTATTAAACTTTAATAACATCTTTTAGAAAGCAAATTTATAAAAGAAAACAGGGGATGCATACTTACTTACGTACTTTATTAAAATTCATAGCAAAGTTATGAGGGAAAGTGGGATGCAAAAATAATTAGGGCTTGAAGTCTTGAAGTACTCAGTATATTACCTGTTGCTTTTTACTGTATTTTCAGGCTATTTCACGGGTTTAATAATACGAGTATATACAATATTACTAAGAACTGCCAAATCTTGACTTTAATTTTCATGATGAGTGATTTTGAATTGCAAATAACTATCGGTCATAACATGTTTAGAAATTAGTAAATTATTAAAACATCTTTAACTCATAAAATCTCTTATACTATACTGCTATAATTGTCAAAATTATTCCTAAGAAAAACACCACTAAAAACAAATCTAACGTAGGTACATGTAAAAAATAACCCTAATTCTACGCCTTCTAAAAAAGTAATAGCAAAATTTTACAAATGCACAACAATTAATCAATCAATCTCAATCTGTCTGTCGCATTTGCCGAATTTACGCCATAACATACTCCGCCTTTCACATCAAGTCCATACCCGCGATCTCTTTCAGGCCTTTATTCACTTGCCTAGAGGCCTTGATATTACCTTACGTTTGCCGAGTCGCAGTCTCCACTTATTTACTATTTATATTTTTCACAAAAATTTCACAGCTTAAGCTTTGTTTATTTTTACTCTACATAAATGCTTGTGATTATTTATATTATATAAAGCGACATAGTTTGTTTGTTTGTTTAAACGCGCGTACTAGTCGGATTTGAAAAATTCTTTTTGCTTATGCTAGCACATTACTCGAGGAAGGTTATAGACTATGTAACATCACGCTACTGGCGACAGGAATAGAGCAGTAAGCAAAGACGCGACTGAAACCGCGCCGCGGAAAGCTAGTATAACTGTAAGATATGAATACTTTGAGTCGTGACGGCGCTGTGTTTGTTGCTGGTTTTTTTATTTTTTTTTTATTTTAGCCTACTAAAGTGACTCCACTCTGCCTGATGGTAAGCAGTAATTGGAATCCAGAAGTGGCGGACACCATTCCAAAAGCCAAACTACTGGTATGGTGGCCTCCAATATGGCGGCTTAGTGAGATGCTTTTTCACGCCCCGCTTAAAAGACCCAGGATCAAAATTAGATGGGAACACATGCGCTGGCAAAGAGTTCCAGGCTTTAATTGAGTGACAAAAGTATGAAGTGCTGAACCATTTGGTTTGAGACCCTTTAGATTCTACTGTGAAAGGGTGGCACTTCAGTCCCGCACGTGTCGTTCTGGATAAAAAGGGAGAGGGTGGGATTAATTCAAAGAGCTCTTCAGAACACTCTCCATGGTAAAGGCGATAGAAGACGGCCATTGAGGCGATGTCTCTTCGCCGCGGTATAGGCTCAAGGATCTTAGTAGCCTCCGGGCTTCCGATGATACGGACTGCTCGCCGCTGCAACCTATCGAGTGCATCCAGTAAGTACTGTGCGGTGCCATCCCAAAGATGACAGCAGTACTCCACGCAGGAACGAACCTGTCTTATAAAGAAGACAGAGCTGCTCGGGCGTGAAGTACCGCCTCACCCTGTTCAGGACACCGAGTTTACGCACGCAGTAGACGCACTCGATGTAGTTCTTGGAGTTGAGATCTCGGCTGATGTCCATACCCAGGATACTTAGCCTATCCTGTAGTAGTAACGCTGTGTTCGGAAGAGAGGAAAGGGGAAGGAACGGAGATTTTTTTGCAGAGAACGCGCACACCTGTGTTTTCTTGGCATTGAACTCGACCAAATTCTGAAACCCCATTTAGAAATGCGGTATAATATTTGGTCGAGCTCAGCGACAAGTTCTAGGCGTTTTGCCTCGATGTCAGTCTGTTTAGCCGCAGGATGTCCGAGATATCGCCCATGCACTGTACTATCATCTGCATAGCAATGAATGTTGCCAAGGGACAACATGTCATTGACATGCAGAAGATACAGCGTGGACCCCTGAGGCACCTGTATTTTTATGATTATTTCGTACAACAGCTATGACTATGAGAATAGAAGACATGGTTTCATATTTTAAATCGGGGACTACACAACTAAACGCTAAATATTAGCAATAATCAATATTCCTAATGTTTGTAAACTAAACACAAAATAATAAACAATGCGTGTGTTATATAGTAAGTTATTAATTATTAGATACATCAGCGTGCAACAATGGTGTTTGAACCGATATTGCAGGCAGTTTATCAAAACGATAGCATAATTAAACTATTGTTCCAAAACTGTATTATGATCTATTCCGTTCTAATACCACAAAACTATCAATGGTATTTGTTTATTGTCCTATAATAGATCTGCTTTTTGATACATGTTTTGATATACCTAAAATTGTGCACTTTTCCTCTACTCGCCGTTTTTTTATGTAACCATACAACTGAATCGAAAACACTTACGGATCCTATTGGAAACTTGGATATTGGAGAAGGCCTATGTCCAGGAGTGGATGTTTTCCGGTTCATTGAATAAAAACATTACGTATAATACCAGCCTGTTTTACTGTCCTACTGCAGGGCAAAGGCCTCTTCTCATATAGAGAAGGTATGAGCATTAATCGCCACGCTTGCTCAAGGCGGATTGGCCATTTCAGACTTTTAAGTCCAGGTTTCCTCACGATGTTTTCCTTCACCGTTAGTCAGAAATGTCCTAGATAAACTTATAAATTACATATGATTTGAAAAATCACATTGGTACTTGCCGGGATTTGTACCCACTACCTCGTATTTACGAAGCGGGTGCATTATCCACTGGACCATTTCGACTTAATTTAATAAAAAAAAAATATGGAAAACATTACGTAAATACTCTTAACTAAATTTTAAAGACCGACTGAGGTTGTTCCATAAATGTTTCATTTAAAATTTATTATTATAGTACCAACTGCACCCTGCAATTCGCCCGCGTGGAAAATGGTGTGTGTTTAATTACGTAACATAGGAACCAGACCGATATTTGATATAAATAGTATCGTATGTCCGTCTTCGGCACCGAATCTAATTACCAAATTTGTTGGTCCAGCCATTCAGGCGCTGAGTGGTAAAATACACACACACACACACACACACACATAAACTTTTGCATTTATAATATTATTATTAAACATTGTTATTATAGTATAACCACTAAAATACAACTTACCAATAGCCACGAATAAAACATTAAAATTGTAAATTGTCATAACAAACTTGAAACACACCACGGGCACGATATCGAAAATAATACTGTATATCGATATGGTTCGGTAGCTTGCTGACAAAATTGTACGTCGCATTTGATTCCTAGTTACTTGTAAATAGTGATGGGACATCGCAGACAATATATTTTGATGTTTTGGAAAATTTTTACAATGGCAGTAAAAGAATTAAATAAAATTTAAATGATAGATGTCGCTAATTTCAGCTCTAAGATACTTAAAACAAGATGAAAACTGCTTAATTAAATATTAAATTTTGCGTCTTTTTTCTACTTAATATTAGAAACTCGTAAGCTTACAGTTCCCGTAGTTAAGGTGTGTTTGCAGTGATAGCATATTCACTCAAAAACGCAACTGATTATTTACCGTCAAAATGAGATTAATTTGGCCGGCTATATAAAGAGAGAGGATAATAAGCATGTCTGTCAGTACGCAAAAAAGAAACAGAATAGGTACTAAATACATGAATAAACGACGACTTTATTCTCCCGAAATGTAAGTCCATGATACTGCTTCTAAAATTCGAACGGTGTATAAATTTTTCGTGTTCGGATTATCGGAGCCCTCCTGTATTATAATGTTTCCATAAATTGCCTTACAGTAAAAAATTCGCAGCTTTGAACGTTTGTTGGATTAAATTATATCATTCTGAATAAAATTAATATCTGAATTCAGAGACATTTTTATTAATTTTAGACTTTCATTTGTTATATATTTTTTTCAATTTAAGTAATATTGGTACAATATTTTTTAAATTTTGAGTTTTAATTTAAATCAGACGAATTAAATCTTTGAAAAGGCTTATAAATTGAGCGAGTAATTTCTGTTGCTTCATGAGGCATCAAAAATTATTGAGTGTTTGAAAAGAATATTTTTTAATATTACTCTTTTAGATTGTTTAATGTAAAGTAACTTATAATTGTAAAGTTGATAGCATGTTCAAAAATACTTTTATATACTTCTAATACCTATTATAACAATCCGATAATAAGTGATAAAAATTAGTCTGTTAAAATTCAATAAATAGTGAATACTGTGACTGTGAACAATATAGAGGAATTATCAAAATATTACATCATATACCTTAAACAATATTAATAAACATTAAAAACCTTTAAAATAAAATAAAATTGTGTATCATGACGACAAAGTGACATTGCAAAACTATGTTATAAATTTTTGCAGCATTAGTCATACTAACGAACTTTTAATCTTTCAAACTGCTCACTTTTAAAATAAGATCAGTAATTTAGATACGTAAATTAATGTTTCTGTAACTAAGCGAGCAACTGTGCGACTGTGAGACAGGTGATTTCAAATGCCCTCGGGTTCAAATCCTAGTCACTATAGTTGTCTTTTTGAAATTTATTCGAGTTTATAAAAACAAGAAATATAAAGAGACAGACAAAATTTCAACGAATCAACAATAAGATGTCAACAACAAAAGCAAACAAATTAAAAACTACTGAACGCAAGGTGGCAGCACAGCTGGTAACAAAACGCAAACAAGTTAGTACAAAAAACAAAAATGAGGCCACGGTATTTAATGAAGCAACTAATATAACGCTAAGAAAAAAATTAAATTCTATCACTCATTCGCCTCCTACTAAAAGTGACCAGTCTGATATTAGTAACTGTCAGTTTTCAGCGGAAAAGAATCACAAAATTCTATCACAAGTTGACACTCTAACGAACTCCGATCTGTCAGATGAATATGACTATACTCCCAATCTACTTTCAAGGAGTATTGACGGAACCGCAATGGACACGATAACAAACTGTGAACTAAAGGACGCTGTAGCACGTTTAACACAGGAACTTCAAAGCACTCAACAGGAACTAGAATCCTTGATCCTTGAAAACAACGAGTTGCGTGAACAAACTAACAAGCTAACAAGAGAAGTAATTCTACTAAAATCGTTGTGTCACTCTCCATCACGAGATAATACTTGCAGCAGTGCGAAAAAGACCAGAAGGCAATCTCTACTATCCAAAGGTATGTCATCAGGATACGCTTCACCAGTCTCTGCGTCGAAATTGGACGGAAAAAACCAGTATAAGGTATTATGCATGCAACAAAAATTACAAACTTACAGAAGCAATTAGATGTTGCAACTCAAGAAATCACGCATTTGACCAAGCAGATAGATAGCCTGACACAAAAAATAAAAACATCTAGTAATAAAATCAAAACAGCACCGCCTAAAGACTGTCTGTTGAATAATCTAAAACAAGAACATGAATCGAAAAGAACTATTTACATCTACGGTTCTCAACAATGTATAGGATTAGCATCAGCCATTGCATATTCAAGAAGGATGACGAGGTATGAAACCTATCGCGTTAAGGCGGAAATCAAGCCATATGCAACAAGTAACGAGATTCTTAAAAACCTGCGAAATATTAAGCTTGACAAAAAGGACAAACTTATAATAAGTATAGGCGAAAATGACCGTAACATAAAATCTGTACTATCCCAACTGCAAACCCTCGTAAGTAAATTCCACGAAACAACAGTAATTGTACTAAATGTGCCTAAGAATGACTATATTAATACACATATTTTAAATCATGGCATTGAAAACATATGTAAACAGACTAAAAATAGCATTTATATAAATTGTAAGTACTCTAAATTGACTAATATCTGTACATACATTATACATTCTATTAATTCCATTGATTATATGAATAAGTATCTTAATGTTAAGGAACTAAAGAAATTAATGATGGAAAATGAAGCAATAAATAGGTCAAACAAAACAATATTTAATAAACCGAAAAAAGGCACAATCCCGTACTATTTTAAGACACTAGTTAATTTAGACGTGACATAGACAAATGTTAACGATTGTAAAGCAAGTTTGTACAAAAAAGGCACCATACCATATTATTTTTCTGCAATAAGAAAACTTAAACTTTCAGGTACAAGTAAGCACATTGACATGACATATTCTGATAATAATTCTGAGACGATTTTGCCTAATAACTCTCCATCATTTTTTCGTTCCCTTAATGGATAGTAATAAAAACAAAAATACCTTTCTTAGAATTTTTCACCAAAACATCGCTGGTCTTCCATCAAAAATAGACATTCTAGAAGTAACTTTAAGTGATCTACAGAGTCACAGTACCCTTCCTACCATTCTCTGTTTTTCAGAAACTTTTATAAAAAAAGGAGTTGAACATTTGGCAAAACTTAATAGATATATTATTAGTGCCTCTTACTCCAGAGAAAAATCTAGAGGAGGTGTCTGCATATACGCTGAAAAAGGAGTTCGTACTAAAGAAATAATCTTTCTTAAGAAACTTACTTGCAAGGATTCTTTTGAATGTTGTGGTGTAGAAGTAATAGATTACAAACTATTAATAATATGCATTTACCGTACTCCAAAATCAGATGTGAATATTTTCCTAAATCTTCTTGATTTATTACTACAGAAATTAATAAATAATAAAAAGAAAATTGTACTAGTAGGAGATTTTAAAAATTGTAATAACAAATGTATCTACTCTATTTTAAGTGAAATAAATGATTATTATTATTATTATTATTATTTTGGCGTCGTCAAGCTTCCCAAAACCCAAATCCTGAATCCGCTACTGCCACTGCGTACTCGTTTACGGCAAACGGTTGACGCTGCGATATGTTGTAACTAAACATCAAATTAAAAGAAATATCGATATAACAAAGAACATCACTAGCAAATAAGTATAATATTACACTTGTAGTTAAATTAAGGTTTTGGAAAGCAATAACGAGTGTATGATGTCAATTTGGTGCGAGTAATAAAATTTCACTTTAATGCTATTGTTACAGATTTCTATATTTGTTGGCAAGTATAGACTTTAGTACTTTTAGACTATGTTTATTAAGAATTTACATGCGTTTATCGAAATGGCCCAGTGGATAAGTCATCCGATTCGTTAACGTGGGTTCTAATCCGGGCAAGTACCAATGTTATTTTTTAAATCATATGTACTTTCTAAGTTTATATTGGACATTTCTGACTGACGGTGAAGGAAAACATCGTGAGGAAACCTGGACTTAAAAAGTCTTAAATTGCCAATCCGCCTTGAGCAAGCGTGGTGATTAATGCTCATGCCTTCTCTATATGAGAAGAGGCCTTTGCTCCTGCAATGCGACAGTAAACAGGCTGGTATTATCATATATTAGATAATTATTTATTATAATGCGTTTGTCTCACCTTCGCTTCAGAAAGGTCACCCCTGGTAGTTATTTACAGAACTAAATTTACTTATTCAAGAAATTTATGACGTGCGTCATTGCAGAAATATTACAGCACAATAAATGGAAAACTTTTCTGCTTACTAATCATGTTATTTTTCAAATTAGGTTTATATATGTAAGCAGTACCTAGTTATCTAGTGCTTTTAGAAGATTATTTGCAGCAGTAGATATTGCAAAATAAACTTTTCTTATTTGTATAAAACCAAACAGCTCTTATAGTATTGTTTGTTTGAACACGCTAATCTCTATAACTACCAGTCGAATTAGAAAAATTCTATTCGCGTATGATAGCCCAGCTCTCGAGGAAGGTTATAGGCTATGTAACATCACGCTACTAGCGACGGGAGCAGGGCAGTACGCAAAGACGCCGGTGAAACCGCACCGCGGAGAGCTAGTAAATAATATGCATTAGATTTTGTTCAAAATTTATTACATCATTTTTCATTACAGAACAATAAATGCACCAACAAATTTAAAATGGCAGTGATTAAAGCATTTTATCAGTTTAAAACGTAACACTGCAAACAAGGGGATACTGCGGTCCTTTCTCGCAGACGAACGTGAAGTGATCATCACAGTTTTGAAAGGCTTTTCTAAGCCTGATCGCATAACTGTGGCGCAGAATTCTGATGACGATGGCGTTGCATTTTTCCTCTGCTTCGGAAAATTTGTCATAGCCTGCTTCGTCGTGTTTAATCTGGGGGATCAAATAATAGATTAGATCAAACTTATTTTAGAAACTAACTAAATAAAAGGTTACTGTAAATTATTGTTAACTAGCGGCCCGCCCCGGCTTCACACGGGTGGACATTTTTTTAAACATTTTGGGATAGATAAAGATTCTCTTGTATGGGAATATAGAAAAGTGTTTTTTTTTTCAGACAATTTTTTAAATATTTCTCTCCGTAAGACCCATCCTCGTAATTCAAGGAATATTATACAAAAAAAAAATAGCGAAATCGGTTCAGCTGCTCTCGAGATTTGCGCTTAGCAATACATTCAGCGATTTTATATTATAGATGTACTAAATAGAAAGATGTTTTAGTTTTTTACTATATAAACGGAATCCTAAATAAACATGGTTTTGGCCTGTGGGGTCACGTCAGTTAACCTTTAGTTTTAAGTGTTTGTATGGGACGCGTATGTAACGCAAGCGCAGCGCCCTCAGTCGTTCCCTAATACTGTACTAAGTAAGTCGTTCCCTAATACTGTACTTAGTAAGTCGTTCCTTAGTTCTCTGCTTAGTTAGTCGTTCCTTTGTATTTGTTTGTACCGTGATTCATGTAAAAGTAAGAAGTAAATAGTGTACCAATATTAAGTATTTTATTTGAGAATTCCTACGCGTCGTAACATTGAAGCACACATATATGCAAAGAATATATTGGGTCAAAAGGAAAGACCGCAACATGGCCTGTTAATGCTTAAAATAAAATATAAAACCTTTTGATTTCATTTATATCCAACTAGACGTTCGCACTCGCTACAAAGTTCGCGCAAAAGTTTAATACGGTAAACAAATTTGTTAGGCATGTATTATTATTTTTATTTCATATCTGTCAAATACTATGATCATAGTTATATGATGACGTTCTTCATTTTTACATATTACACTTATTGATCATAGAAATGTCATATACCATCAAGCCGTGTTTTCCGTTGCTGTGGGATCCTTTCACTTCCCTTCAAATCATCACACTAGCACCGTCTATTTACATACAGACTGTGCTTGTGTGTTGAATATGATCCTTCTTGTACGCTAGCTGTCAAAAAGGATCCCCTAACTATGTTGATAGAGAATATGAATCACATGTAGTTATTATACTGTCATATGTTCTTCATATAAAAATGACTCGCACATCTATGATATATAATATAATATTCTACCACATGCACACAGCGCCATTTAGCCCCAAATTAAGCAATTATATTTGCTTGTGTTATGGGTACTAAACAACTGATATACTACCTATATACTTTTTTTTTGTAAACACATACATATTATAGATAAATTACACCCAGACACAGAACAAACAATCATGCTAATCACACAAAGGTTTGTCCTGGGTGGGAATCGAACCCACGACCTCCGGCTTAGCAGTTAGGGTCACTAACCACTAGACCAACAGGCCAGTCATGATCATATTTCTATGATAGTCTAATAGCGGCCTTAGGCAAAGCAATCTTAACGCGTACTCAATATGGTGGCTGATACCGTTGATAAGTATGATCTTATGTTTTCTGAATGAGTTCGCAAAAAGCTTAATGTTTATAATATGTTATTATAATTAGGTACCTACCATACCATTGCATTAGGCGATCCTGATGTCGAAGCAATAGTAGAGAACGTAATGTTATACTTTATATTCAACATACTATGCACGGCCAGTTAGGGCCAAGTTAGGGCTGTTACTGTCCCACTGCAGGACAAAGGCCTCTTCTCATATAAAGAAGGCATGAGCTTTGATCGTCACACTTGCTATTCTAGTCAATATTCTTCTAAGCTAGTCAATATTTAAAATAAAGAATACACTGGTCTTAGCCCTTACTGATAAATTTTTTATATAATATCTACATAGAAACATTTATCACAGTTCACATGTTGCCTTTACCTTTTGTAGCAATATGCAAATTGAGGCAGCCTGTAAAGCACACATTTTACTTTTTAATTTTCTTTACAACATAGAAAGCTGTAGTAATTAAGTATCTATAGAGTTAAGTGTATTGCCTGCGTCACTTTGCATGCTACTTGAAACTGTAACTTACAAAAATTGTAATAACCTGACGATTAAAAAGAGTGGCCTGAGTTTCTTGCCAGTTCTTTTCATGGCTCTACTTCGTCAGCGAACTGGCTGTAGGTTAATTTGCTGACATTTCGTAAACTTTGACGTTCATAAGTGTTAATTTAATTAACTTAAATGAATAAACATATATTTCATTTCATATTTCATTTCATTTCAACTTATTATTCTGGGTTGAGAGCTTGTACAAATGAAATGAATTTCTTCATCTAAACTAATATTATAATAAGAAAAGATTAGATTTTTTGTATGTTTGTTTGCTTGTTTGTTGCTATTGAACTCAAGATCTACGTAACCGATTAAAAAAATATTTTACATTTAGAAAGCTACAATTATGACCGGTAACATAAGCTATATATTTTAATATGTTAAACGTATTTTCAGTCATTTACAAAATTTAAATATTATTGAAGTTATACTTCTTTTGGCGCGATTGGGAAAAATGAAGAGAGTGAATTTTTATTGATTGATTTCTAAAACTGAAATAATGTCTGATATCGGTAGCATAGATTTTTAGTTAAATCATTCGCACATCGTGTGTGTGACAGTGTGTGTGTGACCACTCAGCGCCTAAACGGCTGAACCGATTTCGATGAAAAATGGTAAGCTACTTTTTATCCCGAAATTCGCTCTAGTTTCCGAATTGCATTAACTAAATACATACCAATTTCCACGCGGGTGAAGCCGCAGGTCGCAGCTAGTATTTTTATTTATTAGGTACTAACTGCGCCCCAAGCCTTCGCCCGCGCGTAAAATGAGATTTTTCTCCCTCGGTAACCACCCAAAAAAAACTAGCATATGTCCGTCTCCGGCATCACTTCGAAATCGGTATAGCGTTTAGGCGCAAAAACACACACATACACACAAACTTTCGCATTTATAATATTATTAGAATTGCTATCAATAGGGTCAAAATTTAATTGCAAGATTTGACCCTAAACAATTAGAAACGTTGTACCATTAATTGGTTCTCGGAGAATACAATTTTTTTTATACGACTAAGGTGACAAACAAACATACGGCCATGAAGGTAAAATGAAAATGAAATTATCTATACTATTATATAAAGCGAAAGAGTTTGTTTGTTTGTTTGAACGCGCTAAACTCTGGAACTACTAGTCGAATTTGAACAATTCTTTTTGCGTATGAAAGCTCAGTTTTGAAAAAGGTTATACGCTATGTAACATCACGCTACTGGCGACGGGTGCAGAGCTGTAAGCAAAGACGCGGGTATAACCGCGCCGCGGAAAGCTAGTACTATTTTATAGTAAATTTTTTGAGGAAGATCATAGTACATAATTTACTATCTTATATCTTATGAAAGCCGTGCAGCAACTTTAACTAAAAGTAAGCTAAGCCCGGAAACATTTGTGCATGTGTTTCCATCTAATTTTTATCCTCAGTGTTTTTAGCGGGGCGTGGAAAAGCATCGCACTAAGTCGCCATACGGTACGGTAGTAGATCCACGCTGATTTCAGCATGAATGGGATCCAGATCGTCCGGGGAAGTACTACCCTCTCATAGAAGATTGACTTAAGAGTAGTAGTATCCGTACTACTGCGTTTTGTTTGGTGAGTGAGAGCGCCCGAGGCCCAATTTCCCTTCCCCTAACCCCATTCCCAGCCGCCATAGTGGAGGCCACCATACCAGCAGTTTAAGACGAAGGCTTTTAGTATAGTGGCCGCCACTTCTGGATTCCACTGACTGCTTAGGCGGGGTGGAGTCACTTTGGTAGGCTATAATATAAAAAAAAACAAAATTGTAGAAAAATTATACCAGCAGTTTCAGACCATGGGTTTTGGAATGTTAGCTACTACTTCTGCTTACCATCAGGCAGAGTGGAGTCACTTTGGTAGGCTAATATAAAAAAAACTGCAACTTAAGATATCGATGCAAAGCGTGGGCACGGGGCGCTAATATCTATAATATAAAAATGAATTGCTGAATGTGTTGCTAAGCGCAAATCTCGAGAGCATATGAACCATTTTTTTTTTCATATTATATTCTACCAAAGTGACTCCACGCCGCCTGATGGTAAGCAGTCAGTGGAATTCAGAAGTGGCGACCACTATACCAAACTGCTGGTATGGTGACCTCCACTATTGCGGCTAGGAATGGGGTTAGGGGAAGGGAATGAGGGAGGTGAGGAAAGAGGAAAGGGGGGAAATTGGGCCTCCGGTGCTCTCACTCACCGAACGAAACGCAGTAGTACGGATACTACTACTCGTCGATCTTCTATGAGAGGGTAGTACTTCCCCGGACGATCCGGCCCATTCATACTGAAATCAGCGTGGATCTACTACCAAGTAAATAGCTAGCTAATTCTTTTTTTATAATATTCCTTCCCATCCTCGTACTTCATACGAGGATGGTTCTTACGGAGAGAAAAATTTAAAAAGTTGCCTTAAAAATAACACTTTTCTATATTCCCATACAAGAGAATCTTTATTTATCCCAAAATGTTTAAAAAAATGTCCACCCGTGCGAAGCCGGGCGGACCGCTAGTTAACAATAATTTACAGTAACCTTTTCTATATTCCCATACAAAAGTATCTTTATTTAAAAATGTCCACCCATACGAAGCCGGGGCGGGCCGCTAGTTGCTATATACATTTTATCTACATGACCTTTAAACCTTTAGCCTTTAGTTATCTGTATTTATGTACGGTTCTTCTTTAATTATATTATTATCATATTTCACAGTAATATATACTTGGTACATATATGAGTTCACCCTTGTCTCCCATTAATAGTTAACGTTAACTTGGTGATACAATGATTTCTGTTTTTAAATATTTTGTGATGTTAATTTGTTTTTGTTTTAGTGGTAAGTATTATTAAATAATCAAATTAATTAAAATAAGTGTTACTTGATAAATAGAGGCCAATCTATTTATTTAAATCATAAAAGATTTTTAATATTGTGTTGATGTTGTTAAGTTAGCTAATTACGTAATAACTTAAGACAGAAGGTCCCATAAATAGGGACTGAATAAATTAACAGACTTGGACTTGAACTAACTAACGAGACTTGATTTTTTTACAAGTTGTTTTTGATGTTATTATTTTATTACAGATTGCGCCAAATTTAGATGTGATTATAATTTTAAGGAGGTTGGGTGGTTCAAATATCATGAAATACCTGCAACTTGGCGCAGTGCTCGATCTATGTGCCATCTTGAAGGTACCTAATACTGTATTATCTTAATCAACATTATACATTTAAGAATTAAGTGCCAAGCAGTACTGCTTAGGTAAATAAATGGACGCTTATCGGAACTGATGCAACTCCCGCCACGTCTTTCAATGTACAGATATATAAAGTGTTAAATGGTCTATTATGCTATAAAAGCATCTCACTAAGCCGTCACCTACCTCACTCTTTTCACGGCATTGTCAGACACTCAGTGTTGTCTATGAGCGTCAGTTACCATCACGTTTGCTCGTCTACTACTGTCGGTAATACAAAAAAGATTATATACATACGTATAATATTATTTGTTTATCCATCAGGTGGTATACTAGCTTCGCCAACTTCGCAAGAACTTAAAGCCACAATGATATCATACGTTAAAGAAATCGACATATTTACTGGAATCCATGCTATCTTCTCTCCAGGACATTATTATTCTGTAGATGGTCGGTAGCTAACTTTACTTTAATTTTACGGTACCAGGTCTTTGCTGGTTTCAGCATGAATTGACTGGATTGACCGGAGAAGTTTGACTGACTCTCAGGTGTGGTGGAAGTGGAAGCGAGCTGTGCACGAGGTTATGGGTTCGATCCTCACACGGGACAAAAGTTTGTGTGATCCATAAATATTTGTTCCGATTCTTTGTGTACATTATTAATTGTTTGTTTGTAGATTCCACTGCGACACAGAGCTTGTTCCCTAGTGCGGGAACTGTCTTATAAAAAGAAGAGAAAGAAAGAAGTAATTGCCTTTAGTACAGTATTCATACTAATGCGTTTCGTCCGGTGAGTGAAAACCCCGGAGCTGGAGACCCAATTACTTACCCACGTCTGTGCTCTTTCGTTTCCTTTCTCAAGCGCTGTGTCTGCGATGCTTAGAAGACTTAATCATGTCCATAGGTTAGGTACGGTTGCCACTTACCAGCCATTAGGTGGACATAACAATCAATATGACTTTACAGTTCTCACTCGAAACCTCTACCTGGAAGTCTGTACAGTGCGAATAGATGTAGTATTTTAAATTTAAATATAATTTACAATTTACAGGTATACCACTTAGTGAAATTCCCCACGAATGGACAAATTTAGAACCGGATAATAAAAACAATGAGGAGGCCTGTCTTACAATGAATTATGAAGGGAAACTGTCAGATGAGAGTTGTGAGAAGCCTCGGCCTTATGTGTGTTATAGAAAATGTTCTGATGTGGATGTCAATATTTGCGGTATAGATCCAGGTGTGTATGTAAATCCTTCAGTGCCTAAAATCAATAGGTTAAAACCATTAGATGGGTTCTATAATTCCAAAATAAACATGTAATGATAACACAACAACTACACAACGCATACTCAAATAAGCATATTATAGCTACATGGGTTCTAGAATGTGGACACATTCTTAAATACTTTTTTATTGACTTCACTTTGCTTGATTGTAAGCAGTATGTAGATGGCAAACTGCTTCTTCAGATGTAAAAGGAGCCTCTTAAAATGATGAGTTTTTGAGCCGATTAGCACCTCCAGAGCAATTGTACAATTAAAAAGTACCAACAGTAAGAGAGCAGGATAGAGGGAGGGGGAAGAGAGAGGGGAGAGAGAGAGTAGTATAAATTGCCGGCGTTCCATCCCCGGACGAGGACGTATGCATAAATGCCTTTGAAAGAAACAAAAGAATGAAGGAGATCTTTTTGTTTCTTTCTTCCATTTCCCCTCTACAAAAATTATTGGTTGATATTAAATGATTTGTGTTAATTAATACGTTAATTTACCTTTTTAGAATACCACTTTAGTAACAAAACAAACAAATGTTATAAGATACACACCAAAGCGCGGGCATTTTCAAGAGCCCATTTCGCTTGTTCGGCTGAGGGAGGTCATCTTGTAATTATCAATGGCAAAGAAGAAGCTACTGTCGTCAAAGACCTATTCCGGAGAAGTCATATTAAAGGGGCTATATCTAGAAACCATGTTTTCATTGGATTTCATAATCTTGGTGAAGCAAATGATTGGAGGACAATACATGGTACGTTTTATTTTTATAATTACTGCTTGCTTGCGTTAAACCCTTACATCAATTTGCCTTTGAAATTTATTTATCAATAAACAAAGCAGTGATGATTATTATTATACCTACCCTGCAATTTTTAGGTGAAACTATCGAAGACGCTGGTTTTCCAGAGTTTGCGCCTGGTGAACCAAACAATGCGGACGGCAAAGAGAATTGTGGAACATTCAACCGTAATGGAGCACTCAACGACTACAATTGTGATTTATATGCAGCGTTTATTTGCGAAAAGGAGCCCAACTCGCCCGCTCTCTGTGATAATTAAAATAATAATAGAAAATTACACATAACCATTAAATCACTAACTGACGGCCAAAAAACCCATAATAATAAAAATAACAAAAACATTTGTTTAATGAATTTTAATTTTAAACTTAACATTTATGTCCTGGTTCTAGATTACTAGTGCTAGCTCCAGTCTTAAAGACATAATTTGTACTTTGTCATCAATGTATGTATTGTCTATTATCCCCTTGTCTGTTGACTTCGCTTTAAGTGGTTCAAGTTTTGTGTTATTTTATCGAAATAATAAAGTAAGCACTTGTAACAGCTGCTAACTATGTTTGTGTTAAGTGTGTGAACCAAACTACAAAATGGATATGCCAGATGTTGTAAGTATTCTTAGAATTTATAAACAACGGACCCTATTGTTTACGTTAGCGATCGGATTTCGCTCGGGTGTCGGGTTACGGCTTTGTCAAGGTCACATTGTGAAATAGTTTATGACAAGGAATGTTATTGTTTATTGAATATAGTAGATTAATGTGTGCAATATGTATGTAATATGTATATAATATGTATTTAAAACATTAACTTTTTCGATTACGGGTATTTTTTTTAAATAATAGATATTTATGTAATTTGAGACGTCATAAAATACCTACTTTTTTTTATATTTTTTTAAATTAAAAATAACAATATATTCCCTTGTAGACCAAAAGTGACTATAGTCCCTTCTTTTCAACTCATAGTAGAAAGCGTTACGGGACTTTACTCCCTTTTTAGCTCCTGTATGAAAATTAAGAGATATCGCGAAATTAAAATTGCTGAGTTGCGAAAATTGAATTTTCGCGATTCGCGGTAATTAGATACACAGTTGCGCGCAATTGACATTTATAGCCTACACAGCTAAGGGGTTATACTTATTTTATTATCATCAAAGATCATTATCGTAAGTAGTCCACTGCTGGAAATAGGTCTCCCGCAATTTTTACCACCTTGGCCGGTTGTGAACCCTTCTCATCCATCGGTTGCCCGCCACCCTTATAAGGTCGTCGGCCCACCTTTTGAGGGGTCTGCCCATGCTGCGTCTTCAGGTTTGTGGTCACTTCACTAGAACTTTTCTGCCCAACGGCCATCAGTTCTGCTAGCTATGTGCCCTGACAACTACCACTCTCACAACTCTGCCAGCCACATCGGTTGTCTTGGTTTGCCTGCGGACTTCTTCGTTTATTAAACGATCGTGCAGATAGACGCTTAACATAGCCCGCTCCATCACTCTCTGAGCGACGTTGAGCCTTCTGATAATGCCCATACTTAGGAACCACGTCTCTGCTTCATATTGAATCACTAGCAACACACACTGGTCAAAGGCCTTGAGACACTGCGGTAGAGCGGATGAGAAGATATGTAGTAGCTTCCCGAACGCTGCCCAGCCGAGTTGGATTCGACGAATGACCTTTCTTCTTTACCTAATCGAACTATTTGTCCCAGATGTAATTATAACAATGTACTCGTCAACGAATTCGAGCATCGAGCTTCCGATCGTAATAGGAGTGGGTGTAACATGAATATTAGTCATGACTTTAGTCTTGTTCATGTTCATTTTTAGACCCGCTTGTCGAGGCTCTACTAAGTTTATCGAGCATTGCACTGAGGTAGTCCATGATCTGCCATGATCTCAGCTATGATCACGATATCGTCAGCGAATCAAACGTGAGTGATGTAGGTACTCACCATTTATGTTGATGCCAAGTCCATTCCAGGTCAAAAGCTTGAACACGTCCTCCAGTGCAGCGGTGAACAGTTTCGGTGGTATAACATCTCCCTGTTGTACTCCTCACTGCAGTACTGTTCTTGAGCTCTGACCATTATTTCGTAGTAGCGTTTTTATACAAACACTTCAGCACTTCGATATATTGATAGTCAATATGGCACCGTCGGAGAGACTGCAGCACGGCCCAGGTCTCGATCGAATCAATGGCTTTCTCATAGTCCACAAACGCTAAGCATAGAGGCCGTTTATAACCTGGTATGTTATTATTAGTGGAGAAAATAAACATTATTGAATTGAAAAAAGATTAAGTATATTATAGCAAGTATTAAATAAACAAAAAAGAATAAACTTGATTCCTAATATAATATTGTAAGAGACGCAGCGTGGGCGATTCTCTCACAAGGTGGACCGACGACCAAAGGTCGTCTGCACCGTTGGTCTAGTGGTTAGTGTAACTGACTGCGACGCCGTGTGTCGTGGGTTCGATTCCCGCGGAAGGCAAATATTTGTGTGATGAACATTTGTATTTGTTTCAGTCTAGCTGTTTCCTATGTATTCTGAGTATGTATTACAAAAAGAAATGCATATGTATTATATTTCAGTTATCTAGTATCTATAACATAAGCTCTGCTTAGCTTAGGACTAGATGACGGTGATTAATAGTGTACACAAACAATTAAAAAAAAAATTTAGTTGGGGGGTAACCGATGATTGAAGGTGATTCACGACCAGTCAAGATGGCGAAATTTGGTGGAAGGCTTTTGGCTGATGATAATGCTGTTGATGAGGTTCTTGCAAAAAAGAAAAGAAAAGGAAAAAAGAAGAGGCCTGAGTGAAATACATTAGTATGAAAAGTAATAATTTGCGTCGATATGCTATGAGAGGGTAATAACTTCTTAATCAATCCGACTCATTTATGCTAAAAACAAGCAAAGGTCCACTACCGTAACTATACCAATTACTAGCTATGTAATTTTTGTTGCCATGCCTTGCCATAGATGTCGTGTACAGTCGTAATAAAATTGGGCTTCATATTTAAAATTGTATTCAATAACACTCATTCTAACAATTTTTTTAAAATCATCAGCCTATGTTTCTGTATCAAATACATAAATGTTACAGAGAAATAAACAATTTTATTTATTTACTATTATTTATTTATTTATTTATTAAATCTAACTTACATTTGCTATTACAGGTAAATAAAACCTAATGCGACAACTAAGATATCTACATGACAATTATGAAGCGTCATCCAGTGGAATTCTGCCAATGGATATGCAAAAATGACAATTTCTTGCGCTACTTTGTTAATTATACCCACAGCACTCACCATCACGGGGCAAACTTTAGAACATTTGTCCTGGCTCCTGCTACCTCCAGTTGCCTCCCTCTTGGTCCTTGTCATAATCTGGTATTCAGAACAAGCAGCCTGAGTGAAGATAGTATCTGTGGATTGTGTAACTTGCCACGAAATACTAAAAACACTTGGCCAACGCTAAGTTTCTCCTAACCTCTAACTTATAGTATCCAACCATACATATTATAAATAAGTTTAGATACATTAACGGATAAAAAGGTTTTTTTTTATTATATTAGCCTGCCAAAGTGACTCCACCCCGCCTGAAGATAAGCAGTCAGTGGAATCCAGAAGTGGTGGCCACTATACCAGAAGTCAACGACTTAAACTGCTGCTATGGTGGCTTTCACTATGGCGGCTGGGAAACGCAGTAGTACGGATACTACTACTTTTACGTCGATCTTCAATGAGAGGGTAGTACTTTCCGGTTGATTTGGCCCATTCATGCTGAAACCAGCGTGGATCTACCTATTCCATAAATTCATAAATTCCATATTGATATATAGTAAATTTGTTTTGCATTTTCTCTACCATGAGATTACATTTAATTTCATTAAATTAAATTTATGAATTTCGGTTTCGAGATGGTAGCACTAGTGTCTAATCAAAAATAGCCATGTCAAATATGCAATAATTCTGTGTCATAATTTTATATTATTTCATTTACTTTAATTACCTAATTTGATTTTCTTAATTTAATTCTTAATTTTCTATATTTTTCATTAGTTTATTTTAGTTGACGCCTTTTTATTAACCATGTTGGTTAATTCATAATTGGCAAGTGTATCAGCCAAACAATCTGTTACGTATTAAATATGACAATGTATTATACTCTTGCTGTGGATAAACCTTAATAATTAAATAAATATAATATTATATTGTTTTATGTATTTTATATTATATATTTATTCAAATATGTCGACATCTACCGCTACAATTCCATACATAGTGTCCATCCAAAGGTTGTCTAGAAGAAATCGCTCTTAGCGATAAGGCATTGTACTTACCCAGCGTACCCATTGTACCTACTATTACTGTACAATTAGATTAAAAGCAAAGTTTCTAATGGTGTTCAATAAAGCATATAATAAATAAATACTTCGTACCAATGCATTACACAATGCCCTTACTGTACCCGTGGTAACGAGGTCTTTCGTTTCCTAAATATCGAAACCTAGGTTCGTAGATGCGTTTGCGCATATCTGCACCACATGATGACAAAATTTTAATTCCACCATAAGTATCCCGAGATCTCTAATTGACACAACCCGCAATATTTTCTCTCCGCTTAGGTGATAGTAGGTTGTAGTGCAAAAGGTTAATTGCACTGGTGTAGGACTTAACGCTGCATTTAGTCTCACATTAAATTTTAACTTATTTATAAAACTCCATGGCGCCACACGGTCAACATTACGTTGCAGAAGTTTATAGTCTGCTACGTCAATTTACCCTAATAAATAATTTTAAATCGTCCGCATAGAGTAGGCAGTTCGCGTTGTTGACCACTTCCCGCAGGTCATTTATCATTATATTGAATTCCAAAGGGCCTAAATTACTGCCCTGACTCACGCTTGTAAAAGTGGTGTATTCATCCGAGACATATCCCACGTACTTCACAAACTGCCTCCTATTTCCTAGATAGCTCGCAAAAAAGCGCAAAAAAATTGTGGTGAAGCGGGCTATCGCAAAATACATCATACGCAATACATCCTTGACCACAGTATCGAAAACTTTTTGGAAATTAAAGTATGCGACGTCCAGCTGCGCCCCTATCTCGAAGTCATGCACTTGAGTAGCATGGTTCATTAAACACACCAAGTTAGAGTCAGTACTGCGACCTGTTCGGAACCCATGCTGTTCATCGCTAAGCTGCTATATTTCATTTCATAGATTGACACCGTTATTTAGCACTTGGAATTTAATTTGTGTATATTATTGAATTTATCAACATAATTACAATGGTAGTTATGGAATTTTATGGATACGCACTGTCATTAAATCGATTTGTCATAGCTAAAGAAACTTATTAGTTTTATACATTAAAATCATTATACACCGGGTAAAATTAAATACCTCTTGTGGAGGCATCATACATATACATCTAACTAAATTGAGGATCCTGCGATCATGCTAGGTGATCGTGCCTGATGGGCTACTGCCCAACAGTTTGTATTCGGGACTTGTATACATAGTTAGTTGGTTGTTACTTGTAAACGCTTCAATATCGCAAGTCAAGTCAGGCTTTCCATACATGTTTATAAGTTTGACTGAAGTTGATTTACGGCAACAGTAATCATAATGAAACGTAGGTATTATGCACCTCTGCTTATCTTTTCAGAAAAGAGCGTAAAGCTATTATTTTATGTTACGTAAATATAAAAAAATTAATATACATAACTTCACACCTGTCTCCCATTAATGGGTTAAGGAGAGACTATAGAACGCCATTTGCTGCATTAAATATTCTCATCTTATTTTAAATCTGTTTTTACAGAAATGTAAGTAAATCTTTTGGTTACTGTCATACAGTTTAAAAGTTTTTTTATACACCTGTCGGCAACAAGCATACCTACCCGATGGTAACTAGTAATCGTAATTTATATACATGTCTGTGTTTTCTACACATCACAAAAACAATGCTTAAAAAATACAAACAAGTCGTATTGACTAAAATGTGGGAAGAAGGGGATAAGGAAGAAAACGGGAAAAGGAAGAGGATCGAGAGGACAATTAATTGAGCTGCCAGCGCTCTCAAAATTTTGTAATTAATCGCAATTGACATTTGACATTTTCCATAAAAGCACAAAGTTTTGGTTAAATATTTTATTGATATGTAAGCATACAAACGAAAGCTAGCAAAAAATATATTGATACTATAAGAAATGAAAGAGAACATGAAATGTATGAACATTTTAAGCATCAAAACATCAACAACAACAAAACATCAACATCAACAAAAGCATCAAAGTTCTACAAATTGAGAATAAAAATATTATTTCTTGATCTTAGGAGTTTAACGTTACTAAGGCTGGTATTTCACGCATCTCAGGTATTGAGTTGAGTACGCGCACATGAATTCATACCCCTGTCTCTATCTAACTAGGGGCCCGAGACCGTAGTTAGAAAGAGACGGTATTAGGTACGCGTACTCAATACCTGAGCTTTATAAGTAACTAGCTATCTGTGGCGCGGTTTCACTCGCATCTTCAGTTACTGCTCTGCTACCGTCACCATCGCCGACGTCTGCACCGTCCGAAGGTAGTAATATATAGGTATAAACATTCCGGTCCTTTAGCATTTATCCAAGTTCTTATATTTTTCTACCTAACAATTTATTAAAACATTGAGTACGAATATTATGTTGATGTCTGAACTACATCTGGCTTAGAAGCTTGACTGCTGTCATTTGAATCGGTTTTTTCATTATCACAAACAACAGGATAGTCAGGTTTTTTTTTCACAAACGAATGCAAAGTTCTTTTCACACCATAAGTCATTGAACAAGGCTGTACGGTAAATGGAGCCGCAGAATTCACCTTCTGTACTATTGTTCGGCTCTCCAGTAGACCATTTTGCATAACCGGCTTCAGTAAGAGTTTGGCCTGGTGATCAAATTAATTAATTATGTTATATTAATTATCCTTTTTCTTTTCTCTTTTCCTTCCCCATCCCCTTCCCCGTAGGCGGCAAAGCTTTGGTTGTGTTTTCTAAACATTATTACTTCTGCAATGCTTGGAAAACACAGCTATCTCTATAGGTTACGGTTACCACTTACCATCAGGTTCGTCGTATGCTTGTTAGCTACCAAAGAAGTATAATAAATATATATATATATATTTTTTATGAGAATTTGTTTTAAATTTAGGCATCTAATTTTAATTCTAGGTTTTTTAAGCAGGGCGTGAAAGACATCTCTAAAGCCACCATAGTAAAGGTCACTATACAAGTAGCTTAAAACGATGACTTTTGAAATGGTGACTAGAACTTCTGGATCCCACTGACTGCTTACATCAGGTAGATTAGAGTCATTTCGGTAGGGTATTATAAAAAAGGCTAATTAACTGGCATTATTCTTTATTTTAGACCTTGTAGTTGTCGACTGTGTAGTAGAACGTAGTCTAGAATATGTATGAAACCATCCATGCTTTCTGTAGGCGTCGTAAGTGGCGAATGGGCAGCAGCGTTCTACGCGTACTTAATATCTTACTAGAGTCGCCAACTTCAATCCCCTTCCTAATATAGAGACTATGGCAAACACCTTATTTGAAGAGGCTTATCATAGACGGGTTAGTGGTTGTCATGGATGAAAAATCACATCATCACGTCATTTCTCAACTAAATATAAAGAAAACAAAATTACCATGAATCGTTCTCCAGTCACCGCCTTCGCCCCAAGTTGCGAATCCAACAAAAGCCACATCTTTCCAAAAGTTTCCAACCATTGATGAAGGTGGATGTTTAGCGAAGAGTTCATACAGAACTGTTGCTTCTACATCGCTGTTGATGATGCAAGATGACCGCCTTCAGCAGTACAAGTGAAATAGGCACGTTCAAACGTACGTGGTACCGTATGAAATTTATAGCACTGACCCGTTCGGTTATCGAGGGTATATACTGAAAATGTAAACCAATTTTGAAGGTTTGATTAATAATGGTTTGGGCTTTTTGGGCAGAAAATTTAGACATTCAGGATCTTTTCTTAGACTTTTCTTGAAGACTTTTCTTAAAGACTCAATACTTTTCTTCGAGATTAATTCAAATATAATTATATCTGCAGTCCCGAGTATTGCACCTGTATTAAGTTATATTATCAATCTATGTGTAGAAGCGGATGTATTTCTGGATAGGCTAAAATTGGCTCTTATAAAATCTTTGTTTACAAAGGATAACAATCTAAATTATGCAAACTATCGACCTACTGCCTTACTATCTATTTTCGCTAAAATAATAGAAAAGTTATTTATTATTTATTTATATTGCCTTATACTCATCTTTCGAAAGCAATGATATTTTAGCGACAGAACAATACGGATTTAGGACAAAAAGAACATTAACAAAGCGATATACAATTTAAATAAAAAATTATCACAAACACTGGATATGACCAACGCATTCGAATATGTGGATCAAAAATACTTATTAATAAATTAAAGTTATGAAGCTAAGGGAAATGCGCTGAACCTTGTCAAAATATTTATATCTTTTAAACAGAAAACAGGTAACACGGATAGATTAGGTATCGTGATTAATACCAAAGCAGAGTATACATTATATTTCTGGTGAAAAAAATAACAATTATAGCGTGCCACATGGTAGTATTGGATCTCTGCTGTTTATTATTTATATCAATGATATGCCCAGAGTTACACATCATCCATTGATCCTATTTGCCGAGGATAGCACTGCATTTTTTAGCGTTAGAGATGATAAGATGTTTACGGAATTCGACTGATATATAGTTGCCTTCATGATTTGATAAAATGGCTAACTTCCAACAATTTAAAAATAAACTTATCATCATCATCATATCAGCCAAAAGACGTCCACTGCTGGACATAGGCCTCCCCCAATTTTCGCCATCGTAGCCGGTCGTTCGCCGCCCTCATCCATCGGTTGCCCGCCACCCTTATAAGGTCGTCGGTCCACCTTGTGAGGGGTCTGCCCACGCTGCGTCTTCCGGTTCGTGGTCGCCACTCTAGAACCTTTCTGCCCCAGCGGCCGTCAGTTCTGCAAGCTATGTGTCCTGCCCATTGCCACTTTAGATAAGCAACTCTGCGAGCCACGTCATTCACTTTGGTTCGCCTGCGGATTTCCTCGTTTCTCAAACGATCGCGCAGGGAGAAAATAAACTTATACAAAACAAGAATAACATTTGTACAAAAAACTTATCATAATACACGTAAGATATGTTACGGAACCAACTTAATAGCAGAGACTGCATGCACAAAATTTCTAGGACTAGAATTGGATAGAGATAGATAATATGCACGCTCGCCGGCGAGCACAGAAAAATCATTCACAGATTTTCATTGGAATATTTCCCCTGTAGTCTACAAAGTGGTATGTCTTAGAAAACACACACTGACAGTGTTTGTAAACGCTTAGGTCAATATTTTTATCAATATGTATAATGTACTCTTTGATTCTTATGCTATATAGAAACTGTCAAGAGAGGTTTATCCAAGATCAGAAACAGCCTATCATGCATAATTATGTTACGTCAACTTTACGCTATCGCATAATTTATTGGGGGTAACAAATATGCCAGTAGTCGTCAGAGCTCAAAAAAGGTGTGTTAAAAATTCTTAGGAATGGTACCACGATTACCAAAGTCAATATTTGAACATTAATATATAAATGTATTTAAAACCCAACTCAAGGAACTATTAATATAAAATATATACTATGCGATAAATGAATACATAATAGAATTTTAATTATTGAATAATATAAATTTTAATGACTTGTTCTTATTGACATTGTATTTTTTTTTTTTATTTCTATGATGCGGCTGTAATGTCACTGCGACCATGAATGGTCTATTGTGATCGCCGCTTTATCAAGCTAGAGTTCACCACTAAACCCTGCAGCTATGATATACCGCAGGATTTGCTTAGGGGTGAGCTCCTTAATTTCTTCTGGGCCCAGAGTGTGTTTCCCTAGAAGAAACTGAGGCCTGTGTATGAGCGGGCCACATTCCCCCAGAAGATGGAGGGGCGTTTCATCTGCCTCTTTACATCGCCTGCAGGTGCGTGTTTCGCTTAGCCTTAGATTATACATGTGCTTGTTTAAGCAACAATGACCTGTCAAGGCTCTTGACACAATGCGTAGATTGTTCCTACTCAGCGCAAGGATAAGGTTATTGTACCTTCTGTTAAAGCCTTTGATCAGGGCTTTAGAGTGGTTCATTCCTGGCGATTCCGACCAGAGTTTGATGGCTGTTTCGATGCATGAGTTTGTAAGGGCATTTTGAGCTAGGCTTTTTGGTATTCCACAGAAGGGCTCTGGGCCCTGCTGAGTTCCATTAGCTCCCGCTCTCGCAAGTACATCGGCGCACTCATTACCGATGACACCTGCATGACCTGGTACCCATCTGAGAACTACTCTATTCACATTACCTAGAGAGTTTAAACGATCCATGCACTCTTCAACTAGTTTCGATGTTACTACGTTCGAATCCAGTGCTAGTAGAGTGGCTTGGCTATCAGAATTTATATATATAGTCTGATTGGTGTAGCGCTTTTGCAGATTAGCTTCCGCGCATTCCACAATGGCGTATACTTCTGCTTGGAAGATGGAGGCGTTTTGTCCCAAAAACACGCTTTTATTGAGCTTTGGTCGCTCCCCATATATTCCACAGCCTACTTTTTGTCCTATTTTGGAGCCATCGGTATACCATACTAGGCAACCAGACTCAAAAAGCATCTGATCTTCGAGCCAGTTTTCCCTAGACGGCAATTCTATTGTGTATTGTTTTCCAAATACAAACCGGGGTAGGGTGGCATCCGTAGGCATGCAAAGTATTGGTATTTCCAGTATTGAGTTCTGTATAGTCCTCAACTTCTGGGAGATCCAATTGCTGCCCATCATACGGCCGCTAATTCCCATCGTCATCTTGGCTTTCTTTAGTGCATTGTCCAAGTGCGAATTCCAAGTCAACTTTTGGTCGATTATGACGCCCAAGTATTTGACTTCTGTGGAAAACGCAATCGTTTTACCATTAAGCTTTGGCATTGTTAGTTTATCCAATCGCTTCTTTTGTGTAAAAAGTACGATTACTGTTTTGTCAGCATTAACGGAGAGGTCACTTTTGGCACACCACCTGCTAACAGTGTTCAGTCCCTTTTGCATAATACATGAGATGGTTGATTGACAAAATCCTCTGACTATAATTACCAAGTCATCTGCATAGGCTTGAGCATCAATCTGAAGTTTTGCCAAATCAACTAGGAGTTCGTCCACAGCAAGGGTCCAGAGTAGTGGAGATAGAAGTCTACCTTGTGGGCAACCCCTTGCTGTAGATACTACAATTGCGATTTCATGAAGGGCTATTTTTGCACTCCTATGTGCAAGCATTGAATTCACCCATTTCACCGTTGTAGGGTCGACATCTTTACTTATCAGCCCATTTACCAACAGTGTGGTTGGTGAGTTATCAAAAGCTCCTTCAATGTCGAGGACATTGTAACTTTGTATGGTTCTATCTTGTATAATGATTGTAATTTTTAATTTTAGTTGTTATTTTGCGTTATATATAATTATTGTGCCTACATTGTGAACTACACATTCACTCAACACCTAGTGATGTATCTAAATGTAATGTGTTCAACAATTAAGTTTTTGAATTTGCATTTCTTTCACCATAGGTCATTAAGCCAGATAATCAAATAAACAAGTAATTTAGTTGGCATCAACTTCTTGTTTATCAGATAGTATGGTAATTTTGACAACATCGTGTAAATATTTACTGAAATAGATACTTACGAGGATCGAAGGTGCCACACTCATTGATCGGATGTATTTCGTTTCTATAGCACATATAAGATAGAGGCTCATCACAAGAAACATCAGCAAGTTGTCCTTTACTATCCATAGACAAGCAGCTTTCATTGTTATGTATATTGTTAGGCTCAGAGGGAACCCACGTATGTTGAATGTCATTCAATGAGATTACTGCAAAGAAATACTCGTCTAACACCTCCACAGTCTCAGTACCACAGCATAATGTGAGTATACCACTATTTTAACAACATGACATTAGAGTTCAAAATTAAAAAGTATTAGCTAAAGAAATTTACGATACTAACCATCAACTGTGGCAAACTTTCCTTTTGAGAACCTGTCATGAAGTCCGGTAAATATAGGGGATAATTCGATAACACTAATCATTGTTTCCTTAATTTCCTCGGTGGTAGGTGAAGCGAGAATAGCACCTGTTAGAAGAAAATAAATGAGAGGTTTTGTGGTTAATCTTTTGAATACTTTTTCAGGATTCCGTATCTCAAGAGGAAAAACGGAACCCTTATAGAATCACTTTGTTGTTCGCCTGCCTGTTTGTCAAGAACTTTATCTCAATAACGCGTATTACACTGAAATATATTAAATAACTGAAATAAAATTATTTTTGAAAAAAAAAAAAAAAACGCAAACCGACGTCAAAACAGTACCTACGTGTTCAATCCTTAACTAAAAAGTAAAAAATAATATTTTAATTACTTTATAGCTAGGAACAATAATAGGGAAATCAACGCAATCATTGATACCTATAATACTTTACAATTTACAATTTATAATCAGTTATTTGGAGTCGCTTACTTAACGTGCTGCGCAAATGAGACAGCGACGTTTGGAAAAAAATTGTGACGAAAGGGAAGATTGTAAATATAGAGATATAAAGTTTAGTCATCATCAACACCTTTGCTGATCGCTGAACCCTGAATCCCGGTAAACACAAACCAAAACAAAAAAGTGATGACCTACGAACAATAAAGAATCATCAAAAATCATAATTTTACTGACGGAGCAATCGCGTAACAGATATATAATAAAAAATAAACACTGGCGCTGTAAAGGCAGGTTTGTGACCGCCATCTTCTGTTGGAATTTCTCACGACCATAAGGCCGCCAACTTGGCTTAAAGACTACCAAATTATAGTGATAACCAGAGTCCACTACTTCTAAAGCATGAAGACGCTTAAAATAAAGTTACACAAATGGTCACTCATCCACGGCCACGTTGTTTCTAACAAAACTATATATATATTATATCGACGCGTTGCTTTACACGTCTTCACTCCTTTCATATGAAAATAAAAAATATAAAATTAAAGCCAAACTACTGCACCATTTTTTATAAAAAAATATATTGAACCCGATTTTAGAGTATACCCTTTCAAATAAAAAAGGAATTTTCCAAATTGGTTAATAAATGACCGAGTTTTGTTGTAACAAACGTAGATTTACTGAACCAATTTTTATAATAAAAATATGGGACCAATTTCAGAGTATACCTTTTGAAATAAAAAAATATTTTTTGAAATTGGTTCATAAATGACCGAGATGAGGTATCAAACATACAAAAAAAAACTCCTCCTCCTTTTTGAAGTCGGTTAAAAATTCAAACTTACATGTTACATATAGACAAGGTATGAGCATTAATCACCACGCTTGCTCAAGGCGGATTGGCAATTTCAGAGTTTTAAGTCCGGGTTTCCTTACAATATTTTCCTTTACCGTCAGTTAGGAATGTCCAAGATAAACTTCGAAAGTACATATTATTTGAAAAATCACATTGATACTTGCTCGGATTCCAACCCTCATGAAACTACCTCGTGTTTAGGAAGCGGATGCCTTATCCACTGGAACATTTCGACTTCGAGAAACTTACTTACTTTTACTATTTATTTTATTTACAAGTACAAAATAGGTATACAGGTTGTAATTACACTCACCTAGACATACTACTTACCTTCAAGGGTACACATAAGTCGTGCATCTCGCCACACCGATGGTACCATGTGATGTCTGAACCAAGCTTTGGCTTTTGAATCGTATTTGTAATCACATCGAAATTTTACTCCATCTAAAATATCAATAGATATTATTATAATTACCATCATTACTTCTTGATTTCACTGACTGCTTACTATCAGGAAAAGTCACTTATGTAGTCTAATATTAAAAAAAAACTCAACAAAGAGATTTTTTTATTTTGATGTGTTAATCTATACTATTATATAAAGCGGAATAGTTTGTTTACCAGTCGTATTTGAAAAATATTTTTGAGTTTGATAGCCCATTTTTCGAGGAAGGTTATAGGCTATGTAACATCATGCTACTGGCAACGGGAGCAGTGCAGTAAGCAGAAACGCGGATAAAACCGCTCCGCGGAAAGCTAGTAATTTATAGTGCAAATAAAATAATTATTTTATTTACGACTTTTATTTAGGTCTAAAAAGACTAAATCTATATCTACTAGCAAAAATCATACAACATTTTGTCGTTGGTCAACCATTATTTACTCTATAATATCTAGTTTAATGCTATTTTATTTTTAATATTATTATTTTGTTTTGTTTTGTCAAAACTCGACAGATTTATTTATTCCTTGGTGATTAGACGTTGGTGAAAATGAGTAATTTGAGTTGTAATTTTTTTATATAGTTGGTACACGTATGCCATTTTGGCACACAAATATCATATTAAACATTTTTTTAATAATCCTTATTCTTATCAATATACTTTAAGCCCTTTTTACAAACCACTAAATTTACTTAAACATGAATTAACCCTTTAATGGACACTACTGTAGACACAATACATGTTTTATTTTTATCACGGCCATGTATGTTTACTGTCCCGAGAAGTGTATTACATTAGTTTTCACTTACCTGTGACATGTGCAAAACCAAAAACGAATAATAACATATAATTTAGAGAAGATGTCATCTTACTTCAAATTCAATAGTATATGTTGGTAGCAGCAGAAGTTTTTTAGTATTTATATAAGTACCAAGAAATTTCAGTTATCTGAGAAATACTTAATTAATAAACAATGCCAGCGGCTCTCAACAATCAACACTTTCATTAGTATATTTCATCATCATTATCATATCAGCCACAAGACGTCCACTGCTGGACATAGGCCTCCCCCAATTTTCGTTACCGTTGTCGGTCATTCACCGCCCTCATCCATCGGTTGCCCGCCACCCTTATAAGGTCGTCGGTCCACCTTGTGAGGGGTCTGCCCAGTTAGTTTATTTATTTTATTAGAATCAAATTTTCACTTGCACGATTAAAGATGGTTTAGCGATAGTAGATCCACACTGGTTTTTGCATACATGGGTCTAATCAACCGGGGAAGTTATACCTCTCATAGAAGATCGACGTAAGAGTAATAGTATCCATACTATTGTGTTTCATGAGTGAGAGTGTCAGTAGCCCAAATACCTCTTGGTCCTTTTTCTTTTCCCTTTTCCTTCCTCATTCTTCTTCTCTAGGCTTCTACGCTTGGCTGCATTTTCGAAATTTCTGCAATGCAAAACATTTCTATAGGCTACGGTTACCACTAAAACTTACTATCAGGTATGCTTATTTGCCACCAAAGTTGTACAAAAATGAAAAAAGCTCTGAAAAGTCCACTGCTGGACATATACCACTTCTAGTTTTCGCCATCTTGGCCTTGAATATTCATAATTTGCATGAAATTAAAAATGTGATTGAGTTTAAATTAGTAACTACTTATTAAACAGAAGTACTTGAATTAATCAATTAGAGTCACTTCTCAAGTCACACAACGCAGCGAAGTGTGAATAATTTTATTTAATTAAAAAGAAACATACTTACTTGTTATGTTTATTCTTTTGACTTTATTAGCAATTTTTAATTATAACTATAGTTTTTATAGCCTTAAGAGTTATTGGTTAAAATCTTTGTTTTATATTAATATATCTACTATTAATATCTTTTTTAGAATAATTTACTTACGAAATTCATTAATATTATATTGCATTACGATTTTAATTAATTAATCTTTTACATTACAACTTTATAGGAATACATCATTTTTGGATCTGGATTAAACTGTTTCGCATTTTAGTACACTGACATTATAGCAAAACAATTTGGAACAGATTTTATCTTCAGAGTCACGAGCGCTGTAATTAGAATGTGAAACATACTCGTAAAAGCGAAACCCAGATTTAGATGTCATCAAAATGTAGGGTACTTTTTACTTTACTCTTAAATGTAGGGTTCTTTTTTTCTGTCGAATAGAAGCTCCCGAACTTTCAACTTGGAACTTGTAGCGATCTGTAACCATGCTGACTTCGAGCGCGTTCCAAAGTAATACCGATTGAATGAAAAATGAAGAGTGAACGAAGTCAGTGGTGTGAGAGTTAAATCATCATATCAGCCAAAAGACGTCCACTGCTGGACATAGGCCTCCCCCAATTTTCGCCACCGTGGCCGGTCGTTCGCCGGCGCCGCCCTCATCCATCGGTTGCCCGCCACCCTTATATGGTGGACCCACGCTGCGTCTTCCGGTTCGTAGTCGCCACTCTAGAACCTTTCTGCCCCAGCGGCCGTCAGTTCTGCGAGCTGTGTGAGAATTATATAATATTCAGTAATGTAGAAAGTACATAAATAGCTGATTTACAACGCTAAATTTCAATACGGTAGTAGATCCACGCTGATTTCAGCATGAATGGGCCGGATCGTCCAAGGAAGTACTACCCTCTCATAGAAGATCGACTTAAGAGTAGTAGTATCCGTACAACTGCGTTTCGTTCGGTGAGTGAGAGCGCCGGAGGCTCAATTTCCCCCTTTCCTTTTTTCTCACCTCCCTCATTCCCTTCCCCTAACCCCATTCCCAGCCGCCATAGTGGAGGCCACCATACCAGCAGTTTAAAACGTGGCTTTTGGTATAGTGGCCGCCACTTCTGGATTCTACTGACTGCTTACCATCAGGTGGGGTGGAGTCACTTTGGTAGGCTATACTATAAAAAAAAAAAAAAAAGACGATACTAAAAATCATGAACGTTTGAATAAATGATCAAAAATAAAATGAGTTTTATTTAATACATAAACATTTATTATTCTCAACCACAGACAACTTAAGATATTCTATAAATAAATTTGCTTCCTGAAATTTTACACTAATTAAATTGAATTAGAGGAAGAATTATTGTGGCCAGAGTTTGTGATTGATTGGAATTCTCTGTATCACAAACAGGCGGATAATAAGGCTTCTTTTCGCAAATAAATGCGTAATGTTTCTCGCACCACAGATCGTTCAATAACCCATTTCGATATATAGATCCACAATATTCGCCTTCTGTTGAATTGTTCGGTTCTCCTCCAGAAAACTTGTCGAAACCAGCCGCTTGGATTGATTGACCTGAAGACAAAAGAGTAGAGTAAGATATACGTTTCGATCAATATATTTCAGCAAACCAAAAAAATTGCATCCTACAGAAGATGGTAGTAGGTTATAGATACGCTGGGCAATAGTCCTGCTGATAAACCGCAGAAGTGCTCCACTTACAGAAGAGAGATTAATTGTTATGGTAAAGACAAAAGGTCTTAGAAAATTAATTAATATATTCACATATACAATCATGTCGTTCCTTTTATTATTCATTTGTTTCTATGTATAATAATGTATGTATTTACAAAAAAAAAAAAGTATTTATGTATGTATATCCGCATTCTAGAACCCATAACACAAGCATATAATATGCTTACTTTGGGTCTAGATGGCGTTGTGTGTAGTTGTTGAAATATTATTATAAATATTATTATTATTGTTATTAATTCACTCAAGTTTTTTAGTACTTTTAACTCGTTGAATCATTTGTTTTAAACAATGTGAAACGATCAGAAACGTCTAATCCTACATCACTAATACTATTTCTACATAATTAACGTACAGTTTTGGATAATGCAATAAAAAATAACTCTAGTTGATAAGAAGAAAGATGCAAGAAATTTCTAATACAAATAACATAATATTAAAGAAACATATATACCGTAAAGAGTAGTCCAATCAGTGCTTTCGCCCCAATTATGAAAGCCGATAAAGGCCACATCTTTCCAGAAATCGCCAATCATCTGCCCACCAGGGTTCCGAGCGAACAGTTCTTTAATAACGTTGGATTCTTCTTCACTGTTGACGATAGCAAGATGACCTCCTTCAGCAGAGCAGGCGAAGGCAGCACGTTTGTAGTTTCGAGGCTTCGTGTGCAACTTGTAACAGGCTTTTGTACGAAATTCATAGTGGTATTCTAAAAAAATAATTTATTATTAGCATATCGAATAGGTAATTATTATTATTATATTAAAACACTAGCTCTCAGGTCTCGCTTCGTTTCAGTGTCAAAAGTTTCATTCGGTCTCACAAAAAACTCCTACGGAAAATATCATTGCTATAGTGTCGTATTGCATCATTCAGATTTAGAATTTTGATTTTGGTACTGAAAAATATGTCAAACATAAAATGTGACCTATGTTACCCGCTTCATTAATTAATTTTCAAAAGTAAAAGGATTTTTTAGTTAAATCGTTGCAAACAAAAAGTAATATAAATTATTAAAAACAAAACGCTTGCCTGTCTAAAAAGTAAAAAGAAAAATCTATCTTTTCTCGTGCTGGAGCTATATTGAAAGTTAACATACCCTATGTCACTCCCACATACAATACATATCTAATGACACCTCATATGTTAAAATCTATTAAGCCATTTACGCTGTAGAGCGTGCCAAAGAAACATACATACATACATACATACATACATACATACATACATACATACATACATACATACATACATACATACATACATACATACATACATACATACATACATACATACATACATACATACATACATACATACATACATACATACATACATACATACATACATACATACATACATACATACATACATACATACATACATACATACATACATACATACATACATACATACATACATACATACATACATACATACATACATACATACATACATACATACATACATACATACATACATACATACATACATACATACATACATACATACATACATACATACATACATACATACATACATACATACATACATACATACATACATACATACATACATACATACATACATACATACATACATACATACATACATACATACATACATACATACATACATACATACATACATACATACATACATACATACATACATACATACATACATACATACATACATACATACATACATACATACATACATACATACATACATACATACATACATACATACATACATACATACATACATACATACATACATACATACATACATACATACATACATACATACATACATACATACATACATACATACATACATACATACATACATACATACATACATACATACATACATACATACATACATACATACATACATACATACATACATACATACATACATACATACATACATACATACATACATACATACATACATACATACATACATACATACATACATACATACATACATACATACATACATACATACATACATACATACATACATACATACATACATACATACATACATACATACATACATACATACATACATACATACATACATACATACATACATACATACATACATACATACATACATACATACATACATACATACATACATACATACATACATACATACATACATACATACATACATACATACATACATACATACATACATACATACATACATACATACATACATACATACATACATACATACATACATACATACATACATACATACATACATACATACATACATACATACATACATACATACATACATACATACATACATACATACATACATACATACATACATACAACTTCGAAAAACAATAACTTCCTTGAATGCTGACTGTTTATTAGTTTAGACAGCATAATGAGTTGATGTGTGTGTTTGTCTGGATTTTGAAAACCTGACAAAAGTCTGTTCTAACAATTTTGAGTGGATGTGTTTTTCACACTTTCAGCTTGTTCCATTTTATGATTATACGGGTAGGAAGTGTTTCAGCGTATTCGCTATATTTTATAATATGCTTCTAACTTGTTATGTTCTTTAAATCTATTCAATTTAAATATATGGCAGTCCACCAACATAATGACTAAATTGGAAATAATACTTTACCTGGATCTGGAGTACCACAAAAATTGACATCTACATGGTTATTTGCCCTGTAGCATATGTAAGGTCTTGGCTCGTCACATTTCTCGTCAGATAATTTACCATCAGAATCTAAAGCGAGACATCTTTCAGCATCGAGTTTATTATCAGGTTCTGAGTTTGCCCATTCGTGATGAACACTTTCGAGTGGTATGCCTGTAAAATTGTGTCATGGTTAGTTTTAAGTTTACTTTACTAAAGTACTTGTAAAAGTAGTTAATCGTAATGTATTGGAGCTTTTATTTAAAAGTTTGAAGATTCGTAACTCTTTGAAATAGTTTGTGAATCATCATAATCATCATGATATCAGCCAAAAGACATCCACGTTCGTGCCCAGAGAGGAGAGAGGAGATCAGACCGGAATAACTCGGAAAAAATAAGTTAGCATTTACATTTTTATCGGTAAATCTGATAAAAATATTTTTGTTTTAGAAGTAAAATATGATTTAACAAAAAATAGCGATTTTCTATAAAAAAATGTTTCAATGTTGAAATATTGACAGCTATAGATACCTTAATAGATCAAGAAGAGATATCTATTTATTTAGTCTAAGGGCGCTTACAATTTAGACGTTTCTTGACAGACTGCTGCCGCACCGCAGCAGTGCGCCGTACAACAACCGCACCGCTGCAGTAGGCAGAGATCCGACACCAAACGTCTAAATTGAAAGCGCCATACGTGCCCTCATAAAATACTCACATGACATTATCTTGGCAAAAGAAATAGAAAAGTGAATTAAGACTAACCATCAATAGAGTAATAATTTCCACTGGTGTATGTAGCATGAAATCCTGTGAAGATTGCCGTGTTTCCAATCGCACGTTTCATTATAGTTATATTTGTAAGTATAGTTATAGGAGAAGCTAGTACAGCACCTGCAGATAAATTTTATTGTCATCGCTTACAATTGAGGTAAACGGGTCACAGTAGTATTTTAGGTAAACTTGCTTTTATATCTGTTCTATCTCGTCAAGCACATGAGTTTTACATACCGAAATATTGTGAGATTAAACAGTCGTTTGATTAAAGGCAAATATATTAGCAGCAAGACTAGTAACCTAGGAGAAACGAGTTGTGTACTTACAGTTTGAAATCAATCACTTTTAAGTCTTAAATTTAGGAGATTAAAAAAATACATTATCACAAACGACAACACTTCTTGTGATAAAAAAATCTGGGTATAATTTTTGCTTGTAAATTATACGTTTGTAAAATACCTCATGATACAGAGCCTTTAATGCGGAATTTGATTTAAAAATAAAGTTGTAATCATACCTTGAAGATGGCATCGGAAGCGAGCATCCTTCCATGTCGCTGGGACCTCGTAATATTTATACCAGCCAAAGCCAATATACGTGTAATCACATCTGAACTTTATTGCATCTAGAATAGAGATAAAAATTAAAAAAAAACGTTAAACCAAATGTGGATAGAAATTGTGACCAGGTGGAAGAATAGTCAAAACTCCAGGACCTCACTGACTGTTTACCATCACTACAATAATATCAATAAAACAAAAATAAATATGTAGGGATTTCAATAAATGTAGTCATCATTGCCGTAATTCCTTTTTCTATAATGCGCAAAAGAAATAATAGAAAACGTTAATATAAATATTATAAACAAAAGCGAACTTTAACTAAAATTTCAGTTAAGGTCATTAAAATGCGTTAATGCGGGGTACATTATTAAGGGCTAATTTAGAAATTTAACCATGTACTGGGTTAAATTTAGTTATCTCAACAAACACTCGTAGTTAAGGTCAAAATTTAAGAGATTAAAAAAACAATAATTATTTGGCAGAATAACCCAGCGCAATAATTTGCATGTCCTAATAATACCATTAAATAAAGTGGTAATTCTACATTATTATTCAATTATAGTACTAAGATGTATTTAAAATATAGCATAGCAAACAAAACCTGTCGCTGAAAACCAGCGCTGTTGCGCTTTGAGCCAGTTTTTCGCAAGGACGTGACGCACGCAATAATAATGGACTTGCACAAGCTTTTTTGTGCAAGTCCATTATTATTATTTTTTGTTTTGTCAGTTTATTTTTTATTTATATTGAAATTGTGATTAAAAAAAATTATCCTTTATAGTGAGCGTCACATGTACCTATGTGAAAAATAAACTGTTTTCTTTTTTTTATTTCTTTAAAAATGCTGTGATATTTTCCCCCAAAAGGGTAGGCAATAGAAATAATAACTAATTGTTAATAATAACAATGCATTTGGTCCTATTAGCAATGAATAATTTAAAATTATGACAATTATTGATTATTCTTCTAAATGATTTGTATTGTATAACTTACTGTTTATAATTTTATGTTTGTTAATTTATTATTTAATTACTTTTTTTTTGTTCATCTTAATTAGTATGTATCAATTCGCCGTCAATGAAACTGTATGTAGGTATCTATTGCATGTATAGTTCCTCTTAGTGGCACTATTTGTCTAAATTATAATTTGTAATCTGTGAATAACGTAGTAGGCTATAATATTATCAACCAATTGTATTTATACCTAATGTCTTTGTAAGCATTTTATATTGTAGCTGTTTGTTGTCCCTTAATAAATAAAATAAAAATAAAATAAAATAGTGTTTAACACCTAGAGTAGGTACGTTTTGCCATATACGTGTATGTTGAGTCCCTTAAAGCTAACAATGTTTAAAGAATTTTTACGCCCACGCCGCTATAATTTAATAAATATTTTGTACATATTAATAAATTAACCAAAACTGTAGATGTATGTAATATATTGCAAGCTGATATTTTTTTAACGTTGTATTTAATTATCAATGAAATTGATCTTACCTAGGTATGCAACACATATTATTAACACAAAACAAAAATTTAATATCAATTTCATTTTAAGTTTAAATTGCAATAAATGTAACTTATGAATGATTTCGCTACCTTATATAACCAATAAATTAATAATAATAGTACGTATTACTAACAGGATAACGGTAATAGTCCAGTGATTATCAACATTTAAGAGGATTATGTTACAAAATAAAACTTTGAAATACTTTGATTAAAAAATCTTAAGTTTTAAATGTATTTATGTTTTAAATAAAACAGTAAACTTAATGATTTCTTACTTTTTAAACAACTTTCACTTAATTCTAGCAAGCATAGTTTTTAACCTCGTTGCGATCATTGCTATGATAGTTTTATCAGGAGTCTTGTCAATGTCAGTAGTAATTTGTATAATTTTTAATCTGTATCCCTCGTGTCAAAACTGTCAAATTGTAACGATCACCAAATTAAAAGCTGCAACTATAATTTTGGAAATTTTATTGTTATGGCGTCTTAATGTCCTGCAAAGACATTACACTAGCATAAAGACAGAAAATATTTTAAAAATATAGCCCCGATTATATGATAAAAAATGAAAATCCCGAAATATGACACTTAGTTGCGACGTTGCCACTCATGACGCGTAAATCACGTAAACGTTGGTCAAACGGTAGATTGACTAACATAGAGTTAAAGATTATAAGAGAAAGACGCTTTTCCTATTATACTAAAAATTAACAGTTTATATAATACCTACATAGAAACATTTATCACAGTTCACATGTTGCCTTTACCTTTTGTAGCAATATGCAAATTGAGGCAGCATGTAAAGCACACATTTTACTTTTTAAATTTTCTTTACAACATAGAAAGCTGTAAGTAATTAAGTATCTATAGAGTTAAGTGTATTGCGTTTCTTGCCAGTTCTTCTCATGGCTCTACTTCGTCAGCGAACTGGCTGTAGGTTAATTTGCTGATATTTTGTAAACTTTGACGTTCATAAGTGTTAATTTAATTAACCTATATGAATAAACATATTTCATTTCATATTTCAATTTAATTCATTTCATTTTATTTCCTTTACTTATATGTGTTTGTTGTGATATTATTATTATTATTACTTTCCCCATACACTTTAAGTTATTGTCTGAAATATTTTTAATTTTTTTTTATTGCCGAACGTAGCAGAAGAGCAAACAGCCCACGTGATGGTAAGTGGTAACTGTCGCTCATGGACGACTCAGAGTCCCTAGAATTGTTCCTGCAATGCCAGGGACTCTGCGAAGTTGCTGCCTACTGTGAAGGAGATGGTTAGGTGAAAAGATCGAGGAAGGCGAGGAAAAAGGAAAGGGGAGAAGTTAGGCCTCCGGCACTCTATTTTTTTATTTATTATAATAATATTTAATTTGTTAGTTCGGTCAGCTGCAGCCTTAGAGCATTAAACCAACAGGAGTGGACACGCGCTCTATTTCCCTTGCGCAAAAGTCTGCCACTTTCGGCGGGGGACGGGGTAACGCGAGCAACGCACACTAATTACAATGTTAACTACTAATGCATTTTTAAATCGCGTCGTTATACACGCACACAATAAAATTATTACACACTAGCTTAAACTAAACACACACAATCACATTCACACACAGGGACATCTATCAGTTTACGCTTCCTTAGCGTAAAACAGTTAGAGCTCGACTCTGTCGATATTTAGTATCGATGTTTAGGATTTCATATAAGTACGCGAAAGATTTAATTATTTTCATGATTATTATGTTTGCTTATTAAAATGAGCATTATCTTATATTATATAGAACAGTTTTAGGTAATAATAATCTATTATAATTTTAAGGTTTTTTTTTATTTAAGCACTTTGAAATAGATGAAAAGTAAAGTAAATAGTTCATAAACATGAACTAACTAGAAGTAATTCTGTTAATTCATGTTTATGTCAATATTACAGGAACAATAAAACAGTGTTTCTAACTAGCACACTTTTTTGTAATTATTATCAAAAAAGCCCGTCATACGGTCGGGCTAAATTTATTTGTTAAACATTGTTCGACAAACAACGTTTTGACGGTAGTAGATCCACGCAGATTTCAGCATGAATGGGCCGGACCGTCCGGGGAAGTACTACCCTCTCATAGAAGATCGACTTAAGAGTAGTAGTATCCGTACTACTGCGTTTCGTTCGGTGAGCGAGAGCGCCGGAGGCCCAATTTCCCCCCTTTCCTCTTTCCTCACGTCCCTCATTTCCTTCCCCTAACCCCATTCCCAGCCGCCATAGTGGAGGCCACCATACCAGCAGTTTAAAACGATAGCTTTTGGTATAGTGGCCGCCACTTCTGGATTCCACTGACTGCTTACCATCAGGCGGGGTGGAGTCACTTTAGTAGGCTATACTATAAAAAAAAAAAAAATAAACAAATCTGGTCATGCGGTCGGGCTCTCCTACTATGTTTACTAATGTTTATTCAATACTTCCGATCCCTGATAGTACGGAACTCTCGGCGAGCGAGTCCTACTGGCATTTAGCCGTTTTTTTTTGAAGATTTTTTGGCGCGATTGGGAAAAATGATGAGAGTGAATTTTGATGCGCGCGCACACCGACAGAAAAAAGCAACACCCTGAAGTTAGTTGCGAACCTTTTACACACTGAAGTTAGTTGCGGATCTTTGTGTGTCGTATCAGTACAAATAATCTGTGTGAATAAATAAAAAATATATTGGCGCTTATATCAATTCAAATATTTATGTATGTATGCGTTGTATTATTATTTGGTATTTTTGGATTGTTATGCCAAAGAAGTATAACTTCTTACGTGCGTACATGGGTACCCACTCTTTTTTTTTATTTTACTACTGCGCACAAGGATGTATGTTCAATAACCACCACCTGTTGAAATTTGTTCTAGTGTGGATTAAAGATTGTAATTAATTATTACGTGTCAATTTTACGTGTATTATTCCTAAGTATGTATGTATATTCAAACCAAATAATACTTAGAATTAATTGTCTGTTGCTATTAAATTTCGTTCCAACTAAGCAGAGCTTGTAATTGGAGGATTTTGTTCTGATTACATAGTAACAAGACACTGACATGAGAATGTATGAGTAGATTTTTATTAGAGAGATATTTTATCTGTTCAGATAACAAAAAAACAACAGAATATATTTCAAAAAGTCTTTATTTAAGTAGGTATAATAAAATACTGAAAAACTGTGCAATTTAAATTAACCTTATAAATCTAGTTTAACTAATCCTAGGTAATGCAATAAGAGGAGGTAGCTCACAGCGAGTTTACTTGCTAAAAACTGAGCTCTCCGCCGCTTGGGGGGTAGGGAGGAGGTAGTAGTGCTGGCAGCACAGAAGGCTGTCTTTTAAGCTGTTAGTCAGATACTTGTACGCTTAGGAACCCACTTATATGGTTCCTACAATATTGGACCCAAGCGACTCGAGGCGCTGCTTCTTTTGAAAATCTAAAACAAACAAAAAAAAATTAATTTAATACTGGAAAACCAATATCGATATTTGTGATTAAACTGTCTCATCTCTAATTATGTTAAAGTGTGACCAGTTTCTTAAAAATAAATACGCTTATTTTTGTAAGAAATGAGCAATTATCTTTCGGAATAAAGTGCACTAATCTTGTATATTTGGATTTATAATCTCATTTTACTTGTTCATTTAATATTATTTTGTGCATTACTTGGTAAAAAAAACATTGGTTTTAATTAAAAATAAATAAATATGGGAACGGTGACACAATAATGTACATCCAAAATGAAACTTATTAGATATGTCAACAAGGCGAGATATAAAAAAGGAAAGCTTAGTTTTTATGTTAATTCAACTTAAAATATTACCCCAGATTGGAGTATTGATGATAAGCCTGGCAATACTTGTTGATTAGCATTTTATTTGGTTAAATTGCTAATTTAATGCCTTATTTAATAATATTAGAACAAAATAATACTTACAGGTGGAATGTAATATTATCCTTTTGTAGACTTGATGTCGCTGAACGCTTTTTACACCAAAATACACTGCAATTCGGCATTTCTATTGAGACGCTATTACGCATGCACTGATATGTGACTTATGATGCGGAACGCGCGTCAACTAGTTTTATATAACGGGTATGACCGGTGGGCGTACCTTTGGCAGAGGGGTACGCCTGTCAGTGGCCTCTCCGGTTGGTTTAATGCTCTAAGGCTGCAGCACATACATGATACTGCTTTGACAGTGAGAATTGTTCTATATTTTGTCTCTAATAAACTTACTTTATTCAGAATTCATTTAAGAAGAAGTAAGAAATCTATTTTTAAATTAACGAAATTTTACTAATCTCCTGTAGTTTTTGCACACTTCCGCAATTTGTTATTTTCCTTGTTTTACAAATAAACTAATTAATACATACTATGACCTAGTATGTTTAGGCACAAATTAGCATTCGATAGGAACTTGTTTTTCAATTAAATACTTAAATATTATTGCGTATGTATTTATTATTTATACCCTGCGGTTAGGTTCTAAGTCTTATTAAAATATTATTATTGTAGTAGAAGTGCTACGGTTAGCCCTGACATTAATGTTTAAATCGAGACGGTTTAATACTTAATATGTATTTGCTAATAAGAAAATCTGGACTTTTATTGTAAATTACCAATTTGTCTTTACCAATACTAAATCCTGTATAACTATAAGTCTTACTTTCTTACCTTTTCTTTTTTTTTAAATGTAGGGAACTAGCCCTGTGTTACGGGGGACTTTATAAACATACAATTATCGAAAACAAAATACACCCAGACTCGTAACAAGTATTTATGGATGACACAAAGTTTTGTCCCTTGTGGGGATCGAACCCACAACCTCGTGCACAGCAGTCACTTGCACTCTCACTGCTCTACGGAGGCAGTCGATTAACTTACTTCGCTATTTTGAAATGATTTTTTAAAATATATATACCATTATCTAAAATATAGGTAGGTACTTATAACTTATTCTGTTTCTTGATTTTACTTCGTTATTTTACTACAATTTATTGTACTAAATACTATAATCGTCTGAATTAAGCTTACTTACGTTACAATATAACCCTAAATTAGCTTATCAGAATTATTAAGTCGAAATAAAGCCCATGTTTTATCGGCAACGTTGCGTGTATGAAGCTTATTTATGACTGATAAGAATCACGCAAGGCAATGTTGCAGACACTTACAGTATGGTTCGTGGCAAAGTTCGCGTGCATTATTATGTAGATTATGCAAAGCCTATCGGATATACTGATGAAATAAGAAGGAATAAATCTAAGACTTGCAATATTTTGCAATCTAATAAATAATTTTCCCGTTGCTCGAAAAGCTGTGGCAAGAGATGTATTTGGAGGTTCTCCGCATCTCAGAAGCTTAAATATCAGAGCTTATCCCCGAAATGCTGAAATTCAGAATTACTAAATAACCAATACAGCAGAGAAGATCATCATCATATCATGGTCCTCACTTTGACCGGTAGTGAGCTGCTTTCATCCATCGGTTGCCCATCACTCTTATCAGCTCATGGGGTATTTTTTAAGGATCTACCCACGCCGCGGCTCATAGTCTAAATTAATATTATAAAGACAAAAGATTTGATTATTTGTATGTTTGTCTGTTAGTTCCGATTTAACTCAAGATCTACTTATTCGACTTAAATCTCCTCTTTCAAAAAAAAAATCTTTTACGTTTAGTAAACTACAAATAGGACGGTTAACATAGGCTATATTTTGTTATGTTTAAGTACGTCTAGATTAGGATAAGTAGGTTTAAATGATGTCACGAAAAATTCTCCAGTAGTCAACTAAGATAGACTAATTACATAAAGAAGGCAACTCAAAACCGTTGGAAGAATAGCAGACAGGATATTTTGCGAAAATCCACCTATAATTGATGATTGATGCTCTATTGCGCAATCATGGTATGAAGAAAGAAAACTACCATTGATACCGTGACTATGAATCATGTTGCTAATCTGATTCAAAGTACTACAAAATAATATTACTATAGCATTTTCTAGCCTTGGTAGCTTACTAAAACGATAAAAGTAAACCAAATGTTTTAGATCAAGATCAAAATGTTTGGATGTAATCCAAGCACAAAATGGCTTCAAATTTTAAATTGGTTTTGGCACGTTAGTAGTAGTTGGACAAGTTATTATAATGTATATAAGTATAACCCAGTAAATAAGATTTATGATCGAATTAAACGTATAATGCTATTCATATTTATTTTCTTTATATTCACAGTAAAAAGATAATTTAATCTACACTATAGATACCCATTTTTCATATGCTTTAAATTTATAGTTATTAAATTTTTCATAGAAACTTTCATTCGCTATTTCAACCCGTTCAAGCCATTTTTTACGATAGAAGATATGCTATGTTGTACTCCAAGGTCTATTCTATCTGTATACCAAGTTCCATCAAAATTTCTTTTTTCGCATTTATAATATTAGTGTGTATAGGTATTTTATCTTCGGCGGTTTGACCATGTGTCTTCATAATAATATCGCTCCTTGCTAAATTCGTTTTCGTAGTGCCGCACCATAGTATGTGTGTTCGCACTAGGGACTCGTTTTTGTTTCCCAACGTCCTCGACTTCTTATAAGAGTCTTCTTGCAGTCACATAAAAACCTCTCGTCAATCAACTATCTACTTTTTAATGCCTATCTTACTCACTTTTACACTTGTAATTTCTTAGTCGTCTCTTCCTTTTCAGTTCAATTTGTACTTTTGTGAAATGATTTGAAATCTATACACATTTTTAGTAGTCAAAGGGACTCGCGGCCGTCTTCCTTTTCCCTTTCCTTCCTCAACCTCTTCTACATGGTTGGCAACATATTGATTGGGCTTTCGAAGTATTATTTCTACAATGCTTAGAAACATAGGTCACGGTTACCACACATCAGGTGCTTGTATGCCAACAACTTTGTATAAAAAATCGTTCCTTTCAGTTTCTTATTATTCTATTTTAGTACTAGAACCGCTTGTCCCAAATACTGCAGTAGAAGCCAAAAACAAAGGTGCTTGAAGTGCCTGCATACGACACTCACTTGCCAAATTTACCCGACCTTTAAATATTTTTAACTTCAACTCATAACGGCTGCATATTTTATTTTGATGTTCTTTGGTGGAATTCAAAAATTTTACAAAGGAATGCCTGTATTAATTGCGAGAGCAAAATACTTTGACTGATTGCTATTTAATTTTACTAGGCGCAATTTAGATTTTAACAACATTAAATTTTGTAAAGAATTTCATCTGATTTCTGAAACATTGTTTAGAAATCACAATAATATCATGAGATTTCTGAATGCTTACTATAAAGTGTAAATGTTAAATTTACAAAAACATCAACTTACGTTTTTTAATACCTAAAAGTCAGGCTATATTTTCATTTGCCGTTCTTTTCTGTTAACTTTGTATACTATGAATACTGCCACACGTTTCGTAACAGCCTTTTTGAGTCATAAAACTATACAATAAACTGTTAAATTTATAACAAAATATACAGTCTCGTGTTATGTAATTCAAAGCTAAATATTTTAGAACATGAAATCTCTCGTGTGCCTGACAGTTTTTTATAAGACAGGTGTTTGACAGGCGCACTTCTAGAAATAATGAATAACTGTACTAAATGTGGTTTTACAGCGACGCTTTCGACAGCGCGGTTGGTCGGCGTCGCGGGTCACGAACTTTGCGTCTCTTGAATAGTTACATAATAAATCGCAAAAATTATTAAATGGTTGCTTAGCGTACGGGCCACGCTTGAAAACGTGCAAGCTTTATGGGTCTTTTTTATTCTAGCCTACCAAAGTGACTCCACGCTGCCTAATAAACAATAGTGAGTAGAATCCAGTAGTGGTGGTTAGCATTCTAAGGCTGCGTTTCCACGGTTGCGAAACTTGGCCAATCACAGTGCTCAAAATCTATTTCCACTGACGTGGACTGGAGATTTCGAACCTAATAATTGGCATCACCCAGCTCCGCGTCAGTGGAAACGCACCCTTATAGCCATCAACTGAAACTGCTGGCATGATGGCGTCTACTATTGCGGCTTAGTGAAATGCTTTTTCACTAAGCCGCAAGTCACTTCTCCTAGTAGGCGGAATTGTGGACACAGTTAGGTAGGTACGCAATTAATGCTTCTCAGAATAACCTGGTGTTATTGTCTTAATCGCTACTTACGACATCTTCGGGAAGAAATAGGGTGGATTTATATTCTAAACTAAAGATTTACGGCCCAAACGCCTATGTGGTTAAATTGCTATATCAAGTTGGTAAACGACAAATGCACTGATTTTTGGACCACAGCGGTCGTTGTTTGTTTGCTTATGCAATTGAGAGCAAATTTTATCTCTGGCCCAAATCCAAATTTTGATTACCCTCAGGTTATTTATTAAATTTAAGTCTCCTGCCAAATAAGTACATACTTCTACCAAATAGAGATTCACTATCTGATTTGGTAGGTTACATTTTGATTTAACAAACACGTGAAAAAATACCTTATTTTAAGCAGTAGCCTTCCGCGGCGCGATTACATTTGCGTTAAGTTACATCTTTGGTAATCTACTGCTTCGCTCCCGTCCCCAATAGCGTAATGTTATATAGCCTATAAACTTCCTCAAAAACTGGGCTATCATACACAAAATAAATTATTTAAATGCGATTGGTAGTCCTGGAGCTTAGCGCGTTCAAACCAACAAATAAACTTGTCCGTTTTATTAGTAAAGATTTACCATGCTTCTCTGGTTTTGTCATAAAGGGTCAGACAACTAGACTATAAAATACTCTCATACTTAATAATATATCAATCAATATAAATGTATAAAACGTTAAAACAATTTCTATACTTTCATCAATTTCATGTCAGATCTCGCTTAAAATGTAAACCTACATAATCGTAATATTCCAGGAAACAACACTATTGTACAATTATTTTAGTAACACAAATGTTTCTTTATTTCTTCATGTGTTTATATTTTCTTTCAGTTACAGACTTCGTACAATATTGTTGTAGGTCAGGTACAGAAAACGACGTCGTATTTTATTATAAGAACATTTTGTATTCATAAATTTATGTGTATTCTCTCACTGACCTAAAAACAAGTCTGTGAATAAATATTTTTGTGTCTTGTTGTAATATCTTGTAATCTAAATCTTATATTAGGTACCTATACAGTTCTAAAGCGTTTAGTCGCCAAACAAGCGTCTACGGCCCTATCGTAGCTGATTTATACGGCTCCTGTGATGTCCGTACATGAACAATACAAATTAAATAACCAAACTGACTAAGAAACTAATAAATTTAACAAAAATAAAACCGACTTCAAACAGGTAGGAATCTAAAAAGTAACAAAAAATGCAAATTCACGACTCATATTATTTCTCATGGATGTCATTGTTAGAACTGGACCTAATGGGACCCCACAAGAAGCACCAGTTTTCAAATGAAAAAGAGTCATCAAAATCGGTTCACCCGGTCGAAAGTGTTGAGGTAACAAACATAAAAAAATACAGTCTAATTGACAACCTCCTCTTTTTTTTGAAGTCAACAATTACTGGTGGTTTTACAACTGACTAAAACAACTTGAAGCAGATGTGGATATATTTTGTGTTTTGAAACAAAACAGCATTGTATCAGCTACTATTAGTTTCAGATTTATAATAATAATAATATAATAATATTCTACCACATTCACACAGCGCCATTAAGCCCCAAAGTAAGCAATTATATTTGCTTGTGTTATGGGTACTAAACAACTGATATACTACTTATATACATTTTTTTTTGTAAATACATACATATTATAGATAAATTACACCCAGACACAGAACAAACAATAATGCTCATCACGCAAAGGTTTGTCCTGGGTGGGAATCGAACCCACGACCTCCGGCTTAGCAGTCAGGGTCACTAACCACTAGACTAACAGGCCAGTCAAGTCAATATTTACATAATAAGAATTTTGTAAGATCGGAAATTTAGGTCAGACGATTGTATCAGGATATTTAACAAAATGCAGAACACTAACTGACACTAAACGTATACAAACAAAGGCGTACACAATCGGCCTTTATTTGTCCGTTTTATAACTTTTATACGACACACAAAAATAGTTCACGTTGTTCTAAATTGTCCCAAGAGATCTAAACCTATCTTGACCTAACATCTAGGATTAGGATAACACATTTTATTACGATGTTGTAAATCAAGAAAATCTGCTGTGCTTTGAGAACTTGAACATTTATCACACAATGAATTTCTTTTACATTATCCGATAAATGCTTTGAAGGGCATTTTTAAATGCTATGTTAACGCAAGTTTGCCTTAAATGTGTGAGCAAACTAAATAAAATAACAATTCCAGCCAATTAACCTACAGCTAGTTTTCAAACGAGGTAGACCCATAGAAGAATTAGCAAGAACTCTTTTAAACGCCAGATTGTTACAATTTGAAGTAGCATGCAATGTAACGCAAGTATAAATAAATTATTGTAACTACTATTAAGAACTGTGACTAAGTCAATTTATTTTATATATTTATTTAATACTTTATTGTACACATAATAAACATATAAACAATGACATAAAATAGAGCAAGTACAAAGGCGAGCTTATCTCATAAATGAGTTTTCTCCCAGCAAACCTCAGAGTGGTAGAGGAAATAGTGATCGTGAGAGTAAATGAAGTGTACAACTGAATAATAATATTAAAGTACCTTAATGTATACCTATAATCTAAACTTACAATAAATATTTGCATACATAATATAAAAAATATATACATAATATAAATAATAAATAATAATAAATAAATATATTGCAACGGAGAAAAAAAAATCACTAGAATATTAATTATTTTAGTATATTTATCGTACACCAGATTTATTAAAAGATATACTTACAAGTAAGAAATACGAATATAGTTACAGTACAATGGGCGGCCTCATCGCTAATAGCGATATATCTAAAAGATATTAACGTTACGTAAGGTAATGTAACGATAGAACACTGATATTGTAATAGGTAATTGAATTCATATTTTAGTAAGAATAAATAAACTCTCTACTGAGATTGCCAAACCGTTAAACACGAGAATTTTGACAGATAAATATTGGATGGATAGCTTATCTTTAATAGTGGATGATATTAATATAATTACAAATTTAGGTATTCCAAAAACAATTAGTTTTCAAGAAAAACAAATTCATTAATAATTTATTTATTTCTAATTAGAAACTGGACCTCACTAAATTGCGTATTGTCGAATTAATAGACCCTTTGTTTTATTATCGTTAATTTGGATTGACAGCACTTAACGTTAATAATTGATCAGTTTTGCTATGCTATTTACCTTACTCACCACCAGTTGTATAGAATGAATACTGGCAGTATTACTTTTTACTTTTTATTACATAACTTATCGACGTTTTCTGTGTGTCTTAGGCCGGTATTACATTATTATATTAAAATCATATTTATATGATTTCATATCTGTCAAATTCTATGATCATAGTTATATGATGACGTTCTTTATTTTTACGTTATACACTTATTGATCATAGAAATGTCATATACCATCAAGCCGTGTTTTCCGTTGGTATGAGATCCTTTACCTTTCCTTCAAATCAACACACTAGCACCGTCTATTTACATACAGACTGTGCTAGTTAGTGTGTTGAGTATGATCCTATTTGTACTCTAGCTGTCAAAAGGATCCCATATCTATGATCATAGACAATATGAATCACATGTAGATATTATACCGTCATATGTTCTTCATTTAAAAATGACTCACACATCTATGATTATATTTATATGATAGTGTAATAGCGGCCTTACACAGAAAACGTCGATAAATGATGTACTGCAGTAACCAATCGAGTGATAGCGGTCAATACCGGATCCAGGATTTGGATTTGGGAGGGACTTGACTCCGTCGAGGTTTATCAAGGTAAATAAATACCCACAAAAAATTTTTTTTTAATATGCAGGTGCGTTAGGGTGGGTGCTTAAACCCGAGAGGAGGCTCCCACTCTAAATGTGCTACTGATAGCGGTTATAACATGAACATTGGTTAAATTTAAAAAAAAGTAAATTACTAGGGTATTTTCATTGCGTTGGTGCTGCAGTAAGGGACATGCAATTTATTGTTCTCTTCGAGATTGTAGGTTTGATTTCCCAGCGAGGCAAGATTTGTGTGATCTTGTGTTTTTGTATATTCCTCCATGAAATAGACTAGTTGTGTTGTGAAATTAACACCCAAGTTAAGTCGTGTCGTTTCGTATAAAAAAGATTATAACCCCGTTGTTTTATTGCGTGAATCTCTTCCATATCTAACCAAGCAATTTTGCCAAAAAATATTTAGTACAATATATTACTGATATAGGAGGATGGAGAAAATAAGTTGGACAGAGAGGATCACAAACGAAGATGTGTTGAGAAGAGTGAAAGAAAAGCGGACCTTGCTCAGGACAATAGAAAGTAGAAGAGGAAAGATGATTGGCCACATTATACGACATGACAGCTTTATAAGAAACATCATAGAAGGGAAAATAGAAGGAAAGCGAGGTAGGGGAAGACCACGGATAAACTATATGAGTCAAATAAAGAAAAGTGCTGGTGCCATATCGTATAAGAAGGTTAAAGAGATGGCTCTGGACAGGGAGAAGTGGCAGGAATTGCATCAGTTCCACCGACAAGAGTCTAACTCTTAAATTATGGATGGATTACTGATAATATATGTTTATTATTATACTATTACATAAAGTGGAAAAGTGTTTGTTTTCTGAACGCGATAATCTCTAGAACTACTAGTCGGCTTTGAATTACTCTTTTGTGTTTGATGGCCCATTTCTTGAGGAAGGTTATATTATGTTACATCACGCTACTGTAGACGGGAGCAGAGCAGTGCTCAAATGTCACTTAAACGGGCGAAACCGCGCTGCGGGAAACTAGTATGCTATAATGTCAATATTGTAAAACACGAGTTTTAGAAATATAGATCTAAATTAAAGTTAGCGGCGAAACAGATATGAAATAACAACGACTATTAGCTGTTTGCAAGCTTAGAAAAGTCTTAATAAAATTTATCTCGAACTTTTTAATCTATATTTACTTGTGGTAATTATACAATGTTTAGGTGAAGAACCGTGTTAAAATAAGTAATATAAACAAAAGAATTAACCCTAATATGATACGAATTAACACACGGAAACTCACTAACATAGTAGGTTCTCTTTACGTTTCATTTGGTTTACAATGACTCATCTTTTGTTACTGAGGTGAATTACCTACAATGTTATTGTATTAAAACTTATCATGCTCGTGACCCAGACTGCATATAAAATGTCTCGGCGGTTTAATGGTACTGCGTGGCAGAAAAAACAGTATTAGTAGCCCAGAGTTTGGTACTGTTATAAGAATATGAAACACATTGTTTGTTGAAAATGGGTGCTATATAACCTTTGCCTACCCCTTTTAAAAGAGATGTGACAGCTATGCGAGAGGTTTTTGATTGGATTTCCAATCGATACAAACGACATAGGTCATGACCCCAGGTGCAGGAGTTGCATTTAAAAATAAAGATTATAGGTATTCTAACTAATCGATTACTTAGAACAGAAAATATGAATGGGAATGTCCCGCCCGTATGCATCGTTACTACGAAACGGCTGTCGTAAAATCTTTTATAGCTAAGGAAATAATACAGTACATATTTGTAATACTTCGTCAATGATATATAAGACTATTAATTTTATTTAGACCAATGCGTGTTTAATATCAATTTTGTACCAGATATTCTCAGACTTCCTTTGTGGTTCGATGGTACTGTGTACGGACTGCCACGCAGAGATAGCGGGTTCGATTCCCGCTCAGTGCAAATACTTGTGTGCATAAACATGCCTATTTGCATTGGTCTGAGTGTTTCTATGTATATGTATGTATTTACAGAAAAAAAAGTATTTAAGTATGTTATTCGAATTTTAGAACCTATAACACAAGCTATGATATATTATGCTTACTTTTTGTCTAGATGGCGCTGTGTGTAGTTGTTGTGATATTATGTTATGTTTTAATTATGTTATTTAAGTATGTTATTAGAATTTTAGAACCTCTAACACAAGCTATGATATATTATGCTTACTTTTTGTCTAGATGGCGCTGTGTGTAGTTGTTGTGATATTATGTTATGTTTTAATTATGTTATTTAAGTATGTTATTAGAATTTTAGAACCTCTAACACAAGCTATGATATATTATGCTTACTTTTTGTCTAGATGGCGCTGTGTGTAGTTGTTGTGATATTATGTTATGTTTTAATTATGTTATTTAAGTATGTTATTAGAATTTTAGAACCTCTAACACAAGCTATGATATATTATGCTTACTTTTTGTCTAGATGGCGCTGTGTGTAGTTGTTATGTTTTAATTATCTTACAAAGCCGCCATAGTAGAGGCTATCATTCTAGCAGTTTGACACAATGGATTTTAAGAAGATATGTACCACGATTAGATCCCTCTGAACGTTAACCGTTAGTCATTTTGGTATGCTAATATAAAGAAATGGATAATTTTTGTAGGAGGTGGCTTTAGAACTACTACAAGATATGCTAAAACCCGTGGTTTTCTCTAGTACTTTTTTATTGCCTACAGTGACAGACGAGCTAACAGCCCACCTGATGGTAAGTGGCAACTGTCGCTCATGAACTTCTGCAATACTAGGTGTTCCAGAGCCTGCACGTACGTGGTAGAAATAAACGCACTTTCACCGTAAGCAGCGAGGTCGTAATTTTGTAAAGTATTATAAATTAACTGAATCGATTTGGTGCTTGCCAGGTTCAAAACCCTCGTGATTAAAGGGCTCGTAATATAAACAAAAAACTCCATACAATTACACGACTATATAACTAGAAACATAATAAAAAATATGTCTAAGTAGTTGCATGTATGCAAATATTATATTTAGTCTCATTATTATACCTACTAATATTAATTCATGACATTCCAACTCTGAACACAGAATAGATCTTCTAGTTCATGAACTTTTTTGAATGAATTGACTGCACCGTTGGTCTAGTGGTTAGTGTAACTGACTGCGACGCCGTGTGTCGTGGGTTCGATTCCCGCGGAAGGCAAATATTTGTGTGATGAACATTTGTATTTGTCTTCAGTCTGGGTGTTTCCTATGTATTCTAAGTATGTATTTACAAAAAAAAAGTATGAATATGTATTATATTTCAGTTACCTAGTACCCATAACACAAGCTCTGCTTAGCTTGGGACTAGATGACGGTGTGTGATAGTGTCCACATATTATTATTATTATTATTAACTAAATCTAAAACGATTATAGCTTCATAAAGAGACTTTCCTGTAACCGACATTCTCTAACGTTATCATAACAAACATATTCGTCACGTGAATTAACTTGCTGAACTAAAATAACCTTTATACTTAACACATAAAGATCGTAATTCAATAGCAAAAAGTTTTTAACGCCAAATAACTTGGTTGTTTCATCAGTATATAAAATGAAGTCTTAGCAGGTGGATCATTATTCAGATCTGAAGAGCGATCAGCATCGTTCAGATTAAATAGTTTTTAATATTAACTTCTGTGATTAAATAAATCTGAACTTAAATATGAATTTTTTCAAAGTATTTTTCTTTGTATTCGCTTGTTTTGTTGCTCTGGCTATGGTGTCAGCAGCACCTGAGCCCAAATGGAAAGTGTTTAAGAAAATTGTAAGTAAAATTTTTACTTGTAGTATTTTTGCCTACCAAATTGACTACAATCTGCTCCAAAAGTTTCCATCACCATCATTTCAAAAGTCAATTAAACTGCTGGCATTTTTTTGGTGATTTCTGTGTGATTTCTGGGACTGACGAAAATATGCTAGGCTCATATGGCGAGAAATTGAATTTGGTACTGTCTAGATGTTGTTGTAGTGAGAGAGCGTGAGTTGTGCAAGAGGTTCTGACTACGACAACACATGGAACCAACCTGCATAATTCTTAAAGATTTGTGTGAAGTCAATTTGTACTTTCTGTCCGACAATTGATATTTGCCAAGTCACAGAGGTTGTTTCATAATGAGAAAGCAGATATTTTCCATATATATTTTAGATGTCATTATTTTAGACATTACTTAATCAAAATTAGGAAAAAAGCTTATTTTATAACTGCACAACATATCTACAAAGATCTCAAGATTTAAACTATTTAGATCTTTTAATATAACTGCTTTTTAAACTCAACTTGTTATCTGAATGATAAAAATAATAACTGGTTTATTTTCTATTTGATTTCAGGAAAAGGTTGGTCGCAACGTACGCGATGGTGTCATCAAGGCAGGACCAGCGATTGGTGTTCTGGGACAAGCTAAGGCGTTAGGCAAATAAGCTAGTAGTAAACCTATTTCGTCCATACCAAAAAGTATTTTTGTAAATATTTATAAGTTGTAATATGATCTGTTATTAATAAAGTTATTTGTAAGTTATAAAAAATTTTGATTTTTATGATATTTGGAACAAAAAGTTCCTTCACATAAGATTGTGGATTATAAGTTCATCTTCAGTCTTTTTTTTTTAATTGTGGACTAGCAACTAATGACATTGAGTGGCTCGACTACAAAAAATTTGTTTTGGGTAGGCCTATATACCTGTGAACGTCTGTTCCCTGAAATGAAGATCAGGATCTTAAATTTCATGTCATTAGAATAAAACTTTCGTTTAAACCTTTAAGAATTTGGCTTTATCCAAAATAATAATTTTATTTGAGTGTCAAATAGAATTTCGTCAAATAAACATTTGTAGGAGCTATCTTTACGATATTTATTCAAACTAGACACAGATTTCGAAATGAGGATTTCACTAAGCCGTTTGGGTTGTTGAAATCCTTTAAGATAATATTAGGTTTTCTCATACATTTTATATCAATTACAATTATTTGGGTAGTAGAAATTATTTTAATGTTACAACTATTGAAAGCAATGAACGGCTTGATTGTGTTTTCTATGATTTATTTTACAATGTTTAGAAAACAGTCTTGTTTGAGGTTACGGTTAACACTTACCACCGTATGCTAGATTGCCATAAAAGTTGCATGAAAAAACACGTCATGTCGTCATGTAATTAGATTCAAGATGAGAAACACGACCAACTTGTATTAGTCGATATTTTCAAAATAATAAATGTATCGGTCAATCCAAATCAATATTATTGAGGCAAGATTAAGGTGTTAAAACACTAACTAGGTAGAATAATCTAGGAAGTAGTAGGTATATCAGCACTCTATCGATTTGGTCTCTCCAACTTGACGTATAATGGAGGAACAAAAGTTTTTGTTAAAAATATGCCTAATGAAGAGGTAGCTAAAATTATAGCAAAGGTAGCAAATAGAAGATTAATGGTATTAATTTTATAAATATGTATGACCGGCATTCAAGATTTGGTCGCTTCATCTTGACGTACACCATAGCGGTTATTATATTTTGAAAATGTAGTTTCAACTTGAGTGTTTTTTGATAACCCTACTGAAGTCTCCACGCAGTTGTAAAGGTTCAAGGAATTTAGTAACAGGTTTTGGACGATAAGGACCTCTGCAACCTATTGTGTTTACGAACTTACCCTCAAGAGAGCAATACTTCGCGCAGGAGTGAAATTGCTTGAGCGCGAAGAACCGCAACCGTATCGGGGCTTCAAGCTTTAAGAGAATGTTTCTATGACTAACTTTATGTAATCAAGTTCTCAGGGTTATTAAGACGTTATTGAGGTCATTAATTATGTAGTAATTTTATGTTTTAAAGAAAAGGAAAAGAAACAAATGAATATTTACTAGCAGAAAATGCCACACCTGTATGTTCTTAGCATAGAATTGAACTAAGTTTATATCACCTTATCAATGATGGAACTTTTCCTGAGGTTTCCCTTAATATATGTCTAGTTGGAGGCCGAAGAATGTCGAAGGAATCGCCAATCACTGTGCCACCATCTGCATAACAATAAATGCTGCCCAGAGTCAACCTGGTTTAATATGTATATGTACATGTCGGATTTGAAAATTATTTTTATGTATGATAGCCCAGTTCTTGAGGAAGGTTATAGGCTATGTAACATCACGCTACTGGTAACGGGAGTAGAGCAGTAAGCAAAGACTCGGGTGAAACCGCGCCGCGGAAAGCTCACCACAAATAATATCCTAGATCCTCACAATTATGACGCTTTTCACATACTCGATAATTCGTTCTTTTGAAAAGTAGAGTCAGCTGAAAGATAAGGGGAATCACATTTTAGCATACGTTATTAAATTGTTATGATATAATTACTTAATCAAAATATTATATATAACTATTACTATTAACTACTACAGTATCTATTAAAGTCAATGCGATAACACTAGGTCAAAGAACGAATTGAATCTCTCAGTACATCTAAAATGTAAAAGATGCATAATTTTTCGGTTATATCCAAGTTTATTACAAACCATCCAAATTGAATATGAAATGAAATGAAATGAAATGAAATGAAATGAAATGAAATGAAATGAAATGAAATGAAATATATGTTTATTCATTTAGGTTAATTAAATTAACACTTATGAACGTCAAAGTTTACAAAATGTCAGCAAATTAACCTACAGCCAGTTCGCTGACGAAGTAGAGCCATGAGAAGAACTGGCAAGAAACTCAGGCCACTCTTTTTAATCGCCAGGTTATTACAATTTTTGTAAGTTACAGTTTCAAGTAGCATGCAAAGTGACGCAGGCAATACACTTAACTCTATAGATACTTAATTACTTACAGCTTTCTATGTTGTAAAGAAAATTAAAAAGTAAAAGTAAAATGTGTGCTTTACAGGTTGCCTCAATTTGCATATTGCTACAAAAGGTAAAGGTAAAGGCAACATGTGAACTGTGATAAATGTTTCTATGTAGATATTATATAAACTGTTAATTTTTGGTATAAGTATAAAGTAATAAAATGAAAATAAATGACGTCATCAAAATAAATGTTGTAATCGGGGAAACTTCAGATGTTTCTATAAATCAAACTTAAAGAGATGAATGGTATGGTGTTAGATTTGGCCAGGCTTATTCCGATCATATAATTATTTATATCAACGGTTTAACAAGATAAATTTTGATTTAACAAATTGATCACAATGAAATTTTTAAAGAAATAAGTTGTTAATGTAAAGCAATTAATTAAAATTGGTTGTTTCTTTATTCGTAAATTAAAACATTTAATTTAGATCTTACTATATTTGAGCTGTCAATCAATAGCTAATTGAAATTAGAATCTAAATTATTGTGATAATAATGCACTGACAATTCACAAATTTTATTAATATTATAAATGCGAAAGTTTGTGTGGGTGTGTGTTACCACTCAACGCCCAAACGGCTGAACCGATTTCGATGAAAATTAGTAGGTATGTAGATAGATTCGGTGCCGGAGACCGAAATAGGCTACTTTTTATCTCAAAAATGAGTCTGGTTCTCGTGGGATACAACAAAACATATTTTACGCGCGGGCGAAGCCGTAGGACGCAGCTAGTAAGCTATAAATTTAGATGGATGCACAAGGAAAATTCGCAATCAATTATTTTTTTATACAAGATATTGTGCTTTCATAGAAATATAATTACTGTAACTATATTTGTAAATATAATTGCATTTTAATATTAACTTTCCAAGTCCCCGGTAGTTCCCTTATTCCTCACATGAACTCGAACGCCTTATCAATATCGGTGACGTTGCAGCCAGTCACGAAGTTAAAAGTCTTTATAAGCCTTGATATAAAGTTCAAGTTTGTAATTAATATAAATTAATAATAGCAATATTAAATCTGTTTTGTTTTACAAACTTGGTATAAGTAATGCTCTCTTGTTTGATGCAGCATCATTCAGATTTTGCTTATTACTTCGTTATTACGTGTTAAGATTAAAAATAATTTTAAAACAATGAATTTCTCAAGAATTTTATTTTTCGTCTTCGCTTGCTTCGTTGCATTGGCGAGCGTTACGGCAGCTCCAGAACCCAAATGGAAGATATTTAAGAAAATTGTGAGTATATTTTGTTATTTTTAGCAGTACACAGTGCATTTTGGCGAAGTCTACAATTAAAATACTGCATTTCATACAGAATATGCAAAATATAAACTGTTTCAAACAAAACATAGGCTGAAATTAATTATTACTATGCTGTAATAATATATTTCACAATGCCATACAAAATTATTGTATTTTTTGTACTTTGTTTATAGTCACTTTACAAAAAGTAGTCTACTTGTATAAAATGTTTAGAGATTGTAAATAGATCAAGAATTAAAGTTTAAGAAATGTCTAAGCTAATCTATTTGAATTGACTAATATTACTTATTCTGTGACTAAACATTATTTTATGTTTATATTTCAGGAACGAGTTGGACAAAACATTCGTGATGGCATCATCAAAGCAGGGCCAGCTGTAGAAGTATTAGGACAAGCTAAGGGATTAGGAAAATAATCACTTGTATTCTAGCTAGTAATAAGTTTAAGTTATAAGTACAAAAATACTCAAAACCCAGTCAATAAATTATTTTTTAACAGAGTTCTGTTTTTGATTTTGAACATTTCTTTTAATACCAGTGTGAGTCGGCTTTGGTCTTTGATCGTGACGATCGTCAGCCTAGAATATGGGAACACCTAAAATCTATACCTAGGTATCGTTAGAGCCAACTAGTTTAATACCGTGGACAACAGCGTCACCTTACAGTAGTCACCGATGCCTGAAAAGCATGATAAATATTGCAAACACCGTCTTTGGGGAAAGCTTATGTCCATTATCAAGCTTATTGATAGATGTAACAATTCTTCTTAGACAACTAAATGATACTAAATCACTCTCTCTCTTCCTGACTATTTATCCCACATGGTGATGGGGTCAGACTTCCAAACGTTCTTCGTCCACTTCGCCCTATCCACGACATCGTTTTCGGAAACGTTGCATTCCCTCATGTCTCTCAGCAACACATTCGTCCAGGTTGTTTTTGGTCTCCCTTAATTTCTTTCAGATTCAGATTGACAGTTCAAGTGTCATTCAACATCATTTGTCATTCGATTTTTGTCAAATAAGTTAAGCCCTCGACATTTTTCTATTTTTTATCAATGTAATATACCATTAATATCATCAACAAGAATATTATTCTACACTTGACGCTGGCAGAAATAGCTGACACAAATCGTCGGCTCTGTTGCCAAAAAAAAGGAGAAGAAGAAGAAGTTAAGCCCTCAGTGGATAACCATCTTTTGTTTTCACGGAAGATGGTTGTCATTTAATTTCATCCACATTTTTTCTATTTTTTCATTGTATTATACCATTATTATCATCAACAAGAATATTATTCTACACTTGACGCTGGCAGAAATAGCTGACACAAATCGTCGGCTCTGTTGCCAAAAAAAAAGGGAAAAGAAGAAGAAGAAGCCCTCAGTTCTGTTCCATTTTCTAAGTCTAGTATTGTCTAAGTATTATTTTTGTAATGCTTAGGCCATAGTTACCACATACCATAAGGCGATCCGTATATTTGTTTGCCATCGAAATTGTATGAAATAAAAACCTCCTAAGGCCAGGTATCCAAATCGACAGCGAAACCAATTGCACAGACATCGAGAGTCTTAATCTATGTACCTAACATCACGCCGTTTATGCCTTAAGGGGTAGGGAGAGGTGTTTAACGACCCACTTTTATGATTTTTTTTCATTTTAGGTCCCATGTAACAAGGGCGAGCCTGTTACCATTTATTGGGCACAATTCCAGACACCGGGCCACCGAACCACCGAACCACAGAGGCAGTATTAATCTCTTTAAAATTATTTTATTTCTTATTTAAAAGATGAATGCTCTGAGGAGCTGATTGACACAATACCATCAGATCCTTCCTATAATAATAATAATAATAATAATAATTGTTTATTCACAAAACTTTTTCACATAATTCATATTGAAGTCCCTGACTTCTGAGCTAGGCTAATAAAAACCTGTGTTGTCAGTGCCCTCTCCCAATATTTGTACATACAAATTGTGAATAAAAACTAATTTAAATTAACACGGGTTCATTAGTGTGTGTGTGTGTGTGTGTGTGTGTGAGAGAGTGTGTGTGTGTGTGTGAGAGTGTGTGTGTGTGTGTGTGGGTTTATGTGTGTGGGTTTGTGTGTGTGGGTTTGTGTGTATGATGTGTGTTGAGTGCATGTGTGTTAAAATGTGTGTTAGAGTATATGTGTGTGCCTGAGTGGATATCTGTGGTGATAGATGTTCGCTATGAGTGGAATTTGCGAGATACAGGGTATATTAATTATTAACCAATAGCATTTCTGTTTGGTCGTAGTTTAGTTGAAGTAGCCAGTTCTTAATTTTTATTTTTATTTCTCGCACATCATCGCACAACTTAACACCGTAACAGATTTTATCGTTATTATATTACCTTCATAAAACTTAACGAGTGTATTAAACCTCTCTATGTGAAAGAAGGCTATGCAAGTGTCTCTCAAAAGGAGAGCTAGGTTTCAGTAATAGACGTCTTCAGGTCACTAATGTGAAATAAAATGTCTTAATTATACATTTAAAAAAAATTATATATACACCGAAAAATTTTAGTGGTTTTACAATTATTTTCTGGGTAATCAGTTAAACTACACATATGTCCAGTTTAAACAGTAAAATAAAATATAAAATTAAAAATTGTAGCAATACTCGCAATAAAACTACAAGGAGTGAGAATTCGTAGTATGAACCTGCCTACGCACACATCAATACATCGATGATGTGATGTGCGACTTAACAAAAGCGACTGATAGGCACACACAGGCCAGCCACTTGGCAGCTCGCCCGGCGCGGTCATTGCCCTGACTAGTACTGTACCTACTGAAATACCTCGATAGCACACGACGTTTATTCGAGTTTTGTCTAGTTCTCTAATTTTTGGTTTTGTAGATCTAGGGTATTGATATATACTTAGTAATACCCTGATATAAGAAAAGTACGAAGTTTGTAAAACTACTAAAAATTCAACCAGTATATGTGGCCGAAATAATTAATTAATAATTATTAATTAATTTTATTAATTAATTAATTCTTTTTTGAAGTCGGTTAAAAATACAATGCATGCTTCTCAGAAATAATAATTAGACTAATAATAACATACAATAGCTACACAACGCCACCTAGACCCAAATTAAGCATAACTATTTTTTTTTTTTTTATTTATTTATTTATTTATAATCAGAACGACAAAAATACAGTCAATTACAGTGATTACACAGTAAAAACTTAAAATATATAAAATAACAACTTTTACTCTGACGTCTCACAATACTTCATACATTCAGACTAGATCAACTTCCATTCATCAGCAAACAGATCCAGCCCATGACTTGACGCCAGCAGAGCGTTGAGCCCCTTTAACATACGCGGTACTGGAGACATGGAACGCGCAACCGTGCGACAGCGTGGTACCGCAAACAAAGGATGCTGCCTGGCTCTGTTGTAATTATCGGGCACAAAAAATTGACACAGCTCGGCATGTAAATCAGGTGCATCAATAGCTCCATGTAGGATTTTACATGCAGTCAAAAGTTGATCGAATGACCGTCTTACCTGTAGCGAATTGTAGCCCAAGTAACCCAACAAAAAGTTTGTTGGATACATAAATGGGTAATAACCGTATTTACGTTTATAACTATAATAATAGCTTGTATAATATGGGGTCTAGAATTCGGAGACACATACTTAAAAACTTTTTTTTGTAAATACATATTTAGCTACATAATATTATACATGAAACTTCCAGATCAATGCCCAGATAAATAGTCATGTTCATGCACAAATATCTGCAATGAGCAGGAATCGAACCTGCGACCTCTGCGTGGTAATCTGTACACAGTACCGCCGAACCACAGAAGTTGTCAACTGTTCATAAATTCCCTCATAATTTGAAAAACGAAAAACGACGGCTTATCTTTTACCAAAAGGCTTCGACACTTTCACGTAGAAAAAGCCTTATATAAATAAATTTACGCATGAAAATATATCACGAAGTTCAATTACGAATTTGGAACAAAATTTTACTTTGAATCTTTTTGCATTCTGTATATGCAAACTTTTTTCGTTTTCATGCACGTGTGTACTCCCAGATTGATTCATTGTTTGGATATGTTGTCTGTTGCCTGTTTATTTTATTCAGGCATGTAAGGAATCAAGTAGTTTATGAATTTACAATTTGTTGGAGTATTTTGTATTTGGAAAACAAACTGGGGCTAAAGAATCGAAACAGTTGTTTTAAATTTTAGAATTTTGAGATTCAACATTCTGGTCCTAAAGAAAATGTTAGACGCAAGTCACAAGATTGTATTTTATTTCAAGCAATATTTTTATACTTATCTTATAAGTGTTGCTTTTTATTTCATTTTTAATAAACTATTGTAAACAAGCATGTTACCCGTCTAATCCTTTTATTATTCAAACAATATCTCGTAGCTTACGAATATGGATGTGTTCTATAAGCATTTCAGAAGAAATGATAACAAAATACAAGTAAAGAAAAAAGGAATTAGGAAAAGGAGAAACATCGTAGTCTAAAATCACAATATTAAAAATAAACTAAAAGTTAAAAATAATTTATTGACTGGTTTATTTACATTGAGTAATAAATAATAACTTAACTTAACTTACAGCTATCTAAATATGATGAACTATTTGCCTAATCCCTTGGCTTGTCCTATAACTGCTACTGCTGGTCCCGCTTTGATGATGCCATCACGAACGTTCTGGCCAACTCTCTCCTGAAACACAAAGAATGAAAGATATTTTTTATTTCTTTAGAAGTACCAAGTAGAATATGTACGTACTTAAATAGAAAATGGTAGTAATTTTGAATGGGTTCGTAAGGATAATGATTGTCTTAAGTGATATGATTATACTATAACTATCATAATTTACTAACCAAATGTCTTTTCATGAGGTATTCAAAAATAAAATCTTTGATAAATTAAACAATTAACTAACAATGTAATAATGGCAAAATTAACAGAAACAATTCAACATTAAAATCCAAGTATTTTTATCTTATATTAAAAATAGAAGAAAATGTTATCTACTTACAATTTTCTTAAATATCTTCCACTTAGGAGCCGCCGAAACGCTCGCTAACGCAACCAAACAAGCGTAGACGATAAAGAAAATTCTTGAGAAATTCATTGTTTTAAAGTTATTTTATATTTCCTCTCGTAGTTACGATAAAGAGAACAGGAAGCGAATGATACTCTACCAAACAAGAAAGCATTACTTATACCGAGTTTGCAACATAGAAACAAATATAATTCTGCTATTATTAAATCATATGTCGCACAAACATAAGCTTTATTACATGCACATAAAAGATACAAAGTGAGTGATGTTGATTTTGATAAAGCGTTGTTTAATGACTCATAGGCACGAGGGAACTCCCGCGACTTGGAATGTCAGTTTTATTATGCATCTGGATGCATGTAGTTAATTCATATGCTAATTAAGATTCAGTGTAATATTCTATCAATATTTATTTTTGCACGACTGCCGAAGTCGAGGAGGATAATGTTTTTCGAGCGTATGTATGTTTGTATATGGGTATGTATGACTATTTCTTTTGCACGATCTACAGCCTTTAAGGCTGGATTTTACCGAGGTGTCATTTGATTCCTATTAATTGTAGGAGTGACATAGGGTAACATTGTATTATAGCGTCAGTACAAAAAATACGTAGGTATCTTTCTTCTTCTTTGTTCTAGATAGGCGTTTTGTTGCAAGTTTGATTCTAGTTAATTTAACCGAGGCGTGAATTTCACTGAACAGCCATCGTAAGGGCGTATCGTTATTTTTTTGTAATAATGGTTTCTTACAGTTGATTTCAGCGCTAGCAATTTGCTTGATGACAAGTCTTAGATGTTCAAGCAGTGTAGAGTCAGTAAAAATTTAACTCTGATTGACTGACTACCTCGGAGCTGCAATAATACTGCGTACTCACTGAAATCTCAGGTTCGATTCCCGAGTCAAATCAAATGGTATGAGATTTTTATAGAGAAATTATCTGTTTTACTTCGCAGTCTGGAATTGTATGGCAACAGCCTCGCCCTGTTACTTGGTACATAAGGCCTAACATAGCTAATGAAATACGAACTATGCACATCTCTGTCTACCCTTTCGAGGACAAAAGGCGTGAAGCTATGTCAAATAAAATTGAGGTATGCCTTAAAGTCTAAAATAATCAAAGAATTAAATATTATGATTTGTTTGCGGCTTCGTTTTCATCACTTTTATGAGTATGTTATCTAGATTAGTGTTTGCTATTATAAATGTCTATACCATGTTTGCTGAGATAATTATAATAGTTATACAAATTTTGACAATAGTACTATACTAATACTATTGACAAAGTTTTTAACCGTACAAAACCGGACAAAAGTTTTTTTACCGTAAAAACGGTACAGTTTCTTTACGGTAGTAGATCCACGCTGGTTTAAGCATAAATGGGCTGGATCGACCGGGGAAGTACTACCCTCTCATAGAAGATCGACGTAAGAGTAGTAGTATCCGTACTACTGCGTTTGATTCGGTGAGTGAGAGCGCCGGCGGCCCAATTTCCCTTCTTTCCTTTTTCCTCACCTCCCTCATGCCCTTCCCCTAATCCCATTCCCAGCCGCCATAGTAGAGGTCATCATACCAGCAGTTTAAGACGATGGCTTTTGGTATGGTGGCCACTACTTCTGGATTCCACTGACTGCTTATCAGGCGGGGTGGAGTCACTTTGGTAGGCTAATATAAAAAGAAATAAAATTCATACTAAAGTGTTTCGCTCAGTGAGTGAGAGCTCCGGCAGCCCAAATATCGCCTCGGTCCTCTTCCGTTTCCCTTTCCTTCCTCATCCCCTTCTTCGTGGTTGGCAACGCCTTGGTTGTTAATAAGCATTATTACTTCTTCGATGCTTGGAAAACACAGTAAGTTTTCAAGTCTAAAGAAATCTCTTTAAGTAGGTTTCTGTTACCAATTAACATCAAGTGGGTTGTATGCTTGTTTGCCACCAAAGTTGTATAAAAAAGGGTAAAGAGGGACCTTATTACTAAGACTCCGCTTTCCGTTCGTCACCAGTGTATCTTATGAACCGTGATAGATAGTCAGTTAAAATTATTACAACAAATAAATGCTATAACAACAATTAAAAAACAGAAAAAATAAACATACGTAATTTATAATAATAATACCAGCCTGTTTACTCTCCCACTGCAGGGCAAAGGCCTCTTCTCATATAGAGAAGGCATAAGCATTAATGACTACGCTTGCTCAAGGCTGATTGGCAATTTCAGACTTAAGTACAGGTTTTCCCACGATGTTTTCTTTCACCGTCCGTCAGAAATGTCCAAGATAAACTTAAAAAGTACATATGATTTGAAAAATGACATTAGTACTTGCCCTAATTTGAACCCACTACCTCGTGTTTATGAAGCGGGTGCCTTATCCACTGGGCTATTTCAACTTTGCTCGTTTTATAGATAATTAGCTATTCCCCACGGCTTTGCCTGCGAGTAAAATATGTTTTGTTGTACCCTCGGGAACCAGACCGATTTTCGGAATAAAAAGTAGCCTATATCCGTCTCCTGCACCGAATCTATCTACGTATCAATATAGGCGCTGAATGGTAACAAACACAAACACACACAGACCCTTCGTAAGCGTACCCGACTGGCATTTGGCCGATTTTTCTATTTTACCAAAATTTATAGGATTTTTAATTTTTTATTTTTCCAGTTTTTTATATCTATTAATTGAGTATACGAAGATATAACCCACATGATATCAAGTAGTTAAAGTATCATATGAAGAGGCTTGCAATATACATTGCCATCATCCCAGTGAAGTTTTTTTACCTATCTAGCCTGAGAGGATGTCACAATCTCAACTGGAGTCGTTAGAATAGTAGAGAGACTTTAAATGTTTATAATGATATTGTAGATCTTATATTAAACAAGTCCTCCAGAATCGTTTGAGAAATAGACATGTTATAGTTTTAAGCATTATAAACCATAACAATTTTATGTATAACATATGTCTGCAAATATTAAAATATACATATTAGATAACAAAAACGTCAGCATCATTTATTATGCATGTTCTATTACAAGTTTCTTTTATTATGGTCCCTACCATCGTCACCTTTACATACGACACCTCACCAATGTTTACCTATATGATCGAGACGATCTCGTCTAGCTCGGATAGCTTGTAGAGTTCATTTTTCATAAAACTTGTGGATCTGAAACAAATTAACAGCTGCGGTGTTTCCCGAGCGCCATGACATGTACTTCTTCAAACAAGGTTTAAAAAGAGTATTAACTTTACGGTAGACAGTGGTTTTGCAGAATCTCTTTCATTGCAGAATCCCTGGCATTGCAAAAGTCCATTACCAATCTTCTTTTGTACAGTTACCACTCTTACCTTCAAATGAACAACACAAACGACAATTTCAAATGTAAAATATATTCATATGAAAAACATTTCTAGTTTGAAAATTCGACATACTTTGTAAATGAGAACAACTTTGTGGAATAACAGCTGTTGCTGACATTGTTCAGCTTAACTAACAACTCCTTTAGTTAGAAAAAGTAAAATACTAGTCGCACTAAAACTGCAACTATTAACTTTGTATTTTTTAAATCAATTTCTTAACTATCAGATAAAATAAACTTCACTTTACGAATAAGCGAAATGAAAATTTCATTCCTAGTTAAAATTTAATTTCGTTCGCTGCATTATTATAACTAAATGAGTTTGAAATAAAACGGTGGAGTAAAAGCAAAAATAATTTATTTACATATTTATTTTAAACTTAAAACAATTTTTATTCTAAAAAATAAATACTATTTTATAAATAATGGTTTGTATGTGATTATTTGCCTAATCCCTTGGCTTGTCCCAGAACTGCTACTGCTGGTCCCGCTTTGATGATGCCATCACGAACGTTCTGGCCAACTCTCTCCTGAAAGAGTAAAATTATAGATGTATAAATTATGTAACATGGCTGTTCTTCACTTTAAAATATTAAAAAGTTACAAGGTAGATAGCAATTTCAACGAAATAAAGTTATTTATAAGATCAATAGAGATCAGAGTAGGTACAAAAAATTATGCAATTGTTTGTCAGGAAAGGCATAGATGGGAAGATTTATAAAGAATTGAAGACCAAAGTGCTTACTGTAACTAAAGACACTTACAATTTTCTTAAATATTTTCCACTTAGGGGCCGCCGATACGCTTGCCAACGCAACAAAACAAGCGAAGACGAAAAACAAAATTCTTGAGAAATTCATTGTTTTAAAATTATTTGCAATCTTCACTTCAACAGTACGAAGAGTGAGATGAGAATGATGTCTTACTACATCAGAAAGCTTTACTTATACTAAGTTTGTGGAGCAAAACAAAATTAATATTACAGTTTATAAAACACATTATAAACAAACTTGAACTTTAGCATTATACGGTTAAAGATTATAAACCGGCCGGTCGTATTACCGCTTTTGATATGCAGTTCGATGTTATGACTACTAGGATTGAGGGAACTACCGGGACTTTGAATATCAGTTTGGGAATGCATTTGGAAAATACATTAAACTGTATTTTTTTATGAAAGCACACATCAATCAATTGTCAGATTTTATTGTGTTTTATTCTGATGAATAAGTTTTATGGCGTTTTTTATTGTTAATTGAAAGTGAACTGTGTGTAATCCAACGTACAAGTTATGAATTCGTATTAACATTATCTAAAATTATATCTTAAGTTGATTTGGTTTCTCAGATTTTGTAATTTTAGATTTATAGGTTGTAAAAATTGGGTGGACGAAGTGGACGTCTTTGTCTATATAAATATATAAAGCGTTTTATTGTTTGGACGCGTTATACTCTGTAACTACCGGTCGTATTTAAATAAATCTTTTTGCGTATGATAGCCCAGTTTTTGAAGACAGCTTTAGGCTATGTAACATTACGATACTGAAGAGAGAAGCAGAGCAGTAACCGAAGATGTAACTTAACGTAGTAAAAGCTAGTCTAATAATAATAATTTACGTCCGGTGGATGAAAGCGGCATAAACAGCGGTAGCAAAACCTGAGGGAGGCCTATATGGCAAGCAGTAAACGCATTTTGGCTGATATGAAGATGATAATTTATTGATGACATTGATGATATACATACAATACATAATATCACCTACATTTCAATAATCAAATCAAAACAAAGCAAATCAAAAATCTTTATTTGTTGAACACAGGTAGGAAGGTGTTACTTTTACAGGTCTATTACACCTAATGCGATAGCTATTACTAACTTATATCTAAAATAATATAACATATTAAAATCTTAAAAGTACAAATTACAAATGAATTACAAATTGCAAATAAATTACAAATAATATAATAATAATAATAATAATAATAATATGTGGACACTATCACACATCGTCATCTAGTCCCAAGCTAAGCAGAGCTTGTGTTATGGGTACTAGATAATTGAAATATAATACTTATACATACTTTTTTTTTTTGTAAATACATACTTAGAATACATAGAAAACACCCAAACTGAAGACAAAGACAAATACGAAATGATTGCATGATGTAGCTTATTGTGTCAGGCCGCCAATGGCGTACAAATATTTCATTTAGGTTATTTCTTAGGTGCCTATACACATTAAAATACCATTTTAATTGATTAAAGTTAGTGTCTATAATTTATGACATGAGACCATTGACCCCTAGAGCTTTTTTAACTACATTCTTGATCGGCTTCAAAATCATTTCCAAAATGACAACCGACAACACTAATTTTTATAACGATCACTTTAACTATATAAGGTAGGTAAGCAGATCCTGCACTATACAAACGATAATTACAAAATTATCATACAACAAATATGAAATTCACCGGTTAAGGTTACTCATCGACGAGAGAGTGCGATGTTTTTGCAGTATCATGTCATTGACCTTGCGCATGAACGCGGTTACCAGTTCATTTTCGAAAAAGTTGGTCTGGTTGGTTTGCATCATCAGCTATAATATAGCATAAAATGATGGACTGTATACGAAATTACTTATTTCATGAATTTAATGGTAATGCTGCCTGACGGTAAGTAGTCACGCTTACAACACCAATGTTGTAAGTGCTCAGAGGTCATGTCTAATAACTATGCAAATTAATAGGTTGATGTGGTTAAGTCTGGAGTTAGGTGACCTTTTAAGACCCTCAAGTATTGACGAGATTACGTTAAGCTGTCGATTAGTCCCTTTTACTACATGTAGTAAAATATGTATGGCTATTGCTAAGTCTAGTCAAAAGTTTGGGCTTGCCGTCAAATAACGTGCTTTGGCGTCTTAATCTATAAGCTGTAGGCATATACCTACTAAATAATTACAATATTTTATTAAGTAGTCTGATTAATTTTCATTTTTTTACATTCTTCTTAATGTGGTAAACATGCTTATAATAACAACAACTAGCTATCCGCGGTGCGGTTTCACCCGCGTATTTGCTTACTGCTCTGCTTCCGTCGCCAGTAGCGTGATGTTACATAGCCTATAACCTTCCTCGAGAACTGGGCTATCATATGCAAAAAGAATTTTTCAAATCTGACTGGTAGTTCCAGAGATTAGCGCGTTCAAACAAACAACCAAACTCTTACGCTTTATATAATAGTATAGATAGTCACTCGAAACATGGTACTCAAAATCTAGTTTCGTAATACCATAAAATGCAGAAAATATTATTATTGTCACTTTTACTGTTTGTGTTTTAGTTCAAGCGAAATCGTTTATAGTTCTTTATAAAACTCTGAAAATATTAAGAACAACTTTGTAGAATCGTAGCTGTTGGTGACATAAACACTCATAGTTAGAATTAGCTTTTAAATTAGTTGGAAAAACTGTTTAACTGGAAATGCATTTTGGAAATCATTTCTTTATCTCTTTTCTTTAAAAATTTGCTCATTAGGAAAATGTGGACTTATTTCTGTGGGGAAAGTACTATTTTCTAGTAGAATGTGTGATGTGACAATGGTAGATTTCTACTTTACGTTTGTAAGTTCTACTCATGTCTTTAACAGCTTCGGTATATTTTGCCAACATTTTTCTTCTTTTGCCGCAATCTTAATTTTTTATTGTTTTGTTGTTAAAACTAGTTATTCCGGTCTGATCCCCCAGATTTGATCCCCTGAGATTATTATTATTCTTTAATTCCGTACTGATTCCCTGCATAATTATTTAGTCATTCCGGTCTGATCCCCTGAGTCTTTTTGACAGGTCAAGAGAAGTCAAGTCAAGAGAAAAGCTGTAAGTATATGTATTATTTAATTAAACAAACATGAATAAAAGACGCAGTTGTACAATCACTGCCTACTCCATTAGTGGAAGGCAGGCATGAAGTTATGTATGTAAACGCAGTAAATATTACGTTAAAACTTATAAACACAGTCATGTTCGTTTGTTGCGAAGCTACTATTATCAGGTTGCATCCATAAATTTTTCATTGCGAGTTTTCTACAGTAGTTATAAATAAAAAGCAAGACAAGGCACGAAATTTGCTTTGCTTTTAAGCGTAATCACTAAATTCCTATCAGAAATAAAACAATAGACTACTATGTAAAAATAATTTATTAACTTTAATACATAAAAATAATCTTAATCTTAAAAAATTTATACTATGAGTATATGGTGCAGTTGTTGAATTATGCCGTGTTTGACTCCTGTCCGATGTGTTTATTTTCCTAGGGCTTTAGCTTGACCCAGAACTGCAATCGCTGGTCCAGCTTTGATGATACCATCACGTACGTTGCGGCCAACTTTTTCCTGGAATACAAAGAAATACATAATTTTTATATTTTGAAATTAGATATGAGGGCTTAATACCTTCAAAAAGAAAAATGTTAAGGTTCTACATTTTTCACTGCATCATCATTTGATCTGTAAAGCGTTTATTACTGGATATCGTCTATTGAGAAATAGGAGTTAGTTATTAAGGAGCAATAAACAGAAGAAGAAATAACGCCCACATTTTTTGTTCTTCTTATTCATGTCCTAACCTTGATTCTGATCTTGATCTGGCTTGCCTATCCTTGTCTGCCTCTGTAGTCGTTCAAACAATATGAGCAAATACAAAATATAACAAATGACGATAAAAAACTTACAATTTTCTTAAATATTTTCCACCTAGGTTCTGGTGCTGCTGACACCGTTGTCAATGCGGCAAAACAAGCGAATACAAAGAATAAAATCTTTGAGAAATTCATTATTAAAAAAGTACTGAATTTATTTTTAGAATCAATTTAGTCACATGCAAGCAATGTGAATGATTATCAACCAATCAATGTAACAATATTTATACAAATTTTAAAAACCACGACCAATTCAAATTTTTCTTTGTATTACCAAAGATTTATCGAATTTGACCTTTATATCTCGGAGATTACGAATTACATTATTGTATTTGCATGTATGAGTAATTATTGATAAGAGCTCTCAGTTAATTGCACAGGGAACTACCGGGAGGTCAAATGTGAAGTCCCTTATCCCATGTTTATGTAATTTATTTCTGCATCGGTTTATTTTATTTTAATAGTAACAATGCAGACGTAATTTGTTTGATTAATGAGTAGACTTTTGCTATATTGATGATTCATAATTTAATTGTTAATAAAAATGGCGCTATTACGATTACAACAATTAATGTTCTTATCAAACTAGTATGACATGTTCGTACATCATGGGACTCGAGCCTTAAAGAATTTTTTTTCAGTATCTACGTAACTGTAATGGTAAAAAAATCATTGCAGAAGGTTTTCGGTATCTCAGGGGTAATTTTGAAACTCCAAATTTAAATATGTGATAGCTCATTAAAACCTGTGCAGCCTTTGCACGGAATGAAGTCTAGGTGAGCTTGTGATAAATACCAGTGGGCATGAAATTTGCTAAATAGATCTTGCGTTATAATTAGGTGTGTATGAGAACTTCATATAGATTTATTTATTTTACTTAAAATAAAACGGTTAGTACACCAATTACATTAAATGAAGACGCATTAATGATAAATTATAGTAAAAAGTAACAATTAAATTTAAAAAATAAAATATAATAAAAACAAATCATTCATCCACTCATCTCACAGAACTCCAGACATACAGACGAAATCGTCTTCCATTCAACCGAAAACATACTGTATTCAGGATTGACCTCCAAGAGAGCGTTAAAAGCGGATAATGTACGTGGAATAGGGGACTGAGCCCGGGCCACAGTACGACATGTAGGCACCACGAATGCCACGTGCCTTCTGTTACGTCTATAGTTCACCGGGACGAATAGATTGTACAGCTGTTGATGTAAAATCGGCGCATCTATTTTATCATTTAATACTTTGCACATAAATGTCATTTGTTCGGTATTCCTTCTAACCTCTAGAGAATTATATCCTAGACAGCCAAGTAAAAATTGTGTAGGATATAGGAACGGGTAATAACCACAGCATCGTTTATACAAGTATCTGAAAAAAGCTTTTTGTACCTTTTCAACCTTCAACGTATATTTCTTATCGTGTGGGTTCCATACCCAGGCACTAGACTCCAGCTTACTACGCACAAGCGCTCCATATAGTAACCTAGTAGATAACTCAACAATGGAGTAGACTTCGAGTACAAGTATTATATCAAAATAATATATTATCTAGATATGTGATCCTATGTAAGTAATACAATTTACAAAGAATATTTTTTTACGAATCAAAATGAAATAATAAGATAACTTTAGTTATTGACTTAGGTAGACTTAGAAAAATATTAAATTAGGAACCTATTTTCAACAAAACTAAAAAGACGTAGATACTTACCTACTAAATGAGATATAGTTAACGTAATAAACATAATATTTCAAAACATTTAGTATATTTTCTTTATCTAAAAAGTATCTATTCAATATTTATTTTACCTCTTGAAAATCTATGTTATCATTATTAACTTGTAATCATTATACACATCTAGGTCAAGCATAAAAATATTACAAATAAACTAAACACGCTAAATAATTACTAAAAAACTTAGCTTATAATATTTTACTAAACTTATTAATGAAAAGGAACATTAATATTATCAACAGGAAAATTAAACACGTACACATTATACATCAAAAAATAAACCGTTAGTTTATTTCGAAAGGAACAAAAAAGAAACAGGATCGAGGGAGTCCCCTTTACGCTGTAGTTTAACATCCATGATAAAAGATCAACATCTGATTCCAAGATGACTCATAATTACAAGAGATAAAGTTGATAATTGTTTGCACACATAATCTAGATTATTACATCCACTTCAAAAAGAAAGTATATAATGCACCTTTCGCTAGGTGGGATATGAATTGCAGAACAGTATTGTCTATTGAAAATATCTGAATTTTTTAAATAAAAATGAATTTCGCTAAGATTCTGTTGTTCGTTTTTGCGTGTCTGATTGTTTTGGCGTCTGTTTCTGCGGTACCAGCACCAGAACCTAGATGGAAAGTGTTTAAGAAAATTGTAAGTAGCAATTATTTATACATGCATATATACATAACTTCACGCCTGCCATTAAAAGGATAAGCAGAGACTATAGAACTTAATTTGCTGCGCTCTAAACGCTGTTCTCCTTTCTCTTTAATAATATAATATAATATTTGGCCTACTATCACACACCGTCATTTAGTCCTAAGCTAAGCAGAGCTTGTGTTATGGGTACTAGATAACTGAAATATAATACATATAAATACTTTTTTTTTTGTAAATATATACTTAAAATACAATCAATCAGTCAATTTTTATAATTCAAAAACGAGCAGTGCGATCTATTTACAATTTGGGCCCTAGGGTTTCACTAAGAGAGTTTTTTAAAGAAATAGGTATTCTGACGGTGGCGTCTCAGTATATCTTCGCCAATATTATGTTTATCAAGAAAAATATAGACTTGTATTCCAGAAACTGCGACATTCACTCTGTGAATACTCGAGGTAAACATAAATTAGTTGGTACATATTATCGCCTACATAAAGTAAACAACTCATTTGCGGGTCTAGGTGTACGTTTCTATAACAAATTACCCATTGACATTATGAATCTACCCCTACAAAAATTCAAACAAGCTGTTAAAAACCGCCTTATTCTAAAGGGTTATTATACTATTAATGATTATTTAAATGATAAAGCAGCTTGGGTATAGTTGCTCGTTTAATCCAAGATTAATGTTATATTGATTGTTATTGTTGTAGCTATATTGACTATTATTATCATTAAGTATATTGATATTTTTATTATTGTACTTATATTAACTATTATTATCATTCAGTATATTGATTATTAGTATAGTAATTATATTGACTATTATTGTAATAATGCTGACTATTGTAGTAAAAGTTTAATGTGAAGTGGATGCATATCATGATCATTACGAGTTCGTAAGGCATAATACATTTTTTTAGGGTTCTTTTACCACCCATACCCTGCATTGTCATGCTCACTAAAATGTCATTGCTTGTGGTGTCGTATTGGCCGGGTCATCACCTTCCCTCTAATATGGCGAGGGTGATGATGGCTGGCCCGTGCGTCATGCTCGTGAACGGGTGCTACTTGGGATGACTGGTCAATCTTGGCATGGCATACATTTAATATTCAATCCAGTATTACCTTGTCGTTCAATGTGACCAGGGGGTGCATTTACCAGTTTAATTAAAATACGTAGTCAAATTACCATACTAGTTGAAACTAAATAATTGAAAGCCTCGTTTTCTTTCTTTAATCTTAGTATTATATTAATTAGTTAAATTTGTAATAATTACTTTGTATGGTTCTTTGGTTGCGTTGAGTGTTTAAATTGTAACTCATTCAAATAACTGTAATTATCTGGCGATTGAAAAGAGTGGCGTGAGTTTCTTGCCAGTTCTTCTCACAGCTCTACCTCGTCAGCGAACTGGCTGTAGGTCAATTGGCTGACAAAATGTAATGTTGACTTTTCATAAGCATCATACTTTATGATCTAAATGAAATAAATGCTTTGACTTTGACTTTGGCTTTGAATATTCATCACACAAATATTTGCCTTCCGCGGGAATCGAACCCACGACACCCGGCGTCGCAGTCAGTTACACTAACCACTGGACCAACGTGCAGTCAAGTAATACTGATTAATATTTAGTAATTGTGCTCTTTGCTAACAGTCCCGTGTATAACTATCTAGGGTGATCTCGACATCCTTTCGGGATGTCCAGACCTCCTTAACTTACTTAATTTTATTAAGAGTCAATATTTAATATTACCTACCTAAAGTCTTAGACACGGAACATAGGCTTTCCTGTTCTTCTGACATTCCAGAAGTTAAAGTTTTTAATCGCATATTTATCAAGATTCGTTTCTTAATTTGCATTCTCTTATTTAAACAAACACTTTTTTGTTTAAAAGTCACTTTCAGCAGTAGTATATACGAGTTTTAGTAATTGACAAAAATCATTTCTCAGCAATGATATTCTATATTAACAGATATGTTATGAACGCGTAATCGTGAAGCCCTGAAAACGTCCTAAATGGGACGTATTGCCTTTAGTCTGCGTTACACTACGTTACGTCTACGTTTGTATGTGTGCAACGGCTGCTGCGCGGAACACTTTTTTTGATTGTTTTGTGAGTGTATAACATAATATCTGTTAAATAGAATATCATTGTTTCTCAGCAAGCCCAAAGTTTGAATTAAATTTAACAGTTCAGAAGTACTGTATTAGTAAATAGTAAATAATATTGTTATTTCTACTACAATTATCTTGTATATGATTTGTGTTTACTTATTATATGAATATATCTTCATAACGAATGGTTAGTTGTCAACCTAGTGTCAGGATTTGCTGAGGTCGCCCATAATCTTTATACAGGCATCCGACTTGACCTAACAACTGCTATCAACTTGGTAACAACCGGGACCGACTTTTAACGTGCCCTCCGAAGCACGGAGACGCTCAGATTCAATACCACTGTGCGGTCACCCATCCAAGGGCCAGCCGCACTCTAAGTTGCTTAACCCGCTAATCGTTTACCGATTAGTTAGCGCAACGAGCTATGAATATATTATGCTGTGTACTCAAGTAACATACGACTAGAAGTAGCAAATCGTATTGGATCTATTTTTAGTGCTTGTAGGGTGTTTATTACTATCGTCGACTATGACATTTTAAAATTAAATTAAAATTTTTATTTTTGCATATTGTGTAAGTTATTCTCACAAAGTTTCATAAGTAGAACAAGCAGCAGCGTTCTGTAATTGTGCCAACACTGCGATTTCCAAACTGCTTGCCAAAAAGTTTTTCGGTTGAAACTTGAACTTATATCAAACATACTTGTATGTCAGAAATGACTTATTCACTTTGAGCAAAAACTTTGATAAAGTTCATGCTATGTACAATTTCGTCGCTTCCATTCCATTCCGTGGCAGTGTAAATTGAGCGAAGAGGCCTTTTTATACAGTGTAATAATAGGCTAGTATAATGATAATGCCTTTTCATTAGTAAATGGGGAAAGCCCTCTAGTTAGCAAGTATAAATAATAATATAATATAATAATAATATCACTATAACTACACACAACGCCATCTAGATCCAAAGTAAGCATTCATTATAGCTTGTGTTATGGGTTCCAGAAAGCGATTATATATACTTAAATACTTCTATTTTTTATATATATACATACATAATTAATTATACATAGAAACACCCATACCAGTGCAAATAGTCATGTTCATGCACACAAATATTTACACTGAACGGGAATCGAACCCAATAATAATGATACAATGATATTCTAAGACACTATATACTTAAATTACTTACAACTATATTTTTACTGTATAAAATTATAATTTCAGGAAAAAATGGGACAACACGTTCGCGATGGTGTGATCAAGGCTGGACCAGCAGTAGCAGTAGTAGGGGAAGTGGCGAGTATTGGAAAGTGAACCTTATTATTTACTTCGTGAAAACCAAAATTGTATTTAAATCATTTAAATACTTAAATGTATGTACATTATATAAATATTAAATAAAAAATTACAAATGCCTAACATTTTATCTATTTTTACAAATAACATGAATTAAATTAAAATCTCTTTAAAACAAACAGAAGATTTTGATAGAGTAATAGGTCGTTAACTGGTCATTAAACGACGAAATAATCAAATATAGCATGTTACGGTGATTGAAGACTACTTATGTGAGAAAGTTAAGCTATCTTTTTATCAGCTTGAAGGCATTTAATGGTCGACAAAGTTCCCTATGTCAAAATGAGGTCATTATATCAGCCTTTTTATATATTATATATATTAGCCTACCAAAGTGACTCCACCCCGCCTGATGGTAAGCAGTCAGTGGAATCCAGAAGTGATGGCCACCATACCAAAAGCCATCGTCTTAAACTGCTGGTATGGTGGCCTCCACTATGGCGACTGGGAATGGGGTTAGGGGAAGGGAATGAAGGAGCTGTTATTATCATTTTAATACCTTACCGAACGAAACGCAGTAGTATGGATACTACTACTACTCTTACGTCGATGTTCTATGAGAGGGTAGTACTTCCCCGAACAATCCGGTCCATTCATGCTGAAACCAGCGTGGATCTACTACCTACAAACTGACTGACGACCGCAGAAATTAATATATATATTATTATCAGGTAACGCTGTAGTGCTGCCATTGTCGAGAATTCCCTTAGACCTGATGGAGTCTTACCAATTCTAAAGCAGCTATCATACGGCATTCGGTCAGGCCCATTATCCTATTAATATTAACATTGTGTGTTTCTTACCACTTAGCGCCTAAACGGCTGAACCGATTTTGATGAAAATTGGCGTGTAGATAGATTCGGTGCTGGAGACGGACATAGGCTACTTTTTACCCCGAAAATCGATGATGTCCAAAACACATTTTAGGCGGGGCCGAAGCCGCGAGGCGCAGCTAGTTACTTAATATTTCTTCGTTTCTGCGCGCCGCTTCAGTGGACAGATAGTGACAAATTTTATTTGGAAAACCTTGAATGACACCGAATTCATAAAAATTAACTGTATCAATTAATTTAGTTAAGCTATATAGTAGTAGTACTAAGTACCAGTTTATGTTAATTTAATTAGGTTGTTTATTGTAACAGCATCAGATGATTGACTCATCACTTTTAGTCTTTGGGTGACGTAAGACTTGGTACATTTTCATCAATATTATGTTGGAACATTAGACATATTAGACTGCCTCCGTCGTGCAGTGGGAGCGCAAGTGACTACTGGGATCAAGGTTGTGGATTCGATCCCTACACAGAGACAAAACTTTGTCTGATCCATAAATATATGTTACGAGTCTGGGTGTATTTTGTAATGGTTAAAGTACCTATGTTTGTCCACCGCGACACAGGGCTTGTTACAAAAAAAAAACAGCAATAGAATGGATGAGACCTCTCACGAGCAGCCAATGTAGCAGAAATTGAAGGAGGCCTATGTCCAACAGTGGACGTTATTCGGTTAATATAATGTTAGCAATATACTTGCTAGCTACCTACATTGAATCTAATGTCACGTGACAGCAGGAGTAAACTGGATGCACAATGTAGATCAAGCGATATGGCGTAATTGAGCAGCAGTGAACTATGACAGTTGCGAAACATGATATCTCTGTCTACCCTTTCTGGATTAATAGCATGGCGTTATTATGTATGTGCAATAGAGTTATTGGTTTTATTATAACTTTATTTATTTTTGACAAACATTATTATAAAAAGAAGTTAGTCAAAGTCAAAGTCAAAGAATTTATTTCATTTTGATCATAGAGTATGATGCTTATGAAAAGTCAAAATTACATCAAGTCAGCCAATTGACCTACAGCCAGTTCGCTGACGAGGTAGAGCTGTGAGAAGAACTGGCAAGAAACTCACGCCACTCTTTTCAATCGCCAGATAATTACAGTTATTTGTATGAGTTACAATTTAAACATTCAACGCAACCAAAGAACCATACAAAGTAAATTATTACAAATTAACTAATTAATATAATTACTAAGATTAAAGAAGGAAAAGAGAGGATTTGAATTATTTAGTTTCATCTAGTATGGTAATTTGACTACGTATTTTAGGTAAACTGGTAAATGCACCTCTTGGTCACATTGCATTTGATACGTATATCAGAAAACATTTTTAACGTCATTTCTTACATAATTATCAGTTCGCATTATATTGTTTACAAATCTATTTTAATACAAAACATTTAAATAACTTAACATTACTTACTACTTACTTATCTAAGGTCAGAGGTTTTCCGATAGACCGGGCTTTGGGAAAGTCCAACAGTCTGCTGTATGTTAATGTCTTTTGACCTCAGTTGATATTGAGTCTAATGTTAATTAATTGAAATGATAAATATTAAATAAATATCTAATTTTGATCCTGGGTCTTTTAAGCGGGGCGTGAAAAAGCATCTCACTAAGCCGCCATAGTGGAGGCCACCATACCAGTAGTTTGGCTTTTGGAATGGTGGCTTCTGGATTCCACTTACTGCTTACCATCAGGCAGAGAAGAGTCACTTTGGTAGGCTAATATATAAAAAGAAAAAAAAAATTAAACTAGCCTTATCGATTCTGTACGGTATAGATATTCTTTTTTTTGTAGGGATAAGCCAGGATTATAATTCAAATAAACTGTACTTTCCTGTCAAAAATACTAAGGGGATCAGACCGGACTGACAAAATTTGTGGGGGATCAAAATGGAATTAAATAGTAATAATAACCAGAGAGGATCAGGTCTGTAGTATCCGACTAGAATAACTCAAATATTTAATTTTGATTATTCTTGTTTGGTAAAAGCTCAGAATTAATATTATTATCACAAATCTCAGCATAAAAGAGTCGAATTTTGTGCGAAAATTCACTAGTCACAGATAATCGGGGTAATTAGTAGTTTCTTGCTCCCTTTCGTTCCCCTCTCTCATGTTTACTACTACGTTTACGGCAACTGCGTTTGGAAGGCTTGGGTCTCTTCAAATACCTTTTTCTTATTATCGAGTGACTCGATTATACGGTTTCTTCATAATCAAAATTTGTAAACATTACAAGCTATTTTGATAATTATACATTAAAGAAACAAGAGACCTATTAATATTATAAATGCGAAAGTTTGTATGTGTGTGTGTGTGTGTTTGTTACTACTCAGCGTCTAAACCGCTGAACCGATTTCGATGAAAATTGGTACGTAGATAGATTCTGTGTCAGAGACGGACATAGGCTACTTTTTATCCCGAAAATGGAGCTGGTTCCCGAGAGATGCAACAAACCATATTTTACGCTCGGGTGAAGCCGCGCCGCGACAAGCTAGTTATTTTATAAAAATGTAGTTAACACAGTCTTATTTGACGTAGGAAAGACGTAAAATAGATAGAAGATAGAGAGAGAGATAGAGAGACGAAGAAGTCGAAGAAGAAAAACCCAACATCAAAACCTAAAACAATGCATACATTGAATACCTAACCTACCTTTATACCAACTATTACCTCCTATTCAATCCTACCAGAATATTACATTTCAACACAAACATTGTTTCAAATCAGTGCTTCTCTATAGCACAATCAATTGAATCAGAATATAGTCGAAATGGCCCTGTGGATAAGGCACCCGATTCGTAAACACGAGGTAGTGGGTTCGAATCCGGGCAAGTACCAATGTGATTTTTAAAATCATATGTACTTTCTAAGTTTATCTTGGACATTTCTGACTGACGGTGAAGGAAAACATCGTGAGGAAACCTGGACTTAAAAGTCTGAAATTGCCAATCCGCCTTGAGCAAGCGTGGTGATTAATGCTCATTCCTTCTCTATGAGAAGAGGCCTTTGCCCTGCAGTGGGACAGTAAACAGGCTGGTATTATTATTATTATTATATCTTAACACAATTAACTAGTTCTACACATACGAATAACCAAATGCAATAATCAAATTCCTCCGTTTCAATTAATTTGAACCGTGTTATTGGGATCGCTAGAAACATCTAGCTTTAGGAGGAAGTCAAGTGGAAGTTGGTATTTGGCTGGAGGATTAGTTTACAAGTAGTTCAGTTTAGTTTAGTAGCCATATTTTGCCAGATTAATTTTGTATTCAAAATAACAAAATTGAATTTTGCTAAAAATTTGGATGTTGAGTTCCCAAACTAAATTGCGAAGTCACCACGCTTGGCAAAAGGATTCGGTGATGGCAGTAAGATACCTGTCATACAATATCGACGTAAAATATTTAGATTCCACACTCATGTGTGGGTGTGAGCGCCGGCAGTCCAATTGCCTTCAAGATCCTCTTCGTTTTCTCTTTTTCTGTCATCATATTTTTTTCCTTGCAAGGTCAGCAAAGACTTAATTATGTTCCTCTTGCTGAACTTGTAAGAAACAATAGAAAAATTCCATTACTCATTATCACAAGATCCTGTTAGAGTAGGTATGATCCTGTGGTCCTTAAATTCGTAAAAACATTGATTTTCCAAAAATAATCCATACTGTTTCGTGACAGAAGCTGGTTGATAGACGGCGTCAACAAGTATAAGTGCTTCCAAACATCAAACAGTAAAAAAATTCCAAGACTTGCTGTTAAAATTGCGACAAAATATGTTTTTACTGACAAAGAATTAGTAATTATTAAGTAGGCTTTCACGGAAAATTTGGAGTTGTTTTGTTCTTAACTGGCAACAAAAATACGCTACAGCTTCAAAAGAACATTAAGCTGAAAGGTTCATAATTTCTTATACAAAAGGCAGGCAGGTACAGGATATTTTAGGAAGGCACTGTAAGATTTTTATTATAAGGAAATATTTTATTGCAATACAAGGTTATTGTTGACTGTGAATGGGACTGGAACATTTAGGGATATCATCTGGAACGTGTGTTGAAATTGTTCAATCTAAGATTTCTCTCACTCAATTGAAGCCTAGAAGAAAAATACACCCACCCAGTGGACATTATTTGATATCACACTACATAGACTTTATTTAAAAACCACCGGTATGCGCATTGTGCTAAGCACAATTCTATTTATTGTATTACATTCTGGAATCAATTTTATTTTTTTTGTAATCTATTGTATCATTTTAATTACGCTTGTATGTATCATGTTTTCTTATAAATAACCTCTTTAGGTACTTCACCTAGTACATTTTTAACAGATATTTAAATACAAAGGAATCAGAGAGAGTGAGGTAACTCCCCTCAAAGCACAATAAAATAAGTTAAAGTAAAATCATTCATAGTAATTGGCATTAAAGATCATTTTAATATAACATTGTTACACAACATCAGTAACAATCAAAATATGACTTTAGCAGTCTAGAATACAATTTATTTTTGAATGGCAATTCAGTTCTAAAGGCCTGTATATAATTATGTATATGGAAGAATTTTATCTGGTATATAAACCAGAGATTGGTAGCAGAAGTCATTCTTAGTGTCTATAGTGACCATTGAGTCATTGGTAGTTTAAAACCAAGTTTATACAATTATAAACTTTAACATGTATGCCGAAGTGTTTATATTCTTGTGTGTTTGCTTCATCATCATGTCGTCAGTATCTGCATGGGATCTTTTTAAAGAACTGGTAAGTTTAAATCTGTTCAGTATGGATATTCAAAAGCATTTAGTTTAATTAGAAAAGTTACTGGACTAATATCTGTTAGTTATTTTATGTTTTTAATAAAATTTAATCTGTACAGCTAAGTAAGCAGTAACAATTAATAATGATAGCTAATTTGTCCAAAACTTATTTGCTGGCTAAAGTCATGAGAAGAATTAATTTAGGCCACACTTTTTCATCGCTAAAGTAATTTTCTAACACGAGTAAACCCGTTTCACAAATATAGTTATGTGTACAAATCGTGTGAGTTTAAAATATTTAATTTCCACGACGTTTAAAGAGACCATTAATATCACGGTAGGCAGCGGCTTCGCGAAGTCCCTGGAGTTGCAGAAGTCTATGAGCGACAGTTGCCACTTACCATCAGGTGGGCTGTTGTCTTGTCTGCCACTGTGGGCAATAAAAAAAATCAATTTTGAAAATAAGTACCTAACTAATAAATGAATGAATATTTCTAGTAAAACTACAAGGGATTAATCTTTTTTTATATTTATATATCTTAAGCGGAACCTTCTGATTGACACGAATTGGTTTTGAACTAAATTAGTAGAATGTGCAATGAACTTGGATGTTTTTGGTTAAACCACAATAGTAAGAGTATTAGGTATAAGTCTGGTTCGAACACCAAAGAGGTCTATAAATAAAGCAGAGTTACTATAAAGACAATAATAATTTTTTTCATGTATACTTGCAGGAGGGTGTTGGCCAAAGAGTTCGAGATGCTGTGATAAGCGCCGGTCCTGCTGTCGACGTATTAGCTAAAGCTAAGGGTCTGGTAGATGGCAAAAATGAAGACGACTGATTAATATTAATTAAGTTACATTTAAGTAAAAAATTAATGGATGGATTGAAAAAATGCCAAAGCTAACAAATAGTATTTTTTTAATAAATTTAAACAGACCATGTTTGTCTATTTTTGAGTTTATTTAGCCTAATAAATAAACATTATAAATCATCCTAAAAATTTAGTTAGTTATCGCCACAAGTATTTACTTCGAGAAATAAATTTGGAGAGCAATATGCTGTCATCGATGAGACAAATGCGTGAATATTTGGGCTAATGTTAGGTACAAAAGAAAAGTTATGGACAAACAGTTATGTTGATGATAGTATAAATACTGCCTTTCAGTAGCGAAGGACACTTTTTCGAGGAGGGAAGCCGGTGGGACTATAATATTTTGAGTTTCGGAAAGCTAGTTAGTCTTTGAGTAGACACGCCAGCAGTGATAGGTATAAGGAGGTCAGGACATATTTTAAAAGGGAAGCCGGCAGGAATCGTGTTATATGGACGCTTCGCCACTGCTGCCTTTAATAATACATGTGCAGGCAAACAGATTACGAATCCAAACCTAACAGTACAAAACATAAGTTCCTACCTATCAATAGATTGTATAATTAAAGATAATATTTTGTATTACATCATGTATATCACTCATAAGAAAAGTCAATTACATCAACTCGTAATACAAAGATTATTGCACAACAAAATAATTACAAAGAAAATGTAGTGTGTGAGTTTTATGATAATTAATTCTAGAAAAACTTATCAGACTGTTGCAGACGTGTTTAAGAAATGTCGCAATTATTTTTTGCTTTATTCTGTAAGTATTTTACTTGTTTGTACGACAGATTTAAGTATTACAAAATAAAATCTAAAATAAACATTTTAAACTCACACGATTTGTACACATAACTTTATTATTGAACGGGTCTACACGTATTAGAAATTACTATGATGCCATACAGTTGGTGTAAGCGTCGCAGTTATGAAAAAAAAAGGCCCAAGTGAAGACGTCGTGAGTGTAGTGTGTCGTAGTACTGATTTTTTACAAAACAGTGCAATAAAAGACAAAGTAAAGGTAGATACCAAATCCCGAGCTTCGCGGCGAAGACTAAGCCTCGCTACATCAGTCAGTCCGTGACCACGGTCAGTGTAATTCGACCGAAACGTCGTCTAAATGGGACCTTATAGTAATTTCTAACACGAGAAGACCCGTTCAACAATACAGATATGAAAATCTAAAAAAGTTTAAAAATGACACTGATTCAAGATGTATGGGGAAGTATGTCCAAGCAGCGGACATCTGCCAACTGAAATTTTGATGATGATAATTAATGGCCTTATCTCTAAAAGCAATACTTACAAGACAACCTTTCAAATTAAAACTGCATCGAAATTGTTCATCTAATAACAGACTAAAGTATAACGTAAGAACTGTTATATTAATATGCATAGTTACACAAATGTTAATATCATTAAAATAAAACAGAGAAAATAAAAACAGCGTTTTTCCATTTGATATCGCCTTTGATTGCCTCTATTTGAGTGTATCTACTCGCCCCTTTGAATATTAGTCACAAAATCAACTCACCGGCTTCAATAAATCAGATTGGTTGATTTGTAATAATTACTTTGTATGGTTCGTTGGTTGCGTCAACGCTCAAGTGTTATAATTGTAACTCATACAAAAAACTGTAATTATCTGGTGAATAAAAAGAGTGGCGTGAGTTTCCAGTTCTTCTCACAGCTCTACCTCGTCAGTAAACTGGCTGTAGGTTAATTAGCTGACTCCATGTAATTTTGACTTTTCATAAGCATCATACTTTATGATCAAAATGAAATAAATGCTTTGAGTTTGAGGTCAGAGGTGGTGCCACAGCAACATTTTACGAAAGACAACTTAAAATTTATCTAAAGGTGCTATCACCCAGGTGTTCATAGTAGAATAGATCTATCTAGTTTATGTAATAATTAATACTGATAGTTAATTTGTCCAAAACTAATTTGCTGGCTAAAGTCATGAGATGAATAAACTTAGGCCCCACTTCTTCATCGCTAGATAGTGTCAAGGAGGTTTAAAGAGAGCATTACTATCACGCTAGGCAGCGGCCGCGCTATCGATATCACCCAGGTGTTCATAGTAGAATAGATCTATCTAGCCTAAGAACCTCAAAATTTTACTTAACCGTTCGAGATAATACAAAGATCATTGATTATCTTCCAGTGATAATAATATCAACGCTATCAATATCAGCTCACTACGTGAACCTCTCACACGCCAGACCTTGGAAGGTTCGATACTATCCGAAGAAAACCTTGTTCCGTAAAGCAGATCTTATTGATAAAGGGTGTGTTGTACTTATTAGAGACTGCCCGAAGATATACAAGTAAGATATTACATGCTATGTTTCAGTTATTAATTAAATAATAATAATAATAATACCACAACAACCACACATCGCCATCTAGACCCAAAGTAAGCATAAATTAATAGCTTGTGATATGGGTTCTAGAATGCGGATAAACATACATGTATACTTTTTTTTGTAAATATATACATAATATACTTAGAAACACCCAGACCATTATAGGTAATAAGAAATGTATTGTTTACTAGCTGTTGACAACGGCTCCGCCAGCGTGGATAGGCACACCACAAAAAATATAGCCTAAATTATTTGCTGATATTGTATCTTTTTATATGTGAAAGAATTTTTTAAATTGGTTACGTTGATTTTGAGTTTAACCTTATTAAACAAACACACAAAAAATCAAATCTTTTCTGTTTATAATATTAGTTTGGCTGAGTAAAAGCTAATTGACCCTTGTTTATTTCACCGTGAGCTGAACTTAAAGCTAAATCTATTCTTCCAAAGAATATAGAAGTAAAGTATATTAGTAGTAGTATTCATAATATTAATATTGCATTTTGTCGTGTTGTTTTGTGTGTGAGAGTGCTAGAGGGCCAATCACTTTTTGGTTTCCTTTTCCTTTTCCTGTCTCATTTCCTTATTCTCAAGGGTGGCTTGATTGTTTTTTCTATACTATTTTGACAATACCTACGCAACCAACACTGCTACCTATGTACCATTTATACACAGGTTTCTTATAAAATACTATAATATTGTTCTTAAAAAATGCTCAACGTCTTAATAATTTCTATCATAATAAATGTTTCAGACGAAGCTTCGTTTGTGCTCGACATTATGATGGAAATTACAAAACATTCACCAATTTCTGTGAAATGGAGTACGAGAATTGCAATAGCTGGAGACGTAAGTTAAAACACACATAATTTTATGTTGTTGGACTATTTTTTGTCTATAAACTTGAAATTGTAGAAAGCATCTACTGATAACTTTCTTTACAATAATGCTTTTATGATGCTTATATCGTCATCATGGCTCAGGAGCAGTTGACCAAATTCTTAATTTACCAGATTCTCAACTCACTAGATTCTCAACTTACCATACATACCATTCGCAATTAACCAAACGTATAATCATAAACAAATTTAAATTAAATATTAATTACCTATATTTTTAAGTACCAATAGGAGAAATATCTTAATGTCCGTCGAAAGACGGCCACAACAAGATATAGGTAGGGCCCTTATAAAGAGGGATACTGGACATCTAAAAATTATATAATGTCCACTGTCCATGAAATTGAAAAGTCGAAGTAGAAATTGAAAGATCGTCAAGTTTCCTCGAATTTAGCCTCAATAGACGATATGCGACTATTACTCATGATCGAAATTCAGACCACTGGCTGCGACGAAACTGAGTACCTACCTAGAAAAATGATGAAAGATGTACGGAATTAACATAGGCTAACGACAATGTTGGCGTTAGCTTATTAACCGACTTCAAAAAAGAGGAGGTTATCAATTCGGGTCGTATGTTTTTTTTTTTTTTTTTTTGTATGTTTGTTACCTCATATCTCGGTCATTTATGAACCGATTTGAAAAATTTTTTTTTTATTTGATAGGGTATACTCTGAAATTGGTCCCATTTTTTTATTATAAGAAATGGTTCAGTGGTTGTATGTTTGTTACAACAGAACTCGGTCATTTATAAATCAATTTTGAAAATTCTTCTTTTATTTGAAAGGGTATACTCTGAAATGGGGTCCCATGTTTTTTTTATAAAGAATGGTTTAGTGGTTTAGCTTCAATTTTATATTTTGTAACAAAACGTATGCCAGAAGTGAAGATGTGTAAAGCAACACGTCGATGTCTTTTGCGACGAATTTTCTGACATTGACATGTCCATGCTACAAGTGCGAAGTGATTTTTTTTCATTTTTTGTTAGAAACGAAGTGGCCCTGGATGAGTAACCATTTGTGTTGTTTCATTTTCAGCGTCTTCATTGTTTAGAAGCAGTAGACTATGGTCATCACTATAATTAGGTAGTCGTTAAGCCAAGGTGGAGGTCTTATGGTCGTGAGAAATTACAACAGCAATGGGCGCCCTTAAACCTGCTTTTACAGCACCACTGTTTATTTTTTGCATATCTATTAAGCGATTGCTCGGTCAGTTAAATTATGATTTTTGATGATTCTTTATTGTTGGTAGATCATCCATTTTTTGTTTTGATTTGTGGTTTCTGGGATTCAGGGTTTAGCGATCGAGAAAGTGTTGACAAGGAATTTATATATCTATTTACAATCTTACCTCTCGTGTCTACTTTCTTTCAAACGGCGCGGCGCTGTCTCATTTGCGCAGCACGTTTAGTAGGTCTACCCATATTGAATATATTTATACACAATTAATTCCCACTAAAAGGCTAAAAATAAAATAATTTTTAGAAAAAAAATAAAAACCGACTTCAAACAACAACTACATGTTCAATCCTTAACTAAAAAGTAAAAAATAATATTTTAATTACTTCATAGCAAAGAACATTAAAGGGGACTCAACGCAATCCTTGATACCTATAATACTTTACTATTTATAATTTTTAATTAGTTATTTTGGAGTCGGTGCCAGCCAAGAAGGATCATAATGGCCTTTATAAAACTAACCTACCTACTAGCAAAAAAAACCTTCTTGATTAATCTATTTAATGAATGAATGAATAATATACATTTAATACAAGAAATCGAACGGAATCAGATAAGTGCGCCTCAAATTTTTTATGTATATCTGAACACAACTATCAATGACGTCTGCCTTCACGAGTATGACCGCGTTCGGGTAGTGCACTCAGGCATATCCCCCACGCGTGCCATTACCGCCCCGTGCATTTCAAAAGTTTGCTGCAAAGGCAGAATTAAAGATCCTTCTTGGCTGGCACCGACTCCAAAATAACTAATTAAAAATTATAAATAGTAAAGTATTATAGGTATCAAGGATTGCGTTGAGTCCCCTTTAATGTTCTTTGCTATGAAGTAATTAAAATATTATTTTCTACTTTTTAGTTAAGGATTGAACATGTAGGTGTTGTTTGAAGTCGGTTTTTATTTTTTTTCTAAAAATTATTTTATGTCATTCCTATACATTTTTAATCTATTCTGTAAATAGAATAGAAATCTATGCCACTTGCTTAGGCCCTCTGAACCGTCAATATTTAAATCTGCAAATTTCTAATGAAAACCTTTTACAGTGACTTTCTCTAAACAAACTTTAATCCAAGATTCTTGAAAATCTCGATTTTTTGTTCGGTGCTGTAGCGCAGTCAATAATAGGCATAAATATCAATGTTGTAAAAGCGATTCAGCGCTGAACGATTCATTTAATAAAATTAGATTTCAAATAAAGATCGGTATATAGAAAGCCACTGTTAATGTACATACTTATGTTGGTCGTGAAGTAATAATGTTTTCATTCATCTTTCAGAATGGAGTATGATTAAGCAACAAAGATGCTAAATTAAATATTGCTATTTAATTTTGTAAGGTAATTATCTGGTAATTAAATAAGTTAAATAATAAATTGTATATTTTCATCAATTTATAAATAAAAATATTTTAAATTAAAAGTAGTTTATGTGAAGCCAGTTATCAAAATATATAGTCTTAGTCAGCCGCGTTCTTTATTCATTCTAAAACCAATAATATGAAATCAAACCAAATCGTTGTCGACAGTGGGGTATGATTGTAGAAAAAAATAGAACTGAGAGAGTTAAATTTGGCTTCTGGCGTTCATTTAATGAATTAACTACAGCATTTAAAATATTCGATGCGATGGTAGTATCTATTCTCACATAGAGAATATCGGCGTTAAGTTGAATAGCGACCTGTAGATCCAGATTATATTAATACGAAAACCAGTATAGGATATGAATAAGTAATATGAATTTTGAGAAAAGCAATGTGTAAGAGATCGTTTTAAAATGAAGAAGAGTTTAGTAAAAAAAGAGTAGATTAACAGTAAAAAGCGGAAGAGTACGTTTGTTTGAACGCGCTAATCGCTAGAACTACCAGTCTGATTCGAATTATTTTTGCATATGATAACCCAGTTCTTGAGGAAGGTTATAGGTTATGTAACATCACGCTACTGGCGACGGGAGCAGAGCTGCGGGAAGCTAGTCTTATATACATTAACAGTAACAAAAATATGCTGAGGCCATAGTAGTATAAACATCTATGTTCTCTATCTATCCTAAATTAGGTAAAGGAAAATTTTTAGCTGACCTAATTATTTTCTTGAAGCCCTACATGTTATTGAAATGTTTGATTGATTGAGTGTATTTTTATCCTACTCCTGAAGCAAAGGAAAATTTTGTTGTTCTACATAAACTACTATTTTTGCGATGTTAAAAACTGAATGAAGAAAGATCTTTTCTCTCCAAAATATTCTTTAAAATTACATAAAGGTAACGCAAGTTTCATTTGGTCTATGCAGCAATAAGTTTAGGGAAAATATCTATTTACGATAATTTGGGTATTAATTATTTTAATAATACTATGTCATATCTTGAACATGATGATGTGGTTTATTATCTCCAATTGTAACTTCTGAAACAATAATATTATTAATTTGTATGACATGACAGTACCAGGGTCCAATAAACTACTGCCTATGTTCTTTTCCCTTTCCATTTTCCTGCCTTATATCCCTTTTCTTACACAGTCGGAAAGTTTTGTTATTTTTCCAAGCTTACATCTACTTTAACATACTTTACTGAATGCTATAGAGTAACATAATGATTAACAATCTACAGAACATATTATGTACAAAGTGATCTTGGTGAATTCATTTTACCATTGTTTAAGCAATGCGTAGGAAATACAGGCATGCCCATAGCACAAACAAGATAATACTATACTAGCGTTCATAGGTTACCATCAGAACTGCATGTTTGTTTGTCACAAAAGATTTTTTTATTGCCAATAGTGGCAGACGAGCAAACTGGTAACTGTTGCTAGACTACATCAGAGTCTCTGGCATTGCTTCAGCAATACCAGTGACTGCGAAGCCGCTGCCTACTATGTAAGTAGTGGGATAGATGATTAAGGGAGGTAAAGAAAAAGGGAGAGGGGAGATTGCCTACCAAAGTGACTCCACTCTGCCTGATGGTAAGCTGTCAGTGGAATTCAAAGTAAAAGTTGTAAAAAAAAATCGTTACTCATAATCACAAACAACACTACCCAGGTTCCCTGACTGTTGTGCTTTCTAACGGAACTGATACTTACTGTGCCAACTAAGGACATTGGCGCCATCAATATGATAGGTTTTGTCTCCTGAAAACAGTCAACGAAGGTTTTATCAACATAAAGCTTACGTCGTACTTTTGGGCTAAAATAAGTATATCATACAAGCCGATTACTATTGCACTGCAGGGAAAGGCCTTATTTCATATACAGAAGGCAAAAAACCATAAGTATAACAAAAATAATTGAAATAATCTTTTTTGTGGCTGAGTTGTGTACGGACTGTCATAAAATATAGAGGTTGCAGGTTTAATCTCCAGATCTACTAAAGAAATTGTTTGTCTGTCAATATTGTTCAGAAGTAGCTCAAAAATGGATTGTCCACGGTGAGTTGTGAGTTTGTGACAGGCTTGTCCATTGGTACATGAAATGCAATGTAACATCTTCGTGCAAAAAAGGCGTGACTATTATAGAATAAGTTGCACTAAAACAAGAAAGGCTACAAATAATAATAACTTTGAAATATATGAATTCACTGATTAAATTTGTATAGGTGTAGTGTTCACTAACGGCTAGTATGGTGGCCTCCACTATGGCGGCTGGGAATGGGATTGGCGTAGGGAATGAGGCAGGTAAGGAAAGAGGAATGGGGGGAAAATTGGGCCTCCGACGCTCCTACTCACCGAACGAAACGCAGTAGTACGGATACTACTACTCTTACGTCGATCTTCTATGAGAGGGTAGTACTTCCTCTGAAGATCCGGCTCATTCATGCTAAAACCAGCTGGATCTACTACCGCTAAAATAAATAATATACGATACGTATAAGAAATTGGTGCGCCCGCTCGCCACCACGCGTTACTCGGTCAACGGTCAGGGAGCAACTGGATCTTCTGTGCACGCACCGGACAGAGATTGAATACTCTCCGCTCGCATACACTACAAAATTAGACTGCACTTACCAGGACATACGCCATCCAATTTATAATGCCATCTACTTTCTGTAAGAAAGCATAAATAATAACTAACAACATTAATATTTACAAATTAAATACTTACTAGAACCATTTATCTATAACTAACTAATGTAATCTGCATTTTTAATCAAATATGTTTCTTAATAACTGTATTTGTATAAATCTTATAATCATCATACTAGCCGAAGGACGTCCCACTGTTGGACATAGGCCTCCCCCAATTTCACCACCTTGGCCGGTCATAAGCCGCCCTCATCCATCGGTCGCCCGCTACCCTTATCGGGTCGTCCTGCCCACGGTACGTTCCACTCTAGATTTTTTTTTGCACCAATGGAAATAAGTTCTGGTGTCTTGCCCATTGTCATTTCAGTAAAGCAACTCTAATAAATTATTTATTATACCTAAAGTATTTACCTGGTACAAATGCCGACCTTAAAGATTTTGTAACAGCTGCACCGGGCGGCGGTGATGAAGCGAGGTTCGACATCATAGCTATTGCTGTTAGAACATAAAAATAATCTGTCTGTCTGTATGTTACGCTTTCACGCCTAAACCACAGAATCTATTGTAATGAAAGAGATTAAATAGATCTTAGGAAACAACATGCTATCTTTTATCGCGAAAAAATGACTTGAAAAGGTTGAAATAGGGGATAAAAGATTGAATGAAAAATGCGACAATCGACATTCACGCGAAATAAGAATATCCTTCTTTTTAAGCTTTACATTGAATATCGTTTTTGATTTCATTGATCATTTCAAATCAGTGACAATATTTCTCTTAACACAATTTCTTGTTGAGATAGCTTAGTTATGGTCAACGGAGCAATGTTTGGACGTCCACTGCTGGACAAAGATCTACCTCAATTTTTGCCACCTTGCCTTGTCATCCATCGGTTGCTTGCCACCCATGTCAGGTCGTTGGTCCACCTTTTGAAAGATCAACCCTCACTGCGTCATCTGGTTCAGTTCTCACAATGATAGTCAAAAACTCCAAGGCTGTAATATTCATATGCCTCCTCTGGCAGATTTTGGTGATACTAAATAAATAACAATTTGTAACACAATGTAATACCCAAAATGTAGTAAATAAACAAATGATTGATTGATGGTACCTATATGCTGCTGTAAAATTTACCAGACTAGTTCTACACGAAGGTGCATTAAGTCTGAAAGCTGTATATATTATAAGACCGTGCCGACTATGCCGAGTACTAATAACAGTACACATAATATATCTCATTTAAGTACCTGCCACATTATTACACTATTACAAACATTATTAAATCACTGGTTTAAGTCCACTTAGCTCCAGTTGAAAACTTCTGTGATGTTATGCTTAAAATCTTTTTAAAGTTTTATAAGTATCTGTTGTTGTGTTGTTACCTTGTTTGACTTTGTGTATGTTTGTGTTAAATGTATTTTCTTTATTTCTTACTTCTAAATTCTGAGTATAATTTTATAAATACTATAAAGGTTGATTGCTCTAACAAAATGACAGAATATAATAAATGCCTCTATGGCATAGTATATTGCATACGATTGTTGTGCGAGAGGTTGTGTACCCTTGTAAGTACGAGTATAAGTGTAACTAGGTATTTTTCACTGAGTTTTTTACCTACTTTGTTACCAGTATTTCATCAATTAAAATATATATGTATTGTTTCTTCTCAAAGTATTGTTTGTAGAGATAGTCACCATAATAATTAAAAAAGTGTACCTTTGAACTTCACCTTGCAGTTTTCATAACTTAATATGCACAGGTCATCAAAAGTTTTTGTAGTACCAAGTAAAGCGTCGTCGGCACAAATCGGTTGAGCTCTAAAATTAAATATGACTAGGTAACCTAGGTAACCTTCGAATATATCGAGCAAAAATATTGAAAACGTAAAGTACTTATTACATTGTTCATATATTATATTTAAAAGTCTCCTCCGTCAATAATTTCTAAAAGTTTTTTGTAAAGAATAATTTGTAATATATTATGGGAACATCGTCGGTCGATGTCAACTAAGAAGAAGAAGATTATGATTGACAATAATGAGGCTAGTGATAATAAGTTGAGAATCATTTATCTAATGGGCTTAATGCCTAATGCAATTCTTAATATTATGACGAATTGAATCAATGGTTGCTTTTCAGAAATCGATAATTAGAACGACTATAATTGTATTGCAGTCAAATTTGGCAATGAGATTGTCAATCTTTATTTCACTTACATGTTACCGTTTTTCCTTAGCCGATAACAAAGCAAATATTCTTCCATGCAAATTTCGTAGTCCAATTCCATGTCAGATTTCTTCGTGAGCATTGGTGAGAGTTCAGGCGGTATTGGTCTACCAGTTACGCTTTGGGGTAGCTTCAAATCTTCGTCGTCGTAATCGAGTGGTTTGTCCTCCTTTGGTATATTTAAGGCAAATGTTGTGGCTAAAAGAATATACCAAAGAAAAGTTGACTCCTGACTGTATTAGTCAAAATGAATATTTTGCTGATAATTAGTGCATTATTCAACTATTTCTACGGCATTATTACAACAGTTACGAATAACTTAGATTAATATTGCTTTTTATATTTATATTTTCCAATATGATTTTCAGCATTTGATTGTCGAAATAATTTTTTACTAAGTTTGTTTATAATTGTACAACTAACACTTTTACTTTACCTATGTAATTACGTAAGGTTACGGTACGCGCGTACTTCTACATCTTTCTAATTGTTACTATTTTTTGTGTTCAGATCGAGAGCTGTACTCAGAATTATCTTCATCATTTTAATCGAAAGGCATAGGTCGCCCTTAAACATTGCCACTTTTACCGATTGTGAGCTGATCTCATTTTCGTTAACTTTATCAGGTCATCCGTTCCACCGTCCAATCGTTGTACTCATGCTGTATCAGCCGGTTCATGATCGGTATTTCTAAAGCTTTCTACCCAGTAAGTGAAAAAATGAAAACTAATGACTATTGATTAGTTTTGTGAGAAATATATTCCCAGAATTACTGTTACTTGTTACAAAACATTGAGATTTCTTTTGTAATGTTTACCCCTAAACTAGGGTTTCATGGTTGTATTAGCAAGAACGCTGGGCATTTTTAAAAATAGCCCGTGGTAACTATTCTTATAGGAATAGACCTTTATTATCATTCATCCGTTTTTGATACCTACACAATATAAACAATAGGCACTTACAGAATAAGAGCATAAGACTTAAAATTTTGTACATTTCACAATATCATCGAAAACCCGAGACTACAGACTCAAATCAAGTCTTCCAAGATTGTTTACATTTACAGAGCAATTATTATAGTAAAATCAATTAAGATGGAATTAATGGCCAATTGAAGGGTTCGGATCAAATTAAACTTACTTCAATTATGGTTATAAAACCTCTTAATGTGGAATTTATGAAGATTATTTCTGTTAATTGTTAGAGTTTTCTTATCGTTAGTACAGGTTTTGGTGCAAGAATATTTGTGTGCATGGCCTCTCTCTCAGCACTTTGTAATACAGTAATGTGCAGTAATTTTGCAATTTACTAATACCCATGCTGCGTTTACGGATTCGTAGTCGTCATTTTAAATTAATTTTCTTTGGTGATCAGTTCTGAAAACTGTTGATTAATCTTCATCTTCTTAGAAGGCTTAATGTAAGAAGAAAGAAAAATAAGAATCCTGCAACATCCCTTGAAACAAGGTTCACAGATTTGTCTTACGGAACTGAAGTTGTGCATGACACCTTTTATAGCTGAACCTAAATACACAGCAAGGAATGGTGCTATAATAATCAAAAAAATATCTCCAAAGAGTTTATTTAATCAAAATTTACAACTAAATCGAAATAAGGCTTCGTGAAATATTAGTACTTTACGTTTTGGGCTCAAAAAAACATACAGTACAATATTATCACCATCATTACGTACATTCATAATTACATCTACAGAATTAATATTAACAATGATATTTACAATCTAAACAATATTTACAAGAATTATCGGCTAAAGACCTAGAAAGCAAAATAAAGGAACTTTGTACACCATTACACTCGAATTGACACTATTGCTAGTTTAAATGTTTTGTAATTCATCACTGATTTGTTCGTGCTATTTAAAACAAGCTTTTAGTCAGAAAATCTGAGAGCACTGTGACGTTTTTGTGTTAGCTGTAACTGTGTGTTCTAACTGTGCTAGTGCCGTTAACTCTGTGTCCATTTTCCTGCTTTTTATCCTTGTGTTTTTGTTTATCTGCCTCTTTTTGCAGCAGCATAGAATCTCCTCAAATTCTTTTCGGAAATTGTCGTTCAGCCATCCGTAGAGTAATGGATTTGATACTGCGCTCGACATGCCGAACATATGGCATATTGCATACGTTATTGTCATCGTCTTCTCCTCCATGAATGGTTGTGCACTAAAGTCTGCCACCAAGTTAAAAACATTCAACGGCAGCCAACTAATGACGTAGGTTGCAGCTATAGCTATTAGTATAGCTGGTGTTTTTCTAGTTGTCCTTCGTCTTCCTCTTAATCTTCTATGAATTTGAACGTGAGCGATGATCACTACTAAAACAGGCAGTAAGTATTGGAAGATAAGACTGAAAACGGAGTACATTGCTCGTCCATTTTCGAGAGGCCAGTCTTCTATACAGAAACTTAGAGAGTTCATTCCTATGAGATGGAGGTAGTGAGTTTTCAGGCTTCGGAACATGTAGAGTGGTGAGGCAAGGGTAAAGGCGGTGACCCAAATGATGCACATCGTGACGAGGGCTCCCATCGTTTGAAGGCCAGGTCGCGTTGGATACACGATTAACTGTGAACCAAAAATAAAATAATCAATAGATTGCTTTGGATCCAGTTTGATTGAGTTTCGTTTGAAAAGTGAAAGTCAAAGGCGAATTAAATGTCGAGAGCGTTCTAGGCAGACAATCATCGGGACATTTAGTTTACGTTTATTTAGGTACGAATATGTTCAAAATTTCACGCTCCCGTCCCTCAAAGACCGCGCTTGTAAGCATGTACCTAGTTTGCCTTAAGGATAATCCGCCACTAGTGATAGTACCGAAGCCTGATTATCCCATGATTCCCTTTTTACTCTTTCTCCTGTCTTATTCGGTTCGCCTTGATATTAGCTTGTACATACTATAATTGTTTTCACAATAAATAAATACATAAGGGTTGAAAGGCCCAAAAAATCATAGTTACGTAGTTTCAGAAAGTTATACTATTATATAAAGCGGAAGAGTTTTTTTGTTCGTTTGTTTGAACGCGCTAATCTCTGTAACTACCAGTTGGATTTGAATAATTCTTTTTGCGTATGACAGCCCATTTCTTGAGGAAGATTAGGTAAAATCACGCTATTAGGCTGAAAAGCCGAAAAAATTTTGTTAAGTGTGTGCTCCCGCTTCAAGGAGAAAAATCAAAAGAGCGATGCAGATTGTGGCTAGAGCATGTTAATCTCCCAAAGCCCTTTGTCCAACCGTCGGAGAATCACCCGCCTGGTCATAATTTATCATGGCCAAGTAGGAAATCTTTTAACAGACTGCGGACCCAGGTCGGTCGTACTAAAGATAATTTGTCAAGGTGAGGATTCTCTGACGGTTTTGATCTAAATTGCAAGTGTGGAGCCAATCCTCAAACAATGTCCCACTTGATATCGTGCCCTGCGTGCCCGATCAACTGCACGCAGGAAGATTTAATGAACGCTGCTGACAATGCAGTAGCCGTATCTAAGGTTTGGGCTGATACAATATAAAAAGATTGCTGTCGACTCGAAAAGAAGAAGAAGCGAGGGGAGCAGAGCCGTAAGCAAAGATACCGGTGAAAACGCGCCGCAAGAAGCTAGTAATTTTATAAAAATAGTTTGGATAAACAAAGTCAAGCACCTAGGAATGAAATATTCATTTTCATAGTTGATGTATCCAAGTGTGTACGTAATCAGTCATGTGTAATATCTATTTCTTGAAATAATAAGGGAATGTAGAGAAGAGATCGTAACTATGAATTAATAAATCAACGGCGTTAAGGCAAGTCAACATTAGTAATTTATATACATTATAGAGGCACGATGTTGTCAGATAAAGTGTAGACGAAGATATTATGGTACACTGACGTTTCACTAGCTATATTAAGTTCCACGTACTAGAAGGCATTACTGCGGACTTAGGTCGGCCGAAGCTAGAAAAACATGTTCAGATGGGCTTTCACAGATGGAACCAACCTGGAGTGTTTAATCGATAACCCACCTCACATCGAGCCTTGCCTGTACTAACACTCAAAGGAGGACTTGATGGCTGCTTCTGATATTGCAGTTAATGTGACTGCCTCCTGTTCTAGCTTAATAGAAAATTTATTTACTGTCGAAATGCTAAAAAAAGAGGCATTTTTTGGCATAATACCAAAAACTATATTATTTGTATAAACAAATTAATTATTTTTGTGATTATTAGGGTGCTTTTATTAAATAAATTTTAGCCGCTTTAAAAAAAGGGAAAAAGGGATAATAATAATAATAATTAGGAATAATTTTTTGCCACAAAAAAGGAATAAAGCTACCCCATAGTAATTTTTTTTTTCATAAAACATTCTTTCACCGTCAGCAAGATATTGTTAATTATCTACATAATATATTAAATTAATATGTACCTATCTAAAATATATGAAGTGTTTTTATATTCACGTAGAAATCAATGTAGGTAAAACAGATGTAATGTATCTTCTAGATCTGTACTTATATATACTAATATATAAAGCGCAATTTGTTTGTTTATTTGACCGCGCTAATCTCTGAAACTACCAGCCGGATTTAAAAAAATATTGTTGTCTATGATAGCCCAGTTCTCAAGGAAGGTTATAGGCTATGTGACATCACACTATTTGCGACGGGAGCAGAGCAGTAAACAAAGACGCGAGCTATAGTATAACCTTACTTCTAGCCTAACTTGAAAAAGTATTCCCACTCTGTAGATTATACAGTCAACACGTTTAATAGATAGTGACAATTGTAATGATTTCAACTAGTAAAATATAAGTATGTACAACCTTGTACTGTGGCATCTGCCGTATATACTTAAGGAGCACCATTAGCTAGCCAAACTATAGGACCTATGTCCTAAAGTGAACCTGTTTAGGCTAACGAATAATTAAATTGTTTTCTTCTATACCTTTTTCTGTTATTTTCCTTCTGAATGAGAGTGTTTAGGAATTTTTGTCGCTAGATGGCGCCACTTCAACTTTCACATAGGGCCAATCAGGGGACCTACAGACTACCACCTCTTATAGCAGTATTATTTTAATATTACTTTGTGTTTTGTCTTTTTCTTATGTCCCATTAAAAACAAGGATAGAGACAAAGTAAGGTTATAAGAAGATTGCTTTATGAGGTTGACTTTAAAAAAGCGGTTGATAACTAGATCTGACGCATGGGTGCTGCCACCTCGTGGACACCAATTTAGACAATCCTCTTAGCAATTTTCATTTGTCCTTAAGCACGTAAATTATCCATATTGTAAATTAAGCATTAAAATTGTCGTAATGAGCACTGAAAAATATTTGATAGCGCTGTCAAAATGAAAGAACTTTTACCAAAGTGGTGCCAACTAGTGGTGAAAGTTTTCCTATACATCCTCATTGTACACTTCACATACTCTCACTAATGTTACTTTCTCTGCCACTCTAAGCCATGCTGTTAGAGAACTCAGTTCTGAGATAAGCTCGCCTTTTTACATAATTTTTATTATTGTATTTTCTTCGTATGTGTCTTTCTGTATGCAATATATAAATAAAAGTACATAATATTTTTTTTTTATATTTATAAATAAATACCAAATTTTAATCAAACTCAAAGCATTTATTTCATTTTGATCATAGAGTATGATGCTTACGAAAAGTCAAAATTACATGAAGTCAGCTAATTTACTTACAGCCTGTTTGCTGACGAGGTAGAGCTGTGAGAAGAACTGGCAAGAAACACACGCCACTCTTTTCAATCGCCAGATAATTACTGTTTTTTGTATGAGTTAACAATTTTAACACATCAACGCAACCAAAGAACATTGCAAAGTAATTATTACAAAACAACCAATTAATTACTAAGATTTAAAAAAAATAGAGGATTTCAATTATATAAATATTTTAAACTCACACGATTTTTACACATAACTATATTTATAAAACGGGTCTACTCGTGTTAGAGAATTATTATAAGGTGTCATACCTCTTTACCCGACGTTTCGGTCGAATTACACCGACCATGGTCACGGGCTGACTCTAAAGAGGTATGACACCTTATAATAATTCTCTAACACGAGTAGACCCGTTTTATAAATATAGTTATGTTCAATTATATAGTTTCATCTAGTATGGTAATTTGACTGCGTATTTTAATTAAAAAAGTAAATGCATCTCCCGGTCATATTGAAAGACAAGGTAATACTGGATTAAGTATTAAATGTATGCCATGCCAAGATATCATATTTTTACCTAACCTTCTAAAACTTAATTAAACTTGAAATATAACATTTTATACAGTAATGTAAAACAAAGGAACAAGTCAAGTATAAAAAGCGTTGACGTGAAGAAACAGGATTTGTAAGGCCGCAACAAGTTTCTTTTGAACCGTAGACACGTCTGTTGAAATGAAACGACTGATTTGACCGAGTTTTCAAGTACTTTCTATTTCAGAATTTCTTAGTCTAAAAAATTTTTCTAAAAAACATTTTCGCTTCAAATTTTGTTGTAAAAATAAACGAAAAGGTGCTTGATTATTTATAATCATAAGATTGATAATGTGTAGTTATATTTTTCTAAGATTAAAATAGTTCTCGTTTAAATAAGAACAGGCTTTTCATCCAATAGAAATCTGCGGCTTTTCTTTACGACTTAGATAACCAATAAGTATAAACGGTAAATATTATTTTACTATTGCTTAAATGCAAATAAAAGAATCATTATGAAGCCACGTGCAAGCAATCCTAATACAAATAGCCTTTTCTGTAGACAAGATACAATTTGTATAGTATTAACATATTAGTCATGTTTACACCTATTTACCGTCAAATTTCTTCCCGGATCTGTATTCTTGTAAATAACTCAGTAAATGGTTTACGGGAAACGGATTCGTTCTCTAAATAACGTAAGTAATAGGCTAAATGATGACGTCATGAACACGATTCTTCAAAGTATGTATGTTATCAAAGATGTGTTTATTTAACAAGATGTTGTTTTATTTTTAATTTTGAAGGGTTTGAACATCGTATTATCCTAATATAAATAATATTTGATGTTTTTGTATCTTTAAAGTAGTTCTTTGTTTGTTTTGTTTTTTTAACCGACTTCAAAAAGGAGGAGGTTATCAATTCGGGTCGTATGTTTTTTTTTTTTTTGTATGTTTGTTACTTAATATCTCGGTCATTTATGAACCGATTTGAAAAATTTTTTTTTTGTTTGAGAGGGTATACTCTGAAATTGGTCCCATTTTTTTATTATAAGAAATGGTTCAGTGGTTGTATGTTTGTTACAACTGAACTCGGTCATTTATAAACCAATTTGGAAAATTCTTCTTTTATTTGAAAGGGTATACTCCGAAATGGGGTCCCATGTTTTTTTATAAAGAATGATTTAGTGGTTTCGCTTGAATTTTATATTTTGTAACAAAACGTTTGCAAGAAGTGAAGACGTGTAAAGCAACACGTCGATGTCTTTTGCGACGAATTATCTAACATTGACATGTCCATGCTACAAGTGCGAAGTGATTTTCAAAATTCATTTTTTGTTAAAAACGAAGTGGCCCTGGATGGGTGACCATTTGTGTCATTTCATTTTCAGCGTCTTCATTCTTTAGAAGCAGTAGACTATGATTATCACTATAATTTGGTAGTCGTTAAGCCAAGTTGGAGGTCTTATGGTCGTGAGAAATTACAACAGCAACGGGCGGCCTTAAACCTGCCTTTACAGCACCACTGTTTATTTTTTAACCGACTTCAAAAAGGAGGAGGTTATCAATTCGGGTCGTATGTTTTTTTGTATATCTGAGCGATTGCTCGGTCAGTTAAATTATGATTTTTGATGATTCTTTATTGTTGGTATATCATCACTTTTTTGTTTTGATTTGTGGTTTCTGGGATTCAGGGCTTAGCGATCGAGAAAGTGTTGACAAGGACCTTATATCTCTATTTACAATCTTACCTCTCGTCTCTACTTTCTTTCAAACGGCGACGCGGCGCTGTCTCATTTGCGCAGCACGTTTAGTAGGTCTACCCATATTGAATATATTTATACACAATTAATTCCCACTAAAAGTTTAAAAATAAAATTATTTTTAGAAAAAAAAATGAAAACCGACTTCAAACAACACCTACATGTTCAATCCTTAACTAAAAAGTAGAAAATAATATTTTAATTACTTCATAGCAAAGAACATTAAAGGGGAATCAACGCAATCCTTGATACTTATAATACTTTACTATTTATAGTTTTTAATCAGTTATTTTGGAGTCGGTGCCAGCCAAGAAGGATCATAATGACCTTCATAAAAATAACCTACCTACTAGCAAAAAAAACCTTCTTGATTAATCTAATAATATATGAATGAAAAATATAGATTTAATACAAGAAATTGAACGGAATCTGATAAGAAGAAAGAAGAAAGACAGAAAGAAACGAAAGAAAGAATCTGATAAGTGCGTGTCAAATTTTTTATGTATATCTGAACACAACTATCAATGACGTCTGCGTTCACGAGTATGACCGCGTTCGGGTAGTGCACTCAGGCATATCCCACACGCGTGCCATTACCGCCCCGTGCATTACAAAAGTTGCAAAGGCAGAATTAAAGATCCTTCTTGGCTGGCACCGACTCCAAAATAACTGATTAAAAACTATAAATAGTAAAGTATTATAGGTATCAAGGATTGCGTTGATTCCCCTTTAATGTTCTTTGCTATGAAGTAATTAAAATATTATTTTCTACTTTTTAGTTAAGGATTGAACATGTAGGTGTTGTTTGAAGTCGGTTTTCATTTTTTTTCCTAAAAATAATTTTATTTAAAGACAACTTCTGCAATAGAGAACAAGCCGTGTGTCGCGCGAGACTTTACAAACCTGCAATTAACGGACTAAATGTACAGCTAGACTCGAAACAAATATGTATGGATCACACAGTATTTGTCTCGTGTAGGGATTGAACCTACAACCTAGTGCACAGCAGTCGCTTGCGCTTCCACTGCACCACAGAGGCTCTTAGATTGGAGTGATGAGCTGAAGGTAGCTGGGGTACCTAGGCTAGATTCAAAACGTGACTACCATTTAGATTAGACCTTCAGCAGTTGTCAAAGAATCTAGGCGTGTTACTTTCTTTTCTGTTTGTTTTAAGAAGACTTTTTGTTTTTTGATAATATATTTTGCTTGTTACAAGTTGAATAAGATCGTATTCAAGATAGCGTCAGGTCTCAAGCTGTTTGAAGCAGACCTAAAACCTAAACCCTCTTTTTTTTAGTCGCCTTTTACGACACTTACGAGAACAGATGGGCGGTTTATTATTCTAGTCCACCTGTGGCTTCTTCATCTTTACAATAGGAAACAAAAAGCTAAAAAACATTTCTATAGAAAGCTTCTTAAGTTTTAATTCTTTGAAAAAAGTCTATCTTCATGATACGGATTTTCTTACAATAAAATAAAATGCTTATACCGGTTATTATTTTCTATTCTTTGAAAACTTTCTATACAATAAAAGCTTAAGATGATAAAACTGATGGAGCGTTTTGTACAGACAATACAGCACCCGTTGTACCTTATGAGCCAGATACAAGATGGAGTAGTGTAGTAAATAGTTTTGTATTGTAGCATTTTGATTTTAAGGTCAGAAAATTAAATCGTACTAATACTATAAATGCGAAAATTTGTGTGTGTATGTTACTAATCAGCGTCTAAGCGGCTGAACCGATTCAAATAAAAATTAGCACCGAAGCTATCTATATACTTACTAGCTGCGCCCTGCGGCATCGCCCGCGTGAAAATTGCTATGTGTTTAATTAATGTAACTCGGGAAACAGAGCAATTTTCGGGATAAAAAGTAGTGTATGTCCTGAAACCAAATCTATCTACATACCAATTTTCATCGAAATCGGTTCAGCAGTTTTCTTAGTTTTTTTTTTCATAAGAACCTTCTCCTGACAATAACAAACACAACAAAAAAAGAATTAACGAAATTGATCTAGCCGTTCACGCGTGATGCCATGACCAAGGGAAATAGGGATTCATTTTTATATATATACTAGCTGCGCCCTGTGGCTTCGCCCGCGCGAAAATTGCTATGTGTTTAATTAATGTAACTCGGGAAACAGAGCAATTTTCGGGATAAAAAGTAGCGTATGTCCCGAAACTAAATCTATCTACCATCTATATACCAATTTTCATCGAAATCGGTTTAGCAGTTTTCTTAGTTTTTCTTTCATAAGAACCTTTTCCTGACAATAACAAACACAACAAAAAAAGAATTAACGAAATTGATCGAGCCGTTCACGCGTGATGCCATTACCAAGGGAAATAGGGATTCATTTTTATATATATAGATATAGATATAGATATTAGCTGCAGTGCCGGAGACGGACACAGGACACAATTTCTCAAGGTTCTTAAGGGAGACAAAACACATTTTAGGCGTGGGCGAAGCCGTGGGTCGCTGCTACATTTGCTTACTAATTGTGCAAATATTTTGAGAAACTTTGTGAGACTCTTAAATTTATATTGTATGTGTTAAAACTTTCTTAGTCTCTGAGATAGCTATCGTGACTGAAATCTAATTAGGGAAGACATTATTAATCTAATAATAACGATTTACACATAAATTACTGCAATTGGATCAACAATTTAGTGGTCTGCGTAATTTCATGAATACTTGCCACGCTTTGTTTATTTGGAATCATTCGCTTAGATCTAAATTTTCCTTAGTAATTTTCTAACTACTAAGAATTTTGAACACAGAGATGTTTGGATAAGAACTATGCATGTAAGATATGATATGATAATTTCAATTTATTTAAAATATACGGTTTAACTCAAATAGAATGCAGTTAGTCGCTGCCTTTTCAGCTTGACAAATTGGTTAGGCCCACGTTCAACCCCACAATCTCTACCCCCCGCCATGTTCACGTTAAACCAATTGTTGTAGTGACTCTTGTGACTCGTGCTAAATAGTGTTATTGTTTAGCTCCCTAGCTGGAACAAAAGAGGTAACTCGTGCGGTCCCATGTCTTTTCTTTCTTTCCCATATTTCCTTTTCTTTTACAGTCAAATGAACTAGAGGCCTAAATACATTTATTTTGTAACAATGTTAAGGGAGAAGCTGGCGACTGTAGCATGGTTTATATTAGCACAGTCGACATCGATTTTTCTTATTACAAATAAAACGCTTTGTAACAAATTTATGTATTGGATAAAAATAAAAATTGTTATACCAAAATAAGAAAGTAAAATTATTCTATATTTATAAGTGCATATTTCAAATATTTCTAGAAATCCAAAAAACGATTGATTGTTTTTCTAAAGAAATTCACGACACCCATCAAAATAATGACCCGAATCATACAAATTAAACAAACATAGACATTATCGTTACCTGATATCTGTCCAGCGCGATGGCAGTGATCGATATGGTTGATACAAATATTGATATTGCTTGAATCGCACCGCAAGCCTTACAGAGACTCGGCCAGTCGGGTAAAGGCCAATGTTTTGTTAATAGTTCCATTAAGGTTAGAGGAGTTCCAACGCAGCAGACTAAGGCATCAGAGACTGCGAGGTTTACGATAAACATGTTTCTTGCTGTTCTCATCACGGGTTTTCTTACTACCTGGAACAAAATTTTATATGGTTAGTATATTGAGTAGCTTGTGATTTATTTCTTTTTATTAGTTTTTTATAGGAGACGCATTAGATAAAAGTTTTGTATGTATTTAAAGATGGTGATTAAGCTTCATTATAAGAACTGAATCATGAGTACATACGCAGTGACGACTCTTAGCACACAGATTCGACGCTGAAACGCTATGTCAAATAGAAATTAAGCACATTGAAAAAGCGATTACCGCTGAACGATTCAATGCATAAGTGGTTTTGTACTACGCCTATGTAAAGAAATAAGGTAAGAGTCCTAAATCTCCGGTGTTTCCTGTTTATATTAGTGATTTTTAACTGTTTATATTTTCAGCTACCTACTATTTCTAATTCAACATAAAACAAAGTTTTCAATATATCACTTTATTCTATATACAAATATTTTTTCTTCATATTATTATTTCACCTGTTTCTCTGAAACGGATCCCTTTCCACAATACGGTCTTATTGTGGAAAGGGATCCGTTTCCATCACCAAATATTATATTGTTTTGTTTTTTCCTTTCTGGTGGTGTGCAATAAAGAAAACTATTAGTCTATCTATCTATTTAGTTAACAAATGATAGTTTTTTTTGTTAAAATGAATGAATAAAAAAGCAAAACGTTTTGCATTTCTTGCTCGACTGGAAAAATACGTAATAACTTAGAAAAAAGTGTAACCAAAAAACAGAAACCAGCTAGTTTTGTATATTCAGCCTCGAAAATCTGTTTTTAAATTCTTAGACAAGTGCTGAAGGAATTTCGTATTATAGACTTTTAATAATGTAAGTACCTAATTTAACTTTGACATTCAAATAACGCTTGTAAGTATCCAATAGCATTCGTAAGAAATGATAGTGGCAACAAATGACATTGGAATGGAATAAACATTAAATACGACCTGATTTATTAAAATATATTAAATTTTATGAAAAGTTTAGAATAAGATTTATGTATGTTTATGTATGATTGTATATATATGTAAGTTTATGTTTGTATTGTTTATACTATATATATTTAAATAGATAATCTGTTTTGTAAGTATTAGTCGTTTCTATTCTACGGTTATTCAAATGCACCTGCTTTGTTTCTCACTGCACCGCCTGTACTGGTTGACTTGTGGATAATGCCTCAGGCATTAAGTCTGCCAATATACTATTTATGTATATGAAGTTTTAATAAATAAATAAATAAAGATAGCTGATTTACACGCCAGCGTTTCCTAGGACTGCTTCTTTTGCTATATCTGGTAGTTTCGATTACTTCCTACATCCTCAGTGACCCAATGGATAAGTCTTGCAAATATATCTCGCCCGCTCCCATTTCAGCTTAATCGAGCTTATGGTCCATGTCTACTAACCTTGTCTTGGCACGTGTTATACGATTTACACAAACATTTAAAAAAAAAACACTATTTTTCTCTGTGAAAAACAGTCATATAAAGGCAAATACAGGATATAACTTACTTTATTATAGATAAAAATTATTATACGTAACGAATTCGTTTCTACCTGCATTCATTCATCAATTATTTTTATCAGTTATATTAACCCACGGAGAACATGTTTTCACGAATCATACTATATCTCGTAGAACTATTATAATACTTCCCCAGTGACAAACAAATTTTATGGATCATCTGATAGAAGCAATTACCGTGACTTACTTGCAATTCTAGGGATATTACTAGCACTATATCAAGATTTAAATGTTTGGCCAGGAATTTTATTGTTTTTTCTTTTTATTGCTGACGAGAAACAGCGCACGTGATCAAAAAAAATAGGCCTACTCTATTCTATCGTATTTCAAAGATGGCCGAGATCTAGTAAAGAAGAAAGAAAGAAAAAACATTTATTTGTTCTCAACAAGTTAGTTTACAGAACATATCAACAATACATTGTAATAAATAAAAAATAAAAGTAACAAACTTAGTGAGATACAAAATGGCCCTAACTCAGCTTTGTGCCACTTTGCGAACAAAGCAGCGCTGTTATTCTGTAAGAGCCAAGATGGATGGTATTCTGGTATGACAAATTGACAATATCACGGATTGATCAAAGAATACCCTGACATTAATACAAACACTGACAGAAACAAAATACTTAAAATAAATAAGTAAATATAATAATGATCTTATAAAATGTTGAAATATATAAATCTGTAATATAATTATATAGTTATTATTTAAATAGTAATATATAACATGTAATCTAACAATAATTTGTATCATATAATAAAATAAAACGGACCGGAACGCAAACTTTCCTATTGGCTGTGACAACTGACATTACCACACCCATTAGCCAATAGCAAAGATCAAGAGAAGGCGCGGGATTTAAAAATTATACAAGTGACGCTTTGATGAAGTTTGGTGTAGTGTTGTAGAATCTATTGCTTATTTTGATTGCCTTTACCGGGTAAATAAAAACAGGCAAGCAATAAATATTGAATTTAAATTGCTCAGAGTTCCAATATGTATAAATAAACTCAAACATTCGATGGATTTTTATGTCGGGTTTCAATAAACAATCTGACTAGTTGAATTTTTCAGTGAAATTTACATGATTTTAGGTAGGTAACCTATGTTGAGCGTTGATATTGCAGATTTTTTTGTAAACAGCATTAAAATTATACCTAACTTCAAATGTGTAAAGTAGGCACCTTTTAGTGCCTAGGACGCCGAGGTTTTGTTTAAAATATTATTTAGACTCTAGGAAACAATAAAGCTATAAATATTTCTTCTTCTGATTTTTGTAAGTAAAATTTTGTAAAATATATTAACATTTGTTTCAGCTAAATTTTCGCGAATGAATGACCCATGATTGAATTATAAAGCATTTGCTATTCTATTATTAGACCCGGCTATTTTAAAAAGTCGTAACTTTATGACACAAGTTAAGGTTAAATTTGTCTAAACATGTAAGACATAGATGCGTTTTTTGCTTATCTTGTGTTTTCAGTGGCGGCATTCATATTTAGTCTGCACTACTAACATTTTGCGTTTCTTAACATTCATAATTTAATTGTATCGCTCTGTTACTTAAACAACGTATTCACAATCAAGTATTTTAATTACTTTTGTTCCAAGTTTGTTATCCCATACAATGTGCCCGCATACAAACTATGCATGTCCACTTTCGTTTTATCACATCTACGACAGATTCTAACAAAAGTAATTAAACAAACGGTTTGTTTGCGAACGTAAAACTAAACTATTTCTGAATGACTAAGATATAACTATGAGAAACTTAATTAAAATTAAAGTAAACGGAGGGCAACTGACGGATGAGGGCAACCAGTCTTTGTGGCGGAAATTGGGGAGGGGCTATTATCCAGCTGTGTACCTCGCCAATATGATGAATGGATCGGCGGTTTAAAAACAAAATAAAAAAAAGTATTTAATATAAATGAGTAAAAAAATGTAATAGAAAGAGATACAGTCTCTGTTCCATTAGTTAAAAGATGTTTTATGTTTTAAACTCAATTCAATTTCTTACAGTCATTATACATTAATTACATTTTTCACTCTTCCTAAGAAACTGTTTTTGGTAATTCGAAATTTCTGGTTATCGGGGCAATTAAAATTTTATCATCACAATATTATATTAGGCCCAAGTCCAGCAGAGTGTAGGGCTGGCACTGAAATTCAAATTCAAGCCCCGAACATAATTTAAGCTAATTTTATAATCATAGTATTAAAAAGTATGGTTTGGGCATTTTATATTTTTTTGTAGGTTAACTTGTGAGAGACACAAAAATTTTATTAAAATTTAATACTTAGATTATTTTGATTGTGATTAAAAAATATGATTACATCTAGAAAACAAAAAAGTTTGAAACTAGTCACTCACACTTAACAAAAGTGGATTCGTATTCAGTCTCACTCACTTTAAAATCATGAGTCTAATAAACATTAAATAACCTGAATAAGATGTTTAGCTAACAATTGTCAACCGTTTAAATTTTCCTTTTTGAAAATTATATATAAAAAAAGAAAAATTAAAATACATCACAAATGTTACAAACTATAAAAAAAATTACCTAAATATAAAAAAAAAATCTTAGTTACAAATTTCAAATGGTTTGGTAAAAAGCTCAACTGAATTTTTTCATGAGAAATGCTTCATTATTATCAGCCAAAGACGTGCACTGTTGGACATAGGCCTTTTCCAATTTTCACCTCCGTGGCCGTCCGTGGGTCTTCTTCTTCACATCAATACTAAACTAATATTATAAAGAGAAAATGATTGTTTATTCCGATTTAACTCAAGTTCTACGTAACCTATTTAAAAAAATCTTGAATCTTTAGAAAGCTACAAATAAGACGGGTAAAATAGGCTATATTTTATTCATCATCATCATCATATCAGCCAAAAGACGTCCACTGCTGGACATAGGCCTCCCCCAATTTTCGCCACCGTGGCCGGTCGTTCGCCGCCCTCATCCATCGGTTGCCCGCCACCCTTATAAGGTCGTAGGTCCACCTTGTGAGGGGTCTGCCCACGCTGCGTCTTCCGGTTCGTGGTCGCCACTCTAGAACCTTTCTGCCCCAGCGGCCGTCAGTTCTGCGAGCTATGTGTCCTGCCCATTGCCACTTTAGAGAAGCATTTATATTTAACTATCTATAAAAATATTTTAAGCGCCTTTGTAAAGCTGTATGATGCAATACGTCACTATTGCTATGATATTTTCCGTAGGAGTTTGTTGTAAGACCGAATGAAACTTTGGTACCGAACCAAAGTGAGTGCGGGCTTCTTAATATAAAGGTGTGACCGATATAATAATATTTATGACGGCTTCGATGCCTGTCCCTAATTAAATTGTGTAGTATTTTATGATTGCTCGTAAATGGACGTTATTGGGTTTAGTGTTAATCCTGTCATTCTACTGTCTTATATAGAAATTGGACTCAGCCTTGACACGCGTTCAAGGCCGTCGGTGAAATTAAACTGAGTGATGAGGCCGCTGTAAGTCTTAATTATAAATATCTATATATATACATAAAGTATTTTCATCAAACTTATAAAACCAAAATTGAAATGTTATCGACTAGCTGTGACACGAAAAAGAAGGGTTAGGTGATAGGCCTTATGTACACCTACACACTCAGCGACCGAAAAGCAAAATACGAAAATTATTTCAATACATCGACATTCAATGAGAATATTTTTTTATGTTTTAAATCATACATACATGCGTGCAACGATTTACATAGCTTGCATACTTTAGCACAGCTTGCAAGGAGTTCTTCAAAAGGCCTTTTAAGACTTATTAATTGCAACAGTTTTCTTGTGAACACCACTGAATCCTATTTATCGCTTATGATCAAAACAGTAGATGACTAAAAAACCCAGTTATATTTGTACTAGCTGTTGCGAACGGCTTTGCCCGCGTGGATAGGTATACCACAAATAATATAGCTTATTGTTGTTCGTTTATATTGTAGCTTTTTTAAGTGAAAGAATTTCAAAAATTGGTTACATACATACAAAAAGAAAAATGTTTTCTCTGTATAATAATAGCTCACAAAATAATTTAATAAATTATTAATATTACTTACAGAAATAACGACGAGTGCATTTCCGACCGCTCCGATAATAACCAAGATGCCGTAGAATGTAAGAAGTAATGCTCTTGTCGGGTCATCAACCTTTTTGTTCTGCGAGAACTTCTCCAGAAGAATGTTCGGGTCCTGTATTCCTCTTGATGCTTCTATCAGCCATTTTGCTGTCATATTAGGTGTTAAGCTCATGTTGGGGTCGAGCCCCTGTAACAAACAGAAAAAGAATTTTAAATATAAATAATTTTTGGTTATTTTCTGAAGTGGATAAAAGACACTGCTGTGTTTGTATTAAATAGAAAATTAAGAAAATATCGTGGATCGTAAACACAAAAATAAAAAATAAAACTTTATTTATACTTTTTAAAACTAGAAAAATTGTTAAAAGCTATCTGTGGAATAGAAAATATTTTATAAGAAAATGAAAAATTGAAATAGATACTTGATGTCTTTGTTAAGGCTACCAAATATTATTAGTAGTATGTTGTAATGATATACCTAATTGATAATACTAGTGGTCGCCTAGTGGTCGAAATTCGACCATACTTATTTTTTTTTTTTTAAGTTATTTTAAAAAGAAATAGTATTATGCACTCCTTCTTTATATAAACTTTAAGTGTGCAAAACTTCATACTCCTCTGTCCACGAAATTTTGGTAAAAAGTGGTAGAAAGTTTTTGCTTCACGTATTAATTTAAAAGTAGAAAACTGAAAAAACTAAGAATAACATTTTATGAAAATATTAGGGTCTTTTACAACTTTTTCCTGTAAATGTTTAATGGTTTAAAGTTCTTACCACTAAAAACACAAAGCGTTGCAAGTTTTCAAACAGTAGATATGAAGTTTTATATCGTCACGTACATTCCCGTTAATGCTTGGGTCATGTGACTCCAAATAGCTGTAAGAACCCATAACGTCCGTATAGCCCATTGGGTTATCTTCTTGTTTGTTAGTTATAATAATGTTTAGTTTTATATCAATAGTAACAGTTGTGGTTGTGTTACATAGTTAACTCTGCATTTGCTTTATTGGTGTGTAATTTTACAAAAAAATTGTGCCAACAAAACAAAAAATATACCCACATAAAATTTTACCTGTGATACTTTACAAATTTTACATTTACATTACATTCTAAAATTATTCCAAACTTCACTACTATTATCATATTTTCATAGCATTAGCTATAAGAATAAGAAACTTCATGTAATTTTGACTTTTCATAAGCATCATAATTTATGATCAAAATGAAATAAATGCTTTGAGTTTGAGTTTAACCTTTTATTTCTATATGTCGTCACAAAATAGGACGAAGTTTCATCCGAGACAAAATCTTTTAGTGAGATGTCACATGTCGAAATAATTGTTAATTAATTGTTAATAAATAAAAACAATGAGACATCTTCAGTAGGTGCAGTTTTAGAATTAAAGGAAGCTAAAAATAAATAATAACAAAATAAAAAAAAAAATCAGTCAATGTCGAATTTACTTAAACTAAAAAAAGCAATTAAGGCGCGCCTGTACCATAATCGCTCTGACTCTGAGCATCGCTTTGTTACTTTAATTTAGTACCTACTCAAGTAATACATTTTCAGTCTATTTTCCATTTTAACTCCTTTGTCCACCCACTACTTGCGAAACAGATTGACATCTAATGTTTTTAGATGATTACGTTATTAATAAATTATTTTATTATTCTTATTTCGGATAAAGGAAATTTAATTTGCTTTTACGGGCTTTGAAAAACAAACAGAATATCTTATGTCAAAACATGTAAACACCAAATAACATTTATGAACCTTTTTAGGATGTATTTCCTGTAAACCACACATAATAATAATATAATAATATATAATATTCTACCACATTCACACAGTGCCATCTAGTCCCAAATTAAGCAATTATATTTGCTTGTGTTATGGGTACTAAACAACTGATATACTACTTATATACATTTTTTTTTTGTAAATACATACATATTATAGATAAATTACACCCAGACACAGAACAAACAATCATGCTCATCACACAAAGGTTTGTCCTGGGTGGGAATCGAACCCACGACCTCCGGCTTAGCAGTCAGGGTCACTAACCACTAGACCAACAGGCCAGTCCACATGTAATAAACAAATAATTATATCTTTATCAGAAGAAGCTGTGTCGTATTATTTATATTTGTGGGTTATTTTTGGGCATAACGCCTTTGTTGGCAACTTGCGATAAGGTAACTCAATCAAATGGAAATGAGCTTACCTACTTTTCGCACTAAAATAACGAATATTAATATTTATGTACAACTTTTGCTATAAGTATAACCGAGTATCATACTAGGTACAATAGTTACAATGATATACATATATTTTATTTTTTTTGTTGGTTCACTAAACAGGTCGTAACACTAGAATATAGTATAAATCAATTTAACAGAAAATACATGGACCAGTGTACGACCTTCACGAAGTGAACACAGCATGCAAAATATATATGTTACAAAATTTATTTCTGGCATGAACCTTGCACAATGTTCCAACAGAAAACTAAGAGTAACCGAACTAAAATTAACAATTTATATGATTTTGACTCAAAACAAAGGTTTTTATAGCAGAAACCGATGTACCTAAGATATCCAAGTCATGGCATATTGTATTACAATGAAAGCACATGCGATAAAAAGGGGAATGTTGACCATAGTTGGTACGACAAAAAGGAAGGCTGAACGTTGTTTTATTACAGATACGGCTGCTTGTCCGAGGGACCGCAAAATTGATTTTAGCTCAGGCTTCTGGACAATCTATTTTGCCACTAACTAGTTTATATAGATAAACAATATCTATCTATGGCTTTTAAGTGTTTTAGAGTTTTAAGTGGAGAGTTTTAGTATAGATCGCATGCACTTCACCATGATACACCATCGCTTCAGTAATGTCACTGACATAGCTGAGAAGATTCGACGTATTCGCGATAGAAAACCATGTTGGTGGGTATTAAAAAAAGACTTTAAATGAAATAGAAACCTTTTTTGCACCAGTGATTCAAAAAGCTTATCAATGGAACATAATATGAAATGGGCCTATAGTTGACTATATTACTGGGATCTCCTTTTTTATGGATAGGAATTACGTGTGCTAGTTTCTATATTGCTGGAAAAGTTCCACGTGACAGTGATTTGTTGAAGATATATACACTTTTAGTATGCTTTCTACGTAATGCAGCAATCCATTTTTTTCTGACGGTATCAACTTAAATCTTATACATTTGTCCTAAACATTTGTCTCTAAATTGGCATTTAAGTAAATTAAAATGAAAGAAATAATTTCATCCCAGTTTTTTCATTAGTTAACGCAGCTGCCTCTGCTCTAAAATTACTGCTCTGGGTATTTAAGTAAGACTACAACTAGAAGTAATTAAGGTTAAAAAACCTAAGATTTAAGACTCGCGCAAATTACCACATCGCTTAAAAATTCTCGTTCATTACTTTGCTACATTCTATCGATATTATAAATGCGAAAGTTTGTGTGTGTTTTATTGATTGTTACTACACACTCAAGCGAAACGAATTGGATGAAAATTGGTATGTAGATAAATTTGGCCGGGACCGGACATACGGCTACTTTTATTCCGAAAATCGGTCTGGTTTCCGAGGGAGGCAAAACACATTTTAGGCGCGGGTGAAGCCGTCGGTGCTGCTAGTTTTATATAAACTTCCAACGCACTGCTACACTACGACTTCTATGTGCTGTATTCTAAGAAAAATTACGTCAAATTTAAAAAAAAATGAACAAGACCCAAAAGGACACAAGGTTTTTTTTTTTAAACAAAATTATTTCAAAAGCCTCCCACGAGAACATCGTTATTAATTGTCTTGTATAAAGATTTAAACGAATTTGGTCTGTTTGCGGCGACAGGCGTAATTAATATAAATGTTTTTGTACACTTGAATTTTTGATAAGTTTTGCTTTAAAAGTGATATAATTTACTCTTATAGTAATATTTATTATTTCATGAATTAAATTTTATGATTTAAATTTGTAAAATAATGTAAATTATGTCTGACAGTCAGGGGGTCCAAAAAGGGTGGTAACCATGCTTTTGGAAACAAAAGTCATCAATCAATAATGTTTTACTAACAATTGTACCTATAGATACGTACTGTACGAGTAGTAATAAAAATATTTTTCTTGACAAACTAATAACCAAATCTCTAACAAGCTACAATTTTAATTTATTTTTCACAAATATTTTTTTTAATTTAAGGCACAGTATTTCTGCCTCTAGTAATCAGTATCTCTCAATTATAGTCTAGGTTTATATTTATAGCTGATATCTGATTGTTTAACCTTTCGAAATGAAATGAAATATGTTTATTCATGTAGGTTAATTAAATTAACACTTATGAACGTAAAAGTTTACAAAATGTCAGCAAATTTACCTACAGTCAGTTCACTGATAAAGTAGAGCCATGAGAAGAACTGGCAAGAAACGCAGTCCACTCTTTTTAATCGCCAGGTTATTACAATTTTTGTAAGTTACAGTTTCAAGTAGCATGCAAAGTGACGCAGGCAATACGCTTAACTCTACGAACGAACTACCAGCTGCGGTGTTTCCCGAGCGCTATGACATGTCCTTCTTCAAACGAGGTTTAAAGAGAGCATTAATATCACGGTAGGCAGCGGGTTCGCAGAGCCCCTGGGATTGCAGAAGTCTATGAGCGACAGTTACCACTTACCATCAGGTGGGCTGTTGGCTCGTCTGCCACTGCAGGCAATAAAAAAAAAACTCTATAGATACTTAATTATTTACAGCTTTCTATGTTGTAAAGAAAAATTAAAAAGTAAAATGTGTGCTTTACAGGCTGCCTCAATTTGCATATTGCTACAAAAGGTAAAGGCAACATGTGAACTGTGATAAATGTTTAATGTAGGTATTATTAAAATGTTAATTTTTGGTATAAGTATAAAGTAAGATGAACTTAATTTACCACAGGAGTTCACAATGTAACCTCTATTTCACAAATCACAATGTATAATTTTAACAATACTAAGTATACAATTTTAACAAAACAATACAAATTTCTTTTACCATAATTATTATGTAATTATACCTACCGAAATCTTAATTAAGTTAGAACTACCTTTTCTTTGTTTTATAACAAAGAAAATGTTTTTATAACAAAAATAACATTTTATATTTTTGTAAAATAAATTCTTTTACCTGTTTGCCTTCCTGTCAAATATTTTTATAAAGGTACTGTCAATTTTCTTCTCTTTACATATAATCGTCTAAATTCAGTTCATTAAAATTATTTAAATACAAAATAAACAGTTATTAATCTTAACATAGATATAAACTATAGTGTATTGCTCCGCGAGCGCAGTGGGAGTGCGTGCGGCTATTGCGTTGTGGATTCGATTCTCACACGAGACAATACTTTGTGTGCAATAAAAAAAAATTAAATCTATTGTACAGAGTTTGTTCCCTATTTCTGCCTGGAGCTAGTCGCTAGTAATCAAAAATATTAAAATAATATAATTAAAGAAAATAAGAAAAATATTGTTTCTTCATTACTTAGAATCGTTGTTAAGTAATAAAAATGGAATATACCACAATGGTACGCAATGACAACGCGGGGAATCTAAAGTTTTCACGGTAAAAGATAATTGGCACAGAACAAAGCGTATATAGACTTGAAATACAAAGAAAAATATAAGCTGAGTACATGAAACACGTAACAATTATCAAAGTAACTTAACGTTTAATGATATTTTTAAATTATTTGAACGACTCTGGATATTTTTTGTGTTTGTAAATTTGTGTATTATTTTATAAAGTGTTTTAAAAGTCTAAGTTAAATATATTATTATCTATTTAAAAATAAAAAAAATTGGTTACAAATATATGTATAATATAATATTAATTGTTTATCAGATGAAATAAGTCTTACGTTGTGAAGTTATTTATAAACTGCTTTTGTCCATTCTTTAGCTTTTCAATCCCTCCTCAATTTTATTTTCATTAAGTTGAAATTATTGTTTAAGTTATAGTTGTATGTTTATAAACGAAAAAATCTTGAACCTTTCACTGTGAAAAATAAAACCTTAGAATTTGGAATATCATTTGATATTAATTTTAAATGTTAGAAACCATTCAATAAACAAAATCTAAAGAGAGCTTTAAATACAATAAGTATCAATGTTTAGGATTTTTTTTGCCAGCAGTTGGCACTGGGCCAATCAGGGCTTAACTTTCAAAAAGCACTTGACAGCTAAACCTGACGCAACAGTGCTGCCACTTTGTGAACGCCATTTTAGGAAACCCTCTCAGTAATTTTCTTTTGTCTTTAAGCACGTAAATTATCCATTTTGTAAATTAAACAAAAATGTTTCCGAAATGAACACTAAAAATACTTGTTTCGATAGCGCTGTCAAAAGACCTTTTATCGAAGTGGCAACAACTGGTGCAGAAGATTTTTAACCGACTTCAAAAAGGAGGAGGTTATCAATTCGGATTGTATGGTTTTTTTTTTTGTATGTTTGTTACCTCATATCTCGGTCATTTATGATCCGATTTGAAAAATTCTTTTTTTATTTGAAAGGGTATACTCTGAAATTGGTCCTATTTTTTTATTATAAGAATTGGTTCAGTAGTTGTATGTTTGTTACCATAGAACTCGGTCATTTATAAACCAATTTGAAAAATTCTTCTTTTATTTGAAAAGGTAGACTCTGAAATTGTGTCCCATGTTTTTTTTATAAAGAATGGTTTAGTGGTTTGGCTTAAATTTTATATTTTGTAACAAAACGTATGCAAGGAGTGAAGACGTGTAAAGCAACACGTCGATGTCTTTTGCGACGAATTTGCTACAAGTGCGAAGTGATTTTCAAAATGATTTTTTTGTTAGAATCGAAGTGGCCTTAGATGGGTGACCATTTGTGTCATTTCATTTTCAGCGTCTTCATTCTTTAGAAGCAGGGGACTATGGTTATCAATACAATTTGGTAGTCGTTAAAGCCAAGTTAGAGGTCTTATGGTCGTGAGAAATTACAACAGCAACGGGCGGCCTTAAACCTGCCTTTACACACTGTTTATTTTTTGTATATCTGTTAAGCGATTGCTCGGTCAGTTAAATTATGATTTTTGATGATTCTTCATTGTTAGTAGATCATCACTTTTTTGTTTTGATTTGTGGTTTCTGGGATTCAGGGTTTAGCGATCAGCAAAAGTGTTGACAAGGACTTTATATCTCTATTTACAATCTTACCTCTCGTCTCTACTTTCTTTCAAACGGCACGGCGAAATAATGTTATAATTACTTCATAGCAAAGAACATTAAAGGGGAATCAACGCAATCCTTATACCTATAATACTTTACTATTTATAGTTTTTAATCAGTTATTTTGGAGTCGGTGCCAGCCAAGAAGGATCATAATGACCTTCATTAAAATAACCTACCTACTAGCAAAAATATACTTGAATAATCTACTAATATATGAATAAAAAATATAGATTTAATACAAGAAATCGAATGGAATCTGATAAGTGCGCGTCAAATTTTTTGTGTTTATCTGAACACAACTATCAATGACGTCTCCCTTCACGCGTATGACCGCGTTCGGGTAGTACACTCAGGCATATCCCCCACGCGTGCCATTACCGACCCGTGCATTTCCAAAGTTTGTTGCAAAACCAGAATTAAAGACCCTTCTTGGCTGGCACCGACTCCAAAATAACTGATTAAAAACTATAAATAGTAAAGTATTAATTTATCCTAAACATCCTCTTTGGAGATCAGTTATAGTCAATAAATTGTAATTTAAACTCTCTAAGGTCTTAACTTTGTTTACTTCTATATTTCAGGGGGCCCTAACACAAACCCTTATAGCAACTTTATTATAACCTTACTTTGTCTCTATCCTTGTTTTTAATAGTACAAAAGAAAAAGACAAAACACAAAGTAATATTAAAATAATATTGCTATAGGTGGTGGTCGTTAGCCCCCTGGCTTATATGTTCAGTATGACTCACGTTATAAAAATTTTGATAAAGATAATTGTTGCTTATCCAGCACTTTTGAACCTCACTAGCTGCTTACCATCTTCCGGCAGAGTGAAGTTATTTTCGAGGGCTAATATAAAAAAATTAAGAATTTTACCACGTATATAAGAGCTGCCACAGTTGATAAAAAAAACTAGGTTAAATAAATTTATTTAAAGAAATAAATTAAGTATGAATATTGTTAATCATCATAATTATAGTGACAGTGTAAAAATATTTGTTCAAAAAATATACAGCGCCTCTAGTAACGATTTTGAAAACTAAAATTTGGCACGCAATTTTAGTTGTCATTGATAAAGTAAGCCTACGTTAAGCCATGGTAGACCTACTAAACTTAAACAAGAAAAAATACCTACATCCGATTTTATATGACCACCAAAGCTAATCTCTTAAAACCCTGAAAGCAACGAGCTTTTTTATTGCTATGTTTATCTTCATTTTCATGCGGTACCATCCACCCCGAATAAATGTTTACATTTATATGCAAACTGCTTTAATGTTCGACGTCCAATGAAATCGAAACAATACCAAAGATTTACTAAAAATAAAGAAAAGTAGCAAACCATTATCGTCCTGTATGACAAGCGGATTCTCATACAAGGCAAACATTGATTTTTACTTTTGCTTAAAGCGTGTTGTCAATTTTAAACAGATTTAGACCTATTTAATGAATAATGACTGCTTCTGTGGCGAAGCGGGAGCGCAAGTAACTGCTGTGCATGAGGTTGTGAGTTCGATTCCCACACGAGACAAAACTTTCTGAGAACCATAAATATTTGTTTTAAGCCTGGCTGGACTTTGTGTCTGTGATTGTATGTTTGTAAAGTCTCCACGACACAGAGCTTGTTCCCTTGTGCGGAAGTTGTATTTAAAAAATAAATGAAAAGGAACGTTTTCTGTACGTCATTCGACCCTTATCTAAGACTTAGACTAAGACCCATATTGATACAGCTTGCTTTAAACCCAAAATAATTTGTCATAACCAAAATATCTTCAGGTTTTAAGTGAATTAGTGACGATATTAGGGCATTCATCATCATCATCATCATATCAGCCAAAAGACGTTCACTGCTGGACATAAGCTTTCGCCATTTTTTTTCCCGGTAATGTGTCGTACTCATACACCGATAGCCATCATAGCTCGTTGCGCTCACTGATCTGTACCTAAATGGATGGGTGACCGCATAGTGGTATTTGATCTGAGCGGATCCGTGCTTCGGAGAGCACGTTAAAAGTCGGTCTCGGTTGTTACCATAATAGTCCAGTTGAATGCCGCTGTGGGCGACCTGAACAAATTCTGACACTGGGTTTGGTATTTAATTTTTGATCGGTAGCCCGCCACCCCTATCAGGTCATCGGTCCACCTTGTGAGGGGTCTGCCCACGCTGCGTCTTCCGGTTCGTAGTCGCCACTTTAGAAAGGACCTTTAGGGAATTGGTGACGACTAAGCATGTTCCTCAATCATCGCTCAACATAGGGTGAGAGCATGGTTTGGAATACAAAAGTAGTAATTTTTTATCAAGAATAAGCCTATGCAAAAAAATACTTACGTGGTCTGAAATTTTAAATAATGTGTAAAGTAGGTATCGTTTTGTGTAAAGCAAATATTGTTTTGTAAAAAATTAGGCTAATAAACTTTAAAATGTGGAGTAAATAGTGCTCATAAAAATTCTGTTTGAAATACAAATCGCTCGAAGAGTACGCTGACCCCAAAAAACAGCACGGAGTGACTTGACACCATGTTTGACACTATTGAGATAAGCCCGAATGTTGCCGCATAGAACGCTAGCGTTTGGTGCCGTCAGTCAAGTGGTTATCCGTCTGTGCTCATTAAAAAATTACAAACAAGCAATCTATATTATTGAAAAACTAGAAGCTCGCCTGCCTAAAACAAAGTAAAAAGATAGAAACCCATTTTTTTCTCGTGATGTCTTTACATTGAAGCTTTATATATCCTATATCACTTCCACAATCAATAAGAATCTCCAAGAGTCATTTAGGCAAATCCATTAAGTCATTTATGCTGTAGAGCGTGCCAAAGAAATAGACATACATACATACTCGAAAAACATTACCCTCCTTGACTTCGGCAGTCAAGCGAAAATTGCACTAGTACTTAAACAATATATAACTCACCCTAATATTCGTTTTCTTTTAAATATTATCATCGGTTAAAATATTCTTAATAAACTAACATAAACTGTTTATAACAAAACAAATGAATAATACCGGCCTGTTTACTGTCCCACTGCAGGGCAAAGGCCTCTTCTCTAGAGAAGGTATGAGCATTAATCACCACGCTTGCTCAAGGCGGATTAGCAATTTCAGACTTTTTAAGTCCAGGTTTCCACACGATGTTTTCCTTCACCGTCAGTCAGAAATGTCCAAGATAAACTTAGAAAGTACATATGATTTGAAAAATCACATTGGTACTTGCCCGGATTTGAACCCACTACCTCGTGTTTACGAAGCGGGTGCCTTATTCACTGGACCATTTCGACCTTAAAAATACAAATTAATTAAAAGTTACAAATTAATTAATTAAAATAACCTGACATAAAATCTATGGTACAATATTTGAACGACACGCGTCATAACTCTCATGATAACTTCAATCTTCATGTCGAGCATTGTTCGCTTTATCAGTATAATTTATTGGCCGATATTATATCTTTGTTTGATGTTGCCAATATAATTTCAACTAGTATGAATAAAGTTTACAACGTATTTATTGTCGTTCTTTTTCTTCTTGATGCTTAAATTATGGACCATACTGGGTAAAATCACGCAATCAATAGTAATTTTAGTAATAATGAAATTTTCATCTAGATTGGGATTTGATGGCAGTCAATAAACGTGCAATTAAAACATATGATCTGTAAAAAACCAGGTATTCTTAAACTGTGTTTAAATTTTGATCCTGAGTCTTTTAATCGGGACGTAAAAAGTCATCTCACAAAGCCGTGAGGAAGTTACCATGCTAGTAGCTACGACTAACGCTCCTAGACTGATTGACTATTTCCAAATATCAGACAGACTGAAGTCAGAATAATATTTAAAAAAATCTAGCATTATTGTAGTTGAATGGACTTGATAGCAACTTCAAAATTGACAACACATTTAACACCACAAATAGTAATTCATTTTCTTATTATTTCTTTAGCAAAATCTTTACTTTTATCGAATGTCAGTCATCTACTGTTAATATCACTTGCGATGACAACCGTGGGCTAAAGGTAATTTAATGTAATAGTAGAACATTAGCGTATCACGCCATATTAAATTAAACATGACTGGCGTTGCGACAAGGTTAAATCATCCGGGATCGCAAGATGTCACCTCGTTCGTTCCTAATTTATTTAAAAGTCCTAGGGTACATATGTGACGGAAAAAGTTTACTCAGACTTGGAAACAAACATATAAGATTCATAAGGTTCTTTCAGTGTCTACCCGTAAATAGCACCATCTGGATCAGAATTTTTGCCACGCGACTCTTCGAAGTATTCAGCTTATTCAAATTCTTTCAAAGTTTGCGATAAAAATATAAATAATACAACGTACATACCTACATCGCATTGCGTCCTTTTCTATAGAATAGGCAGATATTGGATCATGTTTCGTGAGATGTATTATGTTTCGTGTAATAGAGGTTGAGAAGATTTTAGAGAAATGTATTGTTCTCATTTAAATATTCTCAGTCGCCTTGTTCGACATCGACAGAAAGAAAGGGTTGCCTTTTAAGGCAACCCTTACACAAGTTGTATAAATTAGACACACTTACACACACACATACATACACAGTATACACACATACTTTCGCATTTATAATATTAGCCTACATTCCCAGAGATTCAATTATCAGATCAATTAACAATTAATTGACTGCACCGTTGGTCTAGTGGTTAATGTAACTGACTGCGACGCCGGGTGTCGTGGGTTCTATTCCCGCGAAAGGCAAATATTTATGTGATGAACATTTGTATTTGTCTTCAGTCTGAATGTTTCCTATGTATTATAAGTATATATTTACAAAAATAAGTATGCAAGTAAGCATTATACGTATATACATACGTATTATATTTCAGTTATCTAGTTAGTACCCATAACACAAGCCCTGCTTAGCTTGGGACTAGATGACGGCGTGTAATGTCCACATATTATATTATTATTATATACCGAACTTGTGGAATTTTTTAGTAGGATATAAAGTAACGACCAGAGTGTTCTTTCTTCAAATTGTGCCAAAAGCTGTAGAGTAAAAGGAAGTAAAGATTATTTCCTATACATCTGGTTTTTTAATACAATTTAAAAAGATCTAAAAGGATTTAGAGGACATGTCCTTGTGGCCTATCAATCTCTTTTATTGCTTCATAGAATACTTCAGGTATATTTATTTATTTAAATTGTATTTCTCATTGAAATGACAGCTTCAGGGTAACATATAAAATGCTTCACGGCATCCCTAAAGATGTGTGACGGTATGTATGAAATTTAAATATTAAAAGATTCTTGTGGATAGGATATGATGAAAGAATTTCATACTACTTCTGATATGCAAATAGCATTTGAGATGTGGTGTTGGACAGAGAAAATACTTTGAACCAAAAAAAAATTACTTAGTTTCATACATAGCTTTACGCCTTTTATCCCCGAAGGGGTAGGCAGAGGTGTTTAACCACCCACTTTTCGCCACGGGGGAGAGCCTGTTGCCATTTATCGGGCACAATTTCAGACTCCGGGCTAATACTGCGAATTATCGACAAAAAAATCCAATATCACTTTATCCGACCCGGGTATCGAACCCGAGACCTCTGTGTGGTAACCATAAAGGCAGTCTAATATAGTAAAAAAAAAAGATAGAGATAAAAATATGTTAAATCAAAATGAAAGGAAATATTATTAAGCACTTAATTAAACAAAACACTTGGATAAATTAAAAGACAAAGTAAAAGCGAAGAGATACAAAATTTTTAAGAAGATGGATTTCAACAGATTCAAATTGAAAATACTGTACCGACCAGTGACCAGTACTTAAGTTTTGGATGGATATTGTGTTGTCAACATCATTATCATCTAAGCAATAAGAGCATGTGCAAATGACGCAAATCAGTGGCAAAACGCGAGTTTGCATGTGGACGGAACGTATAAATAAGCCTCTAATATCTTCCGATACGTGATTCAGAATGCGTGTGTCTATTTTGCGTGAAATTTGCGTCATCTGGACAACTAAGATCCCAAATTTAAAAAGATGTATAACTAACTAATAGTTACAAACCTTAAAGGTGCGGTAATTTTTTTTTTACCCACGTAAGGATAAGTGGTAACTAGGAGCAATGCCAGGGACTTTGCAAAACCGCTGCCTACCGTGAAGAGAGTGGGATAGATAAAAGGATCGAGAGTGGTGAGGGGAGAAATTGAGCCTCCGACACTCTCACTTACCGAACGAAACGGAATAGTACGGATATTTATACTCTTACGTCGATCTTCTATGAGAGGGTAGTACTTCCCTGGTTGATCCAGCCTATTAATGCTGAAACCAGCGTGGATCTACTACCGTGAGTAGGTAATCTTAAATGTCGGATATTTTTGTCAGGGTCAAGTGAATACTAATATTTACGTTGTTGAATTTCAATGTGTACTAAGTAATTGAGAATCGTCCGCAATTTACTAAATTAATAAACCCAGTTTAACATTAAAAAAAGTTTGAACATTGAAAGGTTTTTTGTGCGAGATAATAAGCTCTCTTTAATTATTCAGTGAAATTGAGTTTTCATATTAGTGTTATAGTTTTATATTTCTGTCTTTTATCTTATAATTTGCACTTTAACTATACCTAATAATTCTATCAATTTTATCATGAAAAGGTTTACAAAGTTTTTTAAAAATGTCTTCAAATCGACTGACAACCAATTTTTTCCTTAAAAACAAAAGATGATATAAATAAGTCATTTACAGCTTCCGTCCAAAACGAACAAAAATAAAATAAGCATTGTGACTAAGTGATGGTTTAGTTGGAAAAATATCTGATAAAAATATAACTAAGAACCGTAATTCAATAATAAACTTAATAAATCTTCCAAGAAAAATATTTCATTAGTAACCTTATAGAAATGCCTTTTGTCCCGAATATTGTTATTTTGATAGTAGCCTTAATGAATTTCGTCTTTGTTAAAATAATATTATGATTGAAAAATGTTTTGATAAAAATGCTTTTAGTAATTATTGAACACAAAAAACGAAAAGTTTATTGACGAAAAATAATATTCTCAAATGAATTTAGAGGATAATTAACTTATCAGTCTGAGTCGTATATAGGCCAATATTCACAGTAATGAAATTATTGAAGTACCTATTGAATGAGGGTGTTAAGGAAAACTTCCGCCACCACTTGGCGCCACTTTGGTAAAAGGTCTTCCATTTCGACGGTGCCATTTTTTTCATTGTTCATTTTATTTCAAAAAGGATAATTCACGTGCATAAGGAAAAAGAAAATTGCTGAGAGGGTTTTCTAAAATGGCGCCTACGAGGAAGCAGCACCGATGTGTCAGGGCTTGCTGTCAAACGCATAGTGACATTAGAGTTATGACTATTTCTTTAAATCAGACAGAATAAATTTTACTAAAAGGACTTTAAATTAGCAAAAATAGCAACATATCAGTGCAGAAACCTGCATCAATAGTGATGACGAAGACTTTTGATACATTTACTTCTATAATTTCAACACCAAAAAGTGGTAAAAAAAATCTCTATTTGCATTGGTCTGAGTATTTCTATGTATATCTAATACTAGTTTTCCGCAGCGCGGTTTCATTCGCGTCTTTGTTTACTGCTGTGCTCCCTTCTCTTCGCCAAAAAATACGCTCATCTATATCTATACACTATACTAGTGTATAGATATAGATGAACGTATTTTTTTTATACAACTACAAAGAAGCATACGGTCTCCCTGGTGGTAAGTTGTTACCGTATCCTATAGACAAAAAAAAAGTATTTAGGTACGTATATCCGCATTCTAGAACCCATAACACAAGCTATATTTGGCGATTAAAAAGAGTGGTCTGAGTTTCTTGCCAGTTCTTTTCATGGCTCTATTTCGTCAACGAACTGGCTGTAGGTTAGTTTGCTGACATTTCGTAAACTTTGACGTTCATAAGTGTTAATTTATTAACTTATATCTATATCTATCTATACATATAATAAAAATGTAACCGATCGCTGTCTGTACATGGAAGATATATGAGAAAAAAAATTATTGGGGCCTTTATCAACGCAAATAGAACCCAAAACAATGATTGTTAGAATTTTTGTCTGTTTGTCTGTTTGTCTGTTTGTCTCTGCGTTTGTTCACGCTAATCTCAGAAATGGCTTATCCGATTCAGATATGGTTTTCACTAATACATTGTGGTAAGCTTCACTTAACATTTAATGTTTGTTTCATGTCAATCGGTTCATAAATAAAAAAGTTATGCCAATTTAAAGAATCACATCGAACATTTTTTGATAGAAACTGAGACTAACAGGTTACGGAATAGCTGATAGCGTTTTTATTTTTCGGATTCCTCTCATTCTAAACAATCTTCCGTTTAGTTTTAAATGAGTCCAGTTTCCAGTGAGCCTATGTTTCGCGATGACAATTAATAAGGCCCAAGGTCAGACACAACTAAAAGTTGTGGGCGTGGATCTAAGTATTAGCTGTTTTTCGCACGGTCAGCTTTATGTGGCTCTATCACGTGTTAGCATTCCTAGCAGCCTGTATGCTTTGATCCCCGATGGCTATACGTCTAATCCATACATCCATAGTACATATTATATAAGGCTTTGTCCTGACTGACTGACAAACAACGCACAGCCTAAGCCGCTGGTCGTAGTGACTTGAAATTTGCAGGGTGTGTTTGTCTTAATATCTAGAGGTGTCCTAAGAAAGGGTTTTTAAAATTTAATCCCTAAGCCCCAGTTTCTGAAAGGCTGATCAACGAAAAATTAACTAATCAGCTGTTAAATCTCATATATATATACTGATATTTATTACTGATACAATGAACGGTTGCCGTAAAATCAGGCAGGCAATATTCTCATAGAGGCACCCATCTGAATTTTCACGCGAACGAAGTCGCGGACAACAGCTAGTGAATAAATATATTTTCATTTTCATTTATTAAATATGCTCACTTTTCGTTGAGATGACGTTGTGTGTACGTGGCTGATATTAAAAAAATTTGTTTGCGTTTATTTTAAACTTCAAGTTTTTGCATAAAACATGAATTTATAGTCATTTCCATACAGTCATGTTCTCACATGTGACAGGTGTTGATAACTTTAAATGTTTAGAGTTTCAAGAGTGTTACCAGTAATAAGTTTGCGGTTTCATATAGCTAAGCTTAATTTAACTGCAAACTTTAAATGGTTTTTATTTGAATTAAAATGTAGGTATTTAGATTTTTGAACCAAACTATAATTAGTAAAAGTTGTTCAAGCTAGAGAAAATATTTAAATAATACCTATTGTGGTTCAAAAATCTAAATACCTACCAACATCTTTTTCATAAGTTTTAAGTTTTCGAAGTCTATTTTATAAGTTTTAAGAAAATTCTTAACTGCGTCGGTGATTTAGTGATACTGATTCTGCTATGTAGAGTCCCGGGTTAGATCACCAGTTCAAGTAAATTGACTCCTATTCCTGTCTTGTAGTGATCGATTTTAAATGTTTTGTAAATTGCAACGGGCTCACCCCCCCCCCCCCCCCTCCGAAACATAGCTCTCAAAAGAATCATAATATGAAATAATCATACACTTCTGTTTACCCTTCTGGGTAAGAAAAGCTTGATGCTATTTAATAAAGGGAAATGAAGAGAGAAAGCTATATATTTAAGGTATGCAACCGTCGCATTATAACATTTACATCGACATTTAGGTCGAACGTGACCCTATTCACAATACAAACGACTACACATACTATATCTGTAATTTTGGTTTGAACTACATACAGTAATATCTCAGTGGGTACTATTTGTAAACGTGATACGTAGGTTTATTTAAATCTCCAAAGCTAAACTTATGAGCTGTGTTTACCACATTGCTTGAAACGAGCTACAGAATAAACGCTGTTAAAATTGCCTGTCATAAGATATGTTTTTGCCCGACTGCCAAAGTCGAGGAGGGTAATATTTGTATGTGTGTATGTATGTCTATTTCTTTGGCACGCTCTACAACCTAAATGGCTTGATGGATTTTAACGTATGAAGTTTTATTAGATTCGTATTGATTGTGAAAGTGACATAAAATATATATAATTTCAATGTAGCGTCAGCACGAGAAAAAAATGGGTTTCTTTTTTTTAACTTTGTTTTAGGCAGGTGGGCTATTTGTTGTTTAATAATAGTTTTTAATAGTTCCCAATTTATGTCGAGCAGGAAAATTTGTGATTTTTGGTTTTGTGCTTAGCTATTATTTAAAATGTTTAAAATAGAAACCCGTATACTATTTCATTTCAAAACGGTATATAAATATTTTAATGTGCAAAGTTTGCGAGAAATTTCAAGGTATATTACAAGTTGTAAGTTTATGAAATAACCGACACTAAGATTAGGTCGTAAAAGGATATTATGAATGTGAACCAAGTCGTATTAGTTAAAGAAAAGTCGACTAATACTGCTTGTTTTAGATACATATCGTATGAATGCTAGTAGTTGTATGGCGTAGTGATAGCGCTATTTTAGCGCTAACTTTAAAACTTTGAGACACATTTTCATACGGTTCTCGCTATCATTCCCATAATTTATTTTAGAAGGCTTACAGTAAATATAGAAGAGCCGAGAATTTAAAGAATTTCCTTTTTATAATTATGCGCTAAGCCAAATGGGGTCACTAGTATTCAAATAAACTGCGTAGATCCTTCTATTATACCCAGTATATTAACTTCAAAGCTCGAACAATTTATAATGTCTTTTGAGGACGACAAATAAAACCGCTCATCGAAAGAGCCCATGTGCAGATATAATGTATGAAACTTTGCCAATATAAAACGTTATTACTCTTCATAGGTATTTATCTATTCAGCTGGGCTTATGCACGTAATCGTACATGCAATTATTTACTACGGGTTTAACTGTTATTATTAAAGTTTATTTTTGTTTAGTCAATTGAATAAATGGGATATCAATACTATTATATAAAGTGGAACAGTTTGTTTTTTAAAAGCGCTAATCTCTGGAACTACCAGTTGGATTTGAATTTTTTTTTTTGCGTATGATAGCCCAATTCTTGAGGAAGGTTATAGGTTATGTAACATCACGCTACTGGAGACAAGAGCAGAGCAGTAAGCAAAGAAGCGGGTGAAACTGCGCCGCGGTAAGGTAGTGATTCATAAACGTGATAAAGTCAGGGTCATTATTTTCGACTGAAGCGAAGGATATACAGTCAGAAGGCAATCCGTCATTCAGATGATGGCAACGGAACCGTAATTTATAAAGATAGCCGATAACATCCAACGTACTCTATATTATGGTGCAGTGTAGAAAATTAGCTTTTTAGAAGTGACGAGGATGGAAACACTCCTTTACACTTTCCGGGACAGTAAACGGATATATCCGTAATGACAATAAAACATTTATTGTGTGTACAGTAGTGTCCATGAAAGGGTTAAACGTATTTTCATTTCGATGGCATGTTTTAAAGCTGATTGAAAAATATCGTGATATAAAATTAACGCACAAGCGTAGATTTGTACGGAATTTACGCTTAGGGACCGGGTTTTTTTTGTATATCGTACAGAGGAAATCTTTTTAGCAACCGTGTAGTTTAAAAAAAAAACATCCAATAAACAATGTTTGTCGACTTGTTTATTTATTATTAATTATTTCGATATACAATATTATTTAAATAGTTTCAAATTTAACGAGCGAATCTGATCAGCTAATAATCTTCCAAAAGGTCCATTAAATAAAATACTCAAGTTTACAAGCACTTAGTTGTCTGTATTATAACTAGTACACTTCGTCACGTACATTAAGTAAAGCTATAACTTCAACTACACAGCCATTTTGCAAAGTTTTGAAAGCTTAAGTTAGCTGTTTTTGGCTACTAAAAGATGTAACTTATTCTGCTACTTAAATAAGTTAGTTATAAGTATAAGATTAGTATCATTATTATAAGTTGTTTTTTTACTGCCGCAGATTATGTATAAGTATAGACCAAAAATCAAAATCATTTTACAGGTCAGTAATATAATGAGGCCAATGCAGGTTATTTATTTCGTAAGAACCCAAATAAATTAGTAATTAGTACTCTTTAATCCTGTGGCGGTGTACCACTTTACCCCATTGCACCGTAGACGCTGTGTGTATGTGTACATTATCCTATCACCGTCCAGAGACAGCGCGCGCAACAGCGCAATGTTCATAAGCAGTTTTCTTTTAGAATCGTTTTTACATAATTGACACTTCTGTTTTTAAACGTTTTTAATCCAGTAATGTTGCCGCCAGCTATTGGATCAATGTAATTTAGACTTTATATTTTATATTTAGGCTTTATTTACCTGCGCCCCACGGCTTCGCCCGTACCTAAAATGTCTTTTGTCTTCTTCGGGAACCAAACGGATTTTCGTGATAAAACCCTATCTACATACCAATTTTAATCGAAATCGGTTCTTCAGTTTAGGCGATAAGTGGCAACAAACACACACGTAAACATATAAACAAACTTTTGCATTTTTAATATAAGTTGGATAATGCTAAGACAATAGAGCCACTGTCGGTCGTGAAGAATGAGGTACCTATTCAAACGATTTAATCCGTTCTAATAACACAAATTAATATCAATGGTATTTGTTTATTGCCCCAATAATTATTCTACTCCTAACAAATACCACTCACAAACAAATCCCAAAACAGAAGAAACAGGCAGTGATAATTCTGCTTTTGGCGCTCTTATTGACTGAAAGAAACGCATGGATACTTTACGTCGATATATTGTGAGAAGGTAATTTCCCACTCGATGGAAGACTATGAAGTACCGAACTGTTTGAATAGAGGCATTTCTTTCCTCCAAATTTAATGTTATTTTTGGATAGAAAAGCGTAATCATCGATACAAGAATTTATTTAGAAATTCTTCGAACATAAAGATGAAAAAAAAAGAACGTCATTAACAAAAAAGTTCTTTTGAATTTTTGTATACAAAGACGATAAAAGACTGTTATCGAGCCATACATCCTTAAAAGGTTTCTCTAAAAATAACGAATATTAATTTATATCAGGACGAAAGGCATGTGTAATGGTTTCCTAATGAAATATTTTTCCTGGATATAACATTATTATTAAATCACTTAACATAAACGTCGTTCGGAGTTATTTCACTTACTTCTGATTAAATTGCAAAGTTCATTATATAGATTAAAGTTTCCTTGGAATTTCTTTTCTTTGTCTCGCTATTAATAACGTTTCCTAGTAAAGCCAGATTTACAGAAGTTGTACTGAAATATGGTTGGATATGTTATTTTTTTCTGACAGCATTTTTATTGTTTATTTCTGGGGTGTTGTACGGACTACTTCGCAGAGGTCTCGGATATTTACAAAGAAGGGGTCACTCTGGATATACATCAAATCAACAAAATAAGTGATTATGTTGGCAAAGGGCCAAATTAGAGGCAAAAACCACTAATCAACAAGCGTGTATGAAAAGATTAATGAATGTTGACGAAGAAAAGTGGTATGTTTGAATCGTAGCAATTGACTCTTTACATATCTTGGTAATGAGAGGTTGGCATGATGTTATGTACTCGTGTTTGTATGAATAAGCGCTCAGGAGACGCACAACAGGTAGATCATCACAGATTATTTGAGTTATTCCGGGTCGATCCCCCAGATCTGATCCCCTAGACTTATTATTATTCTTTAATTCCGTTCTGATTTCCTGTATATTTAGTCATTTATTTCTGATCCCCTCAGTCTTTTTAACAGGTAAGTACAGTGAAGAGAAAAGCAGTTGATGTAATAATTAACTAAAAAAATAAGAATAAAAAAGGCAGTAGTACAGTATCTGCTTACTCTATTAATGGGAGACTGGCATGAAGCTATTACCTGAGATAAATGAAAGCTTGTTATTTGCAAAAAGTATTTAGTAAGTAAGTAAACAGATAACAAATACGTCTAAAGAGGCTTTAATAGATATTGATATAATGATAAAGTTATCGAGTAAATATCCTGCAGAAACAAAGGGATACCTTCGCCATACAATAAGTATTTATTTTACTTTACTGTATTGTTATAAAGTGGGATTCTATACACTAAAGTTACGTTAAGTTACACGTAAAAAACAATAATAAAGCAGTAAAGACAGACAGTGTTCTTAGCAAGAACCGATGAATAAAGTACAGGAATAATGAAAAATCCAGCCATGACCCAGAAAAAAAAAACAACGATGGCTCACCTGATATCGTGCTCTGCAAGCCCAAACTGCACGCAGTAGCATCTAATTAACGCTGCTGACAATGCAGTAGTCGTAGCTGAGTTATGGTCTGACACCGTGTAAAAAGATTTGCTGTTTAAAAAGAACGTTCCATAGCATCGTGTGCAAGTTGCAAAATGTGCAGGCTACGCAAAACATTCAGATCGCAAAATGTGCAAATCTCGTAATGCGTGAAGATACAGACCCAGCGGTAATTTATTTCCATAGCACAATCAGTCAATTATTGATGGCGGTCAAACTTCACATGAGAAGCTGTGATAAAACCGCTTATTCGGCCAACTTAGTCACTACCATGCCGAGTATTGTGACAATGGCAAATACATGGAGTATTGCCTCTCCAGAGGTTGACATAATTACCTCAGCAATGGACATTTTTAAGGCTTTAATTAGAATGACTTGATAACTGCAACTAAACAAAATTATGAAAAAAAAAACATGAAAGCACAAACACTGTACGGTAGTAGATCCACGCTGATTTCAGCATGAATGGGCCGGATCGTCCGGGCAAGTTCTACCCTCTCATAGGAGATCGACTTAAGAGTAGTAGTCGCCATAGTGGAGGCCACCATACCAGCAGTTTTGGCTTTTGGTATAGTGGCCGCCACTTCTGGATTCCACTGACTGCTTACCATCAGGCGGGGTGGAGTTACTTTGGTAGGCTATAATATAAAAAATAAAAAAAAAACACTTTTTCATAATTACGATATCGTCAAATTTAAAGGACATGCCTTATAAAAATAAAATCGATCGCGTTTACCGCGTTCTATCTCATTAGTGAAATTACTAACAGAGTAGATAGGGCACGTCTCACAGCCAGTATCTTTTGTCTTACTAACAAAAAGATACCAGCTTACTTACTACTAACACGTTTTCGAAATTCTAAATATCTGACGAAAAAATAGAATTGAAAAGAAAAATAGATTATGTAATACAATTTATTTTTTTATACGGCTAAGGTGACAAACAAGCATACGGCCTGCCTGATGGTAAGCAGTCATCGTAGCCTATGGACACTTGCAACACCAGGAGCATCACTAGCGCGTTGCTAACCCTATTAAAAACCTTTTAACTCCTTTCTTGAAGAACTCACAACTCCATGTTGTAGTCTCTCGGGAAAACCTGTTATCAAAATAAATGACATATACGAATAATGTGCAATTCTAACAATATAACCCGGCTCCTTGCGTTAGACTCAAAGCTGGTCTAGAAAACAGCATTGGTTCCAACGTTGGGAGAGCGTTGGTACTGCTATTCTCTAGATTCATACGTTGGACGAGTGTCGTTGGGCCACGTGTGGGCCAACAACCGAGGTTAGGTACAGACATACACGCCTGTGTCCAACAGTGGTCGTGTTACAGCTATGATGATGACGATATATGTATATAGGTCGATAATATACCTTTTGTTTTTGAAGGCGGTTTAAATATTGCATACCTAAATTGAAATTAGTGTGATCCAAAAAAGTGGAGTTAAAAAGTGCATGACATCGACGATATGAAGATTATGATGATACATTTTTTGGTATTAGACAAGGTTTGCGTAAATGTAAACATTGTAACGACGTTTATACCAGGGTAGAATATATTATATAAATTAATATTATCGAACAATATCATGTTCGCTGAATTAATTATTATGTAGATACTGCTACGACTTCGTACGGAAGTACAGTATTGTGTAAACAATGTATAATGTAATGTAAATTCTCTGAATAATAGCGAAAATCGTATCGAAATTCGAATTGATTTCGAGTTTGCGAAGAAAAAAACAGAACATAAAGCGACTTTCCTTTATTAACCGACTTCAAAAAAGAGGAGGTTATCAATTCGGGTCGTATGTTTTTTTTTTTTTTTTTTTTTTTTTGTATGTTTGTTACCTCATATCTCGGTCATTTATGAACCGATTTGAAAAATTTTTTTTTTATTTGATAGGGTATACTCTGAAATTGGTCCCATTTTTTTATTATAAGAAATGGTTCAGTGGTTGTATGTTTGTTACAACAGAACTCGGTCATTTATAAATCAATTTTGAAAATTCTTCTTTTATTTGAAAGGGTATACTCTGAAATGGGGTCCCATGTTTTTTTTATAAAGAATGGTTTAGTGGTTTAGCTTCAATTTTATATTTTGTAACAAAACGTATGCCAGAAGTGAAGATGTGTAAAGCAACACGTCGATGTCTTTTGCGACGAATTTTCTGACATTGACATGTCCATGCTACAAGTGCGAAGTGATTTTTTTTCATTTTTTGTTAGAAACGAAGTGGCCCTGGATGAGTAACCATTTGTGTTGTTTCATTTTCAGCGTCTTCATTGTTTAGAAGCAGTAGACTATGGTCATCACTATAATTAGGTAGTCGTTAAGCCAAGTTGGAGGTCTTATGGTCGTGAGAAATTACAACAGCAATGGGCGCCCTTAAACCTGCTTTTACAGCACCACTGTTTATTTTTTGCATATCTATTAAGCGATTGCTCGGTCAGTTAAATTATGATTTTTGATGATTCTTTATTGTTGGTAGATCATCCATTTTTTGTTTTGATTTGTGGTTTCTGGGATTCAGGTCTTAGCGATCGAGAAAGTGTTGACAAGGACTTTATATATCTATTTACAATCTTACCTCTCGTGTCTACTTTCTTTCAAACGGCGCGGCGCTGTCTCATTTGCGCAGCACGTTTAGTAGGTCTACCCATATTGAATATATTTATACACAATTAATTCCCACTAAAAGGCTAAAAATAAAATAATTTTTAGAAAAAAAATAAAAACCGACTTCAAACAACACCTACATGTTCAATCCTTAACTAAAAAGTAGAAAATAATATTTTAATTACTTCATAGCAAAGAACATTAAAGGGGACTCAACGCAATCCTTGATACCTATAATACTTTACTATTTATAATTTTTAATTAGTTATTTTGGAGTCGGTGCCAGCCAAGAAGGATCATAATGGCCTTTATAAAAATAACCTACCTACTAGCAAAAAAAACCTTCTTGATTAATCTATTTAATGAATGAATGAATAATATACATTTAATACAAGAAATCGAACGGAATCAGATAAGTGCGCCTCAAATTTTTTATGTATATCTGAACACAACTATCAATGACGTCTGCCTTCACGAGTATGACCGCGTTCGGGTAGTGCACTCAGGCATATCCCCCACGCGTGCCATTACCGCCCCGTGCATTTCAAAAGTTTGCTGCAAAGGCAGAATTAAAGATCCTTCTTGGCTGGCACCGACTCCAAAATAACTAATTAAAAATTATAAATAGTAAAGTATTATAGGTATCAAGGATTGCGTTGAGTCCCCTTTAATGTTCTTTGCTATGAAGTAATTAAAATATTATTTTCTACTTTTTAGTTAAGGATTGAACATGTAGGTGTTGTTTGAAGTCGGTTTTTATTTTTTTTCTAAAAATTATTTTATTTTATTTAGGAATGTCTTCTTAATATCTTTTATCTTCGGAACGGCTGCTTCTATCCTTATCGCTTTCATCAATTTAACGTGTATCTTTTGGTTTCTTTTAAAGCCTATTTATTTCGGCAAATCTAAGAGTATCAAAAAGATTACGCTTTATACCCTTCAAATATATATCTTTTTGAAGATACATTTTCAAAAGATATAGATTATGAGATAATTTTATAAATAAGTTCAAACTAGGCAACAAAATGAAAAAAAACAAATTTATCTTTTGTTTTTTTCATACTATTGAAAAATTTGACAGCAAAATAAAAAAAATATATCAAATTTTATTTAAATTTATTTAAATGTACTGTATAGTGGCTCTAGACAAGTGGCATAGATTTCGTTTCTATTCATAGAATAGATTATAAAATGTATGGGATTGACATAAGCTATCGACAATGTTGGCGTTAGCTTATGTCAATTTCATAATTTTTTCTAGGCTCTCAGTATAATAAACCAAAGACATATTCTGCTAGGTATAAGCTCCAAGCATTCGAACTTTGACGAATTGTGAGCCACCAGTCTATCCATCGGTTGTATATACCTTTATCTGATCATCGGTCCACCTTTTAAAAGGTCTATACACGCTGAGTCGTGCGGTTCATGGTTCCAATTTCAAAACCTAAGATGTTAATGTTAGTCTCTTAATAGAGAGGAACCACAACAACAAATACTATTATTCGTTAAGGGTTTATTTCGTAAATCAATTTTAAAAATAAAAATACTTAGTTTAATACTAAAATGATTATACAATGAAGAGAAACTTAGTCCTTAAAAGCAAGCAACATCTCAAGTTACAAATCTCGTACTCATTGTGAACTTTATCCGCCAAAAGTAAACTAAACATCGACCTTATTTTCGTATACTTAGCGACCACTTTATAATTTAGCCGGTTAAGTACGTTGGCATCAATCCTAAGTTCGACACTTGAGAACTGGGTCAACTGACGCTTGAGCTGAGTGACGGTCAACGGATCCCTTTCAAAATGTTTTCAGTTGTATTTTTTTATACGTTGTAGCAAATCTTTGGTTTCTATGGCATTATTATTTTTTCTTTTGTTTGTTCTACCTCTTGGACTTTTAAATAAAAAACAACAAAAAAAGTGTATAAGTATGTTTATGGCCGCATTTTAGAACCCATAACACAAGCTTTTAATATAATTATGCTTACTTTGGGTCATGATGGCGTTGTGTGTAGTTGCTGTGTATTGTTATTATTATTAAACAAGTTGAATATTATTGTGTATCTATATATCTACGCATATTTACTTAACAGCTTAAGTAAATTGCTTAAGTACGTCATGGCTAGTAACATCGTTTCGAGTGTGTTCACGTATCTTTGAGGGTCTTTTATGCTACAATTATGCCGGGTATAAATTCATTATTCATGTATTTATTTATGTGTTAGTGTGATCTGTAAGATATTCAAGTCGATCGTATCGGCAAGGCGGTTTGTTTGAACGCGCCATCTATAAAACTACCAATCGGGTTTGAAAAAACTTATTATTTAAATTCACAATAATATTTTTTAGCCTAACTATAATTTCCATCTACTACTAAAATAAAGTCAAATATTATTGTACCTCTTGCGATAGAGATATTATTAATAGGCTCGAGTTCCGTTTAGTTCGACCTTTGGGATATTTTATGGTATTGTTGTTTTCCAGGTTTCACGAAACAAAACAATAATTGCCACAAATTCTCTACATTTACATAACCAACGTAGTTAAACCGATATCCTTTCCGTTCAACCTTTTGTAAAACTTGAATAATTATCATACTATGTAGGATTTCATACTTGTAGACAAAACGGAAAAGATAAGAAATATAACAAAATTTTATGCTAATTTTGTAAAATTGAACCTGAAATAATAAGCGTAATCATTTTAGGTTTGTTATTTATCTTGGTAATTATCAAACCAGATCAATAACATTTTATACAGTTTTAGTGTTTCTAAGCGTATTGGTCCTCACAGATTTGACTCGCCCTTGTCGACACGCTATGAATAAGAAGTGATCTTAAACGTGATTAATATTTATAATTTTAAAATATTTTTCCCTACAAAATTTATTCTATAAGTACTTAGTCAATATATATATAATATTTATTTACGTTGCTACAATTTCATAAAAAAGTATTCCATAAAATGTTTCTTACGTTCGTTAAAATATTCTTCATGACGCTCCAATTTCACATAAATTACCGGAATATGTTCATTTCAACATCATCTAGCAGAATGATGAAATAATGAGGGGTGAACCTTGAAAAGCTGAAATTAGGATGTTAGGAAGGAAAACCTTTCTGTGATATTTAATATTTTTGACTTTCCTTCTAAGAGTCAGGAGACTTTACAAACACACAATAAATAAATATTTTAAACTTACACGATTTGTACACATAATTATATTTGTGAAACGAGTAACACATGAGTATACACAATAAATAGATAGTAAACCCAAACAAGCTATCGAAGTTAGGTCAATGATCGAAGTAATAATTGTGCATAATATAAAATATCTCGAGTGAAAATTTACACGACGATACTGGCCATGATGGTAGTAGTAGCAAAGCAATCACTTTAAATGCTAGGCAAGACGAACGAAGGCACTAACTTTAGGAAAACCTGGTAGCAGAACAGAAATAAACAAGTAAAATCAAGTTATGTATGAGAAAATTTTATTAATAGTGATTGAAAATATTTTATATCTTTATTATCATTTTCAAAATTATGAAAACGAAAAGCTATATGAATTCGGGTACCCAATTTCTAAAAAGGTCCTAAGTGTTCTTACTTGTCAAGCTTTAAATCTATAAATAGTATTTATTTTTAAGTAAAAGAGGACTTAGTACTTTGCTTACGAATCCTTTCAAAACAGGTCATCTTAGTGACGCCTACAATTTAACGCTCCTTCAGTAGAAAAACCTCAAGATGAAATGTGTTAATTTGCAATTTTTCATCAAGTTTAAGTGCCTTAAAGCTGAAAATAGTTTAGCGATATTATTCATTTCAATTATTTTAGGTGGTGCTATTTAGTAAAGTGACTTCATCAGGTGTTCCTTTTAAAGTTGTTCGGTTGAAAACATTGTTGATTTCAAGTTTTCTCTAGTGTGTTGCTGACTCACTTATTGAACATTCGTGAATGCTAACTTATATTTCTAGCATCATTGTCTTTCTTTATCTTAATAGCTTAAACCATATTTACTCTAGTGTTCCTTTTTTATATATATTTCTTAAATAATATCAAAGTTGTTGCTTTTATTAATAGTGATTGTATATTAATGTGTTAGGTGATTTTTATTTGGTTGTTAGTGTTTAAAGCTTATGGTTCTTATTAAATTTAATACTTTATTTTGATATAAACTTAAAATAAATAAACACAAGTGTATACCTGTATAGGGCTGTGATATGTAACTCTTATCTCTGCGTTATTTGGTTTCTCTTTCTCCAATTCCGGTAGCTCATTACATTCATCACTGATCTTACTGTATAATTTATTAAATAACTTATCATCACTTATGACTATTGGAAATCACTTAACGAAAGGTTCATAGTTTTTGCAAAGGCATTCTACACTTAAAACCACATAATTTATTTTTTTAAGAACTTTTGTAGATTTTTCAGTTACTTTTGCTAAAATAGTTCGGTTCATACTAGTTTATCAAATAACCAGTTAATCTCCCAAATATCTCCACGTAAATGATCATGTTAAACAAGAAAATTATATTGTATCTGAACATATTTCGATCATTGAGACTGATAAATTACTGTCTATCTATACTGTGATAAGATAAGATTTGGATGACACTTCCATTGAAGAATTGATAAGTATTATGTTGTCCGACAAGGGATCAGGATAAATGCTATTGTCATTCTGGAAGGTTACATATCTGTAATAGTTTCATAAAAGCATTTTTTTTTCAATTCAGGAGCTTATCGATCAATCCAAATTAATCGTATGTCTGAAAAACATACAGACCTTAACTAACCTGAGGCCCTAGACAAGTGTCAAAGGTTTCTATTCTATTCATGGAATAGATTATAAAATGTATGGGATTGACATAAGCTAACGCCAAAGCTTATGTCAATCCTATAATTTTTTTTCTATTCTATGAATAGAATAGAAAATTTTGTCACTTGTCTTGGCACTCTGGTATTTGAAATCAAGAAAATTCTACGCAAAGTTTATAACCTGATATTTACCTGTATTGCCTTACGATTTGGATTTTGGATTTTATAAGCCGGACGTAAAAAGCATCTCACGAAGCCTACATGATAGTAAGCTACCACTGTCTAACACTACTACTATCAGGCAGATTGCAGTAATTTTAATAAGCTAATAGGAGTGTCAAAATATTGTTTAATAAAATTTAATTTTCAGAACAAATACTAGAGGCGCTGTTCATTTTCGCACAAATTATACTGTCACTGGTGAAACGTCACGTTAACGCATGACAGAGTTAGATAATATATTAGACCTACATTTAGATTTGCTCAGGGTTATATTGCAACCCTAATCACGTTAGGAAAAGGGTCCAGGAATGATGATCCTTTAAGACAGCAAAAACGTTACATTCGCAACACATTCTTAGGGAATTGGTTGAACAGTTTTTTGAGAATTCAATGTAAAGTCAACCACACAGTTGATTTACTACTTTTAACAAAAAATTCCATCAAAATTAAAACTCAAAAAGACTGTATGACAGTGGCTTCTGTTCTTGTACTGAAGTAACTTGCAAGCAAAAATAGACATTAATGTTTTGTAATATACAAACGACATTGACATTTACTCTAAGGTTGGTAAAGCAATTTTATGGTCGACTATACTTACTAACATTTCTAAAGTTTTTCTGTATCTTTCTCCGCTAACTTTCTTTCTGAACCCAAAGCTTGTGATATGGTTTTCACTATTATTTAGAGCAACTACTTCCGAAAGGTTTATAATCATAATACATGCATATCATACAAAGCACAAGATCACGTGTTCAGCGAGGTTGCTAATTAATAACAGATAAAGGTAGTAATTTGCGTAGCATTCGGTCCGAAATATTGAATTTCGATTTGAACTAGATAATGGTTAGCTATTAATAGCAGCCTGTGGTCACTAACTTGATCTTTTTGGGTTGGCCCATCTTTAGAAGTGGTCGTTTAAGTCAGTACTAATGATGCCAATCGCTATTTTATATCACAAATGAATTTGTAAAAAGCAATAATAATATAAATAATATTTTACCACATTCAAACAGCGCCATCTAGCCCCAAATTAAGCAATTATTTTGTTTGTCTTATGGGTACTAAACAACTGATATACTACATATATGATTTTTTTTTTGTAAATACATACTTAATATAGATAAATAACACTCAGACACAGAACAAACAATAATGCTCATCACACTAAGGTTTGTCCTGGCTGGGAATCGAACCCACGACCTCCGGCTTAGCGTTCAGGGCCACTAACCACTAGGCTAACAGGCCAGTCATTTGTTTAAAAAAAAATGACAGAAATCGCCAATCCGCACGGATCAAGCGTGGCGATCAATGCTCACGCCCTTTTATGTATGAGAAGAAGGAGCACCCATGGTCCACCTAGAGATTTTCTTCTGAAGTAGAATAATAAAGATAAGTCAAAAATCAAAGATCAAAAATTCTTTACGCAATTCTTTACAAATGATGAGGATAATATTTTATCAAATATTGAATATATAACGAGGCTTATTGAGAAAAGATTTTCTTTTGTTATTCTTACAGATAAAGCTAAAGGCTATCGTAAGTATTTTCTGATGTTTCTTTGTAAATACTTTTAATGGCTTATCCACAAAAAGCTCAGTTATTTATATTTGACTTATAAAAGTAGACCTCGTTAAGGCATCGCAAAGTGGAGAAAAAACAATCGCTCACGAGCTATAAACAAGTTAGCTACTATTCGGTTGTCATGGTGACGTATTTACGACGGTTAAACCATCACTAGTCAGTTAGGGCAGCTAGCACCTCTTGGTTGGGCATAACGTTTGACAGCCGTAGATCACTTGTTCCATTAAGGCCAACATTTATCAACTGAGAGTCCAAAAAATGTGCTCGGTAAAAGACATTAGGCTCGCTCCCTGTTACATGGAATCCAACACAACTGGCGAAATGTGGATGATTACCTCAACTTACTCGCTTATTCGTTCGGAGAAAAGCCATGATGCGTGCTACGCAATACTTTTTATGATAATTATTTGAAATATTTTGTGCTCGAATTCATAAATACTGCGTGCACCTTCATAATACATCTAAAATACTGTCATTACAACATAATATCGGTACAATAGAGCATGACAATCAACAAACGAGGCTGACGAGGGTCAGGATACAATTTTGTGTCTTTGTCGTAGAAAATGATTTTTGCTATTGTTTCAGTGAGATATCATGAGAACAAATTCGCAAAACATGAAATATTAATTTTATCTTAGATTTTTCTTTTGTTCATATTGGACTACCAAAATGACTTCAAACTGTCTGAGATGATTGTCATCTGCCCCTCCATAGAACGTTATGATGAGCTCAACCGCTCATCATAACGTTCTATAATATCTAAAGGTGGGTACTGACCAACGTTACGAGGTGTAATGTAACGTGTTACACAGCGAGCATTTGTGCAGTCAGTACGTAGAAACAAGGCGCTCGCAGCGAGCAACGAGCCGCTCGTTGCTCGCTGCGAGTGCTCCACCCGGCTGTCGGTTTTTTGGCGAACCCTTTGTGTGTTACGCGGTTCAGTCAGTACGCTCTTGCAAGTAGTCACGAGCGCACGCGCGTCGCGAATCATCAAACGTCGTTCATCTATATTTTAAAAAATGGAGTGGGACAAAGAAAAAACTTTGTTTTTTAGAGAAAAATACAGAGATGAGGAAGTGTTGTGGAATGTAGCTCATCCAGAGCATTATAACAAACTCAAGAAAGAAGACGCTTGGAATAGATTGGCTTTGTTACTCGACAGTGAAAGAGAAACATGTAAAAAAAAAATGACCAGTTTACTGGCATCATTGAGGAGGGAGAAACAAAAAATTAAACAATCAACTAGTACAGGACAAGGTACGTAATTATTTATTAAGTTTTTAAGTACATAGGCTCACAAGTGACAGATACAATTATTATAAAAAATAAATACAATTATTTTGCTAGCATAGATAACGATATTCACGAAATGTACTACTTTGGGTCGACGTTTGTTAATTGCAACTTTAATTTCAGGTGCAGATAAAGTGTACCATAGTAGTTGGTTTGCATACAAAGCCATGATATTTCTACTTGATAGAAATACACCTCGTGCTACAACAGATACTGTAAGTCCATTTTAAGCATAATTATTTTGCCAGCTTACAGACCCTTGCTGAATGCAGTATTCAGCAACTTCATCACGAACATTGTGAGCAGATCTTGTAGCCCTTCGCGGTCTTATTTGCAAGGGTAACATACTAGTCATATCATTGTTACCTTCTCTCCAGTTTCCTAATCTGACTTGGCCGTTCGATTCTTCGTCAAAGCTACCTGCAGGGGTATATACCTGAGCATTATTACCTTTTCTTAAAAAATTGTGAAGGCATGTTATTGCTGTTACGACAGATGTCGCGGTTTTCGGTTCTAACAACATAGGTTTCCGCAAAACTCTAAACACTGCAGACAATATGCCGAACACATTTTCCACCACTCTACGAGCTCTGCAAAGTCGGTAGTTATATATTCTTTCTTTAGAACCACGTTCATGATATCCTGCATATACTTTCATCATATTTCCGGAAAGAGCAAAAGCTTCATCGGCAACAAAGTAAAATGGAATTTCTTCTGTTCTTGCTGGCAACGCAGTGGGTTGAGGGATGTTTAATGCATTATTTTTTAGTTTTTCGTTTAATTCACAGTTATTGAAAACCCCTCCATCAGATATTCTTCCTTGACATCCAATGTTTACATACAAAAAGTTATATTTCGCGTCAACAACTGCCAGTAATACGATGCTAAAGAAACCCTTGTAATTATAAAATTCACTTCCACTGTTGATCGGTGACTGCAGTAAAATATGTTTACCGTCGATTGCGCCTAAGCAATGTGGAAAATTCCACAAAGTATCATAGTCATTTGCTACAACCAGCCATTGCTCTGGTGTTTCTGGCATCTGAAATAATGATTTATATTTATTTTCAGCTACGTGAAGGTGAAGGTGCTTCAGAACAACCGCTTGGTGATTGCCCTCCGCCTGCCAATGAAAGCGACAATGATTGCCCTCCGCCTGCCAAAAAAAGGAAGAAAGCAGTCGTCCCAAGCCCAGAGGAAATAATGGCATCTACTTACAATATTTTAAAAAAGAAAACCGAGCAAACGGAATCAACTTCGCACAAAATTGACGAATGTGAAGCCTATGGTATTTTTTTGGCAAATAAACTAAGATCGTATTCAAAAACAACAAAAATGCATGTACAACATTATATATCTAATATATTGTTTAGTGCTGATCGCGGAGAATATGACTATGTTGGCATGAATACGAACAATTATTATTCACAAGGATACTCTACACGAACAATTTCAAGAGCCTCACCGATGCCACAACAAAGCCAACCGATGCCACAGCAAAGCCCTGAAACACCTGCATCAAATACGTCCCATCAAAGTGACTATGGGTCACCAGCTATGAGTGAACGATTTTTATCAGAATTTGGTGATTTAATTGATTAAATAATTTGATATGTAATGACTGCTTTTCTGAATTAATTAAAACACTACATACCTTTACATATTCTTTTAATGCTCCAATAAGGGCTTCGCTGACCTCTTTTACTATAAATCCTATACTAGTATAGGAATCTCCTGTTGCATAAAAACGAAGCGTTAGTGCTAATCGTTCGGTGACACTGATTGCTTTTCTATAATTTGTATCCTTTTTATGTACACTTGGTCCAATTAAATTCACGAGTTCTTCAAACTCGATCGGAGACATACGTACAAAGTTTTTATACTGTCCAGTAATCATTTGGTTTTTTAAAATTGCAATCAATGACAAACCACCACATACGCCTCTGTTTTTAAATAAGTTTGATGTCCAGTAACGTTTTTTCTTCTTCTTAATTTGGATAAAACAATAATTAAGTAGAATCAAAGATACCAACGCGGCCTCGCTGTCGGCCATCTTGAGTGAACTGGCGGCGAATATGGAGCACAGAGTTTTGACGAGCATGTTACGCCGATTTTAGAACACAGCGTAACGTGCTCGATGCGTACACGCTCGATGCGAATGTTACATTACACCTCGTAACGTTGGTCAGTACCCACCTTAAGAGCGTAACGACGACGAAAAAGAAACAATCATTGGAGTCAAACAAGTCCAGGAGTAAAACCATCGTGTTTGTCAAACTGCTAGCATAGCCTCCACAATAACGAATCTAAACTAATATTTTTAGAGAAAAGATTTGATTTTTTGTATATTTGTTTGTTTCGATTTAACTCAAAATCTACGTAACCGATTTAAAAAATTATTTTACCTTTAGAAAGCCTTAAATAGAAAGGGTAACATAGGTTTTTATTTATTTTAATATAATATTCTGTTATTTCCAAAAGTTTCAATATTTAAGTATTGAAGCGCTTTGTTCGAGATCCTTTAGGTTTTAGTCCGTAGTTTGAATGTTATATTTATAAACTACGAAACCTAAAAGCTAGTTAGTGTAATAATAGCAAAATGGATACAACCAAAGACCGAGTGGGTAATAAAATATTTCGGGAAAAACAATTTTAATTACAAGATCGTATGAGTAATGTTTGGGATACAGCCAACAGAAATGAGTTTCGTTTCAAATGAAGGTTTGTTCTGAAATAGGGTGCATGGAGCGAAAGGGTTATACAAAAGGTCCAAATTCAGATTGAAAATTCTATTTCTGTTTTTGACTACCAGTAACATGATATAGGTATTTAATTTAGTAAAGGTAAATTTTGTAGTAAATTAATTAATTCCACTGTGTGTATGAAACCTCAAAACTAATTTATACTATCTATTTTCTATCTATCTTATCTATAGAGGAAGAGTTTGTTTGTTTGAACGCGCTAATCTATGGAACTACTAGTCAGATTTGAAAAATCTTTTTGCGTATGATAACTCAGTTCTTGAGGAAGGTTATAGGCTATGTAACATCACGCTACTGGCGAAGGGATCAGAGCAGTAAGCAATGACGCGGGTGAAACCGCGCCACGGAAGGCTAGTAATATTACAAAGCTAAAGCGATTGTTTGTTTATTTGTTTGTTGGAACGCGCTAATCTCTGGAACTACCAATTGGATTTAACTCATTATTTTTGCGTGTGATAACTCAGTTCTTGAGGAAGGTTATGTAACGTCACGCTACTACAGAAACTTAAGACGCGGGTGAAACCGCGCTGCGGGCAGGTAGTGTCAGTATATTGGTGATGACAGACCCGTTACAAGGTGTACCGTCTTGGTAAAGGTGGTGAGCAACCGCTGGATGAGGGTGGTTCATGACGGCTCCCTGCCAAGGTGGCGAAAGTTCGGTAAGGTCTTTTTCCAGCAGTGCACGTCCTTCGACTGATATGATGATGATGAGTATATTCGCTTAGAATATGGAACCAACCCGTCTCTTACCTTGAGTTTCGTAAGAACCGACTAAGGTATACCAGGTCACAGATAGCAGTGTCACTTGCTTACTATAGGTACATCACCTTACTGCACTTACCAACCTGCCTGCTGAGCCCGGTCTCTGGAAATCACCTCTATTTTTGGAAAAAAATATGTCTTACAGTTAACGCTTTCAGGCATAGACAAACATAAATAATAATTTAAATAATCTCGTAGGTCCTACTGAAAACCAGCGCTGTTAGGTGACCTAGCAGCCGCCGTTGCTGGCACCACAGCATTATGCTAAGTGGGATCCAAATTTCCTGCACAGATGTGACGTGCAAACATGTCTATTCATGTATTATTTATGTATTCAAACCCTAGGTTAGGTTCAAAGAGATTAGGTTAAGTTATGATAAGGTTTTAGTGCTAATTTTAATCTTGTTTTCTGTAATCTTTTGCATCTTGCTGTCCCGCTGCAGAGAAAGCCTTTTCACGTCCAGAGAAAGCTTATGCATTAATCACTGCACCGGCGCTGGATCAAGGAAGAGAGGCAATTTCAGTCTTTATTTTAAAAAACTCATAATCTAATATTTTATTAAAACAATTTGATCTCCCAAAACCTCTAAGTTCCACTACTATTTTTTGTACAAGTTTCCAATTTCTTCACAGCAAATAACAAAAGAATTACTTACAAGTTTTGTGAAAGGTAATGAGCTAAAGGTGCTAGTACTGACTTTTAATAAGTTCAACATTTTCCTGTTAGTAGTTGTATTACGATGTTTACAGAGTAACATCAAGATGGTTAGGGTAACTTGCTGTTATGTTGCCGAAAAAATATACATAATTATTGTACCGTGTTCCCGGGTAGTTCACGTTTTTGTAGCCAGCTATATTTGGGCACAATGTCACGTTGTGATAATTATATTTCTTTGTTAGCATAGAGAGGTGGAACAATTTACACCGGCCAAGAAAATATTCTTTAAAATGTTTACTATATTAAATTAAACTATATTATTTTACATTTAAAACCAAAAGCACTTGAACCCTTTAGTATCAGATAACCTAAAATGAAGACTGCCAATTTCTTGTTATGCCTAGACCTAACGAGGGATAGGCATATTGATATTTGGACCTAATGCGTATAAGTATTTACAGTTTGTCTCGAACAGAACGCAATTAGCGATAAGACCGCCCATTGTACAGCTCTATGATTTTCGACTATTACTGTACAATACAATAATTCTTTATTGTATAGCAAAAATACCATTTATGAAAATAAAGAACAATAGAAACAAAAGGCAGTACAATCAACGGTCTTATCGCTAGCGGCTATTCCTTTCAAACAACTTATTGTAGTACTTAGTACATGATAAAAAATGTTTTATATTAGATATTAGATAGAGGGAAAGAGGGGGCGAGAACGACAATAGCTAAGCTGTATAGAATAAATAAAGAAAAATGTTAAGGACACAAGGAGGCTAAAGATTAACATACGACGGAGGAAAATTGAATTAACAGCAGTTAAAAAGAACAAACAAATTATGAAATACCTTGCGGGAATCAAAAACAGTCGAAAAATAGACTGCCAGGCTGAAATGGGATTGGACGGACCACGTAGATGAAAGTTCAAAAAAGTATGCATGATGAGCGCTAGGTGTTTGACGATGGATAGTGACAATGAGAACGGTCCAGGAAAAAAACGACGAGGTGACCTAAACGTGCACTATGAGAACAGGTTTAAAAATAGCGCATAATAAGCTCTTTACCCTTTAAAGAGTTTCGAATCAAACGGTTCAGCACTTCATACTTTTTTTGGTGAATTAAAGCCTCTTTACCAGCGCATGACTGTGTCCCCAACTAATTAAGATCCTGGGTCTATTAGACGGGGCGTGAAAAATCATCTCATTAAGCCGCCATAATGAAGGCCACCATACCAGTATTTTGACTTTTGGAATGGTGTCCACCACTTCTGGATTCCACTGACTGCTTACCATCACGCAGAGTGGAGTCACTTTGGTAGGCCAATATAGAAAATAAAACCCAGTGAGACGCCATAGGCTAAAGGAAAATAAACAGTTCATTGTATCGATATGGTAAGTTATGACCTTGATGTCTGTCACGGACATAACATTACAGTATGTAAACAAGTGACCGATATCTCCACTATCCTTATCCTATCAATTTAAGTACATTGAACGCAGGTACATCAAGAGCTTGGAAACTGGTATAAAAATATCGGTATGGTTTTAATCAAGTTTCTTATATACACTTGCTTATGAATTAATTGGTACTAAAAAGAGGGGCTTAGGCAGAGCGTGATATATTACGCTGTTATTACTTGTTCATTACGTGGTATCTTAATAGTAGATAATATGATGCGAATATAAACAGAAAGTATGTCCATAACTCTGTTTACAAAGTAACAAATAATTTTGTAGTCTGAATACAAATTAATTTTGTGATTCTGGTACTTAACGGGTATGCCAAAAGTTAGAAAACATACAACAATGCGGTAGGAATGTTGAAAGGGCTTTGTTGATTCTATATTGCTACATTAATATAATGTTTTAATAAATTTAACATATTGTGTTAGAAATATTATTTTAGTTACAGGCGTTATTTAAGTATTTCAAAGTAATACATCTCTGAAATAATCATGATCATGTACATTATACATAACCACTGCATCTGTGGTTCGGTGGTACTGTGCATGGACTACCACGCAGAGGTCGCGGGTTCGATTCCCACTCAGTGCAAATATTTGTGTGCATTGGTCTAGGTGTTTCTATTCTTATTATTATTAGTACAACGTTCAGAAACTAAAACAGAAGACTTCTTTGCAATTTGATTTCAACTAAATTTGAAATTTAACTCGAGAATAACCAAAAACATATTGATCGTGAAAACAAGAAGAAATCAAATTATAATATTCAAAGTTATTATCTTAAATAATTTATGTAGTTACTAAATTATATAAGCATTTATTATCTGTTTCAAAGTCTCTTGAATGGTTCTTATTATAAACCCTTTGATTTGACGAAGGATTTACGTTTATAAATGTTCATTTTACGGATATTTTAATTTATCTCCTGTCTGTAGATTTATCTTGGGCCTGTTACTAGTTATTTTAGCCCTGCTTTATGTTCATATATCAAGATAAGACACATTTTCATTTTGGCTTAAACGACTTATAGAAATGAATAAACTTAAAGCTGCTTTACGGGTTTGACGCTTTGAAAAGAATTGTGCAAACATTATGTATCATTTACCCAAAACTGAAATAGATAACTTTCTTTTTACTTGTACCATTGAGGATGAATAGTGGTTTCTACATAGATCAATTAGAATAAGAAAGAATTGGGACTGTTCGTACTTTAGCACCAAAATTATTTATTTCGTGCTTACGGCTTAGGACAGCTTTAGTACAAGAGCGAGAGAGAAAGAACACAACCCATCACATTGGGTGTCATCATAACACTTAGAAACGACAACTTTTAAAACAAAGCTCTATACTTGACCACTGACTGCTTACCATCTTGACAGTGTGGCTTTTCAAAGCAAAAAAAAAATGAGTCCCGAAAAGCTATAAGTACTAGGATCTAGCACGCCACATAACTCGACGCAGAATTTACTAGTACGTTGAAATACCATATTTCGCAAGCTCTTTCGTGTGTCCGTCACAACCTTAGTGTGATCTCTATTAGAATGGCCCGGATCGATTTGAATTTCCGATGTCTTTGATTTACTATTTCTGAAAGTCAAACCGGAAAATATTTTCAAAGACATTTTATTTAAACTAAAGCGGAATATCTTTACAGAGAAATAGACTATTTAAACCACTTGAGACATTTTCGAAATGAAACCATTTGACAAATAAAACGTCTTTTGCATACTTTATACATTTCCCTCAGGTTTGACGTCTTTTGAAGTAAATTGGATTCAGATTCTTTTGCTATTCAACTTCTGTATATTGCCTGTGACTGAATTTTATTCAAACGACTCCGACAAACCATCAGATGGTTATGAAATTTACGATTATAAATAAAATCCTTATTTCCTTTTTATCCTATTTTTAGCTGTTAATAAAATACAGCACTTTCCTTTAGATATTTTGCGATCTCAAATTATAATTCAGAAAAACTAGGTCAAATAAAAAATCTATTGGGGTTGGGTCTCCAAAAAGTGGTCCATTGATAGTAACAAAGCCGTGATCAAAATGTTCAGGAGATTGATTATTCTTGTTCGACAAGGATCCCCAAAATAAATGATCAACCTGATATTGAGAAGGGATTGCGCGGATACAATTTGAGCATGTTCGTTCACGTTTCATATATTATGAATTCGTAAACAACAACACATTTAGAGGATCTTATATCAGGTACCTGTCTATCTGGAAAGGTACGACCTAACCAAAGTAAGGACGAAGGTATGCTCGAAAATGCTAAGTTCGCTGACATTAGGAAATCCTTTACATTTTCCGAGGTATTTATTTACAATTAAACAGGTTTCCATTCTGTACCCTAGCTATCCTTATTTCGTCCTTTAAAATCCGTATATGTATGTAAGTATAACGTTTGAAATGAAAGATTATATATAATAAGCACAAAATTGAAAGAATAATTTTTAAACACTTATATTCAAAAACTTAGGTAACTCATAGTTTTATTTCAGACGTAGAAGTCTGACGTTATTGTAATTACCAGGTCATCTGCTTCTTTTACATGAAAAACTTGCCAAAGTCTTTAACCACTCGAACGTCCGGGCGACTATAGCCGCCCAAAACTTTTTGCAGTTGAACGTTCAGGCGACTAGAGCAGCCCAGCGTACTTACGTTCATAAATGTATTTTTAATCTGTTAAAACTGTATTTAAACTTCATTAAAGCAACACTAGATGACTCTTTGATATATTTCCTGCGTAGTTTTACTTAGAAAACGTTAGATGGCAACACAAAAGTTCAAATAATTTTTTTTAAATTAAGATTGACGCTCATTGTTATAAAATGGTTTGTTTAGAAGTGTTTAAGATGTAAGTATATTACTTTTACTATTTCAGTGTATTAGTGTCGTACATAATTGTAATCCTGATATTTCATGCTTTATGAATATGTATAAATATCAGACGTATAATGTTTGGTAAAGATCTTATTTGATTTGGAAACTAAAGTATCACCACACTGCGCGTTATGTTGAAGTCATTTTATTCTGGTTATTTGAATAGGATGCTAGATAAAAATTGTTTGTAGTAATAAAAGATATCATAACTTTTAATTAAATACCGTTACAGGATCTAAATATTATGAAACAAACTGGGATTTCACATTTTACAGTTGCATGTCGCAGAGTTTATTATGGGCGACCATGGCCGCCCGTAACGTTAACGTATCATGCCGGAATAAGGGCTCATACAAACGGATTAAATTGGTGTGGTGGATTTAATTTAGCTATTGGTAGTTTTTTGGTTTTAATAGGTGTCTATACTTTTTCAAAATAGGGACTTCTTTCTTTTTAGGCATCTAATTTTACTCATACATTTTCTTATTTGCTTTGCGCCAGTTTTTAGTGGTTTCAGAAACAAATTTTTTTGTGCGGTTTTGTTAACAATTTTTAATTAAAAATAATATTATTTCCTAGTGTTCATTAAAAATATCACATCGTAAGTTCAAAACTGTATTAGCAGGCGATTTACTCAAAGACATGTGTTTCTAGACCTGGCAACTGAATGCCGATGTTTGAATGTTAGGTCAAATACGATTGATCAATTACGGCGACAGTGGTTAGACGTAACACCAAACGTAAAACGAAGGCCAGACTGTTAGTTGACCACAACCACTACCCGGTACGTACAGGCTTAAAAAACGATGTTACTGGATGTGTCCCAAAAAAACAAAAAACTATTTGAAAGTGCGTTGTCAATCTTTGCATCGAGGGCTGTTTTAAAGCATACCACAAGTCTTCAGATTTTTTGCTTTTACTACCTACCTACCGTATTCAGGCAAGTAAGACCATCGCTTGCTTGCAACAATCGTGCGTTTACTGACTTTTAAAGATTTCTCTTTCTTTGTCCTTTTTTTGTTCTATTATATTTAATTACCCTAAAAAGGTCAAAACAAAAAACTCATTGCAACAAAACATTAGAAATTTGTTAGCTGTATTTTTTATGACCATTCATTTAATGTTTTATATCTATTGGTTGGTGAACAGATGTGTTCATTGTGATCACGGGATTTTGTTTTAAAAAAGATGAGGAATGCGTAAGTTCCATAGCAAAGTAATGAATGGTATTCATTACTATAGTTTATTATTGTAATCTTGCAACCATGTTTTTGACAAAATAAATTGTTCTTATTGTTATAGTAATAGAATAGAATAAGAATAAATATTAAATACAATTAAAATTTCTATTTACAACATTGTGCTTGATTTCTAACTACGTTTACGCATTATAATTAAATGTGTAAGTACATCCCAAAATCATAGTTCAATAATTGTTGTAATTAAATAAACAAACAAAAATATTTAATAATTCCATAATACACATAGGTATAGTCGAAACCTTAGATGGCGGCCATCTTGCTCTTTTGGCATTACCGGAGGCGATCTCAAATTAACAAGGAGACGGTGATTTGTTTTTAATTATAGTGGTATATACAGATTTCTTTGATAAGATATATTGGTATCAAAACAAAGCTTATATTATCTACTTTAATTATAAATAGATAATTTTGATTTATACGCCAACATGTAATGGTAAAATTCGGCAAAAGAAAAAGTTTTTTGAAAATCTAACGATGTTGTCAACTTCTAAAATTTTTTTCGGTAATTTGGGTTGAAATTTTTAATTTAGTAAATACATAAGTATTATCTGCATATTTCTGACTTTATTGGCGTGTTTATTATTTTGTTCTAGCTATAGTGGTTGTCTAGATAATTTGATTTTTGTCGAATACGGCATAGGCGCTTGACGCCGCTGATTTTTGATAGCGTATGTGGACGTTCAAGGCTCGCAAGCCCGGACGGTCGAGTGGTTAATTAACAAATAAGATTTTACATTTTAGTTTACTGTTCTATAACTAGCAAATTTTTATTCTGAATTAAACTTGCAAAACATACTCTAAGGACCAATCCATAAATCTGCGGATTATTAAAAACTATTGCTTTTAAAAGCCAAAAGTCTATAAAGAAAAAAAATTTCGAGGCTAATGTTACAAGTGAGTTCGCGCAAGAAAAACTTTCGAACAGTGAACATAACGAGATGCGGTGGCCTATTGAAGTTTACACGGTCGAAGACGTGACTCACATTCAGTAGGTAGATTTGCATTATACATTATTTATTTATATTGTATAATATGCTCTTATTCGAACTCCAAAAAGTAGCGTACACCGAGATATTTTTTTGAAGATTCCGGGTCAAAATTGGAGAAATCGATTGGAGTAGGAGTTTTGGAAAGAACATAATACAGACTATGTAGCATTGTGTTCAAGCTGATAAGTAGCTTTCTGCTGTTTTTGGAGTAGTGTATAGCTAACAGTAGAAGCTGGATCTTCACCTGCGAGTACAATGTTTTTGTTTCGCGATAGGTGGAGGCGCCAGACTAGCCAATTGTGTTTTTAGCGATCTGAAATTAATTATCAAAAGTAACCATTTACCATTAAATAGGCCGATTACTTCATTACGACTCTTGCCAACACAAAATGTTTAGTTTGACTAACACAGTCATGCAATTTATCTCCAAATACTCTTAACAATAGAACCAGTCGGCCTAAAATGCGCACATCTCATTTTGACTATAAAAGAAAACATAGTTTTACTAATAACTTGGCTTATTAGTATTGTAAGTAGAGATTTATTTGTAAAACTTAATATATTTTTATTAAAGCCTTCCACGATTGTGAAATTATGTTGTCTACTGTATCATTAATCGATTAAATTGTGATCACATTCTATCTTGTAACAAAAATAGATGCTCAATTTCAAAATATACCTAACACAGCAATTACTCAAACATTAAACAAAACATAACACACATTACACTCATGTACTTCTAATAAACTAAAATAACATCTGGTAATTGTCTGGCTTATTATAATGAAATTTATACTATCTGTTGTATTAGGGAAGTTATACATTGGAACGCAACCCAAATATGTTTTTATTGGTCTACCAAAGTAGAGCCACTCTGCCGAATGGTAAGCAGTCAAAGGAATCCGGAAATGGTGGAAACCATTTCAAAAATCATCGATTCAAACTGCTGGTATTTAAAAGGTAGCCTTCACTATGACGGATTTATGAGATGCTTTTTCACGCTCCGCTTAAAAGACAGGATTAAAATTAGATGGGAACACGTTCGCTTGTAAAGAATTCCAGGCTTTAATTGAGCGACAAAATGATATGCAAAATAATTCAATATCATGATTTAATAGTAAAGCTAAGTCGAGCAGCAATATGACCTTTCAAAGTTCCTTACATGTGATTTCTAAATACATATATCGTCGACATTTTTGATATACGGCAAATAAAACCGTCGTAAGAAAACCTGGACTTAAAAATATAAGTCTGAAATTGAAATTTTCTTCTTATTTAACTGCTAAGTGTATAGTAAAGTAAACCACTTAGATTAACATAGTATAGTTATTTATCATAAGTAATGAAATTTATAGTATTACGTATCAGTGAGTTATCACCTTTACGTTAATTACAATAACCAAATGTTAATTTTGCTAGTCTGATTATTCTAAGAATATTAGATACGAGTAACATTAAACATTCTTAGCATAATAACTCTTGTGAAATTTTAAATTACAATTACTACAACTTGTTCTTGCCCGCAGCTCCACCCGCGTGAAAGTCGGTCGTATTCTTTAGACAAACTTTTACCACATTCAAGCTATTTTGAACGATAAAAGATAGACTATGTTGTTCCTCAATGTCTATTCTATCTTTATGTGTAGAACTACAATCTAGCTTTCATATATTTACTTTGTTTTCTTTACGTTTGTATCCTGTTGTGTGAGCAAATAAATAAATATATACGAAATTTTTTGCTTTAGGTATCGGTTCAGTGATAGGTATAGGTGGGAAAGCGTAACAGAGAGACAAGAGTTACTTTCACATTTATAATATTAAAGGAAGTATGAATTTTTACCGTGGATATTAGCGATACTATGGTCTCTTATCTAGAATTAAGATACTATCCTATTTCTTTCTATGAGTTCCGTAAGAGTGCTTGGTAACACTTGGTAACGCGCAGCTATGTTACCTGCGTGCTAAAAATCATCTTTTGATAATGTTTACAACATTTTCTACTAGAAAAAGATAAAAATACTGCTGTGTACATTTTCTAAGGTATCTTATTTATTCTGTCATTTACTTTGTCAAGGCAAAACAGATCCGTTATATATAAAGGAAAACTGCAGTTACAAGGACTTTGTCGTTAAAGCAAAGTAAACTGTAAGCACGTTTAAAATGAGTTTCAAATTTAACGCGAAACTTTAAACTTAAACGAAAGTTACTAAAATCTTTGTTCTTTATTTTTCTTATCATGTAAACATCGATTTTCTTTTTTATAAAAAAATCTCAATTTAAGTTTTATTTTATCTACATATATAAATAGTTTCACGCCTTAGGGGTAGGCAGAGTTGTTTAACCACCCACTTTTCGCCATTATTTATTTTAGATCCTATGTAACAGGAGGCCAGCCTGTTGCCATATATCGGGCACAATTCCAAACTGCGGGTTAATACTGAGATTTTTTTTACAGAAATCCAATATCACTTTACTCGACCGGGGATCGAACCCGAGACCTCAGCGTGGTAATCTGTACATAGTACCACTGAACCACAGAGGCAGTCTATACGTATTTTAACTTTTTAGTAAATATTTTGTTTTCAATATTAAAGTTTATATTTAGACGATAATTTTTCACATTATTCATTTATTAGAAATAATGTTTTAGTAAATTATTACAACCTGATAGATGAAAACACGTCTACAACGCAGAAGTTAAATATTAGAAACAAAACTGTTATGTATTTTACTCATAACGTTTAATTAAATATAGAAGACATAATAATGTAGCGCACTAGCTTACGATGGCACGGTTTCACCCGCGTCTTTGCTTACTGCTCTGCCCCCGTCACCAGAAGCGTGATGTTACATACCCTATTACCTTTTCCAATAACTGGGCAATCGTACTCAAAAAGAATTATTCAAACCAGACTTTTAGTTCTAGAGATTAGCGTGTTCAACCAAACAAACAAACTTTTCCGTTTTATATAATGTTATAGATACGATTTCAAGGCTGTTCTGTCCCATGTGCTGCATTAATACGGAGTTCCAATCACAGACCACACAGATTTGTGATGAAAATGACTTATAAATTATAAAATCACGACATAAGATCAAATCAAATTTAACATCATTTTTATGCCGCATACTTACTTTTATTGCTAAACTCATAAAACCGACATTAATATTTCAAATTCACAAACAAAGTTAATAAAGTCTGTCGAATGTTTACGTCGTTCCCATCAATGTTACATCAAAAACCTTTGAGTCGAGTTCTACGTCTTAGGGCACATTCACACAGTCGTCTCATTCACTGGTTCATTATAAGGTACCTATACGTTTTCATTCGGCAATGGCGTATGTAGTACAAGCGAGTTTACACACCTGACTGTATTCCAGATTCAGTAAAAATTATGATCCGACAAAATGAACATGTTTTCCTTTATTACGATCCCGTAAATACGGACGTTCTGTCATGTGTGAAAGCAATTTAACAGCTTCGAGGTTGAAAATCAAATCTAGCTTTTTCCATAAGTTTCAATTCTATTAGCTGAGCCCCACGGCTTCGCCCGCGCCTAAAATATATTTTGTCTCCCTCGGGAACAAAACCGATTTTCGGAATAAAAAGCAGCCTATGTCCTTCAGGACCGAATCTATCTACATACTAATTTTCGCACACACACAAACACACACACATACACACACGCACGCACGCACATTTGTTACCACTCAGCGCCTAAACGGCTGAACCGATTTCAATAAAACTTGTTATGTAGATAGATTCGGTGCCGAAAACGGACGTAGGATCCCAAAATCGGTCTGGTTCCCAAAAGAAGACAAAATATATTTTGGACGCGGTCAAAGACGTGGGGCGCAGCTAGTTTGTTAATCAAAACAGGAAAATAGAAACACGTACTTGTATTTTTCATATCACTTCATCGTATTAATAATATGAATATATCTTTTATTGGGTTCTTAATAAAAATCATATTATTGAAATCTATTTTTGGAAGCGTCTTTTTATTGCGTGAATGTATGAAATATATTTTCCATTATAATAAAAAATGTTTTACCACCATCTACATAAAAATATGGATTTTTGTTAGCATTTTTTCACTTTAGCACAATTTAGTGTCATCAGAATAGAATAAGCTTTATTGTACACGTAACTTACAATACATTAAACGATAAAAATTGTATAACAGTGACAATGGGCGGTCTTATATCGCTAAAAGTGATTTCTGCCAGACAACCTGGATGGACTTAAAAAAAAATCTATTATTAGTAGTATAAAGCGCACAGGTATTTGATGAATATAAATATATAATTACAAAATATACTATAAGATATTACATGTAAATATATAATACTAGCTGCGCCCTACAGCTTCGCCCGCACGAAAATTGCTATGTGTTTAATGAATGTAACTCGGGAAACAGAGCAATTTTCGGGATAAAAAGTAGCGTATATCCCGAAACTAAATCTATCGACATACCAATTTTCATCGAAATCGGTTTAGCAGTTTTCTTAGTTTTTCTTTCATAAGAACCTTCTCCTGACAATAACAAAACACAACAAAATAAGAATTAACGAAATTGATCTAGCCGTTCACGCGTGATGCCATGACCAAGGGAAATACGGATTCATTTTTATAATATAAAATATAGAATATAGATATAGATATAGATATACAGATGTTGATATCAAAAGTAGCGATATAGGTTTCCAGAGAAATCAATTCATTCTTAGCACCCTCTTTTTATTTACCCCCAGTTTCTGAAAGGCTGATCAACGAAAAATTAACTAATCACCTGTTAAATATCATGTGAAATACCTAAAAACATGCTAAAAGTATCATAGTAGATCTTAGGTTAGGTACTTTACATGATTTAATTTTAACTCTAAATTAGTTATCCAAACTTTTAGCATGTTTTTAGGTACTTAACATGAGATTTAACAGGTGATTAGTAAATTTTTCGTTAAACTGCCTTCCAGAAACTGGGTTTAGTCTATAATATTTATTTTGTTAACAAAGGAACTTAATCGATGTGATTTATACAAAAACAGATAAAGAAATATTTCCATAGAAAACGTAGTATAAAATTAAATGTCATCAATGATCATAATGAATTCAGTGTTGGCTTTTATCCAAAATTTGACTATAACATATTTTATTACCATGATAAAATTATCATAAATTTATGACATAAACTACTAGGAAAAGGAATATTTTGTTTTTTTATTCTAGAACAGACCTATGGTTTTACGTCAATTTATGAGATTATTGTGTAATAAATTATTGTATATCTACGAAATTAGCTATTTTGACTGATTTATATCATGATCTAGCATTCCGCAGCGCAGTTTTACCCGCATTAAGTTACATATTTGGTTACTACTCTGCTCCAGACGCCAACAGCGTGATGTAACATAACCTATAACCTTCCTTAAAAACTGAGCTATCAAACGCAAGAAGAATTATTGAAATCCGACTGGTAGTTCCAGAGATTAGTGCATCAAACAAACAAACAAACTCTTCCGCCATATATTAGTAATAGATGAACGTCTTAATAGTTACAGTCTTGTCCAAATCCATTTTCGGACAATGTAAGCAAACAGTCTTTTCAATATTTTTCTATCAAAAACTCCATAACCGATGACACATGAATTTGACCGAGGTATTGTAGGAGGTGCGTCAAGTCGAATATATAAGAAGTAGCTTTTCGCGGCGCGGTTTCACGCGCGTCTTTGCTTACTGCTCTGCTCCCGTCGCGAGAAGCGTGATGTTACATAGCCTATAACCTTCCTTAAGAACTAGTCTAAGATTTGTTCAAATCCGAAAAGTAGTTTCAAAGATTAGCGCTTTCAAACAAACAAACTTTGCCGCTTTATATAACAGTATAGATTATAGAGTATACATATAATTTTTGAATAAAAAATCTCAAAAGAAGTATTAAAAGATCTTATAATGGACTTCAAAGCCGTTCTGGGCCCAAACATCTAATTATTTCTGCCGAAGTCTTGACCCAAAGTTCTAATATCGTCACATTTTCCTTCCTTTCTTCTTGCTATTAAAGACGATATCCCTATAATCCCTGTTTTTCTGCCGCTCTATAACATTATGGCACGAGATACGTCCCATCACACCATACTTACCCAAATATATTTCATACCAAACAAAATCCTGCTAATATTATGTATATTGTATGTATTTACAAAAAAAATAGTAATAAACGATTTATATCCACATTCTAGAACCCATAACACAAGCTATAATAATATGCTTACTTTGGGTCTAGATGGCGTTGTGTGTAGTTGTTGAAATATTATTTTATTATTATAATCGCGGAAGTTTGTATGGATGTATGGATATATTTTTGTTACTCTTTCACGCAAAAACCTATTAAATAGATGTAAATTAAACTTATGAATAATTTAGCCTATGCTATAATTTTCAAAAAATATTATGTTATTCGTTCAAAATATACAAAAACTCCTAAGCCTTAACTTTTAAGGAGTGATTGGAGTTTTATCTGTCCCCCCGTTGTTAACAGGAGGACTTTTTTTCCATCTGTCACTCTAGGGGGACATACCAGAGGGACAGATAGAACGCGGATGAAGTCGCTGGCAGAAGATAGCTTTTCATAACATCCTATGAATAAAAAGCTAAACGGCACGCAAAATTCCAAAAATGTTACATTTCTTATGTTGAGCTTAAATTTTTATGTAATAGCATGTTGTATGGGGAGACATTAAAGTTTATAACTCCATCGCTTTGAATCGCTTTTGTGAGGCATATTCTGAAAGAATTTCTTTTACGTTATGCCCTAAAATCTCAGGTTTGTCGATGTAAATGTCTACTTACCTTACCTAATAAAAATGTGTAGGAATATCAGGCAGATACGACCTATTTTCTTACATAATATATTTAAACTAAAATTGTTATTTCTATAACATTTACGCCAAACAATCATAACATTAGATGTTAGTGATAGTAGGAGATCAAAATGTTAAACAATATTTCTCTCAATATATGGACAGTCAGCAATTTTATTGTATGGGCATTTTTGTAGGTCTCCTTTTTTGTAGTTGGCGTTTTGCGTAATATTTTTTAGAAGTCCGCAAAATACCAAAAAACCTGGGATTGGTATTTTGCGTTTGTGGTTTTATGCGTCTAAAGGTCCATAATGACCGTGTAAAATAATATTAAAATTATGTTTTGTATTTTATTTGTTAAAGTTCAAAATAAACAGCATCTAGTGTTGACTCTGAGAACAAAATTTTCTCGTGTCCATCAGTTTATTTGAATTTAATTTAGAATTAAATATATATACAATTTGAAAATTATAAATATATAATATAAAATAAACCTACTAATATTCACACAAAAGAATTTAACCATTTCCGTACACAAAAATAGTATACTTACCTACTAAATTCAAAAGAAAATGAACATCAGCTAAAAAAACGCTCAGGAAATTGAAAACTCGAATTGACAGTTGGATGTGTTACTGCAGATGATTGGCATGCATCGTTGTGTTTGTGACATTATGTGACACTGTAATAAAAATAATAATAATATTCTACCACATGCACACAGCGCCATCTAGCCCCAAATTAAGCAATTATATTTGCTTGTGTTATGGGTACTAAACAACTGATATACTACTTATATACATTTTTTTTTTTGTAAATACATACTTATTATAGATAAATTACACCCAGCCACAGAACAAACAATCATGCTCATCACACAAAGGTTTGTCCTGGGTGGGAATCGAACCCACGACCTCCGGCTTAGCAGTCAGGGTCACTATCCACTAGACCAACAGGCCAGTCTGTTGTTGTGTCTGACACAATAGGATGAAATGATATGAGTAGTTAGTCACGTGTTCATTATGAGCGTTAACGTGTCATGAGTGCCAACGTCGCAATTTAGTGATATATTTCGCGGTTTTCAATTTTTATCACCTATTTAGGGCTACATTTTAAAAATACGTTTTGCTCTACGCTATAATTAGGTGAAAGCTGTATAAAAAGTAAGAAATCATTGCGTTTATAGTTCTATTTATATGCAAATAACATTTGAAACTCAAGTTGCGTTATTTTTGCAGTAAAATAACTGTAAGCAATATAGTTACTTACTTTTTAAGAGTATTGGATATAACAATATGTGTTGAAAAGATTTTTTAATTTACTGTTTTTTTTTTAATTTTAAAATATATTTAAACATGTAATGGGAAGGAAAGATCCGCTGTGTAAAATATAATGGAAATGAAAATAATATTATATTTAAGAGAAAAAGGGATAAAACAACAACAATGCATTGTTGGATCAATGGAGGTTGAAGCGGCGCAACCATGGCGTGATGTTTGTTTTTTTTTCGTAATTAATGATAATAATAATAATCATTGTTGATCATTGTTCCGATAGTCATATCAGTTAATGGACTGATTCCTAAGAGCCTCCATCAACATCTCGCGAGGCTAGCGTTAGGTAGCTGGATCGTGGGCCTGATGCAAAAGGCTGTGCTCCTTGATACGGCCCGCATTGTGAGGCGGTTCCTATCTCTGGAGCCCTAACCACCGGTAGCTTGGTCCCTGTACCCGATATTGGTGGGTCTCCATATTTTTATATTTTTAAATGTATATTTCTATTATTTTTTATATATATTTAAAAATGTAATTTTGTGTGTATATAGTTAAATAAAGAGAATAATAATAATACCACCACAACGCCATCTAGATCCAAAGTAAGCATATATTAATAGCTTGTGTTATGGGTTCTAGAATGCGGATATACATACTTATATACTTGAAACTAGACTAGAATAACTAGAAACACACAGGCCAATGCCAATAGCCATGTTCATGCACACAAATATTTGCACTTATTTAATTATAAGTATATTTTGTTTAGTCGTAATCTTTTTTGTACAATTTGACTGGCCTGTCGATCTAGTGGTTAGTGACCCTGACTGCTAAGCCGGAGGTCGTGGGTTCGATTCCCACCCAGGACAAACCTTTGTGTGATGAGCATGATTTTTTGTTCTGTGTCTGGGTGTAATTTATCTATAATATGTATGTATTTACAAAAAAAAAATGTATATAAGTAGTATATCAGTTGTTTAGTACCCATAACACAAGCAAATATAATTGCTTAATAATAATAGCCCCAAGCTAAATGGCGCTGTGTAAATGTGGTAGAATATTATTATTATTATTCTCTTTATTTATATTTTTTTCTTATTAATTACATTTTTAAACAGGTATATATTTATATAGAACAAAAAATACACATTTAAAAATATAAAAAATAGATTACCACCGGCAACGAGACTAGAGTCCAAGCTACCGGCGGTTAGGGTTCCAGAGAGAGGAACCTCCGAACAATACGTGCCGTGTCGAGAAGCACTGCCTTCTGGATCTGGCCCTTGACCCATCCACCTAATGCGAGCCTCTTTAGGTGTTGGTCGAGGCTCTTTGCTATTAAGCCATTGACGCTAACAACTATCGGTACAATGACAGCTGAATCCACATCCCACATGTCAACAATCTCATGGGCTAAATCAAGATATTTTATTTGCTTGTCTTTCTCAGCCTTCATGAGATTCTCGTCATGAGGGACGGTAATATCAACTATCATTGCAAGGCGTTCGGATCGATCCACTACCACAATATCAGGCTTGTTAGCTATAATAGTCCTGTCTGTGATAATGGAGCGATCCCAGTACAATGTCGCGCGACCATTCTCGAGAACCGGCTCAGGGTTGTATCTGTAGTACGGTACTTCAATATCCAGAAGATTGTATCGCAGAGCAATTTGCTGGTGGATGATCCTGGCTACTTGGTTATGTCTGTGCAAGTACTCTCCGTTAGCAAGACGCGAACAGCCGGAAACCATATGCCTGAGGGATTCACCAGGGCGATGACATGCCCGACATATGTCAGTAGTGCTATCCCTCAAGATATATTTCCGGTAGTTGTTCGTCATGATAACTTCGTCAGCAATTGCACAAACAAACCCTTCGGTTTCTCCAAAGAGATCGCCGAAGCGTAGCCAGGCAACGGAGGCAACATAGTCTATATCGGGCCCATGTAAGGTCCGATAGAACCTTCCGTGAAGCTCCTTGCTCTGCCATACCATTCTACGGTCATCCACACTGAGTACTACAGGCCTGCGCCAGTTCTCTTTAGCCAGGGCAAGCGGAGTAAGTCCACTATCCACTGCAACCATATCACGATGCACACCCTCGCCCATCTTGTGAAAATAGTCTCTAAGGTTGCATATCTCGCGATTGTGGAGGGTTTTGGCATTTAGAAATCCCCGGCCCCCACATTTTCGCGGGATATACAACCTCATGACAGATGAACGCGGATGGTGCATACGGAATGCTGTTAACAATGTGCGGACTCGCCTATCCAGGGCATCTAATTCAGTCTGTGTCCACTTGAGTATGCCGAAGGAGTATGTAAGAAGAGGCATGACCCAACCATTACAGGCGCGCACCTTGTTGCCGCCTGATAAGTGACTTTTTAATACTTTTTTTAGGCGGCTGAAAAAGCGCTCCTGTAATGATTGTTTCATATCTGTCTCCTTGATGCCCAACGACTGCGACATACCCAAGTATTTATAGGTGTCAGCGATTAGAAGTGAACTAAGATGAGTAGAATCAGATAGTTGAATTCCATCAGATTCCACTACCCTGCCTCGCTTTACATGCATGACTGCACACTTGTCCACTCCGAAAGCCATGTTGATAGAATTACTGAAGTTTTGAGTTAACTTCAGTAACTCTTTCAGCTGGGGTTCAGTTGGTGCAAATAATTTAAGATCATCCATGTATAGCAGGTGGGATATTATCTGACCACCTTTACGCAGCCTATAACCTAAACCTGAACTCTCCAGCATTGAGCTAAGAGGGTTCAAGGCCAGGCAAAACCATAAGGGACTCAGACTGTCACCCTGGAAGATACCCCGCCTAATCCATAGTGGTTCGCTAATGCCTGGGGTTTGTCGACACTCTGGATAGGTAAGGACCGTTCTCCATTGCCGCATGCATGTCTCCAAGAAGGTGCGTACTGTAGGGTCTACTTTATATAACTCCAGCACCCTCAAGAGCCATGAGTGCGGCACGGAATCGAATGCCTTCTTATAATAATAATAATAATAATAATAATAATAATTTATTTATCAAGTTTACAAAGTGTACAGTTATTACAATGTGCATTTAAAATTAATACATAAAAAATTTATTAACATAAAATTATTGTAAGAATAGCTAAAATAGAATAATATTTACTTTTATGAAATTAAAAATATAGGCTCGAATATTTAACTACTATCTGAACTAGGTTAAACCTGTGTTTCAGATTATTCTAATGTTTATGTGGACAATAATATTTGTAAATATAAAAATCTCACAAATTGCAAGCATTTTCGAAATTACATTATAAATTAAATAACTAATATTATATCTATACATATTACTATCTGATTATTTCTAATATTTTCTCTGTGTCTGTGTAATTGAATTTCTCTAAATATTCACTTATCTTTAACTTACAAATTTTGAAGCTTACATTATATATACTTAAAATCTTATTGAGCTTGTTATATAGAAAAGGGCCTAAGAATATATAAAATCTACTAGCGAAGGCAGATCTGGTTTGGGTTGTATTACAAACGAAGTCTTTCCTCCTCTTGTCTGGTGGTTTTGAGTTATATAATAGTTCAGTGTGTTGTTTTAGAGTTATGTTTAAAATGAATAGTTGTCGAACTGTTAGTACTTTGCATGCAGTGAATAATTTGTGTGTGGGATACCTAAAAGGGCGAAAAGTGGCTACCTTTAGAATTGCTCTTTGGGCACGTTCTAGAGGTAGTAAAGTACATTTTGCTGCTCCACCCCAAGATGTAATACAGTATGTAAGTACAGATTGACACAAAGCTAAATATACCTGCTTTATTAAATTATAATCAGCTACTTTACGTAAATTCTTAAAAATATATATTAATTTCCGCATTCTAGTACATAATAAATCAATGTGCTTACGATAATTTAGATTGGTGTCAAGTGTAATACCTAGATATTTGATGTCGTCTGTTTTGGTCAAAGTAGGACACATACATGCGGTGTAAGCATACGTTCGACATGTGTGCGCGTAAATGTAATTGTTAGTAATCGGCAAGCTAGTATTCCTCATAGTAAATAACATATATTTTGTTTTATCTGTATTTAGGGTCAAAATATTTGTATTAAGCCAATGACTCACAATGTTAAAGCCACTCTGAGCGTGTTCATAGACTTCCATACGTGATTTAGCTGTAAATAACAAAACCGTGTCATCCGCATAAGACATTATGAAACCATTTTGAAGTTTCAAGTTGCAAAGGTCATTTATATAAACTAGGAAGAGGGTAGGGCCCAGAATACTTCCTTGCGGGATTCCAAAACAACTATTATTTATTTCAGAGCTACAGAACGGACCAATTTTTACACTCTGATAGCGATCACTAAGATAATCAGAGAGCAGTTTAAGCTGTGTTCCCCTTATCCCGAGTGCTTCAAGCTTGTGCAATAATATAGTACAGGAAATCGTGTCGAAGGCTCTGGCAAGGTCTAGAAAGATCCCAATGGTGTGCATGCCCTTATCCAAATTACTAGTTACATAGTCCGTAAGTTGGTGAACCGCTTGGTCAGTCGATTTTTTAGCCCTGAAACCAAACTGGTTATCGGAAAGCAGTTTTTTGTCTTCAAGATATTTTGTTAGTCTAGTATTTATAATTTTTTCCAAAATCTTAGATAATCCCGATAAGACTGAAATAGGCCTGTAATTGCTGATGCAGCTTTTATCACCAGCTTTGAATATCGGGGTGAGCACCGCTTTTTTAAGCAATTTAGGAAAAATTCCTTCAGTTAGGCATAAGTTAAATATATGAGTTAATGGAGAGGCGAGTATGAATCTAAATCTTTTTAGAATGGAATTTGGTATTTTGTCCCAGCCGGTTGCACAAACGTCTTTTAAACCAGTTATTATTCTTACAATTTCATCAACGTCGGTGTCTAACATAGCAAAAGAATTTAAGGTAGAGGGATAAGCTGAGGATGGTTTTTGAGATGAAAAGTGCGTGGAAGTTAAAGTTTTTTCGGCCATATTTTTACCAACATGTCGCCAAATCCTTTCGGTTACGGCGAACCTGCTGGCTAATGGTCGCATCGATAAGGAGGAGCTCCTTAGTACCACGGGACCCTTTCCTACATCCATTCTGCGAGATAGAGATAACCGAATTAAATTCAATATGTTTCGTAATTTTGGTTATATAATCTATCCAGCATGTCGCCAAATCCTTTCGGTTACGGCGAACCTGCTGGCTAATGGTCGCATCGATAAGGAGGAGCTCCTTAGTACCACGGGACCCTTTCCTACATCCATTCTGCGAGATAGAGATAACCGAATTAAATTCAATATGTTTCGTAATTTTGGTTCGCAGAATGGATGTAAGAAGTTTATAGACCGATGGTAAACACGTAATCGGTCTATAATTACCAGGTTCCGTAGTACAACCTGTCTTATAGAGCAGGTGAGTATAACCTGTCGTAAGGAAGTCTGGTAGCAATCCACTCTCCAGGGCAGACTGAAATTGAGATGCCAATCGAACATGTGAGCTGCGTAGCCACCTCAGCCAAAAGTTTTGCAGTCCGTCCATTCCCGGTGACTTCCAATTAGCCATAGGACGGACTGCATTAGCTACGTCTTCAGCTGTGATGACTACGCTATCCATTTCTGCAATTTGCTCACATGCTCGCTCGACATCTCGCATCCAGCCACCTTCAGAGTGGCTGACTGGTACCGACCAGATACTACTCCAAAACTCTTTGGTCGCAGTAGCATCTGGTAGCTTACCATCGCTGGTCCCAGAATTTGATTGCTCCCAGCTCCTATATACCCACCTTTGGTCCTTTTGAAATATGCGGTTGACCATATATCGATCCACGCGTTTTCTATATCTGCCAATTCGGTTAGCCCATGCATATACCTTCTGCTTTAGGAAGTCGATGCGCTCTGTGACCCGAGACAAGTAGTGGTGGGGACTAACTCCCGTCCCCGAGAATGCTTGGCTCACAAAGCGCATCACTCTCGGACGTGTATTTCCATTCCTAAAGCAGATTAACTTCCCAATAGCTTGCTCTAGCAATACGCTGTTCAATTCTGTACTGCCAGACTGGTGCAGAAGACCTGCGTGGCATAGGAGTGTCAGAAGTTGGTAAATGGACACACGCTAATCGACACACTGCAACAGCCGCACAATACAGAATTGAATGCGTATCACTCAGACTTTGGCTATGATCGAAGTATTCCGGTAAAAGTGAGTCAAGGGTACTTACTAGCGTTAGGTTTCTTCTATGCATCGGTAACCGAGGCAGACGCGGTCTAAATTCTTGAGGTGCGAATCGATAATCGTCAATCGCACATTTCAAAGCGTCCAAAACCTCCTCATTGCATTGAGTGTCTACAATAGGAGTGCTGTCATCTCCATCCACGCTAACAACACTTTGTATTGCCAGAGTGCACGGAGTATTGGTTTCACTCTGACCTTCCTGGGTGGAGATGGCAGCAGTAGATTGTACACACTCTGATCGCAGCCTATCAAGTACGGCATCATCCAACATTCGACAGCGTTGGATGGCCCGCACCTGATCCGATAACCTTTGAGCTGTAACATTGGTAGATGGTTCAAGATCCTGAAACAGAGCAAGCATTCGACAGCGATATGCAGTGAGGTTGGTTCCTCCCTCTGTTGCCGCAAAATATGCGCGCATGACGTTCTCATTTGTTGTTGAGGACCATCGCATGCGCTGCACATTACCGCCGGCAGCGAGGACCCTATTCGTAGCCGGTGGGCCGCGGGATCCCAAGCACGCCGGTGGTCGGCCTCTCCCCCGTCGACGCACAGGTGTTGGCGACGTCGGAGGGGAGAAAAACTCGTCACTCGATGTTGAGCTCGACGTCTCAGCAGGAGCCGGTGTTGTTGCCACAGTTTCTGGCTGCTGCGAGACGGAGTTGAGCGGCGAGTCCGAAGTTGGTATTAGTGCTAGTCGTTTCGATCTTGTAAGCATATTATTAGCGTAGCATTTTTCGTCTTGGATGTATCTGACAGCTGTCAGTAGCTATTTTAATTTTTATATTTTCTAGCTTTCTGATCATTTTTATAAATATTTGTTTAAAGAGGGTGATATTAAACTTATTTATTATTTTTGTATTAATTTATGTACACAGGAAACCAATAAATATGGAATAAAATAAATAAAATATTTTGAGATAAAAAATGCTTGTACTTATACTTGTGTTGCCAGATCTATTATTATTATTATTATTATTAAGGTCAGACTTGTGATTGTTTCGCACTGTGCGTCACCTGAGGCCAGCACGGAAGATCAGAGCTGTGTAATGGCTAGTTTCACCACCTGCACAAAGCTGAGTGCTGACGTTGTCGCAAGCGTTATATTATGTATACATAGAAAAACATTATGCTAATGCCATTCTACTGCGCAACTTTAATGTTGACAATAAAGAATCTTACTTAATGTATGAAACTAAGTAGGTGGTTCAGCGGTATTGGATATGCACCGCTAAACAGATGTTTCCAAAGCCCATGGATAGAGTTATTGCGATTTTCTTATTAACAAATTACTTATTAGGTATCAGTACTAGTTTGTTTAGTACCCGGTAACCAGCTTGGTTGGTGGTTTGTCCCTTGTTACAGAGGAAAAAATATATCAGGAAAACGTGGATGTTACATATATATGTCTATCTACTCTTTCGAAGGGAAATACATGATATTATGCAAAGTTGTGTTTGCTGAATATTTAGATTTTTACCTGCTGAAAGATTAGGTGAAAGTTCAGTAGGTACCTGGGTAATATATTATAAACCTACAAATGAGTTTATTTGGATAGCTGGCTACACACTGTGCAGTCGAACTGTACAGTTAAAGTTTTATCTAATCATATTTTGATTAGATCTTAGATAAACTGTACAGTTCAACTGTTTGTTCTACACACCTAACGATTTATCTGTACAGTTCGGACTATACAATTAAATCGCACAGTTAAAACTGAAGGTGTGTAGCCCGCTTATCTGTTTAAATACATGAATTCGCATGAAGGCTTAAGAGAAAAGATTATAATGTCACTATTGTGATCTTTATTGTTATTTATTACATAATTGAAACTGATGAACTGTTGCTTATTTACTGACTAACGAATAAATTAGTATTGTGATTGCCTAGTGTCACAATATATTTAGTCATTTAGTTCGGCGACGAGACGGCTCCAGCCCTAAAGTGATTAGTTAGTTATTTATGTTAAGTGAAATAACAAGGTTTTGTTCGGCACAAATATAATATGTAGGTACCGAAAGACAGTTATTAATTATACCTTTTATCCACCACAATGATAATAAATCGTTAATTTTTGTACTGATTGATAAAACGTAAAGATCGGTTGTTTTTTAATAATGTATTAGCCTACCAAAGTGACTCCACTCTGCCTGATGGTAAGCAGTCAGTGGAATCCAGAAGTGGCGGACACTATTCCAAAAGCCAAACTACTGATATGGTGGCCTCCACTATGGCTGCTTAGTGAGATGCTTTTTCACGCTCCGTTTAAAAGACCCAGGATCAAAGTTACATGGGAACACATGCGCTGGCAAAAAGTGTTGTGTAATGAAAGTACCTACGGATACTGCCGTGCAAGAGATTAATACATAAATATTTGTTTTAAATGTAGGTCTTCTTTGTATCTGGTAGTAATCATGAGCCTGAAAAGAAGCCTATTACCATTTTAATTAAAGTACGTAGTCAAATTACCTTAATAGATGAAATTGAATAATTGAAATCCTCTATTCTTTTATTTTTTTAATCTTGGTAATTCTATTAGCTGGTTAATTTGTAATAATTACTTTAATTAATAATTTGTTCTTTTGTTGCGATGAGTGTTGACATTGTACTGGCGATTGAAAAGAGTGGCGTGAGTTTCTCGCCAGTTCTTCTCACGGCTCTATCTCGTCATTGAACTGGCTGCAGATTAATTGGCTGACTTCGTGTAGTTTCGACGTTTATAAGCATCATACTTTATGATCAATATAATAAAATAAATGCATTGAATTTGAGTTTGAAGACTGCTACGTAAAATTTAATACACAAAAAACTCTGCTACCCACTCATTATCTGACATACACAAGAAGGAATGGTATGCTTTCATGTTTTCGACTTTACACGGTCGTGTAGCACATTAAGCTTCAGTTCAAAGCTCACGAAGTAGGTTTTGCATAAACGTTAGAAAGGTTGTTATAAACCAGAGGATGGCGGTATCCTGAATGCGACAATGTCTTCCTTTATTACATTATTTACGATTATATACTTTGTACGTAACACTGATACGGATTTGATATATTTACAAAAATAAATTAATTTAGTTTTTTAATATTGTGCTATCAAACCAAGCTTATTTTGCCAATCCATCTAAATGCAAGTAGGTCGAAATTCGCCTGAAGACAGATTTCCTTGGCAACGAGCTTGTTGTCATTTTATTAGACACTGACATTTTACTAAGTACACTGTTGTTATGTTAGTATTGATTCAAATTCAAATTCAAATTCAAATTTATTTATTCAAATAGTAATTTTACATAGTTTTACAATATAAGCTTAATCTAACATGTAGGGACAATATAGTATGGGTTTTACCTGAACTAGGATAAACCTGACTTCAGGTATGAACAATGCATATTTCTAAACAATATTTCAAATGCTTATTACTTAAAATCAATATTCTAAAGTGAAAAACTAAATAATCTAATATTAATTATATGCTAGCTTATAACTAATAATACATGCAATACATAAACACTAGTCAGCGTAAAACAATTAATAATGCTTCCGTTTCTTCATAGTCCAATTTTTGCAAATAAGGCTTTATAACATTTTTGCACTCAGCTGTTCTTAAAGTGGATATTGACAAAATTTTGTTTATTTTGTTATACAAGTATGGGCATAAAGAAAGTAAGAAATCTATACATAAAAGAGTGTCTTATTTTATTTTTATAATTACATACTTTATATTTGCGTCTATTTTTATTGAAAACGTCATAAGTGCATAAGACACGGTAGATCTTACAAGTTTGACTGTTTTAAACAAAATGTCAGGGTCATAATTCAGATGGTTCGATAGTACCTACCTAGCTGAATCATGGGCAATTTAATTTTTGCAGTAATTAGTTAATTACACCTACTTTACTGAAAGCTTAATTTAATAGATATTGAAATAAACTTACTTCGTTATTTACTATTTAAATATGTAAATAGTTAAAGTTTTTAGATCTTGTAATACCATTTTAAGATAGATCTAAAAATAGTATAGTTATATTATCGATAAGTAAGTAGTTTATCTAAAAAAACGCCAGCTGCGGTGTAGATTGAGAATTAAAAGCTTGTCAAACTTAAAAAATCTAACACAAAATAATCCTCTTCAAAAAATAACATCACAAAATTTGCATAAACAAAATGGACTGTCCCATATGGCTTTGAATACTGTCACTCATAAATTGTATTTTTTGTTTAGAATTTACTCAGCAAACAACAACAGTAATTTTAGTTTTATTATTGAACATTATCCATTCAATAGGGGGATAATGTTTTGAGTTTGAAAGTACGATACCTAGCAAGTATTATGGCTTCATATAAAATTATTCTGACTGGCCTGTTGGTCTAGTGGTTAGTGACCCTGACTGCTAAGCCGGAGCTCGTGGGTTCGATTCCCACCCAGGACAAACCTTTGTGTGATGAGCATGATTGTTTGTTCTGTGTCTGGGTGTAATCTATCTATAATATGTATGTATTTACAAAAAAGAAGTATATAAGTAGTATATCAGTTGTTTAGTACCCATAACACAAGCAAATATAATTGCTTAATTTGGGGCTAAATGGCGCTGTGTGCATGTGGTTGAATATTATTATTATTATTATTATATAAATATGTAGCTTTCCAAAAGTTGTGTACTGGACAAGTTAGAATACTACACATATTTACTGTAATATATCTACCTATACTATTATATAAAGCGGAAGAGTTTGTTTGTTTGTACGCGCCAATCACTGGAACAATCAGTCGGATTTGAAAAATTCTTTTTGCATATGATAGCCCAGTTCTCGAGGAAGGTTATAGGCTACGTAACATCACGCTACTGGCGACGGGAGCAGAGCAGTAAGCAAAGACGCGGGTGAAACTGTGCAGCGGAATGCTAGTATACCTATAAATTATAGTGCTCAAGGATAATGCACCTATATTTGGCAATGGAGTGATATTTTATTATCGGTTATCACACAAACTTTAGTTCTATAAAATATGTACACCTAATAATATCCAGACAAAAACATAAATAGACAAAAAACTTCACATTGCAATCAATATTCGACAGTATTTAAAACAGTTTCAAATGTTACCTACATAAAAGTATAAATTATATCATCAAAAATGTTTATTAACAAAAGTTTTTTAATAAGAGTAGCGTAATAACAGAAATATAATAAAGGTAGCGGCGTAGCGGTTTTCGTTCAAACCGGAATATCATAATTTTGCGGTATTACCTCTGAGAAATAATGAGGGTAATGGTTCTAAAACGTAAAACAGAAAACTCTGTTTTGTATACTAATTTTCATTTAATGTAATATTTTTTTTATAATTATGTTGACTATAATATCGCATTATTTTTAAAACTACCTAATTAAACTGCCTCTGTATTTCGGTGGTACTGTCTACGGGTTACCACGCAGAGGTCTCGGGTTCGATCCCCGGGTCGGGTAAAAATATATTGGGTTTTCTGTCTTCTAAAAATTCTCAGTATTAGCTCGAAGTCTGGAATTGTGCCCGATAAAATATCAACAGACTCGGCCATGGGACATGGGACATGGGATGTAAAAAAAAATGGCGAAAAGTAGGTGGTTAAACCTTCAACGTTAAAAGGAGAACAAGTATAGTAAAAAAGAAAATGCTAAGAAAATACTACCAAGATGTTACCAACTGTAAAGCATGAGGAAGAAAATGAGAAAATCGAGGGTTTAATGTCTCACCTGTCAACTCACCGAACGAGACGGTGCAGTGTGAAAAATATTTAACGTCAATCTAAATCTGAATTTTTTATGTGTATTTGTTTGCAACGATTTATCTACAAATCTATTGTATCGATTTGAAAAATTCTTTGACCTATAGAAATGAATAAATGAAGCGGGTAACATAGGTACTATGTTACCCGCTTCATTTATTACACATTTATATACATACGATTCTATTGCAATGATATTTCTGTGGGCGTTTGTTGTGATACCGAATGAAACTTTTGATAGCTCTGACTTTTTTGACTGCCTGTGGTTCGGTGGTAGTGTATACGGACTGCCACGCAGAGGTCGCGGGTTCGAGTCCCGCTCAGTGCAAATACTCTTGTGCATGAATATGACTATTTGCATTGGTCTGGGTGTTTCTATGTATATGTATGTTTTTACAAAAAAAAAGTATTTAAGTATGTATATCCGCATTTCTAGAACCCATAACACAAGTTATAATATACGCTTACTTTGGGTCTAGATGGCGTTGTGTGTAGTTGGTGTGATATTATGTATTATTATTATACCGAATATACTTCTCCAGTGATCCAGTTTGTTCCTTAACTAGCGCTGATCCGCACGAATGTAGACGTACAGTTTAAGTCCTTATTTACCACCGTAAAAATTTTAAACACTGTTCCATTTTACAGTTATTCTTCTTCGTAGTAAGAATGTAATTACGCAAACGTTACTTTAAAAATATTCTCTATATTGACGTGGTCAAATTATATTACTGCAAACAGGTGAAGCTGTAATAAATTATGTACAAAACCGAGCTCTTATTTTTGCATAAAACGAAGTATTGAAATTGTTCCAAAAACATAAAACTTTCATTTACTTTCCAACTGTCAAAATATTGCAGTAAGTTTATATCATTCAGAATAAACAATCGTATGAAATAGATTTTATAGGTAAAATTCCATTAACTTTGCAAGAAAACGAGGTCAATATTTTTGTTGTAAATTATTTTATATTATTCTGCTAAATAGCCGTGTTTTATTACTTCTACTGTTAAACTGTTTTTAAAATGAAACTAGAAATACTAACCCAACTACTGAGAACTTGTATCTTTTTTTAAATGTGTTTCGATTGCATAAAGGAGAACGTAATAGACAAAGATTTAAATTGTTTTCTTTTTTGTTACAAAGATAAAAGCTGATTTATATTAATACAGTAGTTGGTACTAGTACTACTGAATACTGGAACTGGATCAGTACTGTAAACGTTTTTAATTCAGTCCAGCTTCCAGTCTACAAGCGTCCATAGGCTACGGTAACTGCTTACCATCAGGCGAGCTGTATGCTTGTATGTCGCCTTAGTCATATAAAAAAAAGTTTACATTCGATGCATGCGTCAGCTACTGAATCAATGTAAAATAAGCCTTATGTCTACCACAGCCGGCCAAATGCTTAGCCTTTTATTGTCATCTGTCCCACCTAAATAGTTTACTACTCATACATAATTAATTTGTTAATGCCAGCATGTATTGTTTTGTTACACGATTTAAAAAAAACAATAACTAAATATTATAATAGTAATAACAAAAATATATTTACAGCAATAAAAGTCTACTACCATGCTGTTACTAAATTAATAATAAAATCTGGGCTTACACAGAAACTAATGTGAATTTTCTCGATGCAATTTGAAATATCGCCTACCAGTAAAATATATTAGTATCCCCATTTTAAGTAAATGAGAAAACAAAGAATGGTGCCCATCATTTATGTATCTCTAAAGCAGTCAGGGGCCATAAGCAGTATAAGCATCTAAATTGCTTCACAGAACGTTAATGTAAATTTTATGTTTACTCGTATTTGGAAAATATTTGCGTTAAGCGCGTTTTTATTTAGATTTTTTCTTTCAACGGATTCTAAGTAAATAGCTAATGAATGTGTAAATTTAGCATAAACTTGATTATCTTTATCGGTAAATAATAGAAAATAGCATCATGCTATTTGCCAGCCATTTTAAGTCAAATGAAACAGGTGTGAACTTTTTGCCATTATTATTAGACACATTTTAGACGAATGATAGAAAAATCACTTAAGAAGATTCTCCAGTCACCCAAATGCTAATTTTTTATATTTTATTGCCAACAGTAGCAAATTAACAAACAGCCCACGTGATGGTAAGTGGTAACTGTCGCTCATGGACGACTCAGGTATTAAAAAGTATTTTTGTTATTATCTTGACTTACAGGAATCCCAGTGATACGGGAGTGATATTGTGTTGGTATTTGATCCACGGATATACGTGACAGTCAGGGGCGTACTTACCGCCGTATTAGCTGTATCAACGATAAGGGGCCTCCGGGCTACAGAGGCCTCTAACACATGTAAAAAATTGTCAAATGTCATCCATAACGTCACTTAAAACTGCAAGAGTTTTCATTTCAGAAATGACAATGCATTTACTTTTGTGGGAAATTTTTACCCTTCATTTGGGCCCCCTAACTAATTTTAATACAGGGTCCCTTCAAGGCACGCCACGCCACTAGTAACAGTTACCTTAACCGATTGATACAGATACTGGATACAGGTTGTTTACAATCGGCCCCAAACGTGCCTACTCTGCAATTGTCGCTGCAAACAATACTACTAAGTAGACGCCGACGCCGACCTCTCGAGTACAGTAGTTTTTAATTTTAAATTATATAAAATATGTATTAGTTTATAGTTTTTATTTTGTTATTAAGTAGGTATTGACATTTTATGGGCTCTAAATGACTGAAATAAATGGTTTTTATTATTATTATTATTAGAAATCTGTGAATGATAAAGAATTTACAGTTTTAGCGAAAACTAAACATAACCTTGTAAGCATACTAAACATTCTAGTTATCAACATCCTTGAGATATCTATTAAGCAACAACCACTTAATACTGATAATGTTATTGACAGTAAAGTGATATCTTCAACTATTTGACAAGGTATTTACAGTTTAGAATAAGACTGCCTTGTTTGTTTTCCTTCTAGTGATAGACATAGGAAATTCGCACTATTTATCTTAAAATTGCTTTTAATAGTAAGAATATTTTTGGTTAGTAGCAAATTATAAGAATCAAGCAAAAGAAAAAGCAATCATTATCATAATTCATACCTGAAATGAGTTATTGTCCATGCTGTTCTGGGACTGTAACAAAAAATAAACACTTATTAGAAATGAATCTAGACTATAAACAGAAGATGTTTAATCGCAGAACTACCAGTGGGATTTGAATAATTCTTTTTGCGTATGATAGCCCAGTTCCTGAGGAAGGTTATAGGCTATGTAACATCACGCTACTGGCGACGGGGGCAGAGCAGTAAGCCAAGACGAGTAAAACCACGCCGCGGAAAACTAGTTTGTAATAAAATTGTTAAATTCTAAATATTTATGAATGAATGTGTTTAGCAGCGTTTCTTTCTATAGGTATTGTAATAAAATGTGACTTATTGTCGAAATAATTAATTCTGAGCTCAAAACTAAGAACATTTTATCATCTAAGATTAGATTTTGAAGATGCTTTATTGATTAGTTAATTTAGATCTCTTTATCATTCCATTAGATGCGTTTTTTGATCTTGGCTTATTGTTATCAAACAACAAGTTAAAAATAAATCCAGGAAAGGAATCCAGCATTCTGATAACACGTTTGTAAAAATAATCTTTTTTTGTAATTAATCGTAAGCAGAAATCCAGTTAATTTTAAACACTATTTTATTAAAAGCTTGGCAACTTGCTTATTTTCTGTTCTGCTAAATTTCATGACGAAGCTTGCAACGAAGTCTGAATATTAATTATATAATTTATATAGTGACTTTATTTGTCGATTTTTAGGCACTAATAATGTCGTACAGCTACAAAGTAAGTTCTCAGATGATAAGATTTAAATTTAAGTTAAATACACAGCGTTTTAAGCTTTTTAGCTAAACCTAATGAACTCTAAAATTATTGACTAGATTAACTAAATTATTACGAAATGTAAATGTAAATATTTAGACTTGTAAATAAAATATTATATTGAGTATAGATAAACATGAAGTAATGAAAACTGAGAATATAAATTAATATTAAACTCATGTGTATGAAAAGATAAATTAATGTTGTAGACGCATAGGTATTGGATCGATGAAAATGGCGTTTCATAGTCTCTGCTAACTCCATTAATGAAAGATAGGCGTGAAATTATGTAAATCTGAATTTCGAAATGACTGAAAGTTCATGTGTTCTTTTTTTTATTCTTTATTATTAACCGATTTTCTTTTATTTATTAACCGATTTATGTCTTATTTTAGGGATAAGATACTTAAAAAAATATATACGGCCGAATTGAGAAACCTCCTTCTTTTTTGAAGACGGTTCTTCTTCTTCTTCTTCTTCTTCTTTTCGCGGGCTCATTTTCCGCATGTGGTCCCTTCGTAGTTGGGCCTTTTTGCGTGATGGTGTGGTTTGAGTACCCACTGCCCTACAGCATCCATCCAAGCTCCTTCCAGAAAGCAGCCAGTTTGCCGGGTCTGCTGCAGGCCTCTCGGAGTGTGCTTGGTGTTCCCAGGTGTTGCGCCCGTTGTTCCACGACCTCGCTGCAGTTCATGACTACGTGGGCCGGTGTTTCTTCAGCCCTCATGCACGCTCGGCATAGTGGGCTGTCCGTTTTACCTATAACATGCAAATGTTTGTTAAGATTACTGTGCCCTGTTATGGTCCCTACTACATACCGTAGGTCCGCCCTATTTAAGCGCAGCAGTTTTTTAGAGAGTCGTCCGTCTAGAGATGGCATTGCCTCTCTCGATTGACGACATTCCGTCGTCTTTGCCCACAGTTCGGCGTGTAGTTTTCTTGTTCTATGTCGCAGCCAGTACCTTTGCTGATTTGCCGATATTGGTATAACGGGTTCCACCCTGTAGGTCTCTGATTCGGATCCCCTTCTGGCCAGTTCGTCGGCCGCGTCGTTGCCTAGGGATCCGCTGTGTCCTTTGATCCATTGGAGTGTAATCGCGTTTGACTCACATATACCCTCCAATTTCCTGTGGCATTCTAGGACTAGTCCTGATTTTACTGTGTTGCTGCATAGAGCGTGCAGTACTGCAGTGCTGTCCGTTAGGATACGAATGCCTTGGTTCTCTATTTTTCTTGCAGCCACCGCGTCTGCGGCCTGTATTATACCGACGCATTCTGCCTGGAAAATTCCTTTGGCTACTCTGGCACGTGTCGTGTTATTCACCGTGAATTGGATGGCCCTTTGTTGAAGCATGTTGTGTATCCATTCGCATAGTGTTGGTTCCACCCCATATTTAGTTAAGGCATTACTTATACTCGTAAAGCCCGTCTTGTCGAAAGCTCCTTCTATATCGATGAAAACCCCTAGGGTCTGTTCCTTCGTGGACAGGGATCTTTCGATTGTGGTGACTACGCTGTGTAGTGCGGAATCTGTAGACTTCCCTGTGCTGAACGCATGTTGATTCCGATGTAGTGGTTTGCTTCGCAAGTGGGTGTCCCTTATGTGTCTATCACACATCCTCTCCAGCGTTTTCTGCATGAAGGATGTCAGACTAATGGGTCTGTACGCTTTTGGGTCAGTGTAGTCCGATCTCCCCGGTTTCGGCAGGAAAATCACTTTTACCTCTCTCCATTGTTTGGGCATGTATCTATGTGCTATACATGCGGTGAATATCTCTGTTAATTGGGAGTTTATTAGCTTCCCTCCCCATTGTAGTAGTGCAGGGAATATTCCATCTAGGCCAGCTGCTTTATAGGGTAAAAAACTGGCTATGGCCCATCTAGTCTTATCGTTTGATATGATTTTGTGGGCTGTGTTCCAGTCTTGTTCTGTTGTGTCTTCTCCTGTGTTGTCTTCCCAGGCAGTGTCATCCGTCAGGGTGCACTCTGGAAAGTGTGCCTCCAGTAGGGCTTCACAGGTTTCTTTATCTGTGTTGGTATAGGTGTTGTCACTCCTCTTCAGTGATCCTATTGTTCTAGTCACGCTGTTCGTGATAATTTTCCGCACTCTGTTAGCTGAGCTACAGGTTTCTATGTTTGAGCAGAATCTTTGCCAGGACTCGCTCTTTCGGAATTTTATTCGTTTTTTGTATACTTTCTGGGCTTGCTTGTATTCCTCCCAGTCTAGTTTGAAGACGGTTAATAAAATATATAAGTATTATTGTTCGTTTTAAATTTCGTTGAGAAAAATTGTTATGCAAATTTAATGATCACTTAAAATCAACAAAAAGTCAAGGGAATTTTAAAAAGTTAATTTTGTGTGGAATAGAGTAGCGATCGTAATTGGCAAGCTTTTTCCTTGCTTATAGCTTAAAAAATATAAATAATATAATAAAAGTATTGAATTAATAAATACTGAAGTATATTTTAAACAATGACTTAATAAACATATGGAATAAAATAAAACCAATCATCATGATCACTAACATATTAGCTGAAAGACGTTCACTACTGAAAACCTAGGCCTCCCTCAAGTTTCACAAACTTGACCGGTCGATGGATTAAGAGCGGTATTACATTATCATATAAATATGATTTCATATCTGTCAAATTCTATGATCGTAGTTCGACGACCCTCAAACTATGATCATAGATAATCACATGTAGTTATTATACCGTCATATGTTCTTCATTTAAAAATGACGTACACATCTTTGATCATATTTCTATGATAGTCTAATAGCGGCCTGAGATTGCTACCGACCGGCGCATAAATTTTATTCTTATAATTTGAATGTAAAAAATGGTTCTTTACTGTCATGTAAAGAACCATTTTTTACATTCAAATAACCTTTTTGTTTAACACAAAAACAATTAATAAAAGTTCAAATCATACATTTTATTAGGTTCCTTTTTCGTATTACGTATACACATCCTTCGTGTTTATCACAGCTTTAGTAGTTACAAAACAGTCACTTGTACAAATTATTTTGTATATCATAAATAAGAAATGTCTTTGTTATAGTCCTAATGAATAAATTGCGTGCGTATGGAAAAGCCGTCACCAAAAACAACGCGTGACGTTTGAAACAATAAACAACAAATGTCCCGGTAAATTTTATAAAAAGTATAATTAAAAGAAAACCATTTTTATTATTTTTGTAGATGATATAAGAATAATAAAATAACTACTCAATTTAGTTTGGGCGACGGTTATTACTTAAGATGTCGAAAGGAGTTCATTGAGAACATACGTGACGATTAATTGACAATAATAAAAATTATCTTCAAACTTCTAATAACTGATGGTAATACATACATCGAGATAGATATGTAAATTAACGCAAAAAAGATAAAATATAAGATAGATGTAATATTAATCTCAAAAATTTTAAGGTTCACATTGAAATTCAATAAGTTTTAAAACACGACAGAAAAAGCCGCCTACAACAGAGTACCTACAATATAATAGATAACAGGCTTTTCATTTAGCAAGTACTAATCTAATACTAACAGAAACACTTACGTTGCCTCATCATAATCCTTACAATCACTAATGTACTTCTACACTTATACATAAAGCGAAGAGTTTGTTTATTTGATCGCGTCAATCTCTAGAACTACCATTCGGATTTGAATTATTATTCTTGCATTTGATAGCGCAATTCTTGAGGAACCTTTTAAGCTATATTACAGCCCGCTACCTACAGGAGATTTAACATAACGTGGGTGAAACCGCACTGTGTGTGTGTGTGTGTGTGTGTGTGTGTGTGTGTGTGTGTGTGTGTGTGTGCGTGTGTGCGTGTGTGTGTGTGAGTGTGTGTGTGTGTTTGTGTGTGTGTGTGTGTGTGTGTGTGTGTGTGTGTGTGTGGGTGTGTGTGTGTGTGTGTGTGTTTGTATGTGTGTATCTGTGTCTGTTAACACACAGCGCCTACACGGCTAAACCGATTTCAATATAAATTAGTAGTAGATAAATTCGGTGCTGGAGACGGACATAGGCTACTTTTTATCCCGAAAATCGGTCTGGTGCCAGAGGTATACAACAAAACATATTTTACGCGCGGACCAAGCCGTGGGGCGCAGCTAATGTCTCATAAACAGGAATACCGCCAGCCCATTTAATGTAACTAATCTTTTAATCCTATCCGACGATTTTATCTAAGCTGATACAATCTCTAACAGAATGGAAAACAAATCCAAAATTATTAACCTAAATGTAGAAAGTATTTTTGCATAAACAGTAGATAACGTTACTTACTATGTTTATCAATATTAGTTTAGCGATATCAGATAAATATATGAACTTTTTATCTTCGTATGAAGTAACTAATATTATAAAATAAAAGAAGATCAATGAATACGCCACTGAATCGACACACAAATTTTCGCATTTATAATGTGAATTCTCTAATCACCAAGTAAAAAATTAATAACGACCGGTTAAAATAGCATTATATATAGGCATTAGCAGAGTCACAGAATGACCTACAGGAACTTTTAAACACCATGAACAACATATTTAAAGAATTTTCTCTTAAAATTAACATTAAAAAGACTAAAATACTAAACATATCCAAAGCTAGTTTGAACTCACACAGAACAATAAAAATAGAAAATAACCCATTAGAAAATGTAATCCAATTCAAATATCTCGGAAGCCTTATTGTACAAGATGCTAGATGTATACAAGACATAAAAACCAGAATAGCAATAGCAAAACAAACATTTCATAAAAACAGAAATATATTTACATATAAAATATCAAAACAAGTGAAAAAGAAATTTATAAAAACTTATGTTTGGAGCATAGCACTGTATGGGTGTGAAACGTGGACAATGACACAAAGAGAAAGGGATATGTTGGAGGCATTTGAGATGTGGTGCTGGAGGAGGATGGAGAAAATAAGTTGGACAGAGAGGATCACAAACGAAGATGTGTTGAGAAGAGTGAAAGAAAAGCGGACCTTGCTCAGGACAATAGAAAGTAGAAGAGGAAAGATGATTGGCCACATTATACGACATGACAGCTTTATAAGAAACATCATAGAAGGGAAAATAGAAGGAAAGCGAGGTAGGGGAAGACCACGGATAAACTATATGAGTCAAATAAAGAAAAGTGCTGGTGCCATGTCGTATAAGGAGGTTAAAGAGATGGCACTGGACAGGGAGAAGTGGCAGGAATTGCATCAGTTCCACCGACAAGAGTCTAACTCTTAAATTATGGATGGATGGTTAAAATAGTGACAATTGGGGTAGAAGACCTGTCCAGAAGTGGACGTGATTCGACTGGCTTGATGATAAACGGAAAATGTTAAAACTTGCGAAAACAAAGGAGCTTTTCAGTTACTCTCCATGTGTAGTTGTACTGTTTGCTTACTTAGTACGACTACCAAAAATGACAGTTTGAAAGTGGAGATCAACTACAAAAACACTATCAATAATATTATTTTAGCAGTTCATACGGAATGCATGAAGCTATCTTGTCACTGGCAGCACTGTTGAATACTATTCTTTTCATATTCCATTAAGAAAGTGTAAGGACGTTTACTTTTAACTGCGTAAATGCTATATTTACTATTAAACTTTCGCGTTGCATGATATAAAACTATAAACATACGGGAATTAACGCGATTAGTCTGCTTGTGACCACGGCCGGTGTAACCTGGTCGAAACATCAAGCAAAATAAGGTATGTAAATACCTAATGCATGATCGCGTTAATTTCCGTATGCGTAAATGCTAATTCCAACAATGGCTTTTACACTGTCTTCGTAATATACTGTATAACGACATTTAGACTGCTTCTGTGGTTCGTTTGTACAGTATACGGATTACCACGCAGACGTCTCGAGTTCGATCCAGCGTCGGGTAAAGTGATATTGGGTTATTCTGTCAAAAAATACCGATAAACGGCAGCAGGCTCTCCCCCTGGCAAAAAGTATGTAGTTACAATACCTCTGCCTACCCCTTCGGGGATAAAAGGCGTAAAGAGATTTAAGTAGACTGTAATTTCATTACAGGCTATTAAAATTATCAACTGACGTAACAGTTTAACATTGTCTTTGAGGCATGAAATGATCTATTTATGATCAGAAAACTCGAACCAAGCCTGGTCCTTCTTCAAACGAGGTTTGAAGAGAGCAATATTACCACGGTAGGCAACGGCTCCGCAGATCCCTGACATTGCAGAAGTCCATGTGCAACAGCGACAGTTACCGAGGGCTGTTCACTCGTAGCTTCATGCCTGTCTCCCATTAATGAAGTAAGCACATACATAAACTGCTTTTCTCTTGACTGTACCTGTCGAAAAGACTGGCGGATTAGACCGGAATGACTAAATATGCAGGGGATCAAAACGGAATTAAAGAATAATAATAATCACAGGGGATTGGATCAGGGGGTTCAGACAGGAATAACTCGTTTGGTATATAAAAAAAACCAAACTTTTTTTTTTATTGAAAGCGCAATGTTGTACTGGTTCAGAGCGAAGCCATAATATGACATCACGACCTATTACACAACCCATTAAAAAAAGTAAAGTAAAAGTTAAAAGGCCTCTTCTCATACAGAGAAAGCTTGAGAATGATCAATGCTTGTTTAAGTCGTATTCACAATTTCCGATTTATATTTTTTTCGTCCAGGTTTCTCTTTCTTTACAGCGGGGCAAATATGTATATTATTATGTTATTCAGTCAAGAAATATTCAGTGTTGTTCCAAAGTTTTGTATTTTCTTCCGTATCTGTCGACAGACACGTATCACACGTCGTATACTAAACCTAATATTGTTACAAACCAGGATACACGACGTACGTAATGTTATGTTCTGCCGAGATGTTTGATACGCCTTGCTTACATAGTATAAGGAAATCGCTGGAAATCGTCTGTCTGTTTGAACGCGTTAATCTCGAGAACCACCCAATAGATTTAGATGCGATTTTCACTGTAATATAATAATACTAGCCTGTTTACTATCCAACTGCAGGACAAAGGCCTCTTCTTGTACAGACAAGGCATGAGCATTAACCACCACGCTTGCTCAAGGCGGATTGGGAATTTCAGACTTTAAAGTTTCCTTACCATGTTTTCCTTCACCGTCACTAAAAAATGTCTAAGATAAACTTAGAAAGTACAAATGGACCGGATTCGAACCCACTACCTCGTGTTTACGAAGCAAGTGCCTTATCCACTAAGTAATTTCACTGTTATATTATAGATTTCTCACGAAAAGTTTAGGTATATAATACATCAACCTATCACCTACAGACGAACGGAAAACGGACAATATTTAGTACCGATAAGGACCAAGACGGGGCGCTACAGTATAAGGTTCTATCGTGATTGTGTCGGCAAACAGCACGTCGTAAAATTGTCCTTAATGAACCTATAAAGCTTAGGTATCTAGGTTTAGTTCACAAACTGGTGTAACAAGATCAGATAGGTATTAGGTCTTGTAATGTTGACTGTTCTGAACGATGAATTTTATGACTTACTTTTTTTATCAATCTCAACAACTACACACAACGCTATCTAGAACCATAATAAGCTTTTTTATTTTTATATTAGCCTACCAAAGTGACTCTACCCCGCCTGATGGTAAGCAGTCAGTGGAATCCAGAAGTGGTGGCCACCATATTAAAAGTAAAAGGGAATGGGGAAGGGGAAGGGAATGAGGGAAGTAAGGAAAGAGGAAAGGGGGGCAATTGGGTCTCCGGTTTGTTTTTTCTCTAGAGTACATGAAATGCAAACAGTGTTTTATCGTCTAGAGTTAATTAAAAACCGATTATTAACAATATTAATTCTCTACAAAATCAAAAGAAGTCAAGGACATTTATTTATTTAAGTTCTTTAAGTTAACACTTATAAACGTTATAATTACAAAAAGTTAGTCTATTAACCTACAGCCAGGTCGCTGACGTTGGGTAAGACTTTTCATTACCGCCATTTGTAAGTTAACATTTGGGAATACGTCTTGAAGGAACATCGTTCCTTTAGGAATAACAAACAACTTTTAAAACAATTAACAAGAACAAAATTAATTACTGTTTGATAAACTTGGCAAACAAAGTTTGTAATGTATGTTGTTACAAAATTTCAACTATTACTACTAAAACTAATGTGAATTTAATTGTTCAATCGCACAGTTTTGCAATAATAGTGTATTCTAATAGTTCGTACGTGTTTGCTTTTTGTTTGATAACAATTTCTGTGTTATGTTCCTCAACATCTGAACTAATAATTCTTGTATGTTTATAATTATGCTTCAATGACGATGGAGAAACAGAGTTGGGGCAAGGTCGGCTGGCAAAGTATCTTCACTGTACTGCAGTTATAGCAATACCTGGATAATGTTGTGTTGCTGCTGGCGAGTTCTGGTTTTATTTATATTATCCTTGGCGCCATTGATTGCGTCTGTAGCCTTTGCTTATTGTGCTTCATTAATAGAACGATGAGCTTGGTTTGAGATCGTATGACGTTGTGCTAATATTGCATTTTGAAGGCACACTCTTCTCACATTAACAGACCTCGTTAGTCGTCATATTTAATAATAAATAATAATATGTGGACACTATCACACACTGTCGTCTAGTCCCAAGCTAAGCAGAGCTTGTGTTATGGGTACTAAATAACTGAAATATAATACATATACATACTTTTTTTTTTGTAAATACATACTTATAATACATAGGAAACACCCAGACTAAAGACAAATACAAATGTTCATCACACAAATATTTGCCTTCCGAGGGAATCGAACCCACGACACCCGGCGTCGCAGTCAGTTACACTAACCACTAGACCAACGGTGCAGTCATAATTATAATGAAATAAAATAAAATTAAAATTAAAAATAAAATAATGAGATACAGACCTAAGTTTAGTTTAAATTCCAGATCTCCCACAAATTACAAACTTATAAAAGTAATTACAAATGTTATTTTTGTCTCTCTATAGTACACGTGGTTATGTAAAAGGACCGGCCTGACACCACTAAAATCCTTCGGTAACTTACACTAAACTCACAAAGACATTCATTGAAGTAAACAAAGTCTAGATTGTCCAGATCTGTGTTTCGTGAAAAGTTTTTATCCCAACGTCGCCAGGTAGGATAAAACCACTTTAAAAAATCACCTCGTCAAGTCTGTACGTGATCTTACAATCTTAAGGTCTCTAAACCTCACTTGTGTTCTGCCCACTCGTAATAAAAACTCTGTTAGTGTAGTCTAAGAAAGGTTTGGTACAAAAAGTTACCCAAACTACACCCCTAGGAATATTTGATCCTAGGCTGTACAAAAAGTGTTATTGAGTTTTTTCTGCTGAAAGACGCTTAGCATTTGCGAGGTTAGAATATTGTGATCTACATTTGTGGTAACTCTTTCTTCTGTTGCAATACGTAAATGGTAATAATAAATATTATACTTGAAACTTCTGGTTGAAAATTCGTAAGTAACGAGGCCTAAAATGGAGTTATGGAGACGCCCGCATTACGAAGTTAAAGGCCTTAAAAGTTGTAACTAATGTTAGTATTATGGAGTTTATCAAATAATTTATTAGTACAATTCGAATGCGTATATATATCTGTTTAATGACTGAGCTCAGCTATTGTTTTCAGAACTTTATTAATGCTAAAATACAGCCCCTGCTGAGATTTATGTTTATGTTTCATGCATAGAAACAATCTACGTGATTTTCTGCAAATTTTACTAAAGCTCTAAATACAAGTATTAAAGCACTGCCTTTGTTTGAAGCTCAGAAATAGGCATGATAAGTCTTATTATAGTAAAATATACATACAAAATTATATCAGTAGCAAGTCCCGAAGATTTCTTATAAAATTTAAAAAAAAATATGTGTACAGTTTACATTATCCAATTTATACTTTGAAGAGTTCGTGTAAACAGTTCGACGTAATTTGCACAAAGAATTAAATTATTAGTGAGATTTGTTTATTTTTCTTAGTCTTGTGTAGCTACTAGTGTTTGAAGCCGGGTTTTCATCAAATGATGGCCTGTATTTGTTTGGTTGGTTTAAGTTCTTCCCTTTTTGCTTTGTTGCTTCTGGAGGGATATAAATTCTAATAAATCTAATAATAGAAGATGTATTATCACTAATAAAAATAAACTGACAAAATATTTTTTTAGAATTTAGTCAGAATATGTTTATAAATTAAGTTTTACGTGTGTGTATGAAAAGATTAATAAATATTGAAGAGGCAAAGGAGGTATGTTTGGATCGTAGTAAATGGCGTTCTATAGTCTCTGCTTACCCCATTAATGAAAGACAGGTGTAAATTTATGCATGTATGTATTTAAGTTTTACAAATATTAGCGATTGAAAACACGGATTGAACTTTTTCTGTGGAGTAGTGAAAATACATTTAACTACTCTATGCAAGTTGTTGTGCAAAAGTCAAAGTCAAAGTCAAAGCATTTATTTCATTTTGATCATAAAGTATGATGCTTATGAAAAGTCAACATTACATTTTGTCAGCCAATTGACCTACAGCCAGTTCGCTGACTAGGTAGAGCTGTGAGAAGAACTGGCAAGAAACTCACGCCACTCTTTTCAATCGCCAGATAATTACAGTTATTTGAATGAGTTACAATTTAAACACTCATCGCAACCTAAGAACCATACAAAGTAATTATTACAAATTAACCAATTAATATAAAACTAAGATTAAGGAAAGAAAAGAGAGGATTTCAATTATTTAGTTTCATCTAGTATGGTAATTTGACTACGTATTTTAATTAAACTGGTAAATGCACCTCCTGGTCACATTGCACGACAAGGTAGTACTGGATTAAATATTAAAAGTATGCCATGCCAAGATTGACCAGTCATCCCAAGTAGCACCCGTTCACGAGCATGACGCACGAGCCAGCCATCATCACCCTCGCCATATTAGAGGGAAGGTGATGACCCGGCCAATACGACACCACAAGCAATGACATTTTAGTGAGCATGACAATGCAGAGCATGGGTGGTAAAAGAACCCTAATAAAATGTATTATGCCTTACGAACTCATAATGATCATGATATGCATCCTCTTCACATTAAACTTTTACTACAATAATCAACATAATTACAATAATAGTCAATATAATTACTATAATAATAATCAATGTACTGAATGATAATAATAGTCAATATAGCTACAACAATAACAATCAATATAACATTAATCTTGCATTAAACGAGCAACTATACCCATGCTGCTTTATCATTTAAATAATCATTAATAGTATAATAACCCTTTTGGATAAGGCGGTTTTTAACAGATTGTTTGAATTTTTGTAGGGGTAGATTCATAATGTCAATAGGTAATTTGTTATAGAAACGTACACCTAGACCCGCAAATGAGTTGTTTACTTTATGTAGGCGATAATATGTACCAACTAATTTATGTTTACCTCGAGTATTCACAGAGTGTATGTCGCAGTTTCTGGAATACAAGTTTATATTTTTCTTGATAAACATAATATTGGCGAAGATATACTGAGACGCCACCGTCAAAATTCCTATTTCTTTAAAAATCTCTCTTAGTAAAACCCTAGGGCCCAAATTGTAAATAGATCGCACTGCTCGTTTTTGAATTATAAAAATTGACTCAGTATCCGCAGACTTGCCCCAGAGCAGTATACCGTATGACATCACGTTATGGAAATAGCTGAAATAGACAAGTCTAGCTGTTTCTATGTCAGTATACTAGTCAGTGTCTTACCTTTCTTATCGCAAAGGCTGCGGAACTGAGTTTACCAGCAAGACAAGATATTTGGGTACCCCATTGAAGCTTGTTATCTAAAGTTAAACCCAAAAAAACTGTAGACTCAACAAAGCTTAAAGTTTCATTATTTAAACTTATATTAATAGCTAGGCTTTTAGTATTTGGGCATAGTAAATTTAACACATTTAGTTTTCTTTGAATTAAGCAGTAGGTTATTCGCACTAAACAAGTCCAGAACTTTCACTAGTGAACTATTCACTTTATCAAAGTTAGTTTCTTTACGATCCACTTTAAATAAAAGTGATGTGTCATCAGCGAACAGTACAATGTCGCAAAAATTCTGAATATGAAATGGCAAATCATTGATATAAATCAGAAAAAGAAAAGGGCCTAAAATGGAACCCAGAAATGTGGCACGCCCATAGCTACAGGTAATCCGGTAGACCTACTTCCGTTTATATCAACATATTGTACTCTATTGCTTAAGTAAGTGGCAACTAGATTGAGTGCAGCATTCCTAATATCATAATGACTGAGTTTTCGTAGAAGCGTATTGTGTTCGACGCAATCAAAGGCTTTTGAAAGGTCACAGAAGACACCAATAGCATTCATCGAATTTTCCCAGGCACTATAAATATGCTTAATCAATGTAATACCTGCATCTATTGTAGAACGACCTTTATTTAGTAAAATCATATTGCTCTTTGTGTAACAATTTATTTGAGACAAAGTGACTTTCTAATTGCTGCAAAATTATTTTCTTAATCACTTTGCTAATAGCTGGCAATATGGAAATCGGTCTAAAGTTAGTTGCGTCACTTTTTGATACATTTTTGAATAAAGGTATTACTTTACTGTGTTTCATCAGATCAGGAAACACGCACACACTTCTATTAAATATTGTGGCAAGGTGTGGAGCTATACTATATATTATATTATTAATTAGATTCGTTGAAATACCCCATAAGTCAGCAGTTCTTTTTGAGTTAAGTGACTTAAACACTTTTATCACATCATTGGGATTAATATACTTGAAATTAAATAAAACGCTGCACTCTCCCACGCTAACCCTAGCTAAAGTTTCGGCTTTGACTGGGCAAGAATCTAAGGACCTGGTTGCATTAACAGGTATGTTTATAAAGAAATTATTAAATGTTTGTGCTACATCTAAATTATGTGATATAAATTTTATTATTTACGTTAAGTTCAAAGTTAGTATCCCGCAATTTGGTTCGTCCAGTTTCATTGGTAATGATACTCCAAGTTGTTTTGATTTTATTGTCAGATTCTTTTATTTTATTACTTATTTATAAAAATTTGGCTGTGGTACAAACCTTTTTATAAATTTTTGAGTAATTCCTAACGTAATCTACAAAGTTCGGATTTGTATTATATTTTTTCATACCATATAGTTCAAACAGTTTAGTTCTACTTTTATAGATGCCTGTTGTTGCCCAGTCACAAAATTTAATTTTAATATTTTTATTGAAAGTCTTGGGTTTAAAAATATTTTCATATTCTACCTTAATTAAATTAAACAAAGATAGGTAGAGGCTGTCCGGATCCTCGCGACTAAGATCTATATTGGTAACTAATGTGCTCGCTAAAGTGTTTCAGGCGTTCAGAGGTCTACATGTGATCTTATAATTAACTTTAGGTATTTTAATTACATGCAATTCAACCTTTTGCCCACAGTGATCAGATGTTAAATCATTCAATATAGAACTATTTAAAGACTGACAGTTGCAGAAAATATTATCTAGGCATGTAGCAGAATGAGTAGTAATTCTAGTACGTTCATGGAATAAATAATGTAAGTCAAATGAGGTAAACAAGCTAATTAATCTACTACAAAACATTTGTTTTGGGTCTGGGTGTATTTTATAATATGTCGATTGTGTGTAAAGTATTTTGCTACACGTTGCTTGTAGATACAAACAAACGCCCTTCTCCTAGTGCCCCACAACCTATAAAAAAATTTTATTTCTCCCATACGTATTAAGTTGGGTATTTTTATAACGCATTGTATTTGCTCCAAGTCTCATAATGTGATCCGTACTGAAATACTCCTTAATAATATTTATTCTACCAAATGAAAAGGGTGGTGCAATTCCTTATTCTATTATCAATGTGTAAACAAACAAACAAGATTTATTTAAGTACCTGATAAAAATAATGAGAACATCGAGGCTAAGTTTCTTCCAAAAATGTAAAGAAAATTTTGAGGTCAAGTCATACTTTATGATCAAACAAGCAATATTTATTATTAAAAAACAAAAAGACCCACTGTCTTAAACAAAGTGAAAAGAAAAAAATCTCATTTTTTGTTATCATGCTGACGGTACATTGAAATATTATATACCCTATGTCACTCCCACAATTAATCCGAATCTAATGACACCTCTTATGTTAAAATCCGTTAAGCCATTTAGGCTGTAGAGCGTGCCAAAGAAATATACATACATACGCTTGAAAAACATTCTTGATTTCGAAAGTCGGGCAAAAAGGGACAGAATAGCCACGAATTCTTCTTACAAGAGTTAAAATTTTTAACAGTTATTCTTAAGAGTTAACATTTTTAACAGTCTGAACACCATATATGACCTAACTAATAACATCTAAACAATAGATTTTCTGATGTTGCCAGTATGGCGTAAATAGTAAATGAGGCAACACTTATCCCATGTATTATATGTCTCTTATCAGATAGCGAATAGGTTAAGATTGGCCTTAAAATGATTCTTCTTCTGTGTTGCTTTTAATGGCTGCTTAAACTTTACAAAGTTGCATTAACTAAGTGCTTTTAACTGTCTAAGTTGTCTCCCTTATCTCTATGTTCATTGTAATAATGGGAAACTTTGTATACGGAAGTTTAAACAACGCCCATATCGCGAGGGTTCTTATGTGTGTGTAACCACATACATTTTTATACTAATTTTAAAATGCGGTAATAAATAATAGCCATGTATGCCAAGACTACGTTCCATTCGCATACTCTCGGACATCATGTCTATCCTGCAAGTCATACAGCAACTCTAAAGTAATATACGACTGCCACCAAAAACTAAGTCAGGTAGGTAACCATAACAACATCATATTCAATGGATCTAAGGGCAGAGTGGCACCCGAGGTAACGACGTAGCTAATGTGCTTGCGAGGGAAGGCACGGCTATGGATGCCGTGGGGCCAGAATCTACTGTTGCCATCCCCTCTGGTCACCTACCTGGTAAGAAACCGCACCAAAGATAAACACAATAATTCTGACACAAGGTTGACCACTAACCACTAGATAAGAATAAAAAGGAGATTTGCGCGTTTAAACAAACAAGTAAACTCTTCCCCTTTATAGAATTATTACAATAAAGATACCGCATTATTTATATTATGACGTTTTAGGTATAATTTTAAAATCTAAATGAATTTTTGACTGACCTAAGCTAATTATTTTGAGTTATTTAAAGATTTATTTTTAAATGGATGTGGGCGGCGTCCGGCCACGGTGACGAAAATTGGGGGAGGCCTATGTCTAGCAGTTGACGTCTTTCAGCTGATATGTTGATAATGAAATAATGTTTTAAATACAATAATTAGTTTTCTAAAAGTGAACGTTGCGGGATATTCTATTTTACAGTCCTTCGTGAACATTGATGAATATACACTTCTACAGAGCTTCGAACAACGTATAATAAATTTAAGCATAAATCTTGAAAATACGACAGCAATATTTTAATGTAATGTTCCCTTCATAAACAACATAAACACAGGGTTACTTTTATTCAAATTTTACTGTGAACGCGTGCCATTTGACACTTTCTTAGCAATAATTTCGTTCTTTCCATAGTCGACCTTCTTAGATGTTGCGTGTTCGTATATTTTATTCGGAAGTCATAACTATGGTGGATTACCCAAGCTTTAATTTACCGCATAAAATTACGGAATTGATTTTGGTAGATGAATTGCTGATATAGACGAATATTCCGCCGCAGACTGCAGTAAACTTTATAAAGTTTAATATTACGCACCTATATTGCCTTTCAAGCTTTTATTGAATTGCTGCCTTTGGATAGGAACACCTTGATCTGATCTTAGACTTTTGGGCCCGCACTTGTTTGTTAGAAATACTGTATAGTAGACGATGCAAAAGTTATAGAGGTTGCAGAATATCAGTGTTTCGGTTTATAACAATCGCAACGCAACTGAACGATGTCAAAATGTGTGGCACATATGGGACACACACTTCACACAATACATAGATACTTTTTTTATTAATAACTTCATAGTTTTCGTTTATTTAATGGTATTCGTTTAAAAAAGTATTGTTCTAATATTTAATGGGTCTTATGATGTGGGGCCTGAAAAAGTGGCTTATAAAGATGCTATTTCCGAATTTGACATGATGGCTTTGTTTAAGTTGTTTTAGAAATATAAAAGCGTTAGGGCAGTTATTGGAGTTATTCCTCGAAGTATTGTGCAACTTTGAAATGCACCAAATAAAACGCATCAAAAGTATAACTCGAAAAGCACCGGTGGTAAGTAATATTTTTTGTCAGCGCACTAAACTAGTGTGTTTCGAAGAATACTTTTGGTGCGTTTCAAAATACCTGCAATAGTTATCGCGATAATGTCCTCCACTCTTGCACCCCACTAACTGCTTACCATCTGTCAAAGTCATTTCCTAGTCTAATAAAAATACGGTTACAAGACATTTCGAGTCAGAATTACTTTCATTACTTATAATCCTCAAGGCCTTTAGATAACCCTATTTGAGAATCAGGGGCAATTCTATCTGTTAAATGGGACATAATAAGCCCCATGGCTATCGTCTACATGGTATACCATGTAGACGATAGCCATGGGGCTTATTATATATCTCTTTTTGGTTATGTTTATATCCAAGTTTAATTATAATTAAACTTGGATATAAACATAACCAAAAAGAGAAAAGTACGTTTCCTTACAATTACCATTTATAGTGATGACAGCTTAAAATGTTTTTTATGATAAACTAGCTGTGCCCGCGACTTCGTCCGCGTGGAATAGTGATTTTGGGCAGCATTTTTTGGATATATCTTTTGGTTTGTTTTGAATTATAAACATCTTCGTTTAGGTGAATAAGAAAAATCTTTACAGTAAATGCTTCTCTATCTACGATATTAGACGTATAGCCATCGCGGATCAAAGCCATACATGCTGCTAGGATTACTTACACGTGGCAAATCCACATAAAGCTGACCATGAGAAAAACAGTTAATATTTAGATCCACACTCATTAATTGTCATCGCGAAACATAGGCTCACTGGAAACTGAACTCGTTTAAAACTAAACGGGAAATTGTTTGGAATGAAAGGAATCCGAGGAATAAAAACGCTTTAAGTTTTTTTTTTTATATTAGCCTGCCAAAGTGCCTCTACTCTGGCTGATGGTAAGCAGTCAGTGGAATTCAGAAGTAGTGGACACCATTCCAAAAGCCAAACTACTGGTATGGTGGCCTCCACTATGGCGGCTTAGTGAGATGCTTCTTCACGTCTCGCTTAAAAGTCCCAGGATGAAAGTTAGGTGGGAACACATGCGCTGGTAAAGAGTTCCAGGCTTTAATTGAGCGACAAAAGTATAAAGTGCTGAACCGTTTGGTTCGAGACTCTTTAGATTGCACTGTGAAAGGGTAGCACTTCAGTCCCGCACGTGTCGTTCTGGATAAAAAGGGAGAGGGTAGAATTAATTTAAAGAGCTGTTGGGAAGTCTCTCCGTGGTAAAGGCGATAGAAGACGGGCGTTGAGGAGGCGATGTCTCTTCGCAGCTGTAAAGGCTCAAGGGTCTTAGGCCTCCGGGCTTCCATGATACGGACTGCTCGCAAAAGGCCCCCGTACCGTCTCGAAAATGGTCGCCGGGTCCCACTATCCGGTCACCAACCTGCACGACGAACCATTCCGAGATTATGCGCAACCTGGTGGAGCAGTCTCTTTTTTTTGGTTAGGTCTAATTGGGCCCTTGTACAATGCCGCGGGCGGCCAGCGGCATCACCGTTTAAACGGGTCTCCCTGGCCGGCGGGTTGACCCACACCACCCACACAATGACTCCGCGGATACTCAGCTGGTCCCACACATGCTGCGAGGTCAACGCCATCTAGACCCAAAGTAAGCATATTATATGCTTGTATTATGGGTTCCAGAATACGGATAAACATACTTAAATACTTTTATTTTTATAAATAGATACATATTATACATATAAACACCCAGACCAATGCAAATAGACATGTTCATGCTACAAATATTTGCACTGAGCGGGAATCGAACCCGCGACCTCACAGTCCATACACAGTACCACCGAAATACAGAGGCAGTCGATTTCCCCCTGACTTTCCCCTCCCTTTCCCCTGACTTCTCCCTCACTACCCCCGCACTTTCCCCTCACTTCTCCCTTCCTTTCCTCTTCCTCCCCCTCCCTTCCCCCTCCCTCCAAATTTCAAGTCGCTAACTTCAAAAGCAAAGATCTTTCCATACAATATTTCATCCCTTATTTCACTCCTATAAATCCACCCCAATAAAAAAAAAATTATGAGCGTATTTTTTATTCAAAGCTGTAACTTAAAAAATGAAGACGTTTCATACAATCGATTTCATCCCTTTTCATACACTTAAGGGTTGAATTTTTAATAACCCTTTCTTTTTACACTTCTAGACATAAAGACAAACACACCCTCCAAATTTCAAGTCGCTACGACCAGCAGTTTAGGTTTTACGTTGTCTGTCAGTCAGTCAGGACAAAGCCTTTTATAATATGTATGGATGTATGGATTAGACGTATAGCCATCAGGGATCAAAGCATACAGGCTGCTAGTAATGCTAACACGTGATAGAGCCACATAAAGCTGACCGAAAAACAGCTAATACTTAGATCCACACCCACAACTTTTAGTGTCTTACCTTTACTTTAATTACTTAATTAATTAATTACTTTAATTAGTCATCGCAAAACATAGGCTCACTGGAAACTGGACTCGTTTAAAACTAAATGAAAGACTGTTTAGAATGACAGGAATCCGAGGAATAAAAACACTATCAGCTATTTCGCAACCTGTTAAAATATCTGCTTCTATAAGATTTCGTAGTAAATTAACGAATGTTCGATGTGATTCTTTAAATTGGCATAACTTTTTTATTTATGAACCGATTGACATGAAACAAACACTAAATGTTAAGTGAAGCTTACCACAATATATTAGTGAAAACCATATTTAAATCGGATGAGCCGTTTCTGAGATTAGCGTGCACAAACGCACAGACAAACAGACAAACAGACAAACAGACAAACAGACAAAAATTTTAAAAATCATTGTTTTGGGTTCTATTTGCGTTGATATAGGTCCCAATAGTATTTTTTCTCATATATCTTCCATGTACAGACAGCGATCGGTTACATTTTTATTATATGTATAGATGAACAACGCTCCTAGTGTTCATACTGAGAACTAAATTTTCTTTGACAATTTTCCGCTGTTTCTCGTTGTTTCTTTTTTTCTCGTTTTTGACCATGTCTACAGAGTATTTTTTTTATAATATACTCTCTTTAAATCTCATTAGAACAAAGAAATGTCATAGCATTCGAAAAACACCACATCTGTTAGATTGTTTTATAACTTAACAGATTCGCTAGAAGCAAACCTTGGTAGACAGGATTCGCATCAGGTCAAGGCCATACGGCCTCATGTAGGGATCAAGTATCCCACTGTTATAAAAAGACTACCGCAGAGAAGGCTTCTTCTCATACAGAGAAGTGATAAGCACTGATCGCCTCGCTTGTTTAATGTGAATGAGGGTGTTTAGGAAAATTTTCGCCAGCAGTTGGCGCCACTTCAACTGACTGTTAACTTACAAAAAGCGCTTGACAGTTCGACCTGATGCATCGGTGCTGCCCCCTCGTGGGTACCATTTTAGAAAATCCTCTCAGTCTTTTGTCCTTATGCACGTGATTTATCTATTTTGTAAATTAAACATTAAAATTGGCGTAATGAACACTGAAAATCATCATCACCTAAGGTTGACTGGTAGACAATGCTTTTAGCATTAAGTCCGCTTCTGTGCCTATGAGAATGAATTTTAATAAATAAATAAATAAAAAAAATAAACGAAAATAAAAAAAACATAAATAAAAATCAAAATGGAAGACCTCTTACCAAAGAGGCGCCAACTGGTGGCGAAAATTTTGCTAAACACCCTCATTTGTGGCCCGTATCATCACTACATAGTATAAAACAAAGTCGCTTCTCGCTGTCTGTCCCTATGACTTAGATCTTTAAAACTACGCAACGGATTTTGATGCAGTTTTTAATAGATAGAGTGATTCAAGAGGAAGGTTTATATGTATAACTAGCTGTTGCCCGCGACTTCGTTCGCGTGAAAATTCAGATGGGTGCCTCTATGAGAATATTGCGTGCCTGATTTTATGGCAATCGTACGTATCAGTAATAAAATATCAGTATTATCCGTCTCTATGGCGAATCCAGTTTAAACCCGCTACCGCTAAAACTGACAAACCACTTTCACACAAACTTGCGACTCTTATTTGCCCACTTAATAAGGGTGGTTTCTGAATATAAAAAAAGAGTATTTTCTAGTAATTTGGTAATCCTACTATAAAAACTATAGAAGTTTCATACAAACTTTGCCACCCCTTTATACCCCCTTAGGGGATGGATTTCGCAAAATTCCGTTTAAGTGAGCACCTATGTCCTAACAGGAATGACCATGCAAAGTTTGAGATTCCTAGCACTTGTTGTTTCTGAGATTTCGTGATGACTTGATGAGTGAGTGAGTGACCTTTTGCTTTTATGTATATAGATAGCTTTTGCCCGCGGCTTCGCTCGCGTGAATATCGTTTTTTCCAATAGACATTTTTATATTGTTTAAATAATGTTTTTCATACTATTTTTAATCTCCCATTCATACAAATCCTCTTTCACCTACCTAAAGAGAGGGAAAAGCGAGGGCTTTCCCCGCCCTCCCCCTTTCTTCTCCTTCCTTTTCCTCCTTTCCTCTACCTTCTTATCGCTTCCTATCCCTCCTCCCCCCTTTTTTCACCATTCGAGAACTCCTTTCTTTCCTCGTCCCTTTCCCCTCCCTTCCTCTCCCGTCTCCTTCACTTCCCCTTCACTTTCCTCTCACTTTCCCCTCATTCACCCCTCACTTCTCCCTCACTCTCCCCTCACTCTCCCCTCACTTCCCTCTCACTTCCCCCTCACTACCCCCTCACTTCCACTTCACTTCCCTCTCACTTCCCTCTCACTACCCTCTCACTCCCCTCTCACTTCCCCCTCACTTTCCCTTCACTTCCCCCTCACATCCCCGTCATTACTCCATCACTTTTCCCTCACTTCCCCTCACTTTCCCCTCACTTCTCCCTCACTACTCCCTGGCTTTCCCCTGACTTCCTCCTGACTTTCCCTTCACTTCTCCCGCATTTCCCCCACACTTCCTCTTCACTTCCCCATCACTTTTCTCTTACTTCCCCATCCCTTCCCTCTCACTTTCCCCTCTCTTCCTCCTTTCCTTCAATTCCTCCTTTTCCTCCCTCCTTTCCCTGCCTCCCCCTCCCTTCGCTGGCTTAAAAAGCTAAAGATCTTTAATTTCACCCCTCTAAATCCACCCCTGTTAAAATAAAATTATAAGGATATTTTTTATTTAAATAGAAGTATTCCAAAACAAAATTTCAAAACTGTAAGTTAAAAAATGAAGAAGATTCATACAATTGTTAATCCCTTTTCACACACTTAGGCATTAAATTTAAAAAAACCTTTTCTTAGTACAACCTCTAGACATTTAGACAAACACACCCTCCAAATTTCAAGTCACTACGACCAGCAGTTTAGGCTGTGCGTTGTCTGTTAGTCAGTCACTTAGGACAAAGCCTTATAATTATAATATGTATGGGTGTATGGATGTATGGATTAGACGTATAGGAATATAGGAATGCTAACACGTGATAGAGCCACATAAAGCTGACCGTGCGAAAAACAGCTAATCCACATAACCTGTTAAAGTCTCTGTTTCTATCAGGTTTCGTAGTAAATTAACAAAATGTTCGACGTGATTCTTTAATTGGCATAACTTTTTTATTTATGAACCGATTGACATGAAACAAACACTAAATGTTAAGTGAAGCTTACCACAGTGTATTAGTGAAAACCATATCTAAATCGGATAAGCCGTTTCTGAGATTAGCGTGAACAAACGCACAGACAAACAGACAAACAGACTTACAGACAAACAGACAAACAGACAAAAATTGTAACAATCATTGTTTTGGGTTCTATTTGCGTTGATAAAGATCCCAATAATTTTTTTCTCATATATCTTCCATGTACAGACAGCGATCGGTTACATTTTTATTATATGTATAGATACGTGCAAAATATAGTAAAGAAATACTGGTAATTTTAAAGGTTTCTAATGTAATGCAGGGAAATAGCGGTTAAGGGCGGTACCGGCTAGGAGCCGCCGGCCTATAAAGAAACATGTTTGTATTGTCTAATGACGAAAAAGCTGTGAACGGTGTTTAAATTGACATGCTGTAGTATATTTAGTGTCAGCATAATACCTGTGCGAAGCCGGGGCGGGTTTGTATAAAATTAGTAAAAGCTACGATATGATACGAATGTTTGCCTTTATTTCCACAAGATTATAGCAGCGCGGTATTTGTAACTCATCGGGTGCCTCAGAGAGTCGTAAGAATACGGTTTTATTAAGACATTTATTGTGCTACCATTAGGTTTATACGCACTGATATATTTAAATATTCTTAGGATTTTATAGCTTTTCAAGTGTTATTATTTTATTGGATCACGCTTTTTCTGAAAGGATGAGCTGAATCGTAGAACAAGGATAACAGGCAGTCGTTTTACGTTCTATGTAACAGGTACACAATTCTAGAATCTACACCAATATTTTTAAGCGTTACACATGATACACGCTATTCGCAATTTAAAATAATATGCAACAAATATATATCATAATGTGTGTGCTATACATTTACCTTCACTATTAACAGAACACCTCATTTATTATAAGCAATTAACCCGTTTAGGCATACATATTGTCAAAAATTTACACATACACACATAGAACATTCTCTTTTAGCAATCGGATAATAACGTAGTATTGTTTTACAACTTTGAATGCAGTGTATGGATACTCAATATTATTTGTATGCACATTGTTCTCAAATATAAACTTCTACGTACTACAATATAGCAAAAAAAATTGTTATCGACGCAAAACGTTATACTACGTTAAAGCAGAAAAATAGAAAGTCGAGGGACTCATTCTTTTAAAAATAGACATTGAAGGCATTTTATAGTAAAGTTGTCTTATTGTCTCCAATGATTGCTAAGACAATAATTCATCTGATAGTAACTAAACCTCCACCTTACTAAATTCCACGGACTTCTGCAATGTCGACTCAGTAAAGCCGCCTATAAAATTAATGAGCTCGTAAGCGTATAATAATTCACAACAAGCTTGTGGCATTGTTGGTAATTTTTCTAACACGAACCGTTGATTACTTCCATTTGCTCGAGCCAAGGTCATAGAATTCACTAGTGGTCAGATTTCATCCCGCAACTTTACTCTTGGGAGACCACAAGGAAAATATTTTCATTAAAGGGATTGTTCTAACCAACTCTCTTCGCTCATACTTTTAGTTAAGGAAAATTGTGTGCGAGAAAGTAACTGCTAATATTTGATAAGGTAATATCTTTTTAATATTGCCATTGGAGTAGAAAAGTATTGGAATGGCGACCATGAATCAAACAGTCAGATAATTGACAAGGTGGACCGAGGACGTAATAAAGATGGCAAACAATTGATGGATGAGGTCAGTGTTTTAATCAGAGAAGAAATTTAATTCATTAATTGAAATTATAATAATAATAATAATAATATTCTACCACTAACCACATTCACACAGCGCCATTTAGCCCCAAATTAAGCAATTATATTTGCTTGTGTTATGAGTACTAAACAACTGGTATATATACTACTTATAAATTATTTTTTTTGTAAATACATACATATTATAGATAAATTAAACCCAGACACAGAACAAACAATCATGCTCATCACACAAAGGTTTATCCTGGATGGGAATCGAACCCACGACCTCCAGCTTAGCAGTCAGGGTTACTAACCACTACACTAACAGGCTAGTCAAATTGAAATTGAAATTCTTTATTTCCATAATATAAACCTAAAATGATACAGAGATGTTCTTAAAACGTACATTACTCGTAAGTATCTTATTACTAGAGTATCTCCATTTAAAATTGCTTCAGTATATTTTAGGATATTATTAGCAAAATATTCCGTACTTCCTGAACTAGTTAAGACTGTATCTCAGAAGATAACTGTTCATCAGTGCTGGTAATATCCTACATTACAGAAAAATATGTGGAGTTTGTAAGTTTTATGCGTATTATTTATTGTTGATAACAGTAGAAAGGATAGAGTGAAAGATAATCAAAAATATTTAAAGTCAAAGTCAAAGTATTTATTTCATTTTGTTCACAGAATGATACTTATGAAAAGTCAAATTACATGAATTCAGCTAATTAACCTACAGCCAGTTCGCTGACGAGGTAGAGCTGTGAGAAGAACTGGCAAGAAACTCACGCCACTCTTTTCAATCGCCAGATAATTACAATTTTTTGTATGAGTTAACAATTTTAACACATCAACGCAACCAAAGAACCATACAAAGTAATTATTACAAAACAACTAATAATTTAATAACAATTTTTGAAAAAAGAAAAGAAACGAAAATAGAGGATTTCAATTATTTAGTTTCATCTAGTATGGTAATTTGACTACGTATTTTAATTAAAATTAAAAAATAGTAAATGCATTTCCCAGTCATATTGAACTACAAGGTAGGTAATATTGAATTAAGTATTAAATGTATGCCATGCCAAGATTGACCAGTCATCCCAGGTAGCACCCGTTCACGAGCATGACGCACAGACCAGCCATCATCGCCTCCGCCATATTAGAGGGAAGGTGATGACCCGGCCAATACGACACTACAAGTCATGACATTTTAGTGAGCATGACAATGCAAGGCATGGGTGGTAAAAAGAACCATAACAAAATGTTATGTCTTACGAGTTCATAATGATCATGATATGCATTCACTTCACATTTAACTTTTAATGCAATAGTCAATAATTTTTTTTTAAATAAGTAACTAAAAATTAAAAAATAATATGTGGACACTATTACATACCGTCATCTAGTCTCAAGTGAAGCAGAGCTTGTGTTATGGGTACTAGATAATTGAAATATAATACATATACATACTTTTTTTTTTTTGTAAATACATAAATACATAGAATACACCCAAACTGAAGGCAAATACAAATGTTCATCACACAAATATTTTGCCTTCCGCGGGAATCGAACCCACGACACCCGGCGTTGCAGTCAGTTAAACTAACCACTAGACCAACGGTGCAGTCAATATAACGGTATAGTCAAACAAATAAAATAAAAGTAACGTTAAAGGCACCAAGAATGCTACGAATAGGCAATTTCAAACATTTTTAAGTCCCGATTTCCACACAACATTTTCCTTTATTGTACATTAGTAATTAGTAAGTAAAATTAGGCAGTAGGTACTAATCAAGTAAATTATTATATGCAACTAGTTCGAAATTCGCTTGAAGACAGATTTCATTAGCAACGAGTTCGTAACAATTTTATTAGAGATTGAAATTTTACTAACTACACTGTTGTTATGTTTACATTAAAAAAGTCTTATGTGCATCACACATGATAGATCTTACAAGTGTGACAGTTTTAAGCAATATACCAACAAAATGGGTCATGATTTTATTGTTTAGATTGTTCATAAAATTATTTTTAAGTCACATTGGTGCTTGCTTAATTTTAAATCAACAACCTTCTACACGATGCCTTAACAACTAGACCATCAATTTAATTCTATTTAATTTTCTATTATTATAACTATAAACAAAGATAATTATAAAAAAAAAACTTATAAGTAACAAAACATGATTTTCAAAAAAAAAAAGTTACTTTTGTAAAATATTGTTGACTTTTCATCGCCAAAAAAAAGCTCACTTGCCGACGGAAAATTACCGTCACGAAAAGTACTTTTCCTTTTAAACTCCACGTTACTAAGCTGACAACGTGTAACGAAGCTGACGGTGCCCTTCGTCACTTTCCACTGAATTTATTGGAGGTGATGTTTGATAAAGGTAAAATCTACATGTCTTAAGTTACTTAAGTTTTCGACACTGAGACTATTCAGTTTCGTTATTCAAATCTGATTTGGGTAATAACTTACTATTTTGTGAATCATAAACAATTTTGATTTAAGTCTTTATGTCTAGTCTTTCAATACTGCTGGCAGTTCTCTATAATTATAACTAGCTGCGCTCTGCGGTTTTACCCGCGCGGAAAATGCTATATGTTAATTAATGTATATAGTTATAATAAACTCGGGAACCACATCGATTTTTTTTTACTTCGTTATAGTCTACCAAAGTGACTCCACCCCGCCTGATGGTAAGCAGTCAGTGGAACCCAGGAGTGGCGGCCACCATACCAAAAGCCATCGTCCTAAACTGCTGGCATGGTGGCCTCCACTATGGCGGCTGGGAATAGGGTTAGGGGAAGGGAATGATGGAGGTGGGGAAAGAGGAAAGGGGGGCAATTGGGCCTCCGGCGCTCTCACTCACCGAACGAAACGCAGTAGTAAGGATACTACTACTCTTAAGTCGAACTTCTATGAGAGGGTAATACTTCCCCGGACGATCCGGCCCATTTATGCTGAAATCAGCGTGAATCTCAACGTGGATCGATTGTCGGGATAAACAGTATTCCATGTCCGTCTCCGGCACTAAATCTAGGTAAATACCAATTAATATCGAAATCAGTTCAGTTATTTAGATGCTGAGTGATAACAAACATACACACACAAACTTTCGCATTTATAATATTAGTAGGGTGAAAGAACCTGTTAACATTTAGACAAGACGCTTACTCTATAAGTCAAACATATGTATTATGCTACTTATAGCACAAAAAGTGTAAACTCAAAAAGTCAATTTTTAAAAATGTTTAGCAACATATAAAAAGACTTTATAAATGTAAAAATAAAGGTTCAAGCTACAATATACATATTGCAGTCTCCTATGCATTTAGGTGCTCTGTAAAATAATACGAGACCCACGTGTAGAGATGATTTTCCATTCGGAGCATTTTTGAAAACAATCAATGCAAAGCTACGTTTATGAAGGCAACCATACAAAATTCTATAAAAGTAAATGCATGTAATATTCAAGCAGGAAAATCTTTATGAAAAACAAACATAGGAAATTGTATTTGACGTGTGTAGTGATATGAAACCCATGGATGGTTACCCAAAGTAAGCTTCGTATAAAAATATACGAGTTTGTGTTTGGTGTCGGTGAGATAATACGGTTGAATATTCTTTGTCAGATATGTATGTTTCTTAAAAAAAGGAAGATCAAAAGAAAACGTGAAATTATTTAACTAAATAAAAAACATGTTGGGAAGGGGTTTAGATGGAACTGGGCTGGACACGTTTCTCGCATGCCACAGGAGTACTGAGCAAAAATTACAACAGAGTGGACCCCAGAGTCCGGTCAACGGCAGGGCGACCGTCCTAGAAGGAGATGGCGGGACGAACTGGACGCTTACGAAATCGACTGGCATCAACTAGCGCAGAATAGAGAGAAATAGAAGGAGGGAGGGAAGGCCTTTGCCCTGCAGTGAGACACGAGGGACTCATAATAATAAAAAGTAAAAATCAATAAAAATAATTAATTCGTTATATTTAAATATAAAATTGTAGACAAAAAGAAAGATGTTTTGTTAAAGATTATGATTTTTATGTTGTTCATAACACATTCTGAAATGTTTAATTTAATTTTATTCAAACATCTGCATGCATTTTCCGCAATCTAAATGTATAAACTAGCTTTCAGCGTCGCGGTTTCACCCGCGTTTTTGCTTACTGCTCTGCTTCTGTCGCCAGTGACGTGATGTTACATAGCCTATAACCTTCCTCGAAAACTGGGCTATCATACGCAAAAAGAATTATTCTTTTTTTTTTTTTTTTTTTTTTTTTTATATTAGCCTACCAAAGTGACTCCACCCCGCCTGATGGTAAGCAGTCAGTGGAATCCAGAAGTGGTGGCCACCATACCAAAAGCCATAGTCTTAAACTGCTGGTATGGTGGCCTCCACTATGGCGGCTGGGAAAGGGGGTTAGGGGAAGGGAATGAGGGAGGTAAGGAAAGGGGAAAGGGGAGAAGTTGGGCCTCCGGCGCTCTCACTCACCGAGCGAAACGCAGTAGTACGGATACTACTACTATTAAGTCGATCTTCTATGAGAGGGTAGTACTTCCCCGGACGATCCGGCCCATTCATGCTGAAACCAGCGTGGATCTACTACCGTATAAATCTGACTGGTAGTTCTAGATATTAGCGGTATCAAACAAATAACAAACTCTTAGGCTTTATATAATGGTATAAATAACGCGAACTCTGATTTAACTCAAATATTATATTTCTTTTTTTAGGTGAAAGGAAACACTAGTCAAAACCGTATTTTTTTACCTACAAAGAAATGTATCCAACATTTTGCACGGTCGTAAAATTTCAACATTCAGAAGCTGTAAGGCTGGTTCAAACGAAGATTAATGAGTATCGGAAGAGATCGGGTAAACGAGGCCTGATTTACATACTAAGACTGAAACGTGATAATGTGCAGATCATGTATAGGCAGAATTATAGACGAGTAATAGCGTCGTATAAGCTATTTTAAAAGTAGAAATATCACCTAGATAAAAGGGTAAGTCATAAAACTGATGATTTACGGCCTGATATGTAAATTGTAAAATGGGTGAAAATCCCGACAATGTGTATATTATTCTACTAGTCTAGCACTTTCATATGACAACTATTAAGGGAGTTGTAAAAAAAAATCCGTCATGTTGTGGTGCCGGCCATCTTGGACCGATTTCCATTAAGCATAGTTAAGAAAGTCGGTTCATTCGTTCAGAATCTATGATGCCACAGATACACACACACACACGTTAAACTTATAACACCCCGTCATTTTTGCGTCGGCGGTTAATAAGAATTTATAGTCGTTTCAAACCTTCAAGGTAAGGGCTTCGTTTGATACAGAAAGGCATGAGTATCGATCATCATTACCATCACCTTGGATTGTTTAAGTCTTATAGCTATTTTTGTTTCAGGCAATAAAACTAAACATTCTTTTAAAGTAAAAATTTTGAAAGACATCTGATGGCAACTGTCGTCCATGGATTTCTTCAATGCCAGGAATTGAAAAACCACTGCGTACCGTGATATTAATGCTCCCTTTAAACCTCGTTTGAAGAAGAAAATAGTGGTAGTTTCTAGAATGAAAAAAGTCTTTCATTATTTAAGTATATTTTCAGCAAGCTTACTAAATTTTTTGTTTAACAAAGTTTAGAAAGTTCTTATCTTATCAATTAATTAGATAGATAGATAGAATATTCTTTATTTTACACCATTTGAATGTTTACATAACATTGGATGATACGAAACACAGTAAATAAGTAGTTGAACAACGGGCAGACAAATTATTGCGTATGTTACGTAAAAAAAATTATTAGATGATCAAAAAGCACACAAGAAAACTTTCTAATTTAAGTTCAACAGGTATATTACTAACCACTGAAAGTCTTAAAACATTATTTCAGACATTTTAAAATTTTATTCACAGACATAATACTGATTATGTGATTTTCATTGTGCCACTTAATTTATCTTTCTAAAATTTTACAACATGAAGATAAGACAATTCTCGAAATACTTAACTTTTAAATCTTTAAACATTACGTTACACGAAATATTACGAAATACCTAAAGCACCGTCACCAACTTCAAACTTTTTTAAAATAGCTCACAATGCACATAATCTATGTACTCAGCAAAAATGAATACTTTTAGTATTATCGTAAGTATTATTTTTCCGGTTACGCGTCTTTTTAAGATAGATAGATTAATATATTATATGCCAAAACCTTCAATGGTAAAACATAATAAAACAGTGAAAATCCATTAGGCAGTTCTTGAGCGATCTCCTTAAATACTATGTATAGATATGACACTAGTGCCTATATGTATAAAATGTTTGTGTTTCTTTAGTTAGGTAATGATCGTCGATTTTCGTTGCCGTACTCCTGCCCAGTTTAAAGTACATAAAGTAAAGATAAAATAAATTATCTATGATGACGTAATGTCCAATAAGATCTTGTAAGATGTTGTTTTAATCCACTGTCAATAACCATTAAATATTTGAAGTGTCTTATCTCATCAGATTGGAAGGTTATACTTGAATATTAACTTTGTTCTTAAAGCTGTAAAGTTGGGTTTTGAAGAATTAAAATAGTGGCTTGTGGAATGTTTTATGTTTAAACAATATGAATGATATTTGGTATTGTGATTGTACTAACATGTTTAAGTCAATTTGAGAAGATTTTTGTGATCGTGAATTTAGTTTTACATAATGTTTTGTGACAAACTCATGGTCAAACTAGGTACAAATTATTTTTGGGTTAGTTGTGTCGTCGAAGTATTTAAAGGATTATTTTTATACTAGTTGTTCAATGGTACGCAATTACCGTAGCTTATGGCCGCTTGTATAACAGAACTCGTAACCTTTCATTACTTAGCCTTTGTCTGCTTGTACAACTCTTTTACATCTACATTCGTTTGGAATATCACTCTTAGAGAAGTTCCAGTATATAAGTTAAATTTCTATACCAAAGGGTTCGTGAACATCGTTTATGCTCCCAGCTGTTACATAGTCGTAGTAAACAACAAACTCTGTTAGTTTTACGACTTGAAACTGTTCTTTAACTGTCGTAATAATTATAATAGTATAAAGCAAATCCACTGTATTTTTTTATTATGTAATGTTTAACCGCTAACTTTTCTTTTCTTTTTTTTTAAAGCTACACATTGTGTTGTTGATATTATTCACTAACATTTAAAACATTTCTCCATCAAGGTACCTAATATATGTAGAAAAAGTTCGAGTTTTTTAAGTTGTGAACAGTCAGTGAAAACCAGAAGTGGCCGACACTATTCCAAAAGCCAAACTACTGGTATGGTGGCCTCCACTATGGCGGCTTAGTGAGATGCCTTTTTACGCCCCGCTTAAAAGACCCAGGACCATAATAAGATGTGAACCCTTTTGATCGACACATGCCCTGGTAAAGAGTTCCAGGTTTTAATTGAGCGACAAAAGTGTATATCGTAGCCTTGCACATGGGTAGGTACTAATATTTTTATTAGTGTAAAGCTGGGACGGTCCGCTAGTAGGTATGAATATGCCTTAAATTTATTTATCCGGTGCAACATTTTACATGTTACTTAAATTTATAATAAACGAAAGAACTTTATTGAAAAGCTTAGTAACTCATTATCGTCGTGACGCCCTAGAGAGTTAGGCACTATATTATTTATACCTATATAATCGGTGATTTGTCTTCAGTAAGCATGGTGATTAATCGGGATTGGGAGGTGGAATTGATTGGGGCAATTAACAGTAAGTAAGCCATGCCAAGATTGATCAGCCACCATAAGTCGCGCCCATTCGCCTTCATGACGCACGCACCTGCCATAATTATAACGCACCACACCGACGGCGGCGGTCGTAGGTTCGAAGCCCAAATCAATTAATCTGTTCACACTTAAATCCATAAATTTACAAGTCAAAAATAGTATAAAATAAAGGCGGTTTGTACGCTTAGATCTTTTAAACTACTCAACGGGTTTTGATGGAGTTTTCACTATTATATAGATAATTTCTTTTTGAAGGTTTTCATATTGTAATATTTGCAATTTATCTCTAAAGATAAAAAAACTTTACGTACTACTATTGCGTTTCGATGAATACTTTTCCGCTTCATTTTTGCGCTTTAAAGATGGTGCGCTTCGAGAAATCTTTATATACTTAACAACTTTTTCTACACCTTTCTTGGTTCGTTTTTTAGGCATATTTTTCTAAAATTGTATCGTACTGGCTGTTGCCCGCAGCTCCGACCGCATAAATGTCAGTTATATATCTGTTTACATTCACTTCTTTTTATACAAACTTTCATCTCCCATTTTAACTTTTCACCCCTTTAAGCCATTTTTCACGATAAAAGATACCCTATGATACCCCGAGGTTTAGTCTATCTCTATACCAAAATTTATTAAAATCGGTTCAGTAGTTTAAGCGTGAAAGCGTAACAGACAGAGAGACAGAGTTACTTTCGCATTTATAAAATTAGAATGGATAGTTACAGCGTTTTTAACAGTGAAATTATTGCAAACATTATGCAAATTATTATTGATATTTGTTCAAAAAGCTGCACAATAACAGTAACACTAATCCTTACGTTAAGTGTAGTGATAATGTCTATACCTACTGTTTTAATACTTGCATATTCATATTAAAGGTTTGTTTATAGTGAGTTTTTTTAGTACCTAATTATTTTGTAATTTATTTTAAAGTTTTCCTTACACAGTCAACAAAGACCGTATTTTTTAAACTCCCGCACTAGAAAACGAGCCCTGTGTCGCGGACTTTACAAACGTACAACTAACGCACACAAAGTACTCAGCACAAATATTTATGGATCAAACAAAGTGTTGTCTCGTGTGGGAATCGAACACACAACCTCGTGCATAACAGTCACGGAGGCAGCCAAAGTTTGCGATGCTTAGAAAACATAGTTATGTTACGCTTATTACTTACAACGAAGTGGATCGTATGCTTGTTTTCCGAAGTTATATAAAAAACCTAAATATAAAGACATCAAATGCAACTTTGATTTACATAATTGTTTTACTGTTTTTACTAACAACAGCTTTATCACGTACTAGCTGTTGCCCGCAGCTTAGCTCGCGTGAATGTCGGTTATATCTCTGTTTACGTAAATAATTGTTTATACATACTTTCATTCCCTATTTCAACCCTTTCAAGCCATTTTTAACATATCCTATGTTGTTCCCCTAGGTCTATACCAAATTTCATCAAAATTGGTACAGTGGTTTAGGTGTGAAAGCGTAACAGACATACAGACAAAGTTAATTTCGCATTTATAATATTAGTATGGATGGCTCATAAATAAATAAAAAAGCAAAAAAATGGTACATAAACATAATTTAACACAAGTAACACACGTTTTCTTATAATAACGAATATTAAGGATACTCAATCATCCATACGTCAGCGAACTTCGTTTCCTTTTAGCCTCTCGCTCACTTAATCTTGCTATCTTTTTCATGTTACCAATTTACTAGCTGTGCCACACGTGCTCAAACACGCGTAAAATATGTTTTGTTTTATCCTTCGGGAACCAGAATGATTATGGGGATAAAAAGTAGCCTATGTCCGTCTCCGGCACCGAATCTATCTACATTACATTAACGTAGTAGATCCACGCTGATTTCTAACTAAGCAGAAGACACCTTTAAAATTTACATGAAATAATGGTAATGGCTTAACGGTAATTAATCACAGTTTGCTACTGATTTGACCGCGAATTAAATAGAAAATTGCACTAGTATTAAGTACGACTGCTGGTACAGGTAATTTTATTGTTAAACGGGTCTACTTGTGTTAGGAATTATTATAAGGTTACCTCTTTACCGGACGTTTCTTACGGCCGTACGGTTCGGTAAACCGTACGGCACCTTATACAATTTCTAACACGAGTTTACTCATTTAAGAATAAAGTTATGTGTACAAACCGTGTAAGTATAAATGTTTAATCGCTAGTATAAACTTTGCAAGTAAAAAGTTATAGTAAACTTTAAAAAATTAAGACCCAACGTCATGAAGACAAAAACGTAAAACACGATATTTAAAAACGATTCTGTAATACGTTTTTGTTGTAATAGTTGCTGAATGCCATTTGTATTTGTCTTTAAGTCACACCATAATAATTTAAATCCTATTAATATTATAAATGCGAAAGATTTTGTGTGTGTGTTTGTTACCACTCTGCGCCTAAACTAAAGCTAAACCGTGTTCGATGAAAATTGGTATGTATATAGATTCGGTGCCTGAGACGGACATAGGCTTTTTATTCCGAAATTTGGTCTGGTTGCCGAGGGATACAACAAACCATATTTTACACGCGGTTAAGCCATGGGGCGCAGCTAGTCTAAAATAAAAAAACTAGATTAAACAAAATGTCTAAAAAAATACCATTGCTAAATACTCGTTCTCGGAACTGAAGTGGTCAATAAGCATACGTTTTATTTAATGTTTACCTTAACGTATGGATAAAACTATGTTCTTTAAAAACAAAAATGACGTTAAAAGTAGAAATTTGTTTGAAAAGAAAAGTGGATTAGCAATTAAGGTTTCAGCACTTTCACTCGCAGTATCGACATTTTTTTTTTTTTTTTTTTTCAATCTAATAAGTTTAAAAGTTCTACGAAGCAAACCAAACAAAACAAAATACACACACTCACAGGCGTAGTACTCACAGGGTAGCGGCTTAGGGGAGGACTGACCGAAGTATTGTAGGAGGTGCGTGAAGTCGAATATATAAGAAGTAGCTTTTCGCGGCGCGGTTTCACCCGCGTCTTTGCTTACTGCTCTGCTCCCCTCGCGAGTAGCGTGATGTTACATAGCCTGTAACCTTCCTTAAGAACAGGGCTATCAAACGTAAAAAGAATAATTCAAATACGACTAGTAGTTTCAGAGATAAGTGCGTTCAAACAAATAAACAAACTCTTTTGTTTTATATAATAGTTTAGATTTCAGGTCAATAAAGGTGATACGGAACTTTTGAATGAGGAATGCCTAGTACCGAGTACTGTGGCAATATTTGAAGGAGGCTTATCTATTGGTAAAAGTCTTCTTATAAAAAAGTTTAGTAATGTCAGTTATTCGATTTTATTCTATAAACTTTCATCCCCAATTACAACCTCATCAAGCCTTTTTTTGCGATAAGAAATAGCCTGTATTGTTTCCCAAAGTCAATTCTATCTATATATCAAATTTAATCAAAATCGGTTTAGTGGTTTAAGCGTGGAAGCGTAACAGACAGACAGAATTACTTTCGCATTTATAATATTAGTATGGATTGTGTTATTTAAATAAGAGACAACATCGTGGCTACTTAATGAATTCACTCTAATTTGAAGTAATAGAGCAAGCTTAAATTATGCTATTTATAACAGACCTCATAATTAGCAGCAATATTTTTTAATCAACTTTTTGGCCTGCTCCGACTTAAGTACGATTTTTCTTAAATTAAAAAATATGACCTAAGAATCTACTAGCGTAGTTTATTACAATTTAGAGGTCGTATATACTTCTATCACTATCAATAATGGGACAATCCCACCCACATACCCATCATGCTTACAGTTATTTTACTATGAAAATATCGCCATGGAAGTTTTCAATGCCAATTTGCTTATAAATAGAACAGTAAGCATTAGGGTTACTTAAATTTTAAAACGTTACGTAAAAGGTTACGTAATTCTAAAAAGTGTTCTAAAAACATTTCTAAAATATAGCTCCAATTTAATGATAAAAATTTAAAACCACCGAAAATATGACACTAAATTGCGACGAACGTGTGAACGCTCTTATGGCTTTGTGTGTAAACATGCCGTGGCAGCCTGTAACTAAGACAGCACTATATAATGTGAACATAATGTAGATAATTTATTGTTTTTGGTGTATGTTTTGTTGGTTGTCCTTAAATAAATAAATAAAAAAAAAGAGTGTGTGTACTCATGTACGCACGTAAGAAGTTATACTTCTTTGGCGTAACAATCCAAAAATACTAAATAATAACACAACGCATACATACCTAAATATACATAAATAGCATGCAACAATAATGAAAAATCATAATATATAATTAAAATAAAAGAAAACAAAAACACAAAGGTTCGCAACTAACTTCAGGGTGTTGCTTTTTTCTGTCGGTGTGCGCGCGCATCGTAAAAATTTACTCTCATCATTTTTTTCCAATCGCGCCAAAAGAAGTATAACTTCAAAAATAAAAATCATTGTGACTCCTGTAAGCCAGGATTAACAGTAATAACCAATACGAAACATAGAGCTTTGGCACTCGGGAGTCCTGGAGACTGCTAAACCTACTACTGTCTTGGACTTTGCAACGAATTTAATCAGAAGTAAAAAGGAGATAAAAATAAAAATGTCCACTTCATTACCATTATATAGCCGAAAGAGTCCTCCAAGTTTTGCCACCTTGACCTATCGGGAGACTATCATTTATTGGTTGCCCGCGAACCATATCAGGTCGAACCAAATAATAGCGGTTAAACCATCACATTTGAAGGTGCCAGGAAATTATCCAACAGGACGTCGCTGCATCCCGTGATAAGGCAAATCCGTTTGTGCAGCTTAGCGATTAGGTATATATCTCCCTATTGAGTATAACTATGCTGCAACACCGGTAGGTATTTTAGAGTTTAATGATAATGGTGCCTTATCGCCAACCAGCATTGTTTAGTAGTAGAAAAAACATACAATTTTATCACGTATAATTTAACTTCCTTCGTGGTGCAGTGGGAGCGCAAACGACTGCTGTGCACGAGGTTGGTTGTTCGATCCCCACACGAAACAAACATTTGTGTGATCCAATAATATTTGCTCCAAGTCTGGATGTACTTTGTTTCCGTCAAGTTTATGTTTTTAAAGTCCCCCGCGACATAGACTTGAGCTGCAGTGAGGAAGTCCAGCAGCTAAATAAGTATCACAATTATCGAGCGTAGAAATTGGATGACTTTAACACTCGCATGTATTCCTTTTCAGCTGCGATTCTGGATTACAAGCAAGGTAGGGTACCAATGTGAAAAAAGCATCTCTTACCCCCAGTTTCTAAAAGGCTGATCAACGAATAACTAATTTTTCATTGATCAGCCTTTAAAAAACTTAGGGATAGTCTGCGATTCGTAATAAATAGCTCCGAAATATCAAAACTGCTAGCTTCTTTACCGAAGTACTTCATAATCAACTCTATACTGCATCTACAGCATATTCTTTCCAACACCCGAAATCTCAACACTACGCCTAACACTATTATGTTTTATTGAATAATACATTCACTTCTCGTCTAACAATGTTTGATGGATGACATACGGAGCCAAATCTTTGTGAGGCAACTGCGGTTAGAATAAGGTTACAATGGCCAGAGGGTGTTACACTTGAGTAATACGGCACAATGATCTGATATAGTGTATTTAACATTCTTGTGCTATTGATAGAAAATGTGATAAATAAAGTTTTATTAGAAAATAAAGAAATACAGATAAAAATACAAAATTATAATCATGAATATTAAATCAAATAATAATTTTAATCCTATTTGAAAACAAAATTATTTATGAATTAAATAAATTATTAACTACAAATTTATTTATTTATTTTTATTTATATATAAGACAGTCACGTACAGATTATCTGATGATCTGTAGGCTGACATTTTGTAATTTTTTACGTTTATTAGGTGTTAATTTAATTAACCTAAATGAATAAATATATTTTGATTTCATTTGAATGTAAAATTATCAAATAGTAGATTGGTATAAGACATATCCTCAGTTTCAAAGACTGATCAACGAGAAATTAACTAATCACCTGTTCGGAAACTGGGGATTAGAGTTCCATTCAATTTTACAGATAAGTATTAACAGAAAAGTAACAGAGTGAATTAAACAAAGAACGAAGGTGGACGATTAACATAATAAGTAGTTAATTAATATAAATATAAGTTACACAAAAACCTGCTTTTTATACCGATATATCTACTTTCAACTAGATTAAGGTTTAATTTAGATTTAATAATAACGTGTTATTAATATTTATTAAATCCTCTAATAATTTCCATATAGTCTATAATTTCCTCTATTATATAAATGACAAAAAGTTTTAAAAGACATTTTTAAAAACTTAAGTTTTTGGAAAGTATTTTTTTAATAAAAATTAAACTACAAAAATATTAAAAATAAAGCAAACAAAAAATTTTGCTTTATTTCATAAACTAATATCAGACGATAAATTTTCTTGCAAGTATATAAATACTTATAAAACCAGCACCGTATCAAAACAACTTAATGAGTATTTGAAGAAATTTATAATTATGAAGTTTTAACTGTTTATTGGTTATAAAACATTTAATCAGTTAAGTTAGTCAAGCATCCGACATATTACTTAGTCCGTAAAGGAATTTGATCGATGTTTACTTTGCCTGGAAAGTTTACCCGCAATGGTGGAGCTAACACCTCATTGGATTTAGAAATTTTACTGCTTATTCAAGTATCAAAAATAAATACTATATTAAAAAAAATGGGAAGTATTTATTTAACTTTGACTAAAAATAATTCGGAAATGTGCTGCCGAAAAATAATAAGAAAAAACATAAATAATAAAAATTCATTACTAAATTAACTATTAAAAATAATTGTTATTTCGACTTACCATATCATCATAAAGAGGCATCAGGATGGTGACTATGCGCTTGATGTAAAGATAACATATCGTCAAATTAACATTGCCACCACCACACGGTGACTTTGCCGGCCATCGACCATATTGGCCACCTATGTTGACTAATTACCATGTCACAAACATTGGAAAACACTTCACACACCCAACACTCGAAAAAACAAATGAAAGTCAAAAATAAAACAAAATAAAGTCGGAAATAAAATTATTAAATTCGACAAAAAAAATTAAATAAAGTCGTTTTTAATATAGCATTTTTAAAATTGTATTATAGCACTGGAAAATAGGAATATAAAAATTGTATTGCACTGAAAGTTTCGTAAGGAATTTTGTTCTGAAGACACGTGAGTTCGCGACGACTGCTGATACCGAACTGAAATGAAATGTTCGACTCTGAAAATTATCGGAGATGAGTGAACGCGAATTTCGTTGTTACACTATGTTTTCAAATCATCTGAATTAAATTGACGTTTGTTATGTCTTGATTGAAATATGCTGTCCATTAGTTTTGATAGCTTTATTCTTGAGAGACACTATAAAGAAACACGACGATGTGCCTACATAAAAACGAATACTCTTGTGATACACGTGCGTCATAATAACATTATTTACGTTGTAAGGAACTGAGTATTAAAAAATGCTTTCGATATCCTTCATTATTAGGTGTATTTTTATACTTAAATTTAAATGATAGCTGTTTATTATTTTTTCTTAACTACACACAACAATATCTAAACGTAACACCCAAAGTAAACATATTATTATAGCTTGTGTTATGGGTTCTAGAATGCACACTACATACATACTTATAAACTTTTTTTTTTGTAAATACATAAATATTATCCATAGAAACACCCAGACCAATGCAAATAGACATGTTTATGCACACAAATATTTGCACTGAGCAGGAATCAAACCCACGACCTCTCGTGGCAGTCCATACACAGTACCACCGAACCACAGCAGCAGACAAATAATAATAATAATAATAATAATAATATTCTACCACATTCACACAGCGCCATCTAGCCCCAAATTAAGCAATTATATTTGCTTGTGTTATGGGTACTAAACAACTGATATACTACTTATATACTTTTTTTTTTTTTTTTGTAAATACATACATATTATAGATAAATTACACCCAGACACAGAACAAACAATCATGCTCATCACACAAAGATTTGTCCTGGGTGGGAATCGAACCCACGACCTCCGGCTTAGCAGTCAGGGTCACTAACCACTAGACCAACAGGCCAGTCAAATGTGGGTTGCGAATAGATATATACTTTTTTAATGACTTAATCACCATGACTTACAGAATGTAAGTTACCTGGACAAACTTGATACATATTCTTTCGAATAAGACGTGAGGTTATCGTATATTATTTACGTACTATCCCTTCACAAATTTTAATAACAATGGATCGTTAATTTATAGGTTAATGTGTTTCGTTTATTGAATAAATACGATTAAACTATTTGTCACGTAGGTGGGCGTTGAATGTATGGTCATCTAACTTATATAAGGCTTCTGGCGTTTGTTATATTATTTTGTATGCTAATTGAGTGCGGAATTATAATGTGATAATGGTTAAGGATGAGTGTTAGCTCAAGAGATGACATAGATTAGAAAATTTAAAATGAAAATTGTACTCAAGCTAATTATAAGTAAGTAGTTATTTTATGTAGTATGCTCGAACTATGTCTAGCTATGTCGATGACGCTGGTTCTTTGGCAGATAACCACATTCCTCAGCTTGTCTCTCAAGGAAACACTGTTATCTCCATAGCCCAGTCCTACCGTGAGTGTCTACGTTTCAGCACCATAAGTCATGCTATCGCAAACAATAAACTAAAATAAGTTAACATATAAAGCTCGAATTTTATTTCAGTTGAGGTCTCTCAAGTACAGAAGGAAAGTATAGAAGAATATTAGTAGGTGTAATAACAATATGCAGTAGTAGGAGTACGCTGAAAGATGTTTGTGCCTATTTACTCTAAGTTACAATACAGCCTTTATTGGAGATCCTTAAATTTAAATCTATACTGAAAGTTTTTTGTTTGTTTGTTTGAACGAGCTTATCTCTGGCACTACCAGTCGGATTTGAAAAGTTCGTTTTGCGTATGATAGTCCGTTTTTCAAAGAAGGTTATGGCTAACATCACGGTACTGGTGACGGAAGCAGAGCGGTAAGCAAAGACGAGGGTGAAAGCTAGTAAATAAATCACTGACAACAATACAAAAAAATTAAACGGTAATTTTAAAAGTAATGAGGCTTCTGTGTTACTAAAAATATATTCTGTGGTTGTTTTAATGCGTATGGATAAGTATGTTTACATAACACATATTGTGCCGAATGTTTGATCTGACCTTTATGTTGTGGATAGTACCCAACTCTACGTCAATTCATCAATTGTTTGACAGTAGGTGTGTCACTGATTTTACTGCTTACTTATGTCAGAAGTGGTGAATTATAACATTGTCAGTTGTCATGCCATATATTTTTCATAACTAGAATATCATTAATATTTAAACCCTGGACATAAATAACGTCTTTAGTAAGCATTTTCATTTTGGCTCATTTATTGGTAGCTCATTAGCAGTAACCATTTGTTTGTCTGTTTGTCAGGACAATTTTTCTTTGAAACTCGCGAAGGCGTCAAGCTGAAAAAATAATATTAAATCTGTGTTTTCATACTATCAGTTGTTACAGTATTCGTACAGACATTTTTATTTTTTATCAAAATAAAATAAGACCTTCCCATTTTAACCTTTATATGAAGTACAATGAAGTACAAAATTGTATTTAACGTACTTTGATAAAGTAATGGAACCCTTTTAAACAGATTTTCATCGAATCTTTATTCAATTGTAAGGAAATTAGGTCACACCGTTCCTGCGTTGAAAAGTCTGTAAGATATGTCATTTTGTGAATTTTTGAGCTATTTTATTCATAAAATACAAAAATTTATTTAAAAGTTTTGCATTTTGGTATTACAATAATATTTTTACGACTTATTGTATTACCATTAAGGTGTACAAATATATATTATTAATTTCATAATTATCGTTTCGTATCAATTTAAAAAAATGTTAATAGGTTTTATTTTATTGCGTCAGCGACTAAATAATAGCTGTTTAACAATTAAAAATTAAACAATAATAATACATAATATTTATAAATTATAATTGACTGCACGGTTGGTCTAGTGGTTAGTGTAACTGACTGCGAAACCAGGAATCGTGGGTTCGATTCCCGCGGAAGGCAAATATTTGTATGATGAACATTTGTATTTGTCTTCAGTCTGGGTGTTTCCTATAAATATTCTGAGTATGTATTTACAAAAAAAAAGCACGTATATAATATATTATAATAATATAATATTCTACCACATTCATACAGCGCCATCTAGCCCCAAATTAAGCAATTATATTTGCTTGTGTTATGGGTACTAAACAACTGATAAACTACTTATATACATTTTTTTTTGTAAATACATACATATTATAGATAAATTACACCCAGACACAGAACAAACAATCATGCTCATCACACAAAGGTTTGTCCTGGGTGGGAATCGAACCCACGACCTCCGGCTTCAGCAGTCAGGGTCACTAACTACTAGACCAACAGGCCAGTCAAAGTACCTATATGTATTATATTTCAGTTATCCAGTACCCATAACACAAGCTCTGCTTAGCTTGGGACTAGATGACAGTGTGTGGTATTGTCCACATATTATTATTATTGTTATACCTGACTAGTTGTTGACCGCAGCTCTGCCTGCGTGAATGTCGGTTATCGCATTTTTCACACAAACATTCTTCCCCTATTTCAACCCCTTCAAGTAATTTTTTCGTTTAGGTAGCCTATATTGTTTCCTAAGGTATATTCTATCTGTATACCAAATGTCATCAAAAATTTAGTTTAGACGTGAAAGCGTAACAGACAGACAAACAGACAGAGCTACTTTCGCATTTAGAATATTAGTATGAATATAATAATATTCTTAATCGTATTATAGTGCAGCCCATCAGCTTAAAAACAGTTGGTTTAATTTATTCTTTGTACAAGAAATGCAAAGAGCAAAGCGTATCAGCAAGCCTCTAATTGAGGAAAATGGTTTTACTACGAACTTTTAAATGAAACAAAGAGAATGAAACACAATATTTTGGGGTCGAATTAAGAGTGCTAAATAAGAGTACTCACAATAATCTATATATATAAAAATGAATCCCTATTTCCCTTGGTCATAGCATCACGCGTGAACGGCTAGATCAATTTCGTTAATTCTTTTTTTGTTGTGTTTGTTATTGTTAGGAGAAGGTTCTTATGAAAGAAAAACTAGAAAAAAATTGCGCGGTGATTTAGACATTTTAAGAATACTTAACCACCATATTAAATTTAAACCGCTAAACCGATTTCAGTGAAAATTGGTATGTAGATAGATTTGGTTTCGGGACATAGGCTACTTTTTATCCCGAAAATCGCTTTGATTCCTGAGTTACATTAACTAAACATATAGCAATTTTCGCGCGGGCGAAGCCGCAGGGCGCAGCTAGTAATCTATATACTATTATATAAAGCGGAAGAGTTTGTTTGTTTGTTTGAACTCGCTAATCTATGAAACTGCCAGTCGGATTTGGAAAGTTCTATAAAATATTTTTGCGTATAATAGCCCAGTTCTCGAGGAAGGTTATAGGCTATGTAACATCACGCTACTGGTGACACGTGCAGAGCAGTAAGCAAAGACACGGGTGAAACCGCGCTGAGGAAGGCTAGTTATTTATATATACCTACTATTTGTAATGTACAGAAATGAAAGCGACCAATAATAAGAATGTGAAAAAGTTCTGTTGAATTCATAACCTTTATTTTATAAGTTTAGCCAGTGTACGGTAATAAAATCACTAATATATTTTAGAACTTAAAAACAAACATTTGAAATTCTAGTATCTTAGTGTATAATAGATTCGGTGCCGGAGATGGACATAGGCTACTTTTCATCCCGAAAATCGGTCTAGTTCCCGAGCGATAATAATCATATTTAACGCGCGGGCGAAACCTTGGGGCACAGCTAGTCAACTATAAATACTACTCTTCAAATTATAATACAATTAATTTTAAGTACAATAAAAATATGCTATTCTATCATTGAGTGTGTACGATTAAATGCAATTACGTATAGTATGTGACATTTCAAAGCGAAACAAAAAAAACTCAACTAAATATCTTCAGTAGTTTAGACACAGGACTACTTTTAAAATTTTTGTAATTCTGCACACTCTGTAAGTACGTCAAATGGCCACTGACTTAAAACATAATCCACGTCGAAGGATAAACGTTGCCGCTCATTACAGGTCAGTGAACTTGTCATAATAAATGGTGTATTACTACTAAAATATTATTTATTTTGTTAGAAAATGCTAAATTTGTGTTTTTCGTCAAATCATTTTTGTGATTAATTTGAAATCATTTTAAGGAATAGTAACAGCTGCCTTTTCATTTAATATCAAACCGTCGTATACACTATAGTTGCCTTTCTGGTTCGGTGATGCTGTGCACGGCCTACCATATAAGAGTCTCGGGTTTAATCCCTAGGTCTGGTATAGTGATATTTGATTTTCCGCCAAGAAATTCTCAGTTATAGCCTGGATCAACAGGTTCAAATCCAATTACATGCGACCGTACAAAACGTGGGTGCGATACCCTTCTGCTTATTCCTTAGGGGAAAATGGCGTAAAACTACTCGTATGTCTATAACATTATAGGTCAACACATTCACAATTAGGATAACGAGGTTCATTACAAAAAGGTATTTTTCAAAAGATAAAACGCAATCGTAATAAAAAAGAGGACTTTTTAAAGGTTTAATACCCGAATCGTCCTTTGAGAGAATAAGCCGTTAACGAGCCTTTAGAAGCACAATACGTACGTATCAACGTGATATAGAACAGACTTTCCCAAAGTGGGGTGTTTCGTACCCCACTTTAGGATTTTTCATTAATCATAAGGGTTTGTGATAAAATTATGACGATAAAAAAATAATAAAATAATGCGTTTTTGATCGGGAGCGATGGGAATATTGTTAAGTTCAAAATATAGTTCACAGAGTAAATACTAGGGGCGCTGTTTATCTTTTATAAAAATATTTTACTTTGTTACTGGTGAGATATATACACGACAAGATCGTAATAGATATTAGCTTAAAGGTACTATTTTATCATTGGTCTCTTAAAAGGTCCAAATTTCTTCCTAATATTTTCCTTTATTATACGCACATATACCATGACCACTGTAAATTTAAAAATGAAATATTACATTTTAAAATGTCACAGTGACGCTTACTCTGTCTCAAATATCCAAACTCTGGCATACTATGGTGAGAAGTTTGAGAAACACTTCATGATCCAGAGAAGAAGTGGCTAGTGATGCAGTAAGATTTTTGAGTGGCGATCACATACAGGGCAGTTCAATTAAGCAGGACCTCACTCGATGCACAAACGACAAGGACAATATGATATGCCGTTAAATGCAAACACTGTCCTCAAAATGGTTAAGACAAGTACAATAATGAAACAGAAGATGATGGTTCGATGGTGTTATAGTGGTGTGCATGACTGGCAAAAGATGTTATTCTTTTTATACCAGAAAACACTCAAATTTGGCTATCAACCAATCATCATTGAGTGTACAGTGTTGGCCGTTGCATTTGAAAAGTTAGTTCGCAGGATAAAAACCAGAGGCGCTGTTTATTTTTCATAATATTTTACGCTTCATCTAACATTTTAGAAAATAGCTATTAAAATAAGACTTATTTTTAACTTTATATTATAGAAAGCAAAGAAGTCCTTTTTAGATGAGCAAGAACCAAAGTCACCCTTAACGATTTATGGTCCAATCAAATTGAAAACATTTTCCTTGACCTCGTAATTAAGACTATTTTTGTCAAATCTTGGCCTTACTGTACAGAAAACACGGTATAAATTACTTTTTAAATCATGATAACAGAAGTTGCGTACTAAGCAATCAATTTTACTGTTACCGGTGGTATTGCGTTTGACTTGTATAGTAAATCGATTGTACAGTAATATACAAACTATTATGGTTTAAGCAGACATCTAACTTAACGATAAGTAATTTTTAACATGCATTCTAGCACGATGATCACGTAAAATATCATAATGAACACAGACCTGGAAATGCTGTTCTTTTTATACAAATATTTAAAAAATACCAAGTTATAGTAGTATCTACACAACAGTGATATATGCTGCAATAATATGTTTGTTTTTATTTGTATCTTTATAATAATAATATCTCAGGGTTCAGTAACTACACAACGCTTTCTAGACCCAAAGTTTTTCTTTATTTTCGACAGTGGTAGACGAGGAAACAGCCCATGTGATGGTAAGTGGTAAATGTCGCTCATGGACGACTCAGAGTCCCTTGCATTGCTCATGCAATACCAGGGATTCTTGAGAATCAGCTGCTTACCGTGAAGGGAGTGGGGGAGGTTAAAGGATTGAGGGATGTCAGGGAAAAGGAGGCAAAAAGTAGGCATATAATTATAGAAGTAGAAACAGATAAGAACCCTAACTCAAATCAACGATTTCATATAAATACACCACCGAGTTTCTACACCATTCAAAGCAATGATAACATTATATATTATCTTAATAATATTATAGAAATAGAAAACGATTAATAATTTCTTTATTCTGCAAATAATGTATCTACGTCCACAGATACGGGTAGCCGGCCCGAATCGGTAAAAGCAGCAGTTTGGACACCATTGTGAGCTAATGACAAGCAATTTGATATCAAGATGGCGCCGACTCTGACAATTTGGGGTTATTAAATACCCCAAGAGGATCACTTAATTATTGTACCTTTCTGTTTCTTAGATAAAAATTCTGTCATTCGTAAGGAAGATACTAATATGTTTTGAATTTCTACTACCTGGACATGATCTCGTCAAGCACGGTTCGATTTCAGCGTTCATTTCTCCCACGTACGTGCAGGCTCTGGAACGAACTATCAGCTGCGGTGTTTCCCGAGCGCTATGACATGTCCTTCTTCAAACGAGGTTTAAAGAGAGCATTAATATCACGGTAGGCAGCGGCTTCGCAGAGCCCCTGGCATTGCAGAAGTCTATGAGCGACAGTTACCACTTACCATCAGATGGGCTGTTGGCTCGTCTGCCACTGTAGGCAATAAAAAAAAAAAAAAATTCTCGAATAAAATTGTAGATTCGTCCCTGAGACCGAACGTAGACGTTTAGTTCATTATTTATTTTATTCATTTAAAATGCACACTAATTGTGTGGTACTTTACCGAACACTCCTTTAGTTTGCTATGATGATATTGAAGATACGAAGAGATAGTTTAGAGAGTTTGTTTATTACTTTAAGGTTCTAATGCTAAGTACAAATTGATATAAAATGATATATGATACAATGATAGTGAGTACACATGACGCGGCTTATGACCGGTAGTGAACTGACTTTTACATAAATGTAATGAATTACGAAAGCGTTTAGCGAAAATGCTGACAAGATATATAATTTAATTTCGCAATGTATGGTTGCACCGTACACTAATATTGAACTGCATAAAAGATTACTAGCTTATACAATTTTTTATAGTATAACCTACCAAAGTGACTCCACCCCGCCTGATGGTAAGCAGTCAGTGGAATGCAGAAGTGGCGGCCACCATACCAAAAGCTATCGTTTTAAACTGCTGGTATGGTGGCCTCCACTATGGCGGCTGGGAATGGGGTTAGGGGAAGGAAATGAGGGACGTGAGGAAAGAGGAAAGGGGGGAAATTGGGCCTCCGGCGCTCTCACTCACCGAACGAAACGCAGTAGTACGGATACTACTACTCTTAAGTCGATCTTCTATGAGAGGGTAGTACTTCCCCGGATGGTCCGGCCCATTCATGCAGAAATCAGCGTGGATCTACTACCGTAAAAATACCGTAAAAACTTAATAGAAGCATCCTCACTTTATTACAGGCCTGTCCTAAACAAGAAAATACAAAAACGTCCCGCGTAATTCACCTAAGATAAGGTTCGCTAATAAGCACGAAGTGTCCGCATTATGTGATAATGGTGGGCATTTGTGTTAGACGTTAGTGAAACGATAACTCTCACGTAACTTCGTACTACTGTAATAAAGGTCTGAAACTAAGTACATTGAGAATAATAATGTAGGGTGACAAATATATCGCTAGATGTGATAGTGCTTTCAGCATACCAATTTTGCGCAATTATTAAAGTTAAACCGGGTACCGCTTCAATCTACACAAAATCTAGCGTTGCGGGTTTATTTCAAGCAAAATTTTACCCTGAATATCCCGGTATATTTGAATAGCTTTACATTTGCGTGAATATGATAATTAATTTTTTAGAAAACCATGATTTTCTGTAAATTCTGGGCATTCAGCTGTGTCAGCATTTTATACATATTTTATGTTCTATTTAATTTTTACTAGCGACTCGTTCTCCATTTCCATCGGTTTCCAAAGTTGCAGTTACCCGGCTTCATTCACTATAATGTTACTCGGTTTCTATGTATATTATATACCAAAACCACATAATATAACAGTGAAACTCGTGAACCTAAGTTGTAAATAGAACGTTATAGCTCGTTCTTGAATTACTAAAATGGTTTCAATGTCAGCAACCCTGCCCTACAAAAATATGCCGTAGGACATGACGCTGTGAAAATAAGTAGACTAGTCTTGCGGTTTCCACATTAGTAAATTGTCTAACCTTTCAAACAGATAGACGCTTTTCGGCGACTTCCTTCTATACTGTTACTACAACTTTATTAACTAGCCACTGAGACTTCAACAGAAAATCAGTGTTACTGTTAGATCCTACTAATATTATAAATGCGAAAGTTTGTATGTGTGTGTGTGTGTGTGTGTGTGTTTGTACCACTCAGCTCCTAAACGGTTAATCCGTTTTCGATGATAATTGGTATGTAGATAGATTTGGTGCTGGAGACGGACATAGGTTACTTTTTATACCGAAAATCGGTTTGGTGCCCGAGGGAGACAAAACTCATTTTACGCGCGGGCGAAGCCGCGAGGCGCACAGTTAATAATAATGTTGTTCGTAACTTCGACGTTTAAATGTTCATACTGAACAAATCTTCAGTTCAATAAAGCTCTATCAAAATATTAGACTTAAACAGTTAAAGGATTACTTGCTTTTGCAGTAACAACTTTTAACCTTGTAGTGACCTGTATATTACAGTTAGGGCTTATAGAACTTTTACAACTTCATAGTGTAAAATTAACTTTTGGTGGATCGATTATGATTAAGCCGAATAAATGTAGAATTTTAGTATGTGAAAACACTCCTGACTTGTTTTACAACCTTTAACCCTATGACTAAATTGATGTACACACACAAATTAACGTTGTCTCCAAACAGTTACTTACTTTTATAATATTTTTTTTCTGAAAGTAAAGATAATAAAAAGAAACAAGTTTTACTTTTTGTGATAACTTTAGTGTTATCACTATTATTATTTCAGAAACACGTTAGGTAAAGTCCGCAGGTAACAAGCTATTTATATTATTAAAGAACAAAAAGCTTGCCTACTTATAACAAATTGAAAAGAAAGAAATTCCATAAGTCATTCCCACAAATAATACAAATCTAATGACACCTCATAAATATGTTAAAATTTATTAAAATATTAAGCTGTGCAGCGTGCAAAAGAAATAGACATATATACTCACATACAAACATACATAATTATATTCTTATATACATACATACGCTCGAAAAACTTTACCCTCCTTGACTGCGGCAGTCGGGCAAAAAACAGTGGATGAGCTCGTAGAGTTGTTATAATGAAGTGACAGCAGCTCCCAGAATTAACGTTCGCTGTGATAGAAAAGTTTTAGAGTGACCACTTCAAATAGAAAGACGCACCGTGAGACTTTGATCATTAGACAAATTTTAATATGTCAATGTAGCGGTTGACCGATGTATATATAGTTGACCACAAATTTGCTCTACCACTTTGACAAAAAAAAAATCCATAAAAATTTAAATTCAATAAGACATAATATGACAGTGACAACTCTCACTGCAAGCAACAATAGACATTATTGTTTAGTGATACGGAAACAACATTTACTCTAAGGATGGTAAAGCAATTATATGGTCGACTAATACAAGACAAGTCACAGTTGAGAAGCAAAAGCCTGTCTAGAGAAGTGTCCGTTTTTCCCATACACCAAATGCTAATTTTTACAAAAATACAGAAATTATACATTTTATTAAGGTTACTAAAGCACCTATTAAAATATTTAATTAAAATTGTAATTAACATACTGGAAATATCATGAGAAATGTTGCCGACGTCAATCAACGCTGGAACGTTCAGAGTTTAAAACTTGAGTTGCCATTAAAATAATTTTTATTTATTTTAACAGTAGCTTCATTAATTTAACGCATTGCCTAGTTAGTGTAGTGAATTCTGATTACGACGTTTTCAGGCTTGAAATATTACATTTCGTGAACGCAAAAAAGTTCATTACCGTACCCATAACCTATTTTTAAACTTTTGAGACCAAATCTTTTATAAAGCGTTTATAAATACAATAATAATTGCTACATTATTAGGTGATTTCATTACATTTTAAATAGCACCAGTCGTGGTTACAAGCTGACTGAAGAAATGACTTAGAGGGTTGCGATGAAAATGATGATAGTAAATGGTTACTTCTGTTTCACGCTTTGAAATTTTTTTTTTTTTTTTTATTTTTTTTTTTATTTTTTTTTTTTTTTTTTTTTCCACATGCACACAGCGCCATTTAGCCCCAAATTAAGCAATTATATTTGCTTGTGTTATGGGTACTAAACAACTGATATACTACTTATATACTTTTTTTTTTGTAAATACATACATATTATAGATAAATTACACCCAGACACAGAACAAACAATCATGCTCATCACACAAAGGTTTGTCCTGGGTGGGAATCGAACCCACGATTTACCCACGACCCATTTTAGCCCATTCAGGTAATTTAAACTTTAGCTTGGATAATATTGTAGGTAGTAAAATGCCTGATTGTAGTTATTGAGCAAAGTAAAGATGTTATTGAGCAGACAGCATTAATGTATAGCCTGCCATTTCAGACCTTTAATAAGACATGTTTCTCTAACAAAAAAACTATTAGTCACTGCTATAAATACAATTGTCTTAAACGCAATCAAATTATATCAGATACGACAATTGATGCTGTGAGTATCTGCTATGGTTTGATTGCGTTGCGAATGATTTATCTAACATCTATTCAATACCTTTAGGAGATCAAGAAATGCATTAACATGGTGGTTTACGGTATTACCATCTATTGAAAAATAAAATAAAAAAATGAAAATATGTATATTCAAGGTTAATTAAATTAACACTTATGAACGTCAAAGTTTACAAAATGTCAGCAAAATAACCTACAGCCAGTTCGCTGACGAAGTAGAGCCATCAGAAGAACTGGCAAGAAACTCAGACCACTCTTTTTAATCGCCAGGTTATTACAATTTTTGTAAGTTCCAATTTCAAGTAGCATGCAAAGTGACACAGGCACACTTAACTTTATAGGCTATTAAATTGGTTCAGGTTTATAGCAGCGAATAAGATCTGTAATACATAATTCATCAACAGCTTGACTTCAAGATAGGCAATGCGTTTACCAATGTCCCTACATTTAACAGGATAATTTGTTTTTTTTAATTATTATTACAGATAAAATTTTAATGTTTATAATCGAGACATGTAAATAAAAACAATAATAAAAAAATGCTTATTTGGTACCTATTTTGTAGGTAAATAAAAATGTCCAAATTAACAAATTGTAAAAATTAACAACCAAATAAAATTCACTTAATAAATTGCACATGGCAAATGTATTTTATATCGTAATCATAATCAGGATGTCCGTTGTATATGCTAATGAAACAAATTGTACAATTTTTCATCAGTAATAGATTGGTGATAAATCGAAATAACTCATACCGTATATGAACGAAAATTTGATATAAATAACGCATTTTTATACAGAATCCTCTACAATTATATTTTCACCGCATTAAACCTCAAAAGTTCTGTCCTCACAAATGTAAACATGAAAGATTCTACGACACGAACAAGATGCCACACAAAATCTAAAGGCCAAAATATCTATCGAAATATTTAAAAAAGTTTTTACTCAGAAAATGCTACGAGTCTAACCTAAGTAACTAACCCCACATCTGATCATCTACTGTTATCTTTATATACTATTCAATCACTACAGACGTTTACAATCTGCACAGAATGATGAATTACCGTTAAATTTCAGGTCAATATAATACTCAATTCGATATTAACATTTCACAGACTTATTTTTCTCAATAGATTTTTATTACATCACTGATATTGAGTTATCTGTTTATATTATAGCAATGCCTTTAATATTGCTATAATATATTTCAGTGAAATATACAAAACTTATTTTATCTTAGCAATTTCCAGAGGTAAAAATAACTTACGTTAAATCTTACGTTCCTGTGCGAGTTTGTTTTTCTTAATCTATATAGTAAATGGATTTCTATCGGTTCGTGTAATCCATTTGCTATTAAAAGTTTTATTGACCTACGCTTGAACTATTTTAAAAGATAAGTATTGACGAGTTTCTTTGAGTTTTAAACATTTTTAGTAATCTATACTATTACATAAAGCGGGACATTTTGTTTGTTTGTTTGTTTGAACGCGCTAATCTGTGGAACTACCAGTCGAATTTGAAAAAATATTTTTGCGTATGATAGCCCAGTTCTCGAGAATGGTTATAGACTATGTAACATCACGCTACTGGCGACGGGAGCAGAGCAGTAAGCAAAGACGCGGGTGAAACCACGTCACGAAAAGCTAGCTGCTATCTCAAGGGTATCGTTATATCATTACTTCTAAGATTCTTATGATTGTGGTGTTGACTATTGTGTCCAGTATGGTTCTATGATCTGCTTGATCATATTTTTTTTGGATTCCTTTAAGATATTTTTTTATATTAGCCTACTATAGTGACTCTACTCTGCCTGATGGTAAGCAGTCAGTGAGATCCAGAAGTGGTGGCCACAATTCCAAGAGCCAAACTACTGGTATGGTGGCCTCCACTATGGTGACAGTGAGATGCTGTTTCACGTCCCGCTTAAAATAGCCAGGATCATAGTTTTAGATGGGAACACATGCGCTGGTAAAGAGTGCCTGGTGAAGACGCTCTATTAGTTTGTTTTCTTTTATACCTTATGAATAATAAAATAATATGGACTATAAATTATTATTTACTTTTAATATATTTAACTTTTGAATTCATTTTATCAGCAATTCAATCAAAAGACTGAGATACTGATGATAATGAGACCAAAATGCTTCCTTAAACCTATTATATTTATAATTGCCACTCTGAATAAATATGTATTAGGGCCTTACGATATGTTAAATTTAATGTTAATGTTTTATGGTCCTAGATTAACCGAATAGAAGTCACGAGAGTATCTTCAAAAGCTTTATAAAACTGGCACACAAAAGTATGCGAAACAAAATGAAACAGACACTCCTGTGTATAAACATTACTGCATATTTACGATAATACTTAAACCAACAGCTGTAAAAACATTGAAGATAAGATTTAATAAATTTTCTAAAGAATTTGGTTCAGACCTCGTGGATTATTAGCATAAATTTTAATCTCATAGAATTATGTACTATCGAACCAACGGAATCATGACCCATTTTGATAATATTTCGCTTAAAACTGTCAAACTTGTAAGGTCTACCATTTATTTATTTATTTATAATCAGAACGACAAAATTACAGTCAATTACACTGATTACACAGTAAAAACTTAAAATATATAAAATAACATCTATTACTCTGACGTCTCACAATACCTCATACATTCAGACAAGATCAACTTCCATTCATCAGCAAACAGATCCAGCCCATGACTTGACGCCAGCAGAGCGTTGAGCCCCTTTAACATAAGCGGTACTGGAGACATGGAACGCGCAACCGTGCGACAGCGTGATACCGCAAACAAGGGATGCTGCCTGGCTCTGTTGTAATTATCAGGCACAAAAAATTGACACAGCTCGGCATGTAAATCAGGTGCATCAATGTCTAATGAACTTAGGACTTTTCTAATAATACATAACAACAGTGTACTCAGTAAAATGTCAGTGAAATCTGTCTTTAGGCAAATTTCAACCTACTTGCATTTAGATGGATTGGCAAAATAAGCTTTTGGTGGGTCATGATTCACTTGGTTCGAGAGTACTAATGCTGGAATTAGAAACGGATCATGCGAAAGAATCAAGCAATTTTTTTTTTTATGTTAAACAAGTTTTAAAATTTTGCAAGCAAAACAATTTGACTAACATTTATTTTTAACGTAAGTAGTCCTTACGTTATTGACGTAAAAGAATTTTAATAACGTGATTCAAATTTTTATCATCATATTTTACTCCCAGACTCAAACCACTTTTTTATGATTTACGCAGTTTTGTGTCAATCGGGCTTTAGGAATGGGATTATTCCCATCTGTCCCACTGGTTGGCCACCACTTATGGACAAGCCGGTGCTTGCACACACACGAACACACACCTCGCCTTCCTTCTATTTTCCCTTCTATGATGTTTTTTATAAAGCTGTCATTTCGTATAATGTGGCCAATCATCTTTCCTCTTCGATTTTCTATTGTCCTGAGCATATAGTTATATATAGTTTAGTTAAAAGCCGGAAATTTCAACAATTTATAATGATGTCGTAAAAAGGTCAAAACTTAATATACCCACATGCGAAACAGAGTATTTATAAAAAAACTATTTTTTATCTTATTGTAATAAACTTAGCGTTGATTATTGTATAATTATTTTACTCAACTTGAGTTCTCTTTGTCAAGGGTGTGCTATGTATGAAATACTGAACTGTTCAAAATTTAAGTGCCACCGTAAAAGAGTTGTTCTTCACTCCCGAATGAGTTTCTTTGAATATAAAAAAGAATAAATGTTATGATAGTGATTTGTAATGTGAACGTATCTTTTAAAACATAATAAATTGGTAGAATATTTACCTTATTCTTTTTATATTATAATTTGGTGCTACATTTTCTTATAGTACAGTTTTTTTTGCACGATGTTATTCTTCACCGTATGCCAGAGTATAACATAAAGTATCTATCTGAACCATGCAACAGATTTTAATACAACATACACAACGTACATTAGACTAGATTATTCTTTTGAAGACATGGCCAGCTATTAGTATCTGAGAAACTAAAATGGTATCAACAATGTCATTCAAAAAAGCATCTCACTAAGCCGCCATAGTGAAGGCCATCATACCAGTAGTTTGACTTTTGGAATGGTGTCCACCACTTCTGGATTCCACTGACTGCTTACCATCAGGCAGAGAAGAGTCACTTTGGTATAAAAAAAAAACAAAATTATACACGTAACGTACTGCGATCCCAAGACAGAGAAACATGTCACATCGAAAAGAGGTCTGTATGATTAATGACGTACACTGAGTATCTACTGTCCACAAGGTTACGAATTGTCTTTGGTCAACATCTTCGGCTCGATCATTTGTCAAAAATGTTAGCAGACAGAACGAAAGTATATGTTGTGTTGTCAACTAGAACTAAAAAAATTTACACGGTTTGTCATCATATCTTCGGATTTCAGCTGAAAAATTGATATACCTCCTCTATACATTCTAGTACTAGCGACTGAATTTCATAACTCATAACTCATATTCAGAGGTAGGATAATGAGGAAAACAGAAAGAAAAGAAATGGGTCCTCCGGCGCTATGTTTACACACCAGACATTAGAAATAAAACATTTTTAACGCAATGTATAGTAAAGACTACTTTTTACGTTTATTGATAATAATAGCCTATAGTTCGTAACAGTAAACAGTCCATATGCCTATCGTCTTTAATAGTGTTAATAAAATGCGTTATTTATTATTTTTCTTCGGTTTCTATTTTGGTAAGTATTTCAACATCTTTGTGAATAATTTTAACTTTTTTTAATACCGCATGCGCGCCGCTGACTAACGCGGACCGGGGCGTACCACCACCTCTTAAAGCACTATTATTTTAATGATACTTTGTGGTTTTGTCTTTTTCTTTTGTACCATTAAAAACAAAGATAGAGACAGAGTAAGGGTATAATAAGATTGCTATATGAGGTTGTAGTAGGGCCCTGTTTTGTTTTGCTTCATAAATAATAACAAGTAGTAATAAAAAGTGAAAATTCAGTGTTAAACTTATTAAATAGTTCGTTTATTTACACATCTATAATATATTTTTCCTTTTAATTTGTTACGTAGTTTCATATTATTAATTTAATTTGTAATTACAAGAATATTCTATAAAATTTTAACGCCTGTGGTAACCTATAATTTGTAAGTGCATTTAGCCAAAAATATTTTTAAATTCAATAATTTTAATAATATAATAATAATAATACCAGCCTATTTACTGTCCCACTGCAGAGCAAAGGCCTCTTCTCATATAGAGAAGGTATGAGCATCAATCACCACGCTTGCTCAAGGCGGATTGGCAATTTCAGACATTTAAGTCCAGGTTTCCTCACGATGTTTTTCCTTCACCGTCAGTCAGAAATGTCCAAGATAAACTTAGAAAGTACATATGATTTGAAAAATCACATTGGTACTTGCCCGGATTCGAACCCATTACCTCGTGTTTACGAAGCGGGTGCCTTATGCACTGGACCATTTCGACTTTTTCCAATAATTTTACTTTGTAATAATTATTATGCTGAACTTATGTTGGTACCTAACCCTATTAATCTTTACTATTATATAAAGCAGAAGAGTTTGTTTGTTTGAACGCGCTAATCTCTGGAACTAATAGACGGATTTGAAAAAATCTTTTTGGGTATGATAGCCCAGTTTTAGAGAAAGGTTATACGCTATGTAACATCACGCTACTAGCAACGGGAGCAGAGCAGTAAGCAAAGAAGCGAGTGTAAAGCTAGTAAATAAATAAACTTCACATTGTTGATTTCTTTTCTTGAAACCAATTATTTGTGAAGCCCAACTGGAAAGTCTAGGCACGTCCACGTGTCGAAAATAGACAACATGGTATAGGTGGTTGGAAGACCCTGGCTGAAGGCTGCTTGCAATTAGCCTTATTAGAAATCAGTGGTATCTTACTGAACTGGCTGTTCAGCAGTTGATATCTTGCGACGAAGGTGATGTTGATAACACAAAAATATGAGACTTACATCTTATATTTTTAAACTTAATATTTTATAGAGTCCAAAGATAATATATTTCTGTCTCATTCATGGAAAGGGCTTAACAAAAGAAATAAATTTTAAATACATTTTCCATTAGGTAAATACTTTTTGCGTGCGTTTGTCACAGCTGTGACAGCCTAAAAATGTTTGTTTATTTAGCTCTCAGAGTGAACACCAGAGACGCTGTACATTTCTCATATAAATATTTTACGCTGTCGCGATGTCGCTGTGGGACAAACGCGCGATACTTTTTGGTAGAATACTATCATCAGTTTTTATTTTTGGGACATTTTTAAATTTTTATAAAGTTTTTAGCTTACCAACAGAAAATTTATACTATTTTATAAAGGGGCTGAGTTTGTTTGCTTGTTGTTAGTTTGAACACGCTAATCATTGGAATTATTAGTCTGATTTTATTCATTCTTTGTGCGTGTGATAGCCCAGTTCCTGAGGAAGGTTATAGGCTATGTATTATCATGCTACCTGAGATGGGAACAGAGCAGTAAGCAAAGACGCACGTGAAACTGCGCTGTGGAAAGCTTCTTAAATTATAAAGAAAAATGAAAATGAAAATATATTTATTCACATAGGTTAATTAAATTAACATTTATGAACTTCAAAGCTTACAAAAAGTCAGCAAATTAACCTACAGCCAGTTCGCTAGCGAAGTAGAGCCATGAGAAGTAGTGGCAAGAAACTCACGCCACTTATTTTAATCGCCAGGTTATTACAATTTTTGTAAGTTACAATGTCAAGTAGCAATACATTTATTTCTGAATAAAGCTAGCTTTCAGTAGATTCTAGGAATCTTATATACAAAACTGTAACGTTGTTTGTTTGAATAAGCGGGTTACAAGCTTACTAGTATGGCTAATAATAATTTTAACTATAAACTTACAGCATATAGTTTTATAATTTCTTGACTGCTTCGTTACGGTTTCTTTTTGCCGATCAATTTTATTCGGTTATATTCTGGTGAAACGTTTTTTTATGAGCGTCGCATTAATATTTCTCATCACTGTTAGCAACGGCTTGATCGTACTTTCTTAGTTTTATTACTGGTTAGAAACAGCTATTTCCATAAGTATAATATAAATAAAGAATAAATATCTAAATAATAAATAGTATAATTTATTTATATCTAGCTGTGCCCCACGGCTTTGCCTGTGCGTGAAATATGTTATGTTATATCCTTCGGGAACCAGGCCGTTTTTCGTGATAAAAAGTAGCCAATGTCCGTCTCCGGCACTGAATCTATCTACATACAAATTGTTCAACCTTTTAGACGCTGAATGGAAACAAACGCACACACATACACAAACTTTCACATTTATAATTATACTAGCTTATCGCGGCGCGGTTTCATCCGCGTGTAAAACATGGTTTGTTGTATCCGTCGGGAACCAGACCAATTTTCGTAATAAAAAATAGCCTATGTCCGTCTCCGGCAATGAATCTATCTACATACAAATTTTCATCGAAATTGGTTCAGCCGTTTAGACGCTGAGTGGTAACAAACGCACACACAAATTTTCACATTTATAATATTATTTATCCTAAGGCTGGCCTCGGGCTTGCGTACCGCCGCGTTCGTAAAGTAAAGCGATCTGCGTGTATAAAACTTTGCTTCAGAAAATACTTTTAAATTTCTAAAATGTTTAGGTCTAATTGCGCTTACTGTGGTCACGGGTTGAATCACTCAACCTTAAAGGGTGTATGGGTTTGATTCTTTACTAACCTATATTAAAGAAGTTTAAATTTTTAATCAAAATGTCTCTAACATCAGGTAAAAGGGTAACGCTACGAAAATTGTTGCTTTAAGTCTAACAATACATTTCACTGATCATACTGTTTGTTTAAAAAAGTATCTAAGTATGTTTAACCGCATTCTACAACCTTTATCACAAGCACATATGCTTACTTTGACGACCTCTGTGGTTCGGTGGTACTGTGTAAGGACTGCCACGCAGAGGTCATGGGTTCGATTCCCGCTCATTGAAAATATTTGTGTGCATGAACATGTCTATTTGCATTGGTCTGGGTGTTTCTATGTATAATATATATGTATGTATTTACAAAATTAAAGTATTTAAGTATGTATACCCGCATTCTAGAACCCATAACACAAGCTATAAAAGTATGCTTACTTTGGGTCTAGAAAGCGTTGTGGTAGTCGTTGTGATGTTATTATAGATAGAGCTGTAATTGTTGTGTTATTTGCAGGCTTATTTACTATAAAAACTAAGACTTAGTTATAGATATAGGTAAAATAGATCGCTTTACTCAAATTGAAAGAGTTTACGAGTGCTTTACAGTTAACAGTAACTCAGTGTAACTCTGCATTTTGGGTGTCAATAGAGATTTTTCGATACAATTAAATGAAATTTACTTAGCTCTCATATTATTGATTCTCAATTGCATATTCTTTTCAGCCATCCGTACCACCCATCATAACTTTTCCGATTTCCATCCAACAGTAAATAACAATTATAATAATTCACAAGTAAACTTAATTTGGTCTATATTAGTAGTTCCTTTGTTCATAGCCGTAATCACTACCAACCATTTCAAACATTAAATTAATCCACTGTTTTATAAGTGTTTTTTTTTATATTAGTTTATTAAAGTGACTCCACTCCACACGATGGCAAGCTGTCAGCGGAATCCAGAAGTGGCGGCCACCATACCATAAGCCATCGTCCTAACTGCTGGTATGGTGGCCTCCACTATGGCGGCTGGGAATTAATGAGGTAGGGGAAGGAAATGAGGGAGAAGGTAGGAAAGGGAGACAATTGGGCCTTCGGCGCTCTCATTCACCGAACGAAAAGCATTAATACGGATACTACAACTCTTACGTCGATCTTCTATGAGAGGGTAGTACTTTCCCGGACGATCCAGCCCATTCATGATGAAACCAGAGTGGATGTACTACCGTACTAATGTTGTGGTGACATCGAAAATTTTGTTTCATGATCATCGTATCAGCCAAAAGACGTCCACTGCTGGACATAGGCCTCCCTCAATTTTCGCTACCTTGGCCGGTTGTAAACCGCAAATTTTGTGTACCAATTAACATTTTTATAATTCGAAACATACCTCATCCTTGATATTAAAACTTTGACTATCAACATTTTAATAAAGCATTAACACATGGCGTGTGTAAACAATTTTATGACGGTCCCAAGCTTAGGCCATTTATTGAACACCCTGTAGAGATTTAATTAAAAGAGCCTATTTTATAACATCCCGCTCAACCGCTATCAAGTAAACTCTTACAACAAAATTAGAATTTCTCTTTTACAAAGGTTTGTTTACCTCGATAGTGCTGTGCGAACTGCCACAGAGAAGTCTTGAGTTCGATCCCTGCGTCGAGTCAAGTGTAATCGGGTTTTTCTGCCGAGGATTTTTAATAATAATAATATCACATAACTACCCACAACGCCATCTAGACCTTAAGTAAGCATATACTATGCGGATGCGGAATGCGGATATACATGCTTAAATACTTTTTTCCCGCTCATTGAAAATATTTGTATGCATGAACATATTATGTTCATGCACACAAATATTTTCAATGAGTGGGAATCGAATCCGCGCCCTCTACGTGGCAGTCCGTACACAGCACCACTGAACCACAGAGGCAGTCGAGTTTTATTTTCAGTATATTAATATGCCCGCCGTCTAGAATTATGTAAATAATAATTGGTAAGTTGCATGTTACATAGAACTCAAGATAGCTGGAAAATCCCTTCATTCACAAAGGTTCAATTATCTGATTAATTAACTGAACTAGTGGTACTTTTTATTGCCATCAATTTATAAAATAGCGGTTGATTTAGCTGGGACTACTCGTAGGTGTTGATACTCCTCTGCATTTTTCTTCGGGAAAGAAGGCGTGAAGTTAACATAGCTTCATTTATGTAAATTCTCAGTTACAGTCCAGGGTATGGAATCGTGCTTGATAAAAGAATAGGCTCGCTGCATGTTACATTGACTTTATGTAGCTTGTGAAACGAGAACCTATCCTTTCGTTAAAAAGGCATGATGCAATGTTTTAAGTTTTGTTTTTACAAAACTTTTGGGTAGGCTTAGAATATTTCTCGCGGGCTTTTTTGTTTTCGATGATTCTGTAATATTATCTTAAATTTTAAATTTCTTTGGTAAAGTCTTACTTTATTCAAATTTGGTACATTTTTTGAAACTTTTAGTTGATGTTGAATTTACAAAGATAAACTAAGTTTAAAGTATTTTGTAGGTCTTTAAGTTACTTCAGGTATACATTAAAATGAATTTATCGAATAACCTTAGAGAATCAGGCACATAATAATTTCTGGCTTAGAAGTATCTATGTATGCTACTGAGTATATAGGAAAACTTTCGGTCGCTGTGAATGTAAAGTGATAATACCTAAGGACTTTACTGACCCGTTCGCTCGGTCCCGTAAGTACCACGTTCTTGCCCCTTCAGTGTCTCCGTGACATAATTATGTTCTTTCATATACTTTTGTGTAAAACAATATCTTCAAAATATCCCATTCCGTCCCGTACGTATAAAACCTGTCACAGATATCTATTTATTTATTTATAGGAACATTTAACAGTTATATGTTAGGTACATTGCTATTATAATGCTATAGTATGTCATATCGCGGCCTTAAGTAAATATCTTTGGGCCTGCTCATGTGCAATAACTTATAAAGGTTTTATGTGACCTGCTCTAGTGTAGGGCGTAGGTACTAGTTAGCTCTAGGTTTCAGTATAAGTTTAAGTTAAAAGTTTTTTACAAGATACGCATGCATATTATATACTACTAGCTTTCCGCGGAGCGGTTTCAGCTGCTTCTTTGCTTACTGCTCTCCTCCCGTCGACAGTAGCGTGATGTAACATAACCTATAACCTTCCTTAGGAACTGAGCTATCATATGCAAAAAGAATTATTCAAATCTGACTGGTAGTTCTAGAGATTAGTGTGTTCAAACAAACAAACAAACTCTTCCGCTTTATATAATAGTAGAGATTATTTTAGCTTCTAGTCACTTACAACTTTTACTATATCTTTTAACTAAAGTCTAGTTATAGATTTGGTATCTTGTATCGGATAAGTAGGTTATTATGTACTTTTAAATTTACATAAATAATTTGCAGGCGAATCATAAAACGAGCTGTATTACTACAAATGAATGAAATAACAAAAGCCAATTTCAATGATTGATTTATTGCGGAATAATTGATTTAACATTTCTCTCGTTTGAACACGTGCCAATCTGTAACCAAAGGAAAATTTATCATTACATACCTTATTATATTTTTTATATAAATTAAATAAAACAACCGGTCAAGTGTAGGAAAAGCCTTGCGCACAAAGGGTTTCGTACAAACTTGCAGTAAATATAAATAATAGAAATTTCAATATATCTTCTCATTGCGCAATATGCTTGACTACGTTGACATAGAACTTAGATTTTTCACAGCTTCGAGAGATTACAAACAAAAGTATTCGATATAAAGTTTAGCTTGATACTTCCAAGCGTTTACGGTAGTACATCCACGCTGATTTCAGCATGAATGGGTCCGATCGTCCGGGAAAGTACTACCGAAGATCGACTTAAGAGTAGTAGTATCCGTACTACTGCGTTTCGTTCGGTGAGTGAGAGCGCCGGAGGCCCAATTTCCTCCCTTTCCTCTTTCCTCACCTCCCTCATTCCCTTCTCCTGACCCCATTCCCAGCCGCCATAGTGGAGGCCACCATACCAGCAGTTTAAGACGATGGCTTTTAGTATAGTGGCCGCCACTTCTGGATTCCACTGACTGCTTACCATCAGGCGGGGTGGAGTCACTTTGGTAGGCTATAATATAAAAAAAAAGCGTTACTGAGAAAAAGGTCTTGACATAAATTTATAATCATAATTAACGCGATCATGCATTAGGTATTTACATACCTTATTTTGCTTGACGTTTCGACAAGGTTACACCGGCCGTGGTCACAAGCAGACTCAGTCTGCTTTATAAATGCTGCTGATTATAAATTTATATCATGCAACGCGAAAGTTTAAAAGGTCTTGACAGACAGACGGACAACAAAGTGATCCTATAAGGGTTCCGTTTTGCCTTTTAACCCTAAAAGTCTGCAGATTTGTTCTTTTTGACTGCTAGACACAAGCCTTCTCTAATTGGAGATATTTTGCATAATCTTTACAGTTAGTCGTAGCAGTGTATCCGTGAAATTGGTATACGAGTATAATATTAAAGTATTCTCTTTCCTTTAGAAATCGGGATCAAAGGGCCTAAATCAATTTTATTATCCATCTCTGTCACTTAATCGGGTCGTAATTAATCACTTACCATTTTGTTTCCATTCTATTATACAGACCCAAATGGGTGATGAGTGTGATAATCTAATGAATCGTAACATTATTACAGTCATAAATTAATAGAGAAGGACATACTTAGGTTTAGTAGTAAATGGTTATAGGCTGGGTAAGCAATTATTGATTGATTTGTTATATGTCTTCCTATCAAAATGACTCCATTTTCCTTGATTGTATGCATAAAATCTAAGAGTGGACATCATTCAATTGTTATTACGGTAAAATGATGGAGCACTTGATTATACAGGCTTTGACGCTCTACCAGTTTTGTATTCAACTATTAGCATGCCTGAACTGTGCTTGCGTCCTAAAATACAACTTTTTGGCTTCATCAGTCTGTGTTTGATTCCCGCTCAGTGAAAAAAATTCTGTGCATGAACATCTATTCGCATTGGCCTAGGTGTTTCTATGTATAATAAGTAAATAAGTATTTACAATAAAAAATAATAGATATATCCGCATTTCTAGAACCCAGGCCATAACACAAGCTATAATATATGCTTACTTTGTTTTGATCTAGATGGCGTTGTTTGTTGTTGGTGAAATATTATATACATACTTGTTAAACGACTTCAAAAAAAGGAGGAATTGAAGTTGGTGCCAAGCAAATACTAGAACCTTACTACAATAGCAAATTAAGATTGATAAAACCTATAGGTACCTAGTTATTGTTTTACTTAGCACCAACTTCATAATTCTAAAATACTTATTGAATCATTTCTGATTAACTAACTCAAAATACGAATTACTTTGTGCTAAGTAAATTTATTTTTACTTTTAAGTTTCCTTCTTGGTTGAAGTCGGTTTTCTTAAATATTTAATACGGCTTTTTAACACAGTGGCAATTGTTTTTACTAGCAGAAAGCTGACAATCTTGCTTCGATTGATTGCTTATTTCTCGGTTTCTTTTCAATTAGAATATTCTTAGCAGATCAAAGTAAAGGCTTTTCTGCATCACATCACACTTCTTTTCATTGAATGTTTTTCGTATTCAAAAATTGCCCGCGACGTGGAATTATATTTTGGCAAACGAGCATTATAATTAGTATTCTATGTATAACATGCCGCAAGGGGCGGTTATTTTTGGCATCAAACTTCGCATCCCTTAACCCTTCTGCTAAAATATTAATGGGAGTAATTAATACCCATTACTCTGATGTTTGTGTGGTTTTATACACTGTATATACAAATATATTGAAGGACTTCTATCAATGTTTGCTGGGACAAACTTAATAATGTATGTACCAGTCCATTATAGTCCCAACACAGGGTAAGGACCTCTGCAGAGATCATGTACATTGTTTTGCAATCGAATTAACAAATCATGAATCTTTATATTTTACTATTTCAGCTGCCTTTATCTGCTGTTAAAAATGGCTCTGTATGAATACAAAAGGAAAGTTCACTATTCTTTATACTGAATCTTATAATATTCACAGTTGTATGTAAATATCTTGTGTGTTTCTCACAGAATTTGTATAAACATTACCCTCCTTGACTACGGCAGTCGGGCAAAAAATTTACTATTGGCATCAAATAACGCGAGAATTTTACAAAAGGTTGATAAAAAAAACAGATAGCCCTCACAATTTCTCTAAACTGTACCAGGTGGCAAAAATTGGGAGAGACCTGTGTCGAGCAGAAGACGTTTTTAAGCATCTCTGATTATGTAAACTACATAAGATAGAAAGCAATATATGTTAGTAAGAAATAAAGCCCGCATGCCTAAACCAAAGTGAAAACAAAGAAACCCATTTTTTTCTAGTGCTGACGCTACATTGAAATATTATGTACCCTATGACACCTCATATATGTTAAAATCCATTGCGACTTTTAGACTGTAGAGCGTGCCAAAGAAATAGACATACATACATACATACATACATACGCTCGAAACACATTACCATCCTTGACTGCAGCAGTCGGTCAAAAACAGTGACATCGGTATTTACAGATAGACGCAGAAAGTTGTATTCAAACCTATACTACGCCTACACAGTAGTTAAATTAAGAACTCTATTAATGTTATAATTAATGGGTCTTTTGACGTGGTAACAGCCTATGAGCTTCTTTGTTCAGCAAATAAAAACAGGTGTATATTTCCTCAAAGTTCCTCGAAGTTGTTTATAGTTCCTTTGATTGGTGTTTGTTACAAAATATTTCTTTGAAGGTTGTTTGTGTGAATAATAATTAACAGGAATCGTTATTTAAAGGTATTATCATTTTCTTAGGACCACGCTTACCAAACCGTACTGCACAGCATAAAATTTAAGCAAAATTGGTGTTATGTTTTACACGTTATGAGTGTCTTTTTTATACAATTTTCATGCACATAATATATTTTTTATTATTGAGGTATTGAATTAAATGTAATGTCGTTTTATTATTCTTTTTCAATGTGTTAATATTCGCTTGAATAATTAAGTAAAATTATATTGTTATTAAAAGGACATGCCAAAAACACGTAATGTCATGTGTTGTTTTATCTATGTTGTTTTACCAATGTTTTATCCATTTAGATTGAACAGAGTTCATTTTAATGGTAATTTAAATGGTTTGAATATTAATGTTTTCCGGGACAATGGGCTTACAGAAGTCACAGTGATGGGCATGTGGGCGGGACATGCCCATCACTGTGACTCCTGTAAGCCAGGATTAACAGTGATAACCAATACGAAACACTGAGCTTTGACACTCGGGAGTCCCGAGGACTGCTAAGCCTACTGTCTTGGACCCCGCAACAAATTTAATCAGAAGTAAAGAAGAATATTAATATATATTTTATACAACTTTTCTAGCAAACAAAGGTAACCTATAAAGGGATGTTCTTGAAGCATCGTAGAAAAGATACTATGGAAAAACATCCAAGCCCTTGTCACCTATGAGAAGATCAGATTGCGGGAGAAGTAAAAGGAGTATTTATGAACTTGCTTTTGTTTTAATCTGCATTTTTCTATTATTATCACTGTAAATCATAAATGGAAAGATTATTTTATACTTGATGCTGGCAGAACTAGCTGACACAATAGTCGACTCAGTTGCCATAATAATTATACATACATATATAACTTCACGCCTGTCTCCCATTAAAGGGGTAAGCAGAGACTATAGAACGCCATTTGCTGCGATCCAAACATACGAGTACATCCTTTGCACAATCCACTGTACATTCATTATTTAATATTTTTATATAAATACGTCGGTTACGCGTGCTGGTAATTTTAAGCTCTTTGTCAACACGAATAGGTGCGATAATAAAGGAAGAAAAATTAGACGAGTTTTAAAATTTTAACACTGTTAGTCACTGAACTAAACTACATAATGATTGCACCGTTGGTCTAGTGGTGAGTTGTTAGTTGTAACTGACTGCGACGCCGGGTGTCGTGGGTTCGATTCCCGCGAAAGGCAAATATTTGTGTGATGAACATTTATATTTGTCTTTAGTCTGGGAGTTTATTATTATTATTATATATACGAGTTTGAGTGTTCTTTTTTTTCGTGTAATTGTACTTACAGCACGTCGTGTTCTCGTATAAAACTCTTAAAAACGTAAAGATAAGAATGATAGCAGTGGAATCTTTTATTACTGTTGTTTAAAGTCCGACCGTACTTCAGTTGCACATTATTTTTAAACGACCCACCTTCGTTTTAGGAAGTGTATTTTCATGGTAAAGACTGATAATAAAAATCACCTATATTTAGAACAAATATGACGTATGTATTTGGATTCGTCTATATAGATTACTGTAATATTAAATTGTGGCTGGCCAATAAGTTTTAACGTTAAGACCTGTTAACAATGTTGAATGACTTTTTTCAAAAGTAGTGTATATAAAAGGTTTAATGAATGTTGAAGAGACAAAGGAGGTACGTTTTTTCTCACATTCCTCATTTCTTTCAGCTACCCCACTCCCTTCCCTGCAGGAGAATGTCAGTTATATCACAAAGTATATTATTTATTTAATGACAAATTTTTATACAAAATTTCATCCCCTATTTCTACTCCTTCAAACCATTTTTTCGCGACAATCTCTATACTAATTGTCATCAAAATCGGTTGAGTGGTTTAGGCGTGAAAGTAACAGCCAAACAGAAAGAGTTTCTTTCGAATTTATTATACACAATAATAAAAGACCTAAAGGCTTTAAACAGTATAATAAAGTTGCAATCTCGAAAATGAGGTTATAGTTACCTCACGTGGACCGCCATAAACACAAATGTATTGTTTTATAGCTCCCGTGTTTGGAACTGACATGCGACCCAATTGTTTTTCTAAAAATATTCGACAAGGATACGATAGAGCTTTCTAGGAAAGCCGTAATCTTATTCTATTATATAAAGAGTTTGTTTCTTTGAACGCCCTAATCTCTAACTACCAGTCGGATTTGAATACCTAAATCTTTTTGCGTATGATAGCCTAGTTCTCGAGGAAGGTTATAGGCTATGTAACATCACGCTATTAGAGACGGAACCAGAGCAATAACCAAAGACGCGGGTGAAACTAAAGGTGGTAAAACTTGAAGAATGTCCAGCAGTGGCAGTAGTTGATTAGAGTAGAACAAGTGATTTTGCGGCTGTGTAGCATCTGTGCTACGTGTAGTGTTTAGTTTACTACACTTCACTGGCTTGACACTACTAGTTATAACTAGCTACGTATAAGATATTGGTGCACCCGCGCACTAGCACGTGTTACTCGGTCAACGGTCAGGGAGCGACTGACTGTTCTATGCGCGCACCGGAAAGAGAGTGAATATCCCCTCTGCGCCTGCATAAACTACAGGCTGATAATGATTATGATGAATATTTAGTTTTAGTACCACAATTTTATCTATACGAATATAATAAAGAGAAAAGATTATATTTTTGTATATTAATTTGTTTTTTTGCAACGATTTAACTAAAAATCTACGTTACGGATTTGAAAAATACTTTTACATTTAGACATCAATATATTGAGCGGGAAACATTAGCTATATTTTATTATGTTTAACAATTTTTAGTCGTTTTCTGAATATTAAATTTTATGCAATAGACACTATTGCTATGTTTTTTCCCTACGAATTTATTGTGAGATCGAATGAAACTTTTGATACCGAAGCGAGGACGGACCACTGTTAAACTTAAAACTATATTTCATTTGCTTACAAGATTGGTCTCCGATCTTTGATATATTAATATATTATAATTTAATTATAATTGTTTAATTTTTAATTTTATATTTAATATTAATATTGTATAGAAAAATATAAGAAATTATTTAAAATTTAATAATTAAATTAAATTTTAAAGGAGTCATCCCAATATTTTAGAGTGCGAAAGTTGTTTTCGTTTTGTTAGAAAATTCCTTCTTCTTCTTCTTCTTTATTTTTGGCAACAGAGCCGACGATTGTGTCAGCTATTTTTGCCAGCGTCAAGTTTAGAATTATATTCTTGTTGATGATATTAATGGTATATTACAATGATAAAAAATAGAAAAAATGTGGATGAAATTAAATGACAACCATCTTCCGTGAAAACAAAAGATGGACCACCTAGAAAATTCCATCAAGAGCAAACGTAACGTTTATTTCCTAAACGTCACAAACAATACAAAAACGTCTCACTCACAAGCGACTGTAAAACCTGTTACATATTGTCGAACCTTCAATGAAAATGGCATAAGACGACACAAATCTCTTCAGAAATCTCTACCTTGTACTGATGACTACAAAGCATAAAATCGTCGAATTCCATTTCTAACTTTATGTCACTTTTCACGTTCACGTTGGTTCTTTGTGTACAACGCTGTATAAATCCTTCTTAATGTGCTTTACCTACTTTACTGTAATGTATTTGTCGAAATATGTCATTATTTTGCCAACATGATGTCGATGTGAGAATGAAATGTTTAAAGTAGCAAATGTTTCGTTGAAAAGAATTTAATACGATTGAATTTAAATTTGTATTAAATGAGTTCTATATAAATCTAATATTATTATTAAATATACGGCAACAGCTTGCGACTGTGCTTCGCTACGTAACGAATGTACAAGTAAGTATTATAATATCGCACTGTATAAATTTTACTGAGAATTGCGATTTTACTATTTTAAACCTTATATCATAAATGATAGTTATTTCCTAAAAAGGATATTTGGTTTTATGACTCTTTTTCACTGAAGGTTTTTCATAACAAACTAGCGCGACTGTTTCACACGTAGCTTCTTTTATGTTATTTTAATGATTACAAATCTATGAATTTCTTGGTTTTGTCTTCTATAAAATACATGTATTCAAATCATTGACCTAGCAACAAACTACAGCAATTAACAACTTGTTAATGTCAATGATTAATTATAAACCTACTTAAACAACGAGTTGTAACTCATACAAAAAACTGTAATTATCTGACGATTGAAAAGAGTGGCGTGAGTTTCTTGCCAGTTCTTCTCACAGCTCTACCTCGTCAGCAAACTGGCTGTAGGTCAATGGATGGATGACTTGATGTAATTTTGACTTTTCATAAGCATCATACTTTATGATCAAAATTAATAAATACTTTTAGTTTGAGTATGGTAAAAATTATATGAAAACAGAGTTGCTTCTCTGAAATGGCAATGGCCAGAGCACAAAACTCACAGAACTGACTACCGTTAAGGTAGAAAGGTTCTAGAATGGCAACTACGAACCGGAAGACGCTGCGTGGGCAGATTCCTTACAAGGTGGACCGCCGACCTTGTAGGAGTGGCGGGCAACCGATGGTGGCTTTTCCCCAATTTTGGCTACCAGTAGGCGTCTTTCCTGATATGATGTATGAAATGTATGAAAACCCATTGCGTGATTTAGAAGAAATAAGCGGCGAAACAGACAGGAGAAAACAGCGATTTTATTTAACACTTTCCGGGACAGTAAACGTATAAGGCCGTGATGACAATAAAACATCTATTGTGTCTACAGCAGTGTCCATGAAACGGTTAAGTGATGAACAAGTAATGTAGAAAGGCAAGTATATACAAACTTTTCCAAGTGTTACAGTTCTCATACTGCATCTCACAGTAGTTAGGAAAGTTTTGGAACTCTCCATCGTAACTGCGGGCACATATTTGCTGAATTCTGAAATACAATAGAAATATTAAAGTGATAAAAGTGTTGAAGTGCTTACGTAGTGTTGAAAAAAGAAACAATTTTTAATCACTTCTGTTCAAATATTTAAAGCTAATTTTTGGGTGGGTTTAGACATTAGTATAAAAGTACAAAGATTAAGTTTAAACTACATTTTTAATAACTAAAAATATTGTGATCGTGATTCGTCGGTTATACTTTTAACCGACGAAAAAACGGAGAAACTTCTCAAGTCGACGTATATTTTTTTTTGTTTTTTTTATTATGTAAGTATAGCCATGCATAACATTTTACATAGTAGTCTGATTTTTGCGAGAAATTTTTTATCACTATAATGCTTAATCGTTAACTGTTTTGTTTGCCTTTCTGTCCGTGTACAGAAGTGTCTCGAAGAACTTCAAAGCAATGGATAAACACAAAAACACGCAATCCCTGACCAACTTTCTGTGAATCGTACAAGTTCAACGTGTGCTTTCAACCACGATTAACAACTCTAAGGCAAGTTGTCTAACTACCTTAGGCATTCATTTTTATATGTAATTAGTTTTAAGCTAATTGTAGGTAAAATAACTTTACCTAAGTTTACCTTCGCCATTCAGAACTATCTTATAATGAAGGAAAACATAGTGGAAAAATCTTATAGAAATTAACTAATTGCTAATCCATCTTAAACAAGTTAGATGATCTAAGCTCAGCATTCTATGCATGAGAGGATGTTTTACCCTGTAGTTAACTTTACCAATAAAAATAAAATATAATTAAAAATAATTACTTGTAAGCTTTAGGACATTTGTCTAAGAAATTTTTGCATCCCTTTACGAAGAAATCCGTTGCGAAGAACTGTGTATCTATTGGATATTTTATTATTTTCTTGCGATATCCTGAGCCGGCCAGACATTCTCGGAGCAATGCCATAGTTAGGATGAAAGCTACAAAAATTTAAACCTGATTAGACAAAGATTTTGCTTTGATAAAAAAACGCTTTACACTTACGCTTTTCATTCTAGTGCAGGTATTAAACAGAATGTATACAACGGTTTGATATTAAATGAAAAGGCAGCTGTTTGTAGTCCGTATAATGATTTCAAATTAATCACAAAAATGATTTGACGAAAAACAAAAATTTTTTTTCTTCTAACATAATAAATAATATTTTAATAGTAACAAAGTAATACACCATTTATTATGACAAGTTCACTGATCTGTAATGAGCAGCAACGTTTATCCTTCGACGTGGATTATGACATAAGTCAGGTACCGTTTGACGTACTTACAAAGTGTTTAGAATGAAAGAAATTAAAAAAGTAGTCCTTTGTCTAAACTTTTAAAGATATATTTAGTTGATTTTTTTTTGTCTCGCTTAATAATGTCACATACTATACATAATTGCATTTAATATCATATCGTTGTATACACTCTGTATATTTAGATTATTTTTCAATCTACAAGTAAATTATAATACTCCAATCGCATCAAACGATGTTGTTTTTTACCTGGTATTTACTTAATTGACTCTTAGGAAAGGAGAGAAATGTAGGTTTTATATTAAACCAGTTTTTCGTAGAACGGTATCATCCGCGTCTTTGCTTACTGCTCTGCTCCCGTCGCTAGTAGCGTGATTGTACATAGTCTATAACCTTCGTCAAGAACTGGGCTATCACACACAAAAAGAATGATTTAAATCCTATTAGTAGTTCCAGAGATAAGAGCCTTCAAACAAACAAACTCTTACGCTTTGTATAATAGTATAGATTAGGAACGACACGGTTGAATTGTAAATTACTGTCCTTCATCAACATTATCAAAGACGTCCACTAACAAGTGTAAGCCAAACAGATTATTTTGAACGATCGCGGGCCGCCCTTATCTTTGCATTCTAAAGTGATTCTATTCTGCCTGTAAGTGGTCAGTGGCATTCAGAAGTAGCTACTGTTGGTTGCTCGCCACCTCCCTGCGATAATGCAAATACAATTCTTATCGAATCCGCAATTTTCGTCATGGTATTTGTAGCAAGATTAATATACCCACTATGCAATAAACTCATTATATTATTTTTAGTATCTAAAATTTTAAAAGTTCATACATTACCTACCGTACACTTCATTTCTTCAATCTTGAGCTAAAGTAAACTATTGCAGAGGTATTATAAATTACTTTATGTGGTTTGAAATTTATTTTAGGGTGGTAGTACAGTTGCAGCGATAGGCGACTACATAACGCTACCTGTAGATTTTGCACAACAATTTTAATACCTATAGTGGATACAAAATATGCATGACATTTTACAAGATGTAGTTTTTGTTAAAATCCATTCTGGTATTTACCGGATTTTATAATTATATGGATTGAGTATTTCCACGTAACGGTAGAATAAATAAATCACTCAGACCATAAAAATGACACTTATAAACAATAATATAATCAAAACAAAATGTCAGTCATTTATCAACGTTCAAGTCTGAAATTGCCAATCTGCTACTCATACTTTCTCTATATGAGAAGAGGCCTTTGCCCTGCAGTAGGACAGTAAAACAGGCTGGTACTATTATAGTTCGCGATCAGTACGATCAGATAAAGTTATAAATCGATCCAAAATTCAGGTTATTCTTTGTTTCAATTTTCCAGTCTAGATTCCAAGTAACCATAAAGTAAATTATAAGTTAATCATTGATATAAAAGAAATAAAATGGAGATATAAATAGTTTAATCATCAACAAATCTTTTTACAGAGTTATCCATGATCGAAAACTCTCCAAAATAAATATATATTATATATCTTGGCATCGATATTAATTCACTGTGCGCTTACCCTAACGAACCAGTCATAAATTTTACTATTATTGTAATAAAATAAACTTATACGATCTAGTTGAAATTTAGTTGTTTATCGATTCCATCACGTTGTTAGTTCTAGAAAGTTCTTAGATTATATTGGAACGGTATACCTGGAGTTTTGAGAATATGCTATGATTCAACGAAATTGTTCTATTAAAAATAGAAATCAGGTCAGATTTTCTGTTGACCTGCTTTTCAGGGTTTCGTATCCAAGGGTTAAAACGGGACCCAATTACTAAGACTTCATTCTTAAACCGTGACAGTTAGACAATTTAATTTTTTACAAATGATGTATTTCTGTTGCCGCTATAACTAAAAATACTAAAAAACAAAATAAAATAAATATTTAATGTGGCTCCCGACAACAAACTTGAATTTTTCCTCGTTTTTCGATACATCAGCCTGTATTACATGAAGCGTGATAGTTAGACAGTTGAAATTATCATAGATGATGAAATATGAAATATTTACTAAAAAACAGAATAAAATAAATATTTAAGGTGGCACCCGACAACTTAATTGAATTTTTTCTTGTTTTTGTTCGATAATAATTACGGAAATAGGTAGCCGCATGAAATATACACAGAATATTTAGTTAGACAATTCATTTTAAAAATAAATAATTAAAATAAAACAAATATTTAAGGAAGTCTCCCATACTACAGACATAATTTTTTTCCCGTTCTTGTAGATATTAATTAGTACGAAACTCTTAGTGCCTGAGACCGACTCGCACTTAGCCGGTTATATAATAATATCTTAATTCGTGGCAAATTAGTTTATTTTATTAAATAATGTTATAAGTTATGTATAAAAACAACATAACTTGTTTACGTTATACGTGTTTGTATTGTTTTTGGGCAACACTGTAATTATAACAAAGCCAAGTTCCGTGTAAATTTGTACTTGTTTATCTTTCATTCAGGGCGTTAAAAATCATTTCACAAAGACGTTATGTAGAGGTCAACAGACTACCAAACTGCCACGTTACTTGCCTTTTTGTAAAACGTTTGCCACTCAGATAAAGCTGATAATTTACCATCTGGCAGAGTGGAGTCGTTATGATGGACTAATACATTTTTAGAAATAAACATAGAAAACAATATTTGTTCCGTGAGGAAAAAACATAGCATTATTTCCTAATATACCAACCAAATAGGCCTTTAGGAAATAGAACAGTTGATCAGTTTTCAGTACAGTTGCTCAGTTTAGTTGGTTAGAGAGAGGCAAGTGAAAAAAGTAACACGTAAAATTAACTGAAAATTTTATTATTGACTGGCCTGTTGGTCTAGTGGTTAGTGACCCTGACTGCTAAGCCGGAGGTCGTGGTTTCGATTCCTACCCAGGACAAACCTTTGTGTGATGAGCATGATTGTTTGTTTTGTGTCTGGGTGTAATTTATCTATAATATGTATGTAATTACAAAAAAAAAAAGAAGTATTTAAGTATGTATATCCGTATTCTAGAACCCATAACACAAGCATATAATATGCTTACTTTGGTCTAGATGGCGTTGTGTGTAGTTAAAAAAAAAAAAAAAAAAAATTATCAATTCTGATCATCTATACTATTTGCGGCACAGTTTAATTATATTTGCGTATAATAGCCCAGTTATCGAGGAAGGTTATAGTCTATGTAACATTATGCTACTGGCGACGGGAGCAGCGCAGTAAGCAATGACGCGGGTAAAACCGCGCTGCGGAAAGCTAGTACTTTCTAACTTTATTTTTTACCTTATCTGCAGAATCCTAAAATGCTAAAATAAATGGTATACAATTGTTAAAATATCTACTGGAACTTTAACCTTAATTGTTACTTTGGAAAACTTGAACAATTCAATAAATAACCACGGCTCTTTTAGAAAATTATGTTGCTTGCACGAGGTACAATATTGCACTATTGCAGAGATATGTATTTATTTACAAAAAAAGTATTTATATCTCTCATATTCGGTAAGTAGGTCCTTATTACCCCCAAATGGGGCTTGTAGGTAACCAATTAGCGCTCAAGGGTAATAATGTAGCTAGAAAAGCCCTAGGGCGGTAAGTAATTAAAAAAAACTCTTCACTCTTTCAAAAAGTTCGCATACATCTAACCATCATACCTGCAATAGACATCATGCATTCAGCCCAATGACAAAAGAGGTCGCTTCGCTATCCAGCCTTGTCTTCGTATGAGTATAATAGTCATCAATTTTAAATACCGAATCTAAAATTTGAAAATTGTTCTCATTTTTTCACTATAAATTTTAACTAATAAAATGTTTTTTTTTTTTTTTTTTTTATTTATTTATTTAACAAAACAAAAAGAAATACATTATTTTTGGTACAAAGTGTCAACAAGCCTATGTTAGGTTTATCTAGACACTAAGTTCTCACATTAAATATAAAAGGTAAGTACATATTAAACAAACAAGCATTAGTGAACACAACAAGAGAATCTTAATAACTAGGTACAATATGTAGGTAGCTCGATTTTAACGAAACCGATCCGCGCGCCTCGGAATAAAAATCTACCTTACGATTTTACTTTATTCACCACACTTAGGAATTAGGTTAGGTTTAATTCTTGTAATGCCGGTTTTTTTCTACTTACCTCACAATCGAGATGTAAAGTAGAGTAGTTAGCTCGGGTGTAAGCATCAATTGCACCCTCGAACTATAGGCGCGAAATATCTCGGGCTGCAATTGATGCTTTACAGCCCTTAGCTACTAATCTACTATTAAGTATGTTGTTATCTGCATTATAGAACTCATATCACAAGCTATATAAATATTCTTACTTTGGGTCTAGATGGCGTTGTGTGTAGTTGTTGTGATATTATTTTTCTACATATTAAAGCAAATACTTATGTACCTATTTTTAAAAAAGACGAGATACTCTGGTGAAATCATTAGAATATCTCAACTTTTTAATGACAATAACGACTTCTCAAGTGGCCTTTTACTGTAGAATAATAACGGATTAATATAATAATTCATTATTATCAACCGAACAACGGTTACTGGCTAAAGTTGAAGAAGTAAACTAAAGAAATATCCAACTTTGCTTCATAATATTGAAGAAGTTATGAACAAATTTTCATCAAATTACTGATGCATTTACATAGATATTTCCCAATTTCCACCGTAGCCTTAGCTTATCCATTGGTTGCCCGTCACCCTTATCAAGGTTCCTTTGAGAGACATGTCCACGTACGTCTTCCAGTATACAAAATATACTAAAAAATACCATATTTTGTACCAAACACGTACTTACCTGTCTATACTAAGATGTAAAGCGGAAGAGTATGTTTGTTTGTTTGAACGCGCTATTCTATGAAACTACCAGTCGGATTTGAATAATTCTTTTTGTGATTGATAGTCCAGATCTCGAGGAAGGTTATAGGCTATGAATCATCACGCTATTGGCGACAGAAACAGAGCAGTAAACAAAGACGCGACTGAAACCGCGCTGCGGGAAACTAGTACTAATGAATAAAGCGAAAGAGTTTGTTTGTTTGTTTGAACGCGCTAATCTCTAGAACTACCAGTTGGATTTGAATAATTATTTTTGCGTTTGATAGCCCATTTCTTAAGGAAGGTTATAGGCTATGTAATATCACGCTACTGTCGACAGGAGCAGAGCAGTAACTAAAGACGCGGGTAAAACCACGCTGCAGGAAGCAAGTATTGTTATAATTATGATCATTATCGTCGCCGTCATCACCACATCTTCTGGTAAATCAAATTTATAAAAATACCATATTTGTACCAAACACATACCTACCTATAAAAAATAATAATAATAATAATATTCTACCACATGCACACAGCGCCATCTAGTCCCAAATTAAGCAATTATATTTGCTTGTGTTATTGGTACTAAACAACTGATATACTACTTATATACATTTTTTTTTTGTAAATACATACATATTATAGATAAATTCTGAGTGTAATTTACACAGAACAAACAATCATGCTCATCACACAAAGGTTTGTCCTGGGTGGGAATCGAACCCACGAGCTCCGGCTTAGCAGTCAGGGTCACTAACAGGCCAGTCAATATAAACAATAATAATCATCAAATCATTTCACATAGAGGATCTAAGTTACGGTTTCTAAGGCAGCACGTAATCTATTACACAAATTGCATATATTTATGTATTTAAAGTACGTGATCTAAGAAAATCAGCTCGATATCGCATAGAAAGCAGGTTAAACTTTTTGTGTCACTTTTCAATAATGTTTAAGGTAGTGTACTTAGTTACTTTTTATTTAGCGATAGCCCTGCGGTTAAAATGACCAATTGTCGAAAAATTATGGATGAAACGTGTGTCTTTGTGTATCAACTTATCATCTATACATATAATAAAATTGGAGTGTCTGTTTGTAATATTGAAATAACCGTTTTTTACTACATGTTTATGAATATATATACACCAAAATAACATTTTTTCAATTTTTGTCTGTCTGACTGTCTGTCTGTTTGTTCCGGCTAATATCTGAAATGGCTGGACCGATTTTGACGGGACTTTTATTGGAAGTTAGCTGATGTAATAAGGAGTAACTTAGGCTACGTTTACGCCAGGTCAGCTAGTTTCTAATAAAGATACTCGTGGTTTTTGTCAGGACTTAAGCTGGACTTACTTCTTTTTTTTACTTCTCTGATTAACAGAGAAGTAATATAAGGAAGTAATTAGTCGAAATAGCCCGGTGGATAAGGCACCTACTTTATAAACACGAGGTAGTAGGTTTGAATCTGGGCAAGTACCAATGTGATTTTTGAAAATCATATGTACTTTTTAAGTTTATCTTTGACATTTCTGACTGACGGTGAAGGAAAACATCGTGAGGAAACCTGGACTTAAAAGTCTGAAATTGACAATCCGCCTTGAGCAAGCGTGGCGATTAATGCTCATGCCTTCTCTATACGAGAAGAGGCCTTTGCCCTGCAGTGGGACAGTAAAACAGGCTGGTATTATCATCAGAGAAGTAGAAGTAGTGTTCATACTATTGTGTTTCTTTTAGTGAGTGAGAGAGCCTGTGGCCCAATTACCACATCGGTCCTCTCCCTTTATTGCCCGACTGCTGAAGTCAAGGAGGGCAATGTTATTCGAGCGTATGTATATATGTATGTCATTAGATTCGTCATTCGTATTGATTGTGGGAATGACATAGAGTACATAAAATTTAAATGTAGCGTCAGCACGAGAAAAAAAATCGGTTTCTATTTTTAGTTTGTTGTAAGCAGACGGGCTTTTTGGTTTTTAATAATATATTTTGTTGCGATGATTTTCTTATGTTTTCATAGTACTATTTCTATAATCTGCCATACACTACGATGAAACAGCTTTCTATATACATAAGCTTGAAACTTGTCATTCATATAAATCACAATTGAACAATTTTCTAGTAGTATTTTTTAGCAATAACCATTAATTGCCACCCTCAACTAAACATTAACTCATGGCTGAGCTATAGAACCGTATTTTCTTACCAACAAGGTTGAAATTCAATTAACAGTACATATTTCAAGTTCAAGCAAATTGAACTCTACCCTTGACTATAATGAGCCGTTATAAAAATACTTTAAGTCAAGGTCAATGTTAATGTTAATTATTTACGGGTAAATTTATTGGTTTTACGGTTTATATTTCAATCGTATTTAACGGTATGATACGCCATGAGAATTTTTGTAGGACCTTTTATTACTCTGCATTTTACTCTTAACAATCTAATCGACTTTTGTTATACAATTTATGTTGGTCTTTTAAGGTGGGCTTAGTAGAGGCCACCATACCAGTAGTTTGGCTTTTGGAATGGTGTCCACCACTTCTAGATTCCACTGACTGCTTACCATCAGGCACAGTGAAGCCACTTTGGTAGGCTAATATAAAAAAAATATATATTAATATTATATCTAAAAATAGAGATAAATAATTAGATTTTTTGTTTGTTTTGGATAAACTCAACATCTACGTAACCAATTTAAAAATATCTTTAACGTATAGAAAGCTACAATATCAGCGAGAAACATAGGCTATATTTCGTGGTATGCCTACCTATGTGGGCGAAGCCGCTAACAAAAGCTAGTATATAAATAAGTACCTATCTAAAGAACCAAAGCTTACAAATTAGTAAATGTTTACTATCCATTTGATGAGCTAACTTGTGTTCTGTATTCTACATACAGTCTTTATTTAACCCATCAATGACAAAATAGGCGTGTGGTGTGTAAACAATTTTAGATTTTCTATATAAAAATACATATTTTTCGTTGCTTAAACTATCAGTTATATCTGTAACTAGCTGAACCGGCGAACGTTGTTCCGCCTAACAGTCGATCAACATTACTTTATTTTTCTAAAATAAAATATTTTTTTCTAAAATAAACGAAGCCTAAGTTACTCCTTATTACATCAGCTACCTGCCAATAAAAGTCCCGTCAAAATCGGGCCAGCCATTTCAAAAATTAGCTGAAACAAACAGACAGACAGACAGACAAAAATTTTAAAAATGTTATTTTGGTGTATGTACCGTATATATATTCATATACATGTAGTAAAAAACGGTTATTTTAATATTACAAACAGACACTCCAATTTTATTATATGAAAAGATGAGTCATTACGAATTATTACTAGACTCACCCCCAGTTTATAAAGGCTGATCATCAAAAAATTAACTAATCACCTGTTCAATCTCAAAAGCATGCTATTTTTTAATTTGCAACCCATTTAGTACTTTACATGAGATTTAACAGGTGATTAGGTAGTTAATTTTTCGTTTATCAGCCTTTCACAAACCGGCGCATCTGTTAAATAACCGCCCATCACGGGCTTCAAAAGCATGAAGAGCTTTCGTTTCCTTTACCTACTGGTCTGCTCCCGTCGCCTGTAGCGGGTAAGACTATCTTCATAAGTAAATTAGAGGAAAATATGCATTTTTCTTTCATAATATTGCGATGAATTAAAATGACATACTCGCAAAACCTTAGGAGAGGCTTATTACCTGCAGTGGACTTCTTCAGGCTAACCTTTACTATTATATAAAGCGATAGAGTTTGTTTGTTTGAACGCGCTAATCTCTGAACCTACCAGTCTGATTTGAAAAATTCTTTTTGCGTATAATAGCCCAGTTCTCGAGGAAGGTTATAGGCTATGTTACATCACGCTATTGGCGACAGGAGCAGAGCAGTAACCAAAAATGTAACTTAATACGGATAAAACCGCGTTACGCGAAGCTAGTAAGTAAATCAAAATTATAATAGTAATCATGTTCATTCCTTTGTGTCTGAAGAGACCTTCGTCTTGTAGTAGGAATTATAGGCAGAACCAAAACAGAAATAATTTGTACGAAATTACGTTAGGGCCAAGGGATCTCATATTAATTTCATAAACAAATAAATACACTTGTGTTAAGGTTTACCCTTGTCGTGATAATTTACTAACAGTTGAAAATCCCTTAAGGGCTAACGTTATAATTGTTTCGAATTTCGAATAAAATTAAAATATACCGTTTAGAAAATAGACTCGTGGGAGTCCCTGGAAACGTGCAGCAAAATCACCATAATAAACTAATTATACAACATCCACAAACTTTGATATAGGTTGTAACAAAACAAAAGATATATCAGTGAAAACATTTTCACTGATATATCTTTCATAAAATTTAAGATAATCCTAAAGTAAAAGTTTGTGTGTATGTGTGTGTGTTTCTTACCACTCTGCGCCTAAACGGTTGAACCGATTTCGATGAATATTGGAAGTTATAGATACGGTGCCTACTTTTTATGCCGAAAATCAGTCTGGTTCCCAAAGGAGAAAACACATTTCAGGCGCGGATGAAGCCGTGGGGCCCTGTTAGTATTATTATAATTCAGGGTTTATACAAGACAAAGGTGTGAATTAAATAATGATACATGTCTCCGTTGGGATATGTAGGCTTAGTCTCATTCGTATAATTTTGTGTACAAAACGAAGGGTCTGCATAAACGGTATAATATTTATGATGAATTAAGGCCCATTAGGACGGACCACAATTTAAAGACTCTTAATGACACTTAAATTAGACTCGGGTTAAGCTTACGGGATTTGTACGAGACTTGATATGGTATACGGTTTATATCTAGACATTTTTACTGTAGTAAATCCACGCTGGTTTCAGCATGAATTGGATGAATCGACCGGGGAAGTACTACCCTTTAGAAGATCGACGTAAGAGTAATAGTATCCGTACTACACTACCCTCAATACCTTTACCTACCCCACTCCCAAAAAATCATCTTGTACCCGTGCCTCAACCTTTACCGCTTTCTTGACAAGCATATTGAGTTCTAATATTATTTTTAACAACTTCGATGGCATACTACCAAGCGTTAACCGTAACTTGTGGAAATGGTTGTGTCCTCTAAGCACTAAAAGAACGAATGATAGAAAAAATACATTTTGACACAGAAAAAAAAAATATTAAGAAAACACATTCATGTCGTTATAAGGAGAAGAGGGTGAGGAAGGAAAAGGGAAAGGGAGAAGATCGACATGATAATTGCACCTCCGGCACTTTCTAGCGAAACACATCTATACTATTATTTAAAGCGGAATAGTTTGTTTGTTTGTTTGTTTGAACGCGCTAATCTTAGGAAGTACCAGTTGGATTTGAATTTACTTTTGCGTATGACAGCTCAGTTCTTGAGGAAAGTTATAGGATATGTAACATCACGCTACTCGCGACAGGAGCAGAGCAGTAACCAAAAGTGCGAGTGGAACCGCGCTGCGAGCAGCTAGTTAGTATAACTTTATGTCAATATTCTGCGCATGAGAGAGTAGTACATCCCCGGTCGATCCGGCTCATTTATACCAGCTACTACTACAAGAATATACTTCAAGGATATACTACAAGGGTATACATTAAAAAATGTTAAAAGTATTTTTTTTAACTTTTAACATAGTCAATATCAAAAATAGCTTATTTTATTTTTATATTGCAAACGCACAGGTTTCTTTAAACTACTACACGAGGGAATATCGTGCCAATATTTATTTTTAATTTAATGTATGTATCTATACCTAGACAACAAAGGTTGTAAATTTTACAAATGAATGCTATACAAAGCATACACAGACTTGTAACAAATATTTGGCTTCGTGTCACAGCGGTCGTACGCACACCTTGCCTAAGCACTTAATATAAGATTGGTTTATTGTGAACTAGGTTCACATCGCAAGTTCACCCGCGCGTAAAATGTGAAATTTTGTCTTCCTCGGGAACCAGACCGATTTTCGAGATAAAGAATAGCCTATGTTCGTTTAAGGCACCGTATCTATCTACACACCAATTTTCATGGAATCGGTTCAGCCGTTTAGGCGCTGAGTGTTAAAAAATATACGCCTAATAACTTTCGCATTTATAAAATTAGAAGGATGTCAATAGGCAAGCTATACTACGTTTTTTTACGTCATATTTATTTTTTTAATAGTTTTATTATGAGTACTAGACGTCCGTGGTATCAAAAATTTAATTCGGTCTCACAACAAACCCCTTACGAAAAATATCATAGCTATAGTGTCGTATTGCTTTATATAAATATTGAAATTCTGAAAATGACTAATAAAAAAATATAGCTATCTATTAATTTGTAGCTTTCTAAAAGTGTTTTTTTTTTAAACGGACACGCGGATTTTTATTTAAATGGCAACAAACATACGAAAAATCTAATATTTTCTCTTATTAGTTTAGATGTCAATAAGCATTTTATCTCATCTATTTGTATTGATAAAAAGAAACATCATAAAATTCATGTGTAATTTTGATCCCATAAGCTTTTTATGCCGAGTGTGAAAAAGCTTCTTACAAAGCCGCTGTAGTCTTACAGGCCAGAAAATTGCCACAATGGTGATTAGAATAATGTCCGCCATTCTTAAAACTTACTATCTATTTGCCACCAAACAGTTTTTGGTAGGCTAATTTTAGATGTATCTTAAATAGAGAGAAAAGATTTCATGTTTGTTTTCAACGATTTACCTAAAAATCTACGTTTATTTAAATCGTAAAACGTTTATTAAAAAATTCATTCAATGGAGGTGGCCACCACACCAAAAGCCATCGTGTTAAACTGTTGGTATGGTGGCCTCCATTATGGCGGCTGGGAATTGGGTTAGGGGAAGGGAATGAGGAAGGTAAGGAAAGAGGAAAGGGGGGAAAGTGGGCCTCCGCCGCTCTCACTCACCGAACGAAAACGCAGTAGTACGGATACTACTACTCTTACGTCAATCTTCTATGAGAGGGTAGTACTTCCCCGGACGATCCAGCCCAATCATGCTGAAACCAGCGTGGATCTACTATCTCCAGCGTGAATCTTCTACCTAATAATATATCATAAATAAGTAATCATATTTTATATTTGAGTTTGTTGTGAAACCGAATGAAACTTTTGATACCGAAGCGAAGCGAGGGCGGATCTCTAACAATTAAATATATCTCAAAAATCAAACACAGGCAGCAAAAAAAAAAATACAGATAATAGCAAATTGTCTGTGTATATTTATCAAAGTGTAATTTGCTTATGTATATTGTATAGACTTGGTAAACTTTCTAAGAAGTCCGGTACTTTAAGTAGATTCTAAGTTTATAATTTTTAGAGACTTAAGTGCGCAAAATTTTATTTGCTATTCGTCGGTAGTTGAATAAATAAAAAACTTCTAAAGCAAGTCACGTCTATCTTTTCAGTATCTAGTTCAAGTCTAGAGAGTCTTATAGACTTTATTTGTAGCGAAAATCTCGTACCCTTGCTTCGTCACTTTCATAAATTATTATGTATTACACGCTCCCAGATTTTAGCACATATGTAAATGATACCCTGAAACCGAGGCGTAGAAGCGGGTAAACACATTCACACAGCTGTCCGTTTTACAGATTCGTTTTTTTTATATTAGCCTTCCAAAGTGACTCCAACCCGCCTGGTGGTAAGCAGTCAGTGGAATTCAGAAGTGGTGCCGACCATTCCAAAAGCCATCGCCTTAAACGGCTGGTATGGTGGCCTCCACTATGGCGGCTGGGAATGAGGTTAAGGGAAGGGAATGAGGGAGGTGAGGAAAGAGGAAAGGGGGAAATTGGGCCTCCGGCGCTCTCACTCACCGAACGAAATGCAGTAGTACGGGTACTACTACTCTTACGTCGATCTTCTATGAGAGGGTAGTACCCATTCATGCTGAAACCAGCGTAGATCTATTACAGTACAAATTCATTTTATCGTATACGCTTTTTATTAGGCGATAGCGTATGTAATTATATGAGCAAGTTTACACACACAACTGTATTCCAGATCCATTAAGAAATACCAATCCAGTAAAATAAACAGTCCGTTTCGACATCCAATAAAAACGATCCTGTAACTGCGGTGTGAGCATTACCTCCAGTAACTACGTATACATTGAAACCGTTCCTGTAAATACGAACTGTGTGAATGTGTCCTAATATATGACGATAATAGATTGTGCCTTAATATCCGACACTCGTATGTTACGAAACTAGAAAGACATTTAGATAGAAAATGTTTTTAAGAAAATGTATGCTACAATATAACGCTTATAAGATATTTTGTAATGATTAGATTAAGTGTAAATAAAGATAGATAGTAGATAATTTATAGATTACTTTACTTATCTGTAGTATCAGATTGTATACTCTTGCATTTTTATAAATGAGGGAGTTTAGAAAAATTACTAAAAGGCACTACTTTGAAAGGTGTTTCATTCACAAAAATTGAAAATACATTAACAGTTTAAACTCAATAGAATCATTCACAGTTATCTATCAAAGATTGTAAGCACTTTGACAGGTGCCTGGAACTGACGCCTCAGTGCTGCCACCTAGTGGGCGCCACCTTAGAAAATCCTCATTAGAAATAGCGGATGAAGATCGCACCACAATCACGAATGTAAAGTATTTTTAAGTAAAACTTTTCCTTTGAAAAGTGTAGGCCGCAGTTTATAATTCGTATTTGAAAACTTTGAAACCCTATTAGTTAAATCCGTATAAATCTTAATGTATATTACATTAGTCCTTTGAAAAATACGAGGTACACTTTTTACTTACCTACTCATACGCTTTTAGAAACGATAGGGATATTTTATACTCGTACCTATATATGAAACGAACTGTCAGCTGCGGTATCTCCCGAGTGCTATGATAAGTCCTTCTATAAACGAGGTTTAAAGAGAGCATTAATATCACGGTAGGCAGCGGTTTCGAGGATTTTCTGGCATTGCAGAAGTCCATGAGCGACATTGACCTTACCATCAGGTGGGCTGGTGGATCGTCTGTCACTGTAGGCAATTAAAATTTGAATACCATGACTTCATTCTGCCTAATGATAAGCAGCTGGATTAAAAGACAACTGGCCTCTGGGTAGCGGTCCAATAACACACGCTGTAACAGTAGGGGAAAGTACATCCTAACCCAAGTATTACTACTTGGGTTAGGAGGTCCTTTCCTGGTTTTCGAATGTGAACTTGGAAAGTTGGCAAGGGTCGTCCTAGGCGGACGTACGCGGACCAATTTGGAGATGTGTTGACAAAGGGCACAATTACACGCACTCGTAACCGAAGTGTGTGTATGAAAAGTAAAATTAAAAATTAAGAGGCAAAGGAGATATGTTTGGATCGCAGCAAATGTCGTTCTCTAATCTCTGCTTATCCCATTAATGGGAGACAGGCGTTAAGTTACGTATGTATGTATGAAAATAATGTAAATTGCAAAAATGTGTAAAGTCAAATACGTAGATTGTTCTAACTTTAAAGTTGAGTCCCTTCTATCTCTTGCATTTACAATTTACACACATTCCCAGTGCTTAAGAGACAATCTCAATGTATTAGCAAAATTTTATTTGCATTTGAAATTACGTAAAAATCGTCAGTAATATTAACATTAAAACCTGCTTGTTTGTCCAAATACATAAAAGCTGTTTTCGTCAACATATCTTTCATACATTACCGTATGTATAATTCAAAAGCTTTCCGTAAACATTTCCATTTTGTTCGTTCGTAAACTTCCAAGGTCGATGTTGGTAAATTGTATTTTGATAACACTCGTTTAGGTCAGTTAGTACACTTATAAAAGGGAACGAGGGTGGTAACACGCCTTGCGTCAATTTGAAAATCTTTTGGAACAATAAAGATTATTATTATTCTCATTATTAATTGAAGAAAATGTAGATCGATCTTGGTTTCAGTATTAATGGTGTGAAAAGAATCGATCAAAACTAAATACTAATCGCTTACAGAATATGGGCGTAAAATATAAGTGTCTATTGCCTTTCATTTGGTGAGTGAGAGTGCCGGAGGTCAAATCTTCTTTTCGTAGAAAGGCGTAAAAACGTGGAAAAGCTATATATAAATAAAATATTAAAAATTGTTCACCTAGCATTATTAAGTCAACCTAATATAATTTAAATATATTGTATAGAAGTAAAAGCTATTTATTATAATCTCCTCTATGCACTCAACTCACAAATTTGTAAAGAAATAAAATGTTCGAAACATATAAATATTTCCTTGTCGTTAGTAATTTTCCTTTCATGTTGAGTAGGTTATGAAGCATTTCCGAAGTGTTCTGAGTGGCTTTGTAAATGTTAAGTTATGCCTGTTGTTAAAGTCGAGTAAATCCTATGAGTTACTTACGAAGTAAGAATATACAATTATAAAATGTATTGTATAACAAAAGGTCAAGAAGGTTTCCTGATTTAATTGGTGCTGTCTTGATGCTGTATTAGTCACAACGGTATTCAAAACGAAGACTTTCTAAATGTTTATACAAGCTGTGTGTTTTAAAATCTGTAGAATTGGCAATGATAATCATTATTTTAATGAGTTCTTCAAATGATACGGAAATTTTACGAACTGAGAAATAAGAAACCAGACATCGCTTACAAAGTGTTGTCATGTTTAGGAGCTAGGTAACTACCTCCTTTCTCTCAAATTTGAACAGCCCAAATAGGGAGGTTCACTTTAAGTCAAAATCAATCTTATTTTCTTTATAAAAGAAAGCCTAAATAAGCCTTACCCAACTTGTCGGGAGCTGCCCTCATCTATCGGTTAGGCCCGGCACCCATTGGTGGCACTGCGCGGCATGGCATCTTTTGGGCCCTCCTTACGTGTAAGCGCACACTGGCTGTAATTATGCCGTGGCATCCTTAAGAGTACCGCGACTTCCTTAAGCACACCGAAGCGTCCTTAGGCATGCTCAGGCGTCCTTAGACACCGGGTTCTGGCGGACGCTATCTTGCCGCGGTATCCCTAAGACTGCTTAAGCGTTCTGAAGGCTGCCTATACGCCATTCCTAAACATACCAGTATTGTTTTTTTACATACGACCATGAAGGACCATGACAATTAACATTGAAGTTTCGACTTCATATCCATAGTATTAAATTATATTTTTATTTGTCACCAATCGGCGCCGGGCCTTAGTCAATTGATCTTAAGGCAATTCACTGACAAAGGTAAAATCGCGAGAAGAACTAGCAAGAGACTTACACCCTTTGCGATTGAAGATTACTTACTGTTTCCATACCTTATTTCAAAATAATCGCTATTATCATACTCCTTTTTATATTCATATAAAGTTTTCGTTTTAAAATGCATCCCACCATAGAATATCGTTTCAACGTACATACATTTTGCTTTATTTTACATATCCATGAGATACAGCTAACAGTAAATACGGCCTCATAAACCTGTCCTGAATATTAAAATATAACGATATACCAATACGCTACGATCCCTTAGAGCCCGCGCAGATGAGAGAAAATGGCGGACAAAAAGTCCGAGTTGTGCTCTTAAGTATTCTATCTATACTTTCATATAAAGCTGAAGAGTTTGTTCATTAGAACGCTCTAATCACTAGAACTAACAGATTCGAAACATTCTTTTTGCATTTGGTAGTCCAATGTTTAAGTGTAAGCTATGTAACTTCACGCTTTGATCTACGAGAGCGGATTAATAACCAAAGCCGCAGCTTAACGTGGTTGAAACCGCGCTGCGGACAGCTAGTTACACACGCGGACAAAGTGCAACTCTAGTCTGTAACAACAAGGGCGCATCGCGGACATTATGTTCTTCAATATGCCTCGTCTGCTCAGGCCTTTAACGCTATGCTAAAGCGACAATATAGCACGTATTGCTTTTAACTCTTTGATTATGTGTGACATCGTTTTGTTTCATGTTTTGATAAGCAGTATTTTTTATATGATCATACTTATTTTGTGTATTTGGAGTCACTTTTATTTATGTTCGCCTATCAAGAAAAAGAGTTCTTGGTAAACTGGCCGCGGTGCAAGTAGCTCGTAGTAAAAAACCACTTCTTCTTCTGGTGCCTCTTTGTTACTGGAGGTTGGCCGTCAGCTTAGCGAACTTACTTCTGTGCCAAAACGACTACACACCCTCAAATATCGTCACCTTGTGTGATTATAAGCAAACAGATCAAGAAGTGAACACCATCATAATATATCTCGATAAGTAAATGATGACATTGGTAAAATTTGATTTATTATTTACTTATTTATTTAGTAATATTTAGCTAATAAATATTATCCAAAGCGCTTTTAAGCTTAAATCTTATTCCGTAATATTATTATTAAAGTAATGTACAACTCAGTCTACAATACGATTTTAATTAACTCGATACAATTTGGTGATGAGATCTCACTCGATCCTCTATTATTACTGCCTCCAAAAGAAGATATTTTAATACCAGCCTATTTATTGTCACACTGCAAGACAAAAGCCTCTTCTCGTATAGAGAAGGCATGAGCATTAATCACCACGCTTGCTCAAGGCGGATTGTCAATTTCAGACTTTTAAGTCCAGGTTTTCTCACGATGTTTTCCTTCACCGTCATATGTCTTTTTGCTTATGATAGCCCAGTTTTCGAGGAAGGTTATAAGCTATGTAACATCACGCTACTGGCGACGGGAGCTGAGCAGTAAGCAAAGACGAAAGTTAAACCGCGCCACGGAAAGCTAGTATTAAATAAAAGAAAAGTCGTGTAATTCACTAGAGCTATTGTATACTATTAATTTTAATCTACGTGTAATTTAAAATCTTTTTGAAAAGAGACTGGTGTGAATCTAAATTTCACGGGCTTTTAGACAAAGGGTTCAGATAGCACTTTAATGTTTCAGATTCCATTTGCAAAAAACAATTAGATCTGAAACAAAATGAATCATGTATTACAAAAAAGAAGTTATTTTTTATTCTAGGTACAATTGCCTAAAACTTGACAAGACTACCTTCTATCAAAGTTCTAAAAAATCTTTTCAGTGTTAATCTATTCACGTTGAAAATTATAAAGAAGAAGCTATTTACTATGGAATATAAATAAATAAAATTGAAAATTTTATTTTTTATTTGTTCATGTAAAATATATTTATTCTGGAAATCTTTACCAACGCATTTTTCCAATTAATTTTAATCCGATGACTTATTAATAGACCGCGTAAAACTTTTTTTTTTTATATTATAGCCTACCAAAGTGACTCCACCCCGCCTGATGGTAAGCAGTCGGTGAAATCTTGAAGTAGTGGCCACCATACCATAAGCCATCGTCCTAAACTGCTGTTAGGGTGGCCTTCATTATGGCGGCTGGGAATTAATGGGGTAGGGGAAGGGAATGAGGGAGCTGAGGAAAGAGGAAAGGGGGGAAATTGGGCCTCCGGCGCTCTCACTCGCCGAACGAAACGCAGTAGTACGGATACTACTACTCTTACGTCGATCTTCTATGAGAGGATAGTACTTCCGCGGACGATCCGGCCCATTCAAGCTGAAACCAGCGTGGATCTACTACCGTACCGTATCTCATAAATTCGGAATGGTGGAGTCCCATAATGATAGTTTGCCAGAATGGTAATTAGAATAGTTCCCAAAATTTCTGGATCCTTCTGACTGCTTACCATCCAACAGTGCCGAGATATTTGGCAGGCAAAATATACGAAAAGAAGAAAAATTCTAAAAAAATATTGCAACATTTGTTGGTACTAAAGCTATATGCTTAATTTATTAATGTTTTTACTTTGCTGACGGCTCTGGCCCTAAATAGCAATAAATTACAATTTAGTTTGATTAGTTAAGAAAACAGGAATTAGTTACTTGGTGTTAGGTATTCGTGAATACTAATGAGAAGCCCAAGGGAACAAATTAAGGTATACCCTATTCAAAGTGACCTTGTATTTATTCTTTAGTAACATTTTAAGCCGGACCGCATATCAGCTAAATACGTAGATATATATATATATAAGTACTTTACTCTCGCACAAGAGTACACACTGTCATTGATTTTACAGATATAAAATTAACAAACACAAAATAAATATAGGCTTGGAAGGGGTATATGAATTGCACGAAGTTTTCCCCGTATAAACATCGAACTAACCTTATTTTACGGATCAGCTCTACTGCGCTACTGAAGAAATTATACAGTAAAAAAGTAATATATATTATTAAAAAACAAAATGCCTGCTTGCCTAAAACAAAGTAAAAAGAAGAAACCCATTTTTTTCTCATGCTGACGCTACATTGAAATATAATATACCCTATGTACCCACAATCAATACAAATCTAATGACACCTCATACGTTAAAATCCATCAAGCCATTTCAACCGTAGATAAAGAAATTAGTATTTACAGGGAAAAATATATGCTTTACTCATTTTATACAACTCTCGCTCGAGCACTGTAAACTAATATTATAATACAACATAACTTCTAAATGAATAAGTTTATAATATATTATCCAATTTTAAACTATAAATTACCTGGCCTGTTGGCCTAGTGGTTAGTGACCCTGACTGCTAAGCCGGAGGTCGTGGATTCGATTCCCACCCAGGACAAATCTTTGTGTGATGATGACATGATTGTTTGTTCTGTGTCTGGGTGTAATTTATCTATAATATCTATGTATTTACAAAAAAAATTATATAAGTAGTATATCAGTTGTTTAGTACCCATAACACAAGCAAATATAATTGCTTAATTTGGGACTAGATGGCGCTGTGTAAATGTAGTAGATTATTATTATTATTATTATTATCTAATAACACTAAAAAAAGGTAGGTAGGTGAAAGCATACAGTCATGGCAATGCCCTTAGTGCAGCGACTCTTATTAAAGAAAATGCAAGTGAAATTCTATACAAGGGAAATCTAGGGGTTTAGTTACAACGTGTAGAGTAAAAGTTATTTCTTTCTGAGCAATGCTTCGAAAGAAACTAAGGCTATTGAAGATAATAATGTAAAATCAGAACTTAAATCCACATATCTAATACTAGTTTTCTGCAGCGAAATTTCACCCGCCTCTTTGCTTACTGCTCTGTTCCCGTCGGCAGTAGCGTGATGTTACCTTTAACCTTCCTCATTGTCTGGGCTATTATACGCAAAAATAATTATTTATTTAAAATCGGACCAGTAGTTCCAAAGATTAGCGCGATCAAAAAAACAATCACACAAACTCTTCTCATACTAAATCAAAAAAGCCATTTACAATTTTCAACTTAAACTCTAATTTCTTCTATAAAGTTGAAGTCGAAGTCATATTCATTTAGTTCAGTATGAATCGAATAACGTTAAGCCCGCCAAAATAAGATGTCTGCCAAATTTACCTAAGGCTAATACGTTTTCAATGATAGAACTATGAGAACAACTGATAAGAAACTCAGACCACTATTTTTATCTTCATCAAATCTATTATTAAAAAAAGTCGCAGGAAAGTTCATCTGTTTGAAATCGCTTATCTCAGGATTTGTTTAATCGATTTTGATACAGTTTTCACTGTTATATAGTGCGTTTTTCAGGGAAGGTTTTGGTATTTAAAACATTATCCTATTACTTATAGGAGCCGAGCAGAAAAAATAATAGTTAACCAACACAAGAACACTACAACATGGAGTTCTTCAAGAAAATAGAATAAAAAAAAAAAGTAAAGTCTGTAACTTAGTTACGCGGAGCGCGGGCGCGTTCCTAGTAATAACATTACTGTACAGTACAGTAAAATTTTACTGATAATAAAGTGTTAAAGTATGCATAAAGCGTGCAATGACTTGTTTAAAAACTATTGAGTCTAGATATTCATTCCTAAATGAAAATAGATGAAAGTGAGATTTCCAAGAAAGCTTATTTGAATTGCTTTCATTTTCTTCCATAAAATCAGTTGTTTCAACATTATTACAGTGTACTTGTTGTAGATACATGATATACTGAATAAAAACATCTACCAGCGTTCTGCATAGATATTGGTTTGATTTAAATTTTAAAAGATAAAACATTTCACAAAACTACACTTTTAAATATAAGTTTATAAGACACATACATTTAAAAATATCATACAAATTGGATACCCACCCGCATCGGGTACAGGGACCAAGCTACCGGTGGCTAGGGCTTCAGAGATAGGTAACTCACAATACGTGCCGTGTCAAAAAAAAAACAACAAAACAAGGCTAAACAAAATATAATCACGGCGTGTTTCTACTGACATGGTAAGCAGAGTATAACGTAACTACGTTTTCCAAAGGTTTAGGTCAAACATCATTAATCATGTTCCAAAAACGACTTCACACCTCATAGAACAAAGAAAACTACACTTTTACTAACAATTTGTAGGGAAAATGAAATTGTAATGTTTCCCTTTATTACACAATGTTTTAATAATAAAATTAAAAAGAAAAAGTAAGTGAAACCGCATAATAGTACTAGTTGTGCGATTTCAATTTATGCGTATCGTATTATAGTTTCTAGTTCGCTTAAATAGCGAATCAGGAGCGATCTACTGACATTGATCTTGCGTCGACCGGCGCGCGCGCAACTGTCATAGGGTTAAATAATAAAAAAATATATAATTTAAATATTATTACTATTAACAGTGAAGTGTTGTGTTAATGATCAAGTGATTTTTATTTAAATGTAAGTTTATTAAGTTCTTTTTTTTTGTTTTTATTTTTAAATTCACCAGGATTTTGAAAATAATATAAATTGAAATAATATTTACGTAGTTTTTAACTTTTTTTATACGACTATATTGGCAACGGGTATATGCCCTGCCTGATTGTAAACATTTACCGTAGCCTATAAAGAGTTGCAATACCAGAATCCTGAACTCCTTTTTTGAAGGTTTTTAGAGAGACACAAGACGTTTACGATATTACCAAGGTTAATTCAACTTTATTAATTGACATCTATACTATTATATAAAGCGACAGAGTTTGTTTCTTTGAACGCGCTTATCTCTGGAACTACAAGTCGGATTGATAGCCTAGTTCTTGAGGAAGGTTAAAGGCTATGTAACATCATGCTACAGGCAACTGGAGCAGAGCAGTAACCAAAGACGCGAGTGTAACCGTGCGAAAAGCTAGGTGAATAAAAGCATAATCAACTGACCATGTAGTCTCCTGTTAAGTATAGTGCCACTCCATCTCTGCCCGTCGGTGACTAAAGCACTCAACTCCAATGAACTAGCAACATCGTTACGTGCGTATTAATATCGCCTTACTGCAGCTACTAAACTGCCATTATGCTGACTATAGCAAATTTCCTTCCGGAAACGTCTATGAACTCATAGATTGAATATAGATACATGTAAAATATATTATTCAAAAACAAAAAGCTCTGAAATAAAAATAAAAATTTTTCGTGAATTTCTACAATTAATATGAATCTAATGACACCTCCATATGATTATGTTATAATCCATGAAGCCATTTAGGCTGTAAAGCGTGCCAAAGAAATAGACATACATGCATAAATATGTTCGAAAAACTTTTAGTCTGCAAAAAGCAAATAAGCTTTAAACAATCAAATTCACATTTTTAGATTTGCCAAGAGCCTTATTTTCTACATTCACATATCACGTTGCGTAATTAGCAAAAAGAAAGAAAACCATTTATTTGACGCAAGGACTTGATTAATGAGTGCAGTAACTGGGTGGAATTAACAAGTGAACAAACATAAACACGAAAACAACAATATACTCGCAAGCACCAAAATGGAGAAAATCATTTTTTCCTCTTTTTTTTTTTACCACATGCACACAGCGCCATTTTAGCCCCAAATTAAGCAATTATATTTGCTTGTGTTATGGGTACTAAACAACTGATATACTACTTACATACTTTTTTTTTGTAAATACATACATATTATAGATAACTTACACCCAGACACAGAACAAACAATCATGCTCATCACACAAAGGTTTGTGTCCTGGGTGGGAATCGAACCCACGACCTCCGGCTTAGCAGTCAGGGTCACTAACCACTAAGACCAACAGGCCAGTCTTTTAAAACATAAAATTGCAAACAGTAAGTACAAAAATGTCAGAACGTGTTTCCTGTTATGAATTTCATTTAAGCATCACTAATAAGATATATCTACTAGATAATTAAAAAAATATTATAATCTCTAAAACTCTGATGAGACTTGTAGTATCAGGCAGAAGTTAAAGAAGAATTGAAAATGAAAGAAAAGCAATACACAAAACCTCAAAGCCTATACCTATTAGAATTCAATATTCATTGCATTTTCTGTAGGCATATTATAACCCTACATCATCATTATATCAGCCAAACGACGTCCACTGCTGGACATAGACCTCCCCCAATTTTCGCCACAGTGGCAAGTCGTTCGAAGCCCTCATTCATCGATTGCCCGCCACCCTTATGAGTTCGTCGGTCTACCTTGTGAAGGGTCTGCCCAAGCTGCGTCTTACCTATTTCCTTAACCCAGCTGTGGTATGTCTTAGGCAAAAGTCTTATGGACCTTTGCGTGTTAGATGTCTTTACGTTGGCCTTCTTCAGATGATTATTTTTTACTAAAAATAATTTTGTAAAATTTTTTGTCAATATTTACAACAAAAAGAAAATAAAATAAATAAGCCACTACTTCTGTATTCCACTGGCTACTTACCATCAGGCAGACTGGAGTCACTTTGGTAGGGTAATATAAAAAACCCGATGGACAAACTTGAAATAAATACTATGTAGGTATAAATTATTTTTTGAAGTCACTTTTGACAACCTCTGTGGTTCTGTGGTGCTGTGTATGGATTGCCACGCAGAGGTCGCGGGTTCTATTCCCGCTCAGTGCAAATATTTGTGTGCATGAACATGGCTATTTGCATTCAAATTGGTCTGGGTGTTTCTATGTATAATATGTATGTATTTACAAAAAACAAGTTTAAAAGTATGTTTATCCGCATTCTAGAACCCGTATCACAAGCTATTAATATATGCTTACTTTGAGTCTAGATGGCGTTGTGTGGTTGTTGTGGTATTATATATTATTACATATTATATATTACTTCGGAATTTAAAGTTTAGCAAATTAATCAAATAAAAAAAAAACAACACAACATTACAAAAAAAATTAAAAACAGTTGGGATCGATAATAAATTATTTTGCCAATAATTCCATAAAATCTTTCTGTCATAAACGGAGTGAGGCTCTTTTGAACAATCTATCACTGAATTTAATTAAGTTGTACATCGAAAGCATTAAACGTACATTTTCTGCTTGAGACATTCAAGTTCGCGAGATACTTACAGACTTTCGTCTTCATCATACCATCCGACTTCCCCAACTTTCTGACTCCATTTTCCGTCTCTTTTCTTTTCATATCAACTCCAAATGTAAAAATTCCATACTTGTATCTCTTTTGGGTTAAGTGTCAGATGTAACAGTGCTTTGAATCTGAAATTGTGACTTATCTAAGCCTAGGTTTTTAGACATATAATATACTCAGACGCAAATTCAACAAAATATGAAATAAATAAGTCGTGCATACTACAATAATTATAACTAATATATATTTTAGTTTTTAACATACTCAGGTAGAATAAAACTTGTACAAAACACTTATTGGAATACTAAGTTTCTTGTATATTATACACCAAACGATGACCAAAATAATATCAAGCTACAGTTTTAGGTGATCATAGTATTTATTAAAACGGACTTTTCACTTAAAAGTGCAAATAAACTAGCAAATTTTTACTAACCCCCGCAATCACAGAATTTCACTTTTTGAAATCTAGAGCTAAAAACGTAGCGTTATTTAAGTCCATCAGTGGACTGCAAAGTCAAAGTCAAAGAAATTTATTCATTTGGGTTAATTGAATTAACACTTATGCACGTTAAAATTACAAAATGTCAGCCAATTAACCTACAGCCAGTTCGCTGACGTAGGGTAAGGACATGAGAAGAACTGGTAAGAAACTCAAACCACTCGTTTTAATCGCCAGGTTATTAAAATTTTTTGTATGTTACAATTTTAAGTAGCATGCATCGTGACGCAAGCAATACAGTTAACTCTAATTCTGTGATAGGTTGATCGACATTTCTAAAACAAAGTGTATTTTTATGTCTTCAGCTTCTATAAAAAGATAATCCTATTAATATTATAACTGCGAAAGTGTGTGTGTGTATGTGTGTTTGTTACCACTTAGCGCCTAAAACAGATTTCGCTGAAAATTGGTATGTAGATACATAAACTTTTTATCCCGAACATCCGTCTGGTTCCTGAGGGATACAACAAAATATATTTTACGCGTGGGCGAAGCCGTAAGGAGCAGCTAGTATAGGATAACAAGACAAGTATTAAATTTTCATGATTATCTTTTGTGATGTAATCCATTGAAATTTTGAATGTTAGTAAAATCTCCAATTACGGAAAGTGTTTCTTGTCCTTGTAGTACGTAATCGTAAATTGAATTTGTGTATGACATGAGACGCAAATGTTTTGCGATTGGTACAGGGCTGTTACTTAATGTAAATATAATTTAATTTAGATAGAAAAGTAACCATACGTATTAATGCCTATATTTTATTTTTTTATATATTAGCCTACCATAGTGACACCACTCTGTCTGATGGTAACAGTCAGTGGAATCCAAAAGCGCTGGCTACCATTCCAAAAGCGACCGAACTAAAACTGCTGGTATGGATTAAGGCGGCTTAAAGATGCTTTTTCACCATTATAGAAGAATTTTACTCTGATTTTAACTCTTGTAACTACACTGCAAACCAGAAAAAAAATTATATACCTAGGTATATAATTTTTTTGAAGTGACAAGTGACAAGTGAAATTTCGTAGATTTGTACCAACATCTAGATGTTGGTACAAATCTACGAAATTTCACTTGTTAGAATGCGCTGAACACGTAAAAATAAAACTCTGCTCCCGTATCCAGTAGCATGAAGAACTGGCCTATCAAACGCAAATAGAATTATTCAAATCCGACTTGTAATTTTTGTGTATTAGTGCATTCAAAAAAAAAAAAAAACTATTCCGCTTTATATAATAGTACAGAGTATAGTTAAAAAGAGACATGAGTGAATATTAAGATAATAATAATGACTGGTCTGCTGGCCTAGCGGTTAGTGACCCTGATTGCTAAGCCGGAGGTCGTGGGTTCGATTCCCACCGAAGACAAATCTTGGTGTGATGAGCATTATTGTTTGTTCTGTGTCTGGGTGTAATTTATCTATAACATGTATGTATTTACAAAAAAAATGTATTTAAGTAGTTTAACAGTTGTTTAGTACCCATAACACAAGCAAATATAATTGCTTAATGTGGGGCTAGATGGCGCTGTGTGAATGTGGTAGAATATTATTATATTATTATTATCATTAATAATAAACCACCCGTAAATCTTATTTAAATCAGGGCAACCCTGTTTTAAATGAGACGTACTAAATTGAAATTTGCTTATTTGACAAAGGTCTATTGAAATGTAATGCAAACTGCTCTTATATAATTAATGCTTAATTAGTTAAGCACAACCTTTTTGAAGGTAACGAACGATTTATGTTACAAATTCAGTAGCTAACTGGGACTGTAGCTTCCAGAATACCTGAACTAAATGACGTGACCCGATCATGGAGTTATTTTTACTGTCACTCTTGTAATCCACGATGACCGTTCAGCTGAATAACAACATTTCTTAGTAAAAATCTTCGTAAAATCCTTTTCGATAGTACTTCTTGGTTGTGTACCATCACTACTTATAAAATTTACTTGCACACAGCATCATTCATAAACTATACCTCAGAGTAACTCTAAGTCAAACTTTTGAACAGAATTTAAACAGAAGTGAAATAGAGAAGTTTATAATACTAAAAAGAAGTAGCCACGCTTTCACAGTGGAATCTGAAGGGTCTAGAACTAAACCTGGGTGTTTTAAGAGGGGCGTGAAAAAGCATCTCACTAAGCCGCCATAGTGGTGGGTAGACTAATATAAAAAAAAATAAAGTACCTATAAGCACATACAGCTCCCAGAACACTTCTAACTTACTGCAAAATAAGTAAAAACTATGCATGCAAAAAACTTTTATTTTTTATTATTTAATGCAAACTACCCCATATTCAAGAGAGAATAAAGTACAAAATGCTAAACATGTGTTTGTTAGTTCTGCCCTTATATTATTGCAAATAAATGCATGCTCTATATTTTAAACACATTAACTTAATTACGCGTTTCACTCAGTTCGTTGTCACGCACACATTTTTTTTTTGTTTTTACAATGCTGTGAAATTGGAATGATCATATCTGCAATATAATTATAGGTAGGTGCAATTACATCCTTATAAAAATAATGATCATAATAAAATAAAGTGTTTTTATTGTATTTATATTATTTAATTTATTATATTTATATAGTGTATTATTCTCATGTAGGTAATAAAAATATTTTTGGGCTTTTGATTGACTAATGTACATTATTTTGATGTGTGTACATTAAGCTCTAAGAAAAAAAAAATCAAATCATTATAATAATTATTTTAGCCAAAGTCGAATGCTGAACTAGCTCTTTCCGTATCGTCACTTCGAGAGATCGTGAGCCGCCCTCATAATATCGGTTACCCATCACCCACATCTGGCCGAAATCAAAAACAAATCATATTTAGCAAGTAATTTTTTGACTGCACCGTTGGTCTAGTGGTTAGTGTAACTGACTGCGACGCCGGGTGTCGTGGGTTCGATTCCCGAGGAAGGCAAATATTTGTGTGATGAACATTTGTATTTGTCTTCAGTTTGGGTGTTTTCTATGTATATTAAGTATGTATTTACAAAAAAAAGTACGTATATGTATTATATTTCAATTATCTAGTACCCATAACACAAGCTCTGCTTAGCTTGGGACTAGATGACAGTGTGTGATAGTGTCCACATATTATATTATTATATTATATATTTATCCCAGGGACCAGGAACAGTAACTCGCCACTGTTCCACTGCAGGGAAAGGCCTCTCTTATACAAACTTTGTCTAATCTGTAATAGCAGTAAGTTCAATAAATGTTTCTCTAATTTAAAATTAAACCATAATGTAGTAGAATTTGTCGTATCAAATAAATCGTTCGTTAAATTCTCAATTACAGTATTCACTAGAGACAAGCCTTCATTTAGTAAACTTTGTGTGGGAGTTTAAAGACATTAACACTTGAGTTCTGCCAATATAGAGCTTCACCAAGCAAAACTCATTTTACCGAAACCAGGTATTTTTTTGGTAGACGGCGTTGAAATTGTCAATTCGATTTTGAGCGTGGTGATCAAGCCTTAGCACTGCAGTGGCATAGCGATGGTTTAGTGTTCATATTGTTTAGATTGGCAAGACGTACCACTCATTGGATTACACTAACTGTTTAAATTTAGGCAGAATGAAGTAGTTTTTATAATAATATATAAACCATAATATTTTTACAGTAATATAAAAATAGCAAAATTTTGCTAAATAATTTCGTTTATAACGGTGGACGATTGACAGTGACTCTGATAGTATGTGGTACCAAAACTCAGTGCGTGGCACGGTTGGCTGTTTCATATTGTTTCGTTCAATTTTACCTACTGATGATACTGTGGCTTCATTAAAAGTATTGTAGTCACAATTTAACCTAACTCTGACAGAAATAAAAGTTAATAGCTGATGTATATTATTTTTTTGGTTTTTGCCGAAACCAAATACCTGTCCGGTTTCGGTAACTTAACATTTAAAGCCAACACTACTAATATCAAAACAAAACATACATACGTCTTTCCCAAGAGCTCAATTATTTTCAAAGTTGCCAGACTCAAAATTAAATTCAAATAAGGAAATTCTGTAATATCATTTTGCTGCTAAACAATAGTTGTTTTGGGATGTAATATAAGCTTTGTAACTTTAGAATTATCATAGTTTAGATGTACAAACAATTTATAAGATAAAAACGCGCCTGCATTGTTTTGAAAACTAATTATGAAACTACACGTTAGTAACTAGCAATTTAACTCCACAAAAAAAGTATTTATATTAATTGTATTTTTTTAAGTATAATGTTTTTTATTTAAAGTGAAGTACTTTTATCTAGGATGTCATGATTCACTTAATTGCAGCTTTTCGAGCCAACACGCGAACTTCTCTTTTGTAGTTTCCTTTTTAACATTACGTTTTGATTTTATTTCAAGTGAAATAAGTGCTAGTATTACTATAACATATTATTCTACATAAAGCTTCTCGTCCGGAGAAGTACTACCCTCTCATAGAAGAGCGACTTAAGAGTAGTAGTATCCGTACTACTGCGTTTCGTTCGGTGAGTGAGAGCGTTGGAGGCCCAATTTCTCCCCTTTCCTCTTTTCTCACCTCCCTTTTCCCTTGCCCTAACTCCATTCCCAGCCACCATAGCCATCATACCAGCAGTTTAAGACGATGGCTTTTGGTATAGTGGCCGCCACTTCTGGACTCCACTGGCTGCTTACCATCAGGCGGTGTGGAGTCACTTTGGTAGGCTATAATATAAAAAAAAGCAAAATATATTATTAAAAACAAATAGCCCGCCTGCCTAAAACTGAAAAGAACAAACCCATTTTTTTTCGTGCTGACGTCACATTCAAATATTTTTATACCTATACCCTATGTCAGTCCCACAATTAATATGAATCTAATACACCTCATATTTTAAAATCTATTAAGCAATTTAGGCTATAGACCTTGCATAAGAAATAGACATACATACATACGCTCGAAAAAAATTACTCTCCTTGTCGTCGGCAGTTGGGCAAAAATGTAGGTGACACTATAACCTTTTAAAAGACCGACAGGAAAATCTCATAAAGCACTTTTCTCATAAAGCCTTAAAAACGCCAAGTCATATCCATAACATGCACATACATCGGTATTGCTCTATAATTACAATTTTACTCCTTACAAACTAGATCTAAAATCATACAGTGTGTGTTGCGTGTTGGTGAAGAATAATTTCTATAATTTGCTTACTTTTACACAGTAATCTGCAGAGCGTTTGAAAGTGAGGCTTTCGTAGTGCTTTCATTAGTGTTTACTTGGTCACCGATATTGTGGTTATATTCTCATCCGGGGAAACGTAGACAGGCATATTTGACCTTTTTTAGAACGTATTAAAATATACGTACTCTATTAATTTTTAATCTAAACTCATAAACATTAAAAGAATTGTAATTCAATAAAATAGTTACTTAAATTTGAATTTGTATGAAAATAAATAGGTACTTCTAAATCGAATCGATCACTTAAAGATAGGTATATTGTTAACAAGTAACATAAGCTTTTTTACTTTTTTACTTTTTGTTCATTTTACTCGAATGAATTTAGTAGTTACATTCTGTAGGTTATTAAATTAGACAACATAGCGGACACTGTTAAATAAAAACTGTAACTTGTATACAGCCATGAGAAGTTGAAGCATGTCAATAATTTTAAAATAAGGTCCTAGAAAGTAAAAGTACCTTTCTTCCAAAATGTATTACAAAAAAAAAACCATCGTCTTTAAAATCATTTGCTAAAATAACACAAGCGATGTGACGTAATTTACCATTTTTGCCTTAATTAATGAAATGTCAAAAGCAGTATAAGTTTGTTTATTAATAAACCTTTGTTTACTGTTAATTTAACACTTTCTGTAGTAGAACAAAAAAAGAAAGATTTTTGTTTTAGTAAAACTGTTTGTTGTTTTTGCCTTGATTTATTTCGTTAATTTTTATTCAAGTTCTCGGATGGTCAGTTTCAGGTTTGAACATATCTATTTAGTCGAATTTAGAAACTAGTTTCAAAAGCAAGGATTTTGGGTGATTTTATTTATCCTTACGAACTTTAATTATGTTCAAATTTACATTAGGTCTAGGTCAATTACAAAATAGGTACAAATAATTCAATAATTCAGTACAAATGAAACATAATTATTAGATATTACATTTTCTTCGGAACAAAGTATCTATGTAATCTAAAATACTATAATTCTACTCTAAAATACTTGATTATAAGTACAAGATCAAGTGTATTATAACGTCAAATCGATCAAAGAATATATAATATATGGTATGGTAGTAGGTATATAAAGTTTAAGTGAAAACAAACGAACTACTAAATAATTAACAACGTGATTACCAAACAAAATTCTCCACTAAACATTTTCCATTAACTTTATTCTGTAAAACAAAAGTGAAGCGTAAAGTCACAGCTTTTATCTATCTGTTTCGCCGCTTACTTTTTCAAAATCGTGCTGATTTTAATATCGCTTTTTCACTCTAAGAGAATACCCATCGAAAAAGTTATAATATGACATGTATATAATACATGAATATAATAATTCTGCTCCCTCAACGCGAACATTCACTTGTAATGTAACGTTGTTTTAAACGTTTGGCTTGATTTTGAGCATTACATTCTATTATGAATTTGGAATGTTACATTACAAGCGAATGCTCGCGGTGAGGAAGCACCTTTATAGTATAAGTAAGCCGCGTATTTAAAGTTTTATTATGATGTAATAAAGATATATTAATACATTCGTTCAAAGCTAGCAAAATTTGAAAAACGTGCATCAAAATAGGAAGAAAACACATGCTTATAAAAAGTTTTGTTTTGCAAAGCCAGAGGTGTTAACTAGTTAAAGAATAAATTGTCTGAACACAAAAACAATTTTGTTTTTTGTTTGACAACAGTTAACAAAGTTGTTTCTTGATTTTGCATTCAGGTCAATCAAGAACAAAGTTTTGAACGGTATAAAGTTTATTTCGGACTTAGAACTTTAGAGTTGATAATTTGTATGACTTTAGAAATAAAATTAAAGGGCTTTTAAGTGTAGCCGTTGAATTTAAATAAATGGTAAGTAAATGAAAGTGTTTAAACTTGAATTGTGTATGTAATTGTACGAATGGTGCATCTTTATTAAACTTCAATTATTATGAGAGTTCATTACGAGTCTGGATGTGTGTTCTTTAATCTGTATAATAATTAAATTTACCGTAGATTATTTTGCGTAATATACGGATTTATATATCATTATGCACAAGAAGTACAAATGCCAAAGGTCTTATTTTCTAGTATTGTAATTTTTTATAGAAATTAATACTGTTTTATTATTAGCGTTACCCGTTTTTATTCATTGTTTAAGTAATTACTGTTGACTTAGTCTGGACTGAATCCACTATTCTCTTCTATATAAATCTCAAACTGATTTAGTTTATGACCTAAGATAAAATAGCGTAGAGTACACGAGTTACGAGTAAGTACGGATCAGTCAGAGACTAGCTGTTTTAATTATCTTTAGGAGTATTCGACACCACAAGGTAAACTATACTGGCTGAATTCGTAGTGGTTTTACAAACTTCGTACTTTTCTTATGTCAGGTTATTACTAAAGATATATCAATACCCTACCTACAAAACAAAAAATAGAGAACTAGGTAAAATTCGAATAAACGTCGTGTACTATCGAGGTACAGTACTTGTCAGGGCAATCGATTGGCTGGCTTGTGCACACAAGCGTGTGTGTGCCTATCAGTCGCTTTTGTTATGTCGCATGTCACATCATCGATGTATTGATGTGTGAGGGTTCGTAGTACGAATTCTTACTCCTTGTAGATTTATTGCGAGTATAGGCACAATTTCTTTTGTTTTATTTTACTGTTTAACCTGGACATAATTATGTGTAGTTCAACTGATTATTAAATATTTTAAACTCACACGATTTTTACACATAACTATATTTATAAAACGGGTCTACTCGTGTTAGAGAATTATTATAAGGTGTCATACCTCTTTACCCGACGTTTCCCGACTTTGCCCGTTTTAAAGAGGTATGACACCTTATAATAATTCTCTAACACAAGTAGACCCGTTTTATAAATATAGTCAACTGATTATTATTTCCCAGAAAAATTTTGTAAAACCACTAAAATTTCTCAGTGTATAATAATCTACTTTTTAATCTTTATGGCACGAATAATAAAAATGGGGAAAATTTAACAAAAAAGGTTATCTTCATACTATTTCTTTGCATCAAACAAATGTATATCAATCTGATCCATTAAATTCTCAAATATTTTAAATATGAGGGGTAAACAACATACGCTCAAGTTTCTCTCTTAGAAGCCTTAACATCATGAAATGGCTTAAGTTAATCCAGGGTTTTTGTTTTTCTATTATTTAAAGCTTTGCAACAGTTGTAAAGTTTTCAAATAATCAGACCGCGCCCTGCTAATAAATAATCTTTCGAATGACCAAACTTGTGTTCGTGTAATGGTCCATAAATAAGAACTGGAAAGTTTATTTTCGTTTTCATCAAGAAAGTGAAAAACATATTTTATTTCAAATGAGAAAATACTGTTTTACCTGAATTTATCAACTTTTAGGAGGGAAAACGATGATTGCAACTGGTGGTGTAATGCGGTGGTGTAAATTAATGTTTATAGTAGTTTTATATAACTCTCAATATCTCTGTAAATATGAATATAAAGATTACTGCGTTGTCTATCGCTGGACATAAGCCAAAGAAAAAGTCATCATGTTAGACTAGAATTACGGACAAAAGTAAGGTTATATTTAGTAGTTACACACAATTAATGATGCTGCCTATTTTTTGGTGTTATATTAATCAAACTGAAACACAAAGTATTTATTTGTCAATACGAGTATAGCACATGAGATCGTAAAATAAATCGACATCCCTGACAAAACGCGCTGTAAATCTTATTTTACTAAACTATGTATAAATATTATCTATTATATCAAAACAGTTAAAATTAAATTCTCACTTTTCATTATTCCAGATACCACAATGTCAATCAAGCCATCATTACTGTTTCAAGCTATATTTCTATTCATAACAGTCCACCAAATCCACACAATTGAAGACGGATATCTTCGCTATGTAAAAGACGGCTGTTTCCTCAGAGGAGAAGCATTATCCTGTATCAAGTATAAAGCTGTTAAAATAGCAAAGAATACAATATTCGGAGACAGTTTAAATACAAATGAGACTATCAAAGCAAACAAACTGCTTAGTCTTGTAACTCTCGACGAAGAAACTATAACTAAGCTAGGAATCAAAGAAAATGTTGATGTTGCTAAATCTTCAAGTAGTCCAAGAGGGTTTTTATCTGAATGGGCTGAAATAGCGAAGTATTTTATGAAGCTGGTGCAAGATTTCTTCAAAGTTAAAGGACTAAGGGTGAATTTACCTGAAGGCGCAAGAACTGTTGAAGACGAAGTTGATGACAATGGTAAGCAAGTATTATATTAATAATATAATAATAATAATACCAGCCTGTTTACTGCCCACTGCAAGGCAAAGGCCTCTTCTCACTTAAAGAAAGAATGAGCATTAATCACCACGCTTGCTCAAGGCGGATTGGCAATTTCAGACAGAAGTCACGATGTTTTCCTTCACCGTCAGTCAGAAATATCCAAGATAAACTTAATAAAAAAATAATATACTATTTAAGAGAAATATATAAATAAGTACACAATAATAAGAAAGGCCTTTTTTCATAAAGAAAAGCTGTGTTGATGACTTCAGACATAATATTTTTGATATTTTCCATCTTTAGTATTAAGTGATTTTACTAAAATTCAATGGTAAAATTCATTATTTAAACTAAATAAAATCATTATTTTAAATTTAATACATTATTATCCATATTTAGGTCCTTGTTCGTTACGTAGTAGTAAAATACAATTGGAATACACTTTTACAATATTTTGATTCAGTATTTGCTATGGAATAAACATTCAACATTATTTTTTAATCAATATGCTCCTTATTTATATCTACATATTCATTAACGTTCACGTCAATGTACTTAGGTTCGTATAACATTTGAGTATTTATGAAAAATTTGAGATATTCATCGAATTTATACAAAAAAATCGCGATCACATTGTTAAAATTGCCTGTTATAAAAGCATAATAATATATAACAGAGTCTAACATAACCAAATCAGATGAGGGGTTATACGATCTTTATATTTTGCTAGAACCCCGCCTCGATTGCTTTACTATTACTATTACTACTCGGCTCCTATATGTGATAGGTTGATTTCAATTCAATTTCAATTTATTGATAAAATATAAATTACATACAATATAAGTAGTTTCCCTATGGTCCCAAACTGATGTATTATATACATAAACATTCCTCGAGAAACCCACAATATGACAATGAAAACCGCATCAACTTATTAGGTTCTCAAGATTAGCGCGTTTAAACAGACAGATGCTTTTCAGCGATATCTTTAAATACTATGTATAGATGCCTCCAATGTACCGTTTATTAAAATCAGTATTACTGGCCTAAGGTTTACGAGCAGATACAATACCAGTTTTATGTAACTGAATTAAGAGTAAGTACTGGTCCAGTTGTGCTTTTTCGTTATGGTTTATTGTGTTTGCAATTATTAATATTGTGCTTTATTTTTCATTCAGCTTGTTCAGTGGTTTTGTATACAGACTGTAACGCGGTCTTGGGTTTGATTTTCAGATTAGGTAAACTGATATTGGGTATTTTGTTGTGAAAATTTTCAATATTAGCATAGACTCTGGCATTAATAATAAGAATCGTAATATCAGCCGAAAAACGTTCACTGCTGGACATAGGTCTCCCTCAATTTTTTTTATATTAGCCTACCAAAATGACTCCACCCCACCTGATGGTAAGCAGTCAGTGGAATCCAGAAGTGGTGGCCACCATACCAAAAGTAATCATCATCAACTGCTGGTATGGTGGCCTCCATTATGGTGGCTGGGAATAGGGTGGGGGCAGGGAATGAGGAAAGTAAGGAAAAAGGAAAGGGGGACATTAAGCCTCCGGTGCTTTCACTCACCGTACGAAACACAGTAGTACGGATACTACTACTCTAACGTCGATTTTCTATGAGAGGGTAGTAATTCCCCGGTTGATCCAGCCCATTCATGCTGAAACCAGCGTGGATCAACCGTACAATACACCTTCTAATACAAAGAAGGCATCAGCAGTAATCGTTATGATTAAACAAGGCATCTTTCTTTTTTTCTTTCTTTCTTTCAATTTTTGGAGAGACATGTCTCATGAGATTCAACATAGACGTCGAAATGTGAGTGTTATATATTTCTGCATACTGTACATTTTTTTCAAATTTTTATCTATCCACAACTTGTTGCGCATTACTCTAAAATTTTCAAGTTTATTTATTACACTATCAACAATTAGCTAAATGATTTGACTGTAAGATAACTGTTTGTACTAAAAAATTCTCAAAATCTTGTATACCTACTCAATTTAAAAAGAAATTGAATTGAAAATTTAATCGATCACTAAACCGAAAATAATTGTTTTGCTTTTAATAGCTACACAGATTACAAGCAGATTCAAGAATTCAATTCCCTTTTGATTTCAAAGAGAAAATTGGTAACCGATTATGTCATCTACAAAGAGGCATATTTGCCATTAAGGTTTGGAAATTACTAGACACGAGTAAACAATCACTGATTCGTTCACTTTAGAGAGAGGCTCAACGGTTCAGTTTAATTAAAACAATTAATAGTTAAGAAAATAACAGCTTACAACGAGAATGAAATCGTGATAAATGTTGAAATAGGTTTCATTGTTATGAGAAAAGTTGTAGAAAATAAGTGAAGTTAATGCACGATTTTATTTTATATTTACATTTTTTTAAATACAAAAAAAAAGATACGACATTTAAAATTTTAGAAGACGCAGATACGTATTAGATCTTTGCTGCCATCGTCATGTCTAATATAGATTTTATTATAATCATATTAAAATACATAATTATTTATTTATTTATTTATTTATTTATATGCACACACAAAACTTATAAAGATAGTACATAAAATAACAAGAGCACAAAGGTACTGCTTATTTCATCAGAAATTTCTTCCAGCAGAACTGCGACAGAAAAATTGATAAGAAACATAAAAATTATGTTTATTTTAATTAAATTGTCAAAATAAATATTTACAAAATTTTAAACCGCTATTCACTGCTCTTATTTTTTTAAAGAACCGACAGCTGCTCGTACAAATTGTATACAGTCATATGAGAGTTCTCAGCATAACAAGCCAACCGATTGTACGTGACCGGTACGCTTTGAGGTTTTGGACGATAAAAGGAACAGATAATAATTGTTATTTAAAGAACAAATTTAAAACAATATTGCATGAAGCATAAGCGGATGTTTTGTCTTAGTATAAAGTAAACTGTGAAGAAATTAGAAGGTTAATGGGTCAAAAACGGTTGTTACAATACAACGTAACACAATAGTTAAATCAATTGCTATTAAATAAATGTTCGATTTCAGTCATTCACGTGTAATACAAATAAGTAACAAAACTTAATAAAAAAATTAATCACTTAATATTAAAATAGAATTGGTTATTTTTTCAAAACAGAACGTTTTGGCAACATTCACTTGTTTCGGTTCATCAATCGCAGAAACAGATCAATTATAATTGTTCACTATTTTTTTTTTTAAATAAATTTTAGGTAAAAGATTGATAGTACCAGATCTAAAAAAGGCTTTTCTTTTAATCTGCACGTGACGCCTCTTCGCTGTTATTAATGAAACTCAGATGAACATTTTTTTTTTTTCCACACAGTGCCATCTAGCCCCAAATTAAGCAATTATATTTGCTTGTGTTATGGGTACTAAACAACTGATATACTACTTATATACATTTTTTTTTGTAAATACATACATATTATAGATAAATTACACCCAGACCCAGAACAAACAATCATGCTTATCACACAAAGGTTTGTCCTGGGTGGGAATCGAACCCACGACCTCCGGCTTAGCAGTCAGGGTCACTAACCACTAGACCAACAGGCCAGACATTGTACTGCAACCGAAGGCAGAATCTAGTGTCAACACAGTGTATAGGCACACAACACTAAATAAGCAGTGTCGCTATTATTGCAGTATTCTGAAATTTACCGACGCGTCAAAAGTGACGCAACAAAAAAAAGTAAGTAACCATAATGCTTACAGTTATTTTACTATAAAAATAACGCAACTTAAATTTCAAATGTATTTTTTGTATTATAGAACTGCAAACGCAATGTTTTCTTACTTTTATACAACTTTCACCTAATTCTAGCATATAGACAGAACATATTTTTAAAATATAGCCCCGATTAAATGATAAAAATTGTAAACCACGAAATTATTGACGGTAGTAGATCCACGTTGGTTTCAGCATGAATGGGCCGGATCGTCCGGGGAAATACTACCCTCTCATAGAAGATCGACTTAAGAGTAGTAGTATCCTTACTACTGCGTTTCGTTCGGTGAGTGAGAGTGCCGGAGGCCCAATTTCCCCCCTTTCCTCTTTCCTCACCTCCCTCATTCCCTTCCTCTAACCCCATTCCCAGCCGCCATAGTGGAGGCCACCATACCAGCAGTTTAAGACGATAGCTTTTGGTATGGTGGCCACCACTTCTGGATTCCACTGACTGCGTACCATCAGGCGGGGTGGAGTCACTTTGGTAGGCTAATATATATAAAAAAATATGTCACTAAATTGCGACGGTGCCACTCATGACGCGTAAACGCTCTTAACACAGCTCTTCAGGAACTTTAACATTGTTGAGAGCACTGGCAGCGCAATTATCCCACAGTCCTCGTCCTTTTTCTTTTCCTTCCTCATTCTCTTTTACTTGGTCGGCAACAACTTAGTTGTGTTTTCTAAGCATTATTTTTGAATTAAACTATGTGTATAGGTTGTGTTTATTAGTTGCTGACCATAATAATTGTATGCTAGTTCGTCACCAAAAATGCATAAAAGGTATTTATAACACTAGTCAATAACAAATGTTGGTAAATTAATACGTTTCCGTCTTTGGTTACTGCTGTGCTCCCATCGCCAGTAGCGTAATGTTACATAGCCTATAACCTTCCTCAAGAACTGGGCTATCATACGCAAAAAGAATTATTCAAATCCTACTGGTAGTTCAGGAGATTAGCGTGTCAAACCAACAAACAAACTCTTCCACTTTATGTAGATGATAGCCACGCGCCTTGTCAACATAACAAGGACTTTGTCAACAATACGCATGCTGTGATTTTCCATTACATACGAAGAACAGCTGTTAATAGGAAAGTACACGATAAAGTAAATGGACCATTATAGTAATAGCTTTATGGAAAATAAAATAATAAGGACGTTTATTACTAGCTTTTACTAGCGACTTTGTCTGTGTAAAGTGACATATAAGCCATGTGTGATAGATATAGTATAAAGATATAGGATTAAAGTGTCAAAATAAAAATTCAGTTACGGAAAAGCAACTTATTTTATTTTTACATTTTACTGATATTTAATTAAATTTATTATATTAATTCGAGTTATTCAGGCGTGATCCCACAGATCCCTCTAGTTATTTTCTTTTATTTAATTCCTTTCTGATCCCCTACATATTCAGTCATAGTGTATTCGTGTAAGAGAATGAATTTTAATCTCATTAAATCCTATTAAAATAATAAATGCGAAAGTTTGTATATATATATCTGTGTGTGTGTGAGTGTGTGTGTGTAATGTTATTGATTGAAGAAGTATCACCTTTTATAAAGCAATTTCAATCCAATTTTATCCACAAATATGATAATTGATAACTCAAGCTTGGACTTATTCCTAACACATTCTCTTTATCAGTTGTCTGTTTCTAACTCAAATATCTTCGCAAACTTTATTAGTAGTTTATACAAAACAAACACACACAGTAGTATAAACACAGTAACGAGGATATATTTATTTTCGTCGATATAGGGTGAAAGCAACAGTTGCGGTCACCCACAGAAACAAACAGAGCAAACAACCACAGCCGATAATGATGACGCTCACCCTATTCTTGGAACTTAGTTTAGCTAGTAATATTGTTTGATGTACTGTCGTGTATTTAATTAATACTGTATTAATATTTGATGAAATTTTTTTGTATTATATTCAACTTTGGTATCAAAATATCATAAAATATAAATTACTAGCTTTCCGCTGCGCCGTTTCACCCGCGTCTTTGCTTACTGCTCTGCTCCCGTCGCCAGTAGCGTGATGTTACATAGCCTATAATTTTCTTAAATGGTCTACCATACGCAAAAATAAATTTTCAAATCCGACTGGTAGTTGAAGAGATTAGTGCGATTAAGCAAACAAACTATTCCGAGTATATATAGTAAATGATGATGGTTTATGTAGTGAATATAAAGACTATTCATTGAGTGACAAAACAATTTTAAAATGGTACTACCAAGTCAATGACAGACATAAAGAAAGAGATTTATTTATTTATATATAAGTATCTCCAACAAAGGATGTACACAATTGTAACTTAAGGGCAAGATTCACAGACCGCACTTTGACTTTACTTTGATGCAAAGATCTACTTTGTACCAAAAATATGTTTGAATATGAAGTTGAAAGTAATCTTCGGCAATACAAAGCTTTGTATTGCCGAAGATTACTTTCAACTTCAAATTCAAACATATTTTTGGTACAAAGTAGATCTTTGCATCAAAGTAAAGTCAAAGTGCGGTCTGTGAATCTTGCCCTAAGAGTAAATAGGACTCAAACATATTTCAATGTACTCCTTCAATTAGAGTAGACCACATCACGCAAATATTGGTAACAATTTATAATTAAATCTATGTATTACATCGTAAGAGTAGTAGTGGCGAAGGGTGACGTTTTGTAAGAGGGAAGCCGGTACACTTTAATAGATATTATAGTCTTTGTGATTTACCTCAAGAAGCCGGTAGGAATCGGGTTATATGGACCCTTCGCCACTGAAGAGTAATAGTATCTGTACTACTGCGTTTCGCTCGGTGAGTGAGAGCGCCGCAGACCCAACTTCCCCCCTTTCCCCTTTCCTTACCTCCCTCATTCCCTTCCCCTAACCCCCTTTCCCAGCCGCCATAGTGGAGGCCACCATACCAGCAGTTATGGCTATGGCTTTTGGTATGGTGGCCACCACTTCTGGATTCCACTGACTGCTTACCATCAGGCGGGGTGGAGTCACTTTGGTAGGCTAATATAAAAAAAAAACATAAAATATTACTAACAGAAATTGAACATACTTACATAAATAAAAATTATAAAAAAAATCATATAATTAGATAACTAACTACTAAAGGAAACTATATAAGTAATTAAAATAAATGAAAATGGAGTTTTGAGTTCAGTTAATTGCAATTTTGAGTGTGGTTTTAAATTTTGATAGTGGTGTACCGAAATCAAGTTCTTTTGTTTTTGACAGGAGGTTGTATTGTCTGCAAAGTCTGGGTATAGTGGCAAAGTGCCCAAGGTTTGATCTGGCGTAGGGTACCAAAAAGAGGTTATAGGAACTCTTCCTAGGCAGACGTGAAGAGACGGTTATTAGATGAGAGAGATATGGGAAGAGTCAGAAAATAGAATAAACCTTTGGTTGTTTTAGATTGGTATAATATAACCCAAATATGTACCTATTTGGCAATACCAATAAGTATTACTACAACCTAGTTAATTAGCGTTAAGATGTTCATAGTTGTTAGTATTGATTTTGATCTTCCAACTTCGTGTCAAAGTTGAATATGTAATCTAATAAATAAATACATTTACTTCATAGTGTTCGGAGTCCATAAAAAAAAAATAATTATAGTAAAGAAAAGTTATCAGAAACGAGATACTGTGGCAGAAAATTAAGAAGTAAACAAGAACTTAATACACTAACTCCCAGTTTCTGAAAGGCTGATCAACGAAAAATTAACTAATCACTTGTTAAATCTTATGTGAGTACGAGTAAGTACCAGTTGGGTTGCTAAAAGCATGAATAATTATTTTTAATTGATCTAAATACTAACTAATTAGATCAAATTAAACTAGTTCTTCATACTTTTAGCATGTTTCTTAGGTACTTTAAATGAGATTTAACAGGTGATTAGTGAATTTTTCGTTGATCAGTCTTTCAGAAACTAGGGGTAAGTTCGTTGATTGCAAACTAATTTAGTTCACAACTTTGTCTATGTAAAGCGGAACCAAAACCTAAAGTCAGTTTAGAAGAACTTAATTAAAAAAATGAAGATAGAACGAAGTTGTAAGGAACATAAACCACTTTTGTTATGTAAAATATGTTATATTACATTTTAAGAAAATTGCGGTTATAAATAATAGTTTTTATAAATTACTAAGTCTGGTTTTATCTAAGTAGTTTTAATGATAATTGTTTTTTAATTTAAGTTTGAAGTGCTGAGAAGATCGTCAGCATTTTTATTTATTTCAAACTTTATTTCTGGAATACTAAAATCCGAAGCAAACTTGCGGTAAAGTTATATGAGTCATGAGTGTCTACGTCTCAATTTAGTCTCATACTTCGTGGTATTAAATTTTTATCATTTAATCTTAGTTATATTTTTAAAATATGTTCTACAAACGTGCTAGAATTCGATGAAATCTGTATAAAAAAGAAGAAATCATTGCTTTTATAATTCTATTTATATGCAAATAATACATACGAATCTTAAGTTGCGCTATTTTCATAATAAAATTACTGTAAGCATTATGGTTACTTACTTTTTAAACAGCTCTCACATAATTGTAGCATGTTAACAGAAAATGTTTTTTAGATATATCTAAAATTCAATGAAAAAATTAAAACCATGAAATATGACACTTAATTGACGTTGCCATTCATGACGCGTAAACGCTTATAAAACTTAATTCGTTTTATTTTTTTCTTGTTTACTTTGAAGTCAAACTTGTAAAAAGATGATGATGGTTTTATGTGTATATGTATGTGTTCTTTAGATTTTCCTCACAGAAAAGTAAATAGAATAGACAAAGGAAACCTATCTAAGTCTACCTCGAAAGTTTTACCTATAGATAAAAGCTGTACGATTAAATATGCACATTCACCCGCGTCTTAGCTTATTGATCTGCTCCCTCCGCCAGTAGCGTGATGTTACATAGCCTATAACCTTCCTCGAGAACTGGGCTATCATACGCAAAAAGATATTTCCAACCCGACTGGTAGGTTCAGAAAAAGCCAAATAAATTGCTTAGTCGACGGGAAGGACCTGTAACTTTATGGTAGTTCACCATAAAGTTACAGGTATGACAATGAATTTCACCTAATCTTCGAAAAGATTTTCAAATTGTTGGATAATTACAATAACGTGTTCTTTAGCAATTGATTACTTTTAAATATTATCATACAATAATGTTAAAACGTCGTCAATAATTTAAACAGCAGCTTTCAATTATGATGAAAGTCATAGTAAAAATATTAAACATGCCGCAGAACAATATTGTCAACTTTATTAATAAATAAACGACACTGTCCAAATAAATTTGTTTAATAATAAAGGCCAATTTTGCGATATTTTGTTAAATTTCACCAATATTTGGCAACGGCTACGGCGAAGATGTCAATATGACACAATTTAGAACGTGCTTATACGTAAGCTTAGTATAACACTAGCTTCATTTAAATCCATGACTAAAACACATTATTTTTCATTATAATAACTTAATTGTATTTATTATATTTCTTACTCATTGTAGTAGTACCTATATATATTTATTTATATTTTAGTATGTATTTTTTTTATTATATTTTTGTTTTTTTTTATTTTATTTTTGTTTTATATGTATGACTATTATAGCATTTAATATTATCGTATTTATAATACACCAACAACTGCTGTTATCTACATCATAAAAATCCATCCAAAGGTTGTCTGGAAGAGATCGCTCTAAGCGATAAGACCACCCATTGTACTTACCTACCTATTTGTATGCTATCTTTTTTTTTTACTTGTATTATTATGTGGTGTGTACAATAAAGATTATTATTATTATTATTTTTAACCTGTCATCGGATCAACTAGGGATTTTCCGATTTTTAGTTTCGTATTAGATATATAGAATCCTACTAATATTATAAATGCGTTTGTGTGTGTTTGTTACCACTCAGTGCCTAAACAGCTAAACCGATTTCGATGAACACTGGTATGTGTTCTACTGGTGTGTGTGTGACGGACATAGACTATTTTTTACTTTTAACTCGTCATCGTCGTATGTAATAGAGAGTCTATAAAATGCTAATAATTCGCCCATCCTGCTGTAAATGCTTGGTCACCCTTTTAAACTCTTCAAACTATGAAACGAACGTTTATAAAGGACAAGCTACCAACTACTTTGAGCACTAAAATTATTTGGTACAAACGCTGACATGGCCTAGTTCTGATACTCGACTAAGTTTGTAGTACCATCGCTTTAATCCTCGAATAGTATCGTTATATGTCAGTGTATAATTTGAATTTTACTGTACTATCTAGCTTAGATAGAATATTTTTAAAATTGAAAAGTAGCACATATTGAAAAGCAGTACTCTACATTTTATGTACAGCGTTATCTGACCTGTTCCCATGTCACATATACTCCTTACTTATGTTATGTAAATTTTCTTTGTATTTATATAAATAATAATAATATCACAACAACTACACACAACGCCATCTAGACCCAAGTAAGCATATATTATAGTTTGTGTTATGGATTCTAGAATGCGGATATACATACTTAAATACTATTTTTTTGTAAATACATACATATTATAGTTAAATTACACCCAGACACAGAACAAACAATCATGCTCATCACACAAAGGTTTGTCCTGGGTGGGAATCGAACCCACGTTATACGATATACTGCCTAAAATCGGAAATAAATAAATTTAGATTAAAGATTGAATATAGACAGCGGGCGTTATACAAGATTTAGCAGATATACTTTTTACAGACAAAAGATTATAAGATATTATTATAAGAATTGAAGTCTCTGAGCCTTAAAGATACCTTCCAAAAATTTTCTGATTTTACTTTTTTATTCCCAGATAAACACGAAATTGATAACGATGATAGATTCGTGGTTAATAATGTGAGAGCAAGACGCGATGTCCCTAGCTCCAAGACAGGTGTGTATCTAAAATTTAGTACAAAATTAATTGGCATATTCAAATTAGATTTTTTTTACTTTGAAGAGTTCAAAAACGATATATTTAAAGGTAGTTTTCCGCGGCACGATTTAACACTTGCTAAGTTACATCTTTGGTTACTGCTTCGCTCCCGTCGCACGTAGCGTAATGTTACATAGCCTATAACATTACTCAAAAACTGGGCTCTCAAACGCAAAATGAATTTTCATAAACGGTTTAGTAGATCTAGAGATTTCCCTGTACAAGCTCTCAAACTCATAATCTTTACGTCTTTAATATTAGTATAGAAATATGGATGTCTATATTGATCATGAAGTATAACCAAGATGTGAAACACTAATTTAATGTTCACTTTAGGTATTAAAATGAATATATCTTAATTATTATGTTTCACTTGTTGAGATGTTTCAAAAATGAAACTTTTTAAAAAGAAACATTTTATTTTATCTGACTTTGCAATTGATGGGTACCGGACAACCAGAAAAGAACTGCCAACTTAGTATCAATATTTTAAGTCACAGGAAAATAAAAGTCTGTCAATTTTTGCTTCTTTATATTATTGACAACAATCCTAACAATGACCTTATAATATTTCGATACATCCCTATTAAGATTACTTGTTATTGACGAACAGCGCTTCTGGTGTTAACTCTGAGAACTAATCACGTCAAACATTATATTTTACGCTGATACAAACGAATACCGTACCACAAATCCCAATCCAGATATCGATTTCACGATCCAAATCGTCAATCGAGTCGTAACGATTCGATTGACACAGCATTTTATCATCGGTAACTACAGGTCACTTCCCACAGTTTGACCGCAATATTTATGACCTTACAAACTAAGTTAATTGTGATTAAACGACTATTACTTCCAGCTGTTAATTGTTCTGATTTATTGTAAAATATGGATTGACAATAGACTGTAGTTATCGAATTTTGATGACCGCGAAAATGCAGTGAAAGTCCATGCAACTGCTACGCAAAAAGTATTGATTTCGATTTCCATAATTATAAGATAAATTGCTGTCCTAAAAAAATGTGCCATCCATAGATATTTAGTACTGAGTTTCATCTTTGTAACGTTAATAATTGTATATTTGTAAATGAAGGAAGAAATCTGCAGGCGAACTAACTGATGTGATTCTCAGAGTTGCTTCACTAAAGTGGCAATTGGCAGGACACAACTCGCAGAACTAATGACCGATCATCATAAATTTAAAAGTTTTAGACTCTTGTTGGTGGAACTAATGCGATTCCTGCCACTAACCTTAGTCTACAGTCAACTCCTTTGTTTCTTTATATGGCACTAGCGGCCCGCCCTCGCTTCGCTTCGGTATCAAAGTTTCATTAGGTTTCACAATAAACGCCTACGGCAAATATCATAGCAATAGTGTCGTATTGCATCATTTAGATTTATAAAGCACTTAAATATTGAAATTCGGAAAGTGTCCGACCGGATAGATCTGTTTTCATGTGCACTGAACGAATTTACTAAAACTGCTTATTGCATCTGCAGTACTTAGGTTAGTTTTAATAATGTATTAGGATGTAGAAATAAATATAGTTATAAACTAGATAAAAAGCTCAACTTCTCTGTCGCATTAGGCTTGCCTGTAAAGATAGATGTAAGTTTAAGAGTAATAAATAAATAAATAAATAAATAAATAAATATTAAACATAATTAAATATAGCTGTTATTCTTGCTTTATTTATTGGTTACTAACGGTGAAAGAAATTTTTCAAATCGGTAACGTAGATTTTTAGTTAAATAGTTGAAAACGAACAAACAAACATATAATAAATCTAATCTTTCTCTTTATAATATTAGTTTAGATGAAAGCAGTGCTTTTCTTGATCTGAAGTTAAAATAAAATAATGTATAGGTGATCATAGTTCTATGTAAGTAATAGAATAACTTCTCTTCATGGTCACGATACACCGTGGTTCACAGAGCACGTAAAGCCATCCATTCCGGTTCTCTTGCGTACTAGTAACAATCGTCACGTACAAACTTAGGAAGTATGAATTATGGTCTACTAATCAAACATCAGTGTTAGTAATTGGGTTGTGTAGGGTGACACTTTATAAAGTTAAAAATGTAATAATAATATTACAACTACTACACACAACGCCATTTTGACCTAAAGTAAGCATACATTATAGCATGTGTTATGAGTTCTAGAATGCATACTTACCTTATGTACTTTTTTTTTTGTAAATACATACATATTATACATAGAAACACCCAGACTAATGCAAATAGACATGTTCATGCAAACACATATTTGCACTGAGAGGGAATCGAACCCGCGACCTCTGCGTGGCAGTCCGTACTCAGTACCACCGAACCACAGAGGCAGTCAAATTTTGATTGAATTTTAGTTGTACATTGTATCTCTTCTGACAATATTCTTGTAATAGATGGACGTCTGTGAATACAAAATGAGTATTATATTTGGACAATGAAACCAGTCTGATTATAATAATAAAAATGGATGGCGTGAATTTCTAAGTAAAAAAGAGTACACTTTTAGAGACACTAAAAGGCCAAATGTGATTCATTGCAAAAATAATCCAGTAATTGTGATTGATTTATATTATACAATGTTCTATAGAATTCTTTGTTTAATAATATATCTTCTTTAATTAAATTGAAAATAAATTTTTACTTACAAATGGACCGAAAAATTCAATAAAAAGATTAAAATAAAGTTTAAAAATAAAAATAAAAGTTCTACGTCTATCTAGTTCTAATAAAGATAATATAACAAACAAAAAATATATTATAAGTAATGATTAAATTATGCATAGAAAAATAGCAAGAAAATATAGCCCGTATAAATATATATAGCCCGTTAACAGCTAACAAGAAAAGAACTCTTCTCATACAGATAATCATATACGCATACAATGAGCATAACCGGACTTGCTCAAGGAGGAATGGAAATTCCAGACATTTTTATACAAAATAATTTATGCTTATTCCAGCTCGTGGTAAACGCAAGAAGCTAGCCGTGATCGTGCCTCTCCTTACACTCCTGGCCGCAGTCAAGACAAAGCTTCTGCTTATACCGATACTGCTGTCTGTGCTGCTGATTAAGAAGTTACTGCTTATCGCGGCGTTACTGCTACCCAGCGTTTTGAGTACACTGAAGGCTTGCAAGGTACACTTATAATTTATTTATTAAACTTTATGCACACATAAGGTACAACGGATTTAACAGTAAATTAAGCATGGGACATCATTGACAAAACAAGATATATACACAACTTAACTTAAAAATATATAACGTATATTCGAATATTTTCAATTAAATGCTTAGGTAAAATTTTTCAGCAAAACATAAAGGAATATTTTTGTATACATTTTACAAAATACAATAAACGTGGTAACCAAAACATAAACAGAGTTTACACAAAAACTGAATTGGTTTACTAAAAGCCAACATAATGTAAATTTAATAAAAGTTAGTTTTATAGTGACAAAAAGCATTGATTCGTCCACAAACAGTTGAACAACAAATATTCGAATATTTACTCAATGTTCCAATGTCAGCCACAAAACATCAACCGCAAAATGTTGGTTATGACAACGATCGATTTTTGAAAATACAACGCATAAATTACGTTAGCTTTTACTAATAAAATGTTGACTTATAGAAATAAACATAATGTACAATCAGATGTAATTAAAGTAAAGATGATTATGACGAATCTGGAACTGTAAAAATTTAGGTCGGATTTAGAATAGATGATATTTTTAATCAATTCATAGCATTCTTGTCAAAAATTACTTAAGACTACTAAGTGAAACCCAATTTAGCAGTAGCTATTTGATTACATACACCACAAATATAGAGATAACAATAACTAATATCTATTCCAGTACAGGCAAATAAAATCATAATTTTGACCGACTGAATTTTTATCGTCATTTTGACGGAACGCGAGTTGCTCCACATTGTAAAACTCTTCACAAATTGAATCGATAACTTGATAAGGGCGGCGATGAAATAATCGAAATAATTCTTGTTTGACACTCACTACTACGTTAGAATTTAATACCATTTTTAATCATCTCACAATCTGTACTATTATTTAAAGTGGAAGCGTTTGTTTGTTTAAACGCGCCAATCTCTAGAACTACCGGTCGGGTTTGAATAAGTCTTTTTGCATGATAGCCCAGTTTTTGAGGCAGGTTATACGCTATGTAACATCACGCTACTGGCAACGAGAGCAGAGCAGTAAGCAAAGACGCGGGTAAAAACTTGCCGCGTGAAGCTAGTCTCTTACTATTATGTAAAGCGGAAGAGTTTGTTTGTTTGTACGCGGTAATCTCTGAAACTAACTGTTAGATTTGAAAAGTCTTTTTGCGTATGAGAGGCAAGTTCGTGAGGAAGCTTATAGGCTATGTAACATCACGCTACTGGCGACGGACGTAGAGCAGAAGCAGACGTGGGTGAAACCACGCCGCGTGAATCGTAACATATAAAATCAAGAATTTAATTTAAATAAACTCTAACTTGATATCGAAATTAAATGTACTGCATCACGAAACTTATACTTCCCAGCTGTTACATGCAGCAAAATACCCAAGCTATAAATCAGACGTTTAGTTGTATACATGTTACTTTACACTTCAACATACATCATAACCAAAGTTTGAATGGCTTGAAACATTGCGTTCATGGCGTCGTAGGGTGTTGATGAATGGCACTTGTAAGAGAGTTGAACGGAAAATTTGGAAATGAATTTCATACAAGGCTTCCTAATCAAAGTTTAAACAATATTATGTAATGATATAAACACGAAATAATGTTATCAAATGATGACATGGCAATGAACATAATATATATTATTACACACACAAAGACGCATAACGAGATGGAAAAGGCTATGCTTGAAGTCTCTCTAAAAGATCGGTTTAATGAAAAGTACAATGAACATTAGGATACTTACCCCAAGTTTCTGATAGGCTAATTAACAAAAAATTAACTAATCACCTGTTAAATTACATATACCCATCTCTCTTTAACAGGGGATTAGTAAATATTTTGACTGCTACTGTGGTTCGGTGGTACTGTGTATGGAGACACACCACGCAGAGGTCGCGGGTTCGATTCCCGCTCAGTGCAAATATTTGTGTGCATGAACATGTTTATTTGCATTGGTCTGGGTGTTTCTATGTATACAATGTATGTATTTACAAAAAAAAAGGATTTAAGTATGTATATCCGCATTCTAAAACCCATAACACAAGCATATAATATGCTTACTTTGGGTCTAGATGGCGTTGTGTGTAGTTGTTGAAATATTATAAATATTATATTATTATTATTTTCGTTGATCAGCATTTTAGAAATTGTGAGGTTAGTGAATTTAAATAGTTGAAAAGGCAGTAGCAAAAGCAGACATACGGAAAATAAAAGTTTCAAGACAACTAAATTTTAATATTCTTATCTGCCACCATAATTAATATATTTTTTATTTTTTATATCATGGCAGTCTTATTACCAATACAAGCTCTTTTAACTTTGAAGTATTTATGCCATATTCAAATTAAGTTACATTTGGCAAGTTTCAAACTCTACATCCTCATGCATAAGTACAAAAGCTGATTCAATAATATAAATTGATAAATTGAAAATTTCATGTTCCATTTACCCATGTTATCAAATATGAGATAATTCTATTTTCTACCGGTCTATAAATAGAACCAATGCGTCAGATATATTGCCGAATATGTACAGTTAGAGCAGTTACGCACTACATTTGATCCGAATTCGTAAAAATACAGTCTGGATTTCTTTATTTTATTGCCGGCAGTGGTAGACAAACAAACACGTGATGGTAATAGGTAACTGTCGCTCATGTACGAATCAGAGTCTCTGACATTGCTCCTGCAATACAAGAGACACGGCGAAGCCGCTGCCTACCCGGAAGGCCAGGTAAAGAGATTGAGGGAAATGGAGAAAAAGGAGAGGAGGGAAATTGAGCCAGGGAGTAGGAGTGGGAGTAGTTTTAGAACTATTTCAATGGTAGTGTAGGCACTAGATCTGACTTCCGTCATTTGATTTCTTTTTGACATCGCGTGAATTTCCATTAAATTTTTCTAGGTCCCTACATTCTCAGGTTCGGATCGAATTTGAATCGGATGTAGTGCGAGACTGCTCTTACAATGTTTTCGTTGGCTATATAGGATTACCTACAAATGTTTCTCCGTTTATCAAACACTCTGTTTCATGTATAATAAATAATATTATCTGTGCACTCGATAGCTTTTACAGATATGACGACCTTCGTTTAGAAGTTTAAGTTTTATTGTTGAAATAGTACAGTTTGTATAAATTTTTGTTGTGTTGTTTGGTCATATATTTACTTATTTCTTTAAATTCTGTCTTAAAATAAATATACTGATTTTGTTTAAAATTAGTTCGGGTATTTATTAGCACATTATTTGATACTATAATATATTATAATTGAAAATCTATTTATCTTCGTTATTTCGACCAAAAGGCGTTTACTGAACTTGTTCAAAGCATTTAAGATACGGATTTTTGATTGTAGTTAGCTTCAACGTAGTAGTTTTTAGTTCAAAACACTTTCGTCGAATCGTTATTATAAATTTTAATAAACTAAATAATGTTTTACAAGTCACACCGCTACCTTATTTTATATCATTTAAAAAAAGCATTATACTAAAACAGCTCTTGTTGATTCAATGGAATTGATAGCTTGATGTTTAAAGTGCATAATTGAAAAAGTACCATTGACTCTTTGATTAAAAAGTTATATTTTTTTAGTATATTGTTCTGCATTGTTAAGAGTATTGAAAATTTACGAGTTTTCACTGTTCTACGATATATGGTGAAAAGCCATCTGTTTTTACTTGTTCCAATAGTTTATATAAGTTTAGTAGTTAAATATTTCCTGAAAGGAGCTATAATAATTGTTTGTAATCAATACATGCGTAAAATAACATTACGCCATTTTACTCATAGGATGCAGGCAGAACTTATCACTGACATTTCGCTAGTTGTGTGAACTTTCATATAACAGGAGGTAAACCTGTTACCACTTCAGAGAACACTATACTAGATTCCAAAATGATACCGAGAATTTCTCAACAGAAAATTTACATAACTCGGAGATCGAACCCGTGATATAATATGTGTGTAGTAATCCGTACGCCCTACAATTGAACCGTACTAAAATAACATTATATCTTCTGTCATTCCCTACTATAAATTTATATTAAAACATCATCTTTTCTTTTAGCATCACCATCCCATGAGTCACTACTCCTACTTCGGCAGCAACGACGCAAGCGACTACAGCGCTGACTACAACAACTACGCCTATTCTGCCAGCGGAGGCTATGGGAAAGACTGGGCATCTAACCGCGCTTATAACATGGGCAAGCACAGAGTGACGCCGGCGCCAGCGTATATCACAGCGCCTGGTGGAGTTGCTTGATATGGCCATAATGAGATGGGGAGAAGACGTGGGTCGTGTTTCTGCGCTTTCATTTTCATTGTTTATGTTCTAGCAAAATAGACGTTAATAATTACAGGTAGGTACTTGAAATTGAATGCATTTTTTATATTGTATTATTTATGGTTAATCTGACATATTTATATGCGCATTTTAAGAGGAATAGGGGAGTAAAATTAAATAACTTTGCTTATTCTCTCAGTTGTCTGAGCCCAAACATCTTTAAATTAAGACAGGCAGACATTACCGCGCGGCACCTAGTCGGCGCGGGGTCGGTGTATTCTTTTGATGATTTCACGATGAATTTGTAGGAATATCTAGTTAAATGTATATATTTTTGGAATCTGAATTTAATTAGCAAAAGCAGTAGCAATGTCAAATGTGGAGAGAACAAACGAAGATACATATTTCATTTAAAAATCTTAGTTATTTACAATAACAGAAAAATTTTTTAGCTTCTTTAAAAAAAATGTTACATATCTAAATGAAAATGATACTGTGAAGGAACGTCCAACTCTCTTCAAGTTAAAATAAGCTTTAGAAATTAATTAGTAAATTATACATTATTAAAACTTAAGTGAGGCAAAGACTACCTTGTACACTAATATGTTACTAATATTTTTCTTATATTTGTTTTGTTTACCTGTAAATCTATGTAGCATTATCTATCAAGTAAAAATATGCTTTATGAAATGGAAAATACCCTTTAAAGTGTATGAGTACAATTAATTAATTATCACAAAACAACCAATTGTTATCACTACGAGTTGAAATCAAATAGTAATTACTAATGTTACGTCAGCACTAACAGCGTTTAATTATCACACAGTATTAAACGAAGCGTTTTTAATTACTACGAATGATATTCATTCGACTGTATAACCTAAAACAGTTAATTGTATGCGGTAGTACGAATTGTCTCTTTGATTACTGTGGAGTATAGTTTATATAAGTTATACACAGGTATTTTAATCAACTCCTGGGCTAAATTAGAATAATATTAACTAAAACAAGGAATATAGATATTTTACAAAAGTATGCACAAATACGGATGAAGTTTCAATTTTGGATAAAATGATAATTTAACACGAGCAAACATTATTTTCTGCGTGTGCATATGAAATGATAATAACAGTAATTAATAATACATTATAGTACGTTAAAGTATGACTGTCTGTCTGACATACTGATTCTTATGACAACTTTTATTGGTCATTTGTTCATGCATATTTTTGTACCTACAGAATTGTAGAAAGCTTTTGCTGCAGAACATGATATAAACCAAGTTAACCGCAGTAACTGCAGACTACACATTGCATAGACCACATTAAGTAAACCGCAATTACAGTGTCCCAGAATGTACTAGTATTAATGTTCTTTGATTCGATGCAGTTAGTACTTTAAATGATTCAGCCATTTATGAGATTTGTTTTCGTATGTACCTATTTAAAAATATATTGTTTTGTTTTTATTAAAATTTTATTTGTTTGTTTTATTTATTTATTTTTAACATAAATTTTATTATATTATATTACTAATTATCGTCTTTAATTTTAATCACATTTTGTTTATGCTTTGTTTTAATGCCAACTGATTTGTATAATTAGGTTTAATAATTTATTTAATTTAAATTGTAATTAGTCTTAGTAAAATATTTATTGCATTTACCTTAAGAAAGTTAACTTATTTACAAGAAATGTACAAAGATTTTTAATAAACTATTTAAAGATGTAAACTTGTTTTTATTTTGAATGTTTGAAAATGTATTTTGAGGAACTCCTTCACCTGTTACTGTCGCCGTAATGGAAGCTAATGTTTTATTAATCTTACTGCAAGAAAAGACATTTTCTTAACTAGGAATGCCGAGACAGATCAATATATTGCTCAAAGCAGATTGGCGATTCCAAAATGGTGTTTTGCTTTTAACACTGTAAACATAATAAAGTAAAGTAACTGCCTAAAAAAGTGTCATTGATGCTTGCTCGATATCGAGAATATCAACCTCCTGTGCCTGGATACCATACAAGAGTAGCGATATGTTTTGATTATTGTATTTTTTGATACCCATTCTAATGACAAGTATTTATGAACACTGCAGTCATCATCATGATATAAGCCGAAAGACGCCCACTGCTGGACATAGGCCTCTTTAATTTTCGCCACCTTAGCCGGTCGTGAGCCCTCATCCATCGGGTTCTCGCCACCCTTATAAGGTCGTTGGTTCACATTTTTTTATTGCCTACAGTGGCAGACGAGCCAACAGCCCACCTGATGGTAAGTGGTAACTGTCGCTAATAGACTTCTGCAATGCCAGGGGCTCTGCGAAGCCGCTGCCTACCGTGATATTAATGCTCTCTTTAAACCTCGTTTGAAGAAGGACATGTCATAGCGCTCGGGAAACACCGCAGCTGGTAGTTCGTTCCAGAGCCTGCACGTACTTGGGAGAAATGAACGCTGAAAACGAACCGTGCTAGACGAGATCGTGTCCAGGTAGTATGGATGAACTTTGCTGCGATGTCGAGTGGTGCGATAATAGAAAGGAGACGATGTCACCAAGTCAAACAGTTCTTCAGACCACTTCCCGTTAAACATACGATAGAGCACGCATAGAGCCAAAGTCCCTCCGCTGCTCCAGTGACTCCAATTTGTCTGTGAGATTGGGATCGTCGGCGATTCGAAGATTGTGAGGGGTCTGCCCACACTGCGTCACCGCAGTACTTTTACAAAATTCAGTGTTACGAAATTGATTTGCAAAGTTGTACAGAGACACATAGCCTCGCTAACAAAATAATATTGTTTTTTTATGGGCTGTTAAGGACATCATAAAATTTTATCTCGCCAGATGTTGCTTAATTTCACTGACCTGATGTTATTGTCACTTCTGTGTTGCTACAAAAATACAAATTAACACGAGATTGTTTATATTACAAGAGATTTCAGATTTATTTCATAGTGGATTAGCTTACCGCAGCGCGGTTTCAACCGCGCATAATAAGGTTTGTTGTATCCCTCGGGAACCAGACCTATTTTCGGGATAAAAAGCCTATTTTCGTCTAAGGCACCGAATCTATCTACATACCAATTTTCATCGAAATCGGTTTAGTCGTTTTTTTTTTTTTTATATTATAGCCTACCAAAGTGACTCCACCCCGCCTGATGGTAAGCAGTCAGTGGAATCCAGAAGTGGTGGCCACTATACCAAAAGCCATCGTCATAAACTGCTGGTATGCTGGCCTCCATTATGGCGGCTGGGAATGGAGTTATGGGAAGGGAATGAGGGAGGTCAGGAAAGAGGAAAGGGGGGAAATTGGGCCCCCGGCGTTCTCACTCACCGAACGAAACGCAGTAGTACGGATACTACTACTCTTAAGTCGATCTTCTATGAGAGGGTAGTACTTCCCCGGACGATCCGGCCCATTCGTGCTGAAATCGGCGTGGATCTTCTACTCATATAGGCGCTAAGTGGTAACAAACACACACACATACAAACTTTCACATTTATAATATTAGTAGGATTCGCATTTGAAGTACCTATACTTAGTTAAATCTTGTGGTCAAATTCAACTCAGATTAATTTGATACCATCGTAGTGACTTTAAAATTTAAATATTCTAATAACGGTTTACTATTGGCCAAAGTGGAGATGAAATAATAATAAAAGCCGTATAATTATATAAAGCGTTAGATGCTTTTTAAATGAAACGACGGTTTTAATATTTTTGCCCTACTGCCAATGTCAATAAGGATCATATATTATGTATGTATGTCTATTTCTTTAATAACCTATGAGGTGTCATTAGATTCTTATTAATTGTTACATATAACATCAATTTCGGGTATTTTATCTTTCTTTAAGAAAATAGCGAGCACGCTAAGCGCTAGGTTATGTCATCATTCATCATATACTACATTTTAATCTTTTATTTCAAAAATATCAAATGCCATACATTATTTACACTCAAACCACTTAAAACTTTATATGTAGATTCAATTGATGCATGAGTACATAGCACTTAACTTAGCACCAGTTTATAGTGATGTGTTTACTGCAAACCACGTGACTTAGCATTTTATCGTCAACGTACCATAAAGTTTACTAGCGTTTTATTGATTCATCAATAAATACGATGTTCTTTGCTGATGTACAACTTTAGTGTCAAATGAGCATGCTACCTGGGGTCTTACCACAATCTTTTATAGCAATTAATATAACCTTACTTTGTCTCTATCCTTGTTTTTAATGGTACAAAAGAAAAAGGCAAATACAAAGTAATATTAAAATAATGCTGCTATGTTAAGTGGTAACAGTAACCTATGAGCATTGCTCTTTTCTAAGCTTATTAAAGTCATAATGCTTCAAACTCAGCAGTAAAACCTAACAACTAGGTGTAGCATTTTACGACGATTTTTTTCTTGCCTGTAATATCTTAATTAACAAACTCAATGACCATACAAACATCGGTAATTTGAAAGTCGTAAATCAAGCAAAAACAACCTTTAAACTTCAAACTTTTTTGTAGCTTAAGTTGTTAATTTTCTTAAAATATCGCAACCTTTTTTGACAAATCTCTCACAAGGGAATGCGCTCCATATTTTGCAAGACTTTACGAACATAATTAATTTACCCTAAATTTAACCCGACTTTTAAAATAAGTGCAGTTTGTGAAACCAAGGTTGCTCACATACGCCTCATTATAAAAGATAAAATGACATAAGACTGGGTTTTACTAAAGAAAAAAGGGATTGGGTGGGTTATTCATAATAATACTTAGGGAACAGAATTTTTTTAATATTATACAGCGGAGGAGTTTGTTTGTTTGAACGCGCTAATCTTTGAAGCTACCAGTCAGATTTGAAAAATTCTTGTTGCGTATGATAGCCCAGTTCTCTAGGCAAGTTATAGACTGTGTAAACTATGCTATGTAACATTACGCTGCTGGCAACGGGAGCAGAGCAGTATATTTATATTTATATGTGGACACTATCACACATCGTCATCTAGTCCCAAGCTAAGCAGAGCTTGTGTAATGGGTACTAGATAATTGAAATATAATACATATACGTACTTTTTTTTTGTGAATACATACGTAATATACATAGAAAACACCCAAACTGAAGACAAATACAAATGTTCACCACACAAATATTTGCCTTCCGCGGGAATCGAACCCACGACACCCGGCGTCGCAGTCAGTTACACTAACCACTAGACCAACGGTGCAGTCAGCAAGCAAAAGCAAAAAAAAAGCAGTAAGCAAAGACGCGCAAACCACGCTGTGAAAACGCTGAGAGTCTGCAGTTTTATTGCGTATGTATTTTCGCTAGCTTCTAAATCACGTAACGTATTTTGATACGGTTTATATTATCAATCAGAGAGTTTCTTTTCGTTTCTAACTTTGTATAATATATTAATCTAAAGTAAGAAAGAGAAAACATTTGATTTTTCTATGTTTGTTTGTTTGTATGTTCCGATTTAACTCAAGATCTACGTAACCGATTAAAAAATTCTTTCACATTTAAAAAGCTACAAATAGGACGGGTAATATGGGCCATATTTTATTATGTTTAACATATTTTTTTGTCATTTTCAAATTTTCAATATTTTAAACGCCTTTGTGATTGATGCAATATGTCACTACTGCTATGATATTTTCTGTAGGCGTTTGTTGCGAGAGCGAATAAAACTTTTGATACTGAAGCGAAGCGAGTATAATTATATAGTATAGAAAAACCCACAGACCAAATAAATTATAATAACTTTGTAAAAATACATTAATGAACTCGTACAAAGGTAGAGCGGATCGCAAGTTAGAGGAAAAACAGATGAAAAAAGATTCGAAATAATTCAATAGATTTCTGATTTTTTTTTTTACTAAATTCAATCAAGATTGCTTAGTAATGTCCAGCAGTAGGTTCTTTGACAACATAATTCTTCTCATAAATCATACAGTATAAGTACACTCAATAGCAAAAGTGTAAACATAAACTTGCCAACTTGCTGTCTCATATTTTATTTTATGTCAGGCTCAGGCACATTTATTTATTACTTCTATTATTACAGGCGTACCTAGCTTGTTGCGCTCACTGATCAGTAAACGATTAGCTGGTTAAGAAACACAAAGTGCGACTGGCTTATGAATAGGTGACCGCATAGTAGTATTAGATCTGAGCGTCTCCGTGTTTCAGAGGGTACATTAAAAGTCGGTCCTGGGGTTCACCAAGTTGATAACAGTCGTTACGTCAACTCGAGTGCCTCTATGGACGATCTGAACAAATCCTGACACTAGGTTGACCACTAACCACTCGATATTTTGATTTTGATTAAAGCAACTCTTAAAACTATTACGGTATTCTAAAACTACCGAAGTCACTACTTATGTAATTAAAAGAGATAACTATTATCATGGTATGCTTTGCGAAGCCTCTAGCATTGCAGAAGTCCAGGATTAACAGTTACCACTTCCCATCGGGTTTGCTGTTGGCTCGTCTGCCACTATAGGCATTAAAAAAAGTTTTCAATCACCAGTTAACATTACTATATTGAAGCGTTTCTAAAGGTTTGATTAACTTCAATCTTGTATTTACTTCGTTAGAACCACCTCCAGTAGCTACATAAACAATATTAATTTATTAATCCAGTTCAACGACCTTAAAAATAAAAGTTCTATTACCAGTAAAAAGAAGTAAGCAGTTAATACATCTTCCCGAGGTTTGCAAGATTGGGACATCTCTCTTAAGTTTACGACACTGTAAAAACTTTTTAGCTTCTTTCTTGAAGACCTTAGAGCCACTCGAACTCCAGACCACAATCTCGTCGTAAAATTTTATAGGTACGCATTTTAACACCCGGTTTGTTAAATACTGATTAAGAAGCCAACTAATTGACGGTCGAATCTTTTGTTTATTTCAAAAGTAACTAAGTTTAACTTAAATTAAATTTAGTTACCTACTTAACTTAAAAATAGACAGGAAATTACTGCCTAACTCAGACACCAGCTCCTCCCACAAATTAGACTAACAAGATGACATGTACTAGACCTAAGTAAACATTATGTATTATTGTCTGTTTTTTTGAGGAGAACAAAAAAATTATTAAGTAGATTTATTGTTTTGACGAGTTTGCTAATATTTTTTATTAATCTTATTTTAATTGTTATTTTAAACATCAAATTTTACACATTTTTACGCATTTTCCAAAAAAAAAATTATTTTCCGATTAATAAGAGTGCTCTTCTTGCTAGTTTTTCTCATGTCTTTTGTGAGATAATCCACCAAAATTTATAAAAAAGTTTGACTTTGATTAAATAAATTTTACCTTAAATCTTCTTTAAAATTATTTCGTCGATCTTCTTAAAAAATATTTTAAAAGTTCTAATAATAAACGCTTTATATATTTTAAAAATAAAACTGGAGTTATGTAAATGTTTGACTTAACTTTTGCGACTAACTGTACTTCGGATTACGCGTTAATATAAAATACGTTGTAAGTTATAGAATGAAGGATAAGAGAAAGATTTAGTGCTTGTTTACGTCAGTTGAATATAGTGTATGTTTGTTTTGTGTCAGGATTATCTTTTTGTGAAGAATGAAATATTTATGATCGTAACATATTTAAAATGTGTTTTTATTTGTATAATACTTACTACTTTGGTGGTAAACAAGCATACGGCCGACCTGATGGTAAGTGGTAACCGTAACCTATAGAGATGGCTGTGTTTTCCAAGCATCGCAGATTAACAATGCTTAAAACACAACCAAACCGTTGCCGACCACGGAGACGGAAGAGGACCGAGGGGGTATTTGGTCTGCCGGCGCTCTCACTCACCGAGCGAAACACATTAGTATGTAAACTTATATTCTTACGTCGATCTTCTATGAGAGGGTAGTAGGTACTTCCCAGGTCAATCCAGCCCATTCATGCTGAAACCAGCGTGGATTTACTACCGTCAACTTCTACCGTCTTGTCCAAATTTCAGTAAAAGTAAATAGGTAGGACATAATTGGTGAAATTACAGTATCACAATATTTTCGTATATACATACCTTTTGTTATTTATAGGTTGTGTTGAGTATTGCTATTAATTTCTATCAGGCGCTAGTAAAAATGATGTCTTTTATTTTGTGGCTAAAGTAAAGGACCAATAGTAAGTATTTACTTCTATATATCTACTTTATTTTAGTGACTAATTGAGTTATTGTCTAGTTCTGTAGAAAATTTTATTCACAAATTATATTCTAAAGAAGTGTACTGGTATTTTTTTGGTAGTTAAGTTATTTGTGATAGTTAAAGGTGACCAAACGCCTTTAAACAGTTAATTGATATCATAACCTATAGCTTAGCTATATTGTTATATAAAGCGGAATAGTTTGTTTGTTTGAACGCGCTAATCTCTAAAACTACTACTGATTTGAAAAATTCTTTGCGTATGATAGCCCTGTTCTCGAGAAAGTTATAGGCTACGTAACATCTCGCTACTGGCGACAGGAGCAGAGCAGTAAGCAAAGAAGCGGGTTAAACCGCGCCGCAGAAAGCTAGTACCTTTATAAAATATTATGCCTACGTTTTTGAAGAACAATATTTTAAGTCAAGACCTTACATTTTCACTTGAACGAACACGTTGAGTTATACAATAAAACTTAAGCCTGAACATACTCGTAAGGTATATAATCCAAGGACCGTATGTTGAAATTTCGCTAAATACAGTTATGCCTAAAATTTGTTTTTGTTTGAATATAAAATGTTTCGTGACACACGGCATTATTCTTTAGATTACAATTGCATTTTGTTTTTTTTAGTATAGTGTCATGGCTTTTCCTGGAAGGGGTAGGTAGAGGTGTATGAAACCCATGTTTTGAGTGCATTGTAACAGGAAGCGAGCCTTCTGTCATTCACCGAGCACGATGTCGACTGCAAACCAAATATCACTTTACCCGACTCGGGGATCTAACCTAGGAATATGTAACAATGACACTAATGACACTAAAACAGCAAATCAGTATTTAATTAAATAAAACACAAAAAAGCACTTTAACATTTTTTTTCAGTAAATAGTTAAAATATTGTGATAAAACGCAGGCATTTCATTACACTGACTAGGATAGTATCGCAGGCATTTCATCACACTGACTAGGATAGTATCGCAGGCATTTCATTACACTGACTAGGATAGTATCGCTAGTTTTTTTTTATGTTTCTTCATTATTTATCAGGCAACATGTTTCCACAAAATAATTCTTGATGCCATCTTTATTGCCTGTCTAAAATATTAGAGCAAGAAATTTCAAACGCCTGGTCAAATTATGAAAGCAATTATTGATACTACAACTTGTATGCCTATTATTGTACTGCGTAGACAGATTAAAAATTCAGAACATTAATATATTATTATTTACGTTTTTAAATCTCTATTTTTTTCTATTCAATAATAATGATATTTAAATTCCATTATATATTTAGGTAAGTCGAAATGGTCCAATGGATAAGGCACTCGCTTCGTAAACACGAGGTAGTGGGTTCGAATCCGTGCAAATACCAAGTGATTTTTCAAATAATATTATGTACTTTCTAAATTTATCTTGGACATTTCTGACTGTCGGTGAAATAAAACATCGTGAGGAAACCTGGACCTAAAAGTCTGAAATTGCCAATCCGCCTTGAGCAAGCGTGGTGATTAATGCTCATGCCTTCTCTATATGAGAAGAGGCCTTTGCCCTGCAGTGGGGCAGTAAACAGGCTGGTATTATTATTATATATAGGTACCTAGATCAGAACCAACAACACAATATTTTCTATTAGTTAAATTTTAAGCATCAAAAAGCAATAGTAGCTAGTTAGTATTTATAAAGAAAAAATTTAAAATCGACTAAATTCGTAGGATATCTTAACTTACTAAATAATATAAGTAGAAATAGCCCAATGGATATGGCACCCGCTTCGTAAACATGAGGTCGTGGGTTCAAATCCGGGCAAGTACCAACGTGACCTTTCATATCATAAGTACTTTCTAAGTTTATCTTCGACATTTGTGACTAATGATGAAGGAGAACATCGTGAGGAAACTTGGACTTCTGAGAAAGTCTGAATTTGCCAACCCGCCTTGAGCGCACGTGGCGATCAATCTTCTCTGTATGAGAAGAGGCTTTTCACTGCAATGGGATAGTAACGAACCGACATGATGATGATAAATCAAAGAATGATCTCCTATTGAACTGCTCATCAGACGAAGATGAACCAGTTTTCCTCTACTGTTACCAAAGACCCTCGACAAGTGTCATCAAGATTAAAAAATGTATTGCTTTAACTTAAGCGTTGACGTTAGCTTATGTCAATCTCATACATTTTTTAATCTATTCTATGAATAGAATAGAAATCTTTGACACTTGTCTAGGGCCTCAGGCGTGTTAATTAGGCCGCGGCCCAGACACCAGTTGTTTCCTACCTCACGTAACTAAGTATATTTATTCTAGACTAGTTTTCCGCAGCACGGTTTCACCCGCGTCTTTGCTATCTGCTCGGCTCCCGTCGCCAGTAGCGTGATGTTACATAACCTTCCTTGAGAACTTGGCTATCATACGCAAAAAGAATTTTTCAAATTCTACTGGTAGTTCCAAAGATTAGCGCGTTCAAACAAACAAATAAACAAAATCTCCACTTTATATAATAAGATAGGTCTATCAAACCAGCTGAATCATGACCCATTTTGCTAATATTTCGCTTAAAACTGTCAAACTTGTATATAATGCACTTAGGACGATTTTAATACTAACATAATAATAGTGTACCTACTCAATAAAATGTCAGTGTCTAATAAAATGATATCAAGCTCGTTGTCAAGGAAATCTGTCTTCAGATGAATTTCAATCTACTTGCATTTCTTCTTCTTCTTCTTTTTTTTGGCAACAGAGCCGACGATTGTGTCAGCTATTTCTACCAGCGTCAAGTGTAGAATAATATTCTTGTTGATGATATTAATGGTATATTACAATGATCTATTAGAAAAATGTGGACGAAATTAAATGACAGCATCTTCCCTACTTGCATTTAAATAGATTGACAAAATGAGCTTTTGGTAGAATATGATTCAGTTGGTTTGATAGTACCTATGTGTTTAAGTGAATAAACATTAAGTACTAGTATAAATGTTTTGCAAAATTTACTTAATTTATGTCAAGATACTTTGTCGAAAGAAAAGTTAGCGTTACATTTCTTGTGAAGTGAAAATTATGTTTAATGAGTGTCAGTCATTCGAACTGTCATTACTTCGACCATCAATCGTGCGTGAAAAACAATTGCTCATAAATTAAACATAATGTACGATTTCTTTTGTTTGGCGATCTTCAAACGATTACATAAAAGTGGAAAAACATACTTAACGTACTTAATAAAATGTATAAAATCAAATGTATAACTTAAAAAACCAATATAAAAATAACTTAAAAATGAGTTAGATGTGTGACTCTGAATTTTCGCAATTATCAACTGGCAAAATGGCGTTGCCAGCTGAGACGTTATATTAGCTTACCAAAAACAGCAACACTGACTGCCTACCCTAGATAGAAATCAGTCAGAGGGGCAACTCCACTCTGCCTGATGGAAAACAGTCAGTGGATTCCAGAAGTGGTGGACACTATTCCAAAAGCCAGACTACTTTTACCGTGGCCTCCATTATGGCAGCTTAGTCTTTTCACGCCGCGCTTCACGACCCAGGATCATAATTAGATGGGAACACATGCGTTTACAGCCCTGATAGTAACTGGTAACCCTTGTTACAATTTTAAAGTGAAAGATCTTGTATTCTAACAGCCCTTTTATTAAGTTGCTACAACAGTTCGTAATATTGGTTGTATGTCATGGAGCACACAGCCAGAAAAAAGGAAATACAAAACTAAAAACTAGTGTAGCCACTGACCAATATTATTTTCAGGAAGCAGTGTTATAAGAAATTAATATTACCTTATCAACCGTTACCATGGCAACATTTTGGAAGGATAATAATTACAGTTGTATAAACAAGAGGTCCGTATATCCTTAGGTTCTACAACAGTAAAAGCTTTTCCGTACATTGTTCACTTGCTATTGTGCTATTCATTCACCGCTACGAGAAAATAGGAATAATGATCATTGCTATACGTCTGGCCATTACAATCTCGCTTTGAAGAGCTGGTTTTTTTTTGTCTAAGAAAGGTTTGGGACAAACAAATCCTTGAAAGGAATACATATTGTGTTTTATTTTCGTCACAAATAGATCTTGGGAAACAGAAAGATTCAGAACAGAAGATTGTGTCCTACTGTTACAGCTTAATCTTGTAAGTATTTGTACAGAGTATTCAATTAACGAAATAGAGAAGAATGTTTCCCTAAAGCAAATCTAGGGTCCAATTTATACCAATACAAACTTTCCGCAGCGCCGTTTAACCCGCGTTTTTGCTAACTACTCTGCTCCCGTCGCCAGTAGCGTGATGTTACATAGCCTATAACCTTCCTCAAAAACTGGGCTATCTTACCAAATAATTTTTCAATACCGACTGGTAGTTAGAGATTAGCACGTTCAAACAAACAAACAAACTCTTCTGATTTATATAATAGTATAGATATAATCAGATTTAAGGTGTACATTAGTTAAGTATATATACCTAGATTATACTGGTATCCAATTCAGTACAAATCAAGTATTATACTTTTGAAAAAATTACTAGCAAACTGCATGATTGAACTCAAAATAACCGTGAATGATTTAGAAGCGTGCTAGTTGAGTTGTCCCAAATTTAGAAGATTGTTGTTCACCTTTTGGTTCTTTTGGAACTACTGAAAAGAACTTGAAACTCAAGCTAAAATTTAACTTCAATTAATAATAAATATGGTACAACAACTATAAACGCTAATAGTAGAGATAATACAAAATTATAATAAAGATGAAAAATATTTTAAACTACAAGAAACTTACGAACATTGGCAACTAATTGTGTTATCTATAAATATACATAGGATTGTTGAAAAAGAATGAGAGTCCTCAACACACAGAATGAATAAATAAATAACATTACACAGGGGAAAATTGTGTGAAAAACTGGACATTACTGCCTTGACGATTTGTTGGTTCCGTATGATTTCCATTAACATTATAAACATACATATTATAATGATTATATTCATAACTTCACACGTGTCTCTCATTAAAAGGGTAAGCAGAGAATATAGAACGCTATTTGCTGCGATCCAAATATACCTTTGCATTTTCAACATTCATTTATCTTTAATACAAACACACATAACTTAAGCAAATATATAAAAAGTGTTAGTGTATATATAAAATGTTAATATTTAAATCGAAACTGATGACAAGAAAAAGAAGCATTCTATTGCCAAATAGTTCACTCGCGAGCAACATCAAACACAGAGAAAAATACACAGTGTGCATGTAGCGGTATACTACAGGCCTATTCGGTATACATATATAAAAATTGCCCATATTAATGCCGCATCAATGTATTAATAAAATATTACGGCGTATATCAGATATCTAAATATACTAACTTATCTCACGGTAAGCTGGCTCAACATGATCAACATTGTTATTAAAACAAATAACATTGAAACATATAATTTAACATAAGCATTGTAACATTTTAACTCAGCCCTTAATTGCGACTAAATTGCGCTTAACATAAAAAAGCCACACGTAATAAATAATACAAATGGTGTCAACATACAAAATACAAACAACAACGAAATCCTAAACGTAATTAGGTAAGCTATTTGATATTCAGGTCGACCCTTGAGGAAAAATGCTAGTAAAAATGTAAGTACTTTTACTCGCAACTCGGTATAAGCATTGTAACAGCTGGTGTGCTACAGGGTGTGATATTGCACCAAACTTTGGAATCAACAACGGAGACGAGAACTTTTGAAGATTTGTTGCTGAGTTTTTGTGTAAGAAATTAGGGTATGATAACTTCAAAGTTAGTCAGGTAATTGTAAATTCCAAAAATAATAATTATATACTAATAAATTATAATAAAACTTTTTATTAGTAAAATAAAAGAAAATAATATGCTAAGAAAAACATTAAGGTACGAGTAAATTGTGTCTCTTCTCTATTTCGGTGCTATTCTATCTATTGTCTTAAAGTCAAAGTCAAAGTCAAAATCATTTATTCACATAGGTTAATTACATTAACACTTATGAAGGTTAAAAGTTACAAAATGTCAGCCAATTAAAATACAGCTCTTTGATTCTCATCATATTATTTTGTATTACACAGAGAAGAATGATAATAGAAGAAGACAATAAAAAAAGTTAAACGTAGATTTCACATCAATCTTAAAGCTTAATTTCTGCCATAGTAGCATAGGAGTTCATAAGACTGTTGCATCAGGGTCAAATTCCAGGCGACAAATATCAATCCATAAAAATATGTTACGAGTCTTTTTTATATCCGCGACACAATAGCTGTCTCCTAGTAAGAAAGTTGTCCACAATAATCGATTTAATTTATTTGGAGAGAAACGCAATGCCACTAACTGTAGTATTGCGTTTGACTGTTAAACTTAGATAGCAAAATAATGTAGGTAAAATGTTCTTTAAGGAACAGATGGTCTGGCAAACAGCTTATGTCATTCCCATATTTTTTTTAATATATTCTGTTCTATTAGCATATATGCCACTTGTTTAAGCCCTCTGGTTACTTAAATTTCTATAGCAAATAGTACTAGCTTTATTGATTACGAGGATCTCTATAAAAATACTTTCGAGCCGCAATGATCTTGCAAATGTTTCACGTGGAAAGTAAGTCACGACAGTGTGGACACGCAAGCGAATGCCAACCACGGTAATTACCAATCTATTATGTGTACGAATAAACATGATAGAAAATTGTACTGCATTGATTTTTAGTTGGGCGTTAATAATTTTTATTGTATTAAACGAATCCTGATTATAACCGCAGCGTCAGGCAACCGATATATGAGAGCTTACGATCGGTCCGAGTCGCGATACTTCATCATAATCATCATCCACAGCCCGAATCTACCCACTGCTGGGTATACCTTCCCTTCGTTTGTACCAAGCTATACGCTCTTGTGCCAGTCTCATCTATGTTCGGCCTGCGGTGGCTGTGTTATTATCCACCCATCTCGCTGCTGGACTGCCGATACTTCTTGATCCATCTCTTGGACGCCACTGGCTGATGGTTTTACTCCACCTATTATAACCTTGCCTGGCTAGGTGCCCTGCCCAACTCCATTTGAGTTCTATCACCCTATTGCCAACCTCAAAGACCTTCGTACTTCTCGGATCCTTCTACTAATTTAGTGCCGAGATTAGAACGCTTCATGGCTCTCTGTGCGATTCTTAATTTGTATACTTAGATGGCGATACTTGACCCAGGTCTATGTCCAGCAGTAAACGTCATTTGACTGAAATAATCATTATAATTCAACCGTGGTGTTTTTTTTACGACTAAAGCACATATTGTTATATTATCATTCGAGCAAATAAAGTAAAAAGGCCTTTTTCTACTGCACTTTAGCTTCTTCTTCTTATATGACAACCATCTTCCGTGAAAACAAAAGATGGACCCCTCTGCACTTTAGCTGTTCATCCTTTAAATATGACAGCTATCATCATCGTCAACAATAAAAAAAAATGAGAATATAAACTACAATTGCTTGTGGTCTAACCATTATCTATCGTTTGTAAAACACCTAAGATAACAGATTGTCAACAAGCAACTTGATAACGTTGATTACGTAAATACAATTGATTCTTGAAGCAGTAAAACTGTTAAAAAATAGTTCGGTAACCACACGTCATAAAAAACAAAATAAGGAAACAAAATCTTATGTATCAATATTGACAGCTTTCAGGCGAAACAGGACAGAGTTTGTAAACCTTTTGTCATTTGCACCTTTATTTGAAAAAAGACATAAAACGAAAAATATTGATAAGAAAATTTGAACTTTAATTAAATTACAGCAACATGGACAACAGATGGAGTAGACAAATTTCAATTTGAGCCTTTTTGTAGTGATGGTACGATTGATAAAAACTAATAATTTTTCATTATAATTATTGATTACACGCGATCACATAACGTTAAAATTTTACGAGTTTCAACAAAGTTATTGTGAATTGTCACGATTTTAAACATTTAGCGGTTTGTTATTGATTTGTTGTTTATACGCGTGAGTCTATATTCACGTAGTTGTAATTGCAATTGTAACATTGAATTATTTTGCCTAAAATACTGGTGTTTTTGGTTCAGTTATTTCTTTACTTTCTTTATTCATGTATTTTTTACACATTTTCATTGTTTTACCGTTCCTGGTTTTTATCTAGCAGTTTCATTTATAAAGTCAATTGATAAGTTTCGTATTGATAGTGACATCTAGAGATATAATATTCTTTATTGCATAAACAACACTTACTAAAATAAATAAGAAAACAGTACGATATAGGTAATAGGCAGTCTAAAAGCGGCTAGCTCCTTTGGTTAAACTTTTTTCCGACTTTTAGATGGACTTGAAAAGATAATTAGCATTTACTGGTAATAATGGTAGTGTTGGTGAAAGAAATATTTTAAAATAAATGTATAAAAATAATTAAAAAAAAAATTTTGATTTGCTACCGATTGCTTGAAATTATTATAATTTTAACTAAGGGCAATAATATTTCGCTTAGATGTGTCATTTGGTCTAGGTGCTGTTTTGTACGAAATATAAAATACACCACATTTAAACTTACATCGCGCAGCCAAACTTTTACAACCTTCTCGGTGAGCAAAGTTTCTTAAACTTTAGCTCTGACTGTGGAAGCAATAAAATCTTATAAATCTTCGAAACTAGGCTATGAGTAGCTTCTACGTATTCAGTATTGTTTACTGAAGAGCTAAGATATCTTTTATGTTATACCGTAAACAACTTTAAATTAAATATAGCTTTGACTTCGAACCCAAATATATATGAGATATGAAAGCGATAGCAGCCCAATTTTCTCCTCGTCCCTCTTCCTTTTCCCTTTTTCTTCCTCACCACTTTTAAATCAAGTATTTTTTTGCAACCAAAGAGACGATTCACGAGCATCTAATGACTAATATACGAACTTTACTTTCGATTTTTCACGACAGCCAAAATAATGTTACACCTATACTAATTATTGTCTTTTCAGCTTTTCTTTCAATTGGAGATATAGCGTGTATTGTTCTTTATTATGTTAAACTCTAAGTAACTTGAGTCAATAAATAACAGTTAAAGCAATCACTTTCAGTCACGATATACTGTTCTACACGTATTGTTGTTCATACACTATTATAACATTATGTATCTACTCATAAATATTTATTAATATTTATGTCATTTATAAAAATTATCATTTTATCCGGAACACGTCCACTGCTGGACAAAGACCTCCCTTAATTATCATCAGTTCGGGCGGTCGTAACCACCATCCATCGGTTGACCGCTACCCTTATTAAGTCGTCAGTCAAAGTCTGACTTCTTCTTTCTTTCTTTCTAGTATTTGAAGTTTTATTGATTTTCAAGTCTCTTATATTGTAAATATTAGTTGACCTGTGTAAAAACTATTACATCATCTAGCTTCATTGTCTAGTTGGTCTTGCACTATACATTTTTACTATATGTTAACAAACGATAAATTAGCGCCACTAATCATATGACAAGCGCCTCCAGAGATGTGACTTTTTTAGTTTTCCTGTGAAAATAACATGCACGAAGTTCTCCATATCCACTTGAGGGGCTTAAGTCTGCTATCACAATAGTGTCAGAATGGTCGATCATTGATCTATTATTGGTTGAAACTTGTCAAAATCAACCAATAAGAGATCAATGATCGACCATTTTGACGCTATTATTTGTTGAAACTTGTCAAAATCGAGCATTATGACATCAATGATCGACCATTCTTGCATTATTATTGGTTGAAACTTGTCAAAATCAACCAATATGAGATAAATGATCGACCATTCTGGCACTATTATTGGTTGAAACTTGTCAAAATCGACCATTCTGGAACTATTGTGATAGCAGACTAGGCCCCAGGTAAGCAGTATGCGTATTTACTTAAGTAGTAATTAAAAAAATATGAAAAATTTGGACTTTAACTTCTAAACCTCTAAGAAGACATTAATCCGACAATTAAGATCTGTTTCATGTTTCATATTATCGTTCTTTTAGACCATAAAATTAGTAGAAAGCTAATACGTATGAATACTATTAAATTTGATAAGACTTAAAAATGGTCGCTGTAGCCAAACTTAGGATCCGATTTCTACTTAGTTCTATTCTTCTCCTATTTCTTTCTAATGATATCACATACCTACGAGTACCTGTATAAATAAATAATAATAAAACTAGCCTGTTTACTGTCCTACTGCAGGTGATAGACCTCTTATATAGAGAAGGCATGAGCATTAATCACCACGCTTGCTCAAGGCGGATTGGCAATTTCAGACTTTTAAGTCCAGGTTTCACCGCCAGTCAGAAATGTCCAAGATAAACTTAGAAGGTACAAATGATTTGAAAATACACATTGTTACTTGCCCGGAATCGAACCCTCGTGTTTACGAAGCGGGTGCCTTATCCACTGAGCCATTTTAACTTGTTGTTGTGACCTGTATAACTTATAATAATAACGTATTAAACATAAGTTGTACTTAGCCACAAAGCTCAGCATATTACTGGAGTAAACATCTCAAAGTAGGTTAAAATAAGATCCAAGTTTCTTTAGCACTAGTATCTGTTACTATGATGGATCAGCTGATACTCGTATTATAATATAATACGCGTGAGTGGACGACGCATAGCTTATACGGGGTATGCACACGTTATGATTAGTGTTTGGGTTTGCTTTCAAATTTTAAATGACTAGTATGAGCCGCAAATATATAGACATAGTTTTGTATTATGTTGTTAGTATTATTGAACAAAGAATTCAAAAAACTGTTTTATTTATTAAAAATCGCTTCATCATATCGGCTCATTATTATTCCACTGCTGGAAAAGATCACCTCTCATACAACAAAGATATGAGCATTGATCGCCACGCTTGCTGAAGGCGAATTGGCGATTTCACACGTCCTCAGAAGTTCAGGTTTCCTCACGATGTTTTCCTTCACCCTCAGTCAGTAATGTCCAGATAAACTAAGAAAGTACATATGATTTGAAAAATGACATTAGCACTTGCCTGGATTCGAACCCTTTACCACCACTGGCCCTTTACAACTTCAGAAAAACTTCAGAAACGACTTTTCTGCATCATCATGCTTCAGCCTTATAAAACAAATCAATATTTTACAATCAAACACGAGCTCAGGTTGTATGTATTAGCACAGCACAAACTCAGTGTCAGTGTAGAGCCCCTTTGCAAATTATGTCGCATCTACTTGTCTGCCCCTTATCCCCAACCACCTGCACATTCCAAATCTTGAAGGAGTCTAATGACAGAGTCCACGTGGTCATGTATTAGTTGGACAAAATGTGAGTTATTGACACGAAAAGAAAAAGACTCCATAAAAAATATAACTTCCCTCTTTTTTGAAATCGGTTAATAATATACTACGCCTCTCTCTCTAATATTAGAGTAATTCTCCTCAGTCACTATATTAATTGTACTTATTAGGCCCTGTTTCACCACTTGCTGATAAAGTGCGTGATAATGTGTAAACTTCTGACAGATAGTACTCAAAAATTAATTCGACAAGTGCCTAACTGGCACATAAACTATTTAAAAATATATGACAGATTTAACTAGAAGATATTTTATTTGTTAGATATATATCAGACACTTTAGCAGCTAGTGGAGTGCCTTAATCTTCTATATTATTTACACCTTTACTAACGATGTTGTTTTGTTTTTATGTAGTCTTATTACATTACTCTTACAATGTAATAATAGCGCACTTCCACTTTCCGTAATTACAGGATAAACTTACTCGTAAGATTGTAGTTACTGATGTTCTTGGTAAATATCTATGTTAATAATAACAGATAATTAAAGAACTAAAAATCATTTATCAATATCTGCAAAACGACTAACGAAACTAAAAACATGTATGCGATTTTGGTTTAATCTCTTACACAATCCCAAACGGTGTAAAATAATTACTCAGTCATTTAAAAAAGGGCAAATTGATTGAATTTGAATTGAAGAAAGTGCGTATATTGAATTTTAATTTAAAAATGTACTTACTCAAGACGTTCAAAGAGGTCCTATTGGGTATTAGGACCAATGAAAGACGTGAGTTCATGAACTAATTTGTATATTATTAGTTATTATTTAATAGGAGAGGTGTGTGTTCACTCTCGCTCAATACAGGCGGGATACTACAGTATACTGACTAGTAACCGAGCTGTTATTTGTGTAAAAAGGTTCTTATGAAGGGACTCTAAACCACTTAAGTGGGACGGATATATTTTTGTATAATAAAGCTTGATGTTTCTGTAAAAGAAGTTGAAGTCTGTTAGTAACTCCATTCTGATAAGAATGGAGTTACTAACATTATCAATGGAGCTTGCGTATTAAACAAACATGCCAAAGTAGCAACAATGGTCTGAACGGATGACCCCTGAAATAAAAGAATTTAGAATTAGATCTTGTTTAATACAAAGTTTAATCACTTTAGCCAAATCTGACGATCTGAAAATGGTAGCTAGCAAGCATTAATTGGAAGAGGTCTATATTCAGCGAACTACATTATGCTGATTAATTTACACTTTCCGGTACAGTAAACGTATTGGCCGTGATAACAATAAAACATATATTGTGTCTATAGTAGTATCCATGAAAGGGTTACTACATTTGTAGGCAGCATGTTAAAGTATCGTTTAGTATTAACTTTCATTTCAATACAAATACTTTTGAAGTATGAATTTATTAACGTATTTCTACTTAGTACTGCAGTTATTTAACTAATTATGTATCTGGTATCATATTATTAGGTACTTTATATCCTTCTCCATTATTACAATTAACTTATTACAAAACCAGATCTGAATCAATATTTATGATAGGAATTCTGCTTTTCTAAAGCTCATATTGATATTCAGACAAGAAATAGTAGTATTGATAATATACATCAAAATTAACAACAGTTTACCAATAGTGATTTAATCAAGTCACATACAAACAGACCACCATTCGATATCACATGTGAAGATACCCCACTGCGTAGTCAGTGAAGCATAGCCATATATAACAGTATAACATGTAACATTTCAGCATTTGGTTAACACATCGTCGCACCGACCTGCGACTAATCGAAGTGTAGTGTTGTGCAAAGACTGACATGATGAAGAACGTATTTTTGTTCACAATCCTGATATTCGGTATCGTGAGAGCGAATGAAATCGATAATGAGGTGAGTTGATTTGATTGATTCGATTATTGTATGTGATATTTTCATTTACGTGTCTATTGTTGTGGCGTTTTGCTTTTTGTATGTGTACGGTGTATTTAGGTAGTATATGGTGAAAATACTGGTGTTCGAATGATATCACAATGCTTTTGATTACTTTTTAATTTAATGAATTATTATTTGATTTAGAGAGAAGTTGATTATTGTGAAGTTTAAAGCCCCTTATTAAAGATTGATTTATTAAACTCCAATTCATTTTAAATATAAAAATTCATCCATGAAAATATGTTTGAAAAATAGGTCTCAATAATTTTGATCTCTACCAAAATGTCAGTAATATTTGTATCTTTAACCCTTTCATGGACACTACTTTAGACACAATAGGTGTTTCATTTTCATGTCCGTTTACTGTCCCGGGAAGTGTTAATTGCTTGATAGTAGACTTAGATCATTTCACAAAAATGTATTCACAACGCTAACAACTATCCCTTACTCTCGGATAAACGCCTGATATAGAAACGTTTGTCAGTTAAATATAACTATTCTATTTACATCTTTTATTATTTACAAGCCGATGTAAATCTCAAGTGGTTTACTATATCTTATTCGATTCCAATAATTGTCAAAGAAATCCCACAGCTCTTAACATTTTGCTGACAATTGCTGTGACATGTTCGCAACAAAAAATGTAACAAGTTTATTGTAAATAATCCTCCGTTTTTAGTCACATGAAAAGGCTTTTTCCATGGATGAAACTAAATTATTGGTAGATTATCGGAAAATATATCGGCTTACACAGCGGTCTGTTAAATCGTCTATGTTCATACCAAGTTTGTTATAGTTATTTATTCTCAACTTCGTATTCATATTATACAGATGCTAGAATTTTCGACAAATACAAATTCCAAATATTTTTTTATAAATTCAGATTGTTTCCTTTAGGTATCTTAAATTTTTTGTGTATGTTATACACATAATAAAACACAAGAATGGAAATAACGTCACATTGATGCCCGGTATTGAACCCACAAGCTCGTACAAAGCTCATAACTATCAAAAAATTGTAGTGCAACACATTTAAACCTAACTTATTAATTTCTTCAATCGTAATACTTATGCGTGTTACTATACCATTACATACCGAAACTGCAAATTTATCACATACTTATTCAACCATTAGTTTTCTTCCACCATTCCTAAGTGACAAAGTATGGAAAGCCAATTTTCCCAGACATTATCGGTATTTGACAGAAAGCGGTAATTTCTTTCTTTCTTTTATACGTGAGTGCACACGCGTACTGTTAATGAAATTTCCTAGTAGTCATTAGATATGAGCTGCTACCTTATGCGATTCAACACTGTTTTGTGTATCGAGAGAAAGATTTTTTCATTTAGCTGTTTGAAAATCCGATGTTCGATTAATCAATGTCGATTTCCACAAGGCATCGTATCTGGTACCTATATTTAATTTTTGGTAGATTGTAATATATAGTAAATTATTAAAATGACTGCCTCTGTGGTGCAGTGCGTTCGATCCCCATACGGGACATAAATTTGTGTGATCAATAAAATTTTTTCGTGTCTGGGTGTACTTTTTGTCCGTTAATTGTATGTTTGTAAAGTACCCCGCGACATAGGGCTTGTTCTAGTGCGGGAGTTATCTTTTAAAAATAAGAAAAATAAATAATACAATACTTTTTTAGTCTGTAATTTTGCCACTGCAGAGTATACGCCTCTTGTCATACAGTTATATATGTATTGATTACCACGCTTCCTTAAGGCCAATGGTCAATTTTGCGACATTTGTTTTGATAAATTTTGATTCAGGTCAATACTATATTTTTTTCCTTTAATAATATTATGTACAATAAATATTAATGCCTCTTTGTTAAAAGTAGCAAATTCAATTATTTAATTAAATTGCGAAAAAAATATCCAACACTTATTATAGATAAAAGCAGCATGCAATTTAAATTGTTTAAATTTATTAATGAAATGAATAAGAGTATGTGATGCAATTAATAAAATATTGCAATATCAAATTGATTTAAATGTCAGTAATTTATTATGATTTTAAGTTTATATTCGTTCGGCCTTTTGTTAAATTAATAATGTTTGATTGGCGTATTCATTTAAGCGTGTCACGTGCAGTACTGAGTACTATCCATTGAAACTGAAGTGAAATAATAAGTGTTATTTTTAGCCTAGATTTAGGAAATGCATTAATTTAAAATCTGGAACTCTACCAGCGCATTTTTTCCCGGATCTTTTAAGAGGGGCGTGAAAAGGTATCACATAAATTCGGTATCTGACATAGCTGGCAGTTTGGTTTTGGAATAGTATCCACCACTTCTAGTTCCAGTGAATACTTTTGCATTAATAACAAAATCTTTTCGATACGAGTATTTCAGGAATGGGTCGTGGTTTACGAAGAAGAAACGTGAACTTCTATGGCAATATAGGAAAAGTCCAAATAATAATAGTAAAGTTAATTTACTGCAATATACTATGAGACTAAGAAGGATTATAAAGCTTACACAGAGGGCCCAAAATAATTATAATGTAAATAATTCTAAAAATAAAGCAAAGACTGTATGGCAGATCATAAATACCGCGACACAAAATAAGCCCATTGAATCTATACCATATATTACAATAAATGAAAATATCATAACTGATCCCACTACTATATCTAATGCTTTTAATGATTATTATATTGATAGTATAACGCCAATTTATAATACAGATAAATACCACTATAAACAATATTTGACATCACAACTTAATCCTATATATATGAAACCATGCATCACGGACGATGTAAAACTGATTATTAAAGGACTCAAAAATACTGCTAGTGTAGGTTATGATGACATCTGCACCAAAGCAATTAAATATGTATCAGACTATATAATTACCCCTCTTAGTTTTATAATTAACCTAACTGTAGAAACAGGCATATTTCCAGGACATTTAAAAACTGGAATCATAAAACCAGTATATAAAAAAGGTAATAAAGATAAAATCGATAATTACAGACCAATAGCGTTAGTACCAATTTTTTCTAAAATTTTTAAAAAACATATATGCAATATCCTTTATGACTATTTTTGAAAAATAACCTTTTTGTAAAGGAACAAAAAGGATTCCTTAAAGATAAAACTATAAATCATGCTGTATATGACTTCTTAGAAATTATTATGTCTTGTATTGATAAACGAACACCAATATGTGCCTTATTTATGGATATGACACGAGCATTTGATTGTGTGGATCATGATGTGTTGATACATAAGCTTGAAACATATGGTGTAAGAGGAAAAAGTCAAAAACTCATTGAAACTTATCTAAAAAATCGTACCCAATATACAAAATTAACGAGAATTGATCCTAAAACGAAAATTGAGACTAGCTACTTATCCTGTGGACGTAAAATTACATATGGTGTACCACAAGGAAGTGTCCTTGGGCCATTGCTATTTATAATTTACATAAATGACCTACCTAATTCAACAACACATCCTATTGCACTTTTTGCTGATGACAGCACTATTGCAATTAAATGCAATAACCCAAACACGTATGAGCTTGAAATAAACAATACACTAAGCGACATAATTAAATGGCTAGATGCCAATAATCTACAAGTAAATATACTTAAAACGAAAGGTGTTCACTTTAGTCAACGCGAAAATGCTTTGGATCCTAAAATTAAGTATAAATCTGAATCAGTGCCCGCAGTGACATCAGCTAAATTTCTAGGGCTTACGATAGACAGTAAACTGAACTGGAAATCCCATGTTGAACAAGTATGCAAAAAAGTTAGTAAATCGGTCTATGCGCTCCACAAGTTGACACAAATTGCAAACATTGATACAGTACTTACTGCATACCATGGACTTGTTGCTTCAATTTTAAGGTATGGTGTGATTTTTTGGGGAAATTCAACGGACAGAGACCTAGCGTTTAAAATGCAAAAGCGCTGCATTCGAGCCATGTTTGGGTTACAAGTAACAGACTCTTGTAGACCTCTGTTTCAAAAATATAATATTTTAACTTTTCCCTGTATATATATCTATGAGGCTGCAGTATTTGTCAGACAAAATATTGAACATTACAGGCTGGCTTCTGAAACCACCACCAGATCACAGAGAGATATATTCCGAATCTGTTTAACTAAATGCAAAACTGCTCTGATGCATAAAAGCATATATCATATGGCCCCTGTAATATATAATAGAATACCAATGAAAATAAAGGCACTGAGACCAAACCTATTTAGAAAACACCTAAAACAACTCCTACTCAAGAAATGCTATTATAACGTAACTGAATACTTAAACGATAAATGTCTAATATAATAAAAGTGGAAATTGTATATAGTTTAAGATTTTTAAATTTATAATTTGACATTCAATTGATATTTACTAATATTTTTGACATTGACATTATTATGACCCAAAATTCCTGACATCTTGATAGTGCCACAAATTTATTATTTAATTGTAATATTGTATGACATATTGATGTAATTTTGAAATATTTGCATGCCATCATTATTGGCGATGTGTGCTGTTCTCTGTATGTACTTGTAACACCTTTTGTACCACATTTTCGCAAATAAATTGAATTTGAATTTGAATTTGAATTTGAATTTACTATTTATGATTCCATGAAGCCACATTTTGATGTTGTTCTATCTAACAATGGGAGTATTTACTGTTTAATATTCCTGGATTTCAGTGATTGCATATTAACAAATAGATTAAAATAATTTTATTATGTAAATATACAAATAGCATGCTTACGTCTAACAGTCAGAATAAACCGTTAAAAGTTTATAAATATGTATAGCTTGGTTATTAAAACGGCTTTTTCGACACGCGTTATTTGCTTGTACGTTGTGCTAGTAGTTTTATTTACCACAACGGCTACCGGATTTGCTTTGAAACCAGATATAAACCGTATGAAAATATTTCATGTCTGACCAAAATTCAAATTTTGTTCATGGCAATACTTTTATCCATATGGGACTAATTGTAACTGGTGAAATATGCATACGTGCCTATTCAATATATGCTTTTAGGATAATATTCCACTAAAGTATTATAAACGAAAAACTTGTGATAATACCACAAGTTTTTATGTGTCATCCTCATCATATAGGCTTTCTTTGGGTCTAGATGACGTTGTGTGGTTGTTGTGGTATTATTATTATTATTATTATTATATATATATTGTGTACCATCTTGGCTCTAACAGAATAACAGCGCTGCTTTGTGTTCTCAAAGTGGCACAAAGCTGAGTTAGGGCCATTTTGTATCTCAATATGTTTGTTACTTTTATTTTTATTTATTACAATGTATTGTTGATATGTTCTGTAAACTAACTTGTTGAGAACAAATAAATGTTTTTTCTTTCTTTCTTTCTTTCTTTACCTGTCAACCTATAAAAAAACTGTAGGTACTTAAAAAACTAGATTCCCGCCCTCGCTTCGCATATACCAATATCAAAAGTTTCATTTGGCCTCACAACAAACGGCTACGAAAAATATCATTTCCGTGTTACCTATTTGTAGCTTTCTAAAGACAAAAGATTTTTTTTAAATCGGTTACGTAGATTTGGAGTTAAATTGGAACATACAAACATACAAAAAATCAAATCTTTTCCCTTTATAGTTATCTTTTCCCTAATAGTTTAGATATAAGTCAAAGATCGCTTCACTTTAGCAAACTGGTGGTCAAAGCATCTTTCCCTGTCTTAGCTGAGTCCGTTTCATTGCAATGGGAATGTTAGCCGCCAAACAAATTTATCTAAAACCTAATACCCAGATCATATCTTGTATTTTTATTGAAATACGTAGTCAAATTATTATACTAGATGAAACTAAATAATTTAAATCCTCTCTTTTCTTTTTGAATGAATGTTTAAATTGTAACTCATACAAATAACTGTAATTATCTGGCGATTGAAAAGAGTGGCGTGAGTTTCTTGCCAGTTCTTTTCACAGCTCTACTTCGTCAGCGAACTGGCTGTAGGTTAATTAGCTGACTTCATGTAATTTTGACTTTTCGTAAGCATCATACTTTATGTTTAAAATGAAATAAATGCTTTGAGTTTGAGTTTAAGAATCCTATATTTATTTCATAAACTCAAAACAACGCTTTTCGAGCTGCTTCCGCAATACTAGAATAAAAACTACGCCTTTTAGTAATCTAATTTCTATTATCAGACTCCCGTTTACAAGAGTTATTTAGATATGCACATTATCTTTTATATATATTAAGTGAAAAACTTTGCTTGTTTGAAGACGCTAATCTCTGGAAACACCAGTCGGATTTGAAAAATCTTTTTGCCCAGTTCTCGAGGAAGGTTATAGGCTATGTAACATCACGCTACTAGCGACGGCAGCAGAGCAGTAAGCAAAGACGCGGGTGAAGCCACGCCGCAGAAAGCTAGTAATAATATAATTATATTCTGTGATAATACGACAATTGCGGCTATTTCCGTGTTAACAACAGTTAGTGCATTTTCTGTGCGTGATGTTAAGAACAAATATCTCTTGGTTAGCCACGCGTGATGCATCTAATCGCTTGCCAGATGCTTCGTTGTTGTTCGCTAACTTGATGATATAAAAATTGATATTTTTTTTTATGAATTTATTGTGTAGCGTATAATATACTAGTCTAAATATTGTAAAAACTATGCTAAAATACCAAATTTTAAGTTGCTACTGTAAAGGGATAAGGGAAAGAGAGAAAACAAGAATGGAATCGACAGTCTCTATGGTTCGGTGGTGCTGTGTACGGACTGCCACGCAGAGGTCGCGGGTTTGATTCCCGCTCAGTGCAAATATTTTTATGCATGAACATGTCTATTTGCATTGGTCTGTCTGTTTCTGAGTATAATATGTATGTGTTTACAAAAAAAAGTATTTAAGTATGTATCCGCATTCTAGAACTCGCAACACAAGCTATAATATACCTACGCTTAGTTTGGGTCTAGATAGCGTTGTGTGTTGTTATTTAAAGAAAGACAACGAAGGGGGCAGTTGGGTTTCTGGAGTACTCACTACATACTTGATATTCTCTGAAAGAGTGGATACTTTCCTAATAGATTCGGTCCATTTTATTGACACTGTAGTAAACTGTTTTCGCCGATTTGGAAAACCATTTATAATGGTTAGGAAGAAGTATCTCTCATTCAAATTCAAATTCAAATATTTATTTGCAAACTAAGTTTACAGTAAAGGTCTTATTTGAGTTTATTATTAGAACATGACTTAGCGCCTTTTTCAGGCGTCGCAAAGCGGTCTTAAATCTAGATAGCTTATCTTATACTAATACAAACATTAATACAAAACTAATACATATTTTATGAAAGTAGATCGTCTCATTAATTTTATATTTCTAATAATTTTAATATTATTAAAAATATAAAATTAAGTCCTGTACCGCACGATAATTATTACTAGTACTAGGTAACTTTTAACAATATGACCAATATTATGCATGCCATTAAGTCGCCGTTTATTATTAAAATTTATATTTAATCTGACTGGCCTGTTGGTCTAGTGGTTATTGACCCTGACTGCTAAGCCGGAGGTCGTGGGTTCGATTCCCACCCAGGACAAACCTTTGTGTGATGAGCATGATTGTTTGTTCTGTGTCTGGGTGTAATTTATCTATAATATGTATGTATTTACAAAAAAAATGTATATAAGTAGTATATCAGTTGTTTAGTACCCATAACACAAGCAAATATAATTGCTTAATTTGGGGCTAGATGGCGCTGTGTGAATGTGGTAGAATATTAATTAAAAAAAAATCTACATGTACATAGCCGGCATCATTTTAATTGCGTCCAAATAAATATTGTTTTATTTCACTTGACTTTTAACTGACATAGATGTTGATGTCAGCTTATACAAATTATTTGGTTGCGTCCAATTGGTATAATCTATCAATATGCCCCAAAAAGTGGTATTATTTTAACTTCGTGCAAATATCAATTTTGAAAGACAATATGTGAAACGACTCTTCTATAATAAAAAATAATTTAGAACTATCAAAGAAATATCTTCTAACCAACAGAATGTAATGCTGGGTAGGTATATGGCAAAAATGATTACACGAAACTTAATACGGCTAAGATATAAGGGTCATTATCATTCTTATTCCCTCAATATAAATAATAGACCCTTATCTTGTTACTTATTTAGGAAAAATGCGTGATACTTAAAAACATTTACTTGCTAGACACATGCTAATTTTTTTATAGTCATTATCACCATGTTTGGGTGGCGAATTGATCTAAACTATTATATAGAGCAGAAGAGTATGTTTGTTTGTTTGAACGCACTAATCTCTGGAACTATAGTCAGATTTGAAAATTCAGTTCTCGAGGTTATAGGCTATGTAACATCACGCTACTGCCAACGAGAGCAGGCAGTAAGCAAAGACACAAGTGAAACCGCGCCGCGTAAGGCTAATAATAATATAAGTCTGTTATTCTTTACTTGGTATTCGCCATTTTTTTTTTTTTTTTTTATATTAGCCTACCAAAGTGACTCCACTCTGCCTGATGGTAAGCAGTAAGTGGAATCCAGAAGTGGCGGACACCATTCCAAAAGCCAAACTACTGGTATGGTGGCCTCCACTATGGCGGCTTGGTGAGATGCTTTTTCACGCCCCGCTTAAAAGACCCAGGATCAAAATTAGATGGGAACACACGCGCTGGCAAAGAGTTCCAGGCTTTAATTGAGCGACAAAAGTATGAAGTGCTGAACCGTTTGGGTCGAGACCCTTTAGATTCCACTGTGAAAGGGTGGCACTTTAGTCCCGCACGTGTCGTTCTGGATAAAAAGGGAGAGGGTGGGATTAATTCAAAGAGCTCTTCAGAACACTCTCCATGGTAAAGGCGATAGAAGACGGCCATTGAGGCGATGTCTCTTCGCAGCTGTAAAGGCTCAAGGGTCTTAGTTGCCTCCGGGCTTCCGATGATACGGACTGCTCGCTGCTGCAACCTATCGAGTGCATCCAGTAAGTACTGTGCGGAGCCATCCCAAAGATAAAAGGAGATTTTTATATATTTTAGACAAACCGCAGATCAGTTATAGTTTTGCAGGAGATCGGTTCTTTTGTGCGAGTCTATTAACTCTTGATTAGAATACCAGCCTGTTTATTATCCTACTGCAGGGCAAATGCCTCCTCCCATATAGAGAAGGCACGAGCAATAATCACCACACTTGCTCAAGGCGGATTGGCAATTTCAGACTTTTGAGTCCAGGTTACACGATGTTTTCCTTTACGATCAGTCAGAAATGTCCAAGATAAACTTAGAAAGTACATGATTCTAAAAATTATACCTCGTGTTTACGAATCGGGTGCATTATTCTCTGAACCAATTCGACTTCTCCATCTCTTGATCGAAACGTACAAAAATATACGTCTAGTGCTAATGCTTTGTGTATCGTATTTGTGATTCTACGAATAATTCTAAAAATAAAATGCATTTTAATATTTCAGAGCTCAACCAATCTAACTCTTGTTTATTACCTAGATTGGATTGCTCATGACGTTTCGTGTACAGAAAGCTATTTGGTCATAATTTCCTGTCTGTGAGTGAATCTTTCGGAGCAGTCTGAACAATAAAAGATTGAACATTGTCTGTAGAATAAAAAAATATTGATTGAAGAAACAATATCTTTTATAATAAATTTCACAAGATTTTCTTATATTTCTGTAAAATATTATTAATTTATACTTATTGACTTTTTTGCTTGTGTAATCACTTTTTACAACAATGTGGATTTAATGATATACATAACCGTAGCCTCATTTGCAATGTAGTCTAAAAGGTCTCAAACTAAACGGATCAGTAATACATGGGGTATTACTGAACAGTTTAGTTCGAGACCTTTTCAGACCATAGTATTTTTTTTTTGGTTAGTAAGAGTGCCGCTGGTCCAAATACCTACTTCTGTTTTCTCTTCTTCGTTCATGGTCAGCAACGGTTTAGCTATGATTTCTGAGCATTGTTTTTAAAACTCTGACGCAAAAACGACGGGGTGTTATAAATAGTCGGAAGTGTTCTTGCCTATAGTTGATTAAAATCGGTGCCATATTAGTCGGCGCCACAAAATGGCATACTAAGGGTTACTTAATTTTTTTAAACTCCCTAAATATGACTATCAAATAAAGGCCTTAACTAGTAGAATAATGTCCAATATGTCAGGGTGTTGTAAGTTTTCAATTTATATGTAATGCTTAGCTACACAGAGTATTTATTATTATATACAGCTTCTCGCAGCGCGGTTACCCCCGTGTCTTTGCTTACTGCTTTGCTCCCCTCGCTAGTAGCGACCTTCCTCAAGAACTAGCTATCATACGTCAAAAGAATTATTAAAATCTGACTGATAGTTTCAAAGATTAACGTGTATAAACCAACAAACTCTTCCACTTTATATAATAGTATAGATATATATATAAATTATAGTAACCATTTACATTAGCTGTATTTATTTATTTATTTAATTTTGATACTTCTTACATACATAATGTACAGCGGACTTACCTATAGAATTCTCCACCAGTCAATCTATAGGTTAATAAAGAATTAAAACACAGTATTGTATGTCACCGAACAAAAACATGGTAAACTGACAACAAAAGAAAACTCCCTTTCTTCATAATGCCAGTGTTTCTACTGTGCTTCTTGAAAACCCACAATTATCGAATAGAAATTATAAACGCTTTCACCTGTACAGTGGGCCGTAACTCAATACGACATGATCAGTGTTTGGAAAGTAGGGATCTGGTTCATAGCCGTGCGAAATACGTCAATGGGTTATGAGGATGTGCTCTTAGATATAAAATTGTTTATTATTTTAATATTACTTTCAAGGAATTTTATTTATTTAACTTTTAGGTACTTTAGTAGTGTTATTTCACAGTTTTCTCATTCCAAGAATGTGGTGATATGTAATCACGTATAAGGATTTCTGAATTGAAAAAGATCCGAAAAGAACAGGCGATATTCTTTTAACAATATCGGTTTTCTAGTGACGATTTGTGACTTCATGTGGCTGTGTCCGTTTATCTTACCCATGACAGCGTAACAATGTTTAAAAATTAGTGAACACTAGTGGCGTTATTTATTTTCCATATAAATTTACCGCTGTCATTTATGTCTCTATGTACTGAGTCTAAATCGCTTTACCACAAAACGAATAAAACATCTAAATTAAGAAAACGAAATTATTCAGTAAAAAGGTCAAACGGCTTTCATAAAACTTGAATTAAAATGAGACCATAAAAAGCAGGCAGCGGTTATAATTTTAGATTACAAGCTTTAATATTTCCTCCAAAAGCGAATTGTACTTCAAATAGTCCTACGCTGTTCATTTACATTTTCAAGCTTAACGGTAAAATTTTGTTAATATTAATGGGTGTTTGAATAGTTACAATTAGGTTCAAATTCGTTTGAAAGTTCGAAGGTTTTATAAAGAGTGATTAGAAACATTATTTCATATCTGTTATTATAATAACTTTTAGTCGTTGGCAATGTAAAAATTTTTGACAGTAGATTAATATTGTGTAGTATATAACATTACATGTTTTCATGAATAATAAACCTGAACAGAGTGTTGGGTACATTAGTAGAGGCCAAAGTCCAGCATTAGACTGCGATAAGCTAACTTAGTATGAAACCGACAAACTCTTAAATTATGATAAAAAAAATTTGACTGAAAAGGAGTTGGGCCTCTAGCAAGGCGAGATGATGACAGGTGGAGTAAAACCATCACCGAATGGCGTCCGAGAAATAGAACGAGAAGTGTCGGCAGCAGCGAAATGGACGGATGATATAACAGCCGTTGCAGGCCGAACAAAGATGAGACTGGCACAAACAGAGAGAGGCCTATACCCTGTGGATGGTGATAATGATAGGCTTTAGTACCTACTAGTCTCTTCAAACGAGCTAGATGTCACTTTGACACTTTTGCTCAATAGTTCGACTTAGACTTTAGCATTGCAGAACCTTAAGAAGGCTTGCTCATCTATAAAACAAGTAATAATATAGTCGATGTAATTTTAGTGACAGACTTCCCTTTAACAGTGAACTTTTTTTTTTTATTTTTCATATTATACCCTACCAAAGTGACTCCACCCCGCCTGATAGTAAGCAGTCACTGGAATCCAGAAGTGGCGGCCACTATACCAAAAGCCATCGTCTTAAACTGCTAGTATAGTGGCCTCCACTATGGCGGCTGGGAATGGGGTTAGGAGAAGGGAATGAGAGAGGTGAGGAAAGAGGAAAGGGGGGAAATCGGGCCTCTGGCGCTCTCTAAACTACTAATTAATCCCATTATCACTGTCATTGTGTATAGAAGATCGTAATTGTAGCAAAACAATATACATGTGGTGCAAACTTTTTGCATATTTTGTTCTACGGAAACGATATGAAAGCGAGTGATGTACTTGATATTTCTTTTAACGATAAATTATTAGATTGAACTATGTTGATAAAAGACATAATAACTTTTCGTTATTTATATAAATACATACCTACATACTCATATAAGGCTCGAGATCAAACCCGCGACCTTTGTGTCGTGATCCGTACATACGTACGACTGAAACACAGAGTAAAGCTTACCGTACTCATAGCTATTTAATAAGATAACTGAATAACTAGAACAAAAGAAGTATTCAAACAGAACATACAACATCTGTTATATTTTTGGCTTTTAGAGCTGTTCTTGTTAGATCAGAGCGTTGCGATCCTTTGTGATCTTTTTGTACAATAATTGTGTTTCGCAATAGTCGAAAATTCCTTTCATTTCTTTACTGTACGTATGTGATATTCAAGACATTTGGACACTACTACAACATGGAACTGATCAAATCTAAATTAATATTAGAAACATTTGGTTTTTAAATGTTAATTTGTAATTAAAATTTACTAAGCAGAATCACACAGTAAAGCTACGTTAAGCAAATGAATATAATTTGGCAGATTTTCAACTCTACGTCCCGGCAAAACCTCACGAGAATTTTTTGAGATTAAGTAACATCAAATTTAAAATCAAAAATATTGTCATCGCTCGTTGTATCACTAACTAGCTTTCCTTAGCGCGGTTTCACCCACGTCTTTGCTTACTGATCTGTGCCCGTCGCCAGTAGCGTGATGTTACATAACCTTCCTCAAGAACTGGGCTATCATACGCAAAAAGATTTTTTTAATCCGACTCGTAGTTTCAGAGATAGCGCGTTCAAAGAAATAAACATACAAACAAACTCTTTCGTTTTATATAATAGTAAAATAAAACAGACAGGTACTACAACTAGCAGAATATAATTTTAGGCCTGACAGTTATTACAATAGCAAACACAAAGACAGATATTTTGGTATAATGGACTTAGTGAAATCTGAAGCTACACTACTTTACAAAAGAAGCTTTATCCTTTTGGAAACAAAAATAGACAGCAAATACGTTAAGGATAGAATAAAAAAATAAGGTGGATTTATTTTTCTTATTGTTAACAAAAGTGTTATTTATGATCTTTTAGAGGAAAATGTGTATAGAAAAACCGACAAGATTGGAGTTATCTTTCTTTAATATAAATATAAAATGTTTTATTTATGGACAAGTTGTACGAATTGGCGGATCTTCTATTAAACGTTATTATGATACTTTAAAATAGGATTATTTAAATCTATAGTGGACTGTATGTGTAAACTATAGTAGAGTGTATTGCCTGCGTCAATTTGCATGCTACTTTAAATTGTAACTTACAATAAAGATTGGCCTGAGTTTCTCATGGCCCTACCTTACGTCAGCAAACTGGCTGTGTAGATTGATTGGCTAAGATTTTGTAATTTTAACGTTAAAAAGTGTTAATTTAACTAACCCAAATAAAGAAATGTCTTTGTTTTTGACTAAACTACACTTTAATATTAGTTTATGGTGTATTAATCAAAATATTAAATGACTCAATCATTTGTCTCTAAACCCTTTTGTAAAAATAATAATGCTTAAATGTGAGCAATAACTCAAACAAAATCTGAACAATTTCAACTGTAAAAAAAATACTTTAAAGTTCTAATAGTGAGAATCACCATACTAGCATATGCAGACATACCAATTTTGCTTTTTCTATGGTTTTCATCTCTCTTGAACTCACTGATAGCTTACCATCAGGCAAATTGTAGCCTATTTGGTTGTTACACATTTCTTTCAATGATTAAAAATCAAATCGTCACATATTTTGATTACTGATTAACCATCACAAACCTAGAAATAAATAACAAACTATAAATGCATCATTTTCTTAAAACGTTCCTACTAAATGTTATCATTTGTTTGTTTCAGAAACCAGAAGAAACATTAAAGCGCGGTCTTACGAACAAATGCGTGGCGAGAGAAACCTCCTCCTGCATCGCGATAGAGCTGGTCGGCTATGTGGACAGGATGCTCAGGACGGCGTCCTTCCAGCTCGGAGAAGACATCATGATTGTAGATGAAAGGTACGAGAGTATGAAGTTATTACATTTTAGTGCTGATTCGAATTACACATTTAGATTATAAAACTTTCAAAATTCTAGAATAATCGCAATAATGTAAAAATCTTGGCTAACTGACTTCGTGTGTTTATTACCAATAGAGGACCTCAATGTAACCGTGCAATATAACTAAGTAACCGGCCTTTATGTCTTGTTAGACCATTGATACAGTGCCTCATAACGCAGAGCACTTTTTTCGTGACTGTTTAGGCCTATACGGGAGCGACACAACCTACCGCAACGTTCACAGGAGAATAGTGCAATTATAAATTAAATAAAATTATTTTTAGAAAAAAAATGAAAACCGACTTCAAACAACACCTACATGTTCAATCCTTAACTAAAAAGTAGAAAATAATATTTTAATTACTTCATAGCAAAGAACATTAAAGGGGAATCAACGCAATCCTTGATACCTATAATACTTTACTATTTATAGTTTTTAATCAGTTATTTTGGAGTCGGTGCCATCCAAGAAGGATCTTTAATTCTGTCTTTGCAACCAACTTTTGTAATGCACGGGGCGGTAATTGCACGCGTGGGGGATATGCCTGAGTGCACTACCCGAAAGCGGTCATACTCGTGAACGCAGACGTCATTGATAGTTGTGTACATATATATACATAAAAAATTTGACGCGCACTTATCAGATTCTGTTCGATTTCTTGTATTAAATCTATATTTTTCATTCATATATTAATAGATTAATCAAGAAGGTTTTTTTTTGCTAGTACGTAGGTTATTTTTATGAAGGTCATTATGATCCTTCTTGGCTGGCACCGACTCCAAAATAACTGATTAAAAACTATAAATAGTAAAGTATTATAGGTATCAAGGATTGCGTTGATTCCCCTTTAATGTTTTTTGCTATGAAGTAATTAAAATATTATTTTCTACTTTTTAGTTAAGGATTGAACATGTAGGTGTTGTTTGAAGTCAGTTTTCATTTTTTTTCTAAAAATAATTTTATTTTAAACTTTTAGTGGGAATTAATTGTGTATAAATATATTCAATATGGGTAGACCTACTAAACGTGCTGCGCAAATGAGACAGCGCCGCGCCGTTTGAAAGAAAGTAGAGACGAGAGGTAAGATTGTAAATAGAGATATAGGGTCCTTGTCAACACTTTCTCGATCGCTAAACCCTGAATCCCAGAAATCACAAATCAAAACAAAAAAGTGATGATCTACCAACAATAAAGAATCATCAAAAATCATAATTTAACTGACCGAGCAATCGCTCAGATATACAAAAAATGCATAATTATGGTCACTCATCCAGGGCCACTTCGTTTCTAACAAAAAAATTATTTTGAAAATCACTTCGCACTTGTAGCATGGACATGTCAATGTCAGATAATTCGTTGCAAAAGACATCGACGTGTTGCTTTACACGTCTTCACTTCTTGCAAACGTTTTGTTACAAAATATTAAATTGAAGCCAAACTACTAAATCATTCTTTATAAAAAAAACGTGGGACCCCATTTCGGAGTATACCCTTTCAAATAAAAGAAGAATTTTCCAAATTGGTTTATAAATGACGGAGTTAAGATGTAACAAACATACAACCACTGAACCATTTCTTATAATAAAAAAATGGGACCAATTTCAGAGTATACCCTCTCAAATAAAAAAAAAATTTTTCAAATCGGTTCATAAATGACCGAGATATGAGGTAACAAACATACAAAAAAAAAAACATACGACCCGAATTGATAACCTCCTCTTTTTTGAAGTCGGTTAATAATATAATGTAAAGTAAAGTAAAGTAAATGTTTATTAAATTAAATTTGCACATGTGTTACAGTTTACGGTGATAGCCACACTAGGCACAGCCTGTGTCGTGGCTATCTAATAACAACAAATTTTCTTAAGCCTAGAACATAACAATTCAATTTAAACAAAGATATAGGTAGACATGCAAATATAATAAAACCATAACTATTTGTGAGAGTGTATGTTTGGCCGTATAAGGTGTGTGTGTGAGAGAGATAGAGAGTGTGTATGAGTATGTTGTGTGTGTAATGTGTATGTGTGAATATGTGAGTGTCACTAACAAACAGTCAAATAATGGATTTCAGAAGTTGTTCTGTGTCATGGTAATTTAGACAGATTGCTTATAAAAATTCTTACTATATTTTGAGCTTCACGTGTAGAGTTGTACTGTATTTATAGATCAGTAAATTTTTTAGTTTAAAATTTATGTAGGAGATTATTTTTGCTCTCTATTTACCATTAAATGTATTTGTTACTGCTTTTTTAACTATGAACAGTGTAATGCCCGAAAACAAAGATTTGTTTTGGCAAAGTACCTACCTTATTCCTTCCTCGAACAACTCTACAAAGAACAAACCTAACCTTTTTATAAAAAGTCAAATAAAAATGTTTTTACTTTGCATTAATTTCAAATGATTTCGTCATAAATGCTTGAACAAATTAAGTTAAAGGTTTACATATTTGATTGTAGTAATGAAAATTGGTGACTTGTTTTTGAGAAAATGTGTGAAAATTTTGTATTAATTTTTATTTAAATTGTTTTTAAATATCGAACTTGAAAAAATGAAGGAGGATAAAGAAAAGGACAAAAAGAGGACACAGAGTATATTAAATTGTTTTTTTTTTACCGCTCCTTGTGCAATGACTAGATTACGCAACCTTGTCCTGGAAATTATGAAGTGACCCGTGAGCTTGTTTACTATACTCAAAAAGCATAAAATTTCAAGAAACGTGTCTCATTATTTACTTTGTGAAACTTCTTCCTCCGTAATTTATAAACTTCTTAGCAAAATATTACAAATCTTTGGTATACAAAATGTCTGATAAAAATATATTTATCGTAAATCAGAAATTTTTACACGTATATAATTTGAATTTTTTTTGCAAGCTTTATAAATGGTAAACGATTAAAACAATTTTCGAATAACAATTTTGAATATCGTATTTTAGAGTCACGTCAACATTTAAAGTTGCTACAGCTGCAAACGATATTCGAAACAAATAGTATGCAAATCTACATGCTAAACTTCTGTTTATACTTTTTGTTTGTAGATACGGTCTATGTAGTGTACTAGATAGGTATATGAGTAATTAAATATTTAACCGGTTTAGACAAAATTAAGAGATTAAAGATATAATAAGTTCTCTAAACAGTCAAAGCAATCGCTAAATGGTACGATGTCTATTTCTCTGCCTTCTTCTAAACCATATCATTTTAATATGGTTTACTACATTTTAGAGCATTTTTTAAAATTGAAATATTTCTACTTTCTTTTCAGTCATGGTGTAGCAGCAGATATTCCAATTAAATCAGAAACTTTAGCCAGATCAGGTACAGCACTAGAAGACCAGGCCCAACAGCTGATCATTGACAAGCTGTGGAACTTTGTCAGCTCCAGGTCCGTTCGGTACAGGCTGCTGAAAGACGCCGATTTGGTCATCTCTGGCAAACAGGAGAAAGACGGAAGTCTGGGAGTTGGTTAGTATATTGAACTTATCTATGGTTAGTACTTACGAGTATTCAATGAGAATATTGTATTAAAATAATCAAAACAAATACAACTCAATAGAACTTTTAATTGGTCCATAAATAACCACAATTGTAAGGTTTATAAAAACAAGTTAATTTAAACAGACTAAAGCTATTTGTAAATACTTTACAACCCCGTTTTTTTGGTAATCATAAAAGATAATCATAAAGATTTAGTAATTGGTAAAATTGTGATTTAGTAAAATAATGCAAAGATCGGTAGATTTTAATCGGGCAAAAACTAAGATGCTTAATCTACTTGAAATAAAAAGAGTGAACATAACCTAAACACAAAAAAAAATCAAGAAACCACTTTGTAAAATGCAAATAAAAACTATTGTTTTACACAAGATTTATAAAATAACTTTAAACGTAATAAAGTGAAAAAATAGAATTAAATGGATTGTTAACTATGAGTAAGGCAATAAAAACTTTTTACAAGATATCTTGACTGTTTTGAGCACATTAGAATAAATCTTAAGGAGAATTTTCCAAATTGTTTTCGTTTCTTACTCTTCTGATTTTCTTTAATGATTTATGATAGATGTTGTTAGTCAACCAACGAGTTGTATTACTTACTTTCTAGGCACGGAACGAGTTGGAATGTGTATTAACTAAACAGGTACTGATTGACCGTAATATTTGCGCTAACTGCTTAAATAACAGCTCCTCGAAATTGTTACCAACTTCGCTCAAATCTGTCGAATAGACAATTCTATCGCGCTCATCCCTAAGGATTTAACATTGAGTTCTATCATTGATGTGCAAATCAGCACGTTTTGCTGATAGCTTTAGAAAAATGAACAAGTAGTGAATAAGCGAAACAGTTGAATAATAATTTCAATGCATTAATAGTTTTATAACCATATTTTTCTTTTCACAATTTTGGTTATAAAATAATGTAGGTTTATGTACTTAAATACAAAGACTTTTGTCCTTAATTTCAGGTGTAGCATTAAAACCACCAAAGGTATTTGAGAGCGGCAGAGCCCGCCAGAAGAACATTGGGCCCGTTCTAGCCTTAGCTGCATTGAAGTTTGGTCTGTTCGGAGCCCTTACGTTCAAGGTCCTCGCCCTGATGGTCGGGAAGGCACTATTGATTTCGAAGATAGCTTTACTGCTGTCCACAATCATTGGATTGAAGAAGCTATTCTCATCTCAGGTGACCGACTAAGCATGATTAAAATTTTTAAAGCGTTTTGATCGTTTTTCTTCTTGACTATATTGACTTGCATGACTTTTTTGACTTTTACTCCCTTTATTTTTCATTTTCTTTTCCATAATATTGGTTGTTCAATATCGCTTAGATCAGTTTTTAAACACATATTCACACATTCATTTTGTTGGTTATAAATTAGTACATCACATCATTTTTGGCCAATATTATTTGCATGTTCTGTTGCATGCTAATCTTTAGTATTAAATGCACTTTTGATTTCTTTGAAATTATAGAAAAACACAATATTGGTTGCAATGCAAAATACTATTTCGCTATTTAATGCAAATGGGTAAAATATAGAACCGGCGACTAAGTAAATCTTCACAGGTGGAACATTCCGTGCACAACTGGAAGTGGGATGTACAAGCAGAAGACCACTATAGTGGTCCAGCTTACTACTAAACAGTGAGTAGAATAGATTAAACTGTAAAGAAGATAGGTACCTATCATCAGGGAATATGTAGTTTAGTTTCTTATCAAATAGTTTAGATACATGCCTTAAAATATCTTATCATACATTAACAAAAGTAAATTAATACTTTTTGGACGTACTTTTTTTTAGTTTGACATCTCCTTTCCCACTTTTTATATCTCGGTTTTTTTATAAAATCATAATCTTTTATAATTTTTTTTTAAGTTCTATATTTAGCGACTGTTGAGAGTTCTTGATGCTCACTAACCATTTGATTAGTCGCCTAGTAAATATTATGGCTTTGTCACTTTTATTCTTAATTTATATTATATTTGATGGACTGAAGGTAAAATCTGATCGAATTAAACTTCAAGCTATTTAAATTTCGTATTTTACAAGATGGCTTAGTAAAGCAGTTAAAAATATTATTGTAGTCTTAAAATTAAAAAAAAATTGCACGACATTTAATACTACGTGCGTAGAATTTACATTGATTTAAAGAAAACTTCTGATCGAATAGTTCAGTGCTTAGCCGATTAAATATGTCTGAAACCTGAAAGGCATACAATAACAAATTTAATTATACTTTTCTTGAATTATAATCAAATAAATGTGAATTCGAAAGTCACATGAAGTTGGAAAAGAAAATTTAAATTGTTAATTTATCATCTACAGTTCGAAAGTTTTAACTAAAAGTTGAATTCGTGCTTTATTTCGATTAATTCATCGAATATAAATATATTGTAATGAAAATGACTCATTAGGTTTTAAAGTCAGTTTAATTTTTGAATAAAATCAAATACATACACAAATAGATAAAAATATAATGATAAATTAAAGCTTAATTAATTGATACCAAGGGTTATTTGATGGGTTCCTTAAGCGCTAAATTTTAAAACTGATCAGAAAGTTGCAAAATCATTGATTTTGGACAACATTTATAGAATTGTAAAAAAAGTAGAAAGCACAAAAGAATAGCCTGATTCTACATGACGTGGTCACATTGCACAACGCAACTGAATAAACTATTTTATATGCACTGCATGTTGGCATTGAAAATAGACGTTGCATGTTACCGATATTTTTCCTTTTGATAGCATGCTCAGTTTTGGGTAATAAAAAACCTGGACTGAATATCTTTATAATTTTGTTACTTAAAACAACATTTAAATTTAGGTTATCAGAAATAATTGAATAGAAAATAATAGAGTCAAAGAAATATCTTCAATTCTTCATTATACATACACATGTGTATTTTAAATACACATAAACATGAAAATATACAGTTTATAGGAGCTATTTTTGAAAGTCAGACAGAACATAATATCCACTTTTTGTGTATCAAAACTTGGTAATAATAAAAGTAATATTGTAGTATTTTGATGAACCAATTTATCACTACCATGTTTTAAAAAGGTTTTGATAGTTTTATGACTTAAATCTAAAATTACTTCAGTTCAATTTCACAAAGGTTTAAAGAATAACTAGTTAAAAGCAGTAATAGTTAAAACGAACGTTTACACTATACCTGGAACTACAAATCTCACAAATATAATGTTTTAAGAGATCAGTAATCTATGAAAGGACAATCATCAAGTACTCCAACATTTGATAATTATTTTCAGTTCGATCAAGCTATAGATAAAAATGATGTGGATATTGATGATGATGAAATTCGAGATATAATAGATAAATATAACGAAGATCCTAGCGAATCCTGGTTCTGTTGTGATGACTTGGAACCTTATTTTGAACCTATTGAAAAATAATATCTTTAAAGATGATGACATGAAAATGCGGAACTTTATTACTGTTCCAGGTATCTATTTCCATATACTCTTGTAGAACTGATATTTACAAACATAAAACAGATACCAATTAAATATCTAAAGTAATTATGAATATACATTTTATTTAATATTATATACAAAATATTTAACAAGTAGGCAATTTGATAACGTCAATAGGCATTTTTATTATAGTAGTGGTTCTAAAAACTGTAATCTTGTCAAAGAAATATCTTATCTTACCTTATCTCTAACTCGAATCTATCTTTGTCATCTCTATAATAAAACTAGGAAATAAAAAAAAATAAACATAACATATACAAGACTAAATTTGATATTCTCTGTAAAAACAATTAATGGATTACTTAAAACTCAGTTTTTCTAGGAGCTTTAACCATCCTAATTAAATTTTACCACAGCAAGTGTCAAATCCACTAAATTCATTAACAAAAATAACAAACAAAGAAATATCTACATAAGCTTCATCTACGTGTTGAGGATTTAAAAAACAGGTTTTTATAGAACCCAAAAACGTGACATAACACCTAAGTAACAAATAACCTCAGAATTGTGAAAACACTTAAAATTATGTATGTAATTTTTGAGTGCGGCAAAGTTTGTAAAACGTTAGGTAGGTACATTAGAAAACAAATTGTTTGCTTATAATTTCCGACCACGTATTTCCATTTCACGTAAACCAAGCGGAATAACGATATATATACAACATAAACACATGTTTTAATGCGTGTTTTTATTACTAAACGTGAAAATTCAACTTTTGCTCCTAAAAAGTTTGCGACGTACTTTCATTGAATATTTACATAAATGACATCCACGTCGATAAGTATCCTTATCGACGTGGATGTCATTTATGTAAATATAGTAACATAATTCTATACAAAGGTATCCCTTTGTATAGAATTGTATAGAAGACTTGTGTCTGAAATCGAGAGCACTCTTAACAGAGTCTCTGATTGGGGACGACTAAATCTAGTCCAATTTAACCCCACCAAGACACAAGTCTGCGCGTTCACCGCTAAAAAAGCTCCATTTGTAGATACTCCGCAATTCCAAGACACAGCCCTTACAACATCTGAAAGCCTTGAGATCCTTGGAATCGACATCTCCAGCAGCGTCCAGTTCCGCAGTCATCTGGAGGCTAAAGCCAAGTTGGCCTCCAAAAAGCTCGGTGTGCTCAACAGGGCGAAGCGGTACTTCAGTGCGGGGCAAAGACTATTGCTTTACAAAGCTCAAGTTCGTCCCCACATGGAGTACTGCTGCCATCTTTGGGCGGGAGCACCCGGATACCAGCTTGGGCCGCTTGACGCGGTCCAAAGGCGTGCTGTAAGAGTTGTCGACAATCCCAAGCTAACAGGCGGTATTGAATCACTAGGCTTAAGGAGAGACGTTGCCTCCTTATGTGTATTCTATCGCCTGTATAATGGGCTGTGTTCTGAGGAATTGTTTAGGATGGTGCCAACGGCCACTTTTTATCATCGCACCTCCCGCCATCGGCTGGGAGTTCATCCTCACACCTTAGAACCTGTTAGGTCCCGTACAGTGAGGTTTCAGAGAAACTTTCTCCCTCGTACGATAAGGTTGTGGAATGAGCTCCCCGTCGAGGTTTTCCCGAGAGACTACAACATGGAGTTCTTCAAGAAAGGAGTTAAAAGGTTTTTAACAGGGTCGACAACGCGCTAGTGATGCTCTTGGTGTTGCAAGCGTCCATAGGCTACGGTAACTGCTTACCATCAGGCGGGCCGTATGCTTGTTTGTCACCTTAGTCGTATAAAAAAAAAAAAAAAAAAAAAAAGAATTCTGTTAGTATCATTTACGTTCATAGGAATAATATACTGTGCAAATATGGTATAATTTTATTCACCTATCACTGTAACTACAAAATCAAAATTAATAGCAATAAATCTGAGCAACAGACTAGTGCTAGTACGGTACGTCATCGAATTCAATAAAAGTGAAGAAGTTCAGTAATGTGAAGAAACAAAACAAGAACGACATTTAACTCAAAAACTATGACGTCATAGCTTTGTACTTGTATGTAAACCACGAGTAAACATGGCATTTTGATAGTTCATAATAGCAAAACCATATTGATACAGTTATCAAACAAATCAAAAGATTCTTAGTTTTTAGCTGTATCTTGCGTAATGCACACCATGTGGCATTGTGAGTTTGACTACCTTTAGGTGTCATTATGCGTGTAATGGGTATATTCCTTTTCACAACTTAGCTAATAGGTCTGTTATTGGATAATGGATAGAAGACCACCCTAGGGGATAAATGCTATAAAATCTACTTTTATAGATCAATTTGAAATAAATAAACCACATCAAAAATTTTCAAAGGTTTTGTATGTTCCTCTATTTTAAAAACTTCGCTAATTAGTCTGTTATTGGATGATAGGTATGCACACCACCATAGAAGATGAATGATATAAAATCTCTTTTACAAGGTCAATTTGAAAGAAATAAGCCCACGTCAAAAAATTTTAAAAGCTTTGTATGTTTCTCTTTTATTATTTCTGCTTGTATGTCTTTTATTAAACTTTTGATAGTGTATCACAAATTAAGATTACCTTTTTCTACTTTACGATATTGCCTATAGAAAGAATTTCTTCTCGCATCATTGTACGGTGAACACTGTTTAGTTTGTAATTACACAGGAAGCCTTCTACTTCCTTTATCGAACAAATTGCTTCATACAACAAAGGCAAGCAAAGAACTGGAATATCTTGCTCCAATCTGTATTCTAATGAATACAAATGAAAAAATTGTCTAGCTAAATATTTGTTTAAATTTTATTTTTTTAGATAGAGACAATAATATTAAACAAACAAGTAAATAAGTAACAAGTAAATTGAAGTTCAAAGATGAATCAATAAAAAACATATTTCAATAATTCATTGAAATTCTCCTTCAATATTTACAGTCATATAGCTAAGGTAGCGAAATTGTTACTACAACTATATTATCTTGTTTATTAAAACAAAGAATACTGTAGATATCTGAACTCAGGAAATAGTTGCTGTGTTTTGCAACCTGCAACCAAAAGCCAACAGATATTGGTTTTTCAAGTTACAAGTGTCAGTTTTGAAAGTTAAACTTTGAAATTATGAAACATCAAAATCCAATAAGAATAAATAATATAATTTTTAGTTTAATTTTATCATTTTAATTTGGCTCTAGCGCAGTTCCTGACAGAGATATCGCATCTTAATTTTTAACCAACTTATCTTCAATTTTTTTGAAGGAAAGTCAAGATTTCTTGATATAATAATATCGCAATTTATTCAAGACTTGACCACTTAGTTCATCACAAACTTTCCTAACCTTCGCCAAAACTATCGCTGTCATTGCTCCATTATTTATAACCCTCGTAACAGCTAGTACGAGCCCTGAAATATCACGTGTCTAATATTTCGTAAGGGTTTTGGTCACATAAACATTGATTTTATTATTTATCAACCATTACGTGTTAAAGCAGACTTCAGGAAATAGTTTTGAGTTTATGCCGTCCACCATTTATGAAATATTCGTTTAGTTTTTTAAGGTAAATTAATAACTTTGATCTAGAATGCAAAATACGATAATGTTAATAATTGAAAGAGGCTCAATACTTGTCAATGTAATGATCTGATAGTATGATGATGAAATAGGTCATTCTAATAATTTAAAACCTATTTTGCAGAACTATTTAGATTTCAGTCGAATTCGGAAGATTACTTTTTCTTTGAAAATTTATAGGTATATGAAAAATACATAAGATTATTATGTAAACCCTCCAAAATTCGAAACGACCTCACCAACTGCTATTAAAAATGCAAACGCTTTCCGAATACTTAGATATGTAGTGCTTTCAACCATATTGATTGATTGTGTGCAGTGTCACAAGACTGCCAAATTGTTATTTAAGGCAATTCAGACCTTCTGATGAAAACTAAAGGGTGCAAATTCTAGTGAAATTTTAACAGCTTGTTCCTTGAAATTATGTCACACCGAGAGTCAGTAATTGTATTTAAGAACACCGTGGAGGCTCGATAATCAGTAATTGTATTTAGTGACGCGGTGGAGGCACGAAAATTTGACTGTGTTCATGTTGATGTGTTGTGCACAGGTGATGTTTGTTCCATTGCATTAGTATTGAATACAGACGTAAAATTCCATTTGTTACTTCACCTATACATATTGTTGGGTTATGAGTTAGGCCTTCCTCTTTCTTACAATAAGACTTGACAATATACCTAAATAATTTCATTGCCATTAACTTTGGTCGATCAAAGTCAGAATTAAACTAATAAAATTTTATTTTGGTCTTCATTTTGATTGAAGATTAGAAATATATTTAGACTGTTATTAATTGCGGCGTTAGTCACGTTATCATAATTTTTTGTTTAAATTTTTGCTGATGGGCAGTTATAAGCATTATCGTGACATACAAAAAGCTAGTATTCTTAAATTTTAGGTGCTAGCTTCATTGTAAATTTGGTATGTATTAGTCCACGATTCTCGAAATGAAACCCGTAAAACTAGTATCAATAACTGGCATTTAGTTACCATTATATTAAAATCATCACTCATGTCGGTTTTAATCATTTCTGAACCATCATCATCTAATAACACTGTTTTTAAAAAGCAGTATTTGTCTTACAATTTACATTCATCCTTACTCAGTTTCTCGGCACTTAATAAGGCTTCATAAGACCTTTTACTGCCGTCATCTATCAAGACACACGTGACTGTGAAGTGAAACGGTCTGTTTTGATTAAAATGTTCGTAGATGGTAATGAATTGAAAATATTTTTTGCCAAAAACTCGTAGCGTGCTACGACGTAGAGTGTGATCTACGACAAAAATAATCTGTAGCAGAAATACAACTTGTATATATATTATGGAGGGCGCCCCTTATTCATAAAAATCTTATAAGCATCTATAGTTAAAATGGGTTTGTCTCTTTCTTACTAGTACAAATGTCAAGGTGACAGATAAAGACAAACGAAATATAAACCTATTTAAGCTATTAAAAGCCTAAAAGATGTTTATAAATAAGGGGCATTTTCTTTGATATACAATTTTATTATTAGTCATAGCAATTTTCTACGGGTAAAGTTAAATAGAATTTCCATTTTTTTGTATCTATTTCACTACTAGACGCCCTCGCTTCTTAGCTTAGATTTTTAATTAAATCGTTGCAAACAAACATACAAACATCAGATCTTTTCTCTTTATAATATTATTTTAGATAAATTATACATTAAATAGTTATGAGTATGTTAGAGCAGCAACATAGTAGTTCCTTGATGTTTTATTGGACATTGTAAAACATAGATTATATTTAATTTTATTACTAAAATATTATATTAGCAATTTAACGATTTTTGCATGACTATCATAGTAGTTATTTTATGCATGGCATGTAGAAGTAGTAATAGTAGTGTTTATAATAAACTTGTTTTTAATTTTAATAAAGTATTCATGCACTTTATGTCATTTCTTGATTACTTTTTGAATGCTATTGACCTTATTTATTCCTATTTTGTTTTAATATTTTTAATATTTTCATGCTGATATTTATATTTTTTTGTAATATTACAGGTAATTAGATTATCAAATTATAATAGTTCGATAAATCCTTTATTAATCATTCTAAAATCATTGATAATAGTGTCGAATTCGATTCCCCTATAAATCAAAAAGGCATTACATTTTTTGATAAGAGTAACTTTCAGAAACGTGACGTTGACGAGGGTTCTACCTTTCGTGGTAACCTAAAAATGTTAGAGGCCGACATATTTATGTTAGTAGGTTATGTACTCCATATTGAGGGTAACCAGACGTTCATAACTTAGAATGATATGATTTGGTGTGAAAAAAAGGTATTCAGCCTTATGTTGTACAAAAATTTAATGAGGTATCGTCAGTATATATAATACATCGTCAAATAAGGTTTGGTGTAGTTTTAGTAAATTAAAGCTACCGTTTTATGAAATATTCAGTTTTTGACTGCCTTCAATGCTAATTAAGATTGGTGATTCCGATCTCACAAATAAACTAGAGTTTATGGCTGAGAAATTTTTGCTATTCCTTTATTTAGTTCTACTGAGAGTGCTTGCAGGAATTGTTTGACTTAGTACTCTCCTTTCTATCGTTACACCACTTGATACCATAGTTTTAAGGAGAACACTAAATGGTCGGTAGGCAGAGGCTTCACCGAGCCACTAGCATTCAAATCTATGAGCATGACAGATAACAATTGTTTGGTAGAATATTGGCCTATCTGTCACTGAAGGGAAATGACAAAATTATCACACTCTCAATAGAAAAAACACCAAAGAGAAAACCATTTTATACTTTCATTTTTTTTTTTTCATAATGTTAACTTATCAAATTTGGAACACGTGTATTTATCTTTATTCTAGTAAGGATGTGATACAGCCAATTTCATGCATGTAATGCAAATGATGTGTCTTTTCTACATGTTGGACGAATAACAGCCAACATTGGTGACAATATACTTATACATGCCAGTACCAAGTGTTGGTATACTGTGACCAAAATTGGCTCAGGTTGGACCAACATTATAGCTTAAGGATTAATGGTATTTAAGAGAATACAAATGTATATTTCTTTTGTTTGCAGTCTATCGATTCAAGACAATCGTTTGGAACTGAGTAATACTGGTTGCTTTTAGACAGTACTAAAATTAAAATAAAGAAATTAAAGTACGAATACTTTTCAGGCATTGGTCAAAAAGGATTAAGTCAATATGGGTGACTGACACTGAATGGAGTTAACGGCGTTGTATACCTCAGCTTAATAAACAATAATGATACTTATTACACAATCTAAGAGGGTAGAACATGAACAGAAAAGATCAACTACAAGACAAAGATGAGTCTTGGCCAATAAATTTAATAACATAAATGTCATCACAAATGACGTAATATGAACTGTCAAAAATGACAAGCAACCGGTGACGTTTAAGCGTTCGTGTTGAAACGTAATTTTTGTTTAACGGCTTAAGACATTTAGCGGACGATAAAGGTTTTAACAAAGTCGATTGATATAACTTTGGAAGTCAAGGAATTAAATGATCTTTTGTAGTATAAAAATACTGCGATTGAAACAACCCACCAATAATTTAACAAAGATAGTGTAATAGGTTTTGTTACCGTAAAAGTTGACAAAACCCAGCAAAATATTGACGTATTTAAAAAAATCATGAAATAAAAATATAAAAAAAAGACAGAGCTTAAATCAGCTCGTTTAAAAATTAAGATTTTATTCTTAATTCTTATTTTGTCGACTTTTATTATTATTTATTTTTCAATATAGTTAAGACACATATTAAAAATGTAAATAACACTATTTTATTTATTTGTTGTTGTATTAACCATAATGGGACTTGCTTGACTTGTACAATAAAACTAATTTCGCATTTAAAATAACTAAGCAATTTCCCTAATAACGTTAATAATAATTTATTATATTGTATTAATATACTAATTATTTATTGTGGAATAAATGAATTGATTACTAACCATGTCTAACAATTATTTAAAAATAACCTTTTAATCTTTAGAAATTATACTGTTTTTTGATGACGGTGGATCACGGCCAACCAAGGTGTTGAAAATTGGGGGAGGCTGGAATAATGATGATGAATAAATAACCTTTTTACTCTTTCTATTTTTGGAGAACTATCAAAATCCAAAAGCCTTATTACTGCTAATTGAGTATATATTATGATCATATAACTAATAAAAACTACCACTAACAATAGAATATGATTATGGTGAGCGAAGTGATATAAAACTTTTTTTTTTTTTTTATATTAGCCTACCAAAGTGACTCCACTCTGCCTGATGGTAAGCAGTAAGTGTAATCCAGAAGTGCGGACACCATTCCAAAAGCCAAACTACTGGTATGGTGGCCTCCACTATGGCGGCTTAGTGAGATGCTTTTTCACGCCCCGCTTAAAAGACCCAGGATCAAAATTAGATGGGAACACATGCGCTGGCAAAGAGTTTCAGGCTTTAATTGAGCGACAAAAGTATGAAGTGCTGAACCGTTTGGTTCGAGACTCTTTAGATTCCACTGTGAAAGGGTGGCACTTTAGTCCCGCACGTGTTGTTCTGGATAAAAAGGGAGAGGGTGGGATTAATTCAAATATCTATATATTCAAATAACTATCACGGTCTGTGTTTCTTTCAAGACTTGATAATCTACACTTTATAAAGATAATTCTTATGTTGCTGCACATTGTCTGCTATGAAACCAGTGTTTTAATGAATTTTATTAAACTTGTGGTACCATACTTATTAACAGAACAATAGATCCTATCATTTTATTTACTCTATAGCTACTATATACTACTCAATGCCCCACGGCTTCGCTTGCGCCTAAAATGTGTTTGGTCTCCCTCAAGAATCAGACCGTATTTCGGAATAAAAAGTAGCCTATGTCCGTCTCCGATACCAAATCAATATACATGAAAATTTGCATAGAAATCGGTTCAGCCGTTTAGGCGCTTAGTGGTAACAAAAATACACACACACAAACTTTCGCATTTATAATATTAGTAGAATTCTATTAAGTTTCGATAAGTCCATCTCTTAAACATTTCTGAATTTGTAAATGTCTTTTAACCTACACTTACTGTATTGAAGCTTGAGCAGGTTCACTTACTTATATCGTTATAGGGAAACGAAAAAAGAAAGACAAGGAAAGGAAAGAAAAGGAAAGGCCAGATCATAGGCGAATTCAGAAATAAGCTTAACACTTTGGACATCTAAAAATATGGAGAACATATTGTGGAAAAAGAAATCAAATGATAGAAATTCAGATGATATGGATTGCTTATAAAGGCAATATGTACATGAGAAATCACTCACACATTGAGAACCTCGAGATATTTTCTTTCAAAGAATTAATAAAATAATAATTATTATTATTCATTGACAACCTACCTAGAGCTTTACTAAGCCGATTCACACGAGCACATTTTAAAATTTTTATTCAATATTGATTCATTCAAAATCTTTATTAAATTTTTTATTTTTTTTTATAGTATAGCCTACCAAAGTGACTCCACCCCGCCTGATGGTAAGCAGTCAGTGGAATCCAGAAGTGGCGGCCACCATACCAAAAGCTATCGTTTTAAACTGCTGGTATGGTGGCCTCCACTATGGCGGCTGGGAATGGGGTTAGGGGAAGGAAATGAGGGACGTGAGGAAAGAGGAAAGGGGAGATATTGGGCCTCCGGCGCTCTCACTCACCGAAAGAAACGCAGTAGTACGGATACTACTACTCTTAAGTTGATCTTCTATGAGAGGGTAGTACTTCCCCGGACGATCCGGCCCATTCATGCTGAAATCAGCGTGGATCTACTACCGTAAAATCTATACGAATATTATAAATGCGAAAATAACTTTGTCTCTATGTCTGTCTGTTACGCTTTCACACCTAAACCACTGAACCAATTTGGTATAGGGATAGAATAAACTTTGGAAAACATCATAGGCTATTATTTCGTGAAAAATGGCTTGAAGGGCTTGTATGGAAAATGCGATATAACCGACATTAACACGGGTGGAGCTGCGGGCAACAGCTAGTTACTAATACATAACAAAAAGCCTACCTGTTCATCAATGTGATACCTAGAGTAAACATTTTATGGAAACCTAAATCCAAAGTATGTTTACACTCATTTTTTGAAGAAAGAATATATATGCTAAAACTATTAACTTTTCTATTAGTTTTCATAACATCTTTTAGAAAGTTAAATCAATCCTAACCCAGAATAAAATAACATACACAAATATCCTTTTAAAGTGTCCTAACCATCTGCTAGAACCTTTGAAATATCAACATAAACTTAGAAAGCACATCACATCTTTAATAGAAAAAAGAAATAAAATACAAAATCTGTATAAGCCATTTTAGACTTTAATATAATTAGAAAAAGATAAAAAACTCCGTACAGATATTAATTCTTACGCCTGTCTCCCACTGAGGGGTATGCCATATAATATCAGACCCTAAGGAAAGGACAATATTCAAATAAGTTTGCGTAAAATCCCTTGTTTGGTACTGAAGACAGTTAAAGTTGTTCTATCATTTGTTTTGGGACTTTTGTAAAGAACTTTAGTTGCTGCATTGGGAATAATAGCTATTTTTAAGAGGAAAATGAAAGAAAATTTATACTTAATATATATATTTTTTACGACTTTGGTGGCAAACAAGCATACAGGTAAGAGGCAACTGTAACTTAAAGAGATGGCTGTGTTTTTAAAGCATAACGAAATAGTAATGCTTAGAAAATACAACGAGAAAGGAAATGGGAAAAGGATCAGGACCGAGAGGGTGTTTGGGCTGCCGGCGCCTTCTCTTACCGAGCGAAACATATTAGCATGAAAACTAATAAACTTACGTCGATCTTCTATGAGAGGGTAGTACTGCCCCGGTCGACCCGGTCCAATTCATGCTAAAGCGGGGATCTACTACCGTATTTATGATTCAATTTTTATTAACCGACTTTAAAAAGGAGGAGGTTATCAATTCGGGTTGTATGTTATTTTTTTGTATGTTTGTTACCTCATAATTATATCAGTCATTTACGAACCGATTTGAAAAAATATTTTTTTATTTGAAAGGGTATGCTCTGAAATTGGTCCCATATTTTTATTATAAAAAATTGTTTACTAGTTGTATGTTTGTTACAATAGAACTAGGTCATTTATGAACCAATTTGAGAAATTCTTTTTTTATTTAAAAGAGTATACTCTGAAACCGGGTCTCATATATTTTTTATGAAAAATGGTTCAATAATTTGGCTTTAATTTTATATTTTTATTTTTTAAGGAGTGAAGACGTGTAAAGCAACGCGTTGATATCTGTTACGACGAATTTTCTGACATTGACATGTCCATGCTAAAATTGTTAAACGATTTCCAGAATTCTTTTTTTGTTAGAAATAACGTGGCCGTGGATGGGTGACCATTTGTTTCATTTCATTTTGAGCGTCTGTATGCTATAGAAGCACTGAACTCTGGTTATCATTATAATTTGGTAGTTGTTAAGCCAAGTTGTAGGCCTTATGGTCGTGAGAAATTCTTACAGCAGCGGGCGGCCATAAGCCTGCCTTTACAGCACCACTGTTTATTTTTTGTATATCAGTTACGCGATTGCTCCGTCAGTTAAATTATGATTCATATTGATTTTTTATTGTTGGTTGTTCATCAGTTTTTTGTTTTGGTTTGTGGTTGCCGGGATTCCGGGTTCAGAGATCAGAAAAAGTGTTGATAAGGACTTTATATCTCTATATTTACAATCTTCCATCTCGTCACTACTTTCTTCCAAACGGCGCTGTCTCATTTGCGCAGCACGTTTAGTAGGCCTACTTATATGAAATATATGAACAATACACATTTACTTTCCACTAAAAGTTTCAAAATAAAATTATTTTTTAGAAAAAAAAAAGAAAACCGACTTCAAAACAGTAACTACGTGTTCAATTCTTAACTTAAAAGTAGAAAATAATATTTTAATTACCTACTTCATAGCTAAGAACATTAAAGGGTAATCAACGCAATCATTGATACCTATAATACTTTACTATTTACAATTTATAATAATCAGTTATTTTGGAGTCAGTGCCGACCAATAAGGATCAAAATGACCTTAATAAATATAAACTACTTACTAGCAAAAATAACCTACACTTGATTAATCTATTAAAATGTGAATGTAAAATATAGATTTGACACAAGAAATCGAACGGAATCTGATAAATGCGCGTCATATTTTATATGTATCTAAACACAACTATCAATGACATCTATCTACCTTCACGCGTATGACCGCGTTCGGGTAGTCCACTCAGGCATATCCCCCGCGCGTGCCAATACTGCCCCGTGCATCACGAAAGTTTGTTGCAAAGGCAGAATTAAAGATCCTTCTTGGCTGGCACCGACTCCAAAATAACTGATTATATAAATTGTAAATAGTAAAGTGTTATAGGTATCAATGATTGCGTTGATTCTCCTTTAATGTTCTTAGCTATGAAGTAGGTAATTAAAATATTATGTTCTACTTTTTAGTTAAGAATTGAACACGTAGGTACTGTTTTGAAGTCGGTTTTAAATTAAATTAAATTTCGTTTGAAGGGAAGTCGAACATTATAATGATTTTTACAGAATACTACAGTCATAGCAATACGAAGCAAACAGTACTCAAATAGAACTTAGGAGTACTGTATTAAATGATAGATATTTTTATTTAATTAGATATTCCAAGAGCATCGAAATAATTGCCATAACGCCTAATTAATTTGCCATATTTTTTGGAAAACTTAATTACTTTTAAATTAAAAAGCAATATTTTGTAATACTCATTTAATTAAATATTAACCTTAATTATCTTCAACGTGGTCGAGAAAAACAGTCGTAGCTTAAAGCAGAACGTTAAACTTTAATTTTCTCTGACCCAATTCGGATGACCTCTGCGGTTCGGTGGTACTGTGTATGGAATGCCACGCAGAGGTCGCGGCTTCGATACCCGCTCAGTGCAAATATTTATGTGCATGAACATGTCTATTTGCATCGGTCTGGGTGTTTCTATGTATAATATGTATGTATTTACAGGAAAAAAAGTTTTAAGTATTATCCGCATTCTATATAATTTATGCTTATTTTGGGTCTATATGGCGTTGTGTGTAGTTGTGATATTATTGTGTATTATTAATTCAAACATTGATATCTGCCTTTAGTAGTGAATTTCTTGTATGGAAATATCGAAAATTACTAGATTTATGCCACTGTAATATAGCAGCTAAGTAGAATATTAAATAGATTGAAGATGTCCAATAGTTTTATGACAATGTTAAATTATTATCTACCTTAATAACATCTATGAAAGGAATAATGAATTAGGTACTATCGAATTTTAACCCTTTGTGGATAACCAGTCATCATACTACTCTCACTACAATGTAAGCCTCTTTTCGTACAGAGAAGGTATAAAAATACAACAAAAAAAAAAAAAAACTTTGGCACTCGGGGACTGCCACGGTAAAGTATTTGCATATCATTTTTTATCAACTTATGCAATTATAATTATTTATTTATTTTTATTTATGCAGTTTTTTTTCATGAATATTAATTTAAGTTTTTTCTTTGATATTAATTCAAGTTACACTTTTTGAGCGTGGTGACCTATAAGAAAACATTTTTTTTCTTTTATTGAATAAATGAGAAGTTAATATCGTTTAAAATATTTTTATTATCTTACAATACATGTAGGTTATTCAGGAATTTTTATCATCCTAGTACGTATTTTTACTCTGAAAAAGAATAAAACTGGGACATTACATTACATTGATGCATTATTATTATTACACGTTATTAAAATCTTAGTTTCATTTCTATAGTTCTACCAGATAAAATTTTTCGCAAATGTGATAAAATATTTGGTTTATGTGTGGTAAAAATTAACGCCACTAGTGTTTATCCTGAGAAATCAATTTTATGGTAGGCGGAGTGGGAGGTGTTAGGTTTTATTTTCGGTACGGAATCTCTTGATTCATCTCGCTTGATTCTCAAAGCCCGCGATAAAAGCTAGCTAGCTGTTTATAAAAAAAATATTTATGTATAGACTGCTTAAAAACGATTTATTCCCCATTCATCCTGATGAGTTTCAACTTCTAAAGAGAGTTTCGTAAGGCACGAAGATTTTATAAACTCATCCGGATGAATGGGGAATAAACCTTAAAAACAGACGGCAAAAATGTTTGCTCAGTGGTCGAGTTTGAAATTTATTGAGGTTGTTTTGTCAAAAATAAAACATTTTGTTATAAGGTATTATATTCCTATTTTCTATACTCGTTTTTCGTAATACGAGTACTAATTCTTGAATTGTGCATCAAACATGTCTTAACTTTATGTGTTTGTAACAACTTAAAACCGTACTTACGGCATTTATGTGTCTGTATTTTTTGTTTGTTTATGACTTACTCTTGATTTTATGATAAATATCTGCCAAGATGATCGAAGGTAATCCCATACCTATAAGCAAAACGTGTGTAGAAAGCAAAAAATACAATCTATACTAAATAAAGAGTTTAAGTTTGTGAGTGTTGATGTTGTAGGGGGTAATCTCTTGATCTAATGAACCGATTTTGAAAATTCTTTTTGCATTTAAGAGCCCAGTTTTTGAGGAAGGTTATAGGCTATGTAAAATCACGTTACTGACGACGGGAGCAGAGCAGTAACCAAAGAAGCTAGTTAAACCGCGCTGCGGGAAGCTAGTACTAAAATATAAAGCAGAAGAGCTTGTTTCTTTGTTTGTTTGAACGCGCTAATCTCTGCAACTAAAAGTCAGCTTTGAATAATTCTTTTTCAGATCTTGAGTAAGGCTAAATAACTTCACGCTATAAATAACGGGAGCAGAACTGTAATGAATTATGTAACTTAGAGAAACCGCGCTACAAAAAGCTAGTTTATTTTATTTACGTGTCAATTTGTAAAAATATCATGAGAGGGAAGTGGTTTACAGTTATGGCAATATGCTGAAGTACCTATGTAGGGATGTAAGTATAAGTGATGTGAAAATGTTAATCATCCGGAGAAGGCGGCAAAATGAATTGACCGTCATGTTTGTTTAACTAAGTATTTGCTGTAGTAAAGCATATACAACGGCGATGGCCATGTTGTAGGTATGTATACACTTTGACAGTGGGCAATAGACTCATCATTGAATGTTGATTATATCTAAAATTTTGTAAATCAGAGAATGCCGGACCATTGATACTCAAGGTGGATTGAAAATTTCAGTCCAGTTTTCACACAATATTCTTCTGTTGCAAGTAATTTTTTGAAGATCTGCAACGAGCGACTGATATTTCTGATTTTGCAATCATTCAAATGCTTTGATAACTGCTTTCATCAGGCACTTTATATCTAAGTTGTAGGTAAACCAAGTTAACTTGTCCAGTTTTGAACCCACATCCTGATGCATAGAAGGCCTTTGGACTGGACCACAAAGACAGCAAAATGTTAATACATTTATTAAAACTGCCATTTCTTTCCAAAATGTAACTTCAGTTTCTTGTATTTTATGGTGTATTCTAAACGATAAATCGCCTTGAGATTGTGAAGTATTATTGATTGAAAGTAAATTGAGTTTCTGTTCCCACACGGCGGCGTGTCGACACTGTTTATTACATTCTTTTGTGAAATTTATTCTAAGAAACTTGAACATTTTATTTAAAATAAAAAAAGCAGTTTCAGACGAACACTTTTGGAATGGTGGCCACCACTTCTGAAATTCGCAGACTGCTTACCATCATTTTTTTACAACTTTGATGGCAAACAAGCATACAGTCCACCTGTTGGTAAGTGGCAACTGTGACCTATACAGAGTGTATACGACGGTTTGACTTTAAATGAAAAGGCAGTTGTTACTAGCCCATATAATGATTTCTAATTAATCACAAAAGTAATTTGACGAAAAACAAAAATTTGAAATTTTCTAACAAAATAAATAATATTTTAATAGTAACGAAGTAATACACCATTTTATTATGACAAGTTCACTGAACTGTAATGAACGGCAACGTTTATCCTTCGACGTGGACTATGACTTAAGTCAGTGACCGTTTGACGTACTTACATAGTGTTAATTTAGAATTAAAGAAATTAAAAAATTTGTCCTGTGTCTAAACTATTGAAGATATTTAGTAGATTTTTTTTTGTCTCGCTTTATAATGTCACATACTATACGTAATTGCATTTAAAGTCATACCGTCGTATACACTCTGTATACATGACTGTGTTTTCCAAGCATCGCAGAAGTAATAAGGATTAGAAAACACAACCAAGCTGTTGCCGACCACGGAGAAGGGGATGAGGAAGGAAAGAAACAGATCGACGTAAGAGTAGTAGTATCCATTCTACTGCGTTTCGTTCGATGAGTCAGAGCGCTGGAGGCCCAATATCCCCCTTTCCTCTTTCCTCACCGCCCTCATTCCCTTCCCCTAACCTTATTCCCAGCCACCATAGTGGAGGCCACCATACCAGCACTGGATTTCTGGATTCCACTGACTGCTTACCATCAGGCGGGGTGAAGTCACTTTGGTAGGCTAATATAAAAAAGTAGTGTATTTTGCTTAATATTATTTAGTCGCTATTAGTTATTTAATTGACTTAAAATTGCTTATGCAGAAGTTTATAGTTAGGTACCCAGAAACAGTATTTAACATAACCTTCAGGGCCACTCATTGCACAAAATACTATTTAAAACTTTTGTATTCTAGGCTCCGTCGCTCTATAAAACGAATTGTGTCTTTGTTTTAATTTCAAGGTCACATAAATTACCTCACTTTCAAAAATATAATTATATGTTTGTTCTAACATAATTAACAAAGTAAATGTTAGTATTATATTGTAAAATTGTATCAGTTTTTATAGCGCCTGTAAAAAATATTGCAGCAAAGAGACATTAATGTGTGTTAATAAATTTAATAATATTAATAAAGCTACAGCATTTATTTAGTATTTATGAAAGAAAGAAAGAAAGAAAAATATTTGCACTCCATAGCAGGAAATTTGGACCCCACTCAGCTTAATGCTGTGGTATCAGCAACGGTGGCTGCTGGTCACTTAACGGCGCTGGTTTTCAGTGGGACTCACAGATAGGAAAAATAATGATATTATATTAATTATAACATAATTATAAGAGTATGTCTCTGAAATTGGGTATCGTCACTCTTTACAGTTCATAGCAATACTACTTATTTTGTGTTGCGTGTTGCTACTGTAGTAGTTCCCTAATAGTTTATTTATGAATAAGCCGGATCAACGAAGTACGGTTGTAAATTATCTAAGAGTAATTGTACTTTGGGTTTCAATTGGTGAGTAAAAGTGTCAAACACCCAACTCCTCTTTTAGTTATTTTAGTTTTCCCTCCCGTACTTTATTCCTTTTATATAAACGTTTAAAATAGGCATAGTACCTAGTTAGATAAAATAAGGTAATGCCGAAGTATTATAACTCGAGAGATACTTCAACTTTAGAAATAAACACAATATAAAAATAATTACAATACCTGCTTATTGGTAGACAGTGTAACTATAACTTACTTTATTATTTATTTAATAACTAGGAAAAGGAAAGGTATTGAAAAAGCATTACTATTGTTTTTTGTCGCTTTTCGTCGTTAATTATTTTTGCCATTTATACATTTTTTTTTAATATTTGAAATAAAATTGTTAATATTTGCTGCGGAATGAGTCAGTAATGTATTTGGGTTAAAATAATAAAATATATTAATATTTGCTGCGGGATGAGTTAGAAATACTAGTTTGAGATGAGACGTCATAGGATGAATACGGAACAATCCCTTAATTTACAAAATTTTACAATAGTGTGCTTAATTACAAAGGCATTTTGGATTAGAGATAAACCTTTACACTTTTTTACCTTTACAGAAACATGACGTGACATATCAAGTGTACACGGATCCAAGTCTGCACTACAGCTGGGACAACTGGAAGAGGAACTGGCAAAACCTGCTCCCATCTAGTCTTTAGATACTAACAGATATACTTTACGGCACCCATCTATTACAATCCTGTAGCTTCAAGATCATAATGCTCTTTCTAAGTTTATCTTGGACATTAATGACTTCCAGAAATAAAAAAAGTAAGAAAATTTCGACGTGAAATAAATATATAAGTATTTGGCCTTACGCGATTATTCTGGCAGTAGTAAAAAGAATTTTATTACACCTCACGGAGCAACTACTTAATCTCCATCGCCTAGTGTTCCATATTTATTTAAATGTTTTTACTGCGACTGCAAGTTAAATGTATGTTATTTAAACGAGCGTGGGTCTTTAAACAATAAATCATTCTGCATTTTACAGAGACAAGAAATATACTTTATTATGTTCTTAATTAAGTGCAAAGTAAGTGTGACCTATATTTTTATATTTATATACCGGTTACTCGCTACCGCGATGTTCATTTGCACTATATCATTTCTGTTGTAGATAAATTATACATTCAGCACTACATTTTCTTGTTTTAGGCCCTTTGACTTTCTTTTTCTTTTTTTCTTAAGTCATCATAACGGCCCTTAATTATCTTACCGCAGGATAAGGCCTCTTCTCATACATAGAACGTAGAAGCATTGATCGCCATGCTTGCTCAAAGGCAGATTGGCGATTTTAGACTTCCTTCGAAATCCAGGTTTCCTCACGATGTTTTCCTTCATCGTCAGTCAGTAATGTCCAGATAAACTTAGAAGTACATTATGATATAAAAAATCACATTGGTACTTGCCCGGATTCGAACCCCCGACCTCTTGTTTACGAAGCGGGTGCCTTAACCACTAGGCCATTACATGGCCTGTGCCCATTACCAATATAATCAATTAATAACATTTTTCCTTTTCTCACTCTATCTGTCTTATAGAAATAATTCACCAGAGTATTTCAATTAATAGAATATTAGTAATAAATCGTACAAAATTAATTTTAAAACTAGTCTAGTAATCATTGTACAACAACAGCCATTATTATTACAACTGCCAAATATTTTGTTAAATAAAGTATTTAATACAATTTTGTGTTATTTCATTGTGTCATATTATAAAACTTATTGACTTTAACTTACTTCAATGATATATGTAGCCTATTAGCACTTGCACTTGCACTTGCAATAGTTATGCTTGCTTTTTATAGCTATTGAGCTTAGATACAAGATCAAAGAAATTACCAAAGCCGTTCTCTCAGAATATTCTGGAAAGTCTACAAAATTTTTAAGTTGCTTCTTGCTAATTGCTCCTATCTTTCCTTTTATACCCCTAGTCCTCTTCCGTTTCCACCTTCCCTTCTCTCTCGATAGCAAGTAAGAGCTTGCTTGCACTTTCTTAGCATTGTGGAATGCTCAGAGAACACAGCCATTGCTTAGGTTACGGTTAACACTTACCATAGCTTGTTTGTCCCCAAAGTTGTATAGAAATAAAATATAATAAAACACATATTTAATTCGTTAAAATTACTTTATTAAACTAAGTGCCGAATAAATAAGTCTTAACACTTAAAATAAATTACATTAATCTCGAAAATTAAAATAAAGTCGACGAGCTCGCGCATTTCAAAAATAAGTTTTTCAGTCTTAGAGGTGGGGGAAGCAATATTTTAAATTCCGGACAAACTTTAAGTGAAAGCAAATAAAGGATTTTAAAGTCCAGGAAGTCAAAACATTGCCATTTATTTTAAGCTAAATGCCAGACTGCCACGATTATCACAACGTTCAGATCAAGCTACGTGGCAGCTGGCATTTAGCTTGGCTTATTAAATCGCCACTTGATCCTTTGTCCAATTTTGTTTATTGAGACGGCGGCATGGTGACTGAGGGATCATACATCTGTGGCATTACAAACATGGGCATAGTCATTGTCTGGGCTGGGTTCAATGGCGGCGCCGGAAACCCGAAAAGGAGTCTGAAGTAGCGCGCGACTGTCCATAAAACATTGGACGTCTCCGGAAGCCTATAACACAATGATCATCATTACATTTAACATTTAAGTGCAAATGTCAAATCAAATCATAAACATAACATAATTCTTCAGTTTCTGAACAATGCAAATCAAAGTCAATTCTATTCAAATTCAGAATCAGATAGACTATTCAGAAACCGAAGAAGCATCACCTGAAAATATCTCGACAGTCTATTTATTCTAAATCTTATTCTAAATTTACATAAATAGTCGAGTTATATTCAATTAATTAAATTCTCATTGATATTTACAAATCTAACCCTTTCAATCTAAGTATAACTTGATAGCTACTATTATACAAGCTGAAAGAAATTCCACCACCATTATAAATTAATAATTACAATAAATGCGTCAAAATGCAATATCATTCATAATTGCAACGTAAATTTCTTGTTATTGTTTGGATAAAACTTGACGTCCTTTCAACATGTATCGTGTTCCATTACCATTGCTTTCCGTAATATTCGTAGTATTTACCACATGTGTACAATTAGTTGGGTATTGACTTTTCGAGTGTTTCTTTTTATTTTTTTTGTAAACGTGTGAAGCTTCGCTACCGTCAAATATTTCTTCCATAAAATCTAGAGCCATCATCACTAGATTATATGCAACAGAATAGTAACCGGGTGCATCAGATTCTAAGGAATTGTCAATTTTAGACGACGTGTATTTAGCTGATAGAGCAATTATTTTACCTACTGGATCATTTTTGGCTAAAACATCAAAGAAACTAAAAAAAAATCTACCAGCACTCATTTCGTTTCTATTGTTATTAGACCTTGCGCTAGTATTATCAATACCTGCTTTAAGATCAATGCTTCTTCGAGTTCTGTTGCGTGGTTTTTTATGCTGTCGTTGTCTTTTACGGAAACGCCTTCTTTTTTGTTTTTTTGTTAATCGTTTTCGCTCTGTGCGGTTAAAAGAAACAATTGGTTTCCAATCTGATTCACTTTCAACGATTGGCATGGCTGTAGTAGTAGTAGTAGTACTGGTAACATTAATTGTGGGTTCTTTATTATACGGCAATAGTCTACTGTTATTTGGTTTAAGTAAAAAGTAGTTAGGATTGTTAGGAGTAACAAAATATTTTACTCTTGGATAAAAATATGTGTTAGGGTAGTTATATTTATATTTCTTGGTTTTGATGTAATCGTGCAAATCTTTATTATGTTTTAGTCTATCTAAACTGACTTTTAGTTCCGAATATTTTTTAGGCCTATAAACATTTTTTCTATAATTCATTTTTCTTTGAGCAATGTATCTTGGTTGTGGCATCAATATCTGTCTCGGTTTTTTCACAATTTCTAATTCATCTAGAGCATCATCAGTAGCTGGATCGACGCTTTTTGTTGTGGAGACATCAGAATTGAGTCCTCGGAACGTGGCAGGCATAGCACCGTAGAAAACATTAGCTATCGGGTCTATAATACTTCTGACTCCATCGATGAGTGGTTCGATAAATTTGAGTAGTTTCGACTTACCATCCCATCGTTCTGCTGCTCTCGTTGAGTTAACTAACAAGGTGGGCGCCTGTTGCGACTGCTGAGCGGTCGCGTCGCCCTGGTGTATAATTTCGTTGGCCTGTGCTTGGGAACCCATTGCCGTGGGGCTATACATCTCCGGTGACGCGAATTGAGGGCTCACTCCGCTTACGGAGTATGCGTGCGAGGAGGCGCTCGGAAAATCGATCGGATATTGAGAGTAAAGATACGGGTGGTTTTGTAAACCGACGCTGTAATAGATAATTGTTAATGTTATGGTGTGTCACTCACCTGGATTAATGTGATACTGAAAATTGATGTAGTTAGTAACTAACAGATGGTATACTATGTTCTTTTGTAAGTCATGTATAGTCTTCTTGTCCTGTCTTAGTCATACGTTATAAATTGCGGTAGTATAATTTTGTTTTAGTGTTTATTTATTGATCGTTTTCACCTCCAACGTGTAATACTCACTTTCTATTATTATTAGTATGAAGAAATCAATGTAATTCTATAACTCAATCTCTCAAAACTTAAATCTTTTTAAAATTTGCTCTAATTTGTGAAACAATAAGCTTATTTTTAGTATTTCTTTTCCTCAACACAATTTTGATCTGAGGTATGACTTTAAGGCTATATAAGTATTGTAGTTTTTAGTATTACTAGAGCTTGCAAATATTCCAGTTCTATTCACAATACAAACAAATATAAACTCAGTCGGCTACGCGCCGGCTTTAAAATATAAAGTAACTGTAGTGTCTGTGGTGCATTCTCAACAAAGCACGTTTTCCAGTTTGTTAAGGCTATAGACTGAATGTCAGAGGTAAGTTGATTTCTTGGCTTACAATTATTAGGTTGCTTATTAAATAAATAATATTTTAAATATTCATTTGAGGCTAGTTTTGTATCACCTTACCAAAAGGAGGTGCTTAAGTCTGCTATCACAATAGTGTCAGAATGGTCGATCATTGATCTCTCATAGGTTGAAACTTGTCAAAATTCGACGGTAGTAGATCCACGCTGGTTTCAGCATGAATGGGCCGGATCGTCCGGGGAAGTACTACCCTCTCATAGAAGATCGACTTAAGAGTAGTAGTATCCTTACTACTGCGTTTCGTTCGGTGTGTGCCGGAGGCCCAATTTCCCCCCTTTCCTCTTTCCTCACCTCCCTCATTCCCTTCCTCTAACCCCATTCCCAGCCGCCATAGTGGAGGCCACCATACCAGCAGTTTAAGACGATAGCTTTAGGTATGGTGGCCACCACTTCTGGATTCCACTGACTGCTTACCAACAGGCGGAGTGGAGTCACTTTGGTAGGCTAATAAATAAAAAAATAAGAAATCGACCCATAAGGACCATTCTGACACTATTGTGATATCAGACTTAGGCCCCTGGTCAGCAGTCAGTGGGATCCAGAAGTGATGACCACCATTCCAAAAGCCATCGTCACAAACTACTGGTATGGTGGCCACTATGGCGATTTTATAAGATGCTTATACTATATAACAAGCTGCAAAAAAATATAATCAGTTCATCTGTAAGGTCAGTCAAAGTCAAAAAGTCTGTACAAATCTACATAAGAAAGTTAGTTCCCACAAAGCCATTAGTTAGTTATTTATTAAAAACTGACCAATGACTTTGCAATGAACTACAATAAGGGTATATAAATAGTCGAACAACAAAGCCAGTAGTCAGTCATTAGTCAAATATATACACTAATATCAAACACTTACATTTCAATTTTACATGGTTCATTTAAAACTATTTTTATTAAAGTTATGAAATTTGTAAATAATTAAAAATATGTATACAAACTTGTTACATATTAAAGTTGTGTGTGTAACCATGCTTAGCTACTTTACTATCCAGTCCGGTGATGGACATAAACCTCGTCCAAAAGGAGGCTTTTTTCACCATGGTTGGAAAGTAAATGCTGCTCTTCGTTACGTGTTATTACTTTCGTGACTTTTTACAACACCCGCGAGCAGAGAATAAGGCGGTTTTATTTTATAAACCAGAGACCACACGGCTGATTTTCATAAACAATATTATAAATAATTTTAAAACAACAGCGTCATCATCTTTAAATACAAATTGAAATTAATAGATAAGTGACGTTATGTAATATAAGAACGTACTATGTAGAGTAGAGCGTTCATATAAGAGTGGCAATGACGCAATTTAGGGTCGTATTTATAAACGAAGCTCAGGTATTGAGTACGCTTCTTAATACCGTCTCTTTCTAACTATGGTCTCGGGTCCCTAGTTTCAAGTGCGCGTACTTAACTCCATACTTGAGATGCGTTTATAAATACGGCTTGTATTTATAAACGTGTTAGTGTCATATTTTCGTGGTTTTAAATATTTCTAATTTAACTGGAGCTATATTTTAAAAATATTAGTCGAACACTTTTAGAGTTGCGTGAAAGCTGAATAAAATAGAAATTAACATAATGTTTACAGTTCTATTTATATGCAAATAATACATTGGAAACTTGCATGGCGTTATTTTCATAGTAAAATAACTGTAAGCGTTACGGTTATTTACTTTTTAGATAGGTCAATTAAAAAAAAATTAATTAATAATATTTTCAAAATATACTCGTAGCTCCGATTAAATAATAAATATTGAAAACCACGAAAATATGTTAAATTGCAACGTTGCTACTCTTACGTCATTGTGTGAATAATGAAGGATATATAAAGGATAACTTTACGAAAGCATTCTAATGTTTGTACCTGATATCTCTCCACTGTTCTTTCTAATAATCCACTTTAGTAAAAGCACGAGTAAATTCTATGTTTATTAAATTAAAATAAATCAATAATATAGGTAGTTTAAATGAACCATGAAAATAATAATATATAAATAACAGAATGAGTTCCATTATTTCAATTCGCGACATTTGATAACAATGTTAAATCTTTTCCATTTTTCGCCATCTTTCGGTTAATAAAATGTACATAATAATATCTGGGCTGAATCACCAATAACGTAAATTTTCCGATGAATTTTATTTAAATATATAATTCAAATTCATTATCAAGAAGTGATCGTTCGATGTCAATACTTTTGACAAAACAATACAACAAAATAAGAAAAAATATAGTTATTTTTGCAGTACCACTCGGTACATATACGTACCGCAGTTTCGTAGTACAGATAAAATAATAATAATAATATTCTACCACATTATAAATTACCATTCTTTAAAACAGTAGGTATTATAAATAACTAGCTTTCAACGGCGCGGTTTAACCTGGTTTGCTTACTGCTCTGCTCCCGTCGCCAGGAGCGTGATGTTACATACCCTATAACGTTTCTCGAGAACAAGGCTATCATACGCAAAAATATTTTTTTACAACAACTGGTAGTTCCGGAGATTAGAGCGTTTAAACAAAGAAACAAACTAACGCTTTATATAATGGTATAAATAAGCCGGTTCTAAAAGATTTATTTTTGAGTAATCCTAATTTATTGACAAACATTAGAAAGAAAATAGCAAAATATTTTGTTCATGTTCAAATTTTCTAAACACCAATAAAGTATATAATTGAGTAGCAAGAACACGTTTTGCTGAACAAATATATGTGTGTTAAAATATTTGCTCACATTACATAAGCGATAATTGCAGCTTAATTAAAACTTCAGTATACGCAAAATTATATTTATTTGAACAACTTGGCTTCAATTTCAATTACGCTCGAAGTCAAATATCACATACATCGTATGTTGAATGTTAATTTCTTCAATAATTCATTTAATTGGCACATTGTGTGTCTCATTAATTCGGTCTTAATATCATTTAGGTGTTGTGAAATTGTATTACCAGTAGAAACCAAAACATATAATAATTTGTTTCTCTGATTTCAATTTGTAAGTAGCTTATTTTGTTGTGTACATTAGTTATTAAAAACCGGCCAAGTGCGAGTCGGACTCGTGCACGAAAGGTTCCGTAACATTATCTATAAAAACGGTAAAAAAACAAGTTTGTTGTATGAGAGCTGTTGATTTTATTCTGTTTCAAATACTAAATGTTGTTATAGCGGCAACAGAAAAACATCATTTGCGTAAATTTTAACTGTCTATCACTGTTCATTAGAGAGCTTGGTGACAAACGGACGGATAGCAGAGTCTTAGTAATAGGATTCCGTTTTACCCTTTGGTACGGAACCCTAAAAATGACTACACTCTTCCTGATGAAAAACCGTCAGTAGAGTTTAGGGGTGGTAGACCTCATAGAATTTATCGTGTTAAACTGTTAACATCATTATATAGGTCGTTACATACAGCCCTACAGTGTCTGTGTTCGTTACTCTATACTATAAATCAGTAAAACTCCATAGTAGTTAATTCGCACAAAATTGTTCGCACACTTTGTGCAAAACAATCCTTTTTATTTTTTTTCTCGCAAACTAAATTTATTAGTGTGCGAATCGACACCTCTAGAAAATGTGGTAGCGATTTGCACACATTTATTTTGAAACATGTGCATTATCATTTCTAATTAAAATATAAATCTAAAACGGTGACCCAGTCCAGATACTTCAAAGAAAATAAATAAATATTAATCGCTAAGAAACAACGGAACTCATTTCGAATATTGATTCAAATTAATGTACAAGTCATTACATCGTCAGTCATTCTTGTCATGCTTGATGTAACTTACGGACCTATGTATAAATCATAATTATGAGAGTTTTGAGAGAAATTAATCTGTTTTTACGTATTATTTACGCAACAATAACTTATAGACTGCAAAGGCGTATTGCTCCACCAAGCTAAGCTGAGCTCTTTATAATATAATAATAATAATAATACCAGCCTATTTACTGTCCCACTGCAGGGCAAAGGACACTTCTCATATAGAGAAGGTATGAGCATTAATCACCACGCTTGCTCAAGGCGGATTGGCAATTTCAGACATTTAAGTCCAGGTTTCCTCACGATGTTTTCCTTCACCGTCAGTCAGAAATGTCTAAGATAAACTTAGAAAGTACATATGATTTGAAAAATCACATTGGTACTAGCCCAGATTCGAACCCAGTACCTCGTGTTTACGAAGCGGGTCCTTATCCACTGGACCATTTCGACTTTTTTTGAGCTCTTTAATAAAGAGTTTATTATTTAATTTAGTATTTGCAAATTTAAAATGCGTAATAATACGTAAAATCAAATTTAATTTTTAAATATATTTATATTGTTGACTAAAATTAATAGTAGAATAATTCTGAAATTGTTATTCAACCATTCAGTAGACTTTAAGTTTTGTTTAATACTGGCAAAGTAAAATTGACAGATTATTCCCCATCTTAAAACGTTAAAACAATAAAAGAAGAGCGTATAATTAAGGTGATTTTGAAGGTTGGTGTTGACTACATGTTTTCTGATATTCTTTACAGTTATACATTATGAAGAAATATAATACGCACAGTAGAATAACTTGACATGGTTCAAACTTTTGAACATCAAAACTACATAAATAACAGGTGCATGAGAGGTGTAGTTTCTTAAAACGAAGCAAAAATCTACATGTAAACATTACGTTTTACGAAGATTTCTATTGTTTGGTATTAAGAATGTACTAAGAATTACAGAAAAGCAAAAAAATATCATATTACGGTGGCTCACGGCCGGACATAGAAATTGGAAGGGGGGGGGGGGCTATGTCCAGCAGTGGACGTCTTTTGGCTGATATGATGACGATGATAATGATATTCTTTTTGTTCAAAACTTTAAATCAGATAATATAACTTGCTCAACATTCACATTTTACCAGCTATAGTGGATGTCAGGTAACTGATGGTATGAGCGAGCTTCTTAACATTTACCTTGTACAAATTTGGAATCTGGGCTCAGAAATTCTTGATAATAGAACAGCTAATACTACCAGCGTCGAGAATATAAGTAAAAACCTTTGAGCAATTCCTAAACATTACAATTAAATCATCAAATAAAGTTTAATTTCAAATTCAATGTAATTATGATGTGATGTGAATTTAGCAAAAAGTTGATTGACTTTTATCTAAAATGGGCCACGACCGTATCTTTCAAAAATCAATCAGCGTGAATTCAATCAGATGCCTCTTAAATGTCAAATTTAGCAGTAATTAACCAATCGACCTAAACCCTTCAACTGACAAAAACAGATAATTGAAAAACCTTTTTATAGCCGACTGCCCCGATAAATAAAATAAATGTGATTAACAATTTCAAAATTACTTTATATGAAGGTTTTATATACCAAATGCATTTAAATGATCAAATGTATTGTTAGGCTAAGGTATAAGTTGTTCAAAACACAGTACATAAAACACTTAGTACATAGAAATGAAACTAAAGATGACTGTTTTAGAGTTCAAAATTAAATAAAGCAACTTTAACTTTAGCCATATGAAGTTTAAATTGTAACACTAATTAAAGAACCGGAGAGTCTATTTTTCTACGTCTTTCGATATTCAAATACATTGTCATATAAAACCTTTTTTAAAGTATGTATTTAATATTTTTTGTTTACTAACCCAGTTAACCCATAGGTCTCATAAAGCTTCTTGGCAGCCATGCCTACGGTCACTAGAAGAGCCACTTTGCTGGCCATGTATGCCTTGAGCGTGAGAACTGTGACGACGGCCATCGCGAATAAAACTACGCCAGCTGACTTCATGCCGAAAAGTAACGGAATGATTGCTTGTATAACCTTCTTCTTTTGTCTCCTTCCTGAAAATGTTGATAAGAAATTTTAATTATTTGAATTTTACTTATAAGTTGTTGAAGTTTAATTACAATTTTAAATAAACTAGGTAATTGTTGTCATTATTATTTTATTATTAAGTATGTCGGTGACGGTCGTCCGTCCTTATAAGGTGTATAAATAATTATTGCTCTAGTAAAGGATTGCGGAGAACTTTACAAACATAGTACACATGTGTCCGATAGAGACAAAATGTAGACTCAATACAATATTTGTGAATCACACAAAGATTTCTGGTAAAAAAAACGAACTCAGAACCTTTTGATAAGCAGTCGCAAGCAAAAGTACTTTTATTTACGAGGTACATGTCTACATTTCAGTGTTTTCTCTTTATATTAGAAACAAACCAGCGGATTTAGAGATATCTTTTAAAATATTTGAAACCCTTTGAACTACAAACACAATACAAAGATTACGCAACAACACTGTCGTACTTGTAACAAAACTGCTACAAATCCGAGTAAATTCTCATACACAATGTAGTTTATTATGCCAGATAAAGCCTGCCTGCCTGTTTGCATAATTTTCTTGTAAAACTTGTATAGTAGGAAGGTTATGATGGACATTTTAGACCGGCGTAATATGCACGCCAGTGTTGGAGTACTTTGTTTCCCAGACAAGTTCGTTGTTCTGGCGAAAACTTTTTAGTCTGGGTTTCAGCGTATTTTTTCGATACCTAAGAATGTATTACGATGCCAATGAACAACCATAAGGTCAGATAGATACTGAATCTAAATTTGTAGGTTCGATTTTGTTAAAACTTTCGAATAGCGTTTACATTTAAGTACGAAAATGTATTATCATATCGGCTCATTATTATCCACTGCAGGGAAAGGCCGCTTCTCATACAGAGAAGGTATGAGCATTGATCGCCACGTGCGCTTAAGGCTAATTGACGATTTCAACCTTTCTCAGAAGTCCAGGTTTCCTTACGATGTTTTCTTTCAACGTCAGTCTGTAACGTCCAGATAAACTTAGAAAGTACATAGGTATGATTTAAAAAATCACATTTATACTTGCTCGGATTAAAACCACCGTCATCGTGTTACGAAGCGGGTGCCTTAACCACTGTGCCATAACGACAAAAATGATTAGGTTCATCTTAATTATCTTGAGTTTAAGTGTACAAGATTCCAAAACTGAAATTTACTGAGAAGCAAACAAACACGGCATTTGTACATTAATCTGCATAATGCTGAAATAGCACAAACAAGTTGATGCTGACCATGTCGTATAAGAAGGAAAAGGACTCTTAGAGCGGAAGGCAATTGTATGACGACTCTATGTCGATATCTTAGAAGTACTAGTAAATAAAATGAAAATAATAACACTACCAATTTTACTCGAATATCATAAATATTATTAAACTTACTGCTCCTTATCTTATCTACAATCATAGACAAAATATATCTTAGTAGATATAGAATATATTACAAAGAGAAAAGATTAGATTATTTGTTTCCTCTCATAGAAGATCGACTTAAGAGTAGTAGTATCCGTACTACCGCGTTTCGTTCGGTGAGTGAGAGCGCCGGAGGCCCAATTTACCCCCTTTCCTCTTTCCTCACAATGGGTTTAGAGGAAGGGAATGAGGGATCATTCCCTTCCTCTAAACCCATTCCCAGCCGCCATAGTGGAGGCCACCATACCAACAGTTTAAGACGATGGCTTTTGGTATAGTGGCCGCTACTTCAGGCTGGGTGGAGTCACTTTGGTAGGCTTTAATATAAAAAAAAAAAACAAAAAAAATTGTATTATTGTTTGTTTTTTTGTTCCGATTTAACTCAAGATCTTTATAACCGATTTAAAAAAATCTTTTAGCTTTATAAAGCTACAAATTGGACGGATAACATAGGCTATATTTTATAGTTTAACATTATATTTTCAGTCATTTTCTAAATTTATAAATCTAAATGATGCAATACGACACTATTGCAATGATATTTTCTGAAGGCTTTGTGAAACTTTTGATACCGAAGCGAAGCAAGGGCGGACTTCTAGTCTCAGCCACTCTTCTAAGATATATTTTGGATATTCATATTCTTTCTATAGTTCTCACGCGCATTGCAAACAAAATCAATAGATAGATTATCAAGTCTAACCTAAAGAATTAAATAAAATATCTATCTTACGAGTAGATAGCAAAAATTCGTTATTTTTTCATTAATAACGGACGCAAAATATGTTAGCGCGAACATCTCTTAGAAATGGAAATCACCAATCAATCAATTTTCAACTTTAAAGGCTAGCAAATAACGCTTAAATTCTTTTATTATGTTCCTATTCGGTCAGTAACGCAGTTAGTGCTGGTTGGGCAGCGATGAGTGTCAAATCGATTCACATCCGCAAAGAAAGTAGATTTGCTGCTAATTCTTGGAGTTATCGATTGATTTTCTAATATAATTAATATTTACTGCTTAATTAATGCTATTATAATAGCATTATCCAGCTTTGTCTGACAGTATTTTTGTAGATATAAACTTAGTAATGTCTAAACTTTTAATGTAATTAAATAGCTCATTTCTATAAGTAAGTGACGACCGAGGATGGTGGGCAACCGATGGATGAGGGCGGCGAACGACCTGCCACGGTGGCGAAAATTGGGGAAGGCCTATTTCCAGCTAGAGATGAGGCGTATTAACTAGAACAGTTCACGCACTAGGTATTTTACAATACTAGGCCGCACCTATTCTAATTTTTGAAATACGTGATCTACCTTGTATTTTTGTAAATTACACAATTCTTGCCAGTCCTTCTCATGGCCCTACCTACCCTCACGTAAGCAAACTGACTGTAGTTTAATTGGCTGACATTTTGTAATTTTTTACGTTCATAAGTGTTAATTTAATTAACCTAAATGAAAAAAAAAAACATATTTTGATTTTGATTTGATTTTGATTTTACATGATTTCCGACCCCGAATATATATATTAGAGGTGATGTTCTCATTTACACGTAATCGTGTATCATGCAAGGACTAGATAGGTACTTCACATTGACTTGACATCTATATTGTTGTGGATTACCTAAATTATGTTCACCAAGGAATGGAACTTATCATAAAGTCCACCTAGGCTCAACTATATTATGAATCATAATACGGTTAAGACTAAGTGGAATAAGTGGAACAGGTACTTGGATCTAGTATTCTAGGAATAGGTGGACCTTATGTGGACCCAACTTTCCCCCTTTCCCCTTTCCTTACCTCACTCATTCCCTTCTCCTAACCCCATTCCCAGGCGCCATAGTGGGGCCACCATACCAGCAGTTTAAGACTGGCTTATAGTGGCCGCCACTTCTGGATACCACTAACTGCTTACCATCAGGCGGGGTGGAGTCACTTTGGTAGGCTAATATAAAAAAAAAAATACTAGTACTACGGTTTACCTAGTAAAAAACCCATCTCTATTTCTAGCAGTGGACGTCTATGATGATAATTCAATTTTGAATTTAGTATTGTTCAAATGAATGAATCTAGATTTGTTTTCACAGTGTTTATAGTCTTAGTCATGCTATTACTTTTTATACCATCAATATAATTTTATGCGACCTAATTTAACGGTGAAGACGTGGGTGTAATTTACACCTAACCTTCGGGAAGAGACTATTTACTTTGAATATTTGGTATCAAAAAGATCTCAATAATTTCATCTCTTATATTTATGAGGGTAGCATAAAATTTATATTTTTGCTTTTATCTAACTTCTCATAAAACGAAGTATGAATACACTGCTAACGATGTTTACTGCGTGTTGATTTTATTGTTAGGTTCGAAATTATTTATGATAGTTATTTGAGGAATATTTCATAATCAAAATTAAAGACTCACTTATTCCAAAATGAACTATTATTTTTATGAAAAAACGATGGATAACTACATAAAACGTCTTAGTTTCTTTATTACAATTTCTAAAATTTACACAATTTTTTTGGTATTCGTAAGACCGTGATCGACATCATTATTTTTTAAATAGTTATCAGCTTCAATCAAGTGCCGAAAATATTTTTCATTCTCACTCATCATCATCATATCAGCCAAAAGACGTCCACTCCTGGACATAGGCTTCCCCCAATTTTCACCACCGTGGCCGGTCGTTGCCGCCCTCATCCATCGGTTGCCCGCCACCATTATAAGGTCGTTGTGAGGTGTCTGCCCCCGGTGTTTTTGTTACACTGTAAAACCTTTCCGCCCCAACGGCCGTCAATTATTCGGGCTATGTGTCCTACCCATTGCCACTTCAGAGAAGCAACTCTGCGAGCCACGTCAGTTACTTTGGTTTGCCGGATTTCTTTGTTTCTCAAACGATCGCGCAGGGAGACGCCTAACATAGCCCGCTCCATTAGATTTACATAATCATTCTCACTCATATTCACATACTCGTAATTAAGGCCACTATTAGACTATCACAGAAATATGATCAAAGATGTGAGTCATTTTTAAATGAAGAACATATGACGGTATAATAACTACATGTGATTATTTATGATCATAGTTTGTCGTCGAGCTATATGCGAGTATGATCATCATAGAATTTGACAGATATGAAATCATATTTATATGATAATGTAATACCGCACTAACAAAACAAATTGCTTCAGATACGTCATAAAGCGCATCATTAACAAATACTATGACCACGAACACTTTATAAAGAGAGAAACGAGAAGAAGAAGCTTCCGACCCTTTTTTTCCCGAAGAGATAGGTAGGCAGCATTTGTAGGTAGTAGGTTAGACGGACCAAGGATAATCTTGTCAGATGGGGATTCATCGATGATATGAACCTAACCTGTGTATGCGGTGTCGTTCCACAAACGATGGAACACCTTATATCATGTCCTGCGTACCCAAACACCTGCACTCTGCAGTAATTGTTCGACGCTACAGCTAACGAAATATCTGTAGCTGAGTTCTGGTCTGACAAAATCTAATTGCCATCGACACGCTAAGAAGAAGAAGGTAGGCAGCGGTGTATTGAAGCGTTTTGCTAGCAGTTTTAGGTTCCATGTAATATGGGGCAAGCCTGTTGTTACTTAACTGAGCACAGCTTCAGACTCTGAACTAATACTGAATATTTTTGGACGTAAAAATTCAATTTACTAGACCCGAAGATGGAAGCCAAATTTACCGCATATTAGTCCGTATATAGTACCACAGAACCACCGAAGCATAAATCAACACATTCTCTAATAATAATCTTAAATAATGACTGCCTCTGTGGTTCTAAACAATTGAAATCCTCTTTTTCTTTCCTTAATCTTAGTATTATATTAATTAGTTAATTTGTAATAATTTCTTTGTATGGTTCTTTGGTTGCGTTGAGTGTTTAAATTGTAACTCATTCAAATAACTGTAATTATCTGGCGATTGAAAAGAGTGGCGTGAGTTTCTTGCCAGTTCTTCTCACAGTTCTACTTCGTCAGCGAACTGGCTTTAGGTCAATTGGCTGACAAAATGTAATGTTGACTTTTCATAAGCATCATACTTTATGATCAAAATGAAATAAATGCTTTGACTTTGACTTTGACTTTCTGCGTAGGGACTGCCGCGTGAATATGAATATTTACATTAGTCTGGGTGTTTCTATGTATAAAATATAATTTAATTAAGTACATCCGCATTCTAGGGCCCATAACACAAGCTACAATTATGCTTACTTTGGATCTAGATGGCGTTGTGTGTAGTTGTTGTGATATAATGTGATATTATAATCTCTTAAGCAATGTCAAATTTATTTAATATATGTCAGGAAATGGCAGCTTGGTAAACCGGATATTACATAGCAGTTATATTTGTACCAACATATGTTGAGGAAGTCGAATATATTCAACAACAATATGCTGTAGCTGAGTTTGAGGTATATTCCTATACAGAAAACAAGTTGTGCCCCACGGCTTCGCCCGCGTCTAAAATGTGCTTTGTCTCCCGCGAGAACTACGCCGATTTTTGTGATAATAAGTTCAGCCGTTTAGGCGCTGTGTGGTAACAAGCACATACACACAAATTTTCTCATTTACAATATAAGTAGGATAAGATACATAGAATTGAAATCTGAATAAAAAATTAGGAAGTAAATCTTGGAGCAATTTCTGAAATTTTCTTTGTAATCTTTCAACTGAATTAGGGAGTTGTAATAATTTATTGCCCGACTGACGCGGTCAAGAAGGGTAATGTTTTTCGAGCGTATGTATGTATGTATGTATGTAAGTATGTTTGACTGCCACGCAGAGGGCGCGGGTTCGATTCCCGCTCAGTGCAAATATTGCGTGTAGTTGTTACTGCTCTGCACCCGTCGCCAATAGCGTGATGTTACATAGCCTATAACCTTCCTCGAGAACTGGGCTATCATACGCAAAGATAAGATAGAGATAGAGATATATTCAAATCCGACTGGTAGTTGTAGAGATTAGCGCGTTCAAACAAACAAACAAACTGTTCCGCTTTATACAATAGTATAAATATGTGGTTAACTTATGAAGTTTGGCTGTATTAAATTCCGAAAATTAATTTGTTAATATTATGGTAGATACCTACCTAATAGAAATTTAGTTTATTTAAAAATCAAGAAAAGTAAACCATAGTCTCCAAATCGCTCGTGTAAAAATAGCTTAGGTAAAACCTAGTTCTACAAATATTAATCTCAGTCATTCGATAAATGAACGTTAATATCTATACTTAATACAAAACAGAAGAGTTTTTTGTTTGTTTCAACGCGCTAATCTTTGGAACCAGTCGAATTTGAAAATTCTTTTTGCGGATGATAGCCCTGTTCTCTAGGAAGGTTATAGGCTATATAACATCACGCTACTAGCGACGGGAGCAGAGCAGTAAGCATAGACGCGGATGAAACCGCGTAATAGCTAGTACACTATAAAATTATATACAGAGTGTATACGACGGTTTGACATTAAATGAAAAGGCAGGTGTTACTAGCCCATATAATGATTTCTAATTAATCACAAAAGTAATTTGACGAAAAACAAAAATTTGAAATTTTCTAACAAAATAAATAATATTTTAATAGTAACGAAGTAATACACCATTTTATTATGACAAGTTCACTGAACTGTAATGAACGGCAACGTTTATCCTTCGACGTGGACTATGACTTAAGTCAGTGACCGTTTGACGTACTTACATAGTGTTAATTTAGAATTAAAGAAATTAAAAAATTTGTCCTGTGTCTAAACTATTGAAGATATTTAGTAGATTTTTTTTTGTCTCGCTTTATAATGTCACATACTATACGTAATTGCATTTAATGTCATACCGTCGTATACACTCTGTATAACACCTATAAAATTTATTATACGAGCAGTATTTATGATGCTATAGTCAAAATATCGAAGAGTTTGTTCCAAGTAAACATTTATTTATGAGGGTGTTAAAACGAATAGAAAGAACAAGATGAAAAACAAAAATTCTATGGAATTATTAACTGAACTAAATAAAACTAGTAAATGAAGATAAAATTCTGCTGATAATTTATTGATATTTATAACAACTTTTTATTGACAGTGTTGTTAGAAGTTAAATGGTTAGCGACTTTTTAGAATCCTTCTTTTGGTCACTACGTCTAAAAATTATGAATGATGAATTTACAGTTTAGGCCATGAATGTTTTTTTGAACAATCTTTTCTATCTTCTGTTTGTTTGAGCGCGTAATTTCTGGCACTACTAGTCGGATTAGAAAAAATATTTTTGCGTATGATAGCCCAGTTCTCTAGGAAGGATATAGGCTATATTAACATCACGCTACTGGCGATAGGAGCAAAGCAGTAAGCAAAGACGCGGGTGAAACCGCACCTCGAAAGCTAATTGTATAAAAATCAATGTTTGTATGTTTGTCCTTTATGCATTCCGAAATCATTGAACATATTGAGATGAAACTTTGGTAGGGTGTTAAAGGGACTTCCGAGACGTTCCTACTACTTGATGTGAAGCACTCAGTGGGTTCCGTAATTGTGTAGAGCAGTAAGAAAAGACGCGGGTGAAACCGCGCCGCGGAAAGCTAATTGTATAAAAATCAATGTTTGTATGTTTGTCCTTTATGCATTCCGAAATCATTGAACATATTGAGATGAAACTTTGGTAGGGTGTTAAAGGGACTTCCGAGACGTTCCTACTACTTGATGTGAAGCAGTCAGTGGGTTCCGTAATTGTGTAGAGCAGTAAGAAAAGACGCGGGTGAAACCGCGCCGCGGAAAGCTAATTGTATAAAAATCAATGTTTGTATGTTTGTCCTTTATGCATTCCGAAACCATTGAATAGATTGTTATAAAACTTCGAAAGGGTGTTAAAGAGACGCCCGAGACGTTCCTAGCCCAATCTGCTTCATGATAAGCAGTCAGGGGAATCCATAATTGTGTCCACCTCAGCAATTGCCATCATGGTTGATTGCTGAAATAGTAATCTCTACTATGGTGACTTTGTAAGTTGCTTTTTCAAAGGTGCAAAATGAGGAGATTAAAATTGGAAAGAGATACACGTGCTGAGGGCTTAGACAGGTAGCATAAACACTAATAGAATAAATTCATCAATGTATGGAACTGACATAAGCCAACGCCAACATTGTCGTTAGCTTAAGTCATTCCCATACATTTTTTAATCTTGTCTATTCTATTAGCATTTACGCTACTTGTCTAGACCCTCTGGTAGTGAGTAAAATCATAAGTAGTCCACTGCTGTACGCCTTCTCTCTCCATTTTAACCAATTTTTATAGAGGTCTTCTCGAAGAAGTCTTAGGCAAATGTCAGTCTGTATAACTAATCTCGAGAACAGCCCCATGTATTTGGATACTGTTATTTACCAATATCGGGGAAGGTTTTGGTTTACAATTTACTACTACTACTAGAGGTTTAGATTTACGAAAGAGCTTAAAATATTGAAGTTCTGAAAATGACTGAAAATTATGTCAAACATGACAAAATATAGTCTATGTTACCCGCTAAATTTAGTGATTTCTAAAAGTGAAAGAATTTTTTAGATTGCTAACCTAAATTATTAGTTAATAAATCGTTGTAAACTAACAAACAAACAAAAAATCAAACCTTTTCTCTTTTCAATATTTGTTTAGATTTTAAACTAAGGTAAAGTGTAAATTACAAATTTTGATGCGAAGCGAGGACTAGCAACCAGTTTTAAGTATAATATAGGAATTTAAATGAAATAATGTGAAAGGTATAAATTAAATTTCAGCTGACAATTAAAATGAACTGTGTATTTTCAGTAGAATTTCGCCAATTAACATGAATAATTAGTCATTTCCAAGCAGATGTTCGTGATTTATGTTTGATTTATATTTGGTGTTGTTGTTTCTTATTCTCTAGTTTATACCTATGGCTTGCGTCGTTTAGTATTTTAAATTTGCCATTACGTATGCAAATGAACGAATATTTATTATTTATAAAAAATAAATTAGACATTTCTAATCATTATACTACTTTGAATACTTCATACGTTTATAACACAAACCCATTAATTATACTAACACCAATAAATGTCAATTTCGTTTAATATGCGCATAATTTTTTTATTACGAATAAGCAAACATCCACTTTCCTACAAAACTGCGTGACAAACAACGCCATCTACATATTGATATCCGTACTAAATATGCATCAACAACATTCTTTCATGCAAGCTTTAATCGCGAACGGACATCCTACTATGATATGTGAAAGTTTTTATATTCATTCACGAACTGCTAAACAAACTTAAATATAATTTAATATGAAAAAAAAAACAACTTAATATTTTAATTTAATAAATTCCAGACGCCTAAGAAAACATGGCTGCAAGAATTAAATCATAGTTTTCAACACGTATTCTGATAATGAAAGGTTTAAATAATTACTACATGGTAAATTATACTCTAACCTAATAGCAAAAAGAGATAATTACACATAATACTTATATGAAATTACACTTTTTGCGACTAAGAACATGATCATTAACGAAATGAAAGCCACATAAACGATGAAATTACTTCTGCTTAAATGAGAAAAAAAAATCGATTTTGCTTAGGAAAGTGTGAGTCAGTCATCCATATATTGAAGATTTAGAATCGTGACATACCGTATGTGAATCGTTCTGGAGAAAAGTAAAATGGTCCAATTAAAATATTTGCACGCCAGTTTAGAAACTGGGTAAATTCTGTCTCCGTTTTTCTTTCTATTATGAATAACGACGCCGTTAATTAACATTTAAAGATTGTTAGATCTGGGGCCCTACCACAACCTCTAGCAATCTTATTATACTTACTTGTTTCTATCCTTGTTTTTAATGGCACAAAAGAAAAAGACAAAACACAAAGTGTCATTAAACTAATCCCTCATCGCGAACATTCTGTACCGTAACGTTTGGCTCGATTTTGAGTATTACATTAAAATACTGTTATATTACAAGCGAGATAATACTTTTACAGTCAATTCAGCTGATTCAAATCAAAACAAGAACTCTTACTGTTTCCGCCACTTCATTAAAATTATTTTAAGCGTACAAATTATAATCTTAGACATTATCGTATACCTTCTTTGCATTCGCAAAATGCTGGCATTGCTTCCTTAGAGAAATATCGTCAAACAAGAATTTTATTTGGTAATAATCGTTAACCATATTCTACTAGCTTTCCGTGGCACGGTTTCGACTGCGCTTTTGTTTACTGTTCTGCTCCCGTTACTAGTAGCGTGATGTTATATATCCTTCCTTAAGAACTGTGCTGTCCCATACAAAAAGAATTTTCAAATCCGACTTGTGGTTCCAGAGATTAGCGCGTATAAACAAACAAACTCTTCCGCTTTATATAAACTATAGATAATGGTTGTCGTTAATATTATGAATCTTATTTTTTTGTCCTTAATATTATATTTCTCATGGATATATATCTGCATAGAAAAGGAAGAAAGTAAGAAATTTAAGGCAGCAATTTAAGGGTTTTTCATTTTAAAAACTTGTAAATTTTTTTTAGATAGATATACATTACATATACATAGTATATTATTAGATAGATATACTTACATAATATTATTATTGTCATCTGGTAACAATAACATAATTAAACTAGTTTAAACTTTCAACTCGCATGTACTAGAATTTACAGTAATTTGTGGTAAATGATGCTGGTGTTAAATTCTCAAAAAAATTCTTTCACTCCTTTTATAACAATTCCGGCGCTATTGATTTTGCTTTCTTAATTTTTTCAATTAGTCTTAGTTAAGGTTCCATTTATGATCTTAATAACACTTGCAAAATTGACAACAGAAAATATGTTACACTTAGCAGAATGTTAGTTTCAAATTTTATTTGCATGAGCTACCAAGGAAACAAAGTTTACTGCTTACATATTTATGTAATTCCGGTAAACAGCGGTTAGTTTTGAGTCCACAAGGACCTTTATTCATGAGCAGTTTCCAGTGGCATGTCAATAACACCTGCTACATTCCTAAAGTTGTGTTAAGAAATTTATATCTATACTGTTATGTAATACAGAAGAGTTTGTTTGTTTGTTTGAACGCTCTAATCTCTGGAACTACCAGTTTGATTTGAAAATTCTGTGTATGACAGTTCTCGAGGTAGGTTATAGGCTAAATAACATTACGCTACTGGCGACGGGAGCAGAACAGTAAGCAAAGATTGAAAATTTCCGCTCCATGCTTTTGGAATGCATAAAAATATAAAATCAGTTCATAAGTGAAGCAGAACTGTTTTCCGCATTAAATAAATGCATTTTAGGATGTTCAGAGTATTTTTTAATTAATTTAACAAGTGCATTGCCATATTATGGTAGATAATACACAGTTTTGAGTATGAAGTTCGATCCCCACACGGGACAAAACTTTTTGTGATCCATAAAAATTTGTTCCGAGTCCGGGTGGACTTTGTGTCCGTTAAATATTTGTTTGTGTGTCGCCCGCGACACAGGGCTTGTTCCCTAGTGCGGCAGCTGTCTTTAAAAATAAGATATATTTTGAGTTTTGAATGTGTTAGTTAATTGTCTTGTAGTTTAAAGATTTTAGAATTTGTGCCCACTTTCAATAGATGTCATTAATTAAAAAAGGAAGCTTAAGGTTATAGGAATATGGCTTTTTATATAAGATCAGGTCTAATTTGAACTACAACAAAATCACGTCCACACAATCATACCATGAAATTATAAAATTGTGTTCGTTAAATGTCTAATTGTTAAATCTCTGGGGTTTGTTCCCTAGTACGGGAGTTATTTAACATCTTCCATAATTTATGTAATGTACATACAAAAGACATAATTTAAGTAATGCCACCGCAAAATGACTGTATTAACCATTTTGAACACGTAAAATATTACTTCTTTGGAGATGTTATTTGTCTTTGTGTTATTCCTTGTACGAGTATTATTTCATTTCATATTTCATTTGTTAAACTCGTATATTTAATCTTCTAGCTTCTTGCTACGCGGTTTTACCCGCGTCTTTGCTTACTACTTTGCTCCCGTTGCCAGTAGCGTGATGTTGCATAGCCTATAACCTTCCTCAAGAATTGGGCTATCATACGCAAAAACAATTATACAAATCTGACCGCTAGTGCCAGAGATTATCACGTCCAAACAAAGAAACAGATCCTTCCGCTTTATATAAAAGTATAAATAGATAGATATTTCTGTTATTAGATTTTTCTGTGTAGACGTGATACGGTTCTCAATATCATTCAGAAAATTTTCTCTGAATGGTTTATAATATGTACAATACATGTTTATTATTCACTAGTTAGAATATAATATTACTATATTGAATAAAATTAGAAAGAAAGAAAGAAAGAAAAACATTTATTTGTTCTCAACAAGTTAGCTTACAGAACATATCAACAATACATTGTAATAAATAAAAATAAAAGTAACAAACTTAGTGAGATACAAAATGGCCCTAACTCAGCTTTGTGCCACTTTGCAAACATAAAGCAGCGCTGTTATTCTGTTAGAGCCAAGATGGATGGTATTCTTAATTATACCTTTATTTAACTCAATCTTATACAGTAACGACGATATTTGCATGAATAATAATTAAGTAATGAAAAATTCAATATTTTGTTAAGTGGTGTCGAGTGAGATCAAAACTTGTATAATCTATAAAATATTTATTACTGAGTATAAAAACTTTTATATAATAAATAAATATTGTGAATTGATAACTTTTGGTGATTGTTAAGCAAGCCCAGAGGCCCTACCACAATCTTCTTTACTTTGTCTCTATCCTTATTTTTAATAGAACAAAAGAAAAAGTCAAAAATCAAAGTAATAATAAAATAATACTGATAGATGAGATGGTGATAGTCTCCCAGAGTACACTTTAATAATAATGAATATTACAACAACTACAAACAACGCCATCTAGACTCAAAGTAAGCATATATTAAGTATAACTTGAGTAATGGGTTTTAAAATGCGGATATCATTCGTAAATATTTTTTACATACATAGAAACACCCAGACCAATTCAAATATTCATGTTCATGCACATAAATATTTGCTATGAGCGGGAATCGAACTTCAACTTTTTTGTATTCGTTTATTTTATGTTTGTAAAGTATCTCGCCACAGAGCACAGAGCGTATCGTGCAAAAGTTGACTTTTTAAAATTAGGTCTAAATTTGTTGCCTTTTTGAGTGAGTTCAATCTTACAAAGTATTTTATTTTATCCTTATGTTGCCACATGAATGAACTGGATTGATCAAAGAAGTATCTAAGACGGTTGATCATACTCGACTGCAAGTAACAGTAGGTATCCATTCTTTAAAGGTAAAGAATTTGTTGAATTGTTCGATGAGTACCATCGGAAACTCGTTTCCTCTCTTAGCCTCTTTTCTTATGACTTTCTTTCTCAAAGTAGACGAAGGTGTATATTCCCTTTATGTCAAATCCCTGTACTTCGAGTCTTAGAATCTATAGTTCTAGAACAACAGACTCTATTATATATCATACTCGATACAAAGGCTCGACGTAAAAGGACTTGACAGTAAGAGAATATTTTTTTTTTATATTTTTACTGTATTACTTAAAATACATAACTAGAAACAGGCCTTATCAGTAACTTTAAATATTTTTATATTAATTAAAAAGAAATATTAAAAAAAATAAAGTCTCCTTTCAGTTTCAGAGACCAGTAAATCTAAGAGACTTGTGTGTGTCTGAGAGATCTGTGTCTGAGAGACCTGGGTCTGTAAGACCTCTGTGTCTGAAGGATCTCTGTGTTTGAGAAACCTTTGTGTCTAATTTAGAGATCTCTGTCTAATTCCGACGTATTCTTTGAAGCGCACCAACTTTGGAACGCACCAAAAGAATTCCTTAAAGCGCGCTAGTTACAACTAAAAAATATTATCACTAACTGGTGCGCTTCAAGGAATACTTTTGATGTGCTACATTTGGTGCTTTTCGGTAAATTGGCGCGCTTCGAAGAATAGGTACCTTCTAATTCCAAAATTTTGCTTGATTAACACTTACTAGGACAGTAAATGGTAATGGCTGTGAGGTGTCTACATCACTGTCCATGATAGGGTAAACTTAAGATTATATGTTTTTTAATAAAATAAAATATACTTACGTATACCCAATCGGTTGCCGGGTAGTTTAGGAGTTTCTTCTTCCTTCTTTTCCTCTTCATTTTTACTACTTGATTTTTTCGCATTAGGATCGGATACATCTGGAAATAAATATTAAAATATTTATTGACATATATGCAAGAAATTCGACACGATTTGACTATTTGTTTTACAGCTTCAAAAGTTAATTTTGGATGATTTTAGAATACTGGAATCCAAACACAAACACTATATTCATTATTTTATAATTAAACTAGCTGTTGCCCGCAGCTCCGCTTGCGTAAATGTCGGTTACGTCACATATTATTATATATTAAAGAATTTTTCTAAAATAAACGTAGCCTAAGTTACTCCTTATTAGTTCCTTCAAAATCGGTCCAGCCATTTCAGAGATTAGCCGGAACAAAGACAGACAGACAGACAGACAAAAATTGTATAAAAATGTTATTTTAGTGTATGTACCGTATATATATTTTTATATACATGTAGTAAAAAACGGTTATTTCAATATTACAAACAGACACTCCAGTTTTATTATATGTATAGATTAATTTCTTTCTTCTTGGTTGTGTTTACTAAGCGTTATTTCTGCAATGCTTTGAAAACCCAGCCATCTCTATATGTTACGGTTACCACTTACCATCAGGTGGACCGTATGCTTGTTTGCCACCAAAGTTGTATAAAAAAACTTATAGCAAAACTTCGCATGCACTGAAATGAATGATTCGTAATATCTTTTACTTAGAAAGAATGAAGAATATTTGAAAAAAAAAATTGATATGGCGTCTTTCTTGGACACCACTGACTGCTTACCAGATATAATGATTCCAGAGCATCAAACTTTTTTGGTAGACCAGTATAAAATGCAGAATAAGGTTACAACATTTTATACTATACCTACACATAATAGAGTTCTAAGTAATAGTTATATGTAATAAATTATATATAAGTTCGATATTTAAAATTGATGACTATTATACTCATACGAAGACAGACAAGGCTGAATAGCGAAGCGACCTCTTTTGTCATTGGGCTGAATGCATGATGTCTATTGCCAGTATGATGGTTAGATGTACAGTCTTGTCCAAATCCATTTTCGGACAATGTAAACAAACAGTTTTTTCAATATTTTTCTTTCAAAAACTCCATAACCGATGACACATGAATTTATACACATTCTGTTCACTATATACTACATTTTGCAACTATTTTTACTAATGGTTAATAATCAAATCTAGATTATTTAATAAAATTACGAATTACTTTTTGTGGTCGAATAAAGACGTCAAATTGAATAACAGTTTTATTTTTTCTGTACTCTCTATTGTCTTTGAAATCCAATGTTGTAATTTATTAGAAGAAATAAGTTTAACGAATACCTACATATCATAGGTACATAATATTTTGTAATTCATCATTTATTTTGGGTTTGCCCTCGCAGGTCTGTTCATTTGTTTTATTGTAATAAAGTACCTATAATAAAATCGTAACATACATACAAATTCCATTTAGTCCATATTTCACAAAATTTCATCAGGCGGGAAAATATTCAAAAGTATCTCTGTCAGTATTCCATTTTAGTCCGTGGTCAAATAGTTGCATTTAGAGGTCAACGCTTAATTTAAATTACATTTATTTATTAGATTAGGTACTACATTGTTTGTCTTATTATCTTAATGTTTATAAATAAACGGTTACAATAAAATACAATACCATATTTAACATAAATACAAATATTTGAAGTGATAAATTAAATAGAATTAATCTATTACGCAAATAGAGTATTTGTAAACGTAATATTATTTAAAAATGTAAGATAAGGACGAAAAATTATTATTTAACAATGTATTGATGTCATTTATTTAATTTTTATTATCCTTGTCCCCATCACTAGTAAATTCATGAAACCATAGACAATGGCAATATAGCGGATTGTTTACATTGTACGAAATTGGAGTTGGAATGGACTATATGCGAACTTTTGAAAGAGTGAAGTGTTTTTTTTAATTACTTACCGCTGTAGGGCTTTTCTAGCTACATTATTACCCTAGAGCGCTAATTGGTCACCTATAAGCCCCATTTGGGGGTAATAAGGACCTACTTACCGAATATGAGAGATGTAAAATACAATTATTTACAATAAATACAATAAAATAAATATATTTTTAAAACATAATACTATCAAACACTTTTGAATTAATATTACTTCATTAGTTTATAAACAGTAATACAAAACAAACAAAAGCTTAAAGTTGTAACAACTCCCATTTTGCATCAGGGTTTACGATAGATTTAAATGTTTAATTTAAATGATGATGCAGATATTTCAATAAATTATTACTACCAAGTTGATATTACAGATAAATTACAGATTAGTATTGACCTCATCTCACCTGGACAAGAACTTTAGACTTAGCGATTAATAACAAGATTGTATTGCGGCTTAAAAGTAAATAATGATTGTTAATGTATTGGTCTGATATAGCTGGTAAACTGGTAGCATGATTAATTAAATACAAAACAAAATAAAGAAAAATGTTGTTTGTTAAACGGATCTACTCGTGTTAGAAAATATTAGAAACCATACCTATTTACCCGAGCGACTTTTTGGTCGAATTACACCGACTATAGTCACGGGCTGACAATGGTCGGTGCTCGGATGGTCAGATGGTGACCATGGTCGGTGTAATTCGACCAAAACGTCGGGTAAAAAGGCGTGGCACCTTATAATAATTTCTAACACGATTAGACTCGTTAAAACAAGTGAAGTTATGTGTACAAATTGTGTGAGTTTAAAATATTTAAAGTAAAATTAACAGGTAAACTTTAAGCTATTATCAGGGTAGTTACAATGATTAATAAAACAATGAATATAGATTGAAATGAAGAAATAGCAAAATTGTAATCCACCAACAGTGTGAACGGACAATCAACTGGTATTCTTAATCATCAGAAACGACGATATTCAAATCAGTAAGAAACAATTACATTTAAAGGTTTGAAATGTAAAATGAAACGAAATACTTGTAAGGTTTCCATAATATTACAATCAACGAAAAGTGTTAAATCAAACAGAGCACAAATTGTTTGACAAATAGATATGACACGACAACTAGCAACTTTACAAACAGTCGAGATTAAGGCAGCTCGTACTTCAATATATTTGAATCTATCGGAGATGCTTGATATACATTCCAATAGTTTTCGTCAAAAATATATGAGGGTTTTCGTATTGTCAGCCATGATCTCAGGATTATAATGATAGTGATGAGATTCTTAACCTTTGACCCCAACAAGTTCAAAAGTTAAGGTTATTAACGATAGTATTATTAATGACATTATTGAGATTTCCTTAGGTTTTTTTTAATCATATATCCTAATAATTATAAAGATTGGTAAAAAAGAACATTATGCATACTTAGTGACAGAACAATATGAGATATGCCTCATTCTAAATGTAGCAAAATATGTGTCCCTTTATTTTAAATTAACACAAGTGGTATTGGTGGCTTAACCTCTGTTCCAGGCAAGTGCATAAAGATCACTATAACAAGGGCAACTTCTGTTGATAAGATCACCCGATCGAATTCTATTTTTTTTTCCGCTTTGAATCAGGTTGCTCTTATTTATTATATTCTTCTATCGTTAGGTACTCTTATATTTTTAATTTTTGTTCACAATCATACTCTATTGACATACAATACGCGAGGAGAGCTGTACTACTAGCCACGTTAGGGCACATGAGCGCAAACGAATTGGCGAAAGTTGACAGGGTGTCGCCGTCGACGGACACGTCTTGGAGGACATCATCATCTATTAATATTGAAGCGCTTCTTGTTTTGCAAGAAGCAAATGTAAACCAATCTTTTGCTCGATTTTTATCACAATCAATGTTAATACCGTTTGATTTTTAATGTTTAGAATTATCTTTCATCCCATCTTTCTTCTTTCTTAAAGACTCAGTTATCTAAAGGTCTAAATTGGTATTCGAAGTAGTGTTTATTCTTATAGTTGTTGGATTACACAATCTGTAGCGCGTGTAGCTATTAAAAGTACAAGGATGAAGAGAATTGAATGAACTGTAATGCGTTTTCATTTCAAATTTACCATCTAAGCGGTACCTACTAAACATTCTTTATGTCTATTACATTTCTTCTCTAAAATGGGAATGGGCAGAATACATAGCTCACAGAACTGACGGCTGTTAGGGCAGATAGGTTCTAGAGTGGCGACCACGAACCGAAAAACGCAGCGTGAGCAGACTGTTACAAGGTGGACCGACGACCTATTAAGGGTAGCAGGCAACCGATTGATGAGGGCAGCGAATGACCGGCCACGGTGGTGAAAATTGGAGGAGGCCTTGTCCAGCAGTGGAAGTCTTTTGGCTGATATGATGCTGATGAGGATTACATATCTTCCTTGTTCTTATAAAAGTGATAATGAACTTTGTAAATCACCTAAAACTTTTTATCTTTCAAGAACAATGATTTTGTGAACGTGATGGCACACTAAGTCACTTTTTAGCTCTGAATAATTTTCTTTCTATCAACAATATTTTTATAAGAATTTGATCCGATCTCAATCTTAACACACGTATAAATAACTACACTCAGACTAATAAACCCTTCAACTCAGAACACACGCGAAGATAGCATACCATTGGGTATAATTTAATAGCAATTGAAATAAAGAATTCTCAATTACTAGGCAAAAAATTACAGCCAAGAAAACCCTAAGGGATTGAATGAACAATCGGTTTATTATTTACAATATATTTCTAAATACAAGCTAAGCTGGAGTCACTTTGGTAGTCTAAATTAATATTAAATGGAGAAAAATTAGATTTTTGAATGTTTGTTTGTTAGCAACGATTTAACTAAAAATCTACGATACCAATTTGAAAATTCTTTCACTTTCAGAAATCAATAAATTCAGCGGGTAACATAGGTTATATTTTATTATGTTTAACATATTGTTGTCACTCATTTTTACATTTAAATGATGCAATTCGATACTATTGCTATGATATTTTCTGTAGGTTCTTATATAAAAAGGGCTCTTATCTCTCAGTTCATGAGCTAAGGAAACTATTTAAAATTATTTGCCGTCTGCTTGTTTACTTTGTCATTTAAACGCTACATAAATACCAGATTCATAAAATACTGATACTTCACTAGCAGATAGCTTAACTTTGTAATTGAAAGGTAATATAACATTACATTTTATGAGCAGAATGGCTTAAGGTAATGGCGACAAAAACTAAATTAACTGTAATAAAAAATATTACGCACAATATTATATATATATGAAAAACATAGTTGTTTCATGTTTTTGAGCGCGTATTTAGCCTTTTTGGTTACAATGGTTAAAATGGTGATTTTAATTTGACATATTGGCGAAGGTATTTTACGGCAGTAGGTCCTTGCTGGTTTCACCATGAATGGGCAGGATCGACCGTGGAAGTACTATCCTCTCTAGTATTGCGTTTGGTCCAGTAAGTAAGAGCGCTGGAGGCCCGATTTCTTCTTTTCCTATTTCTTCAACTCTCTCGTTCTCTTCACCTACCCTATTACCAGTCGCCATGGTGGAGGCAACCATACCAACATTGAATTTTGACTTCGGTTCTTTTGAATTCTCAGAGATCTCATTTAGTGAGGGATGATAAATAGTGGAAGTAGAAGAAAGACCCAAAAACCATACCTTATCACCATGTGACAATTGACTGATCGGAATCATAATATATAATTATGTTCCTACTGACCAAACAGTTTTTTAACTTAAATATTTTTAACCGACTTCAAAAGAAGGAGGTTATCAATTCGGGTCGTATGTTTTTTTTTGTATGTTTGTTACGTCATATCTCGGTCATTTAGAAACCGATTTGAAAAATTCTTTTTTTATTTGAAAGAGTATACTCTGAAATTTTCTGAAAATTGAAACCCATATTTTTATTATAAGTAATGGTTTAGTAGTTGTATGTCTGTTACAACAGAACCCAGTCATTTATAAACCAATTTGGAAAATTCTTTTTTTATTTGAAAGGTTATACTCTGAAATCGGGTCCCATATTTTTTTATAAAGAATGGTTCAGTGATTTGGCTTTAATATTTATAATTTTTAACCAAAGTATGCAAGGAATGAATACGTGTAAAGCAACGCGTCTATTTCTTTTGCGACGAGTTTTCTGACATTGAAATGTCCATGCTACAAGTGCGAACTGATTTCCAAAATATTTTTTGTTAGAAACGACATGGCCGTGGATGGGTCACCACTTGTGTCATTTCATTTTGAGTGTCTTCATGCTTTAGAAATGCATAATTTAGTCATTTAGGCACCGACTCCAAAATAACTGATTAAAAATTATAAATAGTATAGTAATAAAAGGTATCAATGATCGCTTTCCCTTTTAATGTTCTTTGCTATGAAGGAATTTAAATATTGTTTTCTACTTTTTAGTAATGATTGAACTTGTAGGTATTGGTTGTTGGTTTTCATTTTTTTTTCTAAAAATAATTTTATTTATCATCTGTTCACATTCACTATTTCCTTTGTATGTTTCCTAAGCCGACGCACTTCAACAAGGTTAATGTATTTTTATGTCATCGAGGTAACTAAATAATTTTACTTATTACCCAAAAACAGATACACCATTACTATTATTTTTGTTTTATTAGCTTTTCTCTCAGAGGCATATGGCCGCCACTTGGTATACTATTACCAAGTGGACGAAAATGGGTATATGAGAAAAAATCTAAAAATATATTACAGAAATGAAATAGCTTAAGCAAAAAGCAATTGCAAACTTAGTTTTAGTTATTAAAATGCAAACTAAATTTTCAAATTTAATTCTAAGGTATCAGCTTTTTTAATCTGTTTCATAACAACGATTAAATAGTAGTTGCCATGTTGTTACGTCATACGGCTATTAAAAATACGTAAACTAAGAAGTGTAATGTATTTTACAAAGCCAACTGACACCAACAAGCCAACAGTCATGACCACAGAACAATATGGCGTCCACTGCATCTAGAGTTTCGACGAAATTTGAAAATGCAAAATTTAAATAAATTATATAGCACTTACGATAGATTAAAAAAGTTTAGAATTTTTTAGTGATTTATGAGCACTATAGAGTCTAAATAAGACACTTTTCAAAAATGGGTGTATTTCCTTATTATGTCTGTCTTCATTACAGAAATAATATTACAAAAATACGATCAGAATGTGGCGATCATAAGGTTAGATATCCTATATCCTTATTATCGTAAAAGTTTGATTGTATTTTTGTATAATAATTGATACGCCAAGTTCTACAAACGTATCTATAATACAGCAAATCATTATCGCCAACACATTGTTATTTATAAATGCGCCAACAGTTTAAAGATCACACAAATGCACAAGTTTAAAGTAATTAGGTTAGTGTAAGTTGGTAATAAGGAAATATGTTTCCCTGATTCATAAATTTTGTAATTGTTATGTAGGAAATTTACACAACGTAGCAACTAGTAAATCACAGCCTAATTGCTTACTCAGTAAATTCAGCGTACTCGTAACAGGAATTAAGAACGATTACATACTAGTATACAGCAATGAAATATAGGGTATAAAGTTTTCGAATGTGACAGTGAGTAGCTGAATATACCTAATAACTGTTTTCTTTTGTAGTTAAACTTATTCAATTTGGTTTGTTTAGGGAAGTTCATAAAATAGGTGATATTAAATTAATCAATATCATTGTAACAGTGACGTCCGAAACAGATTTATATATAAACCATAAAAGCAAAGGTAATTCTGATTACAAAGCAAATAATTTCAAAAATATGGATGATCTGAAAACATATCTATCTCCTATATTGTGAAAAGAGTTGATAAAAAGATTTACAATGCCGGCCACGAACCAAAACAAACATGAACAGGCCACTTACATGGACCGATGATCATAGAAAGACGCCAGATGACCATGAATATAAAAGCGGTTCACGACTAGTCAAAACGATGATACTTGGGGTAGATCTAAATAACCTGTACATCAGTAGACCAACAGTAGATTTTCAACTGTAATGATTATAATGATGACGAACTATTTCTTTGTCTCAAATACAATAATAACAAATCATGTAAAACAATTTAAAACTTGCTCTAAATCCGAGACAAAGACAGTTTAACTAATAAATAATTCATTGATCTAATAACGAAGTGGAAGATACTAAGCTAAATTCTTTTGAATGAAAGCCGGAACATGATTTCGCGGACATAATTACTGTTGAACATGATAAACTTAGATAAATGAACACAACTGTGCTAGTAATAAATCAGAAATATTAAATATTTTAGCTTGTGTAGAAATAATTGATGGTGCTCTGCTATTGTTAAAAAATCATAAAGCTTTAGTAATAGGTAGTATCGTATAACAAGTACCTCTACAATATGGAAATGCTAAATAAACCAATGTATCATGTGAAAAATGGCAAGCTAATGCCGTATCCACTAAATAAAATGCAAAAAGTTAGCTGCAAGAAGAAAGAGGACCGTCATATATAAGTAAATGCTACAAAACTAACAAACCTTATCAAAATAACAATTTTAAAATATTACATCAGATTAATTGTGAGAATGGCTTTGATGTGAAATAAATTGTACCAATTAACGCTTATTAAACTGATTATGACAATTATTATTAAATTTAACTACTTGAATCGCTCTCAAGTAATTTTATTTCTATTTTTTTTGACGGCAAAAATGTTATAAAACCTATTTCTTTTTTTTTATATTAGCCTACCAAAGTGACTCCACTCTGCCCGATGGTAAGCAGTAAGTGGAATCCAGATGTGTCGGACACCATTCCAAAAGCCAAACTACTGGTATGGTTTTGCATTTTTGCCGCCTATTTATCATGACATGTGGATTTGACGACTTTTTATATCTGCTACTACTCTTAAAATTATTACTATCTATTTGTAATTGAGAGTAAGTCTTTATAGTTTTATTATATAGTAATTATATGGAGATGAGGCAATCAATATGCTAGCTTTAACATCAATATTTTCTTTTGTTAGATTTACTTCATCAAAATCAAGATTTACAACAATACCTACATCTTCAAAATTAACAATTTCATCAATGGAAAAAAAAATACAATGTTTTTGTCAATTTTGTACTATCATTTTAATAAATTATTTGCCCTCACAAATTAATATCGTTAATTTTAGCAATAGCTAATGTTAAGTCTAAAAAAATTTTAATAGGATCACGTGTGCACTTGACTTTATACGGTAACGGTCTGCTACTCAACTGAGCGTGTTCAAAGATAGAACTAACACGCTTGGCATCTGATTGTGCACATTTGATAACTTATTAGTGATTAATTGTACTGTTTCTAACTTTCTAAGTGATACATAAAGGATCTTAAAAGTATTAAAGGATTATGTCTTCAGTTACATTAGTACTAATACGCCTGTAAATTTTAGTACACTAGGCATAGAATTTTAAATTGAATATTTTCACAAGGATTCAGACGTTATTTACAAAGTGGTCCAAAATAATAATATCAATATTTTACTAATTTTATCATTGAAATTGAATATTCTACTTGAACTTAAAATAATATTTAAGCACTTTTTTTTAAAGATTATAATAGATCCATGTATTTTGCTTTAAATTTATCTTATTCGAATATAATTATCATTTGAAAAACTAAACCTGGACATTTCTTGTAATTTTTTTGTAATACTAAGTTTAGTCCTTACCTTTTGCAGTTCGTCCCTGATAGATTTCTAAATCCAGGGCGTTGCTGTCATCCGCTTGCGACAGCTTGAAGGTGTAGTCGTTCCAGTCAAAGCTGAACGAGTTGCCATCCAGGAACGTCTCCAACCACGAATCTAATGATCGCGACATCCGCGCCTGCCTCGTCCTTATCGGCTCGATCGTCAGCACATTGAACAACCTAACAGTTCTTTGTTGTCTGACACTCCTTATTACCTCTTTTGCCATATTATCGATACACGTAGCATTATCACTACAGTCCAGTTCAACTAACGCCCTAGCATCCCTCATCAACATAAAAGCGACAAAGAGGACAAGGGGATTCATTTTCACCAATGTCTTTCACAAACACTGTGTCACAAGAATTCACCAATCCATTTGTGGGTCACGCTTTTCCCTACCATCTAGATCGATGGCTACTTGTTTAATGAGTCCCTGTATGGCTGCCTGATCATTTTTATCTGGCGTCACGCTGCACTGACCACGGCGGACGGCGTGTGCATTATTTTTTTTTCATTGAGTTCTTTACTTGCATGTGTATGTTGCCGTATACCACTTTTCTTTCCACTGTACAAGTTTTTGTTCAACAATTTTCCGTGATCCGTACATTTAAGGTGCTTTATCGTGTATTGCTCGATTGTGATGCAAAAAATATTCGTTTCGCTTTGCTGTACGAGTACGTCGCTAATAAGTATAGTGAATCAATATTTTACTTTCATATGTAGTGTTGGCAAATTAATTTGAGCTCGCAAAAAATAATAATTTATGTGAAGTGCAATAAAATGTATATATCTAAATCAAATTAAACTTTTTTTATTAGCAGTGGAACACATTAAATTATTAATAATAAATACATAATTATTGCAAATGTACGAGCGAGCCCCGCTCATACAGCACTTCTTATATGGATGCTTATGCGCCATAATAATTACTTTAATGTAGTCGTAGCAAAACTGTTGTCACGCCCTAATGTGTAGTGTCATCAACCATAATCCTAATATTATTACGTAAAGTGCGACTCAGAGAACTAAACAGAAACTTTTATAGTGAAATATACAGTGACATATTACAACTGTGTGCTGTGAATTATTTCTCTATCACCCTCCACAACATAAGAACTACTGAGGCACCGTCAACGACGTCAACGACAATAATAATAACTATCCTCAACAGTTAATGTGCAATATGTAACAAATTGAAGCAACAAACATTTAGTAATAAATAAAAAAAATATCATCATTAGTTTTTTTTAATCGTGTTTTATTATAATATTTATTTTATCGTTTAAGTAAAATGAAAAAATGAGTATAATAATAGTAATTTCATAAAATTGTTGGTAAAACGAAATTGATAGGTATACATATTTTATTTTATGGTATAATGGTAATGGCATTTTCTGTATGGTTAGCATTATGGTATTAATGATAGTAGATCCACGCTGAATTTAGCATGCATGAGCCGGATCTACCGAGGAAGTACGCTCTCTTCTATGAGAGCGTAGTACTTCCCCGTTAGATCGACGTAAAAGTGATAGTATATAGTATATGTATATTTCGTTCGGTGAGTGAGAGAGCGGGAGGCACAATTTCCTCCCTTTCCTTTTTCATCAACTCCCTCAATTCCTTCACTTACCCAAAAAAAAAACATTAGAGCAGCAGGAGCATAATTGATCTTGCGGTCTTCTGTTAATTGCAGGCTCATAGTTAATGAGCCTGCAGGGTCAATTTCAACAGTAGCATTGCACTGTAATATTCTAACATCATCGAACGGGAAAATTTGCTAAAATCTTATTATATATTGTTCTTGTAGTTGTTCTCACAAGGTTGACCGACGATTTTATAAGGGTGGCGGGCAACCGATGGATGAGGGCGGCAAACGACCGGCCGAGGTGGCGAAAATTGGGGGAGGCCTGTTACGTCCAGCAGTGGACGTTAATAAGCTCATATAATGATAATGATGATGATGATTGTTCTTGTGCCTTTTAGACTAACTTATTATGAGATTTAACTGAGGCCAGCCATCCTTGTATATCTTTGAGCTGTGTATGTTCGTCAAAACAAATTTAGAAATATATACAAGTCACGAGACACTTTGCAAATGTAGCGCACGTTTTCCATACAAACTAGTCCTTCCGACCATACGTACAGAGTTGTGTAAGAGAAATAGTTATGTAATGTCTATAAAAGTATTTAATCACCTTCCACAACAATTTAGGAACTTAAATTTGTGTAAATTTAACTTAGAGCATTAAACCAACAGGAGTGGACACGCGCTCTATTTCCCTTGCGCAAAAGTCTGCCACTTTCGGCGGGGGACGGGGTAACGCGAGCAACGCACACTAATTACAATGTTAACTACTAATGCATTTTTAAATCGCGTCGTTATACACGCACACAATAAAATTATTACACACTAGCTTAAACTAAACACACACAATCACATTCACACACAGGGACATCTATCAGTTTACGCTTCCTTAGGGTAAAACAGTTAGAGCTTGACTCTGTCGATATTTAGTATCGATGTTTAGGATTTCATATAAGTACGCGAAAGATTTAATTATTTTCATGATTATTATGTTTGCTTATTAAAATGAGCATTATCTTATATTATATAGAACAGTTTTAGGTAATAATAATCTATTATATATTTAAGGTTTTTTTTTTATTTAAGCACTTTGAAATAGATGAAAGTAAAGTAAATAGTTCATAAACATGAATTAACTAGAAGTAATTCTGTTAATTCATGTTTATGTCAATATTACAGGAAGAATAAAACAGTGTTTCTAACTAGCACACTTTTTTGTAATTATTATCAAAAAAGCCCGTCATACGGTCGGGCTAAATTTATTTGTTAAACATTGTTCGACAAACAAATCTGGTTATGCGGTCGGGCTCTTCTACTATGTTTACTAATGTTTATTCGATACTTCCGATTCCTGATAGTACGGAACCCTCGGCGCGCGAGTCCTACTGGCATTTAGCCGTTTTTTTTTTAAGTTTTTTCGGCGCGATTGGGAAAAATGATGAGAGTGAATTTTTACGATGCGCGCGCACACCGACAGAAAAAAGCAACACCCTGAAGTTAGTTGCGAACCTTTTACACACTGAAGTTAGTTGCGGATCTTTGTGTGTCGTATCAGTACAAATAATCTGTGTGAATAAATAAAAAATATATTGGCGTTTATATCAATTCAAATATTTATGTATGTATGCGTTGTATTATTATTTGGTATTTTTGGATTGTTATGCCAAAGAAGTATAACTTCTTATGTGCGTACATGGGTACCCACTCTTTTTTTTAATTTTACTACTGCGCACAAGGATGTATGTTCAATAACCACCACCTGTTGAAATCTGTTCTAGTGTGGATTAAAGATTGTAATTAATTATTACGTGTGAATTTTACGTGTATTACTCCTAAGTATGTATGTATATTCAAACCAAATAATACTTTGAATTAATTGTCTGTTGCTATTAAATTTCGTTCCAACTAAGCAGAGCTTGTAATTGGAGGATTTTGTTCTACATAGTAACAAGACACTGACATGAGAATGTATGAGTAGATTTATATTAGAGAGATATTTTATCTGTTCAGATAACAAAAAAACAACAGAATATATTTCAGAAAGTCTTTATTTAAGTAGGTATAATAAAATACTGAAAAACTGTGCAATTTAAATTAACCTTATAAATCTAGTTTAACTAATCCTAGGTAATGCAATAAGAGGAGGTAGCGCACAGCGAGTTTACTTGCTAAAAACTGAGCTCTCCGCCGCTTGGGGGGTAGGGAGGAGGTAGCAGTGCTGGCAGCACAGAAGGCTTTTTTTAAGCTGTTAGTCAGATACTTGTACGCTTAGGAACCCACTTATATGGTTCCTACAATATTGGACCCAAGCGACTCGAGGCGCTGCTTCTTTTGAAAATCTAAAACAAACAAAAAAAAATTAATTTAATACTGGAAAACCAATATCGATATTTGTGATTAAACTGTCTCATCTCTAATTATGTTAAAGTGTGACCAGTTTCTTAAAAATAAATACGCTTATTTTTGTAAGAAATGAGCAATTATCTTTCGGAATAAAGTGCACTAATCTTGTATATTTGGATTTATAATTTCATTTTACTTGTTCATTTAATATTATTTTGTGCATTACTTGGTAAAAAAAAGATTGGTTTTAATTAAAAATAAATAAATATGGGAACGGTTACACAATAATGTACATCCAAAATGAAACTTATTAGATATATGTCAACAAGGCGAGATATAAAAAAGGAAAGGTTAGTTTTTATGTTAATTCCACTTAAAATATTACCCCAGATTGGAGTATTGATGATAAGCCTGGCAACACTTGTTGATTAGCATTTTATTTGGTTAAATTGCTAATTTAATGCCTTATTTAATAATATTAGAACAAAAAAATACTTACAGGTGGAATGTAATATTATCCTTTTGTAGACTTGATGTCGCTAAACGCTTTTTACACCAAAATACACTGCAATTCGGCATTTCTATTGAGACGCTATTACGCATGCACTGATACGTGACTTATGATGCGGAACGCGCGTCAACTAGTTTTATATAACGGGTATGACCGGTGGGCTGGTACCTTTGGCAGAGGGGTACGCCTGTCAGTGGCCTCTCCGGTTGGTTTAATGCTCTAAGAAATTTAAAAAACAACTGCATGGATGGTTAGTAAAGAAATTGACATTTTATTATTGTAATAATTGTGCATGAATGTATTGATCCCGAATTTAATTGACATTTTTATGTAACAAATTGGTAACTTGACTCTTTAAATTTTATTAGTATGAAGAATTGACATTTTAGATTATAAATATTTGTATGCCATGTAAATGGTAAATGTGCTGGACTTCCACTGTAATGAAACCAATATGTATCCACATTAGAACGAATAAATGCATTTCATTTCATTTCTTTTCTTTTAGTTTCGTTTGGTTTCGTTTCGTTTCGTTTCGTTTCGTTTCGTTTGGTTTCGTTTCGTTTCGTTTCGTTTCGTTTCGTTTCGTTTCGTTTCGTTTTATTTCATTTCATTTCATTTCAAGACCATGATGGAGACTAGGCCTAAACTTTACACCATGTAAATGGTAATTCGAAATTGAAGATATTTAAAGCCCTTTTCAGTACAAGAATTTGTACTGCCCTTGGCAACTTAGTAGCGAAGTCTAAATTAATTAGAATTTTAATAAGATCACTGCAGTACCATCTGGTGAGATTAATAAAGTTGCCAGTTAGATTAATTACGCATATCAATAGAATGAATGGTGGTGTAACTTTTTAAGTAAGTTGGTTCTAATGGATTCTAAGAAAGAAAATCAAAATGTCTCAAAAATATTGACTTCATGATACAAAGTATTATGTGTAAGTAAAATTTTGTGCACTGTTAAGCAATTGCGCCCGCTTTGGTATTCTAAAAAAAGTATTTGGTTCTGTAGATGTTATATAATTATTATTTATTATTATTTATATATTATTATTTTTGGCGATTACGGTCTTGTATTTTTTTTGTAATGCCAAATTTTAATGACCAGGGTGGGGAATGAGGATTAGATGACGAGAACCAGGGATGAGTTGATAATAATATGTTTCTTTACCATAAGGTATCAGTAATATCAAAAAAGATCGTCACTGATATCCAAAACAATCTTAAACAGTCTATATTAATTTAAAAATGTTACATTGATACTTACCCAGTTTCGAAATCCCAACCTCTAACAATAATAGTCATCACGACTATTTTAATTATAATCAATATTTATTTATCATTAACAATTTTATGTAATGTTGATCTTTTTTCTGTCGGTACACACAAATGAAACTTATTTTGTTTAATCGTTTCAGTGTCGCACGCAACTAAAGTAGTGCGATGCTAGTAAAAAAATATATCACTGCGTCCGGAATTGTGTGCCACTGTTGTTTGGGTGGACCATTTTTGATCTGTAAAAATGGTTTGTTATTTATGTCAACACTTCATTAAGCCAGTTGAGGCGCTCATAGCTCATTGCGCTCACTGATCGGTAAACGATTAGTGGGCTAAGCAATATAGAGTGCAATTGGCTCGTGGATGGGTGACCGCATAGTGATATTTGATCTGAGCGTCTCGGTGGAGATCACGTTAAACGTTGGCTAAGATTGTTACCTAGTTGATAACAGTCATAAGGTCAAGTTGGGATGCCTCTTTAGGCGACCTGAATAAATTCTGACACTAGGTTTACCACTAGCCACTACTTATTTGATCTTTTATAATGCAAGTACTTGCAGTGTTAAAAAATAAAAGGGGATTTATAGACACGTTCATAAATATGCACATATTGTTAGTTGACGTTTTGTGGGCTAACGTGCAAGGTTTGTGGTCTGCTCAACGCGGTACGAGTATGTTAGTAGATTTTACGGTCATTTTTGTAAAGAAGACGATAGAAACAAAAAGTTAGAAGTTACAAAATAGTGTTCAGCAAGAGAATAAGATAGAAAGGTAGGCAAGAATAGAAATACAGCTTGCTTTTGTACATAGTGAGATAGAATATAAACAAAATATAAATGTTGATCTCTGTGAAACTGCTAGCATATTTAGAATAATAGTTTATAACATAAATGTTACAGTATAAGATAAACTAAACAGATCCCAGTACACAGAATTTTTTCCTCTTTCAGATCATACTTGAACATGCATCTTTATAATGTAAATGTTACAAGCCTCCCTGCAAAGTATGTATGATTATACAGGCACGGCTACTCACGTCTCCCTAAACTGCAAGCGGAAATCAGAATATAGGTCCCAACACAGCTGACTTTAAATATTTTTTGGATTTTTGGTAAGAAATAAAACTTCTTATCTCTCAAAAACAGGTAAGGTGGATTAAATAACACTGTTCATTTTCGACGTACGCAAAACAAGACTGATCGAGACGCAGCAACTAGCCTGTGCATACACATCATAGACTGTGGCTATTATCGTAGCCTTTAATAGTTAAGTTTAAAGATAATAAACCTCATTTAAATACAGGGCGTCCCACACATATGCCACTTGAAGGGAAAGTACAAGTCCAGCGAAGATAAGATATTTTACTGAAAGAAGACATCATTATATTTTCGAAAAGAAACAAAACTGCATTTAAAATTTTGAAAATTTGCTTGGCACACTCGGGATTTTTTTTATTACTCCTTATTATGACTTCACTTTGCCGAATGGTAGGCAATCCAGCAGTAATGGACGTCATCCCAATTGTGATAAATCTAACAGCTGTAGATAGCAGACGTTGATTGTGTAGGTATCGAGTCTGAGATGATGAATAATTTCTAATGAACACTTAACAGCTAGCTACACAAACTATATTTTTTTCTTATTGCGTGTTGGTGATATTATTATTAGAGATTACAGTTTCTACGTAAGACGGTGTTTAGAAAAGTTCTGAAGTTTTCAAATGCTAGAAGCTAGGCTTATACCCCTGGCAACTGCGCTTGCCAATGCTAATTTAAAAATTCTCATTCACCAGTTACGACTTTTTACAATTGCATGACCTTCGCTAGCCGATTAAATCATTGAATACCTGGTCAGTGACACCATAGTCGTAATTACAATGTACAAATTATAACATTACTTCAATAATAATCGTATAATTATATCTGCCTTCGTGTTTCATGCAAGCTTCTCGCAATTATCGTAATTTATTAAATGTTAGTTACTTTCGATATCAAGTGATTCATTTAGTGACATTTCCACTGTTTACTGCTACAACCAATGACAAGAGTTGGAATGCACATATATAATAAAATGCACAGCAATGTATCACAAAAGTGATTGCTTTAATAATCGTTATGATAATTCGTGGGCCTGATGCAGAAGATCCTGCCGGCATTGTGAGAAGTTTCCTTTCTCTGGAGCCCTAACCACCCGTAGTTTGGTCCCTGTACCCGTATATTTATATATTTTTAAATGTGTATAATTCTAATATTCATTTATCTTCCAATTTTAATTTACAAACTTTAAATTTATTTTGTACTGACAATGTTATCTCTACACAGATGAACAGATAGAGAGCCTAAATTACAAACTTAATAGCGCTACTGGTGTTAACTCTGAGAACAACATATTTTCAAGCTACGCTGTCACACTCTACAACAAATAAAAACCAAACTACACTAAATAACAATGAACAGCAAGCCTATTGCGTATTTTTGACATTTCGAATAACCAACGAAATTTTGTTGTACATTAAACTTTGATTTCAGTTTTTAACAAATCAAGATCATTCTAGTCGACTACTGACGTTAGCCAATACGTGACAGTTGAGTGATTTTCTTTTTTTGAAAATCTGTTTTTTATAATGGATCGTTCAGCACTGAATCGCTTTTACAATATGTCAATGTGTCTTTTATTGACAGTGTTTCAGCACCGAACGAAAAATCGGAATCTAGGATTGAAATTTGTATAATAAGCCAGAATAAGTTAGCCACTTAAGAGTACAAGTCTGTCATTAACATTTTAACTTTTAACTGAGATTTGGTATAATTCTGCAGGTATCTATCAATTGTGTCTAGTTTTGATTAATTGAAACATCCAAGAATGCTGCTTGCTGTGCCGTCTTGCAAGTCTCCAATTTCCCTTTCGGTATATCTTTGTATGACAAAAGTATCTTTTTATTACATGTAGTTATTGCAAAGCTTTCATCGATATCAGCCATAAATATGATTTATATGGTACTTACAGCCTAATGGACATTTATATAGCTCACACAATATTAAACACGAGGAAACCAGACGTTTTTGTGGTGTTTTTTTTTATTTTAAAGTTTAATGATGTGAAATTACATCGTGGTGTCTTTTTTCAGACATGAGACTTGATAAAGTTGAGTGTATTACTTTTATTACACTCGTATGTTTAATTAGAAGCTTGACAAATAATTGGATTTTGGTTGTTTACATTATAGCTATACAGAAGACATGTTTAAATATTAAATATTTTAAATTCACACGATTTGTACACATAACTATATTTATGAAACGGGTCTACTCGTGTTGGAAAATTACCCATATACCACCATGGTCGGTGTAATTCGACCGACACGTAGGGTAAAGAGGTATGACACCTTATAAATATAAATATAGTTTCATAAATATAGTTATGTTTAAATATTTTAAAATTTTAATTCATTGGATTCTGCTAAACTAAAATTAGATCCCCATAATGTTGAAAAATGGTCCGTAAAATGTATAACTTTTATTTATAGACTGTGCTATAATAATTAACCAATTAACACAACTATATTTTAAGTATTAAGAAAGTATAAGAAGAAGAAAAACGTAAAAGATATGGAGACAGGCAGTTGAAGAACTGATTTTCATATGAAAGTGTAATTACTTCCACGGCCACTTTTAATTCACACTGAAATCAGTGAGGATCTATGACCATACATACATCTCCCCAGCACAAAAGCACACTATAACAACTGATATTTATAATATACTAGCAGTTACCCGCAGCTTCGTCCGTGTGAATGTATACCTATCTCTGTTTACATTGACAAATTTTTCATACAAACTTTCATCCTTTATTTCAACCCACTTAAACCTTTTTTTGCGATAAGAGATTTAGCCTATGTTGTTCCTTGAGGTCTAATCTGAATTTATACTAAATTTTATCAAAATCGGTTCAATGGTTTATGCGTGATAGCGTAATAGACAGACTGACAGAGTTACTCCCAGTTTCTGAAAGGCTGATCAACGAAAAATTTACTAATCACCTGTTACATCTCGTGTGAAGTACCTAAAACCAAGCTTTTAGGTACTTCACATGAGATTTAACAGGTGGTTAGTTAATTTTCCGTTGATCAGCCTTTCAGAAACTGGGGAGGGAGGTTACTTTCACATTTATAATATTAGTATTTCATTTCATTTCATTTTAAGAAGAATGGATTGTTTACACCGACGATCGAAGCACTAAACGTTACTTACTTTTTACGTCAAATTGTAATTCATACGATCATAACTTGAACACATAATCCAGTTCTAAAGTTATACATGTAAAAGAAACTGACGGAATTAATGAACTTTACTGTTCATAGGTTACAGTTAACCACGTACCATCAGGTGGGCCGTATGGTTGTTTGCCAACAAAGTTGTAAAAAAAATAGAACTATATAAAATATTGTCTGTGTAGTGCTGAGCTTTTGGGGATAGCATAGTAAGGCTCTCTAAAAGTCGATCGAAGTCGACGGTCTAAACAAAGGTGGCTTATAATGAAAACTATTTTGTCTTTGCGATTACTTCCAATTTAATGTTTTAGAATCTACTAGCGACCCGCCTAGGCTTCGCACAGGTATTATGCTGATACTAAATTAATATACTACAGAATGTCTTTTTAAACAACGTACACAGCTTTTTCGTCATTAGACAATACAAACATGGTTATTGTTTTCTTTGGTACTGCCGCAACCGCTATGTCATTACATTAGAAACATCTAAAATTGCTAGTGTTTCTCTACTACATTTTGCACGTATTATACATATAAACCTTCCTCTTAAATCACTCCAACTATTGAAAAAAACCGCATCAAAATCCGTTGCGTAATTTTAAAGATCTAAGTATACATAGGGACAGACATCGAGAAGCGACTTTGTTTTATACTATGTAGTGAATTATTTCTTTTCGGGTTGTAGGTTCAGAACCGAGTAAGTATCAATATAGATTCTTAAATTTGTATTTGCTATTTTGCAAGGTAGACTGACAACCTTATAAGGGTTACGGGCAACCGATTGATGAAGGTCGACCGGTCAAGATAGCAAAAATTGGGAGAGGCTTACATCCAGCAACGTCTTTTGGCTGGTAAGTTTTAAGTTTACAATTTCATTTGAACATGACTGAGTAAATTTTATTCTAAAACTGCCCATCAGCCATAAGCAAGCATGACAATCAAAGTTTATTCTTTCTCTGTACGAGAATAGACATTTTCCTTGTGATGTAATGTTTAAGCGTCATCTAATCTAATATTATAAGGAGAAAAGATTTGATTTCTTGTATGTTTATTTGATTGCAACGATTAAATTTTAGCAATTTAAAAATATTTTAGTCATTTTCAGAATTTAAATATTTTAAGCGCTTTCGTAAATCGGAATGATGCAATACGACTATTGCTATGACATTTTTCGTAGGAGTTTGTTGTGAGATCGAATGAAGCTTTTGATATCGAAGCGAAGCGAGGGTGGACCTCTAGTCTTAAATATAGTAATATTTTTGTCAACATTTTTACTAAAAGGATGTAAGTAGGTATGTCAAATATGTCGTACACAATAGAAATGAATGTTTGAAGTTTAAATGGCCAGTAGGAAGTCGTATTGTAGTATAGGAATAAAATCAAAACACGCATAGAACAAACGCAGAGAATATTAATTAATTTCCTATGCGCAAAGAATAAAAGCGCAGAATCGATTTTGTAAGATCCATTACTCGATCTTACCTGCCTAATGGGTCTTACACGTAATGTTATTTTTTGAAGAAGTTTTCAGGGCATAGCAATTAATATTAGGCACTTATCGTAAGATACGAGTAACTCTGGTGTCTCTGGCTACCATGAATACAGTACTAACTTGTGAATAGATCATTTGTCTAATATTTATAAGGTCTGAAGACTAAATAATTATTAAAAAATTTATTTTAGGCTCAAATTTTATGACTAAATAAAAAAGCATTTTTAATGAAGGGTTAACTAACCGATTCTACAAACTTCTAAAATCAGCAAGTTGAATTCCGCTTAAATCTTACACTTTAAAAACATTTACCAACTCAGTGGAATTCATTTGAAAAACTCAAACTGAAACTCACTTTGGTTAAATTAATTTACACACGTCAGCCATTTAACTTACAGCCAGTTCGCTGACGAAATAGAGTCAAAAAAGAACTGGCAAGAGCTAGATTGTTACAATTTTTATTCAGTTACAATTTCAAGTAGCATGCAACGTGTCTCAGGAAATATACTTCCACAGAATCTAAGAGACAGAAATTAACAGTAAGTTTTTTAGCCGCGATACAAAAGTGCCTTTCTGCGCAAATTTTCTACTCTTTGGGAGTAACGGTCGACATGTAGCACGACAGTAGCGCGTATATAATTGCACTTCACTCGACCGATACAATAGTTTCCGTTATCACCAGGAAACTGTTCACATTACATTCTTCACTATTATCGTTACTATTGATAATTAGATTACTGAATAAATAGGAAAATAGAACTGACATAGTAACTTTCTATCTATTTTGGTACATGTTTAACTGTTAAATTTGATTAACACGTCCACGGGGACATACAACCCCGCCATAGATATATTGTAGTACGTCCCGGCTACAAATAGCCCCGAATGCAATCGTTGAGAAAAACGCCATCTTTTGACAGAATACAGCATTTATTTCGTTAAAGCAAAAAACCAAAGTGTCAAGTAAGGAGCTGGGAAACGAAAAAAGTTACGCAAAATCAAACGACAGGGTTAGAAGAAACGAAAAAACTCTTAAAGTACGTCTACCAATGACAGAATATATTATGTTCTTTTTTACAATAATAATTTTATAAGTATTTTTAGTTAAACTTTCGAAATTAAATTTAACAAAATGGAATTAATGATATTCTCAACCCTTTCTTACACTAAATTTGAGACTTTAGGAGACTGAACCTTCTAAATTCATCTTACAGCGAAGGAAATCATCAGAACCAGAAAACCACGCCTGAAAAGCTTATAAAAACAAGCAAAATATATTATAAAAAAACTAGTTTGCGTAAAACAAACTGAAAAGAAAGAAACCCTTTTTTTGTTCGTGCCGACGCTACATTGAAATTTCTATCTACATACACAATCAATACGAATCTACTCGTAATTACACCTCATATATTAAAATCCATCAAGCCATTTAGGCTGTAGAGCGTGCCGAAGAAATTATACATACATACGCTCGTAAAACTTTATCCTCTTTAACTTTGGCAGTTGGACAAAAATATATAAATAAAAAATCATCCTTATGCAATCATGGTCAATGCACATTCCGAGGCTGTACGAGAAGAGGCCTTCACACTACACTGGTAGTCTAACCCCTAGTTTCTGAAAGAGAGTAAAGAAGTCTTTGCGCGGCAGAGTGGGATAAATATATAAATAGATAAATATATTGCCGAAAAACTTGGGCCTGACACATTAACCCCCAGTTTCTGAAAGGATGATCAACGAAAAATTAATTAATCACCTGTTAAATCTCATGTAAAGTACTGAAAGCATGCTAAAAGCATGGACAATTAGTTTAATTTGATATTTTGTTTGTTTGTTTGAACGCGTTAAACTCTGAAACTACCTGTCAGATTTGAATCATTCTTTTTGTGTGTGATAGCCTAGTTCCTGAGGAAGGTTATAGGCTATGTAACATCACGCTACTGGCGACGAGAACAGAGCAGTAAGCAAAGACGCGGGTGAAACCGCGCCGCGGCAAGCTAGTTACCGATATAGTTTCTCGATAGTTCTTAACATGGCTCTTTTGTCAGCAATAGCGAAGGCCCCGACAAATTAACGGACATTTCTTTGATTGCGACGTTAATTATCAGTATTTGACGTTTGACTGCCTCTGTGGTTCGGTGGTACTATGTACGGACTGGCATGCAAAGGTCGAGAGGTCGCGGGTTCGATTCCCACTCAGTGCAAATATTTGTGTGCAAGAACATGTCTATTTGCATTGCTCTGGGTGTTTCTATGTTTATTATGTATGTATTTACAAAAAAAGTATTGTTTAATCCACATTCTAGAACCCATAATACAAGCTGTAATATATGCTTACTTTGGGTCTAGAGGGCATTGTGGGTAGTTTTGGTGATGTAGTTATAAAAATGTGTTTGAACTAAATAAATGAATGAGTTTGGCTCATAAAGTTGTTGATGAACAAATAATAAAATTCAACTTGAGGTAGCTATTTTACGGAAGGAAATCGTTAGAAATATGGCTAAATATGAGTATGATTGTTCAAGCGTATTTAATTGCTTATTTGTATGCATAATAACGTAACTATGTATTATAACTGTGTATCAGTGGCGAAGCGTCCATATAACACGATTTCTGCCGACTTCCCCTTTAAAATATGCTCTGACCTTCTTATACCTATCACTGATTGAGTGTCTACTCAAAGTCTAACTGGCCTTCCGAAACTCAAAGTATTTAGTCCCACCGGCTTCCCTCCTCGGAAAAGTGACTCTTCGCTACTACTGTGTATTATATAATAGTATTTATTTATGTGCATCTACGATGATAATTTCCTGTGTCGGTAAGAATTATAAGCTTTTTTATACACATTTGCTACCAAAGATGTATGAATTTAACGTATTTTTTGAATGTAGTAAATCATAAACTGTAGGTCCAGCCTTAAGCGTCATTCGGCTGATATGGCAAACAAACTGAATTATTTCCTTTTAACATTTTCTTTAAGCAGCTAAATCCTACTAACCCTACTAATATAATAAATGTGAAACCTTGTGTGTGTGTATTTGTTACCACTCAGCACCTATACGGCTGAACAGATTTCGACGCTAATTTGTATGTAAATAGATTCAGGAGGGAGACAAAATATATTTTTGACGCCAAAAATGTGGCACAGCTAGTATTTTTATAAAGTGCAAGAAAGAGACAGTTTGCGTTCTACAATCAGGGATTAAGCATAAAAATTTACTATTTAATTATATAGTACTTTCGCTGCATACTATTGTATTCGCATTGAATAACCACGTTACTTTCAGATCATAGATGAGAATCATTATATCGGCTCATTATTATTCTAGTACAGGGAAAGACTTCTTCTCATACAGAGAAGGTATGAGCATTGATCGCCACGCTTTCTCAAAACGGATTTACGATTTCAGACTTAGAATTCTAGGTTTCCTCAAGTTGTTTTCCTTCACCGTCAGTCAGAAACGTCTAGATAAACTTAGAAAGAACATGACTTGAAAAATTGGTACTTGCCCGTTTTCCAAGGGCCAGGAACCCAGACCTAGTGTTTACAAAGCGGGTGCTTTCACCACAGCCATTACGATCATTTTGATGAGAATGAAATTACAATAATTATTACTATTAAGTATCTTTGCTCAGACTGCTTTGTTTGGTCTGAGAAAATTCTGTAGTTTAGACGTAAGTCTTTCCTAAAAAGAGGCGTCGGTCAGTCACAACCAACAACAACTGTTAAACGGATTGTTATAAGATTTTTTAGTAGTCAGTCACATACAGTGGCTAAATACGATTTTTTAATAAAAATTTCAAATCTGACTGGTAGTTCCTGAGATTAGCGCATTCAAACAGACAAACAAACAAACACCTCCACTTTATATATTATATTATTATTATATTAATCGTAAGAGAACTGTATATTAACATTCATGTGAGTACGTTATAAAACTTTTTTCAAAATGTAACTAAAAAAAAAATGTAACGAAAAATCTTGCAAAATATTTTCTAAATGAGAAAATCAATAATATTGATCTGAGATAGCAACACGCAGACACGATAGGATTGAAAGAGATAAATGATATTGACGATTTCGCTTGAACAGTGAAAGTGTTATTGACGGTATAGAAAGGCTAGAATTTAATTTCTATACTTTTTCCTTTTTCAGAATACACAATGGCATTGTTGCATGTTTTATTTTACTTTTTCTCGAAAGTTCTTATTGATCTGTTACGATAGAAGTGTTTTTATAATGTTATGTTAGATAGTATTTTGTGGATCTATATAATTTTGGCAATATTGAGAAATAGAAGTTTAATATAGCTGTTAAATTTCATAATTCTATTGATGCTTAATTGATACCTGAAATAATAATTTAAAAAAAAAACGATATTTATTTTTTGTGTTCTTTATATATAATGTTTGAAGAAATTTTAAGGTAGCTAATAATTAAATGTACCGGTTTAAACTACGCCCTACGACTTTACTCGCACGGAAAATGGTATTTGTTTAATTAATGTAACTTGGGAACTTTTTTCGGCTTAAAAAGTATCCTATGTCCGTCACCGATACGTAATTTATGGGCATACCATCGTTTTCATCGAAATCAATTGAGCTGTTTAGGCACTGAGTGGTAACAACCATACACACACACACACAAACTTTCACATTTATAATATTAATAGGATTTAGATATACTAGAATGTAAATACATTTTGCATAAACTAAGTAATATGGGATCAAAGAGTGCAGAAGGAAAACGCTGTAATTTTAAAACTCTACAAAATTGTCTCTAGTTTTAAATTTGTTAAGAGAAAGTATAAGTATATAACTAAGTAACCGCTAATACACCTATTATATAAATTAACTAGCTGACCCGGCGAACTTCGTTACGCCTAACAGTCGATCAACATTACTTTATTTTTCTAAAATAAACGTAGCTTACGTTACTCCTTATTACATCAGCTAACTGCCAATAAAAGTCCCGTCAAAATCGGTCCAGCCATTTCAGAGATTAGCCGGAACAAACAGACAGACAGACAGACAAGAATTGTAAAAAATGTTATTTTGGTGTACGTACCGTATAATGGTCATGTAGCACCCATTCTAACATATGGAGTTATATTTTGGGGAAACTCCACGAATTGGGAAGCGGCGTTTAAGGCACAAAAGAAATGAATAAGGTCCATATGTAAATTAAACATGATTGATAGCTGCAAATCTTATTTTGTACAATTAAAGCTACTAACGCTACCTAGTATATATATTTTCGAAATTGTGCTATTTGTGAAGAAAATATAAATAAATTCGAGAAACTTAGCAGTCGAAGACACAATATGAAAATAGGTACACATGCCTGCTAACAACACTGCACATGTGAACAAAAGTATATTCTGTATGGCCCCACGCCTTTATAATCATTTACCCATAGAATTGTTAAATGCTACAAATTTTATTACATTTAAGCGTGGTGTAAAAAAGTTACTGCTTGCCAAAGCTTACTATTCTGTCAAGGAATACCTAGCAGATAAATCTTTATAATAATATGACTGTGACATTATTTTATATATATTCATAATTAAATTATATAATAATTGAAATTAATTGAACTGTATAATCAATATTTTACTTTAGTTTTCTTAGAATACTCTAATTAATTATGACATGTCTTGTAATTATTTAATATTCATTCCTAATGCTTTCTTACAATCTAATGTTTAAATTAAATGACGAATAATAATAAGTATATAAAATTTTGCATGCTAATAAGCTGAGTATGGTGATACTCTAATATACCAATTTAAGATCCATGTAAACCCATATTACGCAAATAAATTGTTTGAATTTAAATTTGAATTTGAATAATATTCATATACATGTAGTAAAAAACAGTTATTTCAATGTTACAAACAGACACTCTAATTTTATTATATGTATAGATTTATTTGTTCTTAATTAAATGTATAATCGAAGCGAAGCTAATTTAACGCTTTATTTTCAATACGTTGCGGTTAATGAACATTTTCTTTCGATTAAGAACTGCAACCATAATGCTTACAGTTATTTTACTATGAAAATAACGCCATGGAAGTTTCCAATGTATTATTTGCATCTAAATAGAACTGTAAGCATTATAATTACTTTTTATACCTACAGCTTTCACCTAATTAAAAAGTATTCTAATAATAATTTTAAAATATAGTACCTACCGATTGAATGATAAAAATTGAAAACCACGAAAATATTATTGACTATATATTATTGTATATTTATTACAATTATAGAATATTATTATTATATTATTTTATATTTTTATTACTATATTATTGACTGCACTGTTGGTCTAGTGTTAGTGTAAGTGACTGCGACGCCGGGTGTCGTGGGTTCGATTCCCGCGGAAGGCAAATATTTACGTGATGAACATTTGTATTTGTCTTCAGTCTGGGTGTTTCCTATGTATTCTAAGTATGTATATACAAAAACAAAAAGTATGTATATGTATTATATTCTCTATTTATCTATCTTATCTAGTATCTAGTACCCATAACACAAGCTCTGCTTAGGACTAGATGACAGTGTCCACATATTATTATTATTTTTATTATTATTATTGCGACATTACCGCTCGTGTGTGAAAGCTCAGGAGGTTAAATAAATACACAATCAGCTCAAAACTTAGGTACGGCTACTGCATTGTTAGCAGCGTTCAATAAATCTTCTAACGTGCAGATTTTATAATACTGTGCATATAGATATTTATGTACAGATTATGTGTATAACAATCATTAGAAGATAATTATATTTAACATAATCATATTAATATAGAACAATTCTTCAATAAAATGAACTACGCTTTACATAAACATCGGTTAAACGGAGGAGTCATAGGAAAGTGTGTGTCTTATAGGTTACGTTGTTAAACGATAGGTTCCTGGTTTACTTTCAAATATGGTTGAATGAATCCACATTAAGCCATATTTTGAAATTGACACAGCTATACTTTGACTGCCTCTGTGGTTCGGTGGTACTGTGTACGGATTACCACGCCGAGGTTTCGGATTCGAGCCCTGGGTCGGGTAAAGTGCTATTAGGTTAATATATGGCAACAGGCTTTACATGGGACCAAAATAAAAAATGGCGAAAAGTGGATGTGTTTACCCCTTCAGGGATAAAAGGCGTGAAGCTTTGTATGTATGAACACAGCTTAACTTACTCAATTTTTGAATCAAACAAATAGTCAATGATCGCCACTGTTACAGGTTTTTTTTTTTTTTTATATTATTGCCTACCAAAGTGACTCCACCCCGCCTGATAGTAAGCAGTCAGTGGAATCCAGAAGTGGCAGCCACTATACCAAAAGCCATCGTCTTAAACTGCTGGTATGGTGGCCTCCACTATGACGGCTGGGAATGGGGTTAGAGGAAGGGAATGAGGGAGGTGAGGAAAGAGGAAAGGAGGGAAATTGGGCCTCACTCACCGAACGAAACGCAGTAGTACGGATACTACTACTCTTAAGTCGATCTTCTATGAGAGGGTAGTACTTCCCCGGACGATCCGGCCCATTCATGTTGAAATCAGCGTGGATCTACTACCGTCATAATAAGTAAGAGTATAGATTTATGTGTGATGATGTTTCTCGATGTTTGTATTAAGTTGTTAATATCCAAGGTAAATTTAAAAAGTACGTAATGACTGACTAAAGAAGTCTCAAAATACATAGGTTATGTCTGGTTGAAACCCACAACCTTCTATGTGGAGGTGAGTTGGTATGTTACTACTAAACCATTGCGACTATGTTTTAATTGTTTCTTTGCGATTTTTCTCTCTTTCAAGGCTTTACGGTAGTAGATCCTCGATGGTTTCAATATGAAAGAAAGAAAGAAAGAAAACATTATTTGGTAACACGAGACATACTAATTAACAATTATAAGTAAAGACAGTACAAGTAACAAAATACAAATAAACAGCAGTCTTATGACTGTACCAAATAGGCACCATTTCAGCATAACGCCGAGACTACTCTCTCATAGAATATTGACGTAACAATTAAGTTTCCATGCCAATTGTTTCGCTCGGTGAGTCGGCAGCCCATATACCCCCTCTCCCCCCCCCCTTAGCTCTATTCCTTTTCTCTTTTCCTTCCTTTTTACTATGGTCGGCAATGACTTGTAGTTTTTTATAGCCATTATTTCTGCAATTATTACACAGCCATGTCCAAATTGCCATCAAGTGGGCACCGGAGGCCTAATTTCCCCCCTTTCTTTAACTTTCCTTAATCCCTTTACCTATCCCACTCCCTTCACGGTAGGCAGCGGCTTCGCAGAGTCCCTGGCAATGCGGGAGCACTGCCAGAGACTCTGAGTCGTCCATGAGCGACAGTTACCACTTACCATCACGTGGACTTTTGGCTCGTCTGCCACAGGCGGCAATAAAAAATATTTTAAAAAAGGCAACTTCTGAAGTAGAGGCACAATTCATTATTAAAAGACTTTACAAACATATAACTAAGTAATACAATGTAGACCTCCTTGTGTGTGAAAGCACATTTTGTCCTACGTAGAAATCTAACCTCCAACATTTTGCACGTATTAATTACTTTTTGTCAAAAACCGCACTACTTTACGTATTATTGCGATAGCTGGGCGCATTTCTTTGTGGCCCTTCATCTCTTCCACTCTCACCGATATTGCAAATAGAATAAAACACAAAACGCTGCGGACTGAATCACTCAATATTGTTATTTCACTATCTACGACGAAGATGTAGAGGGAATGGTAATGACTATTAGGTGCCTTAGCGGGCCATGGGAACGACTCCAGTGATGGCCATTTGGAATAACCTATCTGTTTATTATAGTTTACTCCACACACTCTTCAACATTTACACTAAGTCACATACACACATTCACTCATTCATGTGAATGTATGTACATTCACCACTTATTTTTTTCTACATTCACACAGCGCCATCTAGTCCCAAATTAAGCATTATATTTGCTTGTGTTATGGGTACTAAACAACTGATATACTACTTACATAATTTTTTTTTGTAAATAAATACACATATAGATAAATTACACCCAGACACAGAACAAATAATTATGCTCATCACACAAAGGTTTGTCCTGCGCGGGAATCGAACCCACGACCTCAGACGTAGCAGTCAGAGTCACTAACTACTAGACCAACAGGCCAGTCTTCTCATTCACCACATTTATCTCTTATACTAACCATACTAACATAGAAATAAATATAGTTCTATTTTAATCTTAATTAACTTGATAAGCACATGCATAATAATAAATTGATTTAATTTTATAAAATGTATGATGTAGACCTGGTATCCCGAAACACAGGCCTTTCAGGCACCAGTCTTCCACTTATATTATGTAAATCATGAAAAAACCATTTATATATTCAATAAATGATTATTATTATTATTATTTTAATTTATGGGACAAAAATTTTGTGTTATTCATATATTATTGTCTTACGAGCCTATTTACATACTATTGAAAGCGACTCTTATCTTTTATCTCTGCTTGATGGACCAATAGTTATCGTCTTAAGCTGCTGGTATGGTGGCCTCCACATAATCGGCTTTATATGTAACTTTTACGCGCCCTGCTTAAAAGACACAGATACAATTCACCTAAAGTAAACGAGTTCATGAATATAACAAACTCAGACATTATTTGATAGTAAAGTTTCTTGTTGCTTGTACTCGAATATTCCGGATTATACTCATTTCTCTTCTTATTCGTTCTGTTGCCATATCTAGTAGCGTTATATTCCAATCTGTAAGTGTAAAGTATTCCCTTATTTTTATTAGACACTGGTTTCAATGTCTTACTTCTTACAGCGCCATTCCCATAAATTTTGTAAAAACGTTATAAATTCACAAAAAAAAATAAACAAACAAATTAAGACAGAAGCACTAGTTTTTTTGTTTTTTTTTAAATATAATCACGATTATAATTTGTATTTGTTGTTAACACTAACAAATTATACACCCACATATAACAATAACATAGATTAATATAATTTTTTTAGCTTTGTTGTAATTATTGCGCGAATAATTTTGAATGTAATAAAAACTTAAACTGTCACATTATCTTAGGTATAAGAATACAACTAATTATAACAATTTAACACTAGATAAGACAGTGTAATAGACGTATTAAAACGACAACCAGACTGTGCAAAACTATTAGATGTATTAGGTTTGTACTGTGTCTTCAGTTAGGTACATATTTAAAGAATTGGTTTAAAATAAATAGGTATATATAATATTGATTTAAAGTACAAAATATTTGAATATAAATTGCATGTAATATAAATAAAAAGATTTGCACATACAAAGATTATATGTATTATTGCCGTGCTGAGAAAACCCAACTAAATAGCACAGAAAAGGAAAAACCAAATATTTTTTAACATTTTATTTATTAATAATATATATTTTTCAATATGGTATTTATTCTGCCAACTTCATAACTACTAAAAATGCAAAAAAAACTACAAATTTTCAAAGATTTAGACTCAAAATCATTCGATTCTACTTACAAATTGCATATTTTATATAGACGCAGAATATTCCCAGACTACCGTACTTCAATTAAAACAACATTCCTAAAAAAAGCAACAATTAATATTTTTTTACGAACAAACAAACTTACTATCACCATTCTAGCTATACGTAACAGAATCCGCTACACTTTTTTACCACACAAAGCGACAGCGCCAAAGAAATCGTTCGCTTATTTACTTATTTTTTTGAAAGCAGCTATAAAAGTCTACATTGCTCCCTTTCTGTCTTATTGCGCGAAACGTAACCAACGAAAATGTATCGAAAACTTATAATTTTACTCGCGGTTTGTGGCATAAGTATAGGTTCACTCCTTGATGGTGATATAGATTTGGCTGATGGTGTAAAACTAGTGAAGGTTCATACAAATTCTTTGGATGACGAAGGAAGATCTTTTGGTGATAATGCGCCTTTGACTCGCATGGCCAACTTTCTGGAAGGACATGAGCTTCGTGTAAAGCTACCTAATTTGATCGAAAAGGAACGTGTGACGCAAACTTTAGCTGATACGTTGAAGTTTGTTGATGGGAACTATAAAGAAACTGCAGGTATGTGATGTGTCTGTTAATATTTTAAGTTCTGTTGTAGAAGTAATTACCTGTAAAGAAAATATAGCAAATGTGTAGCGTATGGATGACTTACAATTTTATAAATCTAATGATTTTTTAAATAATCCTTGTTGCCCAGCAGTCTCATTTAATCATGAAAGAGTTAGTTCAAAATCAATTAGGACGTTTAATGTTTGTTGTAGTCGTAATGGCCTCGTGGATAAGGCACCCGCTTCATAAACACGAGGTAGTGTGTTCGAATCCGGGCAAGTACCAATGTGATTTTTCAAATCATACTTTCGAAGTTTATCTTGGACATTTCTGACTGACGGTGAAGGAAAACATCATGAGGAAACATGGGTTAATAAGTCTGAAATTGTCAATCCACCCTGAACAAGCGTGGTGATTAATGCTCATGCCTTCTCTATATGAGAAGAGGCCTTTGCCCTACAGTGGGACAGTAAACAGTAGCTGGTATTATAATTTTTGTTGATCAATACGCGAGTACATCAGCATTGATGTATTCTATATAAATGAGTATATATGTACGTCGATTGAAATTAAAAGGTACAACTCGGTTGTTTCATCGTTTAGTTATATTATTATTACATACATTATATATTTATTATATAAATCGATGAAAAGTCATTTAGTAAAAACTATAACCTTCAATTGTAAATAATGCAGGCGTTAACATTCTATGACGTATTAATCAAGCTTTATAAAAAATATTTATTTATGTCCCTAAGAATTATGGGATTAAAGTGAATAATATGTTCTTGTAGTAATTCAAAACAAATGAAGGATACTAATAACTGCATATTGTACTAGTTTTTGTATGAAATTAACTGTAGTTCGCAGGACTATACATAAATTAATAAACGAAGCGATTTGGTCAACAGCGAGTCTATAAAAAAATTATAAGTAACTGTAATCAGATAACCTTTGTTTTGTTAAAGTAGTTAAACTTTATTTAATTGCTATTTCAAATACCTATGAATTTTTTGAATTTTTGCTTATTTTCTTTTTGCGATTGTAACGAATGCGTTCATCATAAAGCTATTCCGTATCCTTTGTCATAAATATATTCTGTATTATTTAACAACTAAAATATCATAAATATTTTTATGTCACAGCGCACTCGCGTCTAGTATAAAAATATAGTCATAAAAATAAAATACAGTCATTCTATATAAACAGAAAAAGTACCTACATAAAATTTGATTAAAATATATATATAAATATATATTTAACCGACTTCAAAAAAAGGAGCAGGTTTCTCAATTCGACCGTACTTATATATTTTGTTTTTTTTTACATTGTATTCTCTGGGTACATTGTAGTGCGTAGAGGTCACTACGAAACTTAGCATTTATTTATTTATTATGGACACACCAACAGTACACATATACAACATTGAAAAACAAAATACAGTATTACATAATAGTTCTTATATGTATACCGGTAAAAGGCATGCATAGCTTACACCAAAATAGTGACATTATTAAAGATAAGACTATTTATTTAAATCAGACAGAATAAATTGTACTAAAAGGACTATAAATTAACAATGATAGCGACATCTCAGTGCAGGAACCTGCAACAATAATGATGACAAAGATTAATTAAATAAAAATTAATTAGTTATGTCATCTCAAAACGCCACTCTAAGAATATCTCTTTTAATTTTGCTTACTTAATCAAGATTATCACCATCAAAATTATACTAAATAATTTCAGTTCACAACGTACGACTCTATGCTAGTAATCAGGCTTCCACTCAACATTAAAAATGTCATAAGTTCATCTTCTAAAGAATTATCCTATATTGTGTTGAGTTGCTGAAGACTCAGGCGTTTTCTTGTATCATCGTCCACCAGTTTTCTTCATGACATCACTTTGATGGCAAAAAATTGTCACTTATTTTGAAAATCTCTCAAATGATCTTCACGTATCTATGGCAATACTTTCACGTATCCGTGACTTAATTTCCTGTAGACTGTAATTTCCGCTGTAGATTCTCTATCAAGTGTGATACCTATTTTAGAGCCTATTTATCTTCAATCATATTACATGGAAATTGGTTTAGGCTCGGGAAATTTACATCGATCTGAAAGAACTGGATCAATGCCAAAATTTTAATTAACAATCAAAATATCGAGTACTTAGTGGTCAACATAGTGGTTTGAATTTTCAGTTGGTTCAATAGTACTAATAGATTGCACTTATCTGAAATTTTAAAAGAGTGACCTGAGTTTTGTGCTAGTTCTTCTCATTAGTCTACCCTAGTTAGCAAACTGGCTGTAGATAAACTTTCAGACATTTCATTTTCTCTACTTTGACGTTTATAACTGACAAAAGCACAAAGAATGAGGTGCTTTTCTTGCCTGAGGACCTAGACAAATGGCATAAATGCTAATAGAATATATTAAAAATGTATGGGATTAATAATAATAATAATAATAATAATATTCTACCACATTCACACAGCGCCATTTAGCCCCAAATTAAGCAATTATATTTGCTTGTGTTATGGGTACTAAACAACTGATATACTACTTATATACATTTTTTTTTTTAAATACATACATATTATAGATAAATTACACCCAGACACAGAACAAACAATAATGCTCATCACACAAAGGTTTGTCCTGGGTGAGAATCGAACCCACGACCTCCGGCTTAGCAGTCAGGGTCACTAACCACTAGACCAACAGGCCAGTCACATAAATTAATAAACCAACGACAATGTTGGCATTAGCTTATGTCAATCCCATACATTGAATAATTTATTCTATTCTATTGTATTAGCGTTTATGCCACTTGTCTAGGCCCTCAGTAAGATGAAAGAAAAATTATTAGATACAAATGGAAGTTCGCTGTTGAAATATGCTACTGTTGACGCTTATCGTAGTCCATTTGATTTGATTGATATAAACACTTAGAAACGCTTGTGTAATACCAATGTTAGCTAATTGCAATGTAACACTGTGAACACAAGAAGTCAAAATGGCCTAGTGTTTAAGGCACCCGCTTCCTAAACACGGGGAAGTGGGTTCGAATCTGGACAAGTACCAATGTGATTTTTCAAATCATATGTACTTTCTAAATTTATCTTGGACATTTCTGACTGACGGTGAAGGAAAACATCGTGAGGAAACCTGGACTTTAAAGTCTGAAATTGACAATCTGTCTTAAGCAAGTTTGGTGATTAATGCTTATGCCTTTCCTATATGAGAAGAGGCCTTTGCCCTGCAGTGGGACAGTAAACAGGCTGGTATTATTATATTACTGTGAACACTAGATACTAGTGCCTAAAATTACCCGTTATCACTAATCTAACTAGAATCTTATGAGTTATAATATCCACTTTAAAATACATACATTTATAACTTAACTCCTGTCTCCCAATAGTAGTTAAGCAGAGACTATATTATAGCATTTGCTGTGATCCAAACAATCATAACTTCTTAGTATTCCTCTTCAACATTTATTAATCGTTTTATTTTTATTATTAAAATATCTGATAAAATTAGTTGACACAATTTAAATACGAGTATAAAACTGTACATAATTATGGCTAACAGAAAATTGCTTTTATAAAAACAGTGTCTGCAAGAATCTGCATGCGGAATAAATATAAATTGCCCATAAATATATTTAGGACATGGTTGTGTTTATAACAATTTTCATATAAAGATTTCAAACTAGCCTACCTGTATCACCATAATGATAAATTTATAATTAGATGGTATAAGACTGTAAAAATATTAGCATGTTTAAATAAAGTGAAATGTGTTGAACTCGATAATGAAATATGTAACATCTCTTTAAACCATAATATTTTTATAGCGACTTTGGACAGGTATGCGGACATTTTAGAAGCAATACAGTGTTCATTACTTTGACTATTTATTTATTTACTAGCTGTTGTCCGCAGGTCCGCTCACGTGAATGTTGTTTATATCTCTGTTTAGCCAAAGATAGCCTATGTTGTTCCTTGAAGTCTAATCTATCTCTATACAAAATTTCATTAAAATCGATTCAGTGGTATAGGCGTGAAAGCGTAACAGAAAGACAGACAGACAGACAGACAAACAGAGTTACTTTCGCATTTATAGTATTAGTATAGAGTATGGATAGTATGGATTTGACTGCCTCTGTAGGATTGTGAGAGTACAGGAGATTGCATGTGTTTAATTCTCACTGGACTAATCTTATGTAGTGCATACATTTTTCTACGAGTCTTAGTGGACTTTGGGTCTATTGATTATATTTTTAGAGATTACGAAGCGCACTAAAATTGAAACAGATCAAAATGAACCACCCCAAAAGTTTTCCTCGAAGCGTACCCGTAATAGTAATATTTTTTGTCATTATTTTCTTCTGAAGAATGCGCTTTGAGGAATACTTTTCGTGTGCTTCATTTAGTGCGTTCCAAAATTGGTGTGCTTAGAGGAATATCTAGTGTTGGAGTAGTCTTTAAAAGACCAAAAAATACTCGCACCACGTAAGTCAACGGTGATCCCCAAACGATAGAGTTTGTATTGTGTTTAGTAGCTTGGCATATTAATGTACGAGTACGTAGTTTATTTTTTTGTAATTTAGAAAAATATTTAATAAAGTTTTGTTGTTTCTAGTGACTGGCCGAGGTAAGGGCGGCGGCGGTGGAGGCGGCGGTGTTGCCCTTATTGGTCTTATGATGGCTAAGGCGATGGCAGCCGCTGGCATTGGAGGCGTCGGTCTTCTTACTATGAAGGTAAAAGCTACTGTAGAATTTATAAAGATTTCCGTATACATAAATTGGCAAACGCAGCAGTACTAGACCCCTCACAAGCTTTTAATCTCCAGCGTTTTTCTTAGGATTCAATTTGAGGACAAGTTTTCTAATACCAACATTCTGATTCTGTAGTCTAGGGATCGTTGACAATTGATGACTCGTGAAAATACTGAGTAAAGATTAAAATTATTTTTGTTACTCATTCAGCATTATCTGAGAATATTGTTTTAATTTTTTTTAATGAAGTCTAGATTAATTATTGCTATTCAAGAATACCTACCAACCTGTATAAATAAAATGTTTCAAAATATATTTTTTAGCTAAATAATAACTAATACCACTCATTTATTATTATTATTATTATTATTTATACGTTCGTAATTAATACCATTAACAGGAGGCGATACAAACTCTTTCCGTAAATCAATCATTTTAATAGAACTAAATAAGATTTAAATCAAACATTCTTAATCTTAATTATTTTTCGATTCCCTCGGGATATAAGACATCGCAAGATAATTGTACAGTAGTGTTTAATTGGTAAAAGCGTGTAATTATAACGGATAAAGAAGCCGTTCGCGAGCGTGACGAAGAAAATCATTTGATACGTGTTCTAGATACAACACGGTATGTTTAATAGGAAGTGTTAAATGTAAAGAAATTATCATTAGTATTTGTTGATAATCTGATTAGATTTGGCCAAAATATAATTGAAATGGAAACACAGCATGGGAAGACTCCTTACTAGGTGGACCTGATAAAGGCGTTCAGCAACCGCTTGATGAGGGCGGCTCACGATCTGCGAAGGTGACAAAAACTAGGGAAACCTATGTCCAGTAGTCGTCATCGGACGTCTTTTAGCTGATTATGATGATGATGATTAAAATGGCAGTTTGAAAGTCGATGAAGCACTCTGCGTTAAAGATGTCTTACTAAGATGATGAAGATTCTGATCATGTCATTACTTGACTTAATGAGATATTTGACTCTGATGTCTGTCGCAAAGATGAATATTGTCAAGCGATTCACATAAAAAATTCAGAAAGTTTAAATTTATTTATCTAGCTACTTATTTCATAGATCTACAAAACAGAACTTTGTTATTTTACTTTTTATTTTTATGAATATATATTACCAAAATATTAGAGGTATAAGAACTAAAACTAACGAATTGTTACATATTATTTTGCAAAACAATTTCGATATTATAGCTCTCACTGAAACATGGCTTAATTCAAACATAAATAATAATGAGTTTATCGACGACAGGTACGTTGTATATCGTAGAGATCGGAATTGCTCAAGGGTGTCTAAAAAAGACGGAGGTGGTGTTCTCATAGCGGTATCGCGTGATATTCAATCGGTCCGTGCACGTTCTTTTGAAAGCGAATGTGAAGACATTTGGGTAATAATTCAGAAAAAAGTTAACAACTTACCAAAAAAAATCGCTATTTGCACCGCTTACCTCCCACCCCCTGTTGGTTTGGACATTCTTCAACATTATGTAGATAACACAAACAATGTACTAAACGATGTAAATGATGTTGTAATACTGGGAGATTTCAATTTGAGTTTCATCAAATGGACAAATGATGACGATTGTTGTAATACCGTACCCAGTAATTATAATAATGGCTTAGGATATCTTCTGACGGATTTCATGTGCTTTAATAACTTGTGTCAATATAACAGTGTACACAATAGTGACAACAGAGTTCTAGATTTTGTTTTAAGTAATATCAAACCTGTCAATGTCACGAAATGTCCGGATGTTCTAAGTAAATTGGATGTAAAACATCCTAATCTTCTTATTCAATTGCCATTTAGCAACAAAGAAAACTTGTCTACTAAGCCACGCAATGACTTAAATTTTTTTAAGGCTGACTATGATAGCATAATTGCCGAATTAAGCGATATTAATTGGTATTCTCGCCTATTGATTTGTAAGAATATTGATGAAATGACTTCTGTGCTTTACGAAACACTTAATAAAGTAATAGAAAAATTCGTTCCCAAAAGAAAATCTAAAAAGTCGCGATATCCAGTCTGGTTTACAAACAAACTAATCAAATTGCTGTCTGAAAAAGAAAACCTACGTCGTAAGTACGTCAGGTTCAGAAATCCACGAGATAAAATTGAATACGATATTATTAGAAACCGCTGCCACAGCCTCGGCCGCCAGTGCTATCAACAATATAAAGATAAAATACAGGATGACTTACGTAAGAATCCTAAAGCTTTTTGGAGTTTCATTAAAAGCAAACGTAAGAACGAATCTAATATGCCATCGACCATGACACTTAATGACCGCGTGGCTCAGTCTGGTGTAGAAATATCCAACTTGTTTGCCTCTCATTTCTCCTCGGTATATTCTAATTGCCTATCTAATAGTTTGCCCAAATCCGATGTTTTGTCTTATTTCAATTCATCTGACAGTCTTAGCCATCTACATATAACAGAAAACGAAGTCGTAAAGCAGATAAAACAATTGGATACTCTGAAAGGTGCTGGTCTGGATGGTATACCACCTTTATTTATGAGACGTTGTTGCTCAGTATTATCTTTACCATTATCACTAATATTTAACCATTCTCTAGAAACAGGTAGGTTTCCTTCAGTGTGGAAACGCACTCGCATTGTTCCTATCCACAAGAAAGGAGAGGAGAGTGATATCTCGAACTATCGCCCAATTTCCATACTGTCCTGCCTTTCAAAATTGTTTGAGTCTTTAGTTTGTCCACTCATTACGAAATTTATAATTCCTCAAATCAGCCATCTACAGCATGGATTCTGCAAAGGTAGATCTACCGAAACCAACTTGATAACATTCGTTTCCGATTTATCTCAGTGTTGACAGAGGTCAGCAAGTAGATGCAATCTATACAGATTTTAGCCAAGCATTTGATAGGGTTAGTTACTCTATTCTCCTCAGTAAGCTGGAAGCCTATGGTATTCATGGTTCATTGCTCAATTGGTTTAGATCGTACTTAGAACGTAGATCTCAAATTGTTGCTGTCCAGGGTTACGAATCAAGCATTTTTTTCGCTGAATCTGGCGTCCCACAGGGTTCTCACTTAGGTCCCGTACTATTTATCCTATTTATAAACGACATAACTTCTCAAATTCTTCATTCCAAATGTCTTTTGTTTGCCGACGATTTAAAACTATACAGAACAGTTGAATCACCTTCAGATATCACTTTACTCCAAAACGATTTAAATCGTGTCAAGAACTGGTGCAGTTTAAATCACATGATCATAAATATAGATAAGTGCCATCATATAAAGTTCACCCGGAAAAAAAAACCTAAGAAATAGGTTTTTTTTTCTTACAAACTTGGTGAGAAACAATTGAACGAGGTAAGCGAGATACGGGACCTGGGCGTGATTGTCGACTCAACGTTAAAATTCACTTCGCATATCGACACTGTGGTAAAAAAGTCATCCCAAATGGTAGGTTTTATAGAACGCAATTCAAAAGGTTTTCGGTGGGATATTAAAGTAATTCTGTACAATGCCTTAGCCCGCAGCCACCTTGAATACGCTTCTGTCGTGTGGAACCCTGAATACGCCGTACATTCGCAACGTGTGGAATCCATACAGCGTTAATTTAGCCGACACCTTGCTTTCTTAGAACCCGGCATATCGCATCGTTGTCCATACAATCAGCGCTTGGAGCATTTTAAATTATTGTCTCTTCGTGATAGAAGAAAAATTCAAGATCTTAAAGTTCTACATAAAATAATAAATGGACAGATTGACAGTCAATACTTATTAGGATAGATCTCGATTGCTGTGCCATATAATACACCCAGACAGCCAATGAAACATATATTGCGAGCTTTTTCATGTAGAACAAATCTTGGACAACATTCTCCTCTGGTGAGGATGTGTAACTGTTACAGTTCAATTAACTATGAGGATGCTGAGCTTGATATATTTTACGACAGATTGCCGTCTTTTGTTTCTAAAGCGAAGAAGACCCTCCAGTTAAACTATTAATTATTTTTATTAACTGTTTGTTTTATTATCTGTTATTATTATTATTATTTGATTTAATTTAGATTTTTTTGTTCTATTGTTTAAAATGTTAAGTATAATTAATATAATTTAGTCTAACCTTTTACCACTAACCTTACTGAAGTACCTTAAAAATGTCCTTTCTATGTATATTGAAAATGTTGAGTACACCTTTTATTGGCGTACATATAAGAACTTTTTCTGTATTCAAATAATCTTAAGTATGTGATTAATATGTAATGCTGTTGGTGTACCATTATTAATATAAATAAATAAATAAATGACTGCTATGTTATGCTAGAGAAATAAATTGTTTGTGAATCCATCTTATAAGAAAATTCAGGTGCGTGTCGGATTCGCGCACTGAGGGTTTCGTCCAATCTTGTAGTCAATAAAAAAAACCATGAACGAATATATGTATATTTTTATTTTGATTTTGCATTGAGATAGAAATTTAATTACTTATCTGAAAATATGAAGTTTTGGTAATCTAAGAAACAAAACCTCTTTTGCGAAAACACCTTTTTCAATCTACTCTAACAGAATTTTTTTATCAGCAGGAATATAATACTGTATTTAAGGTTCATCATTCATCTAAGTAAGTTAGACGTATTTGCTTACTTAATTTGAGTCAGAAATCCTGCTTAATTTTTCCGTCTTTTTTTAATTTCTTAAGTTTTGGATTTTAATAAGCTATTACGAAATGAATCTGGCAAGTTATTAAGAAACTGTTAAAAATAATTTTGAACAAAATTGTTTCTCTAAATTACTTCTATAAAATCAAAATCCCTTAATTTCAAAATCATAAAACTTTGCTAATTTGAAAACAATTTTAAATACCATTATAAACACGAATACAAATAATTAGAGTAGGTACAAATAAAAATGTTTCTTTTCTAATAAACAATATCTCAGTTCCGTATCTCAGAAAAAATACAACCGAGAAACAGCGACACAATGCTAATGAGAATTAATTTACCGTATGCCTCACCAAAAACAACGTAAAATTTTAATATTTGTATTTAATATTTGTACATTTATGTATTTTCGTACAATGAAAATCATGTAGAAATAATAGTAATGTTAAAATTTTAAATAACGAAAATTCCCGTAGAAAAAGTTCAAAACTGATGAACAAGCAACTTGTTACATTGTTTACATAATTAGTGAAATATCTCGGGATACTGCTAAAGAGATCCGTAAAGATATTATCTGTTTTAATAACTGTAATTAAACTGGCTTCTATCTTTACGATTTCATTACGTATTATTTTGTTTTGCTTTATTACTGTTTGTAGTAAAACATCGTTACCTTTTGAGCGTAACTTATCTGTGATATATTAAATATTTATTTTGCCGCATGTGAGCCTATAACAAAGTATACTCCATAGAAGAGAAAAATTTGTAAACCCGTGACGTATGCCAGTAATGTTGGGACAAATTATATTTTTATAACTTTTAAAAAGCGTGGAGAGTGTTTTGACGATATTAACATTCTTGAACGTTGTCACCTTACTAAAATTTTCAGCGTCACTCATAAACGCATCTAACCATTGAATTCAGAAACTTGCAAAGAGTTTTCAGTAGAAACGCTGAATAGCAACTTGAAACGTATAGATCGAGAATCGACATTTGAATGATTTGTCAAATCATTTATACAAAATGTTATAATATTTGGTGGAGAAGACTGAGCTGTTCTCTTTTCAATATTTCCTTTGTATCTAGCCATCAACAGACTGGCTTGTAAAAGAAAATTATGATTTCTATAAAGCTTAATTCTCAATGTACCCAGATGGTGCTTCGAAACAGATTAAATTTTGATAATGATTGGATGCCACAAAATTTAAAAAGATCTTCGACAATGGTTAGGATCTCAACGTTATGCAACTTAAATATCAAATTCTCGTTATCAAATATTGCAAACGTCATGAATGTCAATATAGGAAGCTAACAATCTTATTTACGAGCCCAATAATAATATACGACTTCATTACATACACATTCATACTCCTTCATAATATACTATGAATTTTTTTTTAGGCTCTTTTATATTAAAACAAGAATGTTTATACCTATACTCATTTCAACTTTTCAGGCCCTGGCCCTTTCTGCGCTTGCCCTAATGCTGTCAGCTCTGGTTGGAGTTAAGAAGATGACGCACCACGAGGGACATGACGACCACCAGGTGATATACGCTGGTCATCATGGTGGACATCACAGACGGAGGAGAGAGGCGCCGATACCGTACCGAGGATGGGTGGACTACCAAGATAAAGAATAAGTGTTAGGAGAATTTATTTATTTATTTTATTGTCTAATTTATTAAAAATTAAATTATTTCTTTTTAGACTCTTGTTTTATTGCATCTTTAGTTTTCATAATAGTTACAGACGCTGATGGTAAAATTTTTGATTACTTAAAATTTATCGATTTCACATTTGTACCACATCTGAAACAGCCGACCTGTTACCAATAGCCACTTACCAATACTATTTTAGAAATAAGTAACATTTGACAGAATATAAAAATGAACGCTAAACAAAACATATCGAATTTGCGTATCGTAATACTAGAAAACTGCTAATAAATATAAGGTTCTCATTATAACTCTACATCTTACGATGCATCATTATTATACCTTTAGGGTTAGTTTCTACTGACGCGGAGCTGGGCAGAGTGGAAAGGACTGGACGATAATTGGCCAATCACAGTGCTCAAAATCCAGTCGAGTGGCGATATCGAGCACTGTGATCCGCTCTTCTTCATTCCACCCAGCTCCACGTCAGTAGAAATACACTGTTACTCCATTATAAACAGAAAATTTTTAATTGAAACTAAATGAAGCCAGACTATATTTATTATTGAACAAGTACCATGATTCGCACCTTTCAATCCCGTTCCCTACATCAAAATAGTCGAGTCACGATCACTTCTCAAGTCGAGTAATGACCACTTTTTACAACAGTCTAAAAATAAAGAACATTGTAAAGTTAAATTAGTTTTATTGTAGCTGAATATAAACTTCTGATCTGGCTCACAGACAATATCGTTGTTTTTTGTACCAAGAAATGTACAAATAAGCTTATAACCAAACTGAAAGTAAGAGGTATCTATGATTGCTTGCAATACGAGAGCAACTTCTTTTATATTAACCTACCAAAGTGGTTCCACTACGTGTGATGACCAGCAGTTAATGGAATCGAGAAATGGTGGCCACTATTCCAAAAGGCATTGTTTCAAACTGCTAATAATTTTAACAAATTTAATCTGTGTACCTACTTAGTAATGATGTGTGATTGTTAATTTTGAAAAACTTATCGGACTCTTAACTTTATTTAAATGGCAAGGATGTATAGTATCGTCATTCAGTCAAAACTATTAAGAAATGTCACTTGTAATGGTTCGGTTCCTAATCGTTTTATGGCCAGAAATACCGGGGCCTGGAGTTTATTCAGCAATTTTTTTGATCAAAATTATTAATGAAATACAAAGCTCAATGGCAATGGAAGCTACCCAAAACAGACCTTCTCCTGGCTAAAATAAGGCTTGGTTCAAGACTTTTTCATTTATTATCAACAGTAAAAAGAAAACACAGTTACAATAACACACTTAATATTATTCAACTGTACCCCTCTTCCGTCTACTGTAGTAGAATCTCTCAATGAAAAACCTTTACTAAACAATCTCGAATTTCCCCCAGCTTATTGCTTAATAGAAAACACAGAATAGCTACGATTTGACCACGAGACGCCGTTAAAAAGTACAAAAAATCAACCACAAAGTAAACAATTTAAAACAAAAAAAGCTTAATGTACGAATCACTTTCACCTCCTGTTATTTATGGACCGTTAATGCATTTTTGGTTTATTTCCCACTTTCACTTGTAAATTACTTTAAAATACTTTTATTATCGATTTTTATTAATATAAGTACACACAAATTCGTTTGAAATTAGATCACAAACGATGTAACCGAGGTGAACCTTTCTTGAGTGGATTTTCCAAAGATTGCATTACAGTTAAATGTCATTCTTAAGTTTACGACGTCAGATGACTATTAAAACATACCGGTCTAACATATCATGATATAAATATATTGAAATACAACGCAGTTAAGCAAGAACTAGCACTAAATCTTTATCCAAACGCGTAGATAATACTAAGCTCAATAGCTTTATGCAGTACCAATCTTTAAATTTTTATAACATGGAAGTATCGCATGATGCAAATAAACAGACTAGGTCTGACCAAGATACAAAGAACAGGCACTTAAGCTATTACAGGAACGAGGACAACCTCCACGGAAGATATTTCTTCCTCCTTACCAAACAACAAAATGAAAAATATGCATACATTGTCTTTACCTATGCGCACGCATGATGCAAATAAACAGACGAGCTCTGACGAAGATACAAAAAACGGGCACTTTAGCTATTACAGGAACGAGGACAACCTCCACGGAAGATATCTCTTCCTCCAGTGTTTGCAAAGTCTTCTTGGACGATGAAACCCGTCCGCCGGCAACCACTGTAAGTCTATACTTAAATACAACAAAATTAATACAAAACCTGTAATCATTAACTGTAATACTACTGTAATCAAGCATATTAGTAACACTCAAGTAAAGACTTACTAATAATATTATAATAGGTAATACTGAAAGAACTGTAACAAATTTGTATTTTACTTTTTTTTTCAGCATGAATGGGTGGCATCGACAGGAGCAGCGGACCTACCACTACCTCAAAGTATTATATTAATATTACTTTGTGTTTCGTCTTTTTCTTTTGTACCATAAAAACAAGGATAGAGACAAAGTAAGGTTATAATATGATTGCTATAAATGCTTGTGGTAGAGCCCAGTACTTTCCTTTCACCTAATATCGATGTAAAGTATTAACCATTCTATTAAGATCTCGTTTAGTAAATGAGAGCACCGAAAGCCTCATTACCCCCTCAGTCCTTTTCCTTCCTCTTCCCCATTTTCTTCACAGTCAGCAAGAGCATCTGGACTATTATTGAGAAACCACTGAACTGCCGAGGCAGCCTATCGGTATTTTTATTAACATTTAAATACTGCTTTCCACGGTAGCACGTCAGGCACGCTGCTTGCTTGTATCCAAATACCTTGTTAATGCTGTAATAAAGTTAAACAATTTAGAAAACAATACATTGCTACAACAAACATGGCCATCTATTTGATAAAACGGATACTAAAACCAACTGACTTTCACCGACTTTCTTTTAAAACAAAATATTTTATTGTAGATGGCGTTAGTGGTGAGTCAGCTAGCTTTTACTTACTTTCTCCATCGTTCGAAATAAGTTAAATAGATGGCAGTAGTTGCTTGTATCACTATCTTGGAAGTGGAGCTCTGTTAAAAAATAATTATATTTAAGTTAAGAAGTTTAAAAATGGTTTTATTAACCGCTTCATTTCTGCCTATGAGTGTCTTAAGAAGTTACTTAAGTAATATTTAGCAAACGTTAGTGCAGCCACCTTCCTGCCTCCAATATATTATAATTATAATAATAATATGTGACTATGGCGAACATTTATATAGAAATAGGTGTCTTGCAGAAAAACGTATAAATAAATTTATTTATATTTATCTTTCTTTATCTATTTTAATGTAATTTTTGATCAAGTTACAATTTTTTTAAGCATTGGGGAGATCACGCAAATTTTCACAGTCAATATAATTTGAACCTTTGATAATAGATGGCGTTCAACACTGAAACGAATCACTAACATTCTTTTAATACTTCACTTTAGATGGCAGTAGTGTTTCAACGACCGTCTTTATAACTTTCTCAATAGTTTTAAGTTTGTTGACTAGATGGATGACTCTAACTTAACTATATATTTTACCATTTTAATTCACTGTAATTCTTTAATAGGTATATAATAATGACCCAAAGTTAAAGAAATAAAGTAAACAAAAGATAACACACAGATAACTTAACAAAACTTTTAAAACATGGCGTTAGATACACTAACGCTGAGGAAAGCTTTCCCGCTAAGTAAACTCCTTTTTATTTAGTTCATCGTACTGTAACTAGGTGGCCTATAAACAGATATTTAATAAAAAAAATTATAGATATTTTACACATTTGCTAAAGTTATCTATTTATTTACGTTAATAGTGGGTATAGTTTAGAAAAAGCTAATTTTATTGTTCAAACTGAGGCCGGAAAAATAGTTACGATATTTCTACAGTGTACCACAAAGAGTGGTGTAGGTTCTATCACTAAGTATATACTTATTGAGATGTAGTCATTTTGAGAAATGGTCAGTTTAAGAGTAGTCTTTTAGGGATATAGTCTTAATGCAATATGGTTATTTTGAGATGTGGTCCTTGTGTTCCGGAGAGATAATAAAGAAGGTATACCTTCATTAAAATAGACTGCCTTGGTTATGTAGCAGTGAATACGATTGCCACTTACAACAAAAATATTGCGTGATATACTTAAATTTGTTGCGTACCTGTACCTATGTTAATAAAATACGTGTTTATACAGAGCTTGTTCTCTAGTGTTCAGGCTCGAATTCCATGATCTTTTAAAAGCAGGTAACTACAATTTATTGAGTAATATAATTCAATCTATCACACCAACTACACACAACCCCATCTAGACCCAAAGTAAGTAAATATTATAGCTTGTGTTATGGGTTCTAGAATGCGGATATACATACTTAAATACTTTTTTTGTAAATACATACATATTATTCATAGAAACACCCAAACCAATGAAAATAGTCATGTTCATGCACACAATTTTTTACACTGAGCGGGAGTCGATTCCGTGACTTTCACGCTTCCTAACCAGCTGTTGTAGCTGTGGCCACATTATTAATCTATTTTTGAATACATTTAACTAAACTTTATAGTGATCGCGTTTAATGCATGTGACGCGTGCTACAAAAACATATCACCTACATCATTATTAGAGCAGTGGGGCACTGCTTGTAGGTGCTTGTTGGAAAAAGTAGTTGATTTGTTGATCTCGTTTAATAAAAGACGATAAGCAATTTGATTCTATCAATCCAAATGATTTTAACTTTATAGCAAATGTATCTGCTAATATATAATATAACTGCATTTCTAAGGATGCGTTCCAAAAATCAAACGTGGAGATTAGCGATTATTATTCTCTTTAGGATTGGCTCATGTCCATCAGTGAAAACCTTCAAGCTGATGTACTGATGTGATTTATTTAAGAAAACCAACAGCGATACAATTTAAATTAAGAAATAGGTACCAATCAATTTACGTGGCCATGAACAGGTTTTCCTAAATAACTTGGTACACATACACAGACACACAGACACACAGACACAGACACACAGAAACACAAACAAACACACACACACACACACACACACACACTTAACACACACACACACACACACACACACACACACACACACACACACACACACACACACACACACGCACACACACACGATACATGATGTCTTTATTATTGCCCTGAGAGCTGTCAAGTGGCATAAATGTAGTAAAATGTATGGGATTGACATAAGCTAACGACAATAATGGCTTAAGCATATGTCAATCCCATACATTTTTTAATCTATTCTATTAGCATTTATGCCACTTGTAAGCCCTCTGGAGAAACTAACCGACTACGTTAAAATAATATTGGGTTATCGATACATTCACTAAATAAGACCGCAGTCTAAAATTGGTCGAGCCCAATTATTTACAAGGTGAATGGGTACAGTCTCGCCTCCTGTAATATCCTTATTTTAAATCTGCCCACGCCTTTGAGAAAAAAAGCGTGATGATATGTTTTGTCAACGAAATTGTTAAATATTTTCATTTTAGTCATGCCCTCATACCAGCACCCGGCTACAAGAATAAAGCTAATCTAGTAACATTCCAACTTGTTATGTTTACGATCGAGAATCGCCATGTCTGTCTATAAACAGCACGCAGTTTCTATTACAACAAGGCCAATGCCAAGTACTGGCGTGAAGAAATCTTTTAGTAAGTAGACTTAATGCATATACATAGAAAGAAATAAGAAAGAAAGAAATTTATTTGGTTTGCAGTACAAACTTACATAAAATAAAATAAAAAAGGGAAAAACCTAAAATTATAAAATAGTATTGTTTGCAAACAAAAAGGGCACTTGTTTTATAGATATAATATATATACATATATATATATATATATAATATAATATAATATGTGGACACTATCACACACCGTCATCTAGTCCCAAGCTAAGCGGAGCTTGTGTTATGGGTACTAGTTAACTGAAATATAATACATATACATACTTTTTTTTTGTAAATACATACTTATAATACATAGGAAACACCCAAACTGAAGACAAATACAAATGTTTATCACACAACCGCGGGAATCGAACCCACGACACCCGGCGTCGCAGTCAGTTACACTAACCACTAGACCATCGGTGCAGTCAAGCGGTCAATAGGTGGTGCTTAGGTTACATTAAACCAATCTAAGCGCTGATTTTTTATATTCATCTAATAATCATGGCGTGTTTAAAATTTATCACAATTAAAAAAATAAATAAACTTCCAAAAACACATACATACATTGAAACTAATTGGGTTTATGGTCCCAGTCGACCAAATCGAAAATGCTATCAGGCGACTGAAACCTCTAAAAGTCTGTCTGTCGGCTTTCTCCCATTACTGGGCTAAGCAGAAACTGTAGAACGCCGTTTGCTACGACACAAACATACCTCTTTTGTCGCCATGCATATACATGTTTTAATTATTTTTAAGATGGTATCTTGGCTTAGATTGCATTAAAAGACCGAGTTTCAAATTTGCTCTGAGATGGTTATTAAGGCTCACTTAAAGTTGAAAAGCAACTCATAATTTCTACCTAGAACTACAGTTATAATTCCAAGCCATTTAATGCGAGACCCTTATAAGTCTAAAGTGTAAAATAATAATAATAATATTGTCCCACTGCAGGACAAAGGCCTTTTCTCATATAGAGAAGGTATGAACATTAATCGCCACGCTTGCTCAAGGCGGATTGGCAATTTCAGACTTTTAAGTCCAGGTTTCCTCATGATGTTTTCCTTTACCGTCAGTCAGAAATGTTCAAGATAAACTTAGAAAGTACATATGATTTGAAAAATCACATTGGTACTGGCCCGGATTCGAACCCACTACCTCGTGTTTTCGAAGCAAGTGCTTTATCCACTGGACCATTTTGACTTTTTTTAACAGTAGATAACAGTGTGAAATAATTCAATTTAAAAACCTAATCTCATTGATAATAAATAATAATTGTAGTAATACACTTTACTATAGTATTATCAAAGCTTTTTGAAAGTTTATATAAAGTCTAGTGTAGGGTTAATGGATAAGAACATTTGCAAATTGTAATTTTTTTTTATACAATTTTGATGGCAAACAAACATACGATCCTCCTGATGGTAAGTGGTAACCGTAACCTATAGAGATGGCTGTGTTTTTCAAGCATTGCAGATGTAATAATGCTTAGAAAACACAACTAAGCCGATCACGGAGAAGGGGATGAGGAAGGAAAGGGGAAAAGGAAGAGGACCGAGAGGATATTTAGGTTGCCGAGCCGCCGCCGGTGCTCTCACTCAATGAGCGAAACACATTAGCATGAAAACTAAGTTATATATTCTTACGTCGATCTTCTATGAGAGGGTAGCACTTCCCCGGTCGATCCAGTTCATTCATGCTGAAACCAGCGTGGATCTACTACCGTGAGTACCGTTTACTGGTGATAAATATTTTATACTAGCTACTGCCCGCAGCTCTGCCCGCGTGAATGTCAGTTATATCTCTGTTTACATTGATGATTTTTCATATTAACTTTCATTCCCTATTTCAATCCCATGAAGCCATTTTTTCCTCAAAATCGGTTCAGTCGTTTATGCGTAAAAGCGCAACAGACAGACTGAGTTACTTTCGCAATAATAGTATATAATAATAATAATAATATAATAATAATATTCTACCACATTCACACAGCGTTTTTACGGTAGTAGATCCACGCTGATTTCAGCATGAATGGGCCGGATCGTCCGGGGAAGTACTACCCTCTCATAGAAGATCGACTTAAGAGTAGTAGTATCCGTACTACTGCGTTTTGTTCGGTGAGTGAGAGCGCCGGAGGCCCAATTTCCCCCCTATCCTCTTTCCTCACCTCCCTCATTCCCTTCCCCTAACCCTATTCCCAGCCGCCATAGTGGAGGCCACTATACCAGCAGTTTAAGACGATGGCTTTTGGTATAGTGGCCGCCACTTCTGGATTACACTGACTGCTTACCATCAGGCGGGGTGGAGTCACTTTGGTAGGTTATAATATAAAAAAAAAAAAAAAAAAAAAAACAGCGCCATCTAGCCCCAAATTAAGCAATTATATTTGCTTGTGTTATGGGTACTAAACAACTGATATACTACTTAAGTATATACATTTATTTATTTTTGTAAATACGCACATATTATAGATAAATTACACCCAGACACAGAACAAACAATCATGCTCATCACACAAAGGTTTGTCCTGGGTGGGAATCGAACCCACGACCTCCGGCTTAGCAGTCAGGGTCACTAACCACTAGACCAACAGGCCAGTCATTAGTATTAGTATGTATTATTTTTATAATTTTAAAACCAATGTACATTTCCTCGCGACTGTACTCCATTGGTCCGGTCGTCAAGTTCTTCCCTCATAATGGCCGATGCCTTAGGATATCCGCTCGCCAGTCGACGTGAAATCTTATGCCTTATACGTTAGTAAGAAACAATTTTATTTCTAGACGGAAGATAAAAAAAAAAGTGTTTGTTGACTAGGTAAAGTAGAATGGAAATTTGTGTAAATAGGTTTGGTTAGCAGCAGTAGTAGGCGACCATACAATCATTTTTACTAGGTCACTTTGAGATGGATTTGTTCGACTATTTATCAGTAGTTTTGTTGACGTATAGGTTTCAATAAATACACATTATTATTATTATTAAATTAATATATTAAAAATCCACGTGTGATAAATAAAGAAATTTTGACTGCATCGTTGGTCTAGTGGTTAGTGTAACTGACTGCAACGCCTGGTGTCATAGGTTCGATTGATGAACATTTGTATTTGTCTTCAGTCTGAGTGTTTCCTATGTTTTCTAAGTATGTATTTACAAAAAAAAAGAAGATGAAGAATGTATATGTATTTTATTTCAGTTATCTAGTACCCATAACACAAGCTCTGCTTAGCTTGGGACTAGGTCGTCACCTAGGTCGTCACACAGTCGTGTGTGATGGTGTAAAAAAAAAGAAATAAATGACTAAAACAAAAAAATATTTTATGTTAGCCTACCAAAAGTGACTTCACTCTGTCTGATATGGTAAGCAGTCAGTGAAGTACTAAAAGGTCTAGACAAGTAGCATAAGTGCTAATATAATAGATTAAAAAATATATAGGCTTGACATAAGCTAACGACAATGTTGGCCTTCAATCCCATACATTTTATATTCTATTGGCATTTAACCCACGTGTCTAGGCCCTCAGGAGTTTCTTCTGGATACTACTGGTCAAACTGATGGATGGTGCCCTCTATTATAATCTCATTACTGTTATTGACTGCCTCTGTGGTTCGATGGTACTGTGTATGGACTGCCACGCAGAGGTCGCGGGTTCGATTCCTGCTCAGTGCAAATATTTGTGTGCATGAACATGTCTATTATGCATGCATTGGTCTGGGTGTTGCTATGTATAATATGTATGTATTTACAAAAAAAAGTATTTAAGTATGTATATCCGCATTCTAGAACCCATATCACAAGCATATAATATGCTTACTTTGGGTCTAAATGGCGCGTTGGCGTTGTGAGTAGTTGTTGAAATATTATTATATTATATTTTATCGCTAGTATCAAATGACACAATTGACCCAGTAATCGAAGGCGAAACGATGCATTTTCTAACGTTTAATACGCAAACTACATTTATTTATAAAAACAAGAAGACAAATCGTACTTCATTTTGTATTTGGTGATCAAACTAGGTTAGGTTGTTTCTCTATGGAATATATAGTGGTTTTGCCAGCAATTGCACATATACTTCCTCACTGCTAGACATTTTATTATCATAGCTCTCTGCAGCGCGGTTTCACCCGCGTCTTTGCTTACTGCTCTGCTCCCGTCGCCAGTAGCGTGATGTTACATAACCTATAACCTTTCTCGGGAACTAAGCTACTATACGCAAAAAGAATTTTTAAAATCCGAGTGGTAGTTCCAGAGATTATCGCGTTCAAACAAACATACTATTCCGCTTTATATAGTAGTTGATTTTAAAGTTTTCTTTGACTCTTTAATTTGATACGTAATGTGCTGAAGTTCGCTTCAGCACATTGACTTAAAATTCTTCATTACATAGTCTAATTAATTACACAAATATTTTGTTTCATAGCATTCCTATTAAACTAACTAATAGATTACAAATGGCCAGTCATCAACACGTTCCAAGATCATCTGTCAGTCAATCGTAGTGGAAAGTTTAGAGATTTACCTGGTAACACAGAAACTTGCGGACGTGGGTATACTTCTAGTACAAGTAGACTATACTGTGTACGTTATTAGAATTTATGTTTCTTCTATAAAATGAAAAGATTAGGATTTTAGAGTATACTTAAAAGGATAGCAACACAATAACGTATTGTTATGCGTCACCAAATACTAAAAGAATAGAAATAAAGAAACCTTATACTGCAAATATAGCAACAATAAAATAAAAATTGAATTATGAAACACAGATTATATTTTTACGGTAGTAGATCCACGCTGATTTCAACATGAATGGGCCGGATCGTCCGGGGAAGTACTACCCTCTCATAGAAGATCGACTTAAGAGTAGTAGTATCCGTACTACTGCGTTTCGTTCGGTGAGTGAGAGCGCCGGAGGCCCAATTTCCCCCCTTTCCTCTTACCTCACCTCCCTCATTTCCTTCCCCTAACCCCATTCCCAGCCACCATAGTGGAGACCACCATACCAGCAGTTTAAGATGATGGCTTTTAGTATAGTGGCCGCCACTTCTGGATTCCACTGACTGCTTACCATCAGGCGGGGTGTAGTCACTTTGGTAGGCTATAATATAAAAAACAGATACAAGAAATAAATAAAAACAATTGCAAACATGTGCTACATTTGCAGTAACCAGGTCTCCAGTTCAGTATGTACTAGAGGCCCTAGACAAGTGTCAAAGATTTCTATTCTATTCATAGAATACATAAAAAAAATTATGAGATTGATATAATTATGTCAATAAGCGCTGGAGTTAGCTTATGTCAATCTAATACATTTTTTAATCTATTCTATGAATAGAATAGAAATCTTTGACACTTGTCTAGGGCCTCAGGTCACATATCTCCAGTTCGGCTGGTCGGCAGTCGCCCTTAACCCATTGATTTTCTGCTACCTTTATCAGTCCATCAGTCAGTCCACCTTGTAAGATTATATCCTGTAAGAGTTATTTGAATGTTAATTTTTCATTGTATGTATAAAATGGCATAAAAGAAAAGGCTAATTATAGTAATAAATGCAGTCTTGAAAATATATAGTGCGGTGTTATTATTATTCGTAATTTGCGTAAAGATGTAAAGCAAAATACGACGATTGCTGTCTGGTAGCAAAGTAGAAATTCGTTCAATTGAAGTTGAAGTGAACTTTAATGCCCTTATAGAGCAAACTGCCTCTGTGGTTCGGTGGTACTGTGTATGGACTGCCACGCAGAGGTCGCGGGTTCGATTCCCGCTCAGTGCAAGTATTTGTGTGCATGAACATGTCTATTTGCATTGGTCTGGGTGTTTCTATGTATAATATGTATGTATTTACAAAAAAATAGTATATAAGTATGTGTATCCGCATTCTAGAACCCATAACACAAGCATATAATATGCTTACTTTGGGTCTAGATGGCGTTGTGTGTAGTTGTTGAAATATTATTATTATATTATATTAAATCATTAAAATTACGCAGATACAGAGCTTGTTCCCCTACTGAAAGAATTGTCTTCAAATTCTTTACAGAAGTGGTATATTTCTATTAGTGCTTAGAAATGAAACCTGTTTAACATACGTGTCAGTATTCAGTTTAACAGAATTAAAATATCTAAGTCATAAAATACGATTGAGCGTTAAATTGTTAGTCACGGTTCGGCTTCACACACTTCCATTCAATTAAATTTGAAAGTACTAAAGCTTTAACACTTTCGATGTTGATACGTATTATACTAGGTTATAGAAGATTACAGTTCTAGAGACATATCTTTAAATAGTATGAAACAAGGAAGCTGTTTTTATATACATACTAGGTTTCACTCGCGACTTTGCTTACTGCTTTGCTCCCGTCGCCAGTAACGTGATGTTACATAGCCTAATAACCTTCCTCGAGAACTGGTCTATCATATGCAAAAAGATTTTTTAAATGTGACTGGAAGATCCAGAGATTAGCGCGTTCAAACAAACAAACAAACTCTTCCGCTTTATATACAGAGTGTATACGACGGTATGACATTAAATGAAAAGGCAGGTGTTACTAGCCCTTATAATGATTTCTAATTAATCACAAAAGTAATTTGACGAAAAACAAAAATTAGAAATTTTCTAACAAAATAAATAATATTTTAATAGTAACGAAGTAATACACCATTTTATTATGACAAGTTCACTGAACTGTAATGAACGGCAACGTTTATCCTTCGACGTGGACTTAAGTCAGTGACCGTTTGACGTACTTACATAGTGTTAATTTAGAATTAAAGAAATTAAAAAAATTGTCCTGTGTCTAAACTATTGAAGATATTTAGTAGATTTTTTTTTGTCTCGCTTTATAATGTCACATACTATACGTAATTGCATTTAATGTCATACCGTCGTATACACTCTGTATAAGTATAGATTACTTGCGGCAGGTTTATTGGCGGTTTTGTGAAACGCCATAATCACGTCCTGCTTGAAAGTGCCGACATTAAGATTTGACATAAACACAGCTAACAAATAGTTCCAGGGTTGAATTGAGCAACAGAAGTATAAAGTATTGAATCGTTTGGTTTAAGACTATGAAAGGGTGGCACACATAATAATTTATTTCAAATACTTACATGTGTAATTACATAATTTAATTTTGAATACCTTTAACATTATTTAAACATATTTGACTTTTAAAATATTTTCCATAAAACTAGACATTCTAAAATATTAATTAAATACTACTGTAAATTTGACATTCTTTTAATACATTATTTGACATATTTAAACAATAATTCTAAATAAAAAGGTCATTTTATCTTTAATATTATTTGTCTAAAACTTGACATTCTAAATTTCTAATAAGTACTTACTAATTTGACAAACATTTCTCTAACCCTGACATTTTTAAATTACATTCTAATCTAACATAACAAAAATTCTAATAAATAGCACAACTTTATCTTAACATCTTTATAATTAATAAATAGTAACTTATTAAATTACAATTATTTAAAAAATTATTGACTACAAAATCTTTTAGATCAATAAGCAATAATATTGTGCATGTAAAGTCCATTACTGTATAACAAGCCATCTTCCTCTCTCCTACTATACCGACTATGCTGTGCCCGACAGGGTCCATGATTGTTACATAATAAAGATATATTTACCATCTGTTAATACATTGTGGAAGCAATAAACGGTTGAGTATTAAAGTCAAAAGTCAAAAGTCAAAGCATTTATTTTATTTTGATCATAAAGTATGATGCTTATGAAAAGTCAACATTACATTTTGTCAGCCAATTGACCTACAGCCAGTTCGCTGACTAGGTAGAGCTGTGAGAAGAACTGGCAAGAAATTCACGCCACTCTTTTCAATCGCCAGATAATTACAGTTATTTGAATGAGTTACAATTTAAACACTCAACGCAACCAAAGAACCATACAAAGTATTCATTACAAATTAACCAATTAATATAATACTAAGATTAAAGAAAGAAAAGAGAGGATTTTAATTATTTAGTTTCATCTAGTATGGTAATGTTCTGGATATAAAGAAAGAGTGTCGAATTAATTCAAAGAGTTGTTCAGAACGCTCGCCGTAGCAATAGTGTTATATAGCTGCGATAGAACACTGCCGTTAAGGAGACGTCGCTACGTAGTTGTAAAGGTTCAATGAACTTAGTAGCCTCTAGGCTTTTGATGACTACTATACTGCTCGCCGCTGGAACTTATCAAGTGCGTCAATAAAGTACCTACTGTATGAAGTAATTTTGAAGATGAGAACAATACTCGCTACGCCAAAGAAGCATTGTCAGTCGCATAGTACAATAATATCAAAGAAAGTGAAATACCATAGCTTTTCCATAAGTTTCCATTTCTGTATCACTTTCAAGACAACAAATACTAATTATAGAATTTATGATATTGCTTCTAACGAGCAAAAAAGTAATACAATAGATAAGTAAAGGTAAATTACTTTCATTGTCTCAATGAATCGAGAAAAAACGAAATTAGCAAAAAATCTGACATATTGTATATTCCAACTATACCTACTTATATACTGTTATTGCTTCAGTAGTGTAGTAGAATTGCGTAAATGCCTGTGCAGGAGTTGTGATTCGATTATCGCACAAAGCACAAATCTGTGATTTTCAAATATTTGTTTCAAGTCTAAATCAAAATCAAAAGATCTTTATTCACTAAGGTTAATTGAATTAACTTTTATAAAAGTTAAAAATTACAAAATGTCAGCCAATTAATCTACATTCACTTCGCTGACGAGGTAGAGCCATGAGAAGAACTGGCAAGAAACTCAGGCCACTCTTTTAAATCGCCAGTTTATTAAAAATTTTGTAAGTTCAATTTCAAGTAGCGTGCAAAGTAACGCAGGCAAAACTCTAGACAGCATAGGTCACATTGGTAATTGTCGTAAGATCATGGATGCCTTGATGAATGATAAATGCGGGTCGCAAAGCTGACATAGTAAAGGCCACAATGCTAGAAGTTTGACACGATCGATTTTGTAATAACGTCCACCCCAGTAGACGTCACTGACTCCCATCAGACAAAGTAAAGTAATTGTACAAATCTATATAAAAAAAACATCACGTTATAATCGTGAAGGACAAGATAATGTAGGAGGTCAAATAAAAGGAACGAAACCGAAGGAGCAATCGGACCGCATATACGATAACAGTATTCTTCACGCTTCAAAACAATAAAATTAAACTGTACGATGTACCGTGACCATACCTAATAATAGTACTGCATCAAATTTATCTATTACACTTATCGTAGAATTTCATCTTTAGGTACAAAACAATGAAATTTGAAGAGTTCCGTGAGAAATAGTGGAGAAAAAAACAAACTTTCTACAAGTTTGTAATGTCATGTAATCTTTTTGATCAATGGGCGAGGTGCCACTGTATTGTATAAGCGGTTTACATTGTAGAGTTAAGGCCTTATAAGGACATTGGCAGTAGTGTATGGTCGCACTGGTTAGGTGTCCATAAGCCAGTTGCCAGATTGGTGTCCATTTAAATGTTGGTTTAGTAATGTTTGTATGATATGTGTATGTTCCTGTAGTGGTTCGAAATAAATGTCTATAAATAAATAAATAAATAAATAAAAAGAAGGGATGAGCATTGGTCACCACGCGTGCTTAAGGTAGATATACGATATCATACCTACTGAAGTACCAATATATTGTTAGGTGTAGCTTTCCTTGCGATGATTTTCATCGTATGTCAGTAATGTGCAAAGTTTAATTGTATTATTAGAATTATTTATTTGTGTTTGTGTTGACCTTGTAAGAATTTGTGTCTCTTCTTGTCTGTGTCAAATAAATATATTTTCTTTCTTCTTTCTTTCTTTCTTTCAAAGTGAACTTAAAAAGTACACACATGGCTAAAATCACATTGGTACTACTTGTCAATTTTTCCAACCCACAACTTCGTGTATAGAGCTACTTTAATACTAGCTACCTACTTCGGCTTTGCACTAAATGGCACTATTAATCCTTCTAATATTATTAGTGTTTTCATTGTTATATTTTCTCTATATGTGTGTGTTTATTACCACTTAGCGCTTTAACAGCTAAAATGATTTCGATGAAAATTGGTGTGTAGATAGATTCGGTGCCGGAGACGGACATATTTATCCCAACAACAGCTCTGGACCCTCAGTTATACCAATTTTGCGCGGGCGCGGCTAGTACAATATAACAATGTAAAAAAAATCTATAAAATCCATTTCTATATTTTTTGAGATTACAAACAGTCAAATGCTTTCTAATTATTGACTAAAGCAACAAAGTAAATATATACACAATAGAAAGCCAGGTTGTATGTTTTATACTATGTATATAGATTATAACCTCGCAGAGAAATTCAATTTTAATTAGTTTAAATACTTAATCAAAACTTAAAAACATAATATGTTTATTAAGATACAAGCATTAGCTTAGTTTGGGACCAAACGGAAAGTACCTATATTGTATGTAATTTATAATTATTAAAATTGTAATCCCGATGGTGCCCAAAATACAAGCACTAGCTTAGTTTGGGACCAAAGGGAAACTACCTATACCTGTATTGTATATTGTATGTAATTTATATTTATTAATAATTGATTGATTGATAACGTATATCTGCCAAAGGAATCTACTGAGGTCTAAGCTTTAAATTTTAAGTAGATTTAGATAAGTTTATACACTATTGAATTAGGTAAGAAACCTTTAAAGATAGTTGTTTATTGTTAAATAAAAAAATAAAAAAAGAAATCTTTTAACATTATATTACAAAAAATACCTTAAGTAATCGCGCGATAGCTTACAGTAGGACGTAAGCTTACTCTGAACTTCCGATGATGACCTGTCATAAAGAACAATGCTGCATCATTTTAATTTAGTAGTTTATTTCAAAGAAATCGGTGTTCACATAGTATAAGCATTGTTTTTAATTCTAATGTGAATAATAACTGAGGTGCTTTGTAGTATAAAATTTTATAGTTCTTATGTCGAGTTACGAGAAATTTATGAGAGATCCTGCATGATTTCAATGCAAATGAGCTGGATTTACCGTAGACTACCCTCTTTTATAATATCGGCATAAAGTATTAGTTTTAGGATTCCGTACTTTTACCCCTCGTAACATTTTTGGCAGGTGCTCTCCGTGGTCAATATATTGATAGACTAAAAGTGAACTAAGACAGGTCCTCAATGCGCAAGTGCTATTCGAACGGTTGCTCTAGGTGAACTACGTCGTTTTTATTCGTCAATGGCGTATGTAGTGTACGAGCGAGTTCTCACACATGACTGTATTCCAGATAGTCCTTGTTCTGAGTTTTGGGGGTCTACCACCACTTCAAAGCCGTATTATCTGAATGTAACTTTGTATTTTTCTTTTATACCATTAATAACAAGGATAGAAACGAAGTAAGATTATAATAAGATTGCTATAAGAAATTGTAGTAGGGCCCCAGATCCAATAAAAATATCGATCGGAGAAATGAATAGCGTTCTGTTTTTAAATCAGTTAAAATAAACCTTGTAAATATGGTGTGAACTCTCCAGTAGCTACGTATCCATTAACACTGATCCGGTAAATACGGACGTTCTGTGTGAATGCGCTGATACTTCTAAAATGATAGTGATGACGATTTGTTTTCTATTTGAAAACAGCTGAATCCGAACAAGTCTTGTCATTGATGGCAATTGCATAAAACTTTCTTCACGTTGAATCGATGTAATAAAGGTATCGTATGTTAGTTTAAACGCCACAAAACCGCGACAAAATGTTATAAGACCGCAACACGAAACCATTTCTCTCAATGACTCGCACGCGATGATAATAGCCTTAATGACCTTAATGGTGCAGCGGTTGAAAGTCCACTTTCCACAGGTTGTCGGTTCGATTCTTGTAATATAATTATTGGGGTTTATACATAATATATATATGAATTTTGCTGAAGTTTTGTTATCATCCGCAGAAATCTCTTTCCCCGATGGGTGCGTAAAAATGTATAACATTCATATTTCGGCATCTATGTTGTGTCCCAATTAACAGAGGGTTGAACACATTGTCATATACTAGCTACAATTTCAGACTTCAGGCTAATATTGAGTTTTCTCGACTGACGCCTAATATCACATTACCTGACCCAGTATTGAACTTTATTTAAACCCTGGTTGAACTACTACATAATCGCAGTTACCTTAACCTTTTTCTATCGTATGCAATGTGGACGGTAGTAGATCCACGCTGGTTTCAACATGAATGAGCTGGGTAGACCAAAGAAGTACTACCCTCTCAAAGAAGTTCGACGTAAAAATAATAGTATTCATACTAATGTGTTTCGCTCGGTGAGTGAGAGCGCCGGCATCCCAAATACCCCCTCGGTCCTCTTCCGTTTCCCTTTTCCTTCCTCATCACCTTCTCCGTGGTCAGCAACGGCTTGGTTGTGTTTTATAAACATTATTACTTCTGCGATGCTTGGAAAACACAGCCATCTCTATAGGTTACGGTTACTACTTACCATCAGGTGGCCTAAAATGTAAATTCTTTTAAATCCTTATACGTGACCACCCTAACCTTCTCCTTAATTTGTTGTAAAAAGCTATTCCTCGGTCGTCCTTTTCCTTTACTTCCTTCTGTCTTTCCGTCTTTAAAATTATTCATAAAAGTGTAATCTAACTATACTTTATTATAACAGAAGAGTTTGTTTGTTTGAACGCGTTAATCTCCAGAATTTCCAGTTGGATTTGAATAATTATTTTTGCGTATGATTGCCTAGTTGTTGAGAAAGTTTATAGGCTATGTAACATCACTACTGGCGATGGGAGCAGAGCAGTATCTAACCAAAGACGCGGGTGAAACCGCGCTGCGGAAACCTAGTATTAATATATTTTTATTTTATATTCACAAGTTCAGCTCTTCCTTCTCATAGAAGATCGACGGAGAGTAATATCATCTGTAATATTGCGTTTGCGAGTGAGAGTGTCAGAGGCAACGCAGGAGCGATTGTTACCTATTACCGTCACGTGGACTATTTGTTCGTCTGCTACTGTCAGCAATAAAAAAACTGATGACTACAATCTCATAACTAAAACATAAAATACGTGCTTCAAGATCTTTAACATGTCACTATCTAATCGGTCCATTTATCTCCTCAGAATCCTTCACCTCACGTTGTCATATATAACCAGCCCCCCGCGTCGTAAGCGAAAGTGGGAGAAAGCATCACTCACCTTACACTCATGATACCGGACCTTAATGTCATTGTGGTAATTGAGTACTGTGAAAAATGAGTGGTTATTTTTATTTAGAATATTAAAATGACTTATATATCACTAAATTCCCGCACTGCAGTTTCACCTACGTAAGTTACATCTTTAGTTATTGCTGCACTCTCGTCGCCAATATTAATAATTATACCAGCCTGTTTACTGTCCCATTGCAGGGCAAAAGCCTCTTCTCATTTAGAAAAGGCATGGGAATTAATCACCACGCTTGCTCAAGGCGGATCGACAATTTCAGACTTTTAAGTTTCCTCACGATGTTTTCCTTTACCGTCAGTCAAAAATCTCCAAGATAAACTTAGAAAAAAATCACATTGGTACTTGCCCGGATTCGAACTCAATGCCTCGTGTTTACGAATCAGGTGCCATATCTACTGGACCATTTTGACTTTATTATTTTGCCAACAGCGTGAAGTTAAATTGTCTATAACCTTCCTCAAGAACTGGGTTTTCAAATGCAAAAAGAATTTTGTTAAATCCGACTGGTAATTCCAGAGATGAGAGTATTCAAACAAACAAACAAACAAATAAACAAACAAACTCTTTAGCTTTAAATAAGAAATAAATGTAAATATAAATCTGAAAACGCTATTCAGTCAACAAGCATGGCTTAGTTGATGTCTTACCTGCAAGATAATGGATTTTTGAAAAGGGAATGAGGGAAGTGAGGAAAGAGGAAAGGGGAACGAAACGCAGTCGTATTGATACAGTAGTATCAATACGACTGCGTTTCGTTGTCAGAGAAGATCAACTTAAGAGTAGTAGAATCAATACGACTGCGTTTCGTTCACCTTTCCTCTTTTCTCACTTCCCTCATTCCCTTCCTCTAACCCCATTCGCCATAGTGGAGGCCACTATACCAGCAGTTTAAGACGATGGCTTTTGGTATTCCACTAACTGCTTACCATCAGGCGGGGTGTAGTCACCAAGGTCTTTGACCAGTGTGTGTTGCCAGTGATAACATACGGAGTACGGAGGAGAGACGTGGTCATTAATATGGGTCTTGTCAGAAGGCTTAAAGTCGCTCAGAAAGCGATGGATCAGGCTATATTAGGCGTCTCGCTACGCAATCGTTTAAGAAACGAAGAAATACGCAGCCGAACCAAAATAACCGATGTGGCTCGCAGACTTACTTCTCTGAAATGGCAATGGGTAGGACACATAGCTTGCAAAACTGACGGCCGTTGGGGCAGAAATGTTCTAGAGTGGTGATCACGAACGGGAAGCCGCAGCGTGGGCAGATCCCTCACAAGGTGGACCGACGACCTTATAAGGATGGTGGGCAACAGATGGATGAGGGTAGCTCACGACCGGCAAAGGTGGCAAAAAATAAGAGACACCTATGTCCAGCAGTGGACATCTTTCGGCTGATATGATGTTAACCTAAAGGCATTTGATCATGAGTGCCTAACTGTTTTACCTGTACATTCTCAGATACAAAATGTTTTGCTAAAGGAACAATTTTTTAATAATAACATGAAAACATTAATTGAACACCCTGTCTATACTCGAGCTATTTCAAAAAGTAAACTTTATACCCTACGCGCAAACAATGTCTACGGTGAGCGGACAACTGGTTACCTTGTGCCTCGAATAATTAATAACCTACCCTCAGAACTACGAAATAGTTTAACTATGATAAACATTAGGAATAAGTTAAAAACTTTTTTCGCTAGTAATGTGTTGAAGCTATGAGTGTTTTATTATTGATTTAGTATGTTCTTTTGGCTTGTATACACATTAGGATGGAATTTTTGCCGTTTATTGTTAAGTTTTTTGTTTGTATGTGATTGTTGACGAAGAATCACAATAGCATTTAGAGAAACCTTACTAGGTTTATTAATGTTATTAGCATAAGTATAATCTGTAAAAACTGTTTATATGGTAAATAATAAAAAAAAAAAAAAAAATAATTGTTAGATGTAGTTTTTACCTTAAGCACTAGAAATTTTTCTTAAGTTCATTATCAGGCAATAAAGATAGAGTGATTCTTTAGAATGTAAGCAAAGCAAAGTTACAAAGCGATTTGGTATGAATTTTCTTTAGTATACCATCGGTTTACTTTGAGTGATAGCTCAGAAGTGTCAATTTTGCGCATGATTCCTATCTAATAGTATACGTGCAGAAACGAGCCCTTGCTAGTTTTAAAATGGTAGTAGATTGTTATCTTAGTAGATAGGAATGAATTTACATACAATATAGGTTCACGCCTGCAATCCCCGAAGGGGTAGGCAGACGTGTTTAACCACCCACTTTTTGCCATATTTTATTTTTAAGTCCCATGTAACAGAGGGCGAGCATGTTGCCATTTATCGGGCACAATTCCATACTCCGAGCTAATACTGAGAATTTTTCGACTGAAAAACCCAATATCACATTACCCGACCTGAGGATCGAACCCAAGACATTTGCTTGGTAATCCGTACAGTACCATCAAACCACAGAGGTAGTCAAGTAGAAAAGAATGAATATAATCTATGTAAAACTGATTAAAGACTATTTATTCTTCAATTCACATAGAGATCGTATTGTTATAATATGATTCGAGAGCACCAGCAGCCCAAATACTCCCTTGGTCCTAATCCTTTTCCCTTTTCCTTCCTCATCCCTTTCTCCGTGGTCGGCAACAATTTGGTTGTGTTTTCTAAGCATTATTACTTTTGTAATGCTTGGAAAACACAGCCATCTCTATAGGTTATCTACGGTTGCAACTTACCATCAGGTAATGCTTGTTTGCCACCAAAGTTATAAAAAAAAAACATGTTATATCTTTTACTTGCGTAGTCTCTCCACAAACTTCACATAAACGAAGTCATCGACCGCTACCAACTGACTATATCTAAAACTAAAAATCCTCTCCCACTTGTTATAGCAGCTGACCTTGACATAGCGACACGGCCACGTTAAGTATTACGTGGACGAACAGGTTTGGACTCGATTCTAACGGTATTGTGATGTCATAATATAGTTTGTTAATTCTCCTCTATGAATGGACTTTTTGTTGCTTCCTAAATAAAAAGCATGGCCATCCATGTTTAAAATATTCTTTGCTTAATATGTTTACTGAAGGATTTTGTCATCTTTCAAAAAGAGGGAACTTAGCGGTTCTTTACGTCATACAAAGGCGATTATCGATACAATTAAATGTAAATGTTTACTGGCATAAAAAACAATTAACTGGCCTTTTTCGTACAAACTGCAAATTAACTATAGTCAAATGCTTCCAAAAATCAAATTATTTTCTACACCAATAATGAGAGCTACCAAAACATTTCTTAATTTTTTGCGATCGTCAAAAAACTGGTTTAAAAAGCTGAAACATTTTTAAAATGAAAGTGTTCTCCGAAAAAAATTAAGAACTAATTATTACAGACAACTGTACTTTGATGATACCGAGAGTTATTTTATTACTACAATATGCATTAATTAAAATAAAAGAGTTGTTAAATAATTTTTATTTTAATGTTTAATTATTTGTATTTGCTAATTTTAATAAGTATATAAATACATAATAATGATTTTTTATTTTTTATTGTTTACGATATTTAATACTTGCTTTCCGCGGCGTGGTTGCACTCGCGTCTTTGCTTACTGCTACAACAAAACATAGCCTGTAATCTTCCTCAGGAACTGGGCTGTCATATGCAAAAAGAAATATTTAAATTCGATTCTGGTATTGCCAGAGATTGGCGCGTTTAAACAAACACACTCTTCCGTATTTTAAAATAATAAAGATTATACATATTTTCTTAATCACAATGTCATGCATGCCGTGACAACCTTTAAGTAAGGTAGAATCATCATTGCCAAACAAAGTCAATTAATATAATTTTCACGGTAGTAGATCCACGCTGCTTTCAGCATGAATGGGCCGGATCGACTGGAGAAGTACAACCCTCTCATAGAAGATCGACGTAAGAATATAAGTTAATAATAATAATAATATTCTACCACATTCACACAGCGCCATCTAGCCCCAAATTAAGCAATTATATTTGCTTGTGTTACGGGTACTAAACAACTGATATACTACTTATATACATTTTTTTTTTTGTAAATACATACATATTATAGATAAATTACACCCAGACACAGAACAAACAATCATGCTCATCACACAAAGGTTTGTCCTGGGTGGGAATCGAACCCACGACCTCCGGCTTAGCAGTCAGGGTTACTAACCACTAGACCAACAGGCCAGTCAAGTCAAGTTTGCATACTAATGTGTTTCGCTCCGTGAGTGAGAGCACCGGCAGCCCAGTTACCTCCTCGGTCCTCTTTCGTTTGCCTTCTTCTGCCTCATCCCCTTCTCCGTGGTCGGCAACGGCTTAGTTGTGTTTTTTAAGCATTATTACTTCTGCGATGCTTGGAAAACACAGCCATCTCTATAGATTAAGGTTACCACTTACCATCAGTTGAATCGTATGCTTGTTTGCCACCAAAAAGTTAAAGATTAGTCAACCAAATTCTTACGATGAAAAATAGCTACTAATTCTGCAACATCAGGATGTAAACTTTCTTTAGAATTAATAGAATAATAGTTCTAGTGTTAGACATGAATATCTTCACGAATACCGCAGTTTCTAAATAACTAGAATATCGAGGCCCTATCACTTTCTTCTATATTAAACGTCGCTTGCATTCTTATCCTGTCCAAGAATCGAGGTTAATCTAAGCGTGCTCGAGTTATATACATTGAAACGATACATGACTATTGATGTTACACTTATTTATACATACATACATAAGTTCACGCCTGTCTTCCAATAATGGGGTAAGGAAAGATAATATAGAACACCGTTTGCTACGATCCAAACATACCTCCTTCGTTTCTTCAACCTTCATTAATCTTTTCATACACACACGTTTGGGGTGCTTGATAAATATTAAATCTTTGACTAGGAGAAGGAATGTCAAGACTAAAAATGCTTTTTTACAATTAAAAATAAAATAAGGCATCAAAAGATGTTTAAATAAAATTGTGGAGATTTTATAATTATTTTCATGTTTTGTCTGGCAGTGAAAGTTTTTAAACAAAAATTGCCAATTAAAATCCTGTGTTGTATATCTTTTAATTTTTCTGTTATCTGTATATTGAAGCTAATTCGATATATTTTTCAGTCGACTGATTCGTAAAAACATCAGGCGTCTGGGACTACAGTCCCAGTTCTTCATGGACCCTAGTCGCCAGAAACCTAAAAAAACATAAACAAACAAACCTCAATGTACCTATTTAATTTCGTCTAAGTACAGAGATACAGGTGTTCCGTGATTTTCTACTAGCTATCTTATGACGATTTGACTCCATTAATTGATTGATTGATTCAATTAATTGCACTAGCGATATATATCACTGTTTAAACGACACTTGAATTGTAAATTCATCTTCTCATACAGCCAGAGTACTATAAACCTTGCTATCGTATAATAACTAGATCAATTTGTGAGTGATAATCTTCTACACGTTCTCTAGATTTGTATCTAGTAGATTCTTCTTTAACCCCCTAGTTTCTGAAAGGCTGATCAACGAAAAATTAACTAATGTGAAGTACCAATTAGGTTGCTAAAAGCATGAACAATTATCCATGCTTTTAGGTACTTCGCATGAGATTTAACAGGTGATTGTAAGTATATTTTTCTTTGATCAGCCTTTAAGACACACATGTTGACTCATAAAGAAATTAATTAGTAATTATGAATATAAATGAGAAATTTGGTTATTAGTAACCCGTGTCAAGGTTAACCAAGTTTATACTCAAGAGCATGAGGCGTGTCCAAGCATGACCATAATAAATGCAACTTTAAACTGACATGACTTTGACTGACTTTGTAGAGTATGTGTGTGTGCTTGATGTACAAAAGATAGTGTTCGATTATTAAAAGAGAAGTTGTTCTCTACTGTATGAGTTTTGAAAATAATAAGCGTAGTTATTTAAACGATTCACACAGAAATGTTGTACCAAATTGGACCTATATCAAGTTCTCTCGTATTACTCGCCCTTTCACTTTTTGACAAGTACAGCACACGTTGTTCACGGTCTTGAGCAGAGTCAATGACACTTCAGACAATTTTACTTTTGTGATGCACTCGAAAATATTTGTTTGTGTAATGGTAGGGAGGCTGTAAACTTGTGTATTTTGTTGAACTGAGTATGTAATAAGTATTTGTTTGGTTAAAAGACTGCATAAATGTATGTATTGTGTTAAAATGACGCAGTTGATAAGGCACGGCAGGCAGGGTAGTGGGTTCGAATCCGGGCCAACCAATGTTATTTTTCAAATCATATGTACTTTCTATGTTTATCTTGGACACTTCTGAATGAAATTGCCAACCCGCCTTAAGCAAGCATGGTGATTAATGTTCATGCCTTCTCTAAATGAGAAGAGGCCTTTGCCCTGTAGTGGGACAGTAAACAGGCTGGTATATATGTATTTTGTGGTTAGAAAAAGTATGCAATTGGCAATCCGCCTTGAGCAGAGAAAACTTTTATAATCATCATCCAAACCAACAAAATTCTTAGAGTTGTTTTTAACTTGGTAGACTTACATATTTTTGTACAAAATAGAAACAAACAGCTCGGCTATTGAGTGACAATCAACGTACATTCAAATTAAGTAAACAATAGCTGCTAGTGACCTACTTACGTGTCAAACAAGCAAGACCCTTGATGGCTCGTTACGCTCGGTTACCAAAACCGAGACAGTGTTATTTACATAGGAAACAATACTAAAAAAATACAACGATGCTGGTAATGATCGCGACGTAGAAGTGAATAAAAAAACCGCCCAGTTTTTCGCTTAATTAGAAAAGGTATAAGGAATATAGTGTTCGAATTAAGTCAGCTTTGATATATACAAATATAAATATGCCATACCTACATATTATCTACGTAGGTATTTTAATTTTTTAGATTGAAATTCAACTTAGTGGAGGTATGCTACAGATCACCACGCAGAGATCTAGGGTTCGATCCCTGGATTGGGTACAGATTTCAAGTTTTCTGTTAAAAATTTCTCTGCATAAGCGCAGAGCCTACAATTATATGCTTGATGAATGACAACAAGCTCATCCCCTATTACATAGGGAGTAACAAAGCTGTCACAATCTGGGTATTACAACTATACGATCAATAACTGCCTCCGTGGTTCTGTGGTACTGTGTATGGACTTTCACGCAAAGATCGCCGGTTCGATTCCCGCTCAGTGCAAATATTTGTGTGCATGATCATGTATGTCTATTTGCATTGGTCTGGCTGTTTCTATGTATAATATGTATGTATTTACAAAAAAAGTATTTAAGTATGTATATCCGCATTCTAGAACTCATAATACAAGCTATAATATATGCTTATTTTGGGTCTAGATAGCGTTGTGTGTAGTTGTCGAGATATTATTATATTATTATTATTAATACTAGGTCTATAACTTCTGACAGGTATATTGTTCCTAGAGTAAGTAATTATTACGTTGGCAGAATATTAAAAAACTTGTACCTAATTTGCTTAACAGTCTGCCTGAAGTTAAAAGAAGCGAATCAAACAAAATAAAAATTTCAAAAATGCAGAGATTTTGCTGGGCACTATAAATTTATACCTAACATTATAATGATAAATAGTATATACCTAGTTTAGAGACTGAAATGTCCGCATATTCAAACAGCGTAATCTGGTTTATTGGGCATACATATTGAATGTATTTAGAGACGTATTAGTAGTAAATAAATAAAATAAAATGAAGGAAATATTAAAATTAAGGAGGCTGAGAGGGCACGCTTACTTACGATACATTATAGGCTATGTAAAACCACGCTATTGGCGACAGGACCAGAGCAGTACCTAGTACTAGTATTATCTAGAAACCTAGTCCTATAAATAAGTGCATAAACATTAACTAGCAAAGGTTTACTACCGTAAAATATTTATAAATATAATTATCTAGCTAGTATTTTTATAAAGTATCATGTATAATATCTTGCAACTTATAAATTTTATATCCATCACTTTTCTATACATTTTATTGATTAATGCTCTTGAATAACCGGATCTATTGCAAGGCAGTATATCTCAAAACTCTTCACACTTGTATATAAAAATAAATACTTCAAATTTTGACAGTCACTTCTTACAGCAAAAACTGCTCGTTCAAATATTATTAAACTTTCACTGTCGAATAACTTTATGTCCAGAATGTACGAATTAAGCAGTTTGATCTTTTAATAATGGTTTTTACTTACATGTGAAACGAGCAAATTTATCTTCTTCTTCTTGACCTTAATAATTCTTTTCTCATTATCTGGGGTCGGCTCTCCTTATCCGTTTGGACCCTGCGCGATTCCATTCCTTCAAGTCCTTTTGGACTGTCGTCAACCTGGTGGAAAGGAGTCTCCCGTGTGTCACGTCGTCGTCGGGAAATTTTATGGAAACTCGTACTATGTGGTCTAAGTAGGGCTTTATCAAAATTCTAAATGGTAATGCTAATGCTTATAGTAAATTACTTATGGATCTTAGAAGCACTTTAACTGGAAAACCCTTGTTCTGGCTTCTACTCTTGTTGTTCCTGTTAGCCTGAATTATCCCACTGCTGGACAAAGGTTTCCTCCCCATGATTCGCAGTTTCTTCAGTCTACAGTAAAATTTTAAATTAGGTCTTTTGTTGCCAACACGTAAAATATATTACTTTAGAAGCACTTTTAAGTACATATTAGTAGATAATCAACACTGCGTTTTCGATCAAGTAAATTTTCTTCAAATAATTCAGCTCTATGTGTCGTATGTCCTATTGATTATAGCATTTCATTTACTTTATCATCATAATTTATACCGAACAACGTCTACTGCTCGACAAAACCTTATCTCGTGACGGCTGTAATCGCCATCTTTCAAGTCTAGTCCATTTTATGACAGTTCTACCTATGCTGATAAATTTAAGAACCATTTTATATTGGTAGAATCATGGACCATTAAATTTCTTACGATTCAAACTCATCTCTTTCGCAATACACTTTCTTCAGTTCCAAAGTGTCGTCAGCGTTAACATCATCTATTGTTATATTTTATACAAGCTTTATATCTAGCTTTCTAACTTTCATAGTAAGGTCATAATGTTAGTTACTTGACGTACAAACTGGTCAAACCAGATTCCTTGCATCAGTGACGATTCAATTTCTAAGGGCTAAGACACCAAGCACCTTGGCTTTGAAGAAATATAACTAAACAAAATAAAATATTCTAGAATGTACGATGATCTAAAAATTTTTGGCTTTGATATAACTCTAAACACAACATGAGGTTATTTTATTCCATTTTCTTTTTACAAATTATGTAAATACATCACCTTGAAGACGTTCACTACAGGACATGAAAACAAACCAAAAAGAAAGAATCTCATTTATTTCGTGCTAACACAACGTTGAAATATTATTTTTTTAATTGTAGGAGTGACATAAGTTATATGCCACTTACACAATTAATACAAATCTAATGACTTCTCATATGTTAAAACCCATTGGGCCATTTAGGCTGTAGGGCGTGCTAAAAAAATAGACATACATACATATACATACGCTCGAAAAACAATGGTTTTTGAGCTCCTTGGCTTTGGCAATCGGGCCAAAATATACAATAAGTAGCTAGACTGAAATAATTATGCATGTTTCGTAAAAGTCATATATAAATGCATTCATTTTAAATACGACTATTGTTAAAGATCTAACCGTCTAGACGAAGTTAATAATATATTATTACGTGATTACATAAAATCATAAACGTTAACTTTTACGTAATGAGAAACTGTTAATTGAAAAAACTATACTTTCAAAATGTAATGGATACAAAACTTTTTATATACGAAATTAATTGCATTAAATTTTAAAAAATAAAATTGTATCTAATTAATTCTCTACAATCATCTTTAAAAATATATATCTTTAAAAGAAACTCTTTGTTATTATGACTTTTGAACCTAGTCTCCTTACTGCAACATATAAATTTAATAATAATGTTTATTATCGTTAAATTATTATGAGCATTATAATATTTGACTGCCTCGATGGCGCAGTTGCAGTGTATATGACTGCCAAAAAGGTTGTAAGTTATATCCAGAAAAAATAAATAAGAATCGAGCTAGTACTTGGCATATTCCCTACACGGAACAATGTTTTGTTAAAGCACGTCATGATACCGGACTTGTTCCTTACTGTGGGAATTGTCTTTAAAAATAGAAAAATGTAAAAGATTATTATTTCAGCTATCTGTATTAGTTAACTGTTAACTTATTTGTTACCATTTAAACTTATAGTTACAATTCACATAGACGCTTATTAATTATGAGAAAAAAACTTAAGTGTCATTGACCTTAACCATAAATATTTACGTCTATATGCACCTGTAATATTGACAAGATATATCACGAACAGATAACAAAACAATGAATACATTAACCCACAAATACATAACATGACCTACATGTATTAAAAACATTGTTCTACCAAGTTCACGACCTCTAATAACACCAAGGCTTTCGTTATGAAACCTGGATTTACTTTTACTTCCAGACTGAGAAAGTCCAATTCTGTCGGTACACGGCTCAAGGCTATATAGGTACGACGTAGATGCCGGGCGCGGCAGACGTAAACCACATTCACGATGAAACGGACGATCGTTTTGTTAATCTTCGCGGCGTGTCATGCCCTCCCGGCACAAGAAAACTCGCACACAGACAACGACATAGACGGGTTATCCGACTGCCTCCGCAAGGAATCCACGACATGTTTAAAATACAAGTTTTTCTCCTTCGTCGACAAAATGATCGGACAAAAGGAATCATTTTCATTAACTGACGGCGTAACTGTGGTTAAGTCTTCAGATGTACCAACAGATACAGGTGCACCAAGATCAATGGATCCGGTTTCAAGAATGAAGAGATATTTTGAGACCCATTCACTGAGAGTGGAAGTCAAAGGTTCAGATGTGATAGACACAGTTTCAAGTGCAGGCAGAGCTTTGGATGACACCGTTTCATGGTTTACAGAAGATAATGAAGTAGGTGAAAGTAGAGGGAAGAAGAAGAAAGCTGCGAAGATTTTAGGACCCTTAATAGCGGCGATCGCGTTGAAGATGATGGCGTTGATGCCGCTGGCGATTGGGGCTATAGCGCTGATTGCTGGAAAGGCGTTATTGATTGGCAAGCTTGCGTTAGTTCTGTCTGCTATCATCGGATTGAAGAAATTGTTGTCTCAGCAGAAGCATGTGACGTATGAAGTGATAGCTCATCCTCATCATTCGTCGAGTCATGATTATTCGACCAGTGGTGGCACGAGCGGGTATGGAGGTGACTCAGGAGGGTATAGCAGCAGTGGCAGCGGCGGCGGTCATAGTGGAGGCTGGGGTAGATCGCTCGAAGCTCAAGCCTTAGCGTATCAAGCACAGAAACCTTAGTTCGCGACCCGGTTCCGTGGCCCCTTTCCACTGATTTCTCCAACGTAAAATGTATTTAAGTATTATTTATTCTGTGTGAATGTGTGCGTGCTATTTATTGAACAATTTATTTATTAATGTCATGCCATGACTTGCGATGTAATGCGTTTTCTGTTTTTGTTGTTTTCGTCCTTCTTTAGTCACTTCAAGTCATTTTATATTGTTTATTTTTTCGTTTATTTATTTATTTTTGTGAATATTAATTTTGTTTATTTAGTATTATTAGCTGTAATGTTTATTTATTGTTAAATCAGTACCTGGCTTTAATATTTTTAAGTTTTATTTAAGATGAAGTATCTATGATATTAAATTTTACGTACTTATATTTCTACCCCACGAGTATATTAGGTCACAAGAATATTGATATAAATATATTTTAATGTATGTAAGTGTATATAAAAATATGTTACTAATATTCTTCCTAAAGTGAATACTCATAATATTTGTGTTAATATTGTAATAATAAACGGGAAACAAAGATATTTTATTGTTATGATAGAAATAAAAAAATATGCAATTTGGTACGAGTTTCATTTATCCGAAAACCTAAGCTAAATTATGACTTTAAATATGTTTTTAATAAGGCCGTATATTTGTTAAGTTGTGGTGTTGTGGTATTTTTAAGTAAAACAAAAGAATTTTAGTTATAAACGTTATTGTAATCAGAAACAGGTGTTAATTAATTAGCCTACGGACGTATTACTGAGTAAAATAGAGTCATGTAAAGAATTGACACCAATATTACAAATACTGAAAATTAGTTACAATTTTTCATTTTATACAGCTAGGAACGCAGCATTCAGATCAATATAAAATAAAATGAAATGTTTAGTTCATTGAAAAATTGTATATTGACACCTGGACAAACATAACTTCATGGCCATCTTACATTAACAGAGTTAGCAGAGATTATACCGGGTCTATAATCTTCAATTCATTTCATTCAAAAGGTAACAAAGGAAGTCATTTGTCATTGTAGTAATACCTAATAGCTTGACAAAAAAAATTATAAGAATATCATAACGCTCTTTATAGAAACAAAACTGATTTGTCTGCAATAAAACAGCGACATTGAACCTAAGTATTTAGAGAAGAAAACAGTTAATACAAAATGTTAAAATATATTAACTATTCTCTCCTACTAAGGAAAAAGGACGCATGCATTTGAAACAAGTTACGGCAAAAAAGCTGTAACTTTAGGTTTCCCAAAAAATACTGAAAAGTTACGGCCATTTTGATTACCAAAGCAGTAGGTATGCATATTCTTTTAATCAATAATAGAACTTTGTAAGAACGACATAAAAATGTGCATTAATAATTAATTGACAAAATATAAAGAAATTTAATCCATAATCACACACTTCCACGGTGTCTCAAAAGCTGTTATTAAATATAACTATTTTTAAATAACTTGATTTACAAAATGAAGTATTTTATTTATGCCACACTAGCTGCGCCCTACGGCTTTTCCCTCGCGTAAAATATATTTTTTTGTGCCTTGGGAATCGATTTTCGGGATAAGTAGCCTATGTCCGTTTCCGGCACCGAATCTGTCTACATAGGTACCAATTTGCATCCAAATCGGTTTAGGCGTTTAGGCGCTGAGTGTTAACAAACACACACACGCACACATATACACACAACTTTCGCATCTATAATATTAATGAGATATTAATTACATTTTATTCGTTTGTAGGCTGTTTTGGTTGAGTTGCGTGTACCATAAACATTAACTCAAAAAAAAAAAAAACTACTAAAATGTGTAAAAAATGAGTATCTTACCATTTTTCTCACGGCTCTGCCTTTGTTAGCGTTATGGATGCAGACATTAATATAACGGACTTTTTTTTTTTTTGATGTTCATAAGATCATAGATAATTTAAATATAATTATGAGTATGATTTTGACTATGGTATAGACAGTAATCGTATTTTCAGCGATAACCGTCATACATGTAAATACACTACGCAAATCTTTACTGCAAGTACGTGATATAATGAAACGACACAAAGAACACTCATTTTTGAATTAAATATTTACGATTCAGAATTTTGCAAATTAAACAGTCTCGTGCACATCAGTCGTACACATTTCTAGTAAGCCATCAAGGCAGACTAAAAAATATTGTACATTCTCTTTGACCTGTTTTGATTTATAATTGAGTTATATATACTATTATATAAAGCGGGAGTTTGTTTGTTTGAACGTGCTAATCTCTGGAACAACCAGTCGGATTTCAATAATTCTTTTTGCGTATGATAGCCCAATTCTTGAGGAAGATCAAGGGCTATGTAACATCACGCTACTGGCGACGGGAGCAGAGCACTAAGCAAAGACGCGGGTAAAGCTAGCACCATATAATGTGTGTTTATATAAGGACTTAAAATTATATTTAAGAACTCTAAATATAAAAATACTACACACGAATAAACACACTTAAACTGTGATCACTACGTACCATTAACACACATTTATTTTTTTCTGTCAGTCAGTCGATCAACATGACTTTGACAGTTAGCACGCTTTTCACTTGAGCTGAAGATTGCCTCCGGTTGTATTTTTTACTTAGGTCTCATCTATACTCTACACAATTATATAAAGCGGAAAAGTTTGTTTGTATGTGCTAATCTCTGGAACTACCAGTAGGATTTGAATAATTCTTTTTGCATTTGATAGCCCATTTCTTTAGGAAGATAATAGACTATGTGACATTACGCTACTGGCAACGAGAGCAAGGCAGTAAGCAAAGACGTGGGTGAAACCGCGCCGCGAGTAGCTTGTGATTATTTTAAGTTCTCATAGCATCACGTTCTTACCTCAAAAAAGGTATGCAGAAATGTGTTACACGCATATTTCATCAGCTATATCGTTATTTAATACGTTTAATTTTATTATTATTTTATTTACATTTAGCGACTGACTGCTAACCTAATTATTAGATTAGGTTGCTGCTTCGTGCAAATATTTGTGTGCATGAACATATATTTGCATTGGTCCTAGGTGTTCATATTATGATGTGCGTATTTATTTACAAAAAGTATCTGGCTAGTTTAGCGTTGTGTAGTTGTTGTTTTATTATTATTACTAGCGGCCCGCCCTGGCTTCGCAAGTTCCCCCTTTCCTCTTTCTAAAAAATATTTGAAGAATATTCCATGTACCATTTAAAAGTGACAGTAACCAAAGAATAAACGATCTTATTTTCAAACTTTTAATTTTACTAAATTGCTGTTATTTAAGCTAATACTCTTAAAATACAGTGAGATATTACTTTTAAGTAAAATCATTGTTTTAATTTAAAGTACAACATTTATTTCGCTTGGCTTTTACTCAATATGTTGGTGAGATTCTGGAAAATTGGACAGCCTATTTTGTGTAACAATATCAGTGATTAAGCAGTATATACATGAAATGCAAGACGATCAAATACTACTTCATTCAAATTTAAATTTAAAAACCTGAGTCGGACCGTCCGCTCCCCGTCAGCCGCTGCGTAAGACGCCTATTTAAAAAAGAGGCTTAAGTATTTACGACTGCACCGTTGGTCTAGTGGTTAGTGTAACTGACTGCGACGCCGGGTGTCGTGGGTTCGATTCCCGCGGAAGGCAAATATTTGTGTGATGAACATTTGTATTTGTCTTTAGTCTGGGTGTTTCCTATGTATTATAAGTATGTATTTACAAAAAAAAGTATGTATATGTATTATATTTCAGTTATCTAGTACCCATAACACAAGCACTGCTTAGCTTGGGACTAGACGACAGTGTGTGATAGTGTCCACATATTATTATATTACTATTAGAGCCTACATATAATTTCGTACCCATAGCAGTAGATACCATAGGCAGTTGGGGCACAGGCGCAAAGAACTTCATTCGCGAATTAGGGCGCGGACTGAATGATGGGTGTGGTTCCTGGTACAAAGGTTGGCCATTGCGCCGGGAGCAACCAGGGGCGGGTTATTTGATTAAAATTGTATTTTAGTGGCTATATTTGATATTAAATAAATGTTGATGCAATTAAAATATTACATAAACTTTATATTTAATGACTTCGAAACTTAATTTTTAAACCATTGTTTTAAATTTTTGTTCTTGATCCAGTCAGAGCCTCGGTCAGAGCCTCGGCCTAATTTCCTCACTTCCTCCTGCGACCTTTTTCCTTATCCTCTGTCATTCCCTTCTCACTACACGATTGACAAAAGCTTAGTTCTGTTTTTAGCCGACTTCAAAAACAGGAGAAGTTTTCTCAATTCAACCGTATCTATATTTTTTTTATGTATGTTCCCGGATAACTTCGTCGTTTATGAACCGATTTCGATGATATTTTTTCGTTGGAAAGAAGATATCCCAAGGGTGGTACCATGATAAAGAAACCAGGATCTGATGATGGCATCTCAGAGAAATGAAGGGGAACTTTCGAAAATCGTACTGGCAACTAGTGCATTAGTTATTTTTTTTTATTAGGTATTTTAAGGCACTATTATTTAATCAATGTTTGGAGTCAATCTGATGATGAAGCCGAAAGACAGTCAAGGGAACTCGACAACGATTTACAGCAATTACTTTGTGTTTGGACTTAATTCATTTATAATGATGAGAACTTTGCACCCATATGGGTTATAAGTGCCATTACAGGTGACCGAGGTGAGTCGAGGGAATTCCTCAATAGCAGTCATGTCGGGCTTACTTCATACGATTCAATATGCCAAAATGTTAAGTAAGATTTAGGTCTACCTATCACTAAAAATTGTAAAATAAAATATTTTTTAACAAAAAGAAAATCGACTTTAATTAAGAAGGAAACTAAAAAGTAAAAAATAAATTTACTTAGCACAAAGTAATTCGTATTTTGATTTAATTAATCAGAAATGATTAAATAAGTATTTCAAAATTTTGAAGTTGGTGTCAAGCAAATACTATAAGAACCTTACTACAATAGCAAATTAAGATTGATAATACCTATAGGTAGGTACCTAGTTATTGTTTTACTTGGCACCAATTTCAATTATAAAATACTTATTTAATCATTTCTGATTAACTAAATCAAAATACGAATTACATTGTGCTAAGTAAATTTATTTTTTACTTTTTAGTTTCCTTTCTATTTGAAGTCGGTTTTTTTTTTTGGTTTAAAGTCATTTTATCATAACATTGTTTCTGCGATGCTTAACAGCCCAGTGAAAAACCATTGCGAACGCCGAACAATACACTCTGGCTTCCCGCGAACTAGTAAAACTTCTTACTTCGTAGCAAATTTGATCAATAATATCTAATAATAATACCAGCCTATTTACTGTCTCGCTGCAGGGCAAAGGCCATTTCTCATATTAGAGAAGGCATGAGCATTAATCACCACGCTTGCTCAAGGCGGATTGGCAATTTCAGGCTTTTAAGTCCAGGATTCTCTCGATGTTTTCCTTCACCGTCAGTCAGAAATGTCCAAGATAAACTTAGAAAGTACATAATTATGATTTGAAAAATTACATTGGTACTTGCCGGAACCCACTACCTCGTGTTAAGGAAGCGGGTGCCGTATCCACTGGGCCATTTCGACATTTGATCAATAGTAAAATTAAGTTAAAATTAATTATGAATGTCACTCACCTCAAAGCTCTTTTATCTGCCTAAAACGTTCTCACAACGACAATACAGTTCTTTCACTTGTAATATAATTATTACGTATTAATTTTAATAGCTACGGCTCAAGTGAAGAGAGGTTGTCTATTTAAATTAAAGGTTATAATGAAATGAATGAAATATATGTTTATTCATATAGGTTAATTAAATTAACACTTATGAACGTCAACGTTTACAAAATGTCAGCAAATTAACCCACAGCCAGTTCGCTGACGAAGTAGAGCCATGAGAAGAACTGGCAAGAAACTCAGGCCACTCTTTTTAATCGCCAGGTTATTACAATTTTTGTAAGTTACAGTTTCAAGTAGCATGCAAAGTGACGCACGTGTGTAATGTTGCACTAAACCTTTTTTTTCTTATCGAGTGGTTAGTGAACAAGCTAATGTCAGGATTTGTTTAAGTCCCTCATATTTATGTATTATATATCCGATTATCTGTCTATCCCTACCAAACTAATACTAGTTGGAATGAGTAAAATTTCATTTCCATTTATTCTATTATCCCTACCAATAAAAGCTTGGTTTTAGCAAAAGGCTCTTCACTGTTAACCATAGCTTACAGGAGTCACAGTGATGGGTAAGTGAGTAAAAATGTCCTGTAAACAAATTCTGTGCTAAACCCTGAAAAAATTAAACTGCACATTTTACCCGCCAACTCCTACTATTCAAACACATTCAGCTTTCCTTATATCCAGGTCGGATGGTCGCCCCTTGCTAGAGAAAGGTAAACACTTGAGTTTAGCTCTTGAGGTGAAAACATTCATCTCTCACGTTCAACATCAAGATAAAACTACAATTTTGACATGTTTTTATTTCTATCAGAGATCTTCGAAATGTGCTTTTGACATAAAAACAAGATTTCCAAAGTCTCTCGTTGTGTGCCGTCTGTGCATTTATAAACGTTTTCTTCAAACGCCGATTTACGATATTGTCTTTAACCTTCATATGTCAGCCCTATCTATCTGATAAAGAGAGTGTGCCTCGAGGTCTCTTCAAAATTTCTTTAAAACGTTTTATAAACGCTTTTTTTTGCTTTTTGACATGCCCATTTTTTCATTACCAACAGTGGCAGATGAGCAAAAAGCCCACGTGATGGTAGGTAAGTGGTAACTGTCCCTCACGGACGACTGTGCGATGCCGCTGTCTACCGTGTAGGGTGAAGACATTGAGGGAAGTGGAGAAAAAGAAAAGGTGGAAATTAAGCATCTGCATCTTGTATTATTGTACTACATAACGTGCCTATAACACTGAACCACTTATCACCTTGCAGGGTTAATCTACACCAATACATGGACAGTTATACTACCGCATGTAATCCAACATACTGGAGGCCACCAGAGTAACAAGTTACCATTGGAAAGGCAAGGAAGCAAGGTAAAGTCACTGAGGCATTAGGCAAAATATTTTGTTAGGTACAACAAAAAAATCGTTTTTATTATACGATTTAGGTCAGTAAGAGGTCACATTTAGTTTCAGTTCTACTACATACCTACCTTAACAATTCAACTGCTGAGATATTTTTCAAGCCATATCATGACTTTTCTTTTCCACGAAGTTATCTACTGTAAAACTGACCTACGTTGATTTAAGCATTACCTTTACATACTTAAATCAACACAACAATATTTTTCTTTTTTATTGCTCACAGTAGCAAACGAGCAAGCAGCTCACCTGACGGTAAGAAGATAGGTGTCTCGTAAAGAAAAATTTTGCCACAGATACCAGGTCTGGCGAACAAAATGAGGTGCCTAATCAACAATCAGCAGAATAATCTCGTGTCGATAAAAAATAAGAAGAAATTGAAGTGCTTACGACACAGCATTCATATCCTATTCACCTTAGAAGTCCTCTGGTTCATCAATCTTTTTGGTATTTTGTTTTATTTGTTGCAGATTAATTTTCATAATAATGTTTTCTGTAATGTTAAAGGTTTAGATGATCTTGTTGATTTAGAAATCATTCAGATTGATTAAGAATGATACATTACAGCCAAACAAATAGCCTTTCAGTTGTTATAAATGGTGAACTGATATAGATCCACCATAAATGTAAAATAGAAAATACCTCAACATTAACAACTAGGTTGAAAAGCAGGAACTGCGTTTGGTAGCTCTGGTTGCGAACCAGTTCTGCGCGTGCGGCCATTCAGAGAAACTATATTGATGATTTTCTTTAAGATTGATAGTTTCAAAGATGTAAAAATAATTCCTTTTCTACCTAACTTAGTTGAGAAAGGGTTATCGTGATAAGAGCAAAATGTGGTTTATTTATGGTTTATACTATAATGATAAAATGACTAAATTGAAAGATGGAATTTAAGTTAACTACAGTGTAAAGCTTTCTATTTTATTTGGTGCCTGACTACCTCCTGTGGTTCGGTGGTACTGTGTATGGACCACGCAGAGGTCACGATTCAGTCAGGGTTCGATTCCCGCTCAGTGCAAATATTTGTGTGCATGAATATGTCTATTCTCATTGGTCTGGATGTTTCTATGTATAATAGGTACCTATGTATTTACAAAAGAAAAGTATTTAAGTTATGTATATCCGCATTCTAGAACCCACAAAAGCTATAATAATATGGTTACTTTAAGTCTAGATGGCGTTGTGTGTAGTTGTGATGATATTATTATTATATTATTGTAATAAGGTAGTTTAGAGACGTAAAAAGGAATAATGTAGAAATAATATTTAGAAAAGACAGCCATGATAATGTCGACCGCAGGCGAAATTGCATGGGCAGGGAACGGAGAAAGAAGAAAAGGGCTATAGGAAAAGTGCTGACAAAAATAGGAAATCCTATGTTAATGCTGTCTTACAAATTTCATTCCAATGTTCTTGTAAACCCGATTTTTCGTTCGGCACTGAAGCGCTGTCAATAATAGACATAATTAATGGCATAATATTGTTAAAGCGATTCAGCGCTGAAAGAACCATTGCAGGAAATTGGAATTATTAAAAAAAGATCATATGAAATGAAATATATGTTTAATTATATAGGTTAATTAAATTAACACTTATGAACGTCAAAGTTTACAAAATATCAGCAAATTAACCTACAGCCAGTTCGCTGACGAAGTAGAGCCATGAGAAGAACTGGCAAGAAACTCAGGCCACTCTTTTTAATCGCCAGGTTATTACAATTTTTGTAAGTTACAGTTTCAAGTAGCATGCAAAGTGACGCAGGCAATACACTTAACTCTATAGATACTTAATTACTTACAGCTTTCTATGTTGTAATGAAAAATTAAAAAGTAAAATGTGTGCTTTATATGCTGCCTCAATTTGCATAATTATTATATATTATAAATTGAACTGTGATAAATGTTTCTATGTAATAATAATAATAATAATAATAATAATAATAAATTTATTTCTCTCACAAAGGTATGTATGTACAGTTCAAATAATCATAAAAACATAAAAACATGTAGGTTCTATATAAACTGTAATTTTTTTGTATAAGTATAAAGTAAGATGAACTTAATTTACCACAGGAGTACACAATGTAATGTACATAATGTACATAGAAGAAAGTACACTACGCACTTAAAGAATATTTGCTTCATATTCATACCATTCGCACTACAGTCATTTTATGTTCTCAACATTAATTTATGAACAGGAAAAACTGCTTCATTATTATAGTTTCTTTGAGAAAATGTGATAAACACAGCCAATGAAAACCGACTAAACCAATTACGATCAAGTTGATGGCATATCATCAAGGAAACTTTGTTGATATCCGCTATGCATAAATTGCTATGTTGTGCGTTCAAGGCATAATAAAATGATTTTTCATGATACTGCTTATGCTACTTTTATGGGACTGATTGGACTATTAGATACAGCTTGGAAGAGCCGGATCCGAGGAAGGAAATACTCTCTAATACAACATCGACACAAATTTAATGTAAGTACATTAATGCACTACCTCCCTGCAGCGTGGTTTCACCCGCGTCTTTGATTACTGCTCTGCTCCCGTCTCCAGTAACGTGATGTTACATAGCCTATAACCTTCCTTAAGAACTGGGCTATCATACGCAAAATTAATAAATCCGCTTTATATAATAGTACAGATATAGATTTGATGACGAGAGTCTGGAGTCTTCTTTCATTTCTTCACTCAACTCTCACTGCCTATAAGGTCGATAATGGCTTGGTTGTTTCTTAGTTTATTTATGCAATACCTTGAGGATACAGATATGCCCACAGTTTACGGTTATCACGTCTTATCACTTATTATCAAAAGGACCGTATGGTTGTTTCCCACCTTCTATACAAAGAAATACATCGTGGCAAGCTTTGACAACCTCATTTGAATTTCAATGTATTCCACACTAATACGAGTATACAAAAAAAGAAGAACAAACTCTTGTAACAAATGTTAAATTGCCTTTACCAAATCACACAAAAGAAAACAAAATAGATAATGGCGTAACAATAGCGTATTATATAAAATACGAAACTAAAAAGCGAACAAGAATACGATTGAATCAACTTACTTCATAAAATAAAGATAAAACGTGAACAAATAGTTACCTAGTAACCGACATTAACGACAATAAAAACAAATAAACAACGCCATCTATACAATAAGTTGCAAAACAACTATGAATGGAGCTTACTACTCGAGTAACCTTGGCATTAATTGTGTTTATGAATGAAAAGGCAACAATGACAAGATGTATTAAACTTATTGATTGATTTCACTCGATACGTAATAAAAATATGTTTTATTTTATTATTTTAATAATGTCTAAGAATACTAATTTTATAAGACAGTAAATATGTTTTAAAAATCCTAATAACGAAATCAAATAATAATAATTACAATGCAATTTAATCATAAATATCAAGTATTACTAAAAAGATAAATTTTAAGTTCTAATTAATGACTAAATAAAGTAACTAAATATAAACACGAAGTTCATCGACTTGTGGTTGCGTATGCGCAGAGCCTTGAACTTATTTGCGTTGTAAACAAACTTGGCCGTGAAAGTAGTTCTGTATAACTCTCACAGATGGCGCTGCAAGACGTTTCTGAATTTATTCTATTGTCATTTTGATAGTTTGTTTGTATTTGAACAGTATCTTTGTGGTAATAATATTATGTAGTATACTTAAACACTAATTTATTTCAAAGATGATAAATAATTAATTTCAGTTACATGAAGAATGTATTGTGAGAATAATTTATTATGATGTAATTATACGAGAGAATCCTAATTCCAAAATAGTTTTAGTGTGTTCTTTATTTTTCAGATGGCGCTTTCCAAAGTTTGTTTTGAAGGTCGAGTGATAATAATATTTTAATGATGGTATTATTAATAATATTGTCGTATCTGTATTAAATTATTTAATCTCTTCAGTTAATCAGGGTCACACACATGAACTACTGTAAACTTACGTATTAGTTCATAGTGTACCTTGAAGAGTATGATAGGCCGTCATCGTCATTGTAACTGTTACAAATACTTACCTATGACATAGGTGACTGTCAGTATCCATATCAATATTTTAACTACCTGAAAATCCTTATTTAGTTTAGGACTCATAAATATTATTACAATGAAGTAATAAAGTTAATTTTACGGTGTTATAAGAATGTACAGTAATATAAAAGAATTGCAGTTTTAATTTTAACTAGCTTTCTGAGGCGCCGTTTACCCGCGTTAAGTTAAAATTAAATGTAGATGACTTTTGTGACTGAACCCAAAATCTGTGTGCCGATGATCTGTCAAAGATGGAAGGTAAAGATAGCTGCTGGATAAGGCAAGTCAAAAAAAAGATGCCTAAAGAAAGCTAATGTCCAATAAAAGACATCTTTTTGAAATAATGAATTAAACAGCGGCCGTACATTTTCCTACTAGCTTTCTGCGGCGCAGTTTAACCAGCCTTTTCGTGTACTACTCTGCTCCCGTTGCCAGTAGCGTGATGTTACATAACCTTCCTCAAGGACTGAGCTATCATACGCAAAAAGATTTTTTCAAATCCGACTGGTAGGTAGTTCCAGAGATTAGCGCGTTCAAACAAACAAACATATAATAGTACAGACTGTAACGACAAACATTATAATAATTACACTAAGGATCCGGACAAAAGAAATACCACTTTGCCTTCTGCTGGAGAGAACATAGATTGTTAATCCGGGCATAATATGCTCGAGAATACAATGAATGATCTTCTTTATTGTTTTTGTATTGTATAACTAGCTGCGCCCTGCGGCTTCGCCCGCGCGAAAATTTCTATGTGTTTAATTAATGTAACTCGGGAAACAGAGCGGTTTTCGGGATAAAAAGTAGCGTATGTCCCGAAACCAAATCTATCTACATACCAATTTTCATCGAAATCGGTTTAGCAGTTATCTTAGTTTTTCTTTCATAAGAACCTTCTCCGTACAATAACAAACAACAAAAAAAGAACTAACGAAATTGATCTAGCCGTTCACGCGTGATGCCATAACCAAGGGAAACAGGGATTCATTGTTATTTAAATAGATTTTATTTTTACAACATAAGACTGCAATGTATGTTATGTTTTTATTTCCTCACGTGCATCTATTCATGCGTTCTTAATATGCGTGATTTACTCTAAGTTATGTTGAAGGAAACAAATTGAGCACATAATTAGTCCATAAAATTATGTTACGTATACGCAAAACACGCGAATTGTGTGTAGTACAATATTTGGCAATGGATAAGATATGTATTATATCAAACTTATAGTTTGGTATAAAAAATTATAGTCGGTTTTAAACATATTTTAGCAGACTTGATGGTAATTAGAATCGGGTGAGAGTAAGTTTTTAGAAGAATTCGTAAGTTCAAGTTGAAGTAGCTTGGCTCGTAATAACTTATACGTACCGTATGGAAGAAGAATACAGAATTATAGGGTATTACACCCATTTTTAAAGTGTCTCTATTATTTTCTATAGTGCTAATAAACCACTAAAACATTTACAAAGTTTTATTGAATTCTTAAGTGACATATAAAATTAAAATTTGCGTTTTTAAATTTCGCGTGTAATTTTATAGTATCTATATAGTTAGATAGTTGACATTTGACACTTCTAAGTTTACATAGCCGGATGACGTGATAACATGGTATGCACCATGTTTGCATATAATTGTGATATGAATCAGATTAAGTAGACACTTCGACATAGCCGTATGTTGTAATTACATGGCGACTACTATTTAATGGTGTTATGAAACAGATTAAAAAACTAAAACTTTTGATTTGAATTTTAAATTTTTGTTTTTATTTTATAAACTAAAACTAACATTTTCCGACTGCTTTTTGCCTAAGCTATTTCAATAATATATTTTTAGATATTTCTCATATAGAGTAAAATACCCTATCATCCTCTCAGTGGTCAGCCATTGCCGTTTCCTTCCTCTTTCATGCTCAGGCAAAATCGTATGAATTAATTGTTGCAATTTATGCAGACGTAACTTTTGCCCGTGACTTACGGGTAAAAGTTAGTCCACAAATAAATTATTATAGTTGCAACAAAAACACCTAAATTTGCAAAATCTGTAAATGTCGAGTGTGTCAACATAAAATTACAGCTCTAAATTGCACACGTGCGAAACTGGAGGAAGTCGCTAAGATATAATTAAGTTTAATTTAAAAATGTATACCTACTTATCTATATTACGGTTAATAACTGGAAACTAAATTAGTGACCTGGTGACCTAAGGATGGTAGGCGCCGTATATAATATTATCTACGTAAAATTTTACCGAAATGCCGAATGAAATGGAAAGCTAAGAGATTTTCATCTATGTCACTTTCGTTTTGTAATCTAATTCAAATCTGTTTGTTTTTTATGTTAGCTTTAGAAGAATTTTATAAGGCTTACATTTTTAATTTATTCGTTTCTTATTCATTAGATAACATTTTGTATGAATTTAATTTTTGTAAATCTCGTATCGACGGCAATTCTAATTAGATTATGTAAAACTTAGCTTAAATGTCGCATGATCAGCAGTCAGTCAATTCCTTGGGACACGATATGAGATATTACATTGTATCGTTTCACTTGTATCATTTATGAATCCCAATCTGAAAAAACCTTGTAACTACTTACACCGTAGTACATGATTTACGGTTCTCAAATTTGATGCTTCAAACATAGCGTGTCGCAATTAATAATCGATATCATTATTGGATGCAAAAGGTGACAAGCAGCTTTCAATATTATAACAATCTTTATTTAGGGATAAAATTTATGACACTAAAGATTTAGTATTATTTCTTTTTAAACTACATTCTATAGTTTTAGGCCACAAAATCCTTTGCGACGATACGACCTTTATGCATAATCCTACTTATATTATAAATGCGAAAGTTTGTATGTATGTATAGGCGTGTGTGTGTGTGTGTGTGTGTGTGTTTGTTACCATTCAGCGCCTAAACGACTGCACCGATTTCGATGAAAATTGGTATGTAGATAGATTCGGTGCCCGAGAAGGATATAAGCTACTTTATATCCCGAAAATCGGTCTGGTTTCCGAGGGATACAACAAACCATACTAAATGCGGGTGATAGCACGCCGCGGAAAGCTAGTACAAATATAATTCATATATTCATATTTTTTTTGCTTACTGCTAATCCATGCAAAAATGTGGTTTTGCCGATAATTTGAAAACGAGGGTGCTGTAACTAATACCAATGCTATAACTATTGCCAATTCGGCATTAAACTTCAAGAGTTTCACTGGACATAAGTCTCTCGCAAACCATGAGAGGAGTATCACAGTCACGGTCTGTGGATGGGTTGTTGACCGCGGTAAAGCGATTATGTCGTGATGGCCTAATAGCACGGTGTCTGTTTAGCTAAAAGGTGAGGGTTTGATAACTGGGGAGAATCAATGTGAGTTTTTAACGTCATACCAGTACAACATAAGATCAAAATGCATTTATTATGACTTTTACCAAAGATAACGTTAAATTCATTAATTTAAATCATGTGAATTTGACCTAAGCATATCAAGATCATTAAAAGTAGATAGGTACTAACTTCACAACTAATCACTTTAAAAAGTTTAAAAACAAAATTGACAAACACCAAATCATGACTGAAAATAATAAATTTGTTAAAACTGGATTTAGTTTATAGAAAATCAATTAAGCATAATGCCATAAACCTCTCCCAATTTTTGCGGCCTTAGACGGTTGTGAACCACCCTCATTTATTAATAACCTACCATGTCGGTATACATCACCACTCATAAATTTCAGTGACAGGAAAACTAAATTCTAAAATTTTGATAAACTTAAAATATATCACATGTTTTGCTCATTATATAAAAAGAGGAAAAGGAACTTGTAAATGCCACATACTGACACGTCGTGACCACATTACGCATTCAGTAGAAGCCTTGTACACAATGCTCTAGAAGCCTTGTACACTTGAAATTGAAAGCTATTGTTTTACGTGCCATTGTTTGAAGCTTACTTTCTGCTTACCGACGTTTTGATAACTTTAGATATACTCCAGTTGCTGTGGAAACGATTTTATCTAAGTTAAATAATTTTGGATCAATTAATGTAATCACTATTTTAAGTACGCAGTTTTTTGATAGACCTATAAATTAAAGAAGAAAGTTTTGATCTGAATCAGGTAGGTCGTAAACTTGCTACCTAAATTATCAAAAAATTCTAAACATCAACGTAGATTCTGAACTCATGACCTTAACCTAAAATATCTACCACTGCACCATCAAGGCAGTTACTCAGTCAAATTGAATATTTTAAACCATTTTTTGTACACATAGCTTTATTAGTTAAGTCAGTCAAATTGATCCTATTTTTAGGAAATTATACACTAGTCTCTCTCGCTCTTTTAATATCGCTACATGATAGTAGTAAGTAAACGTAATTTCGATTCCTTTTGCTGATAAGAACAATACAAACAAAATCTTTCTCGCATGGCCAATGTTACTCAGAATCTGTGTGTGTAGATTACAATCATCACTAAGTCGTCGCATGATTTTAATCCGTACATCTGTCGTTAGTTCTAACTCGATTGTGACGATAGTTTTATCATTACCAAGCAATCATCTTGTCGTTACAGTGGGAAGTGGCACTTAAACAATAGGGCACAGTGAAATTTCTCGCTCAAATTATAGAACCGGCCTATGTGTGGTATGAGAAAATTTTGATAATACAATTTGTTATGTCTCAAAAAATATCTGTAAGCCTATCGACAATTACATATTTGAAACGCTGATTTAATTTGTTATATAAAATTGGAATCATTATTAGTTTTTGCTTATTTGTAATATTATTGTATGCGAAATATATAGATTATATTTATCGTCTTCGACGAGAAACTCGTGTGTCATGTACTCAGCCGGCTGAGTTAAATGTAACTACGTTTATAGAGTTGTTTTCCTGCTTAGTATGATCCTTGTGGGACAGAGCTTTAGTACTTTTACTATAAGTTTAGCTTAAATCATAATCATCTTTATTATTGTTTAAAGCGAGAGTAGGTTTGTTTGAACGCGCTAATCTCTGAAACTATTAATGATAGCTCAGTTTTTGAGGGAGGGTATAAGCAGGAGGAAGGAGAAGGGTATGTAACATCGCGCTATTAGTGACGGGAGCAGAGCAGTAAGAAAAGAAGCAGGTGACCGCGCCACGGGCAGCTAGTTATTAATATCAGCTGAAATACGACACGACATAACTCAAAAATAAATTGTGGTCATAAAAAGCCTTATTTAATTTCGATTTAAAACTTAATTGCCTAAGTTGAGTGAAGAGAACTCAATTACTAGCTTAAGCTTTACTTTTACAATAGTCACATTACAATCCAAGTTTATCTTAAATTTTAATGACATAGTGATGAAAGCAAAGATTATGAAGAAATTTCAATCGTAATATCAAAGGAAATATAGCAGAGAGCGTGTGAAATCCGCTAAGTTATACCGAGTCAGCGTCGTGGCATATGACCTCTGTACTCTCACTGAGCGATTCGTATCCAGTAATATATGGAATTAAGTACACTGTAGTTTGCTTTGACTGTCTTTGTTGCTCATGATCGAAGGTAACTATTACAGTTAATTTATCGTTATGTTGCCCACCATTTAGAAATTATATAATTTGCAGTTAAATATGAAATAATACCACTTGAATTTTTTTTCATTGCAAATGTATGACATGTGCTTTTTTAATCGAAGTTTACAGATATTATAAACAACAGTAGGTAGCGAAATCTCTTAGCCTTTGGCTTTGCAGAAGACCATTCGGTTCGTTTCTCACAGCAGGTAATAAAAACATCTATATTTTCTGACTGTGGGTTCAATTGACCATAATAAAATAGTAAATTTTAGTTACTGATGGACTCCAGAAATGGCGGATGCACAGTAGTAGGCTGCTGTGCAGTAATCCGCCTCAATCATCAAAGGCACAATCTCTACTTCTGCTATTACTGTATTTTTTTGTGTCAGTGAAAAACACTAGTTACCAGTAAGTCCACAACAATGTTTGTAATATTGCGTCTGTTTTGTCACTACTAAAAATATGTTATGAGAAATCTTACTGTGACCTACCTCAACTGTATAGTTTTTGTGATGAAATCTTGAAGCTTCATAAAGTATTATTTAACAGTTTTTTTTCCTTTAAAGGCATCGTAAGTAACATCATCATCAATAAAAGAAGTTAACAGAAGCGTATATATCACCCACGTTTTGCCATCTGATGTTGGCTTCATGTAACAGAGGGCAAGCTTTTTGACATTTACTAGCTACAATTCTAGACTTAAAGCGAACACAAAAAAATCTTGAGAAAACCCAATATCATTTTAGCTAACCGGGTATCAAACCCGAGACTACTGTATCAGCAGTCCATACAACCATTGAACAAAAGAAATTTTATATATCTGGTACATTATATACGATAAATTAAATACTTTACCACAAGTAAACCGTCGCGGTATAAAAAGTACCGCTTAAGTACCATTAAGTATATGACAAGTTGGACTTAACGCTTGTCACGATAATATGAAAGGAAGAAAGGAAAGTTGCAGTAGTTCCTCTAATTCAAATATTGTACAACATGATGAGTTTGCAAGTTTAATCGTGTAGGAGTATTTCCAGAAATATTTATTGCCGAAAGCTACAATTAAGGTAAATGACAGGCTAATTTTTAATAATATAGGTACTGGTACGACGTTAGTGACTCCGTGAAGGAATACGTGAATAAATTCGATAAATGAATACGATCATGCAATAATGTACCAACGAAGACAAAAGTTAATAAATTATGATGATAACAGATTATTTATGGTGGATCTTAGAAGCTCCAGGTACTAACTGTTAGCAATGCCTTTGAGGTGCTATAAAAAGGAGCACTATTGACAACTATACAGCAGCTTATACTACGCCATGTAGATGATTACAGAGTTTGTGCCTACATTTTACCTGAGATCATAAATAACGCTGGAAACAGTCTTCATATAGACTTGGTACTAACATCAGACTTAATATTGCAATAAATAATACGAGTAAGAGAAAATAAAATAAGGACAAAGCTTTTCAAAATCGGTGTCGAACTTATTAATAAAATTTAAACGTATGTTGTGCTTGATACTTCAATGATGTATTGGTATGTTTATTTATTACAACTTAGGTGGCAAACCTACCGCCCACACGATGTTAAAAAAACAGAACCAAACCTTACAAAAATATTATGTCAAATTGATGAGCAAACATAACTATGTTGTAGAAAAATAGTTATCTAAACATCGATGTACGCCAGACTCAATTTTCCAACTGAAAATGTAAAGATGTAATACTTTTTTGATAAGTTGCTAAAGACGAGACATTTTCTACCAATTTCTATTTTTTAAAGTAGCTTCTTAGGTGGTTTGCAAGTATTTATGAGTGTCTGAGTAACTGTCGGTAACTTTATTAGAACTTTAAAGAACTTACACAACTTTTCAAATTCTTAGTGACAATTTATTTCTTGGTCATGTTTAAAACATTCTTACATCCTTATTAAACGTGTTCTTAATTTTGTGTAGAAAGTTTAATAAACCAATGCACAAGTAATAAGTGAATGTATTTTTGTGAAATTTTTTAAACATAAATAAAAGTTGAATGGGAGTTTTTTGTACTTACTTTGTATCTTTGATATCTTTTGTAAATATTTACTTTAATTGATGTCAATAGCTCTATTCATAAACTAGTTAGAAATTGTGTTCTAGAATGTTTTATTAAGTAATTTTATCACCTGTGGTTTGTATGGATTTATTATATTCCCATGACTAAGCTATAATCAACTCTATGACCAAGTGATACTTTAGTTTTCTACTGGTTTAAATGTAAATGTTTAGACAGATTCTTGTGTGAATCATACTGCACTTGCTTACTACTTTTCGATACAAAGGATGAATAAAACAGAATATTAAACAACTGTTACATTAAGTTTATTTGGGTGGTTCATAATAATTATAACAGCTAAAGATTTGTACACAATAAGACATCACCTAAGAAATAATACATATTTACATTAATATATAATAATATATATGATTTATACTCATATAACAACAAATGAAGACGCAAAAAATAATATTTTACTTAAATACAAAATACGAAACATATTTACAAAAGCTATAATACATAAAGATATAAAAGTTTAGATAGATATGGATCGACTAGTAGAAAATGAACACATGAAAATTGATACTAAAATAAAAACATTGTACTCCTTCATCTTCACAGTCAGGCAAAAGTAAACAAAAAAAATATAATTAAAGCTATTGATATCGTAGGTACATTTGTACTAAAATAAGTATGCTTACAATAAACAGGTACATTGTAGTGAAAGATAAAGATACAATTTTAAATAGAAGCACGGCGATGCTAATGTAAAAATCTAGACAAGATTCACTCGTCACTCAACAATTAATAAATAATTTAAATAAATTATTAAATAATAAATTAGAATCTTTACTTTGAGGTCCAAACTAGACTACATAAGGATAAACGATGGCCCTTCGGACGGATCTTCTTAGGTATTAGTTGGAGTATGCGTTGTATGCTAAGTTTTGGGCGTCTGAGGACCTGCCCCAACCGCCATGGCCGCCACCACCGTGGCTAAAGTGCTCCTCATGGTGTGGGTGGGCAACAACTTCGTAGCTTTCATGGTGTTCGCTCTTGGATAGGAGTTTCTTGAGAATGACGAGAGCAGAGGCGAGGAGGGCAGCCTTGGCGAGCATCAGACCCTTGATGGCAGCGAAGGCGATGATTCCAAGGAAAAGAGGGATCAGAGACTGAATCTTAAGCTGGAGAAGAGCGAGGATGGGCAACAGCTGCTTCAACTTCTTCTTTTTGCCACGGCCTGTAAGAAAAAAAAAAACATTAAAGATACAAGAAGAAGTAAAAAGAGGCAATTATTTAAAAACCATTAATATTCGCGATGAGTCAAGGCTCAGTAGGTTAATTGACTGACATTTTGTAATTTTTAACGTTCCTAAGTGTTAATTTAATTAACCTAAATGAAATAAATATCTTTTGATTTGATTTGAAAGTAGTTTCAACTCCAACAAAATTATAAAATAAAAACTTAATTCAGTCAAAATAATTTAAATATTTAAGTTAAATAATGAATTCATAAGCGACAATCTCTAATAAAATTTGTCCGTATTGAAGTCTATTTATGTACAACTGTGTCACTACATTCATCTCAAGTAATTTTAATGATGTAAAATTATATTTCAAAGGCTTTATATTGGCAGCAATGGTTGGCGGAATTCAATAAATTTAATACAATATCAATTATAATACACTTTCTAGCGAGTGTCTACTTAGCACCATACAAAACCAGTAATGTAGCAAATAGGAAAAGGTGTTTGTAGGCAAACACTATGTTTTGAATTTAAAGTAGCCTCGTGCTTCGTTTAGATAATTCACTATTTAAGTTCAAATGTTAATCGACCATGGAAACTTCATTGATATTCAATGTCCTTAACACTCGACTGAAATTGAAATTCTCCATGTTACGTCCAGTTTGCATAACCCCATTCACCTAGAAAGTGTTTCGACTGGTACCAATTCGAAAGCTTCAAGCCTACATCCATATTTCGTTAGCAAGATTACGCCTGGAGCGTTACTTTTACTTGTTTCTTGATCGAGATTTCGATCGCGAACTATCTTAGCGGAACTACAGAACTAGTTGAGCCTACATACTCGTCGTGTACTATGGTCATCTAGCAAAAACCAGAAACAGTTCGTCCGCTTTCCACGATAATCAACCTTGCTAATAGGTTAGAGAAACCCTCTTAAGACTCGTTTAGACGACGTTTTCTAGCTTCTCATGGTATACTCGTATTCCGGATGTCCATCTTTAATTTTCTTTATTTTGTTACTTAAATGGTTGAAGCGTTATTGATTATTGTATATTTGTTGCAATCTCGTCATGTATATAACATCTGATTAATTTTTGATCGTACTTTCTATTTTATAATTCCCATGCGAGCCGAACAGGTTTTGGCATGTTTTAATTTATTTGGCGAGAGTTATGCGCGGAATTATATACATGAATATGACGGCAAGGCTTTATATAACTACTTTTTACTTTTATGATGCTACTCGAGTCTATATCGTGACTCGTTTCATATTAAACAGAATGGCGAGTTTTATGTATTATTTTCACTACAGCGCGGTGACTTGCATATTATAATAGTATTTTATTTCTAACCAATCGAATTTATTAAAAACCTGTTCTGTAACTAGAATTCGTTATACAACATGATCGGTGTCATAATAATGCATAACGTATTGTTTGAACAAACTGTTTTGAATAATTAACAATGAGGCGTGAAATTGTTCGGTCACACTTTTGCTAATATGTACGTGTGTTTCCTCTTGTTTTACAACGATGATGAGTTTTTGATTGACCTCGAGAGAAAATCCGCTGCCCTTTTAACAAGATACTATTATACATCTTTTGGGAACTGACCATGATTATATTTCTCATGTACTTTCACTTGTTAAAATAATTTGATCGCTTACAAGAATTGTAGTTTAATGATATAGGGTACATAAAGACTGGTTTGACGGTAATAAATCTGGCTTTTTTAAGTGTGCATCATTATTGGTCGCGACACATGTAATTATTTTTTTTACGTGGGAAAGAAATGTATGTAGGTACTCGTATAATAATGCATACGATGAGAAGTATGCTGAGCTGTTTAGAAAAGGTTTGCGTTTAAATTCACATACTAATTGGTGGGTTGAGCCAGATATTATGTTATTCAAATATTTCTCAGGCTTTTTACGTTTTGCTAGTAAAAGTTTATTGGATCAAGCTATCAATGATGCAACACAATCGTTTATTTTGGCATAAAATTATAGATTCATATGCATTAGTTTTGGACAGATTCTATTTCTGAGATTATTAATATTCAATTTATTAGCATTATCAAATTTGCTAGTTTAATAGTGAGATAAATAAATATTATTTTTTTTTAAAAACTCACCCTCTTCAAGTGACCGCTTCATGTCATCAACGGTGCTCTTAGGCATACGCAGTTGGATGACATGGTTTTCCATGAAGTCAGCTGCGGCGTCGACTAGTCTGGACTCCACCTGGTTCTCCCTGGCCGTAGGATCTTCAGGGAGAGGCTCATAGGACCTCGCAGAACGAGTGCTTCCAACATTGTAGAGAGTAAGGCCATCGGCCAATTTCAGTTCCCGAGCTGATGCTGCGTTTTCGACAAACCGGAGTGATTTTTCCTGTGAAAATAGAAATAAACATTTTGATTAGGTAAGTTAATATTTGTATAGATTATTAGTTTCTTGTAATGGTACGTTGAACTAAATATATTTTAAATTTTATTAAATTCAAGATGATTTTATTCTGCTTAGTATTGGTTTTCGTTAAATGTCACTTCAAAATTTTAATAATAATTTTTTTTTTTTTAGGCTACAATCAGTTTCGAAATCTCGTAATTTATGCTGACCTAATAAGTAAAGCATATTGAAATAAATAGAGGATTCAGGTAACGTCCTACTTTAAGAAACATGTTTGCTAGAGAGCCTAATTAAAGCTAAATATAGTTTTATAGTAATTAATTGTTAAAAATTAGATAATCTTGAACTCTTATAAACCGAAGTCAATATTTTTTTAAATATTGACGAGATGACTTAATAAAATTTGAAAGTAGTATTTTTGAAATTAAGCGAAGTAAATTATTGGTGAATGAATTCTAAGTTTGAACTTCAAATTCACACTTAACACGAACACAACACACCTTAAGACACATCCAGGCATCTTCTTCAGCACAACTTTTGATGACTCCAACCACGGAACCGATGACATCGTCATCGGAACTCGTAGGTTTGCAGCTAACTGCGACCACACACACTAACAATACTAGGAAGGTCTTCATCTTTGAGGTCCTATACTCCTTGACGGTGGTAAGTGAAATGCTGTTGTGGAAGTGTCAGAAAGCGGTTTTATTCAGCAGACCCCCACTTCGGGGTATCGGCCGAATTACGCCGGCGAAGCACGTGTTACGAATGTTATAGAGCCGGCAGGTGGAATACTTTTTAGTGTAGGGTTAGGTTTTAATTGGTTACAAGAAATATATTATTGGATTTGATAATAGTTTTTTATCAAGCGTTCGATTTTGTTTCTAATATTTAGGTACTTTTAAGTTTAATAATGATTTTGTTTGTATTTTAAATTAATTAATATTATTTACCGTATTTTTGCAGTAAAATATAGATTAGATTTAAAATTTTAAAATGGTAAAGGGCATTTATATCATAAATTATAAATCTTATAATCGTTTTCATCGTAATATCGTTTAGAAGTTCTTGTCTTTAATTTGGAGTTCATTTTCACTGAAATTAATTATGGTTGTAATGACGTAACGCAATTTAATTCTATTTAATGAGGTACTGAAACAAGCACTCATAATTTCTATTTCCGTTGTCGGTTAACTTAGAAATTTGATATCGTATAGATCTCTAATTTTGATTTAAGACAACTTTGAATATGAATTGCATAACGGTTTAATAATGTGCAAATTTTATTTTTTTAATTTTAAAAATTTTAGTGTAACATGGGTCTTATGTAAAAAAGGTTTTTTTAGGTCGGGGTTATTTAGTGTCATAGGCTTAGCCTTGTTTATAGTTTTGATCTAATATTTGAAAATAATTGTTAATATTTAGTAGAATGGCACTCAATTTCTTGATTAATATAAGTATGACGTTTTTCCAAATCAAAAATTTTAATTAATTTACCTGATTTAAAAAAATCATGTTTCATATGACAGCATTAATAAGAAAAGCGTGAATGATTGTATACGTGCATGTATAATAATATATATACTTTCTTTTTACCAGTCTGTGACGCCAAAAAGTGTTTAATGTTTTCATATTTTTTATTATTGTTGGCAGTTAACTAACTCTATCGTAAAGAAATTTAACAAAGTCAGCTGTTAAAATATGTTGAATCGTATAACTACTAAGGCAAAGGTTGTAGTTATTCTTTTATTACTTTGTAGTTTGTCCTCTTTAAGCTTGACATTGACCTTATGTAAATTATTTTATTTTCTTTCTTTAAAAATACATTTCTCGCATTAAGGAACAAGCCCGTGGATAGTTCTACAACCATATACGTAGTAAATACAAATTAAACTCAGACTCAGAAATAAAGCGTACCTATTTTGTATTGAAACGTTTTAAATAAAATTTTCAAATAGACTAAGTATTCAACAAAAAGTGGGTGTTGTTAATTCCCTATTATATAATAAGGAATTAACAATTTTATAGTTAACAGTAGATCTTCATTTTATCGTAGCATTTTTTTGTAATTTGATGTAATTGTAGGTATCTTTTATTCAAACAGAAATTAACTTATTTATTCAAATAGCTTCATGGTTTTAAAATCATTCATACTAACCATATCATAGCCCAACTAACCTTAATAGAAACTAATTATAAGTTTTAGAAATTCCTCTTGTATCTAGGGCAAAACGGCGTATCTAAACGTTAGTGCCATATATATGCAAGAAACTACTATGGGACTGGAAGTTTCTTTGTAACAACTATGTCTAAGTATGTTCATGTGTTTTTCTTTACCACACTTAGTTTTATCTGTAACATCTACTTAGATGCCATTACTTTACTTAGGGTTATCATACTAATATATAAAGTTAAGAGCTTCTTTGTTTGTTTGAACGCGCTAGTCTCTGATAGCCCAGTTCTAGATGAAGGTTATAGGCTAAGTAACATTACGCTGCTGGTGAAGGGAGCAGAGCAGTTAGCAAAGACGCAGAGGAAACCACGCCGCGGAAAACTATTATCTAAATTTGTAATTGCTTCAGTAGGCCTATAGTAATAATGTATTAAAAGATGAATCTTAATTTATTTAATAAGTGTTTTAATTATATCAAATAATGTAGTAATGAAAATTAATGAAGCAAAATTAATTCATTCAAATTTATCTTAATGTCTTGGTAAGCTTTAAACATGTTAGCAGCGAAGTTTGTTGTATACCTTATGCCTTATTCTGCTGTGACCATCTTTAAAAAAGAAGAACTAAACATTTTGTAGGTGACATACAAACAAAATAATGAAATAAACTTTATTTTTATAAACAATATTTGGTTCTTAACTTAATGGTTGAGGTCTCCTCCTTTTAAGCATAAATTATGCATGTACTAGGAGATTCCACTTTTTCATATCATGAAATGAACATTTATAGATACATAAATGTAGTTTGGTTAGTACATCTTAGTCTCATGTCACATGAATGTAACTCCTCGAGAAGAGCCAGACACCCTCTTAGGTTAGTACCATGTGTGCAAGTGTGTTGTTACTACTAAGCGTCTAAACCGCTGAACCGATTTCGATGAAAATTAGTATGTAAATAGATTCAGTGCCGGTGACTTTTTATCCGGAAAATTGGCCTGGTTCCCGAGGAATACAACAGAACATATTTTAGCGAAGCCGTTGGGCTTAACTAGTAATAATATAAAGCGGAGTTTGTGTGTTTTCATAACTTTGGACGCGCTAATCTCTGGAACTACGGATATGTAAAATTCTTTACACGTATGATAGGCAAGATCTTGAGGAAGGTTATAGGCTATGTAACATCATGCTACTGACAATTGGTGCAGAGTAGTAACCAAAGACGCGGGTGAAACCGCGCTGCGGGAAAATAGTACTTCTAAGATAAATAGCACGTAGAATTTTGTATTGTTCATATTAAATATGTATTGTGATTGAATTATTTTTACCGACAAAATTTATCAGATCGACGGCAACTTTAGCCTTTATATTATTAGTTGAATTTGTATAAATTAAACTAAATTTAAATTAATATAATTCTCTGCATGTGTTTTCTAACAGTTAATTACAGGAAAACGCATGCATCCGCATGTAAATTTTAAATTAATTTGATTCATTTTGTTAAGAAGAAAACCATTAATTAGGAATTTTGATATTTTTGAATAGAACTTTTTTATATAATATCTCATCGATTTCAATGTCGGCAAATCAAAAAACATACTACAGACTATGTCTTTTAAGAGCCCTGATGTAACTGTTTTTTTTAATAGTAGATCATCAAGCGAGCTCTTTTTTCAGCGATCAGGGTCAATGGCGCATGCGTTAAGACGCCCGTTGAACACGTCCTTATATCACAGATGCTGACCACCGTGATTTCGCTTACCCTTTTCTATCTTCAAGTAATATACGGCTTTAGGTAAACGGCGATCATCCACGCAAACGACACACCACCAGAGTTGGCGTGCATTAAAAGTGCTTCCATGCCGTACATTCCAGAGCAATGCATTTATTATAGGTATATCAAGTAAATAGAGGAACTGACGCCCGTTGGGGCAGAAAGGTTCTAGAGGAGCGACCACGAACCAAAAGACGCAGCGTGGGCAAACCCCTGAAAAGGTGGACCGACGAACTCATAAGGGTGGCGGGCAACCGATGCATGAGAGCAGCGAACGACTGACCAAGGTAGCAAAAATTGGGGGAGGCCTACGTCCAGCAGTGAACGTCTTTTGACTGATGTGATGATGATGAAATAAAATGTTATTTTATTGCACAATAAAAAAAGAGTATTTTAGACATAAAAGGCAAACTGAAATTTAATAAATTCAGAATAAAATTAATTAAATTTAATTATGTGATTTCTTTTATAATAATGTGGTAACTGAATTAGAAAATTTAGATAAGTCATTGACATCACGTTAATAATTATAAAAAATTATAAAAAGAAATATATTAATTTAATTTAAATATAAATAATCATTTCAATTATTGGTCAGTCTAAATCCAAAAATTAGCATGATCATGTAACTTATAATTTCATGTTAATTAGTTTGTCGATTAATTACGTTTATTCGATTGAGTAGCATACGTGGTTAACATTGTTACATATTTTAATACTTAATTAATACTTAATTGACTGCCTCTGTGGTTCTGTGGTACTGTGTGTGGACTGCCACGCAGAGGTCGCGGGTTCGATTCCCGCTCAGTCCAAATATTTGTGTGCATGAACATGTCTATTTGCATTGGTCTGGGTGTTTCTATGTATAATATGTATGTATTTACAAAAAAAGTATTTAAATATGTATATCAGCATTCTAGAACCCATAACACAAGCATACAACATGTTTACTTCGGGTCTAGAAGGCGTTGTATGTAGTTGTTGAAATATTATTATTCTAATTATAACATTACTCATTTTTTATCCCATTCAGCTTTAAAAAGACTTTAAGTCTAACTTAAGTAAGCTGTCGTTTGAGTGTTTTATGAGAAAGGTATGGCTCTTGCATCTGGCTTTTATTCAAATAAAGAACAACCCGACACGAAATGCAAGCTTACACCTCGCGGTACAGATGGCCATTCGGCCAGAAACGTTCTAGAGTGGCTATGAGTCGTAGTTTCCAGTGTTCCTTTTCTCTATAAGACCAGCATAAGAAAAATTGTCTTCAGTAGTTCATAATTTACTTCTCTGAAGAGCAAACATAGACGCTAAAGATTGAGACAGTGATGTTTATTTTTCTAATCCATAATAGGCTTTTATATAATTAGTACTTTTGACTACCTCTATGGTTCGGTTGTACTGTGTACGGACTACCACGCAGATGTCTCGGGTTCGATCCCCGGATCGGGTAATGTGATATTGGGTTTTCTGTTAAAAAAATCTCAGTTTTTACCCGGAGTCTGAAATTGTGCCCGATAAGATGGCAACAGGCTCGCCCCCTGTTAATGGTACTTAAAAGAAATAGCGAAGAATGGGTGGTTAAACACCTCTGCCCACCTCTTCGGGGATAAGAGGCGTGAAGCTATGTATGTTTGTACATAATTAGCGAAAAATAGCTGTCTGCACGTCTGTCACAATAGTGATAAAACATTAATAGACGATATGCATAATGGTTTATCATTTTAGACTTATGCATAATTTTCTTGAAGTTTAGGTTGCTCATGATGTTTCCTTCGTGAATCAGTACTTAAAGTGCAAGGTAAATTTACACAAATTTAAATCTGAAACTGATGTTTTGACTTAAAAAAATATAAATATTGTAGACAATTTGATTTATTTTCGACACAATCCTATCCACATGTCGATAATTAATAGGTACTCTTGTAAGTCAGAATATTAATGAAGAATTGTAGTTCATGAGTGACAGTTACCACTTACTATGAGGTGGATTGTTGTCGTCTTCCACTGTAGCCAACCAAACTAAATAAATATCGACAGTACTTCAAGAGGAACTGCTGATAAATCCAATGTCATTACAACTTCTTATTACAAGAGCTATGATATATTAAACTGGTCAGTTTTCTAATATTACGCAATCATCATGTGTTGGTTTGATATTATAAAACATCATATTTCGCGTGACTACATTTGGTACTTTATATAACATCCGTTACTGTACTTAAGTTATTTTTGAAATAATTTGAGATCCTATTTTGACCAATTATTTTGTAAAATAGACATTACAGTGTGTGAGTTGTTGCTTTCGTTTGTTTCCTCAGTATCTTTAAGGTGAATTCGATTCTTTTTTTTTACTGCCAGGAAATCTTTGAAGCTACTGCCTACCGTGATGGTAGTAGGATAGGTAAAGCGAATGGGGGAGATAAGGAAAAAGAATTGGGGAAATTGGGTCTATTTATTATTAATTTATTATTGTAGGTACAATATTCGGTTGTCTACATTCTTTACTTATCATTCTTCTCTGTCGAATGTACGTGCTTGTTCATAATGATTCCACATGGAGTCACACTCCAGACGAAGCGTGGGCAGACTACTTACAAGGTGGATTGACGATCATGAAAGGGTTGCGGGCGACCAATGGATAAGGGCGACCAACGACCGGCCACGGATGAAAAATCGGGGGAGGCCTATGTCCAGCAGTGGACGTATTTTGGCTGATTTATGATGAGTGAATCGACTCTGATAGTAAAACATCAGTGAAGTACGGTGGGTAGTAGATGGAATTCCAAATGTTATTGTCGCAAATCGGTAACATGGTCCCCACTATGTTTGCTCTGTGAGAAGCTTTTTTGTGCTACATTTATTATGAAAATTAGAAGAAAACGACGTGTTTATCAAAAGAAACGACGACATCGATTTTTTCTTATTAACAACCAAGTATATATCACTAATCTCAAAACAGTAGTATCATAAAAATACAATCCTCAGTGTGTTTAAAATCACTGCTTAAATACCAAGACAAATTGACAATTTCTGTTTGATCGAATCGGTTATTCGTTGTCAATTCTATTATTAATCAAAAGCTTATTTTTACCTAACCAGTTATGCACTTTTAGCTTTGGCATCGTAAATCACATCATCGCCGCTTAATAAAATCTTTCTAAAAATGGTAATACTTGAACATCGACTGACACCAAAATGAAGATATCGATTATGTAATGATATCTCATTTGTTATATCTATTAACCGGTTTACGATGCAGTTTACGTTTAATAATTTATGTCGCTTACGTCTATTACATTCTAATACATAATATAATGGAGATGAATCTTTTATTTATGTAACTGTCTGTATAATAATATAAGATAGAAGTGCAGCTGTCTTGTGTTTATTAATGGCTTTGACTCGGCTTTTAGTTTGAGAGAAGTTAAACATGTTTGTTTCATTATTAATGTTATCATGTTTTTGAACTTCATTATATCGGCACGTTATTTTCCCACTGCAGGGCAAAGCCTCTTCTCATACAGAGAAGGCATGAGCATTGATCACCACGTTTTCTTAAGACGGATTGGCAATATCAGACATCCTCTGAAGTCCAGGTTTCCTCACGATGTTTTCCTTCGCCGTCAGTCAGAAATGTCCAGATAAACTTAGAAAGTATATATGATTTCAAAAATCATATTGATACTGGCCCGGATTCGAACCCCTGACATCATGTTTACGAAGCGGGTGCCCTCACCACTGGGTCATCACGACTTATTTATTTATTTATTTATTACGCGTTAACATACTTTTTTTTGTCTTCTACCAGTGTCAGAGTAAAATAATATGACATGTAAATTTAGTTCATGTCGAATACATCGGGCGGTATTATTTTATGACATAATTTAGTTATCATAATAAATACAAGTGGCGCTATTCCTTTTTCATACAAAATGGATGTTATCCGCGTCTGCGATAGTGTAAACTATAATATCTGATAGTTGGAGCAAATTCTAAACGTATATTATTAACTTTGAATATTAGACTATTGAATCAGTTCAAGTCGAAATGGCCCTGTGGATAAGGCACCCGATTCGTAAACACGAGGTAGTGGGTTTGAATCCGGGCAAGTACCAATGTGATTTTTCAAATCATATGTACTTTCTAAGTTTATCTTGGATATTTCTGACTCACGGTAAAGGAAAACATCGTGAGGAAACCTGGACTTAAGTCTGAAATTGCCAATCCGCTTTGAGCAAGCGTGGTGATCAATGCTCATTCCTTCTCTTTATGAGAAGAGACCTTTGCCCTGCAATGGGACAGTAAGCAGGCTGGTATTACAAACCAGTTCTGCCTGATGGTAAGCAGCTAGTAAGCAACACACAATTCAAAATGTCATCGCTGCATCGTGTCGAACTTCTAACACAATGGCCTTCAAATGGAGTCTCTATAAGTCTTTAAATTTGGTTATACTTTCCCATATATTATGGTAATGTGAGAGTATATTTTGACTTTGTATAGAGAAAGGGAAACCAAACGATACAATGTGGTACTTTTAGTGAAAATTTAAATATTACAATAAGATGTTAGTATAGACAAAAATAAAACGAAAATGGCGAGACGTTTTGTCTTTTAATTGAAATTATATCACTTAATTAATTATAAATTATACGATGAATTGTTAAAATGTGTTTCAGATTTTGCTCTTTTATTATTTAAAAAGAAATGCCAGACTAATAAACAATATAAAATAATATTAAACAAAAAAAAACCGACTTCAAACGGGAAGGAAACTAAAAATTTAAAAATAAGTTTACTTAGCAGAAAGTAATTCGTATTTTGATTTAGTTAATCAGAAATGATTAAATAAGTATTTTATAATTTTGAAGTTGGTGCCCATGGATGGGTGACCGAATAGTGGTATTTCATCTGAGCGTCTCCGTGCTTCGGAGACTGTGACCTTGAATAAAATACCTTTAGTAAGAATAACGACATGAATCACGAGTCATTGTAAAACCAAATAAGAGTATATCAATACAAAGCAGTTTCGTAATCATGTTTTACAGTTCTTTTTGTCTTGCAAGCGGTTAAATATAGTGGTCTAGTTCAGGTAATCTATTTCATCTGTTAATAATATCATTATTAAATTGTCTTGTAATCTTTTTTTCTGACAGTCTTTAATTTTCTTTTTATATTTAGTAGCCTACCAAAGTGACTCCACCCCGCCTGATGGTAAGCAGTCAGTGAAATCCAGAAGTGATGGCCACCATAGCAAAAGCCATCGTCCTAAACTACTGATATGCCTCCGGCGCTCTCACTCACCGAGCTAAACGCAGTGATACTCTTACGTCGATCTTCTATGAGAGGGTAGTTCTTCCCCGGTGATGGTAAGCAGTCAGTGAAATCCAAAAGTGGTGGACACCATTACAAAAGCCAGACTACTGGTATGGTGGGTGGTATATCTATAGGTATACAAAGAAAAATCGCGTGAAAATTTTCAATTAATCGACTATAAATATGGCATTTCTTCTATCTTATTTTATAAATAAATAAATTCATTTATTCAAATTTGAAACATTAATTTTGAATTGGCTTCGACCTGTACAACGGAAGGCGGATGTGTTCTAGGCGCCATTTGCCTTATCAATATTTAAATAGGCTAGCTTGATGATAATTAAGTTGACGGTTAGAATCTAAAAGGTTTTATGTAGTACATGAGATAGCAAAATTGCAAGTCAATTTGCTTTATATGACCTAAGCGAATACGTGAATAAATACCAAGGAAGTTTTACTTATGATAAGCTAGACGACGTTTGGGTATAACAGTGGTTCCGACGTAAAGTGTACAAAAAAATCCAGTGGCATAAATGTAAATGTGAACATTTATAGCTCAATAGTTGAATTATTTTAGTTTGATAACAAAAATACTCTTCATAAAACAAAAATCAAATGATACATTTTTAAAACTAGCTTCACCCGCGTCTTTGCTTACTGCTCTGCTACCGACGCATATTTATATAAAAATGCGATACTCGACATTCACTCGATTGGAGTTGCTGGCAACAGACTTCGCGCAAATAGACATTTATATTTCGTCATTAAAATATAATAAAATAATTTCTCTTCAGAAGCGCCTAATTTTTCTTGATTCTAATGTATACTTATTAAATAAAGCGTAAGAGTTTGTTTGTTCATTTGTTTGAAAGCTCTAATCTCTGGAACCACCAGTCGGATTTAAAAAAATCTTTTTGCGTATGATAGGCCAGTTTCTGAGGAAGGTTATAGGCTATGTAACATCACGCTACTGGCGACAGGAGCAGAGCAGTAAGCAACGCCGCGAAAAGCTAGTAATATCAATAAAATAGATAAACTTCTATATGTAATAGTTACATCACAAACAATCACACGTTCGCTTTACTTAAATTTGTTTTTTATTTAATCTTCTATATCTATGTCAAGCTTAGTGAGATAAGATTCTTTTTGTTCGACTGAAGCAAAAACTCCGTAAAAACTAGTGATGATGACTTATTGAGTAATATTATTTTATTGAGTCATTGAAAAAAAATCTGAATGCGAATAGAGAGGAGAATGTTTAGCTTTTTTAGTGTGTTTTTTTTATTTGAATATCAAAATGACTCCATTCAGTCTAATAGTTATATACAGATGGTAATTGGTAGCTCCCATTACGATGCTTTGTGACTTACGTGCATAAGTACTTAACTTCTCTAATATAAAGCAAACTCACTGTTTTTTTGTGCGTTCAGATTTAAAACGCCTTATCACTGTCGTTTGGAGTACTTTTTTCCGACTGTTTTACATGCATAATATTATAGTAAAAAAGCCTAGAAATTTCTCGGTTCGATTCCCGCTCAGTGCAAATATTTGTGTGCATGAACTTGAATATTTGAATTGGTCTGGGTGCTTATATGTATATAGGTATATGTATTTATAAAAATAAGTATTTAGGTATATATCCGCATTTTAGAACCCATAACATAAGTTATAATATATGCTTACTTTGGATCTAAATTGCATTGTGTGTAGTTTTTGTAATATTATTATTATTAATTTCAACGATTTATAATCATGCTATGAAATATAGCCCGTCCTAACTGTGATCTGTTTGCGGATGGATGGCAGAAAATATTGTCAGAGTGCTTGCAGTTCTCTGAGCGTGATGCATGAATGTGTTTTATTTTACTTTATTTTTTATATATTTTTTGTTTTTATTTTCTTCATTTTTATCTGTGTTAATTATTTTTAATCATGTATTCTGTAATGATTATTGTAATTTATAGTAATTTACCGTTGTAATTATTATTAAATAAATAACTAAATATATTATTATGTTCCCTCGTGCAAAGCAAGGTATGTGTATGTATAAATGTATCACAGCACAGAGGGCATATCGCCTTGTTTTCATAGTACCATATAATAGCTCAACATAATGAATGTTTCTATTTTTAACTACAAATGATACTCGGTTACTAAAATGTCACGCATGGCAACCACAATTGGTCGCCGTAACCATGTTTTCGTACGATAATAACCATGTCGAATAAGAAAGTGACGTCAATTAAGAATATACTAGAGCTGTTTGTTTAGATGGCTGTTGTAATTGAAGGACTTTTATTTATGGGGTAGTGCAGTATAATAAAATGCTCTTACAAGGTTGACCGACGACCTAATAAGGGTGGTGGGCAACCGACGGATGAGGGCGGCTCACAACTGGCGGTGACAGTGGCGGAGGCCTATGTCCAGCAGTGGACGTCATTCGATTGATATGATGATTTATGAGGTAAGTACTCCAATTAGAATCATTCGCTTGTATAACATTTCAAATTCCAAATATCATACATTGTATTATCAATTTTTTCGTTCTAAAGGCTTATTCAAACATAAGCGGAATTCGCTTTCGCTATAGGTAGAGGTACATACCGCGCGGATTTCGCTCGGGCATTTAGTATGAAGTGCCGCGGCTAGAGGAATACCGCATACGCACTTGAACTGGCGAAACGTTCATACCTTCACGAGCGAAACTTACGCGATATTCTACCCACAAGGATAGCAAAATTTGCTTTAGTGTGAACAGTAGTGGTAATACTACTGTTCGCACCATCTCGGATTTCTCTACCGCAGGTGGTAGCGAATACCGCTCAGGTTTGAATAGGCCTTAATGCTCGGTTCGTTTTCCTTACCTACATTGGTAAGCATGGCATGCTCGAGTTGTATTATTACAAGTTACGCTCTATAGTCTTCAGTTTGCTCCCTCACCAATGTAACGCTCGGTTCCATAACATTACATTACAGGTGAGTGTTCGCGATCAGGCAGCTTAAAAAAACTATACGCGCCCTCGTCTATAGCCTCAACTGTTTCTGGGCATCTCTTCATCTGGACATACATAGATTGTCCTAGCTTACGTTTCCTATGAGTTTCAAAACTCAATAAATACTAAAAATCAGCACAACTACATCATAAAACTATGAGTATGTCTACTTGTTGTCTAGACTTAACTCAGAGGAATGACCTATGATGTATACTCGTAATAAGTTATGAGAGCTCGCTCAGACAGTGATAGTAATAAATAACGGTTGTGTCGATTAATATTTATCACTATCTTAAAATGATGAGTATATAACAAAAACAAGGAATACTAGGGACATTAAGGCTTGTTTTATATTATATTAACTGTGTTAAATACCTACATATAAATCAGATCAACTGCTGAAGGAGCGGGATTTCCTTATAGCTTAAATGGAAATCTCTACTATCGGAAAATCTATACAATTGCTGTTAAAGAAATAAACAATTTTTTTTTATTGTAACATAATTTTTCCGTTAATTGCAAAGAAAATTTTAAAACAAAGGTAATGAACAAACTGAAACTAAACCAAACTAAATATTTATGTAACACACCACGTTTTATACCGTGTATAAATTGAACCCATAACCTTTTAACAAAATAGCATTTGTTTTCAATTTAAGCAGGTTCGGAGGCACTATCGAAGTTTGAATTCGATGTAAAAAATAATAGTATAAATTGACCGTGTAGAATATTGTATGAGATGAAATAATAAACATAAAAATTTTGTAAATCCACGCTGGTTACAGCATGAATGGCCTGTATCGACCTAAGAAATACTACCCTCTCATAGAACATCGACGTAAAAATATTAGTTTTAATGCTAATGTGTTTCGCTCGGTGAGTGAGAGCGTCGGCAGCCCAAATACTCCCTCGGTCCTCTTTCGTTTCCCCTTCCATCCTCATCTCCCTCCGTGGTCGGCAACGGCTTGGTTGTGTTTTCTAAGCAAAGTTACTTGTGCGATGCTTGGAAAACACAGCCATTAGATGGACCGTATGCTTCTTTCCCACTAAAGTTGTATAAAAGAAAAGATCTCATATAACCGTTTGCGATTTATCAGACACCATCCAGACTAATTTAATAAGAATTCCACGAAATAAAACCCAAATTACACCCAATCTAGAGGATTGAACCCCAGACCAATCAATGTACCTTCGAGACGGTCAATACATAAAAACAAACTTATCACCTTCAAACATGCAGTAATATTATTATAAAAGAAAAAGCCCTGCCGAAAACAAAGTAAAAAATAAACTTTTTTCTCTTGCTGACGTTAAATACAAATACATACAAATATTATGTACCTACCCTATTAACTCCAACAATTAATACAAATCTAACGACACCTCATATGTTAAAATCCATTAAGACATTTAGGCTATAGAGCGTACTAAAGAAAAAGACATTCATACTCACATACATACATACCACATACATACGCTCGAAAAACATTACCCTCCTTGACTGCGGCAGTCGGGCAAAAATAACAAATCTAATAAAGTGAAAACGCATACAAAAAATAATCGCGCCTAAATTTTAAACAACTAGAATGTTTATTTTCAAATAAATTCTGACATATCACAGTATTAATCAACATTCACTGCTAGACTCTGTGGTTCAATGGTAGGTACTGTAAACTGTCAAACAGAAGTCTCAAGTTTGATTCCCGAGTCGGGTAATAAAAGTGATATTAGGTCCTGTGTTGATATTCTTATGTTGTAAAGTCTGGAATATAGCCCGGCATTAGACTCGCCCTCTGTCACATAGGACCTAACATAGTTAGTGTAACGTGTGTGTTTTATAGCACTGCTTACCTCTGTGCAAAAAAGGATGTGATGCTATTCAACTTAAATTTAACTTTCATTATAGACTGCTTCTGTGGTTCGGTGGTACTATGTACGGATTACCACCCAGAGGTCTCGGGTTCGATCCCCAGGTCGAGTCAATTGATATTGGATTTTTCTGTCGTCTTTCTTATTATTAGCCCGGAGTCTAGAATTGTGCCCGATATATGGCAACAGGCTCTCCCCCTGTTACATGGGACCCAAAAATAAAATGGCGAAACGTGGGTGGTTAAACACCTCTGTCTACCCCTTCGGGGATAAAAAAGCGTGAAGCTATGTATGTATGTATGTACGGGTAAATTTTACAAATTAAAATAAAAATATTCTCGCAAACTTGTAAAATATTAAGGGATTATTTATGGCGATTGAAGCAGTGATAAATTATTGTATTGACACCTGTGTGCCACTTACTGTGAACATAATCGCCACTCTGTCATATTGGTGATTAGGGCTAATTATGTGCGAACCGGTTATTTAATATAAATCGCCGCGACGTGGTTTTACCCGTGTTAACTTACATCTTTGGTTTCTGCTCTACTCCCGTCGCTGGTAGCGTGATGCTATAAAGCCTTTAACCTTCCTCAAGAACTTGGTTATCAAACACAAAAAGAATTATTCAAATCGGACTGGTAGTTTTAGAGATTAGCGCATTCAAACAAACAAACAAAGACTCACTTTGTATATTAATCATAAATTATATTTAGAAGATATATTATATTGTAGAGGAGTTTCTCAGACAGCGAAGAAATGTCGCTAAATGATCAGTTAGGTGTTGTGACCGTAGATTTAGGTGTAAAAAATTAAAATACCATTTAAATTTATTACACGAGGTCCGGTTCTAGTTGTTCGGTTCGATTGTTCGCTTCGGTATCAAAAGTTTCATTAGATCTCACATAAAAACTCCTACGGAAAATATCATAGCAATAGTGACGTATTGCATCATTTAGATTTACGAAAGCGCTTAAATATTGAAATTCTGAAAATGACTGAAAATAATATGTTAAAAATAATGAATTATTGATTTTTAAAGTTGAAAGATATTTTTAAAGGTAAAGTAGGTTTTGAATTAAATCGGTACGAACAAACAAACATACAAAACTCAAGTTTGTCATGATATGCACCTTTCTTGGACTCCACTGACTGCTTACAGACAATATGCAGTCGTTTTAATAGGCTGATATAAATAACTAGGCTTCGCCCGCACCTAAAATATATTTTGTCTCCCTTAAGAACAGACCGATTTTTAGGACAAAAAAGTAGCTTTTATCTGAATCCGGCACCGAATCTCTGTATACCAATTTTCATTGCAATCAGTTAAGCCGTTTAGGCGCTGAGTGCTAACAAACACACACACATACATATAAACATTAGTAGGATACTAAACTTGCTAAAATAAGCGATGAAGTGTTAATTACTCTGTCTGTATTGTGTGGTTGTTTATGATTTTAATCTTAATGCTAGTGCAAATTTGTTGAAACGGGTGCTTCCTAACTAGTCTGATCAGTCAAATCCTAACTAGAATGTGAAGTTTAATCTTTTTAGTAGTATAGGGTTTGCAAATGTAACTTTTTTATTATTGTATCACTTTTATTTAATAATAAATCCTTAGCGCTTTTTTGCACACTTTGCTAATACATAAAGCAGGTCAAATATAAATGCTTAAAAATTTAAATGACATTGAAATATGACACCATCAAAACGACTTTTTAAGGCGTCTCGACAGATGAGGGTTTTTTTGACATATACCTTAAAAAGGCGTTTCGACATCGCAGAGGATAATATACCATTAAAATCATTAACGAGAATATTATTTTACACTTGACACTGGCAGAAATAGCTTACACAATCATCTGCTCAGTTGCCATAATAAAAGAAGAAGAAAAAGAAGTAAGTAATAAAAAAACAAGAAAGAAAAAGATTTATTAGCACCCAAAAGGGCACACTTAAACTTAAGGGAACAAAAATAAAACTAAAGCTAGAAGTAAAAGAAAAAAATAAATTGGAAGTTTCAAAACATATTTTATGCCCACTGTCAACATCACGTCTCCCGCCTGATGCGCGTCAACACTGAGAGTGATACAATCAAATCATAGTTTATACAAAACAAATCAAGGCCGTTATTGTCAGTAAGCAGTAGTACGACTTATCTACTAAAAAAATCACAAGAGACATCTACGGTTTTACTAGGTTTTGTAACATCACGCTACTGGTGACGGGAGCAGAGCAGTAAGCAGAGACGCGAGTCGAACCACGCCGCTAGTATATTATAAGATCACATTGATACTTTCCTTGTTGCTAACTCACTAACTCGAGTTCAAAAAACCACTATTTCATCGCACCTAGTAACTAAAAGACTGAATAAATTCTATCTTATCTATATTTTACTAAAATTTCACAGCGTGGTTTTTCCCGCGTCTTTGCTTACTGTTCTGCTTCCGTCGCCAGTAGCGTGATGTTACATAGCCTTTAACCTTCCTCGAGAACTGGGCTAACATACACAAAAAGATTTTTTAAATCCAACGGGTAGATCCAGAGATTAGCGAGTACAAACAAACAAACTTTTCCGCTTTATATAATACTAGCTTTTCGCAGCGCGGTTTCACCCGTGTCTTTGCTTACTGTTCTGCTGTCGTCGCCAGTAGCATAATGTTATATAGACCATAACTACGGACATTATTACGGTAGTAGATCCACGCTGATTTCAGCATGAATGGGCCGGATCGTCCGGGGAAGTACTACCCTCTCATAGAAGATCGACTTAAGAGTAGTAGTATCCGTACTACTGCATTTCGTTCGGTGAGTAAGAGCGCCGGAGGCACGATTTCTCCCCTTTCCTCTTTCCTCACCTCCATTATTCCCTTCCCCTAACCCCATTCCCAGCCGCCATAGTGGAGGCCACCATACCAGCAGTTTAAGACGATGGCTTTTGCTATAGTGGCCGCCACTTCTGGATTCCACTGACTGCTTAACATCAGGCGGAGTGGAGTCACTTTGGTAGGCTATAATATATAAAAAAAAAAAAAAAAAAAACGTTACTTGAGAACTGGGCAATCATACGCAAAAATATTTTTTCAAATCCGACTAGTAGTGCCAGAGATTAGCGCCTTCAAACACATAAATACTACTGCTCTTTATATAATATATTTTATACCTATATCATTTATATTAAATATAATAAAATTATTTGTAAATCTTAACTAGAAAACGAGAAGGCTTTAGTGAAAGTATTTCTAAACAGCTGCTTTGACGTAGTTTAAAAAAATAATTGCTCACGATCTTGTACGTTGTCTGCGAAGGTTTACCGACTTTTTGTTAGTATTTAAACAAAGAAAATTATATGTTATAGGGGAGTTTCATAATATCCATGGTTATATCTGTGAGTTTATTTTTATTAATTGATTGACTGATAAATCTTGGCATAGCACACATTTAATACTTAATCCAGCTTTACCTTGTCGTTCAATATGACTGGGAGATGCATTTACTTTTTTAATTAAAATACGTAGTCAAATTACCATACTAGATGAAACTAAATAATTGAAATCCTCTTTTTTCTTTTCTTTTTTTAATTTTGGTAATTAAATTAATTGGTTAATTTGTAATAATTACTTTGTATGGTTCTTTCGTTGCGTTGATATGTTAAAATTGTTAACTCATACAAAAAACTGTAATTATCTGGCGATTTAAAAGAGTGGTCTGAGTATCTTACCAGTTCTTCTCACAGCTCTACCTCGTCAGCGAACTGGCTGTAGGTTAATTAGCTGACTTTATGTAATTTTGACTTTTCATAAGCATCACACTTTACTTTAAGTTTGAATAATTGATTGGGTCGGTCGATTTGTTACGGTTTTAAAATACAATAAACTTGTGCGGTACTATAAAGAGCGAATGTTAATTCCCTTATATGTTAATTATTTTCTAAATATAATTAGGTTGTCTAATTTTTCCTCTGAAATATAGTACAACCTTTCTCGTATGTATAAAAGTGGCAGGGATTGAAAATGAAAATCTATTCATTTAACTAGTGATAATAATAATATAGTAATAATATTTCAACAACTACATATTATATGCTTGTATTATGGGTTCTAGAATACGGATATACATACTTAAATACTTTTTTTTTGTAAATACATACATATTACACATAGAAACACCCAGACCAATGCAAATAGATATGATCATGCACACAAATATTTGCACTGAGCGGGAATCAAATCCGCGACCTCTGCGTGGCAGTCCATACACAGTAGCACCGAACCACAGAGGCCGTCAGTGATGTTGTGATAGGGTGAAATGGGACAAAAATCCTATTATAATTGTCCACTGTCCACCAAAGGGAGGCAGCTAGTTGGGTGTAATGCCTAGGTTACAAAATGTTATTACTCAATCTTCGATTTTTTAAATGACAGCCTTTGATAAAATTTTACATACTTAATTATAATATATTTTCTTTATTTTTCACTATTTGTAATTGAATTATATTACCTACTAGCTGTGCCCGCGACTTCGTCCGCGTGGAATAGTGATTTTGGGCAGCATTTTGTGGATATATCTTTTGGTTTGTTTTGAATTATAAACATCTTCGTTTAGGTGAATAAGAAAAATCTTTACAGTAAATGCTTCTCTATATACGATATTAGACTATCGATACGATACGATATTAGACGATGGCTATACAGCCATCGGGGATCAAAGCCATACAGGCTGTTAGGATTACTTACACGTGACAAATCCACATAAAGCTGACCATGCGAAAAACAGCTAATATTTAGATCCACACTCACAACATTTAGTATCTGACCTTAGGCTTTATTAATTGTCATCGCGAAACATAGGCTCACTGGAAACTGACCTCGTTTAAAACTAAACGGAAAATTGTTTGGAATGAGAGGAATCCGAGGAATAAAAACGCTATAAGGTTTTTTTTTATATATTAGCTTGACAAAGTGACACTACTCTGCCTGATGGTAAGCAGTCAGTGGAATCCAGAAGTGGTGGACACCATTCCAAAAGAAAAACTACTGGTATGGTGGCCTCCACTATGGCGGCTTAGTGAGATGCTTTTTCACGCCCCGCTTTAAAGACCCAGGATTAAAGTTAGATGGAAACTCATGCGCTGGCAAAGAGTTATAGGCTTTATTGAGCGACAATTGTATGAAGTGCTCAACCGTTTGTTTCGAGACCCTTTAGATTGCACTGTGAAAGAGTAGCACTTCAGTCCCGCACGTGTCGTTCTGGATAAAAAGGGAGGGGGGTAGGAGTAATTTAAAGAGCTCTTGAGAAGACTCTCCGTGGTAAAGGCGATAGAAGACGGCCATTGAGGAGGCGATGTCTCTTCGCAGCTGTAAATGCTCAAGTGGCCTTCGGGCTTCCGATGATACGGACTGCTCGCAAAGGGCCCCCGTACTCTCTCGAAAATGGTCGCCGGGTCCCACTAAGGGTGGTAATTTTTTTTTTTTTACTACTAATTTGACTCCACCCCGCCTGATGGTAAGCAGTCAGTGGAATCCAGAGGTGGTGGCCACCATACCAAAAGCCATCGTTTTAAACTGCTGGTATGGTGGCCTCCACTATAGCGGCTGGGAATGGGGTTAGGGGAGTGAGGGAAGTGAGGAAAGAGGAAAGGGGGAAATTGGGCCCCCGGCAATCTCACTCACCGAACGAAACGCAGTAGTACGAATACTACTACTCTTACGTCGATCTTCTATGAGAGGGTAGTACTTCCCCGGACGATCCGGCCCATTCATGCTGAAACCAGCTTGGATCTACTACCGTAATACTACGGTTAGGTCTAATTGGGCCCCTGTACAATGCCGCGGGTGGCCAGCGGCACCACCGTTTATACGGGTCTCCCTGGCCGGCGAATTGACCCACACCACCCACACAATGACTCCACGGATACTCAGCTGGTTCCACACATGCTGCGAGGATTGTCATCTCTGCATCAGTTGGGCCTCTGGCTCTCGCACTTACCAAACGAAACGCAATAATATGGATACTATTACTATTACAACGATCTTCTATGAGAGGGTAGTACTTCCCTGGTCGATCCGACCCATTCATGCTGAAACCAGCGTAAATCGACTACTACTATTTCGTAATTCACTTAATTCCACCTATTTCGTAATGAGACGTGTTAACAAACATGTTTTCATCACAAAAAAAAAAAATAAGTCCAGAAAAATATAAATCTAACTTTTATTTACATTTTAACTGATAAAGCATTTACATTTTAATAAAGAAATAAGACGTGTTAACCTAACTTAAAAACACACTAAGCTAAGCTAAATACATACCACATGTATGACGTGATTATTTAAATTGGCATAACTCTTTTATTTATGAACCGATTGACATGAAACACACTAAATGTTAAGTGAAGCTTACCACAATGTATCAGTGAAAAACCACATTTAAATCGGATAAGCCGTTTTTGAGATTAGCGTGAACAAACGCACAGACAAACGGACAAACAGACCAAAATTGTAACAATCATTGTTTTGGGTTCTATTTGCGTTTATAAAGATCCCAATAACATTTTTTCTAAAATATCTTCAATGTACAGACAGCGACCGGTTACATTTTTATTATATGTATAGATAAATATCAGTATAATCCGTCTCTAAGGCGAATCCGATTTAAATCTATTCACCCGCTACCCCTAAAACAGAAACAGAAACTTGGCACTCCTATTTTCAAAAACTATAGAAGCTCCATACAAATTTTGTTCCCCTTTATACTCCAGGGAAATAAATTTCGCAAAATCCCGTCTTAGAGAGCACCTATTTCCAAAATTTTAAACTTCTAGCACTTATAGTTTTTGAGATTTCGTGATGAGATGAGTGAGTGAGTGAGTGACCTTTCGTTTATATATATGTATAGCTTTTGCCCGCGGCTTCGCTCGCATGAATATCGTTTTTCAATAGACATTTTTATATTGTTTAAATACTGTTTTGCATGCTATTTCTAATCTCATCATCATCACCATTCGTACAAACCCTCTTTCACCTACCTAAAGATATCCCCCGTAAAACAACATACAATACACAAAGGCAAATTTTCACTACAATAACTTTCCCCTTCCCCTCCCCTCCCCTTCCTTCCCCTCCCGTCTCCCTCCCATCTCCCTCACTTTCCCTCACTTCCCACTCACTCACCACCACTTCTGACTCCTCACTTTCCCTCACTTCCCTCACTTTCCCTTACGTCCCCTTCACTTGCCCTTCACTTGCCCCTCACTTGCCCTTCACTGCCTCCTCACACCCCCTAAGTTCCCTCTTCCTTTTTTATTTTTACACAACGCCATCTAGACCCAAAGTAAGCATATTATATGCTTGTATTGTGGGTTCTAGAATACGGATAAACATACTTAAATACTGTTATTTTTGTAAATAGATACATATTATACATATAAACACCCAGACCAATGCAAATAGACATGTTCATGCTACAAATATTTGCACTGAGCGGGAATCGAACCCGCGACCTCACAGTCCATACACAGTACCACCGAAATACAGAGGCAGTCGATTTCCTCCTGACTTTCCCCTCCCTTTCCCCTGACTTCTCCCTAACTACCCCCGCACTTTCCCCTTACTTCTCCCTTCCTTTCCTCTTCCTCCCCCTCCCTTCCCCCTCCCTCCAAATTTCAAGTCGCCAACTTCAAAAGCAAAGATCTTTCCATACAATATTTCATCCCTTATTTCACTCCTATAAATCCACCCCAGTAAAAAAAAAATATGAGCGTATTTTTTATTTAAATAAAAGTATTCCAAAACAAAATTTCAAAGCTGTAACTTAAAAAATGAAGACGTTTCATACAATCGATTTCATCCCTTTTCATACACTTAAGGGTTGAATTTTTAATAACCCTTTCTTTGTACACTTCTAGACATTAAGACAAACACACCCTCCAAATTTCAAGTCGCTACGACCAGCGGTTTAGGCTTTACGTTGTCTGTCAGTCAGTCAGTCAGTCAGGACAAAGTCTTTTATAATATGTATGGATGTATGGATTAGACGTATAGCCATCAGGGATCAAAGCATACAGGCTGCTAGTAATGCTAACACGTGATAGAGCCACATAAAGCTGACCGAAAAACAGCTAATACTTAGATCCACACCCACAACTTTTAGTGTCTTACCTTTACTTTAATTACTTAATTAATTAATTACTTTAATTAGTCATCGCAAAACATAGGCTCACTGGAAACTGGACTCGTTTAAAACTAAATGAAAGACTGTTTAGAATGACAGGAATCCGAGGAATAAAAACACTATCAGCTATTCCGCAACCTGTTAAAATTATGCTGCTTCTATAAGATTTCGTAGTAAATTAACGAATGTTCGATGTGATTCTTTAAATTAGCATAACTTTTTTATTTATGAACCGATTGACATGAAACAAACACTAAATGTTAAGTGAAGCTTACCACAATATATTAGTGAAAACCATATTTAAATCGGATAAGCCGTTTCTGAGATTAGCGTGCACAAACGCACAGACAAACAGACAAACAGACAAACAGACAAACAGACAAACAGACAAAAAATTTAAAAATCATTGTTTTGGGTTCTATTTGCGTTGATATAGGTCCCAATAGTATTTTTCCTCATATATCTTCCATGTTTTTCAAATTCAAATTCAAATTCAAATTCATTTATTGTTTGTAACAGGTGGAAGAAAGTTATTACACAATGTTAAGTCTCGCTGCAACATACCATAGAGGTGTACAATATTATTATGTCATATTAATTAGTGATTTTAATATGGTTTACAACACACTTACATAATATTATATACTATACATAGTCATAAAATTACATTTTTTTTGGGCATCCAGCTTAGTCAAAAACATTTTTGTCATTTAAAAAGTCATTAATTGAGTAATATTCTTTACATAATAATAATTTCTTAAGATTAAATTTAAATTTATTTATTGTATTAATCTCTTTTAGAGAGTCGGGTAGTTTATTATATATTTTCACTCCCATAGCAAATATACTCATTTTAAATTTAGTTGTTCTACACTGTATATTTTTTAATTCATTTTTATGTCTTGTACTTTTCAATGTCTCATATTTGCCAATATTGCTTCTTACCATACTAGCCGCTTCGAGGATATATAACGATGGAAGCGTTAAAATTTTTAGTCTCCTAAATACTGTTCTACATGAATCAGTCTGGCTAAGTCCACAAATACTTCTAACACATTTTTTTTGGGCTATAAATGCTTGTTCTCTATTAGTAGAGTTCCCCCACAATAATATGCCATATTTTAATGTAGCACCAACATGCGCGTGATACACACTAAGTAATGCTTTTTCATTCACTACCTTTCGTAACATATACAAGGCATACGAGAACTGGTTTAGTTTAGTACATATTTGGTCTACCTGCATTTTCCAGTTCAGTTTTGAGTCAATGTGTATTCCGAGAAATTTAGTATCATTAACTTCTTTAATTGGTTCACCTTTGTAGTTAATCATTGTTTTTATTGGTTCTGCATTCGTATTTGTAAAGTTTATGTAGTTCGTCTTGTCAATGTTTATTTTTAAATTGTTTGCTACTAGCCAAGTTACAATATCTTCTAGTGCTTTGTTAATGTCTATTTCATAATTGTCTACCTTGTTATTAGTGAATATAGCTGTGCTATCGTCTGCATATAATATCATATCTTGATCAATGACTTTAGGGAAATCATTTATATAAATGTTGAACAAAAGCGGACCAAGGATACTTCCTTGGGGTACTCCGTATTTAACCATTTTAGGATTCGATCTATATGTTTCTTCCAACCTTGCGTTTGTCATTTTAGTTATCTGTGTCACTTGAATTCTGTCTGTCAGATAGGATCTTATTAAATTTAATGCATTTCCTCTTACACCATATCTTTCTAATTTATCTACAAGTATATCATGATGTACATGGTCGAACGCTTTCGACATGTCCATAAAAATAGCTATTATTTGCAGTTTGTTATCTAGTCCCATCAGGATTTTATTTAAAAAGTTTAAAAGTGCATCATTAGTAGATCTATTTTTACGAAATCCGTATTGTTCATTTACAATTATCTTATTATCTTCAAAGTAGTTAAAGAAATTATTATGTATAACTCTTTCAAATATTTTGGCAATGACTGGTATTAACGCAATTGGTCTATAGTACTTCATGTCCTCCTTATTTTCCTTTTTAAATAAAGGATTTATGACAGTTATTTTTAGCTTTGAAGGAAACACTCCATTTTCAAGACATAAATTTATGATATGACTAAGTACCGGCGCAATGAGATGCGATACGCGTTTAATTATATTAGTGCTTATATCATCATATCCTGTACTGTTGGTATTACGAAGCAATTTTATTATTTTGTCAACCTCATGTGGGGATGTCGGTTTTAAGAAAATGGAATTAGGACTATTGTATGTCAGTGTTTTAATATAAGAATTTTTATCCCTAGCTGTTGGTTTTATATCATCGATGAAGTACCTGTTAAATGATTCAGCTATTTTTTTAGGCTCAGTGATATTTTTTTCATTTATTTTTAAACAAGTTATATTTTCTTTAGGCGTTACTGTCTTGTAGTTATTTATAATTTTCCATGTCGCTTTACCTTTATTTGTTGCTGTATTTATATAATAGTCATTTTGTGATTTTTGCGTTTTTTTTATAATTGTTCTTAATTTTTTAGTATATTCTTTAAAACGCGCTTTAGCCCTTTGGCATGATGTTAACCTATATTGCCACAGTAGCTGACGTTTCCTTTTTGTGCATATCCTAATGCCCTTACTCAGCCAATTAGGTTTCTTGGAAATTGGTATTTTAACTCGTATAGTAGGAAAACACAAGTCGTAAAATAATTTAAATATATCGTAAAATTCATTATAGGCTTTATCAGAGTCATTATTTAAGTAGCACTCTGTATAACCAAGACTCGCTATGCAGCTTATAAATTTTCTAATATTTTCCTCACTATAGTCTCGCTTCAATTTAAACCAGTGTGTGATGTAATAACTTTTTTTTACCGGACATTTTAACAACTGTGCTGTATGATCAGACAAAGACAACTCAAGGATCTCAGCTTTTGAGCCTCTGATATTATGCGCTATATTATCAATACATGATTTACTACATAATCTAGTCGGTTTATCTATGCTTAATTTCAAATTATAACTTGCAAGCAATTGTATAAATTGTCGGGATATGTTGCTATCTTCAATAACGTTAATGTTAAAATCGCCACACACTATGATTTTTTTTTTAGTAAAGCATATTTTATTTAACAAATCGATTAGTCTAGTAAAGAATAGTTCAATGATTTCCTGTTTATTTTTTGGTGGCCGATAAACACATAGTATTATGATTTTATGCTCCGTTAACTCAATACCACTACACTCAAATATATTACTTATACTTAATTTTTTGGCTTCAGTTATGATTTGAAATTTATGAATTTGTTTAATCAGTATACATGACCCTCCTTTCCTGTTAGTCCGTGAAAAAATGTCTCCTAAGTTATAGTTCATAAGTTTAAGTAATTTTATATCCTCGAAAGTCATGTTATGTTCGGTAATACATAGTATATCGATTGGACTGTAACTATTATTCGTACTCATAGTGTGGAGATGTACAGTTAGTTCATCTAATTTCGTAATTAAACCATTTATATTCTGATGCAGTATTTTTATGTATTTATAAGCGAAAAAAATCATTATTTATTTGAGATTTAGTAGAATTTTTGAATGTACAGACAGCGATCGGTTACATTTTTATTATATGTATAGATTTTTAATATTTCATGTGTATTTGAATATAATCTTATTGTAATGTCATGTAATGCAAGTTAATTAATTTTTCCCTGGCTTTATAATAATAATAGTAATATAATATGTGGACACTATTACACATCGTCATCTAGTCCCTAGCTAAGCAGAGCTTGTGTTATGGGTACTAGATAATTGAAATATAATACATATTATACGTTTTTTTTTTTTTTTTTATTATTTTAGCCTACCAAAGTGACTCCACTCTGCCTGATGGTAAGCAGTAACTGGAATCCAGAAGTGGCGGAAACCATTCCAAAAGCCAAACTACTGGTTTGGTGGCCTCCACTATGGCGGCTTAGTGAGATGCTTTTTCACGCCCCGCTTAAAAGACCCAGGATCAAAATTAGATGGGAACACATGCGCTGGCAAAGAGCTCCAGGCTTTAATTGGGCGACAAAAGTATAAAGTGCTGAACCGTTTAATTCGAGACCCTTTAGATTCTACTGTGAAAGGGTGGCACTTTAGTCCCGCACGTGTCGTTCTGGATACGTTTTTTTTTTGTAAATACATACTTACAATACATAGAAAACACTTAAACTGAAGACAAATACAAATGTTCAACACACCAATATTTGCCTTCCGCGGGAATCGAACCCACGACATCCGGCGTCGCAGTCAGTTACACTAACCAATAGACCAACGGTGCAATCAAAATTAATTAAATAATACTTAAAGAATTAAATAATACTTAATTAAATAACGATTAATACTGTATTGCTTAAAATCGTTTCGTAAATAAGCCATTATTTCTCGTAAAAAGTAAAGGATAAAATGGTTATTGTGGGTTATTCCTAAGAAATGGATATATATGTATATATATATTCCATCGCTGACTTTATGTACTTATAGTTTTATTTTAAAAATAATTTTGCACGCTGCAAGGCTAAATATGGAATGCGACAGTATCATGTACCTACCAACTTATTGTACCCATGTTTGCATATAAATACATTTGATGTGATTTGATTGAGGGTCCAGGCGACTTCAAGTAAAAATAAATACTACACTTACTAAACCCCAATTACATCACTAAAAGAAATTTTCCCTCACGTATTCACATCCGTAGAACGAATATATATCATTGGATTATTCGACTTTCATGCGACACCGATATTACTTAAATGAATCGATTTGAATTGAAATCGAATAGCATGCGGCTAGTACTGTTCTATCTGCAAGAGTGATGCATATCATACAACATCGATAATACGAGTACAATGAAAGTATAATACAATATATTAAAATCGAAATGGCTGAGTGGATAAGGCACCCGATTCGTAAGCATGAGGTAGTGGGTTCTAATCCGGGCAAGTACCAATGTGATATTCGAAACATATGTACTTATTAAGTTTATCTTGGACATTTCTGACTGACGGCGAAAACATCGTGAGGAAACCTGGACTTTAAAGTCTGAAATTGCCAATCCGCCTTGAGCAAGCGTGGTGATTAATGCTCATGCCTTCTCTATATGAGAAGAGGTATTTGCCTTGCAGTGGGACATTAAACAGGCTGGTATTATTCTAATCTATTAAAAGATATACATATTTGACTAAAAGTATTAATTAATCATCTAACCAACAGAAATCTTAATTGGAGAAAAAAGAGGTTTCAATTAACACCAAAAATAAAAAAATTACAAAAAGACACAAAATTCTAAAATAAATCTTCTATTCCAAATTCAAATTTAAGGCTCTTATGTTCACATAGCAGTAAAAAATTCAAAAATATACATATTCGATAATTGTATACGAGTCACACTTTCGATAATTATAGTATTTCATAACATCGAAGATTTATCGATGTCGATGAAAGTTTTATTATAGTTGAACCGATCGTTCGATGTATCGATATTTCGCATGATGTCGGTTATTTGAAACACGTGCGCGTACGCATAGAGTAAGAATCTACAAATGTTTATGGATGTGGTGTTTCAGTGTAATTAGGATGCGTTTGTACTGATTTGGAGCTGAGCGGAGTGGAGAGGAGCAGGCCGTGAATTCCCTCCTTTTCACTCCACCCAGCTCCGCGTCAGTGGAACCCTTAATGTGTTTCAGTTCTGGTATAAGCTTGATTTTTTTTATGAAAGGATTTTTTTTTATTAGCCTACCAAAGTGACTCCTCCCCGCCTGATGGTAAGCAGTCAGTGGTATCCAGAAGTATTGGCCACTATACCAAAAGCCATCGTCCTAAACTGCTGGTATGGTGGCCTCCACTATGGCGGCTGGGAATGAGTTTAGGGGAAGGGAAAGAGGAAAAGTGGGAAATAGGGTCTCCGGCGCTCTCACTTACCGAACGAAACGCAGTAGTACGGATACTATTACTCTTACGTCGATCTTCTATGAGAGGTTAGTACATCCCCGGATGATCCTGCCCATTCATGCTGAAACCAGCTTGGATCTACTATCGAATAGAATGCTAATGCCTTGATGACCAAAAAGCTGACGACTCTCTGATAATAAACTGTTATCTTATCAGATAGCCATACCTATTTTTAGTGTTATGGAAACAATGCTGAAATAGGCAGTTAATTCGTTCGTTTAAAAAAATAAAGTTTTAATTCATTTGTTTTATTCATGTTTTGTTGCCATCCGGCGCGGCGGCTGGCGGCCGGCACTGCATAGTCGTGAACCGAGTTGTAGCCAGCGTCATTATTTTGTTTTTATGTAAAAAAAAAATATGTAGGTATAATTGTTTAAATAAGTGTTTTTTTTTATGCAATACGTAATATAATAATAATAATGATGTAGACAGGTAATGTGTAAACTTTGATAAAATATTAGTACTTACTTAGGCTTTTAATTACATTTATTGTTAAATCTGTAATAATTATTGTTAAATTGTACTCTAATAAATTATTTTTCTTTCTTTCTTTCTTTCTTTCATTTAAGAACAAAATGCCGCATCTATAATAAACTATATTCCATTTCTAACGTCATCGCATTTATTGAATGTATTAAAGTCCATGTTGTGATTTCGTTGGTATTTCTTTGTATGTTTAGTTTTATTATTTATAGAATACCGTTTCTATTCATTATCATATCGGCCTATTACTATCCCACAGCAGGGAAAGGTCTCTTCTCATACAGAGAAGGTATGAGCATTGATCGCCATGTGCGCTCAAGGCGGATTGGCAATTTCAGACTTTTAAGTCCAGGTTTCCTCACGATTTTCCTTCACCGTCAGTCAGAAATGTTCAAGATAATTTTAGTAGTATGATGTGAAACATCACATTGGTAATTACCCTGATTTGAACCCACTACCTCGTGTTTACGGAGCGGGTGCCTTATCCACTGGACAATTTCGACTTCATTACATTCATTTACATTAATCGCGATCTATTTTGTCTGTAACGGGAACCAATTACACTAGTAATTTATACTCGTAATGTTTACATTGAAACATGAATAAGCGAAATGTTTCCTATTGTGATGTAACATAGTGCGAATTAGGTCTAGATTTAGTTCAATATTTTCAAGTTTACGTTGAATATTAGCGGCGTTTTAGGTATTCATAAACATTTTAAAACATCTTATTCAAGGTGAGCGAATCTACGGATGAGTTTGTTTGTTTGTTTGAACGCGCTAATCTCTAGAACTAACAGTCGGATTTGAAAAATATTTTTGTGTATGATAGCCCAGTTCTCGAGAAAGGTTATAGGTTATACAACATCACGCTATTTGCGACGGGAGCAGAGCAGTAAGCAAAGACGCGGGTAAAACTGCGCCGCGGAAAGCTAGTATTATATGACAATTTTAAGTAAATTTTATTTTATTACCTACTTTTAAATTTATTTACTTTTATCATTTTGTTTAAAAAAAATGTTTTTTGAAACTATCATGAATAGTAGCATACAAAAGACATCAACGCGTTGCGTAAATATTGTTGAACAAATTTACATAAGCCTTTTCTGTGAATAAAGATTAACATAGTCATAGTCATAGTTATAGTCATAGTTCTTTATTGGTAAGGGATTCTTACATGTCATATTTCAATTTAAAATACTTAGATTACAGTACAATAATAATAATACTTACATTACAAGCTAGTCAAATAAACTAAAAGCATTAAATAAATACGAAAATAAATTAAAAATAGATAAAAATGTCAAATTCATAAATGTCACAGTAGTGTGGTATAAATAATAAAAAATACATAATAATTATCAAACATGTCAAGCTTTCACTGAAATAAATTCCTCATAAGAATAAAACGCCCTCTCAACAAGCCACTTTTTTAACCGCCTTTTAAAACTGTCTATACTTGGGGCACTTGTGATGGCTGCTGGCAGTCTGTTATAAATTTCTAATAAATTACACAATATTAAAATGCATCTCTTATTGAAAAGGACATCTAGTCTCTTCATTAATCAATAAAAAATACATACCAGTTTAAAAGACATCCACTTGCCAGGTTTCTCTTTTACTTACTATATCACGCACAAGGTATATCTAAACTAATATTATGAAGATTTTTTGTTTGTTTGTTTGTAACGATTTAACTAAAAATATACCTTTAGAAAGCAATAAATTCAGCGTGTAACATAGGCTATTTTATTATATTATTTTCTGTCATATCCAGAACTGCAATATTTCAAGCGCATTCGTAAATCTAAATGATACCATTTTACTTTTGACTGGCCTGTTGGCCCAGTGGTTAGTGACCCTGACTGCTAAGCCGGAGGTCGTGGGTTCGATTCCCAGGCAAGACAGATCTTTGTGTGATGAGCATAATTGTTTGTTCTGTGTCTGGGTGTAATTTATCTATAATATGTATGTATTTACAAAAAAATGTATATAAGTAGTATATCAGTTGTTTAGTACCCATAACACAAGCAAATATAATTGCTTAATTTGGGACTAGATGGCGCTGTGTAACAAAAAAGGATATATTACATTACATTTACATTTACCGTAGGCGTTTGTTGTGGGACCGAATAAAACTTTTGATACCTAAGCGCAGCAAGGGCGGACCTCTAGTCTTAATATAAATTAGTTTCCAATCTACCTGATGGTAAGAAATCAGCTAAGTCTATGGATGGATACCATCACCGCCATGACAGCTACAAGATAATGGGGTACTCCTCAGGTAGGCCATCTCTATGATACTTATTCAAACCTACATTAGAAGAAAACTTTATGTTTAAATTGCTAATTCACAATTACTACTTAAAAAACTTCATAAACAAATAATCTATACTTAGCGAAAGAGTTTGTTTGTTTGTTTAAATGCTCTAATCTCTGAAACTACCAGTCGAATTTGTCATTAAGTACAGTTCTATATCATAGGCCATGTAACATCAGGCTGTATAGTATGAGTTCAGAAGTACCCACAGATGTAAACGCGAGTGAAACTGCGCCACGAATAGCTAATTCAGATATAAATAGCATTGTCAAGCTGGACAGGAGAAAATGTCAGCTTATTCACACAGCCTGCTTACTGCTTAAATGCCAGAAGAATAAGGCTAAGCGACTTACTACTTACTTACCCGACTGCCGAACTCAAGTAGGGTAATGTTTTTCGAGTGAATGTATGTATGTTTGTGGTTATGTATACACAAAAAAATAAATACACATTTATTTGGCACGCTCTACAGCCTAAATGGCTTAATTGATTTAACATATGAGGTGTCAGTCATTAGATTCATATTAATTGTGGCAGTGACATAGGGTATATAAAATTTTATATACCGTCAGCAAAAAAATAGGTAATGATTTTTTTTTCACTTTTTTTTAGGCAGGCGGGCTTTTTATTTTTTAATAATATAAAATAATAATAATAATATTCTATCACATTCACACAGCGCCATCTAGCCCCAAATTAAGCAATTATATTTGCTTGTGTTATGGTACTAAACAACTGATATACTACTTATATACATTTTTTTTTGTAAATACATACATATTATAGATAAATTACACCCAGACACAGAACAAACAATCATGCTCATCACACAAAGGTTTGTCCTGGAAAAATTGCTTGTTTTTAAATAATTTATTATTATAAATAATAATGAAAGTGCTGGTGGTTCAGTATTACTAAGTCCAGAGTTTTACTATATTATTTATTCATATTAAAGTTTTTGAAAGCCTAGTTCGAAATTGTGCCTAGTAGATAGCAACTCACATTTAGATCCTATTATATGTGAAAAAAAAATAGATAATACTTTTCTGCCTACCTCTTAAAAGAAAAATATAAGAAAAATATTACTTATATTATGTAATTGGAATGTATAAAATCAAATGTTTATATTATACTACATATAACTTTATCTGTTTTATAAAAAGACTAGTTATTGCCTTTAGGGCATTTTTTCGTGATGAAAGATAGCCTATATGTTGTTTCTCAAATCTACGAAATTTTATCAAAATCAGTTCAGTGGTTTAGACGTAAAAGTAAAACAGACAGACAGAGTTACTCATACTTTTGCATTTAATAATATTAGTATGGATTAGTATGGATTGTTCCAATCTCTGTATATTTACGGTTTGTTTTAAAAACCCTCTCGACTTTTTTCCACAGAACCAAGCCCTTTGGCTTGAAGATTTTTTTACATATTTAAAAGAAGGTGGCAAATAGACAGTTACTTTATAAAGAAAGCGTAAACATAAAACTTTCACTTAATAATATTTCTCTTAAACCCTTAAAGCATTTCGTTAATTAAATGAATTGCTCTAATGATATCTTTTGAATCTAACCTCCATGTGCATCGTGGTGATCAATTCCAAAATATGTAAGCGCGTTCTCGAGAAAGCAATTCATTTGATACATACGGGATAATGTTACAACAAACATTGGATTGCCAACATGTTGGTTGTATATTTTGTGTTAGCTATTGCGCGTTTTAGCTGGTATTATACTTTGCATCTCTGCGAAGATGATTACTAGTTACATGCAGCAGTACGTAGTATGGTGCCGTCCTTATCACACTGTTCAAAGCTACAAAAGAAAAATATATTCTGTCTCGCTCCCCGCTTGCCTGATTTGCTAGGGGACGCCTACGCCGCCATTACGTTTTTTTGTGCGGTCTAAGTCACGCGTGTAATAATTATTAATTAATTAATTGAAATATTTAGTGCTACGAGTGCATAAAATGGGAAAAAAGCGTTCGGGTGATAAAGATTACGATCATATTCTCAGTAAAATTAAGAAACTAGAAGAAAAAGTAAAAAAGAAATCACGACGTCACCACCGTCGTAGGATCTCAACAACCTCTGAAAGTGATCAAAGTGAATCCTCTAACGAGGAGCCATCTAAATTAGTTTTTGATAGTGACGAAAACTACAGCGTAGGCGCCATTATGTCGCGACCGGCTCGGCTTCTTGTTGTCATGCGCATTCAAATTGCGCTTATTGCTCCTAATGCTATAATAACACTGCACTTGCTTTAAGCTTCTACTACATAAATTATCACTTGTGATACCTCAATGCTTAACCAAAATACACACGTAAATCGTGATGTGATTATTGATGTGCAAACAAACTCCACGTATATCGTGTTGAGATTTTTTGTTGTTTTCTCCACGTAAATCGTGTCGAGAATTATTTTCTTAACTCCACGTATACCGTGTTGAGTAATTAATTACTACCTACATAAAAGCTCCACGTATATCGTGTCTGAGCGTTAATAGTATTCTTTATGGATACACAGACAAAATTACATATTATGCAGTTACACTTCTCAGTCCTATAATTCTACAATAAATAAGTAATAAGAACACCACGTAAATCGTGTGTGAGGCTAATTATTTTTCTTTGGTACAATGAACCCAATATATTGTAGGTATTATAGTAAATTAGAGATACATTTTATTTAAATATGGTGATGCTCCTTTCAGATGAAAATTTGGACAACAACCAATTTCAACTTGATAATGTGGATGGTGTTGAGGAATGTTCGGCATTAAATACCAATATTTTGAATATATTAGGTGACGACACCTGTACAGAAAGTGTGTTTGGTGAAAACTTTCATAAAGATCTGTCTACTAGATGGCAACACATTTTGCTTAATGGCTTATCCAAAGAAAATAGGTCTGTGTTAATTAAAACATATTTACCCCCAGAAAACTGTCCTAACATAAAGGCACCTAAGCTTAACCTGGAAATTAAGGCTGCTCTCACCGAAATTAATAATAAGAAAGATTTTTTTTCTCAGACAAAACAAAGTCAATTGGGGAGTTGTTTATCAGCTTTGGGAAAAGCTCTAAATTTATTAATTACTGAAAATAAAGATGATACAATACAGCAAGAAGTTATAAAATCACTAAGTGATGCTGGTCGTCTGCTGTGTGACTATCATTTTAAAGAATCTCAATCACGCAGGTATGCTATCATTAATACTCTTAATAAACAGACACGAGAGACTATAAAAGACACCAAAATAGATGAATATTTGTTTGGTTCTGGTCTTGCTGAACACTTAAAGTCATCTAAGGCGATTTCCAAGTCTGGCATGGAGCTCAGACCGACAATGGCCAATAATCGGCAAAAGCCCAAGGCAACAAACACGGGTCAAACATTGGCAGCACGTCGCGAGACTTTAAACTTGAGGGGGGCGCCGCAAGCATCAGCCGCAGAAACGCGAGCGTACCCCACACCGAGGAGGAATGTGGCTCCAGCTTCGGCGCCGACACGCAACCGTCACACTCTCAACTCGAGGACCATGCAGCGGCACCGTGGGAGGAGGACTTAACTCCAGTTGCAGAGGTACCTGCTTCTATTGCTGGTAGATTACAATACTTTTACCAACAGTGGGCTAAAATTACTAATGACCCCACAATTTTATCTTGGATCAAGGGTTATAAAATACCCTTTACTGAAGACACTGTACAACAAAATTTATCACAAAATAAGTGCTTTACACAAAAAGAATCTGAAATTATCAATCAGTGTATTACTGATCTAATTCAGTCTGGTTTTATCTCATCTTGTAGCCCCTGCAAAACCAGTATATTTCTCCTATATTTACAGTTCCAAAACCGAATGGTAAACACAGATTTATATTAAATCTAAAAGGTTTAAATAAATTCATTGATGTTCAACATTTCAAAATGGAAGATTACCGCACGGTATTGAAACTTATTGAACACAATGACTACATGGCAACTATTGACCTCCAAGATGCTTACTTCCTAGTGTCAATAGATATGGAAGATCGGAAAAAACTGAGATTTCAGTGGCATTCTAATTTATTTGAATTTAACGTTCTCCCATTCGGCTTGTGTACTGCACCATTCGTATTTACGAAAATTTTAAAACCTGTATTGTCTCAGTTACGCTCCAATGGTCACCTCTCTGTAAATTATTTAGATGATTTCTGCTGTATCGCTTCATCATATGAGCTCTGTATTGATAATGTCACTGCCACTACGAACCTTCTAGAATCATTAAGATTTTTGATCAATTGGGACAAAAGTCGAATTATACCCAGTAGACTGTGTAAGTTTTTAGGATTTATATTCAATACAGCCAACATGACTTTATCATTACCAGATGAAAAGAAGTTGCGAATAAAGGAAAAAACTGTTGGTTTTCTCAATAAAAATAAAAGTACAATTAGACAATTTGCAGAATATCTCGGACTTTTAACCTCGGCATGTCCAGCGGTTCGTTATGGCTGGGTTTACACAAAATTGATGGAGCGGGAAAAATACTTAGCTTTAGATAATTCTAGTAATTATAATAAACATATGATTATTAAAAACAGTCTACATCATGACTTTAAATGGTGGCAAAACAACATCAAAAATAGTTTTTGTCCTATTCGTAAAGATGATTATGATCTGGTCATATACAGCGATGCATCCAACACTGGTTGGGGTGCTGCCTGTGATGGTGCATCGGCTAACGGCAATTGGACTGAATCTCAAATGACCAACCACATTAACTATCTTGAACTGAAAGCGGCTTATTATGCACTGAAAACTTTTGCTTCTCACCTTTACGACGCCAATACCAATACTCCTGCGAATTGACAACAGTACAGCATTGGCTTACATTAATCGAATGGGAGGTGTGAGATTTACACACCTCAACCAACTAGCTCGTAAAATTTGGCAATGGTGCGAACAACGTAGTATACATGTATTTGCATCATATATAAAGTCTGCTGATAACATAGAAGCAGATTATGCGTCCAGACAGTTAAATATTGACACTGAATGGGAACTTGCTGTATATGCGTTCACACAAATCGTGCACACATTCGGTAAGCCAGAATTCGATCTCTTTGCCAGCTTACAAAATCACAAATGTGAGAGATATGCTTCATGGAAGCTTGATCCTCAATCTGAGATAATTGAGGCATTTACTTTTAATTGGCATAGTGTAAACTTTTACGCATTCCCCCCCTTTTGTCTTATTACTAAAGTACTTCAGAAAATAAAACTGGACAAAGCAGAAGGTATTGTTGTGGTACCAGACTGGCCATCACAGCCATGGTACCCAGTATATCAGAAAATGGTTATTTCTCAAAGAATTATATTCGAACCAAATGAATCATTGCTACATTCTCCTTTCAGAAAAGCTCACTCCCTTCATGCAAACCTTTCCCTGGTGGCGGCGAGGTTATCCGGCAGAGTTTGATAAAGCGAGGTGTTCCAACAACTTCTTTAAATTTACTTATGGCTTCATTTTCCGGTAATACCTTGAACCAATATAACTCATCTTTAAAGTCTTGGTGGGAGTTTTGCCAAACTAATAATTATGATTATTGTGAAGCTAATGTGTCACAGTTGATTAATTTTTTGACACAAAAATTTGAATCAGGGTCTAGTTATAGTACGCTAAATACAGCAAGGTCAGCAATATCCCTTCTGTTAGATAAATCTTATCCTCAAATGATATGATTAAGGTTACTGAAAGGTGCTTTTAAATTAAAACCTCCCACGCCAAAATATGATGTTACGTGGGACCCTATTATTGTACTTAATTACTTAAGCGGTTACTACCCATATGATAATATAAACCTACGTGATTTATCATTTAAAACAATTACATTACTTGCAATAGCATCTGCTCAGAGGATGCAAACTTTAAGTTTAATTAAAATTGAAAATATAATAATAAGAACAGACTGTATTTTAGTAAAAATAGTTGATCTGATTAAAACATCCAGACCTGGGACCTACCAACCACTCATTAGACTTCCTTTCATTAAAGAAAATCCGAAAATTTGTCCAGCACTTGTTTTACAAGAGTACATAAATAAAACTTCCAATATTAGAAATAAGTCGGGCAATTTGTTTGTCAGCTTTAGAAAGCCTCATAATAAAGTAGGTTCACAAACGCTTGCACACTGGGTGAAGACAACCCTCCAAAAAAGTGGTGTCGATACAAGCCTATTTGGTGCGCATAGCACACGTCACGCAGCCGCTTCGGCCGCGCGACGCTCTGGGGTTAACCTGCAAGTGGTTCGTAGGGCAGCAGGCTGGAGTGACACATCTAATGTTTTCCTTAAATATTATAACAGAGATATCAGTACCGCTGTAGACAATAACGAATTTGCTTACTCTCTGTTTAACTCGTGTTGAATATATATGTATAATCAATAATTGATAATTGTACTAATGGTTAGTGTCCTAATCTAATTATATGAAAACATTTTTTGTTATCTGTATACATTTTCTTTAAGAAAGGAGATAATATAAAGTGCTTAACTATACATCTTTTTATTTTTGGAATTCTAAAATATTCCTTGCCTATCAAATCAAATTTTAAGCTCTAAACATCTGCATGTAACTAGTAATCATCTTCGCAGAGATGCAAAGTATAATTAAGAATTAAACGAACTTACCTTGTGAAGTTCGATTCTAATTATACGAGCATCACGAAGAAGATGATTACCATACTCCCTCCCAACCCAGTTCGGACACAATCATTTTCTTCCTTACCCCTCTATAAAAATTTGATTATCACTAGCTCTAAAATTAATGGCGGCGTAGGCGTCCCCTAGCAAATCAGGCAAGCGGGGAGCGAGACAGAATATATTTTTCTTTTGTAGCTTTGAACAGTGTGATAAGGACGGCACCATACTACGTACTGCTGCATGTAACTAGTAATCATCTTCTTCGTGATGCTCGTATAATTAGAATCGAACTTCACAAGGTAAGTTCGTTTAATTCTTAATTATTATAATTTTATTTTTATATTATACTACTAGCTGCCGTGCCTAAAACGTGTTTTGTCTCCGTCGGGAATCAGACCGATTTTCGGGATAAAACGTAGCCTATGTTCGTCTCCGGCACCGAGTCTATCTACATACCAATTTTCATCGTTAGGCGCTGTGTAGTAACAAATACACACACACACACACACACATACTTTCGCATTTATAATATTAACAAGCTACGCCCTGCGGCTTCGCCCGCGTGAAAATTGCTATGTGTTTAATTAATGTAACTCAGGAATCAGACCGATTTTCGGGATAAAAAGTAGCCTATATCCCGAAACCAAATCTATCTACATACCAATTTTCACTGAAATCGGTTTAGCGGTTTAAAATTAATATGGTGGTTAAGTATTCTTACACTTTCTAAATCACCGCGCAATTGTTTCTAGTTTTTCTTTCATAAAAACCTTCTCCTGACAATTACAAACACAACAAAAAAAGAATTAACGAAATTGATCGAGCCGTTCACGCGTGATGCCATGACCAAGGGCAATAGGGATTCATTTTTATATATATAGATTTATAGATAGGATTAAGATTGGCTCATTGCTACTTTTCCTTGAGTACATTCTTTACGAGTATATCTAAATTTCCATAAAATTCATTTTCGCCTGAATGCCGAAGTCAAGGTAGGGAATGTTTTTCAGCGTATGTATAGCGTATGATATATATATTTATATAATGTGGGTATGTCTGTCTATTTTTTGGCACGCTCTACAGCTTAATGCCTGGATGGTTTTTAACATATGAGGTGTCATTAGATTTGTATTGATTATAAAAATATGTGGGAGAGATATAGGGTATATAAAATTTTAACGTCGCGTCGGCGTCGGTATGAAAAAATATTGATTTTCTTTATTTTCATTTTATTTTAGGTAGACAGGTTTTTTGTTTTTTATTTAATGATATATTTTGCTTGTCCCATAATTATTTTATTCATAAATAAAATATATTATTATTTTTGTTCAGAATAGCTGGATATTTTACGTTTTTGTGTTTGTTACAAATAGGAAAAAGTCTAACCATTCCATTAAGTAGAAAAACCGTTTTATATAAAAATGTGATCCATCATGTTGGATAATATATCATCCAACATGTTGGATATCTCATCTAACTTATCACCTGACTTGCTTGCTCAATTATTCAGCTGTATATTTCTTTACTATTAACAACTGGCTAAGACAAAATAAAACAGGTAGCTTATTACATCGTATTAGTAGCCTTTATGTAATCGTATGTTTTTTGAGTAGTAATAAAGTTTCTGACTCTCTAAATTTGATTTTATGAAATTATATGAATTTTTGATAGTGGTGTCAAGATTAGTGATAGGTTATATGAAAATAATAGCCAGCTTCACCCGCGTGAATGTCAGTTATCGCATTTTTCATACAAACTTGCATCCCCTATTTCAACAGTTCAAACCATGTTTTCGCGATAAAAAAAAATTGTTGCCTATGTTGTTCTCCAAAGCATTTTCTATTTCCATACCAAATTTCATCAAAATCAGTTCAGTGATTTATCCTTGAAAGCGTAACAGGTAGACATACAGCCAGACAGACAGAGTTACTTTCGCATTTATAATATTAGTATAGATTAAGTTTTAATTTCGATAGGTAATTTACATTATCATTTAATTTGGAAGGCTAAAATTAGGCTTCCCCGGGCTTTTGTCTTTCAACAGTCGTCCAAATACATCCAAACTCAAAACAAATATTTTATGGATCACATAAAGTTTTGGTATCTGTGGAAATTGAACCTATCATATCGTGCATATCAGTCGCATGTGGCCGTACTATTTAAGCTCTTTATTTAACTATTAACTGCTTTATGGGCTGTTTTTTCACTCCTTGTTTATATAACCCAGAATCGTACTTAAATGGAAATATACATCTACCATACAAGACAATAAATGCAAACTTAAAAATGAATTGATAGCAACTTTTCTTATAAATATTATTACACCGCCATCTTCTGCAAAGCATCGGAACTATCTCACCATACATCAATATTTAGTCAAGGTTGAACTTTCTACCTTTTACGTTTCATCATAAAAAATAACATGCAAATAAAGCTATTAATGAATTTAGTTATAAGGTAATTTTTGGATGTAAAAATTTTCAATAGTTTCGATAGATGGCGTTAAGCTTATAGCACATTTTTGTTAGTTGTCAAGACGCGATTTTCAGGCCACTGCAGAAAAATAAGGGGAGTATCTTTTGTTTGTGTGATTCATAAATATTTATTATGAATTTAGGTGAACTTTGTGTACGTTAATTTTATGTATGTAAATTACACCACAACATAGCTTATTGGCTACGAGCCCTTTCGACCCTTCACTAGTGCATAAAGAAGTAATTTATTTTATAGAACTTAGGTGACAAACAACCATACAACCCGCCTGGGATTAAGCAGTTACCGTACCATAAACGCTTGCAACACCTGAAGTATCTCTTGCACTTTACCAATCCTGTTAAGAACTTTTTAACTTCTGTCTAGTGTAACTCCATGTCGTAGTCTCTCATAAAAACAGACGTCGCCTCAAGAATGGAATATCTAGAAATTTACAATACCTAATCTAGGACATTCAATAAAGGTAGAATGAAAAAGTAATAATTGCCCGAGGAACCATTTTTAATGTTTCATTCATATTGAAAGTGAAAGCTATGACGGCTCAGCGGTAAACGTATCCACATCTTGTTCACGATATGACGATATTATAGTTTCAATAATGTGAAGAAAATGGTGAAGAAAAGTCGTATTAATTTTAATAATGCCGACACTGGCAGACGAGCACAGACCACGCGATGGTAAGTAATAACTGTCGCGTATGGACGACTCAGAGTCCCTAGCACTGCTCCTGCAATGCCAGGGATTTTGCGGAGCAAGCTGAGCTTAGCAGGTGAAATGATTAAAGGAGGTAAGGAAAAAGGAAAGGTGGAAATAGGGTCATTTAAAGTCAATCTCAAAACCGTTAAATAATGATACTTATGTACGTCATTACCAAAAAGATGTCAGCAATTTTTCTATATCTAATTCACTGACAAGGAAAAACTGGCAAAAATAATGTAGCCATACGAAGAACGGGCAAAAAATAATGTATGTATAAGATTGACATAATCTAATGCCAACGCTTATAACAATCCCATACATTTGTTAATCTATTCTATGAATAGAATAGATATCTTTGCCACTCGTCTAGGCCCTCTGGCCTGTTTAAAGATATATTTAAAAATAGAGACTATTTGATGTAACTGAAAACAGATTATTCTGTCTGTAAGCTTCATACAACCTAAATTCAAAACTAGTTATGAAACTCTTCTAAAGTACGGAGTTTTTCATAGCCACCACGCTTTTCAGGCGAGGCGATGACCACATAAAGTAATATTTAGAACGCAGATAACGCTAGTGACCATTTTATTTATTTACATTTATTTCTTTATATTATTAAGTTTGATACAACTACTTATACACTTAACACAGTTAATTAATAATCACATTTTTAAGGTATTTCTGATTTAAATTAATAATATAGTCAAAGTCAAAGCATTATTCCATTTTGATCATAAAGTATGATGCTTATGAAAAGTCAAAATTACGTGAAGTCAGCTAATTAACCTACAGCCAGTTGACGAGGTAGAGCTGTGAGAAGAACTGGCAAGAAACTCACGCCACTCTTATCAATCGCCAGATAATTGCAGTTTTTTGTATGAGTTAACAATTTTAACACATCAACGCAACCAAAGAACCATACAAAGTAATTATTACAAAACAATCAATTAATTTTATAACCAAGATTAAAAAAAGAAAAGAAATGAAAATAGAGATAGAGATATAATAATAATACCAGCTTGTTTACTGTCCCACTGCAGGGCAAATGCATCTTCTCCTATAGAGAAGGCATGAGCATTAATCACCACGCTTGCTCAAAGCGGATTGGCAATTTCGGACTTTCAAAACCAGGTTTATTCACGATGTTTTCCTTCACCGTCAGTCAGAAATGTCCAAAATAAACTCACTACCTTGTGTTTACGAAGGTGCTTTATCCCTGAATCTTTTCGACTTATTACTATATTAATTGCATACATAATTTTGAATAATTTCAGTCACGGCCAATCCTAGTATTTTAGTATTTGTAAATAAATCTGGGAATCGAACCCACAATCATAGCAGACATGTCTGTGCCACCGACAGCAACTTAATTCAGTATTTTTAAATTATTACACTCACACCTCCCGATTGGCATCGGCTCGTCTACTAAGGGTATAAGTGTCATCCTATACATATTAATGACCTAACATCCGTTTGCACAATATATAAATATTAACTACAATGTACTACCGAAATCGAGAACTTTTACTAACTAATTTGCAAATATAAATATTCAATTAAATATTATGTCATAATAAACTATTATTATGTACAGGATATACAAATGAGGTGTCATAAAGTGTGTTACAAAAATTTATTAAAAATAAACATTAATTTTATAGAAAAGAAATAGTTATGAGTTTTTGTGTTAGAATAGTTGTGTGATGAGCATGATTGTTTGTTCTGTGTCTGGGTGTAATTTATCTATAATATGTATGTATTTACAAAAAAAAAAAAAATATATAATTGCTTAATTTGGGGCTAAATGGCGCTGTGTGCATGTGGTAGAATATTATTATTATTCTTTCCTTTTATTTTTCTCAGCTGTTAAACTGGTTTTAACTACATTTACGGGCGCCAGCCAAGTAAATGCAGTGTGTGGTGATAATTTAGGTTGTAGATGTTGTATGTAATGTCGTGTGTAATGTTGTGGTTTCCTCTATTATTATTATTATTATTATTATTATGAATGCATAACTTAACACTAAATTAGACCTGTATACAGAGAAAGATAGATATTTGAGGTCTCATATATAACAGGTGGTGACCCCGCGGTTTATATTTTATTAGCTAAGTTGTCTGTCCAGAAATATATCAGTACTAGCTGCGCCCCACAGCTTCGCCCGGTCTAAAATGTGTTTTGTCTCTCTCGGAAACCACACGGGGATATAAACTCGCCAATGAAATCATCGAAATTAGTTTCCGTCCAAAGTGTGTTTCTGTTCCAATATAAAATATAGTATTGGGTCAAAAAAGGTATGTTTTGATCACAGCAAATGGTGTTTTATAGTCTCTGCTTATCCCATATCCCATAAATGGGAGACAGGCGTGAATTGTCTTATGTCAATCTCATACATTTTTCAATCTACTTTTTGAATAGAATAAAAATCTATGCCACTTGTCTGGGGCCACATAACAAACGACGTCAAATCTCGATACACCTGTCTTTCTCTCTCTTAAGAACATTCTACAACATAATTTTCAAAGCAAGTGATTACCTATATTACACGTGTGTTGTGTGAGTAATTTAAGAAAACAAACTTAGTGAAAACTCCATTATCTTATAAGATTACGTTATAAGATTCATTGTTTGTGTTTCTCACAGACACCATTGTTTCATAGAGATTAACTTTTACTAAGATCAGTAAAAGTAATCGTTGAAATTGTTTTATGGGTTTTTAATATATTGCACGTTGTAAAGAGCTTAATATGACTCATTAGATTAGTCATGATGAGTTTTTATTACTGTCGTTGGCAGATGAGTCAACAGCACACCTGGTGGTAAGTGATAACTGTCGCCTGTGAACTTGCAATACCAGGGAATCTGCGAAGCCGCTGTCTACTATATTATTGTTTGAAGAAAAACATCTGGGAACACTGCAGCTGCATATCTGGTAGTTCATTCCAGAGCCTACACGTACGTGGGTGAAATAAACACTGGAAACGAACCATGTTGAATGAAATCGTGTTCAGGTAATATGGATAAAGTATCTTTTTTTTTTTAGATAGACTACTGGAATTTTACAAACATACATTCAACAGACACAATGTACACCCAGACTCGTAGTTTTTTTTTATAGTAGCCTACCAAAGTGATTCCATCCCGCCTGATACACCATACCAGAAGCCATCGTCTTAAACTGCTGGTATGGTGGCCTCCACTATGGAGGCTGGGAATAGGGTAGGGAAAGGGAATGGAGGAGGTGAGGAAAGAGGAAAGGGGGAAAATTGGGCCTCCGGCGCTCTCACTCACCGATCGAAACGCAGTAGTACGGATACTACTACTCTTATGTCGATATTCTATGAGAGGGTAGTACTTCCCCGGTTGATCCGGCTCATTCATGCTGAAACCAGCGTGGATCGACTACCTACCAAAGTAGTGATTAGTCTTTGGTGTAGTGATTCGCCTTTTGGGCAGGAGCGAGTGATACTAAGACATTTACACGACTCAGAATCTGCTGCATCATTCAATAGATATAACAATTTCCCTTTTCCATCACAATTAAAACGTAGTACCTCATAAAATTTGATAGGCCCGTGCTTACTAACTACCGTGTCAATTACTCTGTACGATGTAACATCATCGGTTTGTAATAACCGGTAAATTTGAGGTTTACCGGCATCGTGATTAGTTATAGTAAAGGGCAGAAAAGTTAGGATATTGACATTAGATTGTATAACATTTTATGACTAATGACATTTTACTAACCGTATTGCATGCTCTATGGCAGAACATGACTGTGCTATTGTTACCACCCCTAACACCAATGTATTGACTTATGTTCGCAATAAATTAATTTGATTTGATTTGATTTGATTTGATTTGAAATTGTTTCTTCTAGATAGATAGAGGAACAGTTTGTTTGTTTGATCGCGCTAATCTCTGGAATACCACTCGGATTTGACTAATTCTTTTTGCGTACGATAGCCCAGTACTTAAGGAAGGTTATAGGCTATGCAACATAACGCTACTGGTAACGGGAGCAGAGCAGTAAGCAGAGACGCGGGTGAAACAGCCACACGAAAACCTAGTATCTATATTATAAGATCACATTGATACTTTTCTTGTTGCTAACACACTAGCTCGAGTTTAAAAACCACTAAGTAATCGCACCTAGCAACTAAGAGACTGAATAAACTCTTTCTTTCATATATTTTACTAGCTTGTGACGCGTGTGAAACCACGCTGCGTGAAGCTAGGTAATATATAAAATATCGCACAGCATCATGCAATGATTTGAATTTATAGGAACGAGCTTGTTATCAGACACAATTTCAGGGCTCTTGACTATTGAGAAACTTGACAGAAAAATCCAAAATACTTTGCCTGAACCTGGGTTTAAGCCTGAGGCCCTAGACAAGTGACATAGACTTCTATCCTATTCATAGAATAGATTAAAATTTATAGGATTGACATACGCAATGTTGGCGTTAACTTCAATCCCATACTTACATTTTTTTATAGGCCTTCTGAGATGTGAACGCAGTAGTCCGCACACAGTACCATTCAAACACATAGGCAAATTTACTTCTGTAGAAGATGCTTTGACTGAGGTATATGTTTAACAGTGAATGCCTTTCATCTGAATTGAGGTTACAAGCTGTTCTATTTACTATGCTTTAGTCGACAGAATGAAGAAATCTGCAGGCGAACCAAGGTGACTGACGTGATTCGCAGAGTTGCTTCTCTGAAGTAGCAATGACACATAGCTCGCAGAACTGACGACAACT